>OX387380.1:2462500-4862500 GCA_947563715.1 Lycia hirtaria
AATTACATTATTTTTCAAATATTATAATCCTATAAAAATAAACAAATTTATTTCTCACATTTCTAATATACGGATATTAGAAATGTGAGAAATAAATTTGATAACCAATGATTATTATTTTTTTAATGTCGGGATGCGTGAGAGAGACAGCTGCGTGCGTTGAACTCCTCCTTAAATTTAGTTGGCGCCTTTCTTGTAAAGTGTCGGTATCGACTACGATAGCATTTCTTTCTCTCTGTTAGGTAACAAAAAGACAGAGAGATAGAATTACTTTCGCTTTTATAGTATCAGTTATGATAAATGCTAAATCATAACCCTTCTCTTTGGCGTTGCTGCAGTCGGGTAAACTAAAAATAGGTGGCATAAAATCAAGATTTATTGAAAACTACTCGAGTCGCATGATTACTGCTACGTCATGTTGCAGCCAGTGTGGGCGAGCGCACAGACCGTGGGACGGCCGTCCAGAGTTCTACGAGTATTTTTATTGTTAACAAATTTGACGCATCTCTATTCCCACTCGTCATAAATTTGTACGATGCAGATGCGTATTGTTTCTGAAACAAGATTTCAATTACATTGAAACAAATGTTTATTTTTTTATCTGGTTTCCAAAAAGGAGGGAATCTAAATATGTCGGAATTATTTTCACTATTATATTATATATATATATATACTTATATTATAATTTGTACCTCGTTCTATTTTTTAATTGTTTTTGGTATTTTAGAAGTGCTTCCATAAATTACTCGGAAATTTGGTTCTGTAGTTTTTTAGCTTGCGTGTAGTTTTTTTTTTACACTTGATACGTAATCGTTTATAAAGTGATGTTTATGGCAATTGTATTGATGTTTTTGTATAATGAAAGCAATAAAATAGTGATCGGGAAACAAAAAGAAAACCGGCAAATTTACGAATTTCACTTGTTCACCGGGGCTTCCGTACTCACGACACGATACATAAACATTAACACTGACACCAGGGCTAATTACTCAATACAATGTGCTTTATATATATTTGATTTCTAAGAATATTTGTAACTTCGCATATTTTCTACAGTACGAATAGCCTGAAATGCTAGGCGTTCATATACAATATCAAGTTCAAATAAGTAAATATTACAGACTTATTTTCTTTATCCAAAGAGAATGTAACACTACCGTTTACTCTATTTTTAGTTTATCTCACGTGACACCAACTGTCAACGAAACGTTCACTTGTCATTTTTCGTTTCTTTTTTTGTGGAATCAACAAGTAGCTTTTATCTCGTAGTTCTCGCACAAACACTTCCAATTTTTCCAAAAATTATTTACGCAAGCTTGTCTCGCTCTTGGCCAGTTTTTAGTATTTGTAGATTTACATCAAAGTAAACCCTACCAATTTTAAGACTTGCATCAATTATTTATCATTCAAAAGATACATCTGCAAGTGTAGGACAGACAGACTGATTATAGACTCCGTAGCCTCACGAATAGGCTCCCGTGCCCGTGCCCGTGCCGTAAGGAAGTCTAAAAACAGGTTATATATTACCCCTCTTAAATCTTATTCACTATACCTATATAAAGACTTGTCACATTCTATCAGACGAAAACTATCACGCGCGAAAACGGAACTAAACAATACTTAACTAAAATGCGCTTATTCAGCGTTTATAAGTAAGACGGTACATCTATAATAATTTTCTACTAATTTTTTTGCGTATGTTACTTACGTTATATAATATAATACCTTGAACAGTTAGTGAACAATAAAATATATAATATATATTTTATTCTTCACTAACTGTTCACTGTATTGCAAAGGATCCTAAGCAAACTTGAGTTGCATAACGCCGTATTCGCTTAGAAATATGATCTCTGATGTACGTTGATCTCTGCAAATATTGACTTTAGGATGATAGCTTCGCAACCTTCACACCTGAGCCAACATCGGACGGTTTCTAAAAATAAACTGTCAATTTAAACGAATTTTACCTATGATTTTAAATCTATGGTTTTGTATAAAGGCAACAACCCTAACTAATATTACGTACAAGTAATCGTTTAAAAAAAAAAAAAAAAAAAAAACGACTTCAATATACGCAATTCTTTTCTTGTTATTTTATTACGAAAACCAAAATCTGAATCGATTTTGATAAAATTTCTATGAGACCACCTGTCAAACAAATAATACGCGTATGTTTTCAAATCGGTCTAGGTGTTTTCAAGTAATCGGGGAACATATATAAAAAAATAGATTCCGACGAATTGAGAACCTCCTCCTTTTTGGAAGTCGGTTAAAAATATTTTTAAATTAATTATTTTGTATTTCTAGTTTTCAAAATGAAACATTCCATCCAAGTAATAAGCATACAGCATTAAGATTCAAAGAGAGCCGTCGTTGCATTTTTCATTGCACTCCTCAGTTACATGACTGGGGACAATAATGCTTCCGTCAACCGAATAATATTACGGATTCCTAGGAAGTGTTTTCATAGACAGAGTATCGTATCTTCCCCGAAACTCGCCGCGGTCACTGTTTATCTTTGTAAAGCCTACTATTGTGCACCCGGCGACGATTATATTGTAGGCGGACATTTTTTATTTTTTGGGGTTCCGTACCTACGTACTCTGGGTTTTGTACTAATATTGTTTCACATTTGTACTTTTGGGGTTAGAAAGTTACAATTGTCAAAATGTTGTAGGTACCCTCATCATAATGATTTTATCGACATGTGGAAGAACTTTTGCAGTATTGAAATCCTGCAAAAATATTGAGTTATTATATTTGAGCCACTTACAAATTATTGTCATCACATATATCATCCACAGCCTTTCAGATACTTATTGCTTGAAAATTATTTTATTTGTTTGCGACAATATCTATTTTATATAAGCTTAACGTATTATCATATTTGCATATAGATAGATAAACTCTTTATTGACACACCATTAAAATTAACAAAAGCAAGTACAAAAAAGAAATAATTTTACACAAGTGTAACAACGGACGGCCTTATCGCTAAAAGCGATCTCTTCCAGGCAACCAAGGAATGGAGAGAAATTCGGAAAGAAATTAGACGGGGCGTGCAAAAGATGAGAAAGTAATATAATACTCAAAACTATAGATATGGTTAACAAACAAACAACAACAACAACAAACAATATTTGCATATGTTTGTTAGCGGTTGCTTCCAAAGCTCGTCCAACCTGAAACAAATTAATAATACACGTATGTTAAAATTTTATATTATTTTCTACTACTTCACACAATGACATCTGGGTATATTAAGAACTCCTTGATAAGCAAGTTTGTATGATGATTTACTTTATTTTAAAACTAGTAACACTAAATATAGACGCTCTAGGCCACCGGATCTGAAGCCAAAAGGTCTTCAAATTGGGTTGCGCTACATCATTAGATATTATAATTCTTATTCTTACATTAATACCCTGAAAATGCTATGGAACCTTACAGTTTGTAGGCTCAGTCACTGTCGATCGATTATTTTCTCTATTCTATGGTATTATTGCGTCTGATGATGTTTTAAATGTTTGTGTTTCTGCTCAATATGACGCGCACTGACGTGTACCATCGGAACGCTATTGTGTAGAAAATCGGTCGGCGAGGGCTGTTTGTTTGAGGCCTTTATGGGCATTTATAAGAATATAGGACCTCGACGGAGTATAAATAATCTTGATACTTTTATCATATAGTTTCAGAGAAATTATAATTGGTATGTACGTGCATATGTCTGTTTATTTGTAATAAAATAAGTTTTAACCAACGTCAAAAACGGAGGTTCTCAGTTAGGTTGTATTATTTTATACTTGTTACAGCATAACTCCGTAATTTTAACCGATTTAGATTTTATTTTGAAAGGATATAATCATTTTCTGTTTGATCCCATAGAAATTTCATATAATATGTTTTTTGAAACAAAATTGCCCATTTTTTATTATAAAGAATATTTATTTTAATAGTACATATATCACACGTAACAGTTACACTACGATAATTGCTAGTCGAGTATTTTGTTTTACTTTTATATACATACAGTATTTATTTAGTATTGAAATATTCAGACGTACATATATTATAAGAAAATTGTTAATAGATGTGGATTCAAATTATTAATATTTTTATTCGTTCATTTACATAAAAGTACACTTATAATAACGATAATATTTTCGTTAGCTACCTATAACTATAACAATAATAGATAAGTATCTTGAATCTTTTGACAATAGATCATAAATTCGGAAAACTATCACATCAATTATTCATGAACTCAAAATACTTCAAATACTTGTCCTATTTCAAGAAAACAGGAAAGTATCAAGGTTGTTTGTGTCATGGCATTGAATGATCATCGTATCGCTCCTACGCACATTGTTCAAAAGGTAAACATGTGAGAAATTCGTTCTTTTTGTCCGGTACTAACTATTGAAATAATACTTGCGAGGCACCATGATCCCGTCGCAACTGGGACATGTTAAATTATTCAACACTTCGAATATTGCTATACATGGAAATATGCAGATATAATGCGTGTTTGTTGGCCTAACGAGTGAAGCGACTACATTTCAGAACTGGTTCATTTTGCTTTCATATGTGTATGTGTGTGTTGTGTGTATGTTTAGTGCGACCTGTAGAGGACTAGAGGTCGTATTTGCCAACCAATTTTAATGAGACCTCGTGTTTGGGATCTGTGATTCACTTGAAGTTTTATTCATAGCCGTTTTTATTGTTAGAGCGAGTTGCTGCAGTGTCTTTTGATGTCCAATTTTCATTATTTTGGGAGGAACCATAATTATACAATTCTCTATATGAACCTGACATAAAAGTTTTGAAGAAGGGAAAAATAAGGGGATAAAACGAGATGATGTTTGAGGGGCTATTCACCATCTGATTTTAATTATATTTTGTGTGATGATATATGAATATGTACTCAATTATGTTTTATACATAATTCTTGTGAAAATATATATATATGTAGTATTTACATAATATGATATAACAATGATATTTCCAAAAACATCCACAGGTCTGTTCCGATGCTACATACATACTAGTCTAAAACAAGGCGTATTCTGCGGTTTTACTCTGTCAGAAAATCCGTTGTAAATTTGCACAGATCATAAGGAAATTCACTCTGCAACTATTCAAATGACATGCTCTGTATTTATATTGCAGGTTGTTATGTAATAATTTAACTAGGTATTTGATTTTGTTGAATATTATTATCCCGGAAATAATTTACAAAATATGGTGCATGTCGTCGGTCAAAATAGCCGTTGTATATGGTGTAGGTACATCTATAGTACAAAGTATTCTTTGTAATGTCAGTTTTTGGACATCTATTCTTACTCATTCAGTAGGAAATGTGCGCTCTCATTTCAAACTCAACGTTATTGTATTATAGACCTTCGAAGGCGGGCCGTTTACAAGAAAACAAAAAAGTGTTTTTTTTTTTTTTTTTAAAGAATGACTAACCATCCGTTTCGCGTTTCAAAATTGATAACCTTATTTACATCGACGTGAAAGTTATCGTATCTCATTAACGTTTTAACGGCGATTTGGTGCTCGTCAAGGCGTTTAAACACTGATTACGGGAGGTTATAAAATTCACTATAAACTCGTTATTTATACGACAAAAAAGGAAACAGTCGGGACTCTCTTAGTATTAAATATATGCTCGAGATCATAAAATAAAGAATTTATAGGCGTCCTTTGCTATAACCGTGGTTGGTTTTTATGACTTCACGGGGCGTTTATCCAGCGGCGTGGCGCGTGGTCGTAGGTACTCCTACCTCGTTTTCTTGCCACCTTACTCCCTGTTCTCACTGTCAGTACGTAAGTATGTAAGTACTTACAAGCGTGTAACGATCCCCCGGTTTCAGGAAGAGCTCGCGTACTCTATCCGCGTCACACACGATATACATAAATTAAGAAGGCTCGATTACGCTTTTATGTCGGTTTTGGCGGCTTTAGTGTCTAATGAACATTTTATTATCTATTTGTCGTGACAAGATGTACACTCGAAACGAGCGAGAGTAAAATATTACGATTGGAAATCTATAAAGCTGGGAGACATTATGCGCGTTTCTAGAGATGACTAATGTTTATGTGAAACGGCCGCGTGTGGACGGTTTATTGGATTTCACACCTGGAAGACGGTGTTAAAGTTTTAAAGCGGTTAACTAAAACGTCGTTGTTAACTATGCTCGGTGTAAATGTACATAAAAACAGAAAGCGCGTGATCAACAGTTTAACGTGTGTGTACTTACAATAAGTACGCGTGAAAATGTAATTATGAACACAGACGACTGTTTCAATTTAAGAGCTCTGGTCTCGTCTTGGACGTTTACAATATCTTCTTTGTTACATTCCTTATTATTCTTCCTTTAACGTTTAATTTCCTAATGTACGGCGTGAGTGAATGTTAACAAGATTTAGTTGTCAAATTCATATATCTTTTTAAATGTTTATTATTCAAGCGTTTTGTGTAAATTTATCTTGCAAAACATGGTGTTTGCAGAATAATAAATATTAATATCACTTATCCTTTGTTTGTGGTCTTTAGTGTTTGCTTTATAGGTTTGTTGTGATAGGTTAATACATACTTCTTGTACGTGAATACATTTTTGATTGAAATGTAAGATTTACACAGGCATTTGGTGTATGAATCATGAGCAGAATTTTATTTATGTAAACTATTATTTATGTAACTTTACGAGTAAGTGGACCTGAACTGTTAGTAATTCCATGCATGATCGTTAGATGGCGCTGGGGCGAAATGACAACGACGGACACTCATCCACAACACACGAATAAAAATATAATCTTTCCCTTATTGTTTTCACTTGGTCTCATCAACACATTTAACTTTTCACGCACAAACGGCTTAACCGGTTGTTTATGATATTTGGTTCAGATGTAGCCGAGAACCTGGAAACGGACATAGACTACATTCCATCATCGTCATCATTTTTCATCAGTACTTACTATTAGGGACGCTAGTAAATACGTGAAAGTTAACACTCCTAACTTTATTTTTCTTAGATTTCTCTGTACCATGTTTCATATTCAAAAGAACACTAATTCTCTAACCCCCAAACCCAGAACAGATATTTAATAATTGAAATTAAACAAATTGAACGGATTTATCGCATATATTTTACTTACAAACCTACCTAGTATGTAGAAGATTATTATACTTTTTTTTAAATTATAATTATGTATATCTTTTTCTCCCCTCTATCACGGCACACCTAGTCATTTTACTTTCTTTTCGTTCCTCTCCATCCTACAGTTGCCTGGAAGAGATCGTTATTAGCGATAATGGCCGCCAATTGTTACACTAGTTTTTACTTGATTTCTCTTAACAGTAAATTTTGTGGTATGTACAATAAAGAGTTTATCTATCTATATCTATGTGTTGGTTGTACGAATATGACCGTAACCAAACTGCTTGGCAAATCTTCATGAAACTTGCTGTAGAACTACATTTTCATCACTATTTTGAATTTCAGATAAATTCATAGGCACAACTAGTACATACAGTACTAGCAGCGTCACGCGAATTCAGTCCCTAATTCTATGGCTAGTCGTAACCCTCGGGCTTGCCCGTAATAGAGATTTTTTAGTAGTAACCTACATTTCACAATCAAGGTAAACCAATCAACCAATTGTTTTTGTTTCTCATAGATGTGGTTGTACTTACGTTGCCTGATAATCGTCTAATTCAGACATTGCCAGACAATCGTCCAATTCAGAACAAAACTCATAGAGGTTTAGAATAAATAATTGATATTTCTGTCGAGATAACAGTTTACGAGGGATATTGTGTAACCGGTACATTATTAAAATATCACTTTAAAAATTACTGTGACTCGATATCGAATAAATGGGCCTTAATCGACACATGAGCAATTCCCAGGCGCCACCGCAGGCGCCGCCTCGTCGTATTGTGTCCGATTCGGTACGGTTTTTGTGCGCCGGCGGGCGCATGTGATGAGCTAATGAGGCTCATGTCATGTGGCCAACTGATAAAATAGTGGCAAGGTCATTTGATAACTGTTTAGGTCTTTGAATTTACTAGAAATTACATTAATCATAATCTATACTTAGACAATATAGATAAACTAAAAAAAATATCTGTATTTATTTATGTAGTTTATTGCATAATAAACATATTTTACAGTAATAATTTAGGGTACTTGGACGTTTCGCACTGCAAGTGATTCGAACCGCGGTGCGAATCGCCCATGCACTTGTTTCTGAATGGGCCCATTCGCACCGCTGAGGTTGGAACGGTGCGAATGGCCCAAGACATATTTTGGAATAGGTCGATGCGGACCATAAAGAAACGCCCCGATGATCTTTTCGTAAGTCCGATTCAGACTCATATAAAAAATTTAAGGATTTCAATTATTTATTTGTATAGATGAGTGGAAAAGTGGTTAGTGAAAAAAATGCTATATTATTCGTAATAATCATATTTTATTTACAATTTCAACGTGGCATAATTACATTATACCTTTAACACTAAATCTTGCTAATCACATGTTATGATTTACATTACATTCATATTTTTTTTTATAATTTTCAGTAATACACATAATTATTAAACGTCTCTAGTACCTAACAATGTGTTTGCGACATATTATTACTATTTTTTTATAAGCTGTACTTAATATATAAACTTCACAACATTTAAATAAGAATTTATCCCGTCACCACTCTCAAAGTAGACCAACAAGACCACTGTAACCTTAGCAATAACTCAAGTGCAATAAAAATTACACTATAGAAGCATCTACCAATCGAATGTGCGCGTGTATCTAACTTTTGTACTGTGTGTGTAACTTTTTGCATCTATTCAATATATTTTTACTTAGCTAATCAATATTTTTTTAAACTTAGTGAAAAAACAATAATTTTAATTATTTTGTTTTTCCTGTTATTTTGTGCCTGGTTGTACAGTACGGTATTACGTATGTAATCAAACTACATAATCTTCTCTGCTCGAATTTACCCACTCACCCAAAAAGAGAACTGTTTTATTCCTCACTGCGGTCAGTCAATCTTCGCCATAATAAGTAATAAAGATCTACATTAAGCAAATTTAAAACAAAATTAGATAACAATGGTTATCTGTAATCTATCTCGCAACTTAGAGGAATGTATAAATACCTGCAAAATCTGTACTTGAAAATTTGGTGCTTTTGTAGGCGATGGACTATCTCTCTGAGACTATCTACAAGCTGACACTGTGTAATCTTGTAATCTTTTGTTTAAGAACACGGGCGCTTCTATCACTATTACATTATTTGGTTAAATCGAAACGGTAGTTCCTATATTTGCCGCAATAGTTCTATATCCAAACAGACTCTTCAATATGTACCCTTAAATATTGTGTAAATGTTAAACGTAAATCCCTCGAGTTTGTTTTACCGTTTCGTGTAAAAATTGTATTATACATATTATGTGTTTGATACGGAACCTATGCACGTGTTTTGGACTGACCGATTTGATACAGTTTTTGTGTCCACTAGCATTGGCACGCTCGTCGAAATAAATCCGATCGGAAACTATGTATGTCTCTGTCATTGCGCATAAAAATAAAAGAGACGGAGATATAGTTTCCGATCCGAATCTCTACCGTACTGATTAGGTTAGGTTAGGTCATGTTCGGGTGAACTCATGTTGTTATCTCTTTTTAAAAAGTTTTATTATGGCGTTGGCAGATAGATCACGAGACTGGCGGTACATTTTTTTTTGACTGCGCAAGAAGGAGTGTAATGTTTTTCGGGTGTATATATGTTTGTATGTAAATTTATGTGAGTATGCACGTTTCTACATTACCGTCCATAGCCTAAAAACGCTCCGAGGGTTCCGGAAATCCCACGAAACCAGGAACTAATCCATACATTCTCACGAAAATATGTATACTCTCAACTTCATATCAAGCGTAATACTTATACTTCCATAATAATAATCGTACTTATGCACTTATTATCTAGTATTTTTTGCCATTAAATAATTTTCTTTTAAACTTGTTTAAAACTTGTTCTTACGTTCGTACTTGTTTGTCTACCTAAATATTTTAAGTGATTTAAGTAATATAAATAATGGAATTGAATATTACAGACCCTTGAAAGCTCTTTCTAAAGAAGCATTTAAAATAATTTGCTCCGAAGCTGTTACTTACTGTAACTCGTAAATCATTTACTACTTAGTTCTCAGTAATGAAGCAGTGTATTCAAATGCGAACTAGATTTACGAAGTGCTTTCAGATTTGTGTTTGTAATACAGTTCTAATTGTTATTTATGCAACGGAGATTCGCACGTGGGTAGCTCGTAGGCCGTTATGTTCTAATAAGCTCGAGATGAATGGAACGTATCTTTGATTTATGCGCAGAGTTTAAGCGCTTATTCGTTGATTTGATGCGGACGCGCAGTGCGCAGTGCGCACCGCCAATCCACTTCGCAGCTTGCCAATCGTATTGTGATCGATTCTGCCGCTCTACCGATTCTCCTATTAACCCTGCAGTGAGCGCGTGGATTACATATTATATAAGTAACTGGTTTATTCATTAAAATTTCCAGGTATGTGGGCCATTCATTTATTACGTAAGACTATTTTTGCCAGTTTTTGACCCTCTTCCCCCTATATAAGAAAAAATAAGAATAGGCCGACCCCCTTCCCCCTGTGTAATATTTATTACGTAAGAATCTAAAGGAAAAAAATAATACACGTTTGGTTTATTGTAATGTTTATTTTTCAAAGTAACAATAGCAATGTTTATTGTGTTTTTCGGTTGCCCGCGCTCTTTCCAAGTATAATTTTAATTTTTGTGATCTTACGTAAGAACTATCAAGACTACCCCCCCCCCCCCCCCCCCCCCCTTGTAAGAAAAAAGACATGGTTGACCCCCCCCCCCCTAAATCGTCTTACGTAATGAATGAATGGAATATTCTAAGCTGAAGTATATTAGCTGCGCGACCAACTACGTTTTTGACTTCAGAAAAATATATGCGACGTTGTATGAAGATTTTGTTCCTAAAAAAAATGCAAATGGTTATGAATGATGTGAAAAATTAATTAAAAAATAAGAATTATGTATAATTCAAAATCTTCTAACATGTAGGTATATTTATGTAGTCTAAGAGCAAAATATTGAACGTTAACTGTTTCTGATTTTGTGCATTAGGTAATGTCAATTTTGAGCCAATATTAACCAACTGAAGTTTTAAATTGGGTAAAGGATATAACATTTACTTTAGTAACAAAAACATTTTTAATCAAACAACGAGCGTAGGTATTAGGAAACAAAATGGTCAACATAAATAACCCGCACGACTCCTTGTGTGCCTTGTTAGTACGCGATCATTGCAGGGTTAAACTCGCATAATATTGACGCAATCATACTTTGTTAACCGTTACAATGCAGTATTCAGTACTAGAACTTCAGTCACGCCTTCGTCTAAATGAAATGAGAACCATATTGACATGACTTACATACTATTTATACACCGTCCGTCGTACCTGACTTGCGAGCCTTATTATAATCACAGATCAGTCGATTGTTGTGACCACAAAAATGCATAATTTATAAAAGCAGAACGGGGAATAATCCCGGAGATGCGTAGTCTACTTTTTTCGTTGTAGGGTGAAGCCTTCACGGCATCTGGTTACTCACCAGTTTTTGTGGCGAACTGATTCTATATAGGTAACTGGTGTAGGATGCGTCTTTTTCATCTTTTTGTTCTACACAAACGTCATGTGTGGATTGACAAATGGTGCAAAACATTTTTTTTCTTTATCTAACTAATATTACAAATGCAAAAGTCTGTTTCTGTCTGCTTTTTACAATTTTCACGATCAAACGTTTGAACGATTGTTATGATATGTACCTACAGATTTAGCTTTCTGTGAAACGCATAGGCTTATAGGTTGCCTAGAAAAAATTGCTTTTAGTGATAAAGCCTCCTGTTGTTACACTAGTGTTATTTTATTTCCTTTTGTAGTTTTTTGTTAGTTTTAAGGTGTGTCAATACAGAGTTTATCTATCTACTAGATGACCCGGCGTACTTCGTATCACCTATCAATGAGTGGACCCGATATTTTCTCAACGTTTAAACCTTCCCTGGACTACGACAAACATTTCAAAACCAAAATCAGCTAAATCGGCCCAGCCGTTCTCGAGTTTTAGCGAGACAAACGAACAGCAATTGATTTATATATACCTATATAGAGATAGGCTACATTTTATCATTATTGCCATTTTTTATCACTACGCGAATAATACCGCGGAGCACAGCGAGTAATTAGACATTCGATTTACACTTCTAAAGTATGTACTTAGGTATGTAAGTTTGTAAGGTTCTTCGTCTTTTTCATCGTTCATTCCAAAAAGATGCTACATTCATACATTCACGCCTTTTTTCCGTTACGGGGTAGGCAGAGCATCAATGACCATGAAGCCGTATGACTGGCACATTTGACTGTGGTTAAAGGGTTAGATAGGAGGGAGAAGGTATTAGAGGGTTAGAGGGTTTTATACCTCCTAACCCTCTAATACCTCCTTGTCTTTGAATGGTGTAGGTTAAGTATTTTATTAGTATAGTAGTAATTTGTAATAAAACTACGAAAATATGTTTTTTTTAAACGAATAGACGTCGTGGGCTTACCATCATCGTCATGAATTTTCTAAAATTGAGTCATACAAAATTTTCGGTACATTCGGTATAGGAAACAAGAGAAAAATGGATAAGTACCTACTTCATTATAAATAATAAATATTTGTGGACATTTCACGCAACATCTTCTAGCCCAAACTAAGCAAAGTTTGTATTATGGAAACTAGATGGCTGATAGAATACATACCTAGATACTTTTTTTTGTAAATATATACATATAATACATAGAAACACCCAGACACAGAACAAACATCCATGATCATCACACAAATGCTTGCCCTGGGTGGGGATCGAACCCACGACCTTTCAGTTCAGCAGGTAGACGTAGACACACTACCAAATGAGCCACAAGGCCAATTATGTATATAAACTATTTGTTAACCGGTCACAAACACATTACAATTAATACATTTATAAGTTCGATAACGTACGAATACTAATTAAGATTTAATATTTAAATCATAGTAATTGATACAAATATTGGGTAGATATGTTTTTGATAGTCGATGTTTCCTCCTTAGCCCTGATATGCGCTGAGATATCGCTTGTTGTGACTTTATGGTGACTATAAAATGACCATTACCATTCTCACCGATTTAATACGATTTTTATACCGCATGTCTATTAATTGTGGTAGTTGTTTGACGAGATGATAAAACTGAAAGTTTTATCACTAATAAATTAACCATACCTACGTAGATCTCAGTTTTGTAATGTATTAAATTAACATGCTCGACTTAGAGTACACGTTTACTATTTATTGATACCTAATTGTAACATGTAATTTAGAGATTACCTAACAAGTATCTACATTAAAAGAACAACAAAATACCGGACTGCAGAAAAGCTATTTGCAGTCTAACTTACGATTTCATTAGGTTTAATACGCTGTTGAATGTACGTTTTATTGTGAGTAAGTATGCATAAAATCGCTGTAAAATATTATAAATGCGCATTCTTTAAAATAGTTCTAAAGTAAAATCACTTGTTTATTACGAAAAAGTTTGTTGGAGGTTACAAAACGCATTTTTTACTATTGCAAAAGATGTATTATTATTATTACAAAAAAATAGACTATGACACTCAGGAAGTCAAAACGAATCTGACGATAACTCGCACATCAAAATCAGTCAAGCCATTTAGGCTGTAGTCGATCACTAAGAAATATACATACCCACCCACATACATACAAACATACATACACTCGGAAAAACATAACCCTCCTCCTTACGCAGTCGGGTAAATACGAAGTCTGAAAGAAATTTTGAGCGGTAATATCGGAAAATTACCGCCGACAGTTAATTATTATTTTATTATTAATAATTTATAAAACTGTCAATAATTAAGAAAACAATCCAGTCTAAATCGTAAAATATATTATCATCCACGTGAGTAAAGATGTAATAGGTACTTACTGTTATAAGCGTTTTATGACAGTGACGATGGATACCGTAATTACTAACGAAATGCGGAAACTAACAACAATAGTTTCCAATTATTGTGGCCAACATAAAAGGTGATTGGAAATCCATTAAACAGAAACAATCCAGTCAAACCCGTAAACCGAAATAACCGACTACGGTTTCACAGTTCATCTGTCTACAAACGAGAGAAAAAAACGTTTACCTGCGCTGTCTATTCTTCGAATATGAGAGATTCAAGTTGCAATTTAACGTCTTTTGTGACGGAACAAAGGGCGTGCGTTTATAACACAGGTGCATCGATAGTTTAAAACCCTATGTGAGTTTACGTGACCGGTTTTATTTCACGCCGTTTCCGAGCTCTGATAGCGTCCATTTTATGTAATTGCCGTTAAACTGAGCCCAACTATTTTTCAATGTTTAGTCCTTTTTGCGCCATTGTCCGGGGGATGGGAGATTAGGCGGCCGGTACGCCCACGTTTCATTAATGCGATTCTAACTGGTGTTGCTGGCCGGCCGAATGTCGGGTCGGGCTTTAACGTGGCTTTTGTTGTCGATCCGATTATATTATCAGAGTTGTTTTCAACAGATGTTGTCGCTTTAATTGGCGCACTTTACATGTCTGATTTTACACAAGCGCGCTACACTTGTATGTTGTGTTAATTAAAATGTTGTCTTCGCTCACAAAGTCTACATTCTTCATGC
Organism: Lycia hirtaria; assembly: GCA_947563715.1. Lineage (NCBI taxonomy): Eukaryota > Metazoa > Arthropoda > Insecta > Lepidoptera > Geometridae > Lycia > Lycia hirtaria. The sequence continues at coordinate 2,477,311 of OX387380.1, forward strand.
ATACTGCACAGTGCACAGTATTGGAACTCCTTGAATTGGATTGGAAGATTGCAGTTCTCAAGATTCTTAGAATTTTCTCAACCGCATTCTTAGAATTTTCATGGCGAAGGCTCCAAAAGATAATAATTATTATAGTTCGATGTGTTTCATCCTCAGCCATACCTTACTTAAAATCAAGGCCTCAAGGCTGCTATTTGAACTATCACTCATTCAACACTCGCTGATACGATTTTGACAAATCGCTAGTCTATTACATATAAACTAATCATTTGTCAAAACAGTCGCTAAATCGTATCATCGAGTGGTGAACGATTGATAGTTCAAATATTAGCCTTGAGGCCTAGGCTGGTTGGTGGTCAAACGTATATTAGTAGATTCGTATATAAAAGTATTTGATTTTTCTTAGTTTTTGTTCGTCGCTGCCTTAAAATTGCCTTCAGAATCAAAGACATTTTTATCTAAGCTTGTCTCTATTTTTCTAAACAACTCAAGTAAAAGAAAAATACCTGCAGATCGTCGCCAAGACTGAGTCCACAGATCAACTATCTTGAAATAAAGATAGCCGTAGTTACCTTGTATCTTCGTACGTTCGATGAAGCGAACTACTTTTGTCCGCAAGATAAGGGAAATGACAAAAACAGAATACATTTTCAAAGATTGTATACTTTGAGATAAGAATGATGAATAGCATAGAAACTACTAAATTTCACTGATAAATTACTTGACGGCCAAGTTATTTGTGAGTAAACTAATATTAAGTATAATGACGTTTTTTTTACATATATATTACAGTTTATAAACGGTGTGTATGGTTTATAAACACAAATGTGGTAAAATTTAAGTATAATTATTGTAGATTAAGATGAATATTATAGAGAATGAAGTTATAGATTAAGATGAATATTATAGAGAATGAAGTTATAGATTAAGTATGATTATTGTAGAGAATGAAGTTATAGTTTATAAAAGTGTGTTACGATTTTTTATATTCGAAGTACTTACAAGTTTAATATATTTTCCATCTATACAAGGATATTTGTTTTTTTTTATAAATAGGTTTGCGCTTGACCGCCATCTCGCCTGATGTTAAGCGACGTTGCGATCTACGATGGAGTGCGCTTACCTTGAAGAAACCAAGTCACTCGCGATTTAAAGACACCCAGCTGTTATCTAAATTACAATGTGGATTGTAATGGTTATCCAATTAATTGCCTACTTATATATTTATATTTAAATCCATGGAGAATAGGTAGGTAAGTATATGTCGACGTCTAGCAGTGTACTTGTGGCCTAGGTGAATATGATAAATAAATAATCTTTTGAGACAAGCTATCAATGTTAATCTCTAACAATTATAAGTTTAGAGAACTCAAAAAAACCCCGACAAAAAAAACCGGCTGAACCGATTTTTATGAACATTCTCGACTAATTCACCTTTCAAACGAAAAAAATCGGTTCATCCGTTCGGGAGCTACGATGCCACAGACAGACAGACACACACAGACACGTCAAACTTATAACACCCCGTCATTTTTGCGTTGGGGGTTAAAAATAAATAAAGTTAGCATTCTTTAGAAATATAGCATATTAGTTTAAAAATAGTGAGCGTTGGGTAGACGATTCCAAATGACGACAAATTGAACACCGTCCAGCCCTTAAACATTGAACGTAAGCATTAATACAATTTTAATATGTGCCCCAATTAGGTAAGTATAAAGAAAGAAACGAGGTTATCACAAGTACAAATATAAAACGAAACATAACAATCATTCCCGTAATAGGGTTAAAGACTTCAGTTTATAACAACATAATTGCCAGTTTATTACTGCAGTGCTATTAAATCCATTCCTTTATAATTAGCCGCCGTTCCAACTGCGCAAGTGTTTATTGTAAGATATATCCGGCGGTTTCTTGTTCTCGATCGATAAAATGAAATTTAGCAGTGAGTATTCCAAATGCGAACGGATACACGACGTGTAAAGCAAACAAAAGTAGTGCGAAACTGAAGGTAATAAAGGGAGGTTGGGGGGGATGGTATCCCGGAGCACGTACGGCAATTCATTCTAATAGTCGCCGCCGACAATGGGTGCTATTCTGACATTGTTTTGTTAGGACGGAACGTTGGGCGATGCAAAACTCGCCGCCGCGCCGTCCGCCGAATCCTCGTGCGGCTCGTGAAAGGCGCCTCTACAATTTTTTTCTGTGTAAACGTGGGGGGCGGCTTGAAGTGCTCCCGAGCTGTAATTAATGAGGGATTTGACGTGAGCGACTGTTTCGCGTCACACTGTTTTGGTAACAAATCGTAATGAATCGCTCGACGGGACCTCACACTTGGAATCTCATTTCAATTACGTCATCGTTTTAGGGAATGTTCGCTTTTGCTACGTTCTCGAGTAGGTTTTTTTGGGAATGGGACTTTTTTATTGGACTTTCAAGTGTAAGCAATGTAGCGATTTTTTTTTTGTAAATTATTGATTGAAAAGTAGACCTTGCGAACATAATATGAAAGCATACCTAATTATAATAATAATTCAATGTATCGTCTAGACGGGGCGCGAAGCTAGGACATGTATTAATTTTAAATAGAAAATTCGGGGGGAAAAAGATAACGGTTTCAATAGCCATCTTTTAGAAATTAGCTGGGTTCGCTCGTTCCATCAAAATAGATAATATCGAGTATGGAGCAACTAACTCTAAATGATCACTACATACATTAGTTTTAGAACTTATTTGGAATTAAACTGTGTGAGAAATAAATTAATAAGGACTAATTTAGTTCTAATCGGCCGTAACTTTTCAATTCTCGGTTATGACATAAAACACACCGGCCATCCATCACCTGTCAGCCACAATCTATATTGGAACAAGTAACGAGCAAGGCTATTTTGAAACCGATACGCAAGCTATGAAGACATTTCCTGAGAAGCGGTAAGCAATGAGCGGTATCTCTACCACTGACCCACAGAACCGATTTGTTACTATCACTTTTTAATGGAGCCATTAAAATAGTTTTGCGGTTTCAGACCGAGTCATAACATTTTGGCGCCTGTTACTGTCTCGGATAACAAATATCTTGCGGTTGATACGATTGCGTTTCGATCCCGAGTTGATATTGAGAAATTGTTTTACATTAATGCGATCACTTCATAGAAATAAGATCGTCGATTCGGCTCTTACTCAAGCTCAAAGGTGACTAAACTAACATTCCGCTGTTCCATAGTGAAACATACAGACAGATCGGTGCTGTATCGTATATTTGAACAGGACACGCGTCGATGTGTTTGTACAGCTAACTGTAAAGTATCGTTTTTCTGTTGTCTCAGTAAGGAGAGAAAGAGGAATCGCACTATTTCATTTTGACATTTTGTCCAATTTTTTGGCCTATTTTTTAACTCATAACTTTTTTTTTTAAATAATAAATAAGATAAATTCAGAAATGAGATCCGTAGACGTATGAAAGTCACCAATATAACACAGTGGATTAGCAAGTTGAAGTCGCAGTGGGCAGGGCACATAATACATAGAACTGATGGCCGATGAGGCCGAAAAGTTCCCTAGTGGAGACCATGTACCGGCAAGCGCAGCGTAGACGAGATGGTCAGATGATCTCACACAAGTGACGGGAACAAGCTGGATGCAAGCTGCTTCCAATCGGACTTTTTGGAAGTCTATGGGGGAGGCATATGTCCAGTAGTGGACTTCTTATGGCTGAAATGATGATTAATATTATAAAAGCAAAATTAATTCTGTATGTCTGTAGCTATGAGTCCTTTATAGCTATTAACTCTTGATCAAATGATCAAAAGTTTCATCAAAATCAGATTAGATGTTTATTTATGTCGGAAAATTTTTAGTTTTCTAAGCTTACTTGTTATTAATTCAAACGGGCAGTGAGGTGCACTATTGATGGTTAAATTGACATGATAGCTGTTTAAATAATAATCTTGGCTTATAGCAAACATTATGATTACTACTGTAATTATTACACAAGCTAATTACAAAGACAGAAAAACCGTTTCAAATTTCAATTTCCCGCTACATGTCCGTTGCCCCTTAAAATCAATTTTAAAATTAAGTTGAACGTAACAAAATTTAATATTTGTTATTATTATTATCATTTATTTATTTACAATCTTAATTCTAAATTTTTTACAACATAAATATAAACTTATAAAAAATAAACATAAATATTGTAAAAAACTTAAAACTAGGGTGCCGCCGGCAGCGGGGCGGGGCTCAAGCTGCCGGTGGTAGGGGCTACAGAGAGAGGAACCTCCTGACAATACGTGCCGTGTCCAGGATGACTGCCTTCTGTATCTGACCCTTGACCCAACCATCGAGCGAGAGCCTCTTGAGATGTTGGTCGAGGCTCTTCGCTATGACACCGTTCACCGAAACGACTATCGGGACAATAATCGTCGAGTCAACATCCCACATGGCAGTTATCTCGTGAGCCAAGTCAAGGTACTTGCTGAGCTTGTCCTTCTCAGCCTTCACGAGATTCTCATCATGTGGGATGGTGATGTCGACGAGCACTGCGCGGCGTTGAGACCGATCTACGATCACGATATCAGGCTTATTGGCAACAATAGTCCTGTCCGTGATGATAGAACGGTCCCAGTAGAGCAAAGCACGGCTATTTTCGAGAACTGGCGCTGGTGCGTACTGATAGTACGGCACCTCTGACTCGGCAAGGCCGTATTGAAGAGCAAGTTGCTGGTGGATGATACTGGTTATGCCTGTGCAAATACTCGCCGTTAGCAAGATGCGAACAACCGGAAACAATATGTCGGAGAGACTCTCCGGGACGGTGGCATGCCCGACAAATGTCGACCGTACCGTCCTTCATGATATATTTCCGATAGTTGTTCGTCTTGATAACTTCATCTGCAATTGCACAGGAAAACCCTTCAGTTTCCCCAAAGAGGTCACCGAAGCGCAGCCAGTTCACCGATGCAGGCAGGTCTACATCGGGTCCTGATAACACCCTGTAGAACCGCCCGTGCAACTCCTTGCTCTTCCATACGTCTTTGCGGTCTTCGATGCTGAGCACCGTTGGTTTGCGCCAGTTTTCTTTTGCCAAGGAGAGAGGCGTCAGGCCCTTATCAACTGCCACTACATCACAATGCATACCACACTCGTTGTTTCGGAAATAGTCTCTGAGATTGCACACCTCACGGTTGTGGAGGTTCTTGGCGTTTAAAAAGCCACGACCCCCCCACTTCCGCGGGATGTACAGTCTCATAACAGACGAGCGTGGGTGTAGCATGCGATGTAGTGTTAGTTGATGTCGGACCTTCCTATCCAGGGCGTCCAGCTCAGTTTGAGTCCACCTTAATATGCCAAAGGAGTATGTCAGTAGAGGCATCACCCAACCGTTGAAGGCGCGTGCCTTATTGCCACCTGACAAAAGACTGTTAAGTACTTTTGACAGACGACAAAAGAAACGCTCCTTCATCGATTTTTTTATGTCCTCTACCGCTATACCCAACGACTCTGACATACCAAGGTATTTGTAGGTCTCGGTCTCGGAAAGAGACCTGAGGGTCATTGTCTCAGAAAGTTGTAAGTTCGGAGAATTTACAACTTTCCCCCGCTGTACTTGCACGACCGCACACTTATCAACACCGAACTCCATTTCAATGGCGTTGCTAAAAACCTCTGTAGTTTTTAACAACGTCACTAAATCTTGTCGTTTCGGTGCAAAAAGTTTGAGGTCGTCCATGTAAAGCAGGTGAGAAATGATCTCACCCCCTCTACGAAGCCGATAGCCTAGCCCTGAATCCTTCAGTAAAATGCTGAGAGGGTTCAGTGCTAGGCAAAACCACAATGAGCTCAAACTGTCACCCTGGAAAATGCCACGTTCAATCCTTATCAAGTCCTGTGGTGTAAAAGACCCATCCCTACTGCCCGGTTGCCGAAGTACTGTGGTCCACTGCCTCATACATGCAACTAAGAAGGATCTCAGAGTTGTATCAATTTTACACAACTCTAAGATCCTTTCAAGCCATGAGTGAGGCACCGAATCATAGGCCTTCTTGTAATCAATCCAAGCAGCAGAGAGTGCTCCCTTACTCCGCTTGACTTGCCGGCTAATAGCCGTATCGATGAGGAGAAGCTCTTTAGTACCACGGGACCCAACCTTACATCCATTCTGAGAAGAGGCCAAAACGTTGTTAGCGACTAAATGCGCATTAATTTTGTTTTTCAGAATAGATGTAAGGAGCTTATAGATGGTGGGTAAGCATGTGATGGGTCTATAGTTTTTAGCTTCCGTGGTACTACCGGACTTATGGAGCAGGAAGGTGACCCCGGTGGTCATGAAGGTTGGTAGAGAACCAAGCTCGAGGGCTTCTTGAAATTGTGTTGCCAAGCGATCGTGCGAGCATCGAATCCATTTTATCCAGAAGTTGTGCAATCCATCCGGCCCAGGACTTTTCCAGTTCTGTGTCGTACGGATCGCACAACTAACGTCTACGGGGTCTATTACAATAGACCCCATGGGTTCGATGATATCGCACTCGCGCTCGACAACCCGCATCCAATCACCCTCCGTATGTTCGACGGGCACCGACCAGATACCACGCCAAAAATCAGTCATGGCGCTTGCGTCCGGTAGCTGTCCGTCGCTCATACGTTGTTCGGTTCCTTCCCAACCTCGGTACACCTTCCTTTGGTCACTTTGGAAAAGGCGATTCTGCCAGTATCTATTCACACGCTCTCTGTAACGACGAATACGGTTTGCCCATGCATAGACTTTCTGTTTCAGGTAGTCGATACGTTCCGTGACATTGGCTAAGTAGTGCTGAGACCTAATACCGGTCCCCGCAAATGCCTGCGCCACGAAACGCATTACTCGGGGGCGAGTATTCCCCCGGCTGAAACAGATCAGCTTTGCAATGAGAGTCCTGAACGTAGTAATACGCCGTTCGATTCTCACTTGCCATGCAGGTACATCTCCGGCGCGCCGTGGTGCACGGTTAATGTCCGGGAATTTAACGCGTGCAACACGGCACACCGCGATGGCACCGCAGTATAGAATCGAATGGGTATCAACCAAATCTCTGCTAGTCCGCAGATACGGAGCTAACAGAGCATTCAGGGCTCCCATTAACGCTAAATTACGTCTATGAGTAGGCAAGCGTGGTAGACGTGGCCTAGAGTCAAGTGCGAATCTATATTGGAAAATTGTGTCTTCCAAAGTGCTCCTCAATCGCTCACTCACCTGAATGGAAACAGTCATACCCGCACTATCTCCCTCGTCAACAACGGGATGCGTTGATGTCGCAAGTGTCGCCTCCGATGGCGGCTCAGTGGCCAGTATCCGAGGCGACGACGCGAGAGGCGACGGGTCACGCGCCGACGAAGAAGTCAGACGAGCAGAGAGCACCTCCAGGCGGAGCCGATCAAGCACGGTCTGATCCAGCAGCTTACACCGGTGGATAGCCCGCACTTGATCCGATAAACGCTGGGCGGAAACGGTGACGGTAGGTTCAAGGGCCTGGAATAAAGGCAGCATTCTGACACGATACGCAGACAGGTTAGTTCCCCCCTCTGTTGCCCCATAATACGCACGTATGCAATTTTCATTCAATTGTGTATTCCATCGCATACGTCGCACTCCACCGGCAGCAGGAACCGTAGATAACGGGGTTGCCCCCGTTGAAGGTCCCAGGCGTACCGGCGGCGGTGGACGCCCACGCCGCGCTGGTCTTCTTGGCGGCGGCGGCGTCGTTGGCCCGCTTCCATCGCTCGTGTTGCTCCTATCACGTGGGGTGTGGTACTCCTCACCACTGGATGACGTGCTGGATGTTGAGGCGGGAACGGGTAGTGGTGGAGAGCGTGCGTTATGTGAATCCGCTGTCTTTTTTCGTGATTGTGCCCGTGTAATCATGTTTCATAGTAATGTATTTGTTGTTATTTCTTGTAAGAAATATTTGACAGTAGTTGTCACAAGCCAAATACGTACATTTTGGTCCAATTTCGTACTGATTTTCGTAAATGTAGTCTAAAATCCATTTTCCTGTATTTTTCTTCTATTATTGTGGTATTGTGATTTAGAAAAAAGTAAAATAAACCAATAAAATAAAATAAAATATACACGGGCTAAAAATGAGACGTCTTGCGTCAGCGGTGACTTTTTTTTTTTTTTTTTTATTTTTTTTTTTTTTATTATTATTATCTCATTTATTTATATACAATCTTAATTCTAAATTTTTTACAACACATATATAAACTTATAAAAAATAAACATAAATATTGTAAAAAACTTAAAACTAGGGTGCCGCCGGCAGCGGGGCGGGGCTCAAGCTGCCGGTGGTAGGGGCTACAGAGAAAGGAACCTCCTGACAATACGTGCCGTGTCTAGGATGACTGCCTTCTGTATCCGACCCTTGACCCAATCATCGAGCGAGAGCCTCTTGAGATGTTGGTCGAGGCTCTTCGCTATGACACCGTTCACCGAAACGACTATCGGGACAATGATCGTCGAGTCAACATCCCACATGGCGGTTATCTCGTGAGCCAAGTCAAGGTACTTGCTGAGCTTGTCCTTCTCGGCCTTCACGAGATTCTCATCATGTGGGATGGTGATGTCAACGAGCACTGCCCGGCGCTGAGACCGATCTACGATCACGATATCAGGCTTATTGGCAACAATAGTCCTGTCCGTGATGATAGAACGGTCCCAGTAGAGCAGAGCACGACTATTTTCGAGAACTGGCGCTGGTGCGTACTGATAGTACGGCACCTCTGACTCTACAAGCTCGTATTGAAGGGCAAGTTGCTGGTGGATGATCCTGGCTACTTGGTTGTGTCTGTGCAAATACTCGCCGTTAGCAAGATGTGAACAACCGGAAATAATATGTCGGAGAGACTCTCCGGGACGGTGGCATGCCCGACAGATGTCGACCGTACCGTCCTTCATGATATATTTCCGATAGTTGTTCGTCTTGATAACTTCATCTGCAATTGCACAGGCAAACCCTTCAGTTTCCCCAAAGAGGTCACCGAATCGTAGCCAGTTCACCGACGCAAGCAGATCTACATCAGGTCCTGATAACACCCTGTAGAACCGCCCGTGCAACTCCTTGCCCTTCCATACGTCCTTGCGGTCTTCGATGCTGAGCACCGTTGGTTTGCGCCAGTTTTCTTTTGCCAAGGAGAGAGGCGTCAGGCCCTTATCAACTGCCACTACATCACAATGCATACCACACTCGTTATTTCGGAAATAGTCCCTGAGATTGCACACCTCACGGTTGTGAAGGTTTTTGGCATTTAAAAAGCCACGACCCCCCCACTTCCGTGGGATGTACAGTCTCATAACTGACGAGCGTGGATGTAGCATGCGATGTAGTGTCAGTTGATGACGGACCTTTCTATCCAGGGCGTCCAGCTCAGTTTGAGTCCACCTTAATATGCCAAAGGAGTATGTCAATAGAGGCATCACCCAACCATTGAAGGCACGTGCCTTATTGCCGCCTGACAAAAGACTGTTAAGTACTTTTGTTAAACGACAGAAGAAACGTTCCTTCACTGATTTCTTAATGTCCTCTACCGCTATACCCAACGACTCTGACATACCAAGGTATTTGTAGGTCTCGGCCTCGGAGAGGGATCTGAGAGTCATTGTCTCAGAAAGTTGCAAATTCGGAGAATTTACAACTTCCCCCCGCTGTACCTGCACAACCGCACACTTATCAACACCAAACTCCATCTTAATGGCGTTGCTAAAAACCTCTGTAGTTTTTAACAACGTCATTAAATCTTGTCGTTTCGGTGCAAAAAGTTTGAGGTCGTCCATGTACAGCAGGTGAGAAATGATCTCACCCCCTCTACGAAGCCGATAGCCTAGCCTTGAATCCTTCAGTAAAATACTGAGAGGGTTCAGTGCTAGGCAAAACCACAGTGAGCTCAAACTGTCACCCTGGAAAATGCCACGTTCAATCCTTATCAAGTCCTGCGGTGTTAAGGACCCATCCCTACTGCCCGGTTGGCGAAGTACTGTGGTCCACTGCCTCATACACGCAACTAAGAAGGATCGTAGAGTTGTATCAATTTTACACAACTCTAAGATCCTTTGAAGCCATGAATGAGGCACCGAATCATAGGCCTTCTTGTAATCAATCCAAGCAGCAGAGAGTGCTCCCTTACTCCGCTTGACTTGCTGGCTAATAGCCGTATCGATGAGGAGAAGCTCTTTAGTACCACGGGACCCAACCCTACATCCATTCTGAAAAGAGGCCAAAACGTTGTTCGCGACAACATGAGCATTAATTTTGTTTCTCAGAATAGATGTAAGGAGCTTATAGATGGTGGGCAAGCATGTTATTGGTCTGTAATTTTTGGGTTCCGTGGTACTACCGGACTTATGGAGCAGAAAGGTGACTCCGGTGGTCATGAAGCTAGGTAGAGAACCAAGCTCGAGGGCTTCTTGGAATTGTGTAGCCAAGCGATCATGCGAGCATCGAGTCCATTTTATCCAGAAGTTGTGTAATCCATCCGGCCCAGGACTTTTCCAGTTCTGTGTCGTACGGATTGCACAACTAACGTCTACGGGGTCTATTACAATAGACCCCATGGGTTCGATGACATCGCACTCACGCTCGACAACCCGCATCCAATCACCCTCCGCATGCTCGACGGGCACGGACCAGATACCACGCCAAAAATCAGTCATGGCGCTTGCATCCGGTAGCTGTCCGTCGTTCATACGTTGCTCGGTTCCCTCCCAGCCTCGGTACACCTTCCTTTGGTCACTCTGGAAAAGGCGATTCTCCCAATATCTATTCACACGCTTTCTGTAGCGGCGAATACGGTTTGCCCAGGCATAGATTTTCTGTTTCAGATAGTCGATGCGCTCGGTGACATTGGCTAAGTAGTGCTGGGACCTAATACCGGTCCCTGCGAATGCCTGTGCCACGAAACGCATTACTCGGGGGCGAGTATTCCCCCGGCTGAAACAGATCAGCTTTGCAATGAGAGTCCTGAACGTAGTAATACGCCGCTCGATTCTCACTTGCCATGCAGGTACATCTCCGGCGCGCCGTGGTTCACGGTTAATGTCCGGGAATTTAACGCGTGCTACACGGCACACCGCGATGGCACCGCAGTATAGAATCGAGTGGGTATCCATCAAATCTCTGCTAGTCCGTAGATACGGAGCTAGCAGAGCATTCAGGGCTCCCATTAACGCTAGATTGCGTCTATGAGTAGGCAAATGTGGTAGACGTGGCCTAGAATCGGGTGCAAATCTATATTGCGTAATCGCATCTTCCAAAGTGCTCCTCAATTGCTCACTCACCTGAATGGAAACAGTCATACTCGCACTATCTCCCTCGTCGACAGCGGGATGAGTCGATGTCGCAGGTGTCACCACCGATGGCGGCGTTGTGGCCAGTATCGGGGGTGATGACGCGAGAGGCGACGGGTCACGCGTCGACGAAGAAGTCAGGCGAGCAGAGAGCACCTCCAGGCGGAGCCGATCAAGCACGGTCTGATCCAGCAACTTACATCGGTGGATAGCCCGCACTTGATCCGATAATCGCTGAGCGGAAACGGCGACGGTCGGTTCAAGGGCCTGAAACAAAGGCAGCATTCTAACCCGATACGCAGACAGGTTGGTTCCTCCCTCTGTAGCTCCATAGTATGCGCGCATGCAGCTGATGTTTATTGATGGTGTCCATCGCATGCGGGTGCGCGTTCCACCGACAGCAGGGGCCGTATGTTGCGAGGAAGATCCCGCAGAAGGTCCCAGGCTAGCCGGCAGCGGAGGACGTCCCCGCCGCGCAGGTCTTCGTGGCGGCGGCGGCGTCGGAGTCCTGCTTTCGTCGCTCGACGCGCTGGTGCTGACGTTGCGGGAGGTGAGGTACACCTCACTCTCCGATGTTGCACACGATGAAGCTGAAGAAGACGTCGACGACGGAGCAGGGGGTGGTGTTATGGCGCAGGATGTAGCCGCTGCATGTTTTGATTTGGCCCTCGTAATCATTTATTTAATTTTTGCTTGAAAAATTTCCTGACATTGAGCTGTCACTAATCTTGTCAGTAGTGTATTTAATTTTTATATCTTTGTTTTCGTCTTGTTTTCCAAAAGTTTTATTTCCAAACATTGTTTAATATTAGTTTTGATTGTAACGTAAAAAATAAACCACATTAAATGCGTATAAACTGAAAAATCTGATTAAATATATTACGATTACAAAAAGGCGTGTGTCAACAGCGGTGACAGTTTTTATTATTATTATTATACACTTTATTCATTTTAAATCTTAAATCTAAGTTTTTTACAATAGAGATACAAAAATATAAATATTATAAAAAACTTAAACCTAGGGTGCCGCCGGCAGCGGGGCGAGGCTCAAGCTGCCGGTGGTAGGGGCTACAGAGAGAGGAACCTCCTGACAATGCGTGCCGTGTCCAGGATGACTGCCTTCTGTATCAGACCCTTGACCCAACCATCGAGCGAGAGCCTCTGGAGATGTTGGTCGAGGCTCTTCGCTATGACACCGTTCACCGAAACGACTATCGGGACAATGATCGTCGAGTCAACATCCCACATGGCGGTTATCTCGTGAGCCAAGTCAAGGTACTTGCTGAGCTTGTCCTTCTCAGCCTTCACGAGATTCTCATCATGTGGGATGGTGATGTCGACGAGCACTGCCCGGCGTTGAGACCGATCTACGATCACGATATCAGGCTTATTGGCAACAATAGTCCTGTCCGTGATGATAGAACGGTCCCAGTAGAGCAAAGCACGGCTATTTTCGAGAACTGGCGCTGGTGCGTACTGATAGTACGGCACCTCTGACTCGACAAGGCCGTATTGAAGAGCAAGTTGCTGGTGGATGATCCTGGCTACTTGGTTATGCCTGTGCAAATACTCGCCGTTAGCAAGATGCGAACAACCGGAAACAATATGTCGGAGAGACTCTCCGGGACGGTGGCATGCCCGACAAATGTCGACCGTACCGTCCTTCATGATATATTTCCGATAGTTGTTCGTCTTGATAACTTCATCTGCAATTGCACAGGCAAACCCTTCAGTTTCCCCAAAGAGGTCACCGAAGCGCAGCCAGTTCACCGATGCAGGCAGGTCTACATCGGGTCCTGATAACACCCTGTAGAACCGCCCGTGTAACTCCTTGCTCTTCCATACGTCTTTGCGGTCTTCGATGCTGAGCACCGTTGGTTTGCGCCAGTTTTCTTTTGCCAAGGAGAGAGGCGTCAGGCCCTTATCAACTGCCACTACATCACAATGCATACCACACTCGTTGTTTCGGAAATAGTCTCTGAGATTGCACACCTCACGGTTGTGGAGGTTCTTGGCGTTTAAAAAGCCACGACCCCCCCACTTCCGCGGGATGTACAGTCTCATAACAGACGAGCGTGGGTGTAGCATGCGATGTAGTGTTAGTTGATGTCGGACCTTCCTATCCAGGGCGTCCAGCTCAGTTTGAGTCCACCTTAATATGCCAAAGGAGTATGTCAGCAGAGGCATCACCCAACCGTTGAAGGCGCGTGCCTTATTGCCACCTGACAAAAGACTGTTAAGTACTTTTGACAGGCGACAAAAGAAACGCTCCTTCATCGATTTTTTAATGTCCTCTACCGCTATACCCAACGACTCTGACATACCAAGGTATTTGTAGGTCTCGGTCTCGGAAAGAGACCTGAGGGTCATTGTCTCAGAAAGTTGTAAGTTCGGAGAATTTACAACTTTCCCCCGCTGTACTTGCACGACCGCACACTTATCAACACCGAACTCCATTTCAATGGCGTTGCTAAAAACCTCTGTAGTTTTTAACAACGTCATTAAATCTTGTCGTTTCGGTGCAAAAAGTTTGAGGTCGTCCATGTAAAGCAGGTGAGAAATGATCTCACCCCCTCTACGAAGCCGATAGCCTAGCCCTGAATCCTTCAGTAAAATACTGAGAGGGTTCAGTGCTAGGCAAAACCACAATGAGCTCAAACTGTCACCCTGGAAAATGCCACGTTCAATCCTTATCAAGTCCTGCGGTGTAAAAGACCCATCCCTACTGCCCGGTTGCCGAAGTACTGTGGTCCACTGCCTCATACATGCAACTAAGAAGGATCTCAGAGTTGTATCAATTTTACACAACTCTAAGATCCTTTCAAGCCATGAGTGAGGCACCGAATCATAGGCCTTCTTGTAATCAATCCAAGCAGCAGAGAGTGCTCCCTTACTCCGCTTGACTTGCTGGCTAATAGCCGTATCGATGAGGAGAAGCTCTTTAGTACCACGGGACCCAACCTTACATCCATTCTGAGAAAAGGCCAAAACGTTGTTAGCGACTAAATGCGCATTAATTTTGTTTTTCAGAATAGATGTAAGGAGCTTGTAGGTGGTGGGTAAGCATGTGATGGGCCTATAGTTCTTAGCTTCCGTGGTACTACCGGACTTATGGAGCAGGAAGGTGACCCCGGTGGTCATGAAGGTTGGTAGAGAACCAAGCTCGAGGGCTTCTTGAAATTGTGTGGCCAAGCGATCGTGCGAGCATCGAATCCATTTTATCCAGAAGTTGTGCAATCCATCCGGCCCAGGACTTTTCCAGTTCTGTGTCGTACGGATCGCACAACTAACGTCTACGGGGTCTATTACAATAGACCCCATGGGTTCGATGATATCGCACTCGCGCTCGACAACCCGCATCCAATCACCCTCCGTATGTTCGACGGGCACCGACCAGATACCACGCCAAAAATCAGTCATGGCGCTTGAGTCCGGTAGCTGTCCGTCGCTCATACGTTGTTCGATTCCTTCCCAACCTCGGTACACCTTCCTTTGGTCACTTTGGAAATGGCGATTCTGCCAATATCTATTCACACGCTCTCTGTAGCGACGAATACGGTTTGCCCATGCATAGACTTTCTGTTTCAGGTAGTCGATGCGTTCCGTGACATTGGCTAAGTAGTGCTGGGACCTAATACCGGTCCCCGCAAATGCCTGCGCCACGAAACGCATTACTCGGGGGCGAGCATTCCCCCGGCTGAAACAGATCAGCTTTGCAATGAGAGTCCTGAACGTAGTAATACGCCGCTCGATTCTCACTTGCCATGCAGGTACATCTCCGGCGCGCCGTGGTGCACGGTTAATGTCCGGGAATTTAACGCGTGCAACACGGCACACCGCGATGGCACCGCAGTATAGAATCGAGTGGGTATCAACCAAATCTCTGCTAGTCCGCAGATACGGAGCTAACAGAGCATTCAGGGCTCCCATTAACGCTAAATTACGTCTATGAGTAGGCAAACGTGGTAGACGTGGCCTAGAGTCGAGTGCGAATCTATATTGTAAAATCGTGTCTTCCAAAGTGCTCCTCAATTGCTCACTCACCTGAATGGAAACAGTCATACCCGCACTATCTCCCTCGTCAACAAAGGTATGCGTCGATGTCGCAAGTGTCGCCTCCGATTGCGGCTCTGTGGCCAGTATCCGAGGCGACGACGCGAGAGGCGACGCGTCACGCGCCGACGAAGAAGTCAGACGAGCAGAGAGCACCTCCAGGCGGAGCCGATCAAGCACGGTCTGATCCAGCAGCTTACACCGGTGGATAGCCCGCACTTGATCCGATAATCGCTGGGCTGAAACGGTGAAGGTAGGTTCAAGGGCCTGGAATAAAGGCAGCATTCTGACACGATACGCAGACAGGTTAGTTCCCCCCTCTGTGGCCCCATAATACGCACGTATGCAATTTTCATTCAATTGTGTGTTCCATCGCATACGTCGCACTCCACCGGCAGCAGGAGCCGTAGATAACAGGGTTGGCCCCGTTGAAGGCCCCAGGCGTACCGGCAGCGGTGGACGCCCACGCCGCGCTGGTCTTCTTGGCGGCGGCGACGTCGTTGGCCCGCTTCCATCGCTCGTGTTGCTCCTATCACGTGGGGTGTGGTACTCCTCACCACTGGATGACGTGCTGGATGACGAGGCGGGAACGGGTAGTGGTGGAGAACGTGCGTTCTGTGAATCCGCTGTCTTTTTTCGTGTTTGTGCCCGTGTAATCATGTTTCATAACATTTGTTGTTATTTCTTGAAAGAAATATTTGACAGTAGTTGTCACAAGCTAAATACGTACATTTTGGACCAATTTCGTACTGATTTTCGTAAATGTAGTTTATAATCCATTTTCCTGTATTTTTCTTCTATTATTGTGATATTGTGATTTAGAAAATAGTAAAATAAACCAATAAAATAAAATAAAATATACACGGGCAAAAAAAGAGACGTCTTGCGTCAGCGGTTATTATTATTATTATTATTATTATTAGTTTTTATTTTTATTATTATTATTATTATTTTACTTAGAAACAGAAGAATCTAATATTATTTATTGTATTTCTTAATAATTTTCTACATTTAGCTGGCACGTTTTCACGTTATCGAAAGTGAAACGTTTTTGTATGTCTCACATTTCTCACCGCATAAAAGCAATTCTATTGCCATGCCAGCGTCATATTTCTCTGGCCAATATTTTTTGTTGCAAATGGTCCGAAGCGGCCATCTGTCCTAATTGTTTTACAGCTTATTGTTGGTCAACAAAAACTGAGAAAAATCATGACTAATTTCATGACTAGCTTCTATTTTTCTGATAAAATGTAACTGCAATTAGTTCGGGTTATGAACAATGACATTGACGGCTTACTTGCACGTGCTTTTGCCTATTGTATTCTGAGTTTGACATTTGGTATTTAGGGCTTTGTTACAGTAGATGGCAAACACGCACAGCATTGTGTCAGGATTATGAGTCACATTGATATTGTTACTTGTTTATGTTCGCTTTATCATCTCACGCTGTTTAGCTTTCGTAAATAGGAGACATTACAAATCACCAGTGTGTTACGGCCTTCTGGGTTATCTGCTGACCTAAGCATACATTTTGGTGGAAAAATCTAAAAAATCTTAACAATAATTGCGCCGGTCGGTATTGTATATAGTATGTGAGAGATGACAATTTAATCGTTTTACAACGAGTAAATAAAAGCTTGTTCTAATTTTTTACTCTATTCATCGTCTTAATTTTGGGTAGGTATTTCGCTTATTCACCTGAAAGAGTGACGATCACATTATCACAAACTTACGCATTATAAAATATAATACATACATATTAGTGTGTTGTATGGTTTTTTAGGGTTTCGTACCTCAAAAGAAAAAAACGGAATCCTTATAGGATCACTTTGTTGTCCGTCTGTCCGTCCGTCCGTCCGTCCGGATTTCGAGACCTTTATCTCGGGAACGCGTGGAGGTATCGTGTTGAAATTAAAACCATATACGCAGATCCATAGTATCTTGCCGCAGAGAGAAAAATCAGATTTCTCAGTTTCGTAAAAAAAAGTTACAGCCGAATATGTCGTAAAAAACGCACATTTCGACACTCACAAGGGAATCAAAACCTATGAGGTACTTCCCGTTGACCTAGAACTATAAAATTTGGCAAGAAGCATTGTGTTAGAGTACACATATAGGATAAAATCCGAAATATGGACATTTTTAATTTAATCACAAAAAATAGTGTCTTTACGCAAGGAATGAGGGTCCAAATTTTAAAGTTCTTTAACCGTATCATGTAGGACATCAGAAAGACCTTCATTAGCATAAGCTAAAACAAGTTTTTAAATATTTTTCGATTTATGAAGGTAAATATAAAAAAAAACATATCATTTCCCCCTTTTATCTACTAGTTTGTACGGAATCCTCGATGGGCGAGTCTGACTCGTACTTGTACGGTTTTTTAAAAAAAAAATATTTTATTTAAACACGATAATGGTTGTTGTTATTGAGAGTTTTTTGTAATAAAAGATATTGATGAATGATAAAACTTTTTAAAATTAAAATTTCGGGGCTAAAAACTTGAAGATATTCAATTAAATAACTATTTACAACTTCACAAAAGTTTTAGACGGTATTGGTATATCCAAGTGCTAAATATTCTAGACTGCTCGGTCAAAGCTCGGTTGTTCAAAAGCAGTTTGCGGCTTGCGTTGTTCGTTCCCGGCTTAGATTATCTCCACTATGTATAAAGTTGCTAACTTGCCAACTTTGAAATCTTAATAGGTTTTCGAAATACCTTCAAAAGATCTATGTTGTTCTCAATTTATTTACTATGTGTTTATCGATTATTTTCGATACATTTTTTCCATTATGAATAGAAAGTAGCATTATTCGAAAGTGAAATCACTCGGAAATATTCAGTAGTAACGGAATTAAGACATAAAAGATGGAAGACAAGTAGGTAAGGTAATAATTTCGCCTGTTTTTGTTACGTAAACTGAGCAATAATCTGAGTCGAGTTTTGTTTAGAATTTTTTCCATTTATTTTATAACCGAACGCTCTGTCCACCATTGTCTAGGTGGGTTTAATTTTTTTGGCCACCGTAAACCCTTTTCGTTTCGGGTGTTCCGTCGTTTATTGTTTCTTTATTGCAGACCCTTGCCGACAATGAAGTTTGCATAACGTTCACCTAATACGATTTTACGCAGTCCCCGATGCGTATTTCATTCTCACTGAAAAGGGTTATTTCTTTGTTTGTTTCGATCTAAATTATAACACCGACCTAGTTATTAACCGATGTCCGTATTGTTTACATTAGATTTACATCATAATGGTAAATTAATTCCGTTACAAAAATGTTTGTTTGTTCCCATACAGTGGAACGCGTGAGGAGGATCTGGTGCCTCCGGGCTATTTGCTCTAATAACAGGTTTCCAGAAACAATTAGTCGGGACTCTTTGTAGAGCAAAGAGTTTTATCGCTTAGATTTATTATATTTGTGGAGGATTTTATCACGGATTCGATAGCTCGTAAGTCCCGTAGTCCACCGGACCCTCGTAAAGACCATCGGGCTCCGGAACCAGGTAGAATCGAGCATTTATCGGGCTTTTTACTTTTTTGTCGTCGCATTTGTTATTATTCGTATCCCTCGGATGTATTAATCTCGCGTGGGTCCCACTCAACCGGTCATTATAGAAAACTTGGGGGCGGATTGCGTCCGGGTGCCTAGTTATTACGGCCGTTCTGTTTAAACTCTGTATCATTTACAAAATTAGATATATCGCTAAATATTTTATAATGACAGACTCGAATTTTTTGGGGTTAGCAGCGTTTATAGTTTAAACGTTAGTAGAACGAGCGGCTTGCAACCGGCGCACGTTTTTAATGGCACAAATTATGCTTTCAGTTTTCTATTCTGGTCCAATTCACAATTTGAGTAATAACGGGCTCGTTTTGTGTCACTCCAGACGGATATGTCACGCCCAAATATTACAAGGTTAGCAAAGTGCCTTGAGAGACTATAATTTTCTACTCCTCCCCTCATATTTGTCGTATCTGTTTCGTGGCAGTAAACAAGATATATTTTACTATGGAAATTAACGTGGTTTTCACACATTTTTAAATAAAAACTACGGGTCACTCACGTCTGTTTTGAGCCGAAATATCCGACTATAGTTTCAACCGCATTCGGCGGTCTTTTTCAAAGGAGCAGCACACACGTCACTCTCGGTCGGTGACGCGCCTAGCACTGCGACGTGCCGCTCGTGCCGCACGTGATGTCATTGGTTGCAAAAGGGTTAGGGCGGGAAGCTGGTCGTCTTGCGTCGGTTCAGCTGAAGTGTCCTCTTCACTAGAACTCTCGTGAGTGTCAGGAATGTTCCAGCAAGCGGAACTCACAATATCACCACCAGACTCACGATCATCCTCCCGAGCTCCATGAAGGCAAGGTTTCCAAGTGGGTGGTAAGTGGTATAGTCGGATATTTCGGCTCAAAACAGACGTGAGTGACCCGTAGTTTTTATTTAAACAAGATATACTTATTTTATTCAATATAGAATATGTCATATAACAAGAAAGCTCTAAAGACCTCTTTCCTCGGAATAATTTGAATTCATACCGACCGGCGAAACATTTTCACGGCATATTTGTCGTCGTGGTTGCACATTGTGCTCCCGACATATTGTCATAACATACCATTTCATTTCACTTTGGAGACTCGTAGCGACGCATTATCGGGATGCGAGCTTTCGTTTGGAGGCGGAAATGAGAATCAACTTTCCGCGGAGACCTCTTATAGAAATGTCATTTGTTGGAAATAGCACACACTGTTCCGACAATAAACGGACTCTGGAACGCCCCCGGAAAGAATCAATTATACAAACCCCAGTCCAGAAGGCATGTTGCCGAATGGGCGAATTGTTTGTTTAATAACATTTCGGAGCTACGATAAAAGTCAGGGTAAAATATTTGTGTCTATTGTCCGGCGGACTCTTTGTACGTAAATGAAGCGATAGACATTTTTTTTCGTTATTAGTTACATTCCGTCGTGTCATGTCTCTATTCGTAGCGGATGCGCATGAACTTTTTGTTTGTGGACGCTTCCTGTTTGCGTTCAGTTCACTTTTTAATAGTTTTATCCTTCCCATTCAACGAGGGTGATAAATTTGGCTTATAAATAATACATTTGTTGTGAGAGGAACACATGAACATTTTCTTGATAGCCGTTTTTTGATAAAATTTATTGCTGATTTTATCACGGCCAATTTTTTAAGTTTAATAGCCTTATTTGTACACTGGAATCGATATATCATTCTATTTATTTTTTCACTAATCTTAACTGTTCCGCGTAAAAGATGCGGGTTTTTGGTTTACATATTAATTAATAGAATTGTATGAGTAGAAGTTCTTGTTATATATATATACATTTTTTGGAACGGTGATTGTTGAATAATTTTATAAAATTGAGACGTAAAATTACTGCTCAGCGTGCAACTGTTCAATCTCATACTGATGCCGTCACCGTCGGTTCCAGCGGAAGACCAGCGCCGGCTGTTCACAGCCAGCAGTATGCTGAGCTGGGGCCAGTTTGTGGCAGACACATCATTAATCATACTAATATACTGTAGCGTTTGTTTTTTTTTTTTGCTTAATGTTTACTTGATGTTATATGTCTTCCATAAATAAATATATGTCTATGTTTGATGCATTTCCTTTGCAAGAAGTAAAAAGTAAAGCAAAAAGTGTACTGTACTGTGTTATAATCTTATTCGCTGAATAAGGACTTGTTACTTTCTGTTAGACGGGAACTGTCACATGCGAAAACGGAACAAAACACTGTTTAACTAAAATGCTGAATACGCATTCAGCGTTTATAAGTAAGACGGAAAGTAGACATAACAGGGGGCAATTCAGTTAATCGAACCCGATCCGTACCTAACTGAACCTTGTGCGAAGCATTTCCTGTCCGTTGTTATCATTTTTTGATTTAGTAACGAGCGTAGGACGTGTCACGTTTTATCAAATGTGTCAATTGTATGACATAAAAGTGATTGAATGAAAAAAAAAAATGGCGGCCGACGGGAAACGGTTCACGTATGGTTCAGTTACGAAGCGGTCTTGATTAACTGAATTGCCCTCCAGGTCCCGTCATGAATAAAAAGCACTGACCTTGAACGCGCATAAGTAAATTTTCAGGTCTATTTAGCGAGAGGGGAGAGGGGAGTGACGTGCAGCTATCTCTCTCGCGCATCACAACATTTTTAAACATATAAAATCATTGAGTAGGGATATTAAATGTTTCTCCTCTCTAAATAAACTTTAGCTCTAACTTTTCTAATATCCCTATTCAATGATTTTAAAAAGGTTGTGATGCGCGAGACAGTTGCGCGCGTTGAGCAAATGTTGCTAATGTCTCATTATTTTTTGCAGAACGCATTTTATTCCCAATGGTTCTTGTATCATTGGGAGGTGGCTTTGAACGTCATCGTCACGCGCTACACGTCTCCATCATATCATTTTCATTTCAAAAACGTAATGTTTACAAGCTGTGTTGTTGTTCGAATTTGTATCCTTAAAATGCCATAAGAATAAATAAGTTAACATCCTAGTAATGTCGTACGTGATAGTTTTCCGAATGTACATCGGCGCACGGTAGCTGTTAGAAACCTATGATCACACCATTTATATGCAGTGGTTATGGACCTGAATGCGACTCGAATACGTCGCCACAGCTGAAATTGTTTTGTAATTTTGTATTTCCAATTTGAAACGGACACATTCAGTAATATCACGTAATAGTTCCCAATGGATAGACGCACGTTAAAAACAAAATGAAAGTTTTACGTCCAGCGTTCTCTTGAACATTTCATGAATGTTGAATTCTATGAATATCAAGAAGTAACCGGTTTTTTATTTACTTTTAATTTTGAGCATATCGTAAAGTTGGTAGTTGATGGCGATAGTTTAAATAAGGTTCAACACTTCTTTAATCCTAAAGTATGTAACGATATTATGCTTATGACGTGAAATTTGATTAAGAAATAGTGTTATTCATAGGGTGTGATATAGTCGGTGAGATTATTATTATTTGTAAGTATGTTGTATTAAAGCGATGGTAGCTCAGTCATTGTGTTACCAAGCCGAAATACGGATATGAATCCCTACAATACTTGTATAACTATAGCATAGTAGTGTGACTTCCTACTTTCTTGCTGGCTAGCTTTTTGTTACTTTACCGATTTGTACTTGGTTAACTCATTAACTGAGTTAAACTGAGCCTTAGTTTCGACATTATCTGCAGATAATAGCGAACCTAAGGCTTAGTTTCGGCTGTCATTCTATCGCGGCTTAGCGCTCTCTAAAGGCTTAGTACCTACCTACTAGAAAGCTGTGATTTGGTATGGCACCTACATGTACATTTATTTATTTACATATATTAATCATGCCTACAAAGTGGTAAAATATACAGTTGAAAAAAAATCTAGTGTGGGCAGTGTAGGTGTCATTAGGAGGTAATTCAAAATGTTTGAGTTATCACTTGGAATATATGTAAAAATTCCGTGAAATTAAATTAAAAGGAAAACTGTAAAGCTATACTTAGGCACTTACTTACTTATAAGCTGTACTTAGGCTTTACATGTTAACGAGTAATAATCAATATAAGTACTTCAAAAATTTTAACGTAATGTTATGTCAAACATGTTTAGGGAAGTAAAACTTAAAATTTCAAGCCGATTTCATAAACAGTTAAGTACCTATATAGTATGTTCGAAGTATCAAACAACAAACCCAGTTTTAGGTCTATTTGTTATCATGTGCACTAGAGAAGTTACGGAACACTATACTACGCGTGGACGACACGCAACTGGCCGGTTTTTTGAACATCAACACACTAGACTTTCGATTTAGATTATAAAAAATATGCCTGTTTCAGAAAACATAATGCATATTTTCTTTTTATGATCATTTACACACAGTGAACACACGCATACAAAAGTAAGGGTGCTGACATCAAAAATTTCTTCAAAGTAAGAAAAAAAACACACATGAAATTAAAAATCATTCGCATTTCTTTATCGAGTTCATATGTCCCACACACAATGTTAACAGTAAGGCATGGCCGGGTTTCCCAGACGAAACACTCGTCATGCGTATTATGCATCCGAGTGTCTTCAGTATGCTTCCCGTTACGCAAACAGGATGTCGACTCTATTGCTACTACTAAGTAACAACACTTAATGATAATTAAGTTAAATATACAAGCATTGAGTAATATTTGTTTGTAAACCCTTAAAATCGTTACCGCCCATGTTATTCCAAAGTGATTTTACGGGGGCTGTTTGTTAGCAAACAAGCTTCGGATAAAAGGCCCATTGCAACTTTCTCAAATAATCGTTAACCCGAAAATAAATTTAAAAATATGGTGCGGTTAATATAAAATTTATTGCCAACGCCAGTAGCCAATTTGCAACTTTTATAGGGTCGGCAGCGGTAACAGTCTAGAGTAAATATATTTAGGCCATAATAACATAAAAACCACTTGATAATCATAACGTTGCTTAACGATGCCGTAACTCGGAGCGAGCGTTTTTGAATATTCGACGCGGGGTGGAGCTGGAGACTCCACAGCGAGCGACGTGCGGCTAATTGCCATTCGTTAGGTGTATTACTGAACCTTCAGCTTGCCATGAATAGTCCCTCAATAAACCCTCATTTTATTGCATTTTCCTCTCTCAGTTTCGTTGGCATTCATCTGGAGAACTACCAAATCATTAAAGGCAGTGTTTGTTGATTTTTTTCTTAACTCTTTGTTTGGTTTATGATAATAGGTGTTCGTTTCGACGCGGTTCGGGCGGCAGCGATACGGTGTGAAACTTAACGCCTTCATTCACGCTCCTTTTTATAGAGGCACTTGATTTAGCGAGCCAATGTCGTTTTTAATAGACTTTGAGATTCGCTTTTCACAGCCGTGTTTGTTCAGTTCACGGATTTTCGTATTTTATTACGTCGTCGGGTCGCTAATAAGTTTAGGTTTGTTGAACACGAGCCTATTATTAATAAAGATCGATCCTCATACTGTTTAAAATGAAGATTATTTTTGGCTAGAAATTTTCGTCTACTCTCGATAAATAAGGTTTTAATCTTTGCTCGATCGTCTCGTTTCTTCAAAAGAATTCTTTAGTGTCTGGTGTACAGTTTACACCAACTATTTCTGGTCGGTCTTTGAAAACAGACTAACTGCACTCATTAAAAGTTATACGAGACCACGAGAACCCTCCAAAGTGAGGCTAGGACTCGATGGAATTTATCAGCTAACTCAAAAGTGCTTCAAGGGAAGTCTGTCCCGGCCATTATTCCCCATCGTCCCATACAATAAGATTAAACCGGCGTCCTCGGATATCGCTCGCGCTCCGTCCGCCGATCCGCGGGAGAAATCTTCACGTACCTAATAGTTTTGTTGTTATCGCAAGTTGCTAACCACTCTTCAGTCGCTTCTGGGACGATATTAAAAAGATTTTGGCATCGGGCCACGTTGATATTGATCTTTATGCTCGGCCAGACGGCCATACGAGCGCCGTAAGTGCCGCGGCCGGCGGTTTAATGACTTCCCATGTTTGTAAGTTTGGGATGCGATATTTTATGTCGCGAGATCGTCTACATCGACTTTTACTAGTGTTGTTTTCGTAGTCTTAAAAATGTTACACATTTTATTTTATGTACAGTCATTTGTTGATCCGTGAATATTCATGAATTGGGTCCGGAGATAAATTAGCTGTAATTGATGGATTAGTTTATATTTAATAGCTTTTCTGGTCATTAGCTTTTATCGAATCACAATAGATGTTATCGCGGCTGTCATATTCCCCATTAGTGGAAATGACGGTGGTCCCAAACGATAAAAAAACGTTAGATAAAGAATCAACGGCTTTTCGGCTAATTCATTGCAGCTGGGGCCTTATCGTGCGCGCGAATTGGAATATATTGTTGGAAACGTGTGTAATTAAGTCGGTATGCGTGAAGGGCGACACCTGCGTTCTATCTGCGAGATCGGCGGTTACGGTTTATGGGGTTCTTTCCAAAAACAATCGAAACGGCAAAAAGTGGAATGCGGGCCCGCCGTCGGGCTCAGGGGTGCTGGGAGGGTAGGCGTGCGGGTCGCGACGGGGCGCCGCAATTTATGATTCCGCCGTGTCAAAGTGTTAATGAACGCACTCTGTTGCTCTTATATTGAGATAACGCTCGCAATCGATGGCCACGGCCGCTATCCACCCATTACTTATGGCGTCCTCCGATCTCGCGTGTCCCTTTATACCTACATATATTTTTTGCTCGCAACATTCGTGCCGAGTGACTATTATTAACCGTCCCTTCTCGAGATAAGCTGATCCATAAAGTTGTTCCCGGTGCGGTGTAATGAGAATATTGCATTAATAACGATATGGAAACAGAATAAAATTATATAAAGAAGCTCATTACATTAAGCTTATTGCGTGTTATTAACTTTGTCGTTTCGCTTTTGAATATTAATGCGTCCGAACGGATCGAGCGTGGTTAAGGTATGCATATTATTGTCTTGATTTATTGAAAATCCATTCTTCTTATCGTACGGTTTAAGAACGAGTTGGGATCCCGACGTCTAATTACATATACAGCTAACTCATTATCCGATTCATTTGAAAATAAGTATGTTGATTAATCTCTTTACATTTTCGTTCGAACGGAGTTACGTTTCTACGACAATATTTTGGAAGCGATCGATAGTTTAAAACGGTAAGTAATGCTTATGCCACATGATCTTGTAACGTTTTAGAATGTTATGGGACCCGGACAGCGGCCAGATAGCTCGCAATTATCATATATTCTTATCAATAAAATTGACATGTGACATATCGAATATTATTTTTATTGTGGGCCGTGCATGAAGATCTCGAGTGAATATCGTTGAACACACGGCGCGTATCGGAGATGGAATCGTGTGATAAGCGGGCAAGTGATATCATCATCGGCGGAGGGAGCTTGTTCCGTCGCTACTGATCTGATATAAGACTACCACATTGTGATCTCGCATGCAGTTTAAATAAACACAGTGGCAACCGCTCGTACATTCAAATTAAATTATTTTATTAACTCGATAGAAAACTTATGCTGCCGATAAATAAAAGTTTTAAAAGAAACTAGGCGTGCTAATTCCAGAAATTAGAAATGTAGCGCGTAGCACCTACATTTATAGTGCCGGCTGGCTAACTAGCCTCAAGTTGGAAAACTGTCGTCAAGCACCTATTTTTAGGCTTTCGTACCCGAAGTGGGTTAACGGGAACCAATTACTAAGCATCCACTGATTCATGGCGGATTTGTTCATCTTTATCTCAACCACAAAAAGTCCACTGGAGGACACAGACCCCATGGATTACCAATAAGACCGGTTGGTTGCGACTTACATCCAGCATCTTCCTATCACTTGTATAAGGTCTTCTGTACACCTTGAGGCAGCGGAGTAGTAAGCTAAGGTGGCAGTAGGTAGGGCACATAGCACGCAGAACTGATGGCCGATGGGGCCGAAAAGTACTTGAGTGGATACCACACACTGGCAAATGCAGCGTAGGAAGACCAACAAAAAAATGAAGTTCGTTTATTCTGAGTACCGAGCCCTGGTGTTACTATTTTTAGTTTGTGTAGGTAATTGAAACGCGTAATTGCTGACATAACTTAGCACGTTATGATATAGCTTGCACCGATGTTAGGGTACTTGGGCGTTTCGCACCGCAAGTGTTTCGAACCGCGGTCCGAATCACCCAAGTGCTCTTTTTGAATAGGTCCTTTCACACCGCGGTGCGAATCGACCAATAGCATTTTGGAATAGGTCGATTCGGACCGCAGTGAGGAATAAAACAGTTCTATTTTTGGGTATGTGGGTAAATTCGAGCAGATACTTACCTTCGTAAATTTTATCTTATATCTGCAACGTCGCTTGTTTTCATACTTGGCATTATTGCATGTTGCGATGTAATGCATTGACACGGAACTGATGACATTCAACCTCAAGAATAATGGAAAATGTTTCCATCTGGGATACTTAGCGTTGTGTGAGTTTTATGTTTTTAGAAAACAATATGTTTTCTACCTAATGTTAAGTTGACGGATACACTTTTTAGGGTTCCGTACCCAAAGGGTAAAAACGGGACCCTATTACTAAGACTTCGCTGTCTGTCTGTCTGTCTGTCTGTCTGTCTGTCAGTCTGTCTGTCTGTCTGTCTGTCTCCAGGCTGTATCTCATAAACCGTGATAGCTAGAAAGCTGAAATTTTAACAAATGATGTATTTCCGTTGCCGCTATAACAACAAATACTAAAAATTAAAAAAAAAAATATTAAGGGGGTTCCCATACAATAAACGTGTTTTTTTCGTATTTTTTTGCTCAATATTAAAAACGGTAACAGGTAGACGCTTCAAATTTTCACAGAATATTTACTTGTATATTATCTTTCAAAAGAAATAATTAAATAACAATAAAGTAAATATTTAAGGGGGGCTCCCATACAACAAACGTAATTTTTAAGCAATTTTTACTCGATCTTAATTAACAGGTAGAAACTTGAATATTTGTAAGTAAATATTTAGAAATATATTAACTATAAAAATAAATACCTAATCTAATACATAAAAACTCACAAATCCGTGCATCTAAACGCGGTGCGAGCGCCGCGCCGCGGTGTGGTGGTGGCGCGAGCGCGAGGCGGTTGCTAAGCAACGGCCGCGCGGGTAGCGGGGGAGGTAACATCACGGAGCGAGCCATAACCGCGCGTATTCGCGCGAGCGTCGTCATGCTGCCCGCATGTGTATCGAAAACCTACCTATAAGTTTGCAATTTACTACATGGAATTTCGTTGATTTCTCGTTATTTTATAAACAGAACTAAACTTTGTAGTATTATAGATGATAGTACGGAACCCTTCGTGCGCGAGTCCGACTCGCACTTGGCCGATTATTTTTTCTTTTAAGGTGTGTACAGAGGACTACAGACTGGTGAAAAGCAACATGAAATGTATCAGTCTACCTTTCATTACATGTTCGGTGCAAGCGTGGACGCATAGCGCGCTCTTACCGCGCATTCACTACGAACCTCCCGCATACGTCTGCGTGCCCCTTTGTGTTCGTTCGAAAAACCAACAAATCATGGGTCGCTCCGCGCGCGGCTTGTAATGCTCGTAGCGTGCGCGTGAAATGCACATTTTGCGCGCACACGAAGTCCAAACTATGAGAAATTGTTGCATATTGTTACCTTTCATGATGCTTTGCAGCACTGTGTACGGCAAATTCTTTCATTTCATGTTACGTTTCACCAGTCTGTACCCACCTTTAACCTATGCTGCCTAATTTCGAGATAAAAGATAACAGTTAAGATATTAACAGTTGAAATAGTTCATAAAATAGATAATTAGATGACGTTATAATCTATGGAAATGAGGGTTAAATTGAAAGATGCTTAAGTATCTGTGTAGGTAAAGGGGTTGCCACTATCGCAGTTTTTAAATAAATTTAAAAAACTGTAGGTAGAAGATTACGGAGTTCTTACTGTTAAATACATGTAAAGGATTTGACTGGAGTAACTCACTAACAAACAATATAAGTACAACCTAAACTGCTGGTTCTAGAGAAATGAAAAGAGAGAGATTTCTTTGAGAATGCAGGCATCCAGTCATTCACTAAAAAAGCAATTCTCGATTGCGCGTAAAACTGTAGGATGCGTAATTCTAAAAAAAAAACACTAATAAACTGCGGATTGTTAAATTTTTAAACACGACTTATAAGCTTGTATAATTTTGTAGTATTGCCGTATGCTTCTTTGTGTGTATATGAGATTTGGCCGTACAATAATTTTCTTATAAGATTTTTTCCTATTCATTAGTCTGCTTAAATAGTCCCATTCAATTTAAGGTGATACGATACGGGTGCAGCAGGAAATTCAAATTTTAAACAGTTTTTAGGGTTCCGTACCCAAAGGGTAAAAACGGAACCCTATTACTAAGACTTCACTGTCTGTCCGTCCGTCCGACCGTCTGTCACCAGACTGTATCTCATGGACCGTGATAGTGAGACAGTTGAAATTTTCACAGATAATGTATTTCTGCTGCCGCTATAACAACAAATACTAAAAACAGAATAAAATAAATATTTAAGGGGGCTCCCATACAACAAACGTGATTTTTTTGCTCGTTTTTGCCCGATATTGGTAACGGCAACAGGTAGACGCTTAAAATATTTACAGAATATTGAGTTATATTATTCACTTTGAAATTAAAATAAAATAAATATTTAAATTAATATTTTATTTTTTTGTCATTGTAGCTAAGTCAGGTATCTATAGTAGTTGATTAAAATGTTTGCGACATTATCACCATTATCATCATCTCAGCCACAAGAAGTCCACTGCTTGCCTCCTCCATAAAAGGACCGGTTGCTTTGCTACGATCCAAAATTATTTATATTATAATTTATTTTATCAATATTAATACATTGTGTTATTTATATTAACATTACAATTTATTTTTACTAATTCAACAACTTCTCGGGATATGTAAGCAACGAGGCGCATTATTGATAGTTAAATTGACATGATAATCTAAGGAATAATCGTAGATTATCACAAACATTACGATCACTTACAATAGTTAGCTGAGCTAGCTACAAAAACCACCATTTTAAATTTGTAATTCCCGCCGCTCTGGTTCTTTATAAATCTCTAACTGGTTAAAACACGAATTAATAAAAAATATTGTTGTTATTTCACTATATTGTCACTAATAACGTTTTTATAATTAAGTGTCGATGTAATCAATGTACAGATTTGTCGATTACATCATCAGTCATGTCTGTAAATATCTGCTACCCTCGGCATTGTGGTCTTACTGGTGGTAGTGGCCTTTCGCATTCCTTTGTTGTCCAGTAGCTGTTTTTATCAGTCGTATTGCGCATGCTCCCGTGAGTCGGTGGCGAGCGAGCCGCGTGCGCCCGCGCCGCCCGGGCGCCCGTTCAATGGCTGTCGCCAGTTATCATCGATCCTATCTGCCGATACTCATTGTTCATAGTCATCGTTCTTACTTTACTGGATCATTGATAAAGCGTTTTATTAATCTTTATTCCGTCGACTGAAGGTTGATGTTTGGATCGTAAAGATGATCGAGTATGTATGCAAATATTTTACTCTACAAAACAACATTTCTCTATGCTACCGTATGATTTCTTAAGGTGCTTTCTTGTCTTGTTAGATTCGATTAACAAGAATATGAATTCGGGTTAGAAACATTTTTGCAAGAGACTAATCGTAATCATGCCAAGATTGTTTGGAAGAGATCGTTTTTAGCGATAAGACCGCCTCTTGTGTAATTTTCTTATTTTTACTAACCGACTTCTAAAAAGAAGGAGGTTATTATTGTAACAAGAAACATACAACAGAGAATAAAAATCATACACAAAATAGATAACTTAATAATGTTTTTGTCACAATCCAGTCCCAGCTCAGCATAGTGATAGTTGTAAACAACCAGTATAACATATTGCGTATTTTGAAGTCGTTTTTTTCAGTTTTTTAAACTATAATTATTGTGTCAACTCTGTGACTGTGTCTTGTGTCTGTGTGTTGTTTGTGTATTACTCTATGTGGTGTCAATAAAGTATTTTAACGTGATTTATCGTGATTTTGTTTGTTACAGGTACTTTAATAGAAAATGGACTCTCATCTTTGTTCGCATGAGATTGACGAGACAAGAGTATGTAAAGACATAATAAACTCTAATCTAGAAAAAAACAACTTTTTGGTCAATAGCTGTTATTGATTTACATAGTGGAATTACTCACAAAGACTCGAAATGATCTCGAATTCCGTTGCCTTTTGAGACAAAGATTCATCAGTAAGGAGGAGTCATTGTATGAGGTGCTAAAGAAACACACATCTTTCTTGCGCAGTCGGGTAAAAATACATATAAATACACGACTATCGTAAATAGGTAGTAAAGATAAATCGTAAGTAGGTATGTACACAATATTTATAAATCGCCGGTCCTTGAAGAACTTGTTTACTTTGACTGATACTGATATTAAACTGATAACAGAACTAGAGTGTAGTTACAAGATTATGAATACTAGAATAGCCGGCTTCCGTACTAAAGGGTGCGGGAGCCTATTCGTGAGACTAGGATGTCTGCCTGTCCATCTGTCTGTCCTGCACTTAAACAGCGGTCTTTGTAGAGTTTATTTTAATGTAAATCTACAAATACTAAAAACTGGTCAAGAGCAAGGCAAGCTTGCCTTGCTCTTGCTTGCGTAAATATTTTTTTTTAAATGGGAAATTATTTTGAGATATAAAAACCTTGTTGATTTCAGGAAAAAGGAAACGAAAAATGACAAATTACGGCCTTACCGAAAAACGTTACTTAACTTTAAGCAATGCTTAACATATTTTGTCAATTTCTCGCTGACACGTAATGACACTAACGGAAAGAAGACAGAGAATTTAAGACGTTGGTTAAAGTTAAGCAACGTTTTTCGGTAAGGCCCTTGATGTTTAGATGACAGTTAGTGTCATGTGACGTAAACTCAAAGAGAATATATGTTCATAGATAGAGGAAACGGTACAGTTAAAATATCTTTGTATATAGAAAATAGGTCTGTAAAGCTACAATAATGATCTGTTACCTAAATTGTATTTCAGGCTATTCCTACAGTAGATGTGAACTTACTAATATTCTTAGCTATATTAGCTTAAACACATTATTTTGAGTAATTAGCCCTGGTGTCAGTGTTCATGTTTATGTATTATGACATGATAGGAGTACGGAAGCCTCGGTTTGCGAGTGAAACGCGTACTTTGCCGGATTTATTTTTCTTATTTATACAATAAGTTATTAGTAAGTTAGTCTTATATTATACACTTCACAAGAAATATTCCCTCCAAATTACATGTCTCTATATGAAAGTGCTTGAATTGTTTGTCAATCAGTTCAAAACAGTCACACAGGACAATTTTTATGGGTATAAAATATTTTTGTATTTAGATACTATTCATATGTCCATCTAAGTTTCTTAAAATTCTCAAAATGAGAATATGACCCGCGCCCAGTAGTGGGACAGTTTGTCAAACAGGGCTGATAAAAAAAAAAAAAAAGTTTCTTAAAATAAAAATATAGAACCATAAATAATACCAAAAAGGTTAAAAACTAAGATGCCACCAGCTGCAGGGAAGGGGCCGAAGGTACTGGTGCTGGACCTATATACACTAAGGAACCTCCTAATATTACTTCAGTAGTTTTTTTTTTTTTATCAGCCCTGTTTGTACAAACTGTCCCACTGCTGGGAACGGGCCATCTTCTCATTGTGAGAAGGGTAAGGGGGCAGTAGCTATTATTACAACGTTAATATCCTGTCATAATCGACATTTACTGTTCGTATATACGCGTAAACTGGTTTTTTTCCGGTTGGAGTGAAGAAGATAAGATCCAAAGTACATAGGGCCTCGAATTCTGTGAGAAGTGCTCAGATTTTCATTTGAAATAATTTTATAATCCGTAACCTAACCCGTGAGTAAAAATAAGCGTGACCTTTAATGTATGTAATTTAAATTATTATTGACTTGCTACCTTACGTGCGGTTTGTTAAATCTGACTCTACACCTTCCGAATGAACTGCAATCTCGTTTGATTTCCCGCAATAATTTCAACTAAAGGTCTCACAAACATCGTCCCGTGTAACGGGTCCGCGCATTACGAACTCATAAATCTGCGAAAAGACAGCGCCAAATGAGACGTCTCTCTTGGTCGGCCACTTGATGCGGACAGAACATACATAACGTGGACTCGGAGAACCTGTTCCTGCCTTGAAATTGACGGAACTGCCCCAGGACAGACCTGGATTGAGATACACTTGGATAGTTTAATTGCAACGGTGTAAACGGTAAATAGGTCGTGTAAATAGGCTCTTCTTGCTTTCCACTACCCGCACCCGTTATCATGCGAGAGTCCAACTACAGCGAACCTAAAAGGAGATATTTTTTGAAATCATCATTATCATCGCTTAACACCACGTGAGTTGGCGGTCAAGCTCAAATCTATATTGTATTAAAAAATACTGCTTTAGGGGTGTCGAGCACTTGATTTTGTGAGTATTGAGACTGAGCTGTCACGCTCGTCTATGTAACGCTCGTTCGAGTAAAGTCGGCTCGAGTCGACTTAGGGAGCGAGAGAGTTATAGTCGACGAGTCACTGTTGACAAGTTTTCATTTCTGTCGTGCGGTTTTAAGTACACATATTTTTTTAATATATTTTTTTACTAATAAAGATTTCAGTTAGTACGTACGAGTGGGTTCAGAAGTTTGAGTTTAATTTTCTTCCTTACTGATATTATAGAAGAGAAAGCAACTGTTTGTTATATTTTCACGATCAAACGTTTGAACCGACCTCGTTTTTCTTTAGTACCCGGATGGAACCCATCAGCGCAGCTAGTTAGCTTAAACTTTTAAAAAGGTTGTCTACAAACACCTCTCTGGCCTAGCAAACCAATAGCGTCGCCACTGATGTTGCAGTTGTCCATTGCCGACGGTTAACGCTTACCATTAGGCGGGCTCGTCTGCTGTTTGCTGTTCTTTCAATAACAAAAAAAAAAACAATAAAAGCTGTTCCGTAATTTCTTTAAAATATTTTCATTTCATTCTGCTCGCAACTTGATCGGCAAACAAGTTTATATTCTTTTAAAAGTTTTCAAAATTGCAATAGTCCGCATTCCGCCGTACAGACAGTCGATGCGTGCCGCGGGCGTTTGCCAAGTTTTCTTACACGGAATAATCGCCTCTACGAGACCCATCTCTGCTATACTACATAGCCAGTTTGAAATCTCTGCAAAATAAGTGTTATTCATATCACGCACTCGCACATCCACCCATAATCCGCCTTTACTCCGTCAGCGTGGAAATCTTATTTCATACGGTCATAAGTCAATAAACAAAAAATATTCTGAGAGTGCCAAATGAAAATAAACTTACCGCTTTTGTAGATTTTTCTGGTTATACTGTAACTTTTTTTATCATCACCCATTTTGGGTCGAAGCGTTGCAATATTGCGATTCCCACATTGGCTAAAAAAATAGTTCTGTGTCCAATAGTTTATTGATATATTATTTTTTGTCATTCACTACTAAGTTTACTATTGCTGGGAATATACCTTTATAATTAGACTGCAGAACGACTAAAATGTAGAGTCCAAAGTTAAGAACAACGAAAATGCAGGCCCTTTTCGTGCAACGCTATTCAACCTGAACTTCAGCTTCGTTATATCATTATATTGTATGGTATCTCATGTCAACGCAACTTGCTGCTTTTACAAAATTCTTTTACTCTTGGAATTCAAATAAAACTTTGAAAAAAGTAATAAAAAAATTAAACCGACATCAAAACAATTTATTTAACTGAAAAGGGAGAAATAACACGAAAAATTTAATAAAAACTGGGTGTCTACCCATGTAGGTACGTACACCAACTATTTTTGAGGTCTTTTATTTATATTTAATTCGTTTTAATGGTGTTTATTCGTTTTGTTAAAACTAAAAAAATTATTCACCAAACTTCACTGGGTAAGTTCGTTTAATTTTCAAACACACTTCACTGCTATTGTAACGTCTAATTTTTGGATCATAAAGTATGCCAGATCCTTTTACATAGTATGAGTGATAAACCTAACATATTTCGTTCAAATTCGCCCAGTAGTTTGAATAGAACAGTTGGATCATTCATAATTAAAAAAATTAAAAAAGTTCATATCTAGAAAAATACTGAACTGATTTCGATAAAACTTACATTGTTTCCTATGTTGCAAGATACATTATTTAATTAAAAAAAAAAAAAAAAATCAAAGAATTTTTGCAATACGACTTCTAGTTTCTGCGTAATACGTGGACAAACATACAAATATACATACACTTATGAAATTTGGCACACATGTTTGTAAGCTGGTATAAACTAACATATATAAAAAACTGTGCAATTCTGACATATTACATAACCTCCTTTTTTGAAATCGGTTAAAAAAAGAATTCGATGTACCGTACATTATTATTCCATGATAACAGCCTCCATAGACGCATATACGAGATACCTAACGAGTAAATTACATAGTTCGGGAAGTGTTTGCGGACCGCCCATTCGCTCGTCACCGCTCGCGCTCTCCCTCAGCCCCATTTGAAATTCCTCGCACAGAAAACTATTTTCATAGCATTATTTTCAAAGCAACACCGGAAAACTTTGTTGTTTGGAAATACTAACAGTGATTCGATGTTAAAGCTGCCAGTTTAAAGTTTTAGAAATAAGTGGCTAAGACCGTGTCGAGACACGCATATGGTAGGGTTCCTTAGCTAATGTTATAATCTAAAAGAAGATTACTCGGCGAGTATTGTTTGTTAGAACTACTTTGGAAGAAGGTCGATGACCTCCGTACTATAACAACATATTTGTTTTACATATACATATCCCTTTAACTCTAAAAGTTGTACTTAATTACATAGTGTTCAAAATAATTGTCATTGAAGGTTTTTTTTAAAGACCTATTCAACTATAGACAGTCTGTATATATGTGACTTCGAATTTATAAGGGTTCTTCATAGTTACTACGCTACGCAACCCTGAAACTAGCTATTCTTAGAAATCGACACGTGCTTGACAATTTGTGGCGTTCGACTGGACGTGGTTCCAATATCATAGTTGTATTTATACTTGTAATAAATATTATTTACGCAGAGTCAGTTTTGGTTTACAGTTACTGGTAACTAATTTTAATCGCGTTGCCACAAGCCCGGCTAGCTCAGTCGGTAGAGCATGAGACTCTTAATCTCAGGGTCGTGGGTTCGAGCCCCACGTTGGGCGCAACTTTTTTGCTCTTTTTGTTCGGCTACTGCTTATAAGACTTTTTAACTAGTTAAATTAGAAAGTTACACAATCGCTTAACGCAATGTTTTGGTCGTGAGGTACCGTTAAAGAGTGACGTCGGCGGACGGACAGCCGGCTGTTGACTGAGTTTCCCACGTTTCGTGGTCACATGTACGTACACATTGTATACACTCAAAGATTCACTCGATGTGTCGTTTAAATTAATGTTGTTGTATTTCTTTTACTATTTCCTGTTTACCCAAAACAAAGGAAAGATACGATATATGTTATTCTTTGTTATTTCTAACTAGACTTGACGACCACTATAGCTTCACAGCATTAGTTTGACTAATATATTCGAACTATAAACATCTTGATGGATTAAACAATTTTTATTTAAAAAATAAAAACTATAGTTTGATCTAAAATTTCGGCGGGAATCAGACTTTTTTTTTTAAATATTGGACCATATAAAATGTTAAGCAGTCTGTCTTGATAGATTTGGATTAACGTCTTATTTATACCGTTCCGTACCTCAAAAGGAAAAAACGGATCCCTTATAGGATCACTTTGTTGTCCGTCTGTCCGTCTGTCCGTGTGTCCGTCCGTCCGGGTGTCAAGACCTTTATCTCGGGAACGCGTGAAGGTTTCGAGTTGAAATTAAAACCATATACGCAGATCTACAGTATCTTGCTGCAGAAAGAAAAATAAAATTTCTCAGTTTTGGTAAAAAAAAGTTACAGCTGAATATGTCGTAAAAAACGCACATTTCGACACTCACAAGGGAATCAAAACCTATGGAGTAGTTCCCGTTGATCTAGAACTTTAAATTTGACAAGAAGCATTGTGTTAGAGTACACATATAGGAAAAAATCTGAAAACTGGGCATTTTTTATTTAATTACAAAAAATTGTGTCTTTATGCAAGGAATGAGGGTCAAAATTAACCGTATCATGTGGGGTATCATATGAAAGAGCTTCATTAGCAGAAGCTAAAACAGGTTTTTAAATATTTTTACGATATATATTTTTCGGTTTATGAAGAAAAATATAAAAAAAAAAACATATATGATTTCCCTCTTTTATCTACTAGTTTGTACGGAACCCTCGGTGGGCGAGTCTGACTTGCACTAGTCCAGTTTTTTATTATTTGAAGAATAAAATATAATGTAATAGTTTTATGGCATTTGTCATCTAGTCCAGTCATAACTATTATTACAAAAGTTGCAGTGTTTGAAACATCAGGTCTTATATCCATAAAATGCACGTGGTCTATATTATACAATATACATATCACGGATCTGTCTGGTTATACTTGTTTAACTTCGATGAATAAAACAATAATTTTACTAAATTAATAGCTACATTTGGTTCTGTAAAAGATTAACTAGAACGATTAAAAAGACAAGTGTTTCTTAATTTTTATATATGACGTAAAGTAATGTTATTTACCGAGAAACTCTACTTAGCCTAATCTTATCGCTGTATCTTGTAATTATAACTTCTGCCTTTTGCTGAGAATTTATTTTTTTAGCTTAACAGTTCCACTAAGCTTTTTAAATAGAATAATTAAATGTATGTAAACAATCATAAGACCTCTTTTGGACTGCTTAAAAAACCACTCATAAAACAGTATCAGCGATGTATCTTCATTTAAATATAAATAAGAACTCGAAAAAAAGGTAAAAAGAATTAAATACCTGACAGCATAAAAACATCAAGCGGCTCAATCACTCCACAGTACGTAAACTGAGCGAGTCATAACAAGCGAAAGATTGAAATGAGCTGATAAAAAGGGAATCGGAAATCTTGCCGAAAATACGTACGTACATTACAAGGCGGTAATTTTATAAGGGATTCTTTCGTTCGATATGGGAGCAATCATTAGCGGGCTGGGCTCGGTGCATCGGAGCTGGCTTATTGCGAGATCTACGGGAGATATCCTTGAATATGCGGCGGGTGAACGGATCAATGTGCGCGAAGGCATTTCAGAATCCAATCCTTCCATTGCTGATCGAAGATCCCCTTTAAATGCACTGGTTGATGCTACATTTGACGGCGAATATCAATGGGAAGTCGAAAAACCATCCTGAAAATAAGCATTCGTGCATGATGTAGGCATCTGTATGTTGGTTTGTAGTTTTCAGATGTTCCAATAAAATTGAACTGTTGATGTTCTCGTGTCCTTTGTATATTCCATAGTATATTTTGTTAGTTATTTTCATTTTTTCGCATTGAATTTTCCGCGTGAATATATTAGTAACGCCAGGACGGGCGTCATTAAATAATATTCGTGTGTGTCTAAGTTTTTTTTTATAGAGATAGGTTCATAACCTAGAAAATAACTGTTCGTCGCCATTATCACCATTTTCTAAGCCAAATCAGATATTATAATTATTTAGAGCCTGTTCCGTCCCACTGCTGGGCAAAGGCCTTCCTATCCCCCTTCCATTATTTTCAGCCCAATGATTTTTGAGTCCAGTTCTTGAAATTGTTCATCCGCAGTCAGTCTGCCTGGCCTACCAGGTGGTCTGGCGACTTGTGGAACCCACTGATATCGTCCGACATAACGGCAAACATGAACTACCCAGTTCCACTTCAGTTCGGCGGCTCTATAACCAACGTCGATCTGCGTTTTGGAGCGCAGTGTACTGTTTCTACGGTCTGAAAATCTGATTATAATAATAATAATAAATAATAAAGTATTTATTTCGACACAAATTATTTTTGTTACAATACATAATGTCCCAAAGGCACCCGAACTAGTCAAAGACCATTGGCATCCGACGTGTGCGTCGGATGCCAATGATGCTTCTCCCATGATTCCCAAGACACTGCGCTCCATAGTAACATTATAATTATTGTTTAATATTTTCATAATATGAAACATGAAATATAACTAAGTTGTATTTTTCCTCGTAAACATCCACAATGAGATCAAAATATTTCGTAAAATTAGACTTGACGTACTCGGTCGCTATGTATCACTCTTCAGCAAATTCGCATCCACTTTATTGTTCCTGGCGTAGCGTCACCGGCGGCAGCGGCGGCTCGTTAACGCGACCTTTTGGATATTTATCGTATCCTCTTCACAAAATACGATTTCAAACTCGAATATCAATATAGTTTGACGGTAAATGCATTCGGGCATTTCCTAAATGAAATTTAGTTAAAACACTGGAGACGACCATATTTTATTTCTCTAAGTACAGCGAAATGAGCTCTAAGTACATGAAAAAAGCGATAATAGAAATTACTCATTGAAAATTCTATAATACATTCTGTTTATTAATATATTTTCTATACATATTATTTTTTATTTTCAATTAGTAATCTCTATTTAAATATATATATA
Organism: Lycia hirtaria; assembly: GCA_947563715.1. Taxonomy (NCBI): domain Eukaryota; kingdom Metazoa; phylum Arthropoda; class Insecta; order Lepidoptera; family Geometridae; genus Lycia; species Lycia hirtaria. The sequence continues at coordinate 2,516,856 of OX387380.1, forward strand.
GAAATTACTGTTTTTACAGTTAAAGATAGAGCAAACCACAAAAAAGTGTTCGGACATAAGTCACCCGCGAGTCAAGTGGTAACAAGAACGGCTCTCTTGATTGTGACTGAAAGCACAATCCCTTAGATACAAGATAAAAGCGAGCGCGTGAAATAAATTTGTTTATTGACAACGACCAAGTGGTATTTAATTGTCATGTCAACGATGAAATGTAGCTGAATGTAAAATACAATACGGTAAAAACATCTCATTATTGCCCTCTGACACATATTTCTTGTGGCGTACATTAAGCATGGTGGATTGCGAACGTACCAGAAATTTAAAAATAATCCTTAAATAACACAGACAAGTGCGCGCATTCCCGAAAACTGTACACAAGGAAATTTTACAGTCGACGCGATTTATGGCGTCCAAGCTCGAGGAAAAAATCGCAGCTGCAAACGATAAATCGCTCACTCCGTCTCAAAAAAGAGAGTCAAATAGAGCTCGCTTTGCGCTTTACAAATAAACTCCTGCGATACCGGCTAGTCCATCATTTAGTACCGTTGCTTCACATATTGTTTCGTCCATAAGCGATGAGCATGGAACGTGTAAACATGGAATTGAATTTGCATCGTCACTTTGCTCTATCATAAAGTGTAATTTATTTTATTTGATAAAATTGTACACGTTGCTCTCGACATTGGACCTCGTTAGTGTTAAGTGACTTTATGGTCAGAGGATTTACAAACAGTTAGATGTGATGCCTGTGTACATAATTTTGCAAATGGATGAACATCGAATGTGATGTTGTTTCTAAAACATAAAGTTAGTTATTAATATAATAGTTATGAAGAAATATAGCTTTTGAATAGAAAAAAGTTACATACTCCGTGTAAAATTAAGAAAATTCTTGGTTAATCTGTTATGTAATAAATAATTACTTATTTTTTATAAGCTAGATCTCGTATTGTTGAACATAGCTCAGGAAATTCTAGGTCTGCAATCACACCTGACTCAAGTTTTATTTTATTTTAAAGAGGAACTTTCAATATGAGGAAATCGTAGCCGAGTCGAGCAAAAAGTGACATTCAAGTATACGGAGAAAACAAGTTATTTCTATTTATCTAGCACGTCTCAAGTTTATTACATGTTCAATCCTACACGTTGCAATCAACTTCAAGTAAAAGTCCAATATGGGCTATTGCCATTACTATTGAAAATTACGAATATTCTTCGTAATAATCTTGGTAAACATCAAAACCGCAATATAACTTGAACCTTCATTATATTTAAACGAGAATTTATCGAAACACGCTTCATGTAATAATTGTATATCGAAGTTTTAATATCGATATCAGAGGCGCGAATAGAGGTGGCGCAGATCGCGTGTGCTGCCATCGTTTGATTTACCACCTTCTTAATCGCAGCCTCGTTTCTCTTGATTTATGCCGCACCTGTTGCGCCAATTATTTACATTCGGAAGTCATTCCTCTCGGACCCCGCGCTCTTCATTAACGAGTTACATTGTTCTGTGTTTGATGACGGGCCCGACCATTTTGAGGGGTCTTTCGGCTGTAGCACAATTTGTACAGCGTTGCCAACTTTAAAATGTTGAATTTTATTTATAACTTTTAAAGAAGTATCGTGTTGATCTATGCTTCAATATATAAATGTTAAATTTATGTTACAAATTGCACTTTTATTTATTTACTACGCGCACCGAAGTTTCACCGGCGTAATTATGATGATGAAAAGTAAATGGAAAAGGGAATAAAATCATATAGTCCATATACAAACACAAGAAATCTATAAATAGACTATTTGCGGCTATGTTCAAAGCTTTGGAATATATGTACCCGTTTTGAATTTTGTTAGTGTGCTTATTAATTTTATTTAACTCCCGAATGCATAGAGTCGAACTAAGTAACTTTACAATTTACAATATTACTATGGAAATTAACGTGGTTTTCACACATTTTTAAATAAAAACTACGGGTCACTCACGTCTGTTTTGAGCCGAAATATCCGACTATAGTTTCAACCGCATTCAAAAATTTCATTAAAAATTTACAATATTGTTCTTACAAAGTGTTCTTACAAAGTAAGCACCAGTCCGAAGCACAATAAAGATGAAGGATATCTTGTTTGTTAATAAAAATGAAAATTGTAAATAACGTCGTATTTCTGGCGTGTGGCTGACGGAATTTTTATGCAAATTTATAGAGTCCGAAATCATATACGCACTGAATTTTAACGACTTAAGCTTTTTTTACGAGTATGAAATTGCTTTAGTGACATTCAAGGTGGAAACACAAATTATCTGGTAGCCCCATGAATATACAATCAATATAATCGGCTTATTTATTTCAACACCGACTTGTTGAAAGAAGAATTTTAAAGTTTTTATTGTGTTGGACATCGCCTACGAATAGTTTTTCGCCGTTCTCCGCCCGTACATAAATTACATATAACTCTGAATGATTAAATACCGGTTCTTCGAAGTAGTATTTACACTACTTTGGCGATGTTGAAAATAATAAATGGCGTCGATATTTTTTAGACGGTGTGAAGCTCGCAACCTGCCATTAAAACCGAGAATATCGGGTTTTCAATGATGATAATTTGATAATTGGTATTGTCATAGACCCCGCGCGCGAATGATGGCACCTGCAGTATCGTTCGCAAAATGAATCTATTGAATAAACGATCGTAATTTATGAAATAAATACTCATTTTAACGATATGGAATTTGAGCCGTTTTTTAGCGTAGCTGATTATTGATCCTATTAATTTTAAGCATAGATATAATAAGAGTACCTATGTGTAGTAAAGGTTGAACAACCTGGTAAAACACTATAGATTATAAGATTCTTGAAAAGTATTCAATGAGATTTTAGAAAAAAATACAAATTTGTCAAAAATTTGTGATTTTTCACATTTTTGCCTGACGACGAAAACAGCGGCTTCAAACTTCGCGTGTCATAGGGTGTATTTTTTGTACGAAGTAGATCTATGTTTTAGCTTCAACTCTCTAAATGTTAAGCACTGATGGTTAAGGATAAAGCACGACGATCTAGACAAAACATTACTCACTCTTGCCCTGAAACTTCCAAGTTTGCAGTTCTCAGGATACAGGGAGGGTCGCAGGGATTTCAACTCTATAAAATAAGCATCAAGAATGTGGACCAAAAACGTTGAGATTAAAAAATGAGTAGATTTAAACGTTGAGATATAGAGTAATATGAGAAAAGGGTGATAGAATGCCCAAATTCAATTTGTCCTATGGTGGTACAGTTTCTATTGTGGAATGGGAAGAATGTAATAAGATCGTGAAGCTTTTGCGCACACTCGTCGGAATGAATCGGATAGTATATAGTCAAACATGGTATATTACAACAATGCTCGGGACTAAGCAGGTAGCTAGCTTCTTGGCAACTAGTTTATCAACATCGTTTAGCCTTATATCTCGGAAGTCAACGGACTAAAACTTCCACCTTGATACTTGTTTACTCCATGAAATGTGGCAGCGATATTTCAGATAGGATATGACTTATGCCTGAATATTAATGAAGTAACCGTCTCGCTGAGAAGTACTTATCGCCTAACCTTATTAATGCCTAGTTTTTTTGCTAGCTTTGACAGGCTTAGCCTTCAAGTCGAGGTAGGCTCCAAAGTAATTGATTTGGTTATTTCTCTACCAGCCACAAATTTCTTTATCGAAAAATTAACACCTTCACACTTTGTAGGTTATCTTCTATATCGGAAGTTACCAATTATTCACCATCTTGTTATGTAGATATCGACAAAGTGCTAATTGATACGTGTCAAAAACCACTCTGCACACCAAGTTTAACACCTTTTTCGCCTTGTTTGCACCGTTTGTTTGCAATAACGACTTTTGTTGAAGCGCAAATATTTTCGTGTTTACTCTACTAAAGCCAGGTGCATGAAAAATCCATTAAGACATTTGCTCTTACATATTGTTTTTGGAAAATAAAACGTGTTTTTTAAAAGTTATTGAGATATTAGCATTTAAATTTTGACTATAAAGATTCTGAAATAGCTATAATATTGTAGTGGTAGGACTCTTTTGCAGTCCACCAGGAGAAATAGCACATTTTTGCCAGTTATTCAACTGCCAAGCAATAGTATGCAAACAATAGTGTGTTCTGTCCAGTAGAAAAGTAATGTATCTAGCGTTGATTCATAAAGATATTAAAGAGTTAGTAACTTAGAATAATAAGCGCAACTAATTACCATATAAGATTTTGAACGGTTAAATGTCCAAAATTATAAAGATTTTAAAGATTGTGATGGGTAAGCGCGATACTATCAGGTGATCAACTTGCATCATTATCATTTCAGCTTTAAAAAAATTACTGCAGGATAAGGGCCTTCCCGATGCATTTCCAGAAAACGGCCTGTAACTGGCATCTTGATCGACTTCGTTCTGTCATCTGAAAAAAAATGTCTTAAGTTAAGAAAAGAACTGATTGAAACATAACTTATCTATAAAGAAAGATTTACAGCCAGACAGACTAAATAGTCCAGTCAACAACTATTCATCTGTGTATTTTCGTGCTATTAAAATATGTAGACGGAGAGCATCATCACATTTCTCATCGGCAACACTTTACACACCGGGTCGGGTCTCCGAGGCCCCGGATTCGCCTCGAGACCCGCCCGTGATTTATCTGCCCCGCATCTTCAACCTGCGAATGGGCGCTTATTGCCAGCTTGTTATTTATAATTTATTTTTAACGGTCACCAATTTGTAGGTGCCGCGCGTATGTGTGTATTGGACGGAGTTCGTGGTCGCTGGGGTCGTGCGTACCGTGCGCACGTACTCAAGTGTTAATTATCTTCTTTTTTTGGGAGTCGTGTGATGTAAATTACGGGAGTTTAACTCTTTTGTAACTGATTGTGAAACAAATGAATTTAGAAGGAACTTTCAACGAGTTTTTGATATAAACATACACATGGTTACTAATATGGATAATGATCCGTATATGTGTAGTGATTTATTTATTTACTTATTAAGTTCACATACACTGTGTACATCTATCTATACATTGACAAAACAATCTTATAAAAAAGTAGAGCTTAAGGTCACAATAATTACTGGCGAAGTCATCGCATAATTTACTTTTTTATTGTCAAATTCTAATACAACACAGAAAAGAGATATTTCGATCCATAAGCAAGATACCTTGCAAGAGAAAAAGAAGGAAGACAAAGTGACCTGCAAGAAATAAAATCTGTATCATTGTTTTTTAATGTCAGAATATTACACACAGCAAATAAACCCCGGTAAACTTGACAATAATGAATTAGAAAAAACATAGATTACCTACTATAAATAAAATAAATGAATAAATATTGGTGGATATTTCACGCAACACCATCTAGCCCAAACTAAGCATAGCTAGATAGCTGATAGAATACATAAAATGTATATACTTATATTTTTACATATTTATTAATAGTTTGTAGTTTGAAATAATTAATTTGTTTAATCTAATTGATTGATTTGTTTTTGTAAAAATACATACTTATGATACATAGAAACAGACACACTAGAAGCTCAACACACAAATATTTTGTCCTGGGTGGGGATCGAACCCACGACCTACGGCTTAGCAGGCACACACTCTACCACCTGAGCTGAGGAGGTCAAAAACAGAAAAAAAAGTGATAAGACCTATCTTCCATGCGTCTTATCACGCATGTGTATTGTGCTTTTTAGGGTCCCATGTCTAAAAAGGAAGAAATTCTTATGGGATTACATATATTTTATTTTCCGTTCGTCTGTCCCTATTTTCCTCAGGAATGCGATAGCTTCAGTGTACGAGTCAAACTAGAACTTGATAATATTTTTTCAATTTGTAACATTTAAAAACAAATCTAGATTTTGTTTATATCTTCTCTTTATACTTAACGATATTTAAGTATGACATATTATTATGCGACATCAGAATTTTGCGATTTCAACATAATGCTATCGCGAAGCAATAAACTCTCGTCAGACTTGCAGAGTACCAATTCACACAACATCATGTATTACTCATAATATGTGTTCCACATTTCACGGACTCGTGTCCGAGGCATGTCAACGCATACACCCGGTTCGGGTACATGATCCGGCCGTCCGATATACACAGCAGATTTACAATACGACCTGTAATTTATGGCGTTGTCCGATCTAGATGTAATTTAACGTTGTTGCCTAACATAAATCAGGGCGATCTAACATTGGCGCAGATATCTACTGTTCTTTGATAAATCAACGCGGTGGATACGTTTTTGTGCTTTATACCGGCGAAAATTGCGCGTGCTTAAATATAGATTCAGTACTTTAATATTAATTACCTACTGGCTCCCATATTGTATTTCATAAAGCGTAATTTTGTTAAAAGTATTATTGCTATATCGACTTTTTAAATATCACTGAGGTGTCTGAAGCTAAGACTACCTTATTACTCTAGAGCTATACTTCGAACGACCTCTTGAGGATCACGTCGCCTATCCACGAGTATTTTTCGATCCATGTGTTCTCAACGTCCGTCCATCTTTTTATTCGCGGGAACCGCTCTGGGTTAGAATAGAACGCGTTGACCAATCAGCTGAACTTATTCCGCAGATTCCAAAACTAGAGAGCCGTGGTGTTGTCTTTCTATAAAGAGCAATATAAACGTTTCCCATTGAGCATAGAAACTAAGGAACAGTTCTGTTGTTACTCTGAAAAGATATCACAAACGTATCCATGTATAAAACTAGGAAAATAACAGTGTTGTCATTCTGTCATAATGAAAATATTGCACACCACAGACTACAAATATTAAAATCATGTGCGACATTACATTACGCTATTATATCATTGGGTAGCAATCCTGAGATAAGTACTATTCGATGTGAAATCTCGTTATGCTCAGAAATTACGCTGGAAACATTTAGTGGCAAGCGCTTGACCGGCAACTCACCCGATGTTGAATAATTTTAGGATATACCATGGACGCATTCCTAAAAGATCGATTCACTGATAACCTAAATTACCATATCACACCTAAATTGTTTTTGTCAATAGAGAAGTGAATTCCACATACTAAGGTAAGGTAAGGTAAGTGGCCAATGATGTTACTAAATATTGAATAATATTTAGAAAAAGAAATACGTCGATGTAAAATTACCACCACGAGTCCAATTGGGAAATATACATACAAATAAATAAATATTTTTATTATAATTCACACAGGGCTACACCCCAAACTAAGCAACGCTTGTACTATGGTAAGTAGATAATTAATAATTATTCGATTAGGTACACATACGATACATTTTATTATAAATTGATATTAAAGTACTTTACTGTTATTGATATATAATAAAATTATTATTTATTTATTTATTCATTTTTGTTTGCAGTAAGGTATCTTAAAATTTTAATAATCGAAGGTATGTGGTAGTACCTACTTGTGAAACTGATAATGTGGAATTATCTGCTCGAATTAAATGCTAATTTGAACGCTAATGTTAAGCCAAAATTAGCCATCGACATGTTTAATTGCTTGTTACGTTTCAATTGCTATTCCTGTTTCAATTTAGGTATTTTAAACCTGTAATTAAACAATTTAATATGTAATAATAATACTGCTAAAACATTAATCATTTCTAACGTCAAATTTTAATTAAGAGATTAGATAGTTATGAAAAAAATGTATCGCATAAGTACTGTTTGACAGAGACGCCTTAATATGATCTAGTAGTAGAAATAGTAGAAGACGGTTATATTTTACATTTAGAAACCAAATAATACTTGAAAATATTATTTAATATGTGGAAAACAATCGCACAAACAAACGAAGCAAATTACCATATGTTTTTCAGGTTTTTCTGTGCTTATAGTAAGTCTGTCTGTCAAATGCTAAAGTTAATATAAAAACAAAACATCATAATATCCCATCGTAATTTTTTTAAAGAATTATTTTTCATTTCATGCGGCGGCGGGTCACACTGGCTGTTGGAGAAGAGACGCACGAATGCCAGCAAAGGAAGGATTGTTAAAAAAGAGAAAGTGCTCTTTAAAAGAAAGAGAAAGATGTATATTTTCTTTACAAGATAATTTTCATGTTTCACATCTTCCACGGATTCCGCCACGACACTTTTTTTTTTGTTACTCTTTCATTTTCTTGGATTTTTATTGTTAGGATTCGATCAATAAAATATACTTACCTACTACCAAAAAAAAAAAAAAAACAGCTGTATTATTTTGAATAATTTATTATCTTGTCTATGTTAAAATTAGCCACTTTCCTCAAATTACGCTATATAAATGTCGAAGATTTAAATTAATTGCGTTTAATTAGGAGGCCCTTAAATTGGACGGCAGTTATTAAACGTGGCGATGCTCCATTTGCATTATTAATACGTGTTTAACTTTTTGCGCCGGCAACGAGTTTTGAATTTATTGGTCTTCGACAAACTCTGAGAGTGTGAGTTTTTGGAATCAAACCGTTGTGTTTGTTAATTTAAGTTTTTATAATTAGTTGCCGAATTTTGAAATAATAAACCTTTGTTAATACGTACGTTTTATTCCTGTAATCGTGTATTTGTTTGTCGTAAACTAAACACATTAAATAAAAAACGAATATGACCAAATAATCACTAAGTCTTTGAACAAGTGAATGCCGCATTGTGGTACAAAAAATACAATGTCTTTTGAAATTTTCTAAAGCAGTTATTTAAAAAAAAAGTTTCAAATCTAGACTTAATTTAAATCTACCATAGCATTCATTTGAAGAAAACCGTGTCAGTCATAAACAAGAATTTGATCGACTCTTCTTTAGAATTAAATTAAATTAAATGCATTAGCGCAAGTTTTCTTGAATACATAGTTCGACCGTAGAAAACTTGATCAAAGCTTCGGAAGTCGGTACAATACTTGTCTCGGAATTAATTCGATTGTGCTAAATGATTGCTTTTCGAGTTTAAGTTTATTTTGTTTTTCTTTTTACCCGACTGCGCAAGAAGAGGTCGAAAGTAACGAGGCGTCATTAGATTCGTAATTCGTATTCACTTCTCGAATGTCTTAAATTATATTTTTTTTATTATAATAATACAACTCATGCAAAAGAATGTGATTTCTCATAACTTCCAGCGAGTAATAGAGTATTTTTATAAAAACTATTGTATATAATGTTCATATAAATCAATTATACAGCAGCTTTGCGAGTGTTTTCTCACTAAAACGTACACTCAACAGCATATCAAGCGTATAACACAAGTGTAAGTTACAGTACAACAATCTCCTGGTATTTTGTTTTTCTTCTAATTTATATACTTGTTAATTTTGAAATATCAACAGTAATGGATTATATTTTTTATCATTCATAGATTTACGCGTACTCGCCTGGTGTTAAGATCTTTGATTTTATATGAAACCCGATTACCTAGAAGTAGCCTAGTAGCTACTCGCAATCAAAGACACTCAGGTTGTTTCGTAGAAAACACATGGAGGCAGTATTTTTATAAATTTATCATTGAAAAACATACTCGCTGCGACTTTGTACGGGTATGGTAAAACTACTCTTGGTTTCATTTAAAATAACACAATTTTGAACTATAATCTTTGTTTATCGGCTCGACATCCCGCCAAGATTCATCATCATCATCATCTTAGTGATAAGAAATCCACTGCGAAACGCCTCTTTCATGGACTTCCAAAAATCCCGATTGGAAGCGGCTTGCATCCAGCGTCATCCCGCCACTTATATGAGGTCATCTGTCCGTCTCGTGGCTGGTCTTTCTACGCTGTTAAGCTGTTATGGGTGAAACTTCACTGTGTATCTTGTTTGGAAACACGCAAACAAAATATAAGCACAAATGGACTATGAGCACTATTACGTTTGAAACCATTCAATAATAAAATAATGTACATATAATGTATTTTGCACATCACGAAGATAAGAATAAGTTACGTTTTTCGTAGGAAATGTACGAATACTAGAAAAAAGCGCGTAAAACCTTGGGAGGCAGTGAATAGTAAAGAAGCTAAGGATTACTATTAATAATTCCCAACGTCTTCATTTAGGTCAGACAATAATAAATATGAACAAAAACTTGCGTTGACCATTTAACAACATGTAGCGTTCGTTATTAATGACGTCCAGCCATTCGACGAAAAAGCGTTGCCTAGCCTCTATTAAAGGCAAGAAACTGCTACTCGTAACATGCTACCCCCTATAAGGAAACTTAATAATTTGTTTGCACACCAGCCGCTCTGTTCGAAAGTACAAGTGGGCAGATTCAATTCCTATCGAGATAAACAGGTCCGTTTCGTGCGTAGCAGATTAAGCGCTCCTTACAAAATTATTGAGAACGCCTCGACGAATATTATTTTTCTCGGAAAAAGATAAATCGCTTTAGCGATTTTACGGGAAATTAATTTTGGCAGTGAGCGACAGGGCGCGTCCTGCTGCGCCGCTCGCCGTCCCGCGATGATTTGTTGCGATCCCACCGCGCTCGTTACACTTACCGATAATGACGCATACCATTTGCTCAGAGGCGAGAGCTCGCCGTGTAATTCGAGTGCGTTATCGCCGCTTCCCGGTATCCATCTGCGACCGCCCGTTTCCTCGACAGAATCAACATTGGAATGCGATATTTCCTTTAACGATTTTGTCGAAATTTATCTAGTTGCGTCCGCGTCTGACGGCGTGCGGCGGTGGCGTCTCCGCCCCAGTTGTCACCGCACTCGGCTCAGCCGCAATTAATCCAACTGTAATGCGATACCAGCTCGCTGTCGTCGACGACGTAATGCAACGTGATTTACGCGCGACGAACGAGCCGTTAATCTTATTACCACTTTCAATAACTTTATTATCGAGTGTTCTGTGCGGAAGCCACGCAGACCAATATGCACCTTGAACTCGTCGACCCAGGGACTATTTACAATTACCATAGTGAAACGCGGTAGGAGTTAGGAAGCTTCCCACGAAATTTATTTTAGTCGACTTAACGATTGTGTCCGCCTCGACAAAAACGGAAAGTTAATACGGCCGTTGCTTGACTTCGATTAAACGGTTATAAAGGCTTAACAATCTGATCCTCCTTAAGGGCTCCAATTATACCGTTCAAATTATCGTGTCACGGCGGCATTCCGATGATTATCCGGTTGCGTTTCGGAATAAAATAAATATCTTTTGTTTCATAGATACGTTTTGAATAACAAAACGGAGAACCACCCCGGAGGAGAATAAGGTTCGTGTGAAAACCGCTTTTTATTCCGGCCGTAGCGGCGCGGCCGGGGGCGACCGAGAACACGATTCGAATTCGACATGTTATCCCTAAAACATACCAATAATAAGATGTAAATGACGAGTCCAGCGGCGTCGAGAACAAAAACAGCCACAATGAAGGAAGGTATACTTCCAGTAAGTTGATAATTTGCATATATTTTCGTAATAATAACTTCCGTTTGTAACTCGCCGGACGTGTCACGATCGGAGCCATGAAACGGCGCGGTAGCACGTTCAATTGAGCTTTAATCTTTTGCTGTGGTTAAATTGCCGCTCCTTCACTTGGTTTAATCATTTGGTACCCTTTTCAAAATACGAATGATTTACTGTAAGTGCGTCTTCAGATTCAAGACTCTCAAAATTAGGAAACGGTGACATGCTACAGTTAATGTATCTATGTATAATATTGGGATATTGGCAAACTACTTATTTACATTATGAGTTACCATATCCGTATGAAAGTGCACAAAACAATGCTCTTAAACACACTATTTTACTTCAAGTAAATTAAATCTAGATGACTATGCAAACAGATTTAATTAAATAATGACTCTTGGTAGGACGCAATAAATAGCAGGTCAGCTTGCACAGGCAAAAATTGCCTGCTTTTATATTAAATATCAGACACTTACGCGCAGAGAGCGCATATCGTTCGGTCGTGTATTTATTTTTTCTCGCTCGCGGCAAAGTAGCTGTACTGGTGTCCGGTCAAGCCGGCAGGTCGTTCAAGTAGAAGTCGTACCAGTACAAGTACATATATCTAAAATGCTTAGTGCGTCTGGCCTACTTCAACTGCAAAATACGCCTTAAATTTGTTCATCCTCACAATGTTCATACTCGTAACTTAATTATCTATGATATTGTTCAAGGTGTGTGGCGCCACGCTGTCCCACAGTAGTGGGTCTCACATGGCATCGTCTACTCACGAGCGTCAAACACATTTGTATTCAACCTCTGTGCCTCTCACTCCACCATCTCATTGAATAAAAGTAATACAATGTGAATGTAGTCAATGAATTATGTAGTTAATTTTTAATTGAGCGTTAAGAGTCGTTCATGTTGTCTGTCAATCGGTAATTGCTTATTCATTCGGTGTCCGTACGATCGTGACACAAGTGTCTTGCTGTCAATTCAATGCTCAGAACGAAACTCGTTAATTTAATCACGGCTGAATTCTAAAAAGGGAATTTTAATTTCTTTCATTCAGTGTTATTTTGAACGGGATTAAAGTTGTAGGTGTGGTTACGATGGTCCCCCGGTTTTTGCGGAAAATTCACACTTTCTGATGAAAGTTTTAACACAATTACCCGGCTGGCGACCATTTCCCGGGCTCTCGACGGCTCGCCAAAGGAAAAAACTTGGCGAAGTACAAACTAGCCAACACAGTCCAATTTAGCGGCTTCCGTATAAAGTTTAATGTACCCAATCTGAAAAGTCACCGTATCCTCGCATTTTAACTAGGCGTGTGAATGAACTATGTGCTGTTGTTATTTTATTTTTTAGATCTGTGTATTTATTATCTTAATTTAGGTTGAGATTACGCAGGAAGTAAACAGACTCCTTTCAAAGCCTATTAATCAACGCAATCAAATCGAAACAGTATCTCCTGAAATGCTTTTAAGCTGGCTTACTTAATTGATAAAATTTATCAGAAACATTAACTCCATATTAAACTGTGAGCAGGACGTTAGTTAACTGGAACACAGTGTTAGAACTTGAAAATTCCGCGCTCGTCGTTCATGAAAGTCAATCAGAGCGAGTGCAAGCGATTCTCCGGAGACCTGATAAATATTGATAGGTAAATTGGACCACGGTCCCGAGCTGGCAAATGTCTGAATTAGCTCCAACTTGCTCCTTTGACCAGAGCCCACAGTCAGTGCTTGTCAGGTGTAGTGTCTACTTTGGACGTCCGTCTATTGACCTGGTCAGTGTATGCAACCTGATTGCTAATGTCGATAGGTATTCCTAGCTGACCTGTTTATTTTAGAATTGGAGATCGAAATGTGTCTCTTGTTGACAAATGTTATATCCAGAAACACATTTCCTTTCAAACAAAAAATAGCAATTTCAGTTAAACCTAATTTTGTATTCTGCTCGGATACTTTCATTTTGTCACTTAGTTTACTTACTCCTATTCGGTCTTATGTTTGTCTCACTCAGACTGTATATACACTCAAGACAAACTTGTCAAATAAGATCGAAATCTAGGTTTTGTACACATCTCTGACAAGACGCGCAATTTAAAAGCGAATCGAGCTCTGTAAACAACGAGTTCGCGATTAAGTTTGTTAACGGGTGAGGGTGTTAAAAGGAATTTTATTTCAGTCGCGTGCTGGAGCCTCAGATCTGATCAAAACTTGGCAAATTTGTTTACATACATCACGCGGTGGTGGCGTATTACAATATTCGGGACACGTAAACAGTGCGCGCCACGAAACGCCACGCGACACCAAGACACCTCTTTGATGTCCTCATACACTGCCGCTAATAAAACTTCACTGACTTTGTACGAGACATGTTTGTCATATAAACGAAATTTGATTTTCATCGTGATTCCGTATTCCAAACTCAATTTCGCAGCATCTTTGTTTGTAGCACATGCGAAACTATTTCCGTTATCCTCCTTGGGAGTTTGGGACCGGCGCGAGTTACATCCACGAGTGACTTTTCTGGGTCGCGTCATGGCACGCCCATCAGAATCATGCTCTCTTATTTTATGTGATACGATTACATAAAAAATGTAAGTGTTTGCTTCGGAAATGTTTTCTTTTTGTGTGGAAAAGATGATGTATTATTTACATCTGTCGGTTATGCTCAACTATTCTGGTAACATTTGGCATCGTGAACAAAGAGGTACTGTTGAAATATCAATGAGGTATGTAAAGTATTTTTTGGTATTTATGGTAGGTTTTTATTCGAAACTAATTCCGACATTTTATATTAGGTATGTTTTTGTCACCATCTTAGCCACAAGAAGTCCGCTACTGGACCTAGTAGGCCTCCACTATCGATTTTCAAAATGATATGATAGAAGCGACTTGCATCCGGCATCTTCCTGCCATTCGTGTATGAAGTCGTCTGTCCATCCCGCATAATTGTTTTCCTACGCTGCGCTTACTAAGTAGTGTGTGATATGTTTATATATTTATAGTTATTTAATTAAATTCTGTAGTGAGAAATACTGTGACGTCAAAACCTTACCTAATCATATTCCTAATAAAATAATTCTGATATAATTTTGATGAGTATTATATATGTGACATGTATGTTTTATAAATAAATAAATATTTAAATTAGATTCTGTTTTTTTAATAATAAACTCTCATATACGTAGGAATAGGATGATGTATTTTATTGAATTGTCTGTTAATAACTGGCAAAACTTATTTTTTTCTGAATAATTAGCTTGTTTTTTTTTTTTATAGAAGATAGATCTACGATTGATCACCAACTCGCCTGATGTTAAGCGACGGTGTGGCCGAGGATGGAGCTCGTCAATATAGAAGATATCTATTCACTCTAGCCTTGAAAATTCCAAGATTGTAGGTCTCAGGAAACAGAGATGGCGGCAAAGAATTCCATTCTTGTGCACTACGCAACAAGAATGTGGATCGATATCACTGAGTACGGATAACAAGTAAATGGAAAACATAAGTAAAAAAACTAGGCAAGGTTTTGAAATAGCAACGGTATCCACCAAAAACACTGAATAAAATAAAATCTAGCTCAATAGCAAAATATTGAAATAAGGTTTTTGAAATAGTTAAAATACCTAAAAATACTTTAACCATTCTCAAGCGTAACTCATAGATAAGACTTGGTTTGAATTTAAATACAATTCTAGTTCTATTGTTCATTAAATTTTAATCCCACCTGTATCGCAGCTCAGTGGTTTTATCGGCAGATTCCTCACGATCCCAGGTGGCTGGTAGGTGGTACAGCTGTCGAGTTTCGAACGGCAACAAGACGCTGGCCATCCGTATAAATTAACTCCGGAACAATGCCGGTAGACGGTGTCGTGGTGGTAACTGGTAACATCGCCTCGGGTACCGGTGTGTTGTGACTTCAACATTCTGGTAGAGACTTTTGTTTAGGAATAAACTCAATAAAGCGTTTAGGTTCAGGTGCTTTCTTATGCTTAAATTAGTTAATGCGCTGGTTTAGTAAAGAGGATGAACTAAAAAACAAAATTATTCCTACCATTTGTACCAGTATGAATATGAAAAGCATGTGTTATTATTATTACCCGACTGTGTATATAAGAAAGGGGGTAATGTCTTTTGAATGTATGCATGTTTATATGTATATAATTACGTATGTATATACCTATGTGGGTATGTATGTATGTTTCTATATAACCTCCTACAGCCTACTTAAATGGCTTAATCTATTTTGATGTGCGAGGTATCGTTAGATTCGTTCTCACTCCTTGAGTATTATAGGCTATATTTTTTTCGTAATAAATGATTTTACTAGAATTAGTCTAAAGATTTATAAACTTTTACAGCGATTTTATGCATGCTTTCTCACAAAACACGTGAACTCAACAGCGTATCAAGCGTAACGAAATTATAAGTCAGACTGTAAAAACATCTTTTCTGCGGTCGGGTATTTAAAAAAAATACATATATATACTTATTTCTAGATTATGTAATGATTAAAAATTGTAATATAAAAATGTTTTTTCGAGATTAGGTAATAAATTAATAGTTATTTGTTATAAAAGAGTGCAAAGTTGCTTTTTAACCGCGTGCTCAATTTTGATGACCGAGCAAGCGAAGGATTTTAAAATTGAATCACGAGCGCAGCGAGTGATTCAAAAATTAGAATCCTGAGCGTTAGCGAGGGAATCAAGAGAGCACGAGGTGAAAAATCTTTGCACTCGAGTGCAACACGTAACTTTTCATCCCACCTCAGCGAGGAAATGACTAAATGCAAAAAAAACATTTACAATCACAAGATACTTTTATTTCAGTTTAGGTAAGTATTAACTACTACATTATGATAGGTAAGTACTTATTACAGAATAATCTTTAAATTATAACAAATAACACTTAGGTATAATGGTTGATGACTAGATAAGGCTCTTTTTAAAAATGCCACTAATTTAGGATAGGTGTCGCTATGTATGTCTTTTTAGGGTTCCGTACCTCAAAAGAAAAAAACGGAACCCTTATAGGATCACTTTGTTGTCCGTCTGTCCGTCTGTCCGGGTGTCAAGACCTTTATCTCGGGAACGCATGAAGGTATCGCGTTGAAATTAAAGCCATATACGCAAATCCATAGTATCTTGCTGCAGAAAGAAAAATTAAATTTCTCAGTTATCATTAAAATAAAAGTTACAGCCGAATATGTCGTAAAAAATTCACATTTCGACACTCACAAGGGAATCAAAACCAATGGGGTACTTCCCGTTGACCTAGAACTATGAAATTTGGCAAGAAGCATTGTGTTACACAAGAGTACACATATAGGAAAAAATCCGAACACTGGACATTTTTAATTTAATCACAAAAAAATTATGTCTTTACGCAAGGAATGAGGGTCCAAATTTTAAAGTTCTTTAACCGTTTCATGTGGGGTATCATATGAAAGAGCTTTATTAGTATAAGTTAAAACAGGTTTTCAAATATTTTTACGATGTATATTTTTCGGTATAAGAAGGAAAATATGAAAATAAATACCATGTTTCCCTTTTATCTACTAGTTTGTACGGAACCCTCAGTGGGCGAGTCTTTCTCGCACTTGCCCGGTTTTTTTTTCATCTTTATTGTTGCTTTTAGAATTGAATACGTACACGGTACTCCATAGAGTGCTTGATTTCTTGGTCTCGGATAATTCAATAAAATATGCCAGCAAAACGTTTTTGGAGAAAGTTATGGCTCCTTTAGCTAGTCACCACCTGTTAAACATATCGTACTGTTTCAAATACTTCTCGCGTGATTGTTGAGGGAGAAAGCTCATTTGCGCATTATTAACAGTATCAGTCAATTCTGTTGGCGTCAAATACACTTCTTCGTCGCTAGAATCACTCATTTTAGGTTTTTCACGTGTTTTCAAATTTTGTTTTTAACCTAAGGTTTTAACAATACAAATATACAAAAAAAAAAAAAAGTTTATTGATAATTACAATTTCATAATAAAAAGTGTGTTAGCAGCCGAACTAGATATTCTGTGTCTCGAGTGCTAACGTCTTCCTGCGTGTAAACTATAATAATAATACATTGACTATACATTAATAAACAAAATAAACGAACCAAATATAAGAAAAAATAAAATACAATAACATACGGGTAAATACTTATGTCGTAAAAAGAAAATGGCACGCGCAAAGCAAATTAAAAAAAAAGTACATCAAGAAGGTTCCGAGTCTGAGTTTTTAACAAATTAAAAAAGGTTGTATGATAAATTCGGCACCATGGAGGTAGAAGTAAATAGGTTTAATGATGTTTTGAATTCACAACTTAGTGCACACAATGTTCTAAATTTGAATTTACTTTAACCTCTAGCGGATAAAAACGGCTTTTGCACTAAGATATCGAAGAGCAAAAATACTCTTTCCGAGATGTGGGGATGAAAAAGCCATTTAAACAAGTTTGCTTAGACTATTTTCGTGGCTGTACATTCGTTCGTGGCTGTACAAGGAACGCCCTCACTAAGTGTACGGGAAGCAACGGAAGTTGCACAGCGGTTTCTATAAGATATCTTGTTAGTTGTGCGAAAGTTTCGCTCGGTCCTGTACTGTACTCTGTCTAACCCAGGGCTGGCCAGATTTACGGAGTGCATGGTGCGTTCATACCGGGAACACATGCCACTTTCATTGTAGAAATCTAAACAGATATTGCAGAAAAGTGTTGCTATTGTGAAGTGATAATTCAGTTGACGGGTGCATTTTTGGTTCTTATTTCATCTGTAATTTTATATTTTGTTCTTATTTTTAGAAATAAATGGTACCCATTCCCGTTATAGTGTATATAACATTACACATAATATAGTATATATAACATTTAGATCGATCCTGCCTTCATTAATATTTTTTCGCATGTATTCTCGCAAAATTATTTTAATAGTTACCTATTAGATAAGACTATTTATACGAGTTTATACATATTTGAAATGCTTTAAGGACTTTTTAGGGTTCCGTACCTCAAAAGGAAAAAAACGGAACCCTTATAGGATCAGTTTGTTATCCGTCTGTCCGTCTGTCCGGGTGTCAATACCTGTATCTCGGGAACGCATTAAGGTATCGAGTTGAAATTCGAAATTCTGAAACGCAGATCCATAGGTTCTAAACGGACTCTTCCATCAATTATTACAGCAATCAACAAAGTAAGAATTACATTTGTAATTAGCATGCACCTCGCATCGGTAAGCCTCGTTACACGTGTAGTGTCCGCATGCAACTAACTGCTATTTGTTTTAAACTGATCGAGGCTGGGGGAATGCGGCAAGCGACGATTACTCATCTGACGCGAGTTTAGATGTAGCTTTAACTGAGTGCAGAAGATACCTTGTTTTAGTTGTGCTTAGGTACTGTCACACGCTTGTGTGTTGTGTGAGGTATTTGAACATGTTAGCTATGCATTAATTTCTAAACTAGTAGTTCTACGAAACATGCAAGCACAAACTATATTGATAATTTGCTTATATTCGAAGTTCTTATAGAATACGGAATGTTTCCCTCCCTGTCACTGCGTCCATTAAGGATTCACAATTCACAATTTTCCTCACAATTTTAGTACGAAATGTTTCTGCCAAATATTATCAAAATCAGACAATAAATGACGCCACAGACTAAGTCTTCAATTTACAGTATTTAATGTTTCAGTTACAAAATAATCAAAATATTGCTTAAAGAAAAAAATATTTTATATATTTTATTACAAATATTTTGATCTTGACTTGAGTACTGTGGTTTATCTACAAAGTCGGAACGGCTCTGTTAGTTATGAAGTGAGTCGAGCAGTGAACACCGGGCCGTTTCAATTGCAGGAACCTTTGACGATAGCTCAAATAATAGGCTTAGAATGCGAGTCGCATCTAACTCTGTGATACAACTTTTAGTAAGCTTTTTATGGCTAAGTATGTCACTCCGGGTGCGCCACGTCCACGCACCGGCAAGCACCATAGCGTAGGGAGACTACAAATTGGGCGGACGATCGAGTGGCAGGAAGATGCCGGATGCAAGCCGCTTCCATCCGGCCTTTATGGAAATCCAAGGGGGAGACCTATGTACAGCTGTGCACCTATTGTGGCTGAGATGATGATGATGACGACTCACTGCCTGTCACTACTCACGTCAGATAAGCAAAATATAATGAGATTTTATTTTCGATTTTATGAAGGAAATGTTTATTAACATTAAACATCATTCGAGCGCTTATTATTCGTGCGTGTCAAAGTGAGTAATTAAGTAATGTAAAATAACACATTTTTATTGATTTTCAGTTTCAACTGTGAAAGGAGTTTTGAATGAAATTATCACTCTAAGTCAAACGCGGACTTATTCGTGTAAAAAAAAAAAAAAAAAAAAGTGGCATTGCTCTGTGTCGTAATTTTCATTTCACATTCTGTTGATAATATTTCTTTAGAACTAATGGACTTAAAGTTTTGTATGGACGATATCTTGATTCGAAGCTATTAAATTGACACCCACGTTATTATGAGAGCTATTAAAGAGAATTAAATATTTAGCATTATCTATTTAATTTTGTTTTCGGCTGTAGATTCAAAGGATTATCAGCGGTATACCACTGTTTAGTTTTATTACATGTCCACCCATCTTTGGAGTTATATTAAATTTGCGAAGGTGTGATTTATATTGATGCCAAAAAAATAATAACCTCGGGCTATTCACATATTTGAATTCCAGTACCGTTCACAAACATTATTTCTCTCTTTCTCCCATCCTACAATTTGCCTGTAAAAATAGTCATTAATATATCCGAGCTTTTAACATTGACTATTTTAAACGCCTTTAAGAAGCTAGGTTCTCAATTTGACTGTTTTCTGTGCGTCGCTTCGCTTACCATCAGGCGAGTTGGTGGTCAATCTTATACAAAAAAATCCTCTTTATCTTCTCCAGTTGTGAACTTACATCGATGATTCCTTTTCATATCCGAAAAAGAGCATTTCAGAGGTGGTTCCATAAAAGTCTGGTTCATTATTGTCTCAAATGAGTCGCGTAGATATACGCATTTAAGATCAGGTTGAGTTGGCGGTCAATTGCAAACCTATTAGTATCTTGTTTAAAAAAAATAAACAACAAGACCTTATAATAAAAAAAAAACAAACAAATCACACCACTGTCATTTGATTTAGCTTTGTTATCATAAATTAATTGTACTTGTTTTATGTACAATCCACTTTTATTGTACGAAATAGTAGTGAATTCTTTAATACGCTACTTGTGTCGGTTGTCCCTTGATTTAATGTGGATGTCTTCAAATCATGAGTGAATATGGTTTTCTTCTAACCAAGCGCGCTCCATCATGAACCGCACCGTTGCTCATCATCAGACGAGCTGACGGTCAAGCGCAAACCTACAAATGAAAAAAAATTGTTAAAAATATTACCCTCTCTCTTGAGCAGCCGGGCAAAAAGATCATATTTCAACTTTCTTCTGTATCAAATGCGCTAAATGATAATAAAACAACTAGCCTTGTTCACAGCTCGTTTGCCGTTGGCAGATTTCACGCGTTTTACCGCCGTTTACTATGAGAATGCGCCCGATACTGGCATAACTAGTTGTTAATTGGATAATAGCAAATAAAAGCTCACCATGTATATACATAGGGCCAGTGCTATTCGCATTCTTTGCTACGGATATGAGCATGAGCAAGATTAATTGTACTGTAGCACTGCACTTACTATCTCGCGGAAAATTACATTTGACATATTAATAAGAGTGGAACAATTGCGCTATGTAATCGCTTGTGAAACACGAAGATAATAGTCATCATCATCTTCATCAGCCACCATAAATCCACTGTTGGACATACCTCTACCATGGATTTCTAAAACCTGACGGAAGCAGATTGCATCCAGGATCTTCCTGCCCCATGTATGAAGTGATTTGTCCACCTTATGGCTGGTCTTCCTACGCTACTATTGCTGGTGCGTGGTCTTCACTTGAGAACTTTTCGGCCCCATTGGTCATCAGTTCTACGTGCTACGTGCCCACTGCCACTTAAATTTGCTAATCCGCTGTG
Organism: Lycia hirtaria; assembly: GCA_947563715.1. Lineage (NCBI taxonomy): Eukaryota > Metazoa > Arthropoda > Insecta > Lepidoptera > Geometridae > Lycia > Lycia hirtaria. Next base: position 2,538,343 of record OX387380.1, read on the forward strand.
CTATGTAGGTGACTTTCGGACGTCTACGGATCTCTTTATTTCGGAATCGACCTTGAATTTTTAATAATCAAACATCCTTTCTTATTAATATTTCTTGGATGCCTACAATGCATGCATGGACCTTTCAAATTACTCGTCTCTCAGCAGTTTAGGTTGTCCATATATAAGTGCACTTAAAATTTTATATCTTGTGACATTGAAGTCTCTACCAATTCAATGTACGTATTATTTTATTTATTTATTTAAGTATACAAAAATACATAATATGCATAATAATATAAGTGTTTGTGACAAATTTATTGTAAAATCCAGTTTTCTATACAAAAGTGTGTATTGGCGTTGAATTAAATCCGGCACCATACTCGTATTATAGATGGGCGGGCCGCATTCGATTCGGACAAGTGTTAGCAAACATTATAAGCTTTTATGAGCAAACATTTATCACTATGGAGTTTTTGGTGTGGACATTAAATGCCCATCGGACTGGTTTGTCTTGCGATAAGTACCTAATTAAAATGTTCATTTTTTTATGATGTTCGGTATCGTTATAAAACGGTGATGCCTTTAATGCTGCCACAAGATTAGCTCATGATTAGGGTGTAAAATGTTTATGGCCGATGAAAATACTGTTAGATTTCTGATGAGTTTTTTTTTATAATCCTTATATTAAAATGAATTGGATAGAGCTAATTGATCGGTTCGATTGAATATCGGGAACGTGCTTCCATTTAAGTGTTGCCTGTATTATTTATTTAGGTTCGATTTTATTTTAAAATAAACTTCGTAGGTATGATTTTTTTATGCACACGATGGTTTAAAAATATCATGTGTTAAGTGTAAAATAACCTTTTTAACAGTCATCCAAATAGAAGGAGGTTATCAATTCGACTGTATGTTTGTTCACCGATTACTCCGTCAGTTGTGCATTGATTTTGATGATTTTTGTTTGGTGGGTCTTCAGAGATGGTCCCATATAAATTTTATCAAAATCGGTTCAGTACTTTGGTTTTTATTACCAAATAAGTGGTAAAATATCATCCAAGTAAACAAATTGCGTATTTTGAAGATGGTTTTTTCAGTTTTTTTTTAAGTATAATTATAATTATTAATAATTATTATGTGACATTTTTATATATTGTTGTTGTTTGTATTTGGCGGCGGGTCCGCAGGTTTAGTGTGTATTGCGCTGTACTAACTATACAAGGTACACATATAGTCTAGTAAAAATAAATCCGTTTGTATGGAGCAGATCACAGTATTTGCTTCTGGGGGATTCTTTGTAATTATGATAGGAAAATAACTAAAAATCATAGATCAACTAAATATAAATAATATAAATCCCCGATTTATAGACTAGCTGCGTTCCACGGTTTCACTCGCGTAGTTATGAAAAACGGTGATGATTATGATGATGATTAGTAGCATATGTCCGTCTCCAGGTCCAAATCTATCTCTATACTAATTTTCATAACGATCGGTTCAGCCGTTTGAGCGTGTAAATGTAACAAAATTAGCTTTTATAATATCATTATGAAATTGTTTCAAATGCATTTCAAAACACCAGTACATTCATTTAAATAACAATATACTTAGTTGTCTTTTATGTTGTCACATCTTATTTTTACTAGACTAATACAAGTGAAGCTAATAAAAGCGTCCTAAAAAGTTTTTATTTTAATATCCAACGTGCCACACAAAGCGTAATTGCCATTCTTAGAGAAATACTTTTCAATTAAGTAAATGTAACCGCAAAGTTGGTGTGCGTCAATGTGGACACTTTTAGCACTACATTAACAAATTTTACAACTTGAAGTCTTTAAACAGTTCCCATAAAATTCTCGCGAGCGAAATAGGAATGTGCCAGTTAAATAGGTAAGATTCCAGTTTGCCAATATACATTTATATACAGCAAAACGTAAATTTATAAAAAAAAAAACAAAAGTTTACTTATAGTGGCTAATATTAACAACAGTACCTAGTACCTACCTGGGTAACCGAGCCCCACTCGGATTTTTATTGACTGAAAATACGAGCAAACCCGGGTTCACTAATAATGAAACCTAGCAAGATCTATTTATCGTCCCTTAATCTACCTACAAACCAAATTTCATTAAAATCTATCGAGCCGTTTCCGAGATTCCAATTATATATCGGTATATATATACTTATATACATACATATATACAAGAATTGCTCGTTTAAAGGTATTAGATACATACATACGAGTAGGCAATATCGTGATCAAGTAGGTCTATTATTAAAAAAAAAACAGTTCGGTAATCAATATTTGGAGATCCAGAGTTCTATCATTAAATCTAGCTCCAAGTATTGAATTGTTTTAAAAGTTACATACGAGTATTTTAGCGTGATCACATGAGTATCTTGACGCTGGCTGGCAGCCTGAATATCACGTCAACATACCTAAATAAAAGTTTGTAAGAGAAGTAACACTAAATATTGCACTTACATAATTATGTGGTTCTATATTATTTTCCGTTGCGCCAACATCTCAGCTTGACGGCCGTCGCACTTCCCTCCCTCTTACCGCTGCCCCCTGTCACGCCCGTATTTGTTTCCAGACTACCCGCAAAGGATTTTAACGAGATTCCTCCTCCAAACGTTTTATAGGTCATCTCATGAGATTTATTTAACTGTAATTTGTAAGGCATTCTTCATTTGTGAAGATTAAAAGAATTTTAGTCATTAAAAGTAATGGTACTCTTTCGGTTTATTACTCTCGAGATTTATTTCGAGATTTTGTGACTATAAGATATTAGCACTGATTTAGTTAAATTGTCAATCCATTTGGAATTTGTTTTATGCCTTCATTTTAGTACAACAAAGGAGGGATGGAAAGTTGAAATATTATCCAAAAATGTCCTTAAATTAGGGCATATCATGCAATATAAAAGTATTGGCATGCATTTAAATAAATGTATGCAAATACTTTTGTTAGGTGTACATCTGATTCAACATAATATTAAAGTAGTAATAAAATCGGATAAAGTAGGTACATTTAAGTCGCAATGGATCCTCATGTGTACACATTTGAGCGGCGTTACGACGCCAGCCGGCACCGTCGATGTCGTTATTGCTCCCCACGGGAGCCACTATAAGCGTTAAGAGCGCGAAACCGAACATCAAAGACCGTATAGAACGCACTTCATTCCATAAAGTTCCATAACACAGGCGTCGGCAACGAAACGGCCAGCGCTACGAGAGCCCTTAACATTCACTTTCCAACCCCGCGCTCTCTAATTCAAGTTTAGCCAGACAGGAAAGGGAGGCCTCGGGAAAGTGGCGGTTCACATGACCGCCGCGGCCGCACACGGTATCGACGCGCTTCCCGTCTAAATCGAAAGAGCCTCACGAACTACCCGCAGCCTTTGTAAACAAGCAGCGTTCTGTATTCAAACTATCGTAACGCTCTCTACTCGCCGTTTCCGGACGTATTGACGGTCCGGGGAAAGGTCCCGCCGTTTGGCTGATCGGTGGGAATACTTTTATCGACAGGCACAGATTTCCATCCGAGCTGCGATGCTGCGTCTTTATGAAACTATCCACTTTATTCCCCCTATCGTATCGATACCCGCATTCGCGAGGTGAATAAATAAAGTCACCGTTTCTGATTTACTAAATGTAGCGATGAACGCAACAGCTTCTGTCTCTAATGCGGACAAAGGCCCGTTTTAAATTAAACACAATGAATATGTAAAGCGGCTAGGTAAGTGTGAGCTTTTGCCGCAATGAATTGTGACAGTATAAAAGCTTTGTTTGTTGTGAAAATTAAATTTTAAACGGAGTCAGTTAACGTCGAAATAGAGTGCACGGTAATTTTATATATACAATTTGTTGCATTGCCCTACATTCTTTTGTCATGGAAGTCATCTTTATTTGGATACTAAAAGAGTGCTGCGGAATTTCCTCTTTCTGTGACAATAATGAGACAGCGCACGTGAAGCAGCGCAACGCCTCGTAGCGCTTTTTAAAACTATGCTGCTGAAAATGCTTTACCCTAAATGTCATTGTGATACCGGTCCCGTTGCCTCGGTCTAAGTTAATGTTTTGCCTAGCTTCACTTTATATATTTTTATTTGCATTTTATAAAAATCTCGTTCGCTACTCTGTGTTTCGCGAGGATTTATGAGCGCAACGCAGCGTTCACGACGCGGCTATCGAGGCGCGTGGATCCCCATGCGACCGGGGCGTGCCTTGTTGCTGTAAGAATTCGCGCATTTTTGCGGCATAATAATAAAAAACTTGTAAATAATGCAAGTGAGACGAGGGACGCGAGGGCAGGTCACGATGCGCCGCGGGCGCGCGCCGTCAGCGCGACTTGCGAATTTGCGACTCGCCCACAAATATTGTACCGCTAACATACGTTAAACACACATTTATATAAAACATTTTCCTGAGCTTCGCAAATGAACTAATGTGATAATATTTTGATACTAAATTTTTTATTGTATCTACTTATTTAGAAAATCACTACTTAAGTATATAGGTACGAGTATATATATATATACAATCAATTGGGTCATAATGAAGAAAAAGAATAAGATGAAAAAACCTTTAAGTAACACAACACTACACTTCCGACGAATTGAAAACAAGTAATGGCGAATTAAGACTAAGTAAGTATAAGATTAAAAAATCAATACAGTATATTACTATGCACTCGTTTTAACTGGATTAAAAAAGAAATGATAGAAGAATGAAGATATGGTTAAGTGCGCTATTTTTATAGTACGTGACATAGGAATTAGGATAATAAAAAGAAACTATTCCATACTTCCCGTTATCGTTTATACCCCGCACAAGCGTAAACAAGTCGCACAATAAACGTATCATTATACGAAAAGGTCAACAGTTATAGCTCCAGTTTTTATAAGGCGGCAATTTTCGTCGAAATCAAGCACACGTCCGAGCAATTTGAGAGGAGGTCCTGAATATTATTATCGCGGACCGTGGCCTCATTGGCTTTGAGTGGCGCGGGAGCGGCGGGAAAAATCACCTCTGAATTATTCTGGAGAGACGTCGACTCATGCCAGCTCCAGCTCTGCTTTAGTGCAGCCACGCTTCATTTATAAATCAGTAGTTGGAGCTCTTCGACATTTGAACTATTCACTTGCCCGAACAACCACTTATTCACTGATGGACTGACTAATCAAGAATTTTCCAAAACTACTTCAAATCTGAAGTTAGTAAAATATTAATTTGAGAAGTGGTTTCTTCACAGGATGCAAAAATCCACTAAGAAATTATTTTACGATAGATTTATATACTGTGGTGAAATTTAAAAAAAAATATTTCACAAGTTTTTATTTAAATTGACGCGGTACTTGTGCCGGTGGAAAAATTCCGTCAATTGTTGTTGTAATAAAATATTGTTTTTTTTTCTTGATTAGAATTTATTTAGAATTTATTTCCTAAAACAACGAGAACAGAACACATCAAAGCTAGCTATGTGATATAAAGCGATAGACATATCAGCAACAATTTTAGCAGGTTGGTGGTTAATTCAAAGGCAATATAGCGCACCAACTTCATTTTCGGGTTCACCGCAGTTCCCTTTGTACCTAACCTCGACGGATTAAGGAACTTCTGCTTCGCCGGTAGGCATGCTGAACCTGATAGACATATTAATGTAAATGTTTGACATTTAACTACAAAAAACTTCAAGATTTGTTGTACCAATAAATAAGTGGTCAATACCTTGTCGAGACACGCGTATAGCAGGGTTGCGTAGCTAATGTTGTAATTTAAATTAAAACTACTTTGCGAGTATTTTTTGCTCAGACTACTTTGCAAAAGGTCAATGATTTAAGTGTTTTATAATATATTTATAGCTATATCTCGAAAAGTTGTAATCACAGCGTTCAAAACAATTTTCATCGAAAGTATTTAATATGGTCTACTGTAGCGGATCACATAATACATCTATATGCCGAATTTCGTTTATGTAGGGCTGATAGTCTCTGAGTAAAATGACTGTGACATACGGGCAGACGGGCATCGCCAAATTATAAGGGTTCCTTCTAGTTACTACGGAACCCTAAAAATAATGAAGGAAAGATAGCAAAACCAATCAGAGAAAACACGAAAACACACCTATTATAAAGAATGTAAATTAAAATTATTTTATTTCGTACTAGTATGTATTCATTAACAAAATTTTGTCATTGCCTGACCTGGATAAAAAATATATTTATTTTGATGGATATTCGTATATCAAATATTGTAATTGTTAAATCGTGATAACAAATATTATGATTGTATAAAACGTAAGATACTTTAGAGCTATATGGCGGTCAGTCCAACGCGCAGGCCTTTGGCGGCGTCCAAACGTCTAGGCGCCTACATCGCACGGATACTCCCGTGACCCCTCTAAGCTTGATTAATGACCCAACCCCAAGCTCGGCTGTGGAATCACACTGTATAATTTTTCGAAGCGACGATCTCCATTTAGAATTTTACAAAAACACGATAGCCCACTTAACGCTGGCGTGTCCCAACTGCCGTAAGTTAGGCGCCGTTCGATACGCCTGCCATATTGACTCGTTCTTTTTTGGTTGCGATTTACTGAACGTACTCCAGCCGGGGGCCACCGGTGTCCGCCGACACCGGCGCGGCGGCGCTCGGAAGATGAACGCGCATTTATTTGCCGGTGGTTGCATTCGGAAGCATGCCCACTGCGCTGGATATTTATGTGACCCAGTGTCCTGTTCGGGGTTATTGCCAACATTTTAACCGACGCTTACAATGCAGGTGATGCCTCGTAAATTTGACGATATTCCATTTTAATCCGACAGACTTTATTTGGTGCGTCAGATTTATGTCCGGCATTAATCGTGTCTTCAGACGTTTCTGGTCAGTTTGGGTTTATTTTTACGCGCAGGGAATACTAAATGAGCCAAAGGTGCCAGTGTATATGTAACCTTTGACCGTTTCACTCCTTTCTCCTTGTAGCTAATCAATATTGACTGGACCGAGCTAAGATATAAACAACATCATACATCTTTGTGAGCCACATAAAAAATAAATAAGATAAATTTATTGATAAAGTGTACATGCAATCAATTTGACGCTGAGAAATTTTGTTGTGAATATTATCGTGTCTGCAATGACACGGTGAATCCATTTTATTGGAAGTATTGAATGTAGATAGGAGCCATAACTCCACTGATAACTTCAATAAGTGAATGTATGTGTATGTGGGACGTCCATGTCATTGTTCGTTAATTCATGAAGCTTGTTCTCGCGCTGCGTCCGCTTCAATTCAAAACTTGCCCGTGGAATGAAAAGGTGCACTCTTTGTTTTCACACTTTTCACAGAGAAGTTTCGACCTTGCGCTGTGTTCAGATTCCGAGATTAGTTCACTAGTTCACTTTGTAGTCGGGTTGTAGAGCAGAAAGTTTTTCCTCTGTGATAATCGAATTACCCTTCTCTAAGGTGGCGTCTTAGTTTTTTTGCTTTTCTTGAAATGGAGCTTGTTATATGCGCCAAGTAAAGGTAGGTATACTTTTTATGAGTATCTATAACATTACTTTTTTTTTGGAATATTGTACTAATAAATAAAATGTAACTGGCCAAAAGCATACAGTAATTGGATTAATAAGTTTTTTTTTAATTTTCTAGGTTATAATACCTATATCGGACAACACTTGAGAAAAAAATACATCCCTTATCTTCATTTTTAACCGACTACCAAATAGGAGGAGGTTTTCAATTTGTTGTAATCTTTTATGTTGTTCCCCGATTACTCGAAGACACCTAGACGGATGTTTAAAATTTTGATTTGTTTGAAAGGGTATACTTCCCAGGTGGTCCTATAGAAATTTTATCAAATTCGGTTCAGTATAAGTATTGGTTTTTACAACAAAATAACTGGAAAATATGACTTAAAACTGACTTCAAAATACACAATTCGTTTACTTGGATGACCAAGTAAACGAATTGTGTATTTTGAAGTCAGTTTTTTAAACGATTACTTGTAAAAAACCTATTCAAGTAAATCCCATACAAAAGGGTATGATTGAAAAAATATCTGCTCTTTACACTTTAACCAAAAATTTACACTTTTTCGTAATTTAACTAAAATTTAGTGTGAGTGTATTATATCATTTAAATATTCTTACAGACACGAACTTGATAAAATTATAAGGGAATATCATAGTAAGTGCAACAGAACCCTAAAAAACTGTTAAAATACGTATTATGGCATTTTTTATTGTTATGAGTCACTGAAACCAATACATTGTATTTTATTAGCAGACAACAAACAATTTAGTTGCAATCTAAGTCTTTGTCAGTACACTTTTGTCTCTAACAGTAAATCCAAGTCCAAGTGTATAGTTTTTCAAGTAGGTACCCCGTATTCGTATGAAAGAGCAGCAAGCTTCAGGCAGTTTGTTTTACAGTTTAACAATGTTTCCTTTTCGATCAGCGGGTACGGCAAACATCTGCTTTGTGCCGCTGCACTCCAAAAAGCTCAACTTATACGCCTTTGTGATAGTTTTGTAGCTAAATTGAAATAAAATGCAATAAGACGGACTACGGACTAATAAGACGGACGGACGGACTACGCACACTGCGTTAACGATTACTCTGTCTGCATTCGGCCAATTTGAATTTTAAAGCAGATCTACTTTTATGGCTGACGCATTTATCTAGAAAAGGTAGGAAATTAATGAGTATACATTAATTTGCTACCTACGTACGGTGAGTAATAATTGGTAGCAGCACTCGTTCGTGCCGCGTTCCCGTCTGTGTATTTCTCGTCTCTCATACGGCCTCCAGTTCCAATTACTCTTCGGAATCGGTGTCCACTGTAATTGGATTGGGCTGGCAACTGGACTTGTTGGCATTTTAATTGTGCTATTGTGACGACGGACACCGCTCGCTGTCCACTCCGACACCGTCCGCGCTAGACAAACCACTTTTTACATGACATTCGCGCACCGGGCTCGGTGTTGCCACTTTAGCGACTGATTTCCTAAGTCTAGCAGCTTTTTAACTTTCAACAGTGACTAATAAATATTCTGGCTGTTAAAGATTAATTAAATAATATTTTTCCTTTTTATTTAGTAATGAATTAGGTAGGTACTAGGATTCTGCCTAAAAAGAAAAAATGTAATTAAAATCACTAACTGTATTAAATACCCTAAAAATAATCAGAAACGTATATTTTTATATATTTAACTTATAATCTAGCTAGAGGTATAATGTTTAAATAGTCGTAAACACACCTTAAAAACCTTATTCGTGTCTTGTATCTGTTTTAGTCCTGTCGCAAATCACTTAATTTTTACTGTATTAGATTGATCTTCATTTTGTTTTGTTTTCCAGTCAAATTTTGATAAATTATTTACATTATAAAAAAATAGCAACTTATGAGCAACTTTTCAAGATATACAATTTTGTAAATCTATTAGCAATTTTGGCTTAGCTGACTTGATATCAACACCGACCGGCCATCTCCCGGCCTGTCGCATCATCAAACGAACTGACATATTTAACTAATCACCATCGGGAGCATAGCTGCGGGAGATGGACGGTACGATAAAAACGCGCACCTCTATTTTTACACCAGATTGACGAATTTCCCACGATAAAAAATGGATCGAATATGCGAGGATAGAAGTGGGCCGTCGAAGCGTCAAAGTATTTTCACAAAGGAAACGAGCGCGTTGTTTTAGGAAATCGAGACATTAATGGAATGACTGACACGTATCGTCGCTCCGGATTCAAGGAATCGTGCGTCGTAAAATCTAAGGAATTAGACAAATTCTGTGGATAGTGTAGAAGACAACATTGGTAGTATAATGTTTTTAGTAACGAACGATTCGGATATTCTGTCAAATTTGTTAGAGATTTGTATTTGTTCATATAGGTATACTAAAGAGTTTATCTATATCTCTGTTCTTAACCCCCGACCCAAGAAGAAGGGTGTTACAAGTTTGACGTGTGATTTTTAATGCAATATAGATCTACGATTGACCACCAACTCGCCTGATGTTAAGCGACGGTGTGGCCGAAGATGGAGCTCTATTTATTTATTATTAAAATCATAATTTGCTCGGAATGCGATTTCATAATTATGATAGATCAGTGTTATTAGAATCGTTTTCATTGCATTATTCCCATTGTCGCATTTACTTAACTTTTTAAGATGTTCAAGTAGTTGGTATTACGATGCCCACTTTTCAAAACCATATTAGACCTCAGCATGCTCACGTTCTCGTGTTTTTAGATACATTCATTGTTAATTTACGATAGATGTAATTTGAATTAGACAAAATATTTGCAACCTTTGCAAGTGCCGATTATACCTGCAAAATTGCGTTGAGTAACAAATTACTTGGATCGCATGAGAATAAATGCCATTTAGTTGCCCGTTTTCTATTTGCATAATGATAAAATACTGAATTCTTTAGTATTCAAGAGTATCAAAAAAAAAACATAATTAGATTAAGTTGAAATTGAAATTCAGACGCGATTCTTCACGAAACTTCCAAGTTTTTTATTCGTCCCGTGTTAGCCTCATTATTCGCTACGAACCCATTGTCGGCGCGACGCGGTCGCATCGGAATATTTTATACAAATTTTAGAAACAAGAACAAGGTCCGAGTGACAGGTACACCTCATTTCGCGTCGGTTATTTTGTTCCAGCATTGCTTTATCTGTTAGCGATCGGAACGTGGCGTGTTGTGGGGATGAATAAAATATACATTCCCAGTTTAGTTCGCCATCCCGCCCCCGAATGGGAAGTTTGCTCGGTGCGGTAATGGAGTTCTAAAGTTGGCATTCGTTTCTATTATGGCCGCAAAATTGTTTGTTGTCGTTAATTTAAATTTCACGCGCCGGTTGCTCGCTATCAAATCTTATTTGCGCTCTCAACGGAATTCGTACTTATCTTTGTTTACTTTGATTGGGAAATGTCGAGACATTTGTGTAGCATTGAGTCATTCTGATTATTATTTTTATTGTAAATAAAGAGATATCAATAATCTCGAGAACTGCTCGTAGACATGATCGTATCAACTGTTTCGTCGCCCTTTTAATTTTAATTTTATTTGACATTATGTGTATCTTTTATTGCTTCTGCTTTGTCATATTATAGATATTTTTGGTTTGTGTATTAATCTAATAACAAATAATAATTATTATTATTATATAATTTTTCGCATGTGCATGATGCTGTCTACCTGACATTTGTACGCCTAATCGGCACAACATGATTTTAAGCGACTAAATTTAGTGTAACATCTTTTATGCACTTGTTGTATAAAATTCTCGTGTTGTATGCAAATAAATTATCTTTATCTTTATCTTTATCTTTTCGTTTGTTTTGTTTCGTCAAATATTTCTCGGTTCCTAACTCACTTTTAAATTTGAATTCTTCCGTCGTATTCTACGAAAAGGTATCGGGTGGCTCGCCTTTGTATCACTTTTTGTGTTATTCTGTATACATTGTTTCGTGTCTGACATTATTTATGGTTGTTTGGTTTTAGCAAAAATAAAATTACATACCTGACACATTTGTATCTGTAAAACATAATGTGTCGTCTGCTTTCTTTGCGAACTGTAGGAATATATCTTGTCGATAGTACCACCAATAAATTCTTTAGTCTTTACGATGTTTTCGTTGTAAACGTTTTTCTGAATAGATAATGACATACTGCCTAATAAAAACATTATAAAAATACAAGTTTAGTATTGCTTAACATTTATACTTAAACTCACAACACTGAACTAGTATTACGTATTATGTACGTACATTATTTTACCGTCAACCTAACTTAAGTACATATATATAAAATATAATGAGTCTGGTTATACTTAGTAGCTTGTTCATAGACCAAAGTTAACATTGGAATTAATAAATTGACTGCATATTTGGCTTAATTAGTTTATTAAGTGAAAATTAAACTAGCAAAAATATCATCGCCCGAACAGGGACTTGAACCCTGGACCCTTGGATTAAAAGTCCAATGCTCTACCGACTGAGCTATCCGGGCTGCAGAAAGGGTGCCAAAATTTTTGTATGACTTCGTAGTATTATAAAACAACAATAATTATAGAGCCCATAGAGCACATTTTTAACTATGTAAGTATACAAATTTATTGTGCGTCATGAACATGTTTATAAAGTCTTTAGATGTGTGCGTAAGGCGCAAACAAGACTTATATCCAGAGAAAATAACACGATTGCGGGTTTTTCATAAAATTATTTTTTGTTTTTGCTCCGGTGTTCAGATACGGATTCCTCAAATAAAATGAAAACCGGCCAAGTGGGAGTCGGATACGCTTACGAAGGGTTCCGTACCATTATAAAAACGGCAAAAAATCACGTTTGTTGTATAGGAGCGTCCCTTAAATCTTAATTTTATTTTAATGTAATTATTTATTTTTAAAGTGAATGATATAACTCAATATTCTGTGTATATTTCAAGCGTCTGTTGCCGTTATCAATATCGAGCAAAAACGAGCAAAAAAATCACGTTTGTTGTATGGGAGCCCCCTTAAATATTTATTTTATTCTGTTTTTTAGTATTTGTTGTTATAGCGGAAATACATCATCTGTGAAAATTTCAACTTTCTAACTATCACGGTTCATGAGATACAGCCTGGTGACAGACGGACGGACAGACAGACAGACAGACAGCGGAGTCTTAGTAATAGAGTCCCATTTTACCCTTTGGGTACGGAACCCTAAATATGACTTTTACGGTATCACTGTACATACATTCTCACGAAAACGAACAATCAACAGCAATCTCTTGTTTTTTTTGGTTGAAAATACGCTCTCAAACTCAAGAAGGCCTTATTTACTAGCTAGACCGACTGATAAACACACGGACGGGCGTTTTGGGCAATATATAAGCTTTTTGTTTTAAACATTTTTCATTACAATAATATCGGCCAGGAAACTCAGGAAGGCTGTTATAGGGCCATAAATGACAGCGTCTTACGCTAGAATACTTGATAGTTACTACAGGGAGCGTTTTGCGTCATAGAATAATAGCAGTAGCCCCTCCCTAGAGATTCAAAAAATTTAGTCAAATGCAAGAAAAGTTCTAAGAAAATAAACTAACCACCACGACTTAAAAAAAAAACTCGCTCGAGTACTTGTGCAGTTCGCAACAAGAATGTGGATCGATATCGCTGAGTACGGATTTTTGGCATTTCAATAAGAAATCGGCGGTGATTCGCAGACTTTCTGCTAGTCCTTTGGTCACAAAAAATACCTAGCTAGATAACCGACGTTGATTGTACAGGAAACACGTAATGTAATTTCTACGTCTCGCCACCAATAAGCGATCTGCGAAACAGCTAACTGTATCGAAGTGAAACAAGAAATAACAGTTACCGTTTATTTGCACGAAAAAACTTTCTAAATCACACCGCAGGGAAATAATTTGGTTTGTTGTCTAAGTTTCGCGGTGAATATATATTTTTTTTCTTTACGAAAACGGCAAATAAGACTGTAATTGGATATACTGTTTAACTTTTACCTGTTTAGTTTCTACCGTTTGAAAGGTTGTGTTTATTTTATGTATTTCAGTTTATATGTGGATTAAATTTAATTAGTGAATAGGTAGTAAAGCATGGATTCTTAGTAACTTCGATGCGTTATAATCTCCCACAGTTTTTCTAGACAAATTTCACTCAACATTTCGTTAATGGGTTCGTGACAAAATAATCGCTCACATGGCGGGAGCACGGCCGTGCCCCCAGATTTTAAATTGATACCAACGTAGTATTTTTTATTTTATTTGTTACAAAGTTAGTGTCAAGTTAATTGTAAGTAACAACAGAATGTTTTAGCGGCTCTGTGAGCAGTAGACCTCGTTTAGTACACTGATAGGTACCACAGGTTGAATAGAATTAGAACGAAGTTCAAATAGTTAATTGTAGTCTCCCTAGATGGCGCGCGATTTTCGTGACCGTCTTCCAAATCACAAACTATCGGAAAATTTAGTTATCGCTTTAATATGTCATCTTCGACATTTGATCTCTTCGCTCGGCCAGTCAATAAAATAATAAAACTTATATTTTTTATTATTCAATCATTATTGATATATCCGATGAATATTGCACTATTACTGTAAGTTTACTCAATGTTAGTGAAATAAATGGAATAATGTATTACGAGGTCGAGCATGAAGTATAAGCTATACTTATGTAGATAAGTACCTATATATTGTGTCGCACAGTATTTTGTATTAATATCAACAATATGAGGGATATCAACTATATTTATTGTGAAAATGTTTTTGTTTTATGTAAGTATATGTAATTAAAAAAAACTAAAAAAAAAATACTTCGAAATACGCAATTCGTTTACTTGGACGACATTTTTTCAGTTATTTTGTCATAAAAACCAAACTCCTCGACCGATTTTGATAAAATTTATATGAGACCACCTGTGAAGTATTACCTACTAAACAAAAAAAGAATCATCAAAACCAATTCATAATTAGCGGAGTAATCGCTGAACAAACACACAAAAAACATATAGTCGAATTGAGAACCTCGTTCTTTTTAGATATAGGTTAAAAATTCATTTAAATAAAAATGTTTTTTCCCTCGACCACCGTCGCTTAACATCTCGCGAGTTGGTGGTCGATCGTAGATCTATACATAGTTTTTTTTCGTAATGTCTGGTTTCTTTGGGTAGTAAATATATCAGATAATCCGTAGCTCGTATCAAGTAGAAAAACAAATAACAATTTTGATTACGTAAATGTAGCTACCACAGAGACTACCATACTAAAATCATTATAGAAATCAAGCTGACCGACCGACAAACTCACATTACATGCGTATAAATCAACATTCATGTACAGTAATTGCGATGACACTAATCGAGTCATTCTTCTAAATATGTATCTTGACTGTACATTGAATTTTTTTGACAGTGTTATTCCGTTATAATTCTGTAATTTTGGAAAGTTTTTTCTCATTATTAATGAGTTCCATGTGTCTTTTCTGTTATACACCTAAATGGCATAGACTAATTACTTCAGTAGACGTGACAGTCGTTGTAACGTTACCTAGGTGTCTGATGTATTTTTATAGGTACTTATAAAAATACATTTGTCACTGAACTTAAATCAAATTATACTCTTAAACTGGTTAATTAGAATTCAAAGAAAATTATACAGTATATACCTAAATATTGCAAAATTTTATATCTTAGATAATATGTATTCATTGTTATTTCATTGTATGTATTGTTTAAGTTTCCGGCAGCCTAGTGGTGAGACCATCTGACTTGCGATCCGCAGGTCCTGGGTTCGAATCCCACGGCACGCACCTCTGTCTTTTCGAAGTTATGTGCGTATTGTTGATTGCCGCCAACTTCAAACGGTGAAGGAAAACATCGTGAGGAAACCTACATGTCTGAGAGTTCTCAATGATCTTGAAGATGTGTGAAGCCTGCCAACCCGCACTTGGCCAGCGTGGCAGACTATGGCCTAACCCTTCTCACAATGAGAAGATGGCCCGTTCCCAGCAGTGGGACAGTTTGTACAAACAGGGCTGTTAAAAAAAAAAAAAAAAATGTATTCTATCAGCCATCTAGATCCATAGCACAAGCTTTGCTTAGTTTGGGCTAGATGGTGTTGTGTGAAATGTCCACAAATATTTATTTATTTATTTATATAAAAAATGTACTGCAATACAACATCATTATTATTTTGTTCTGAGTGATCCATGACAAACTATAGCCAACACGGCATATTTAGCTAGTTAGCTTTAATAAAACTCAGAAAAAAATATGCATATATATATTTAAACTCAAAATTAATAGCAAGCAAACGTAACATACTGTTATATGTTGTCACTGTGCAAATAATGGAAAGATATCAAGCATATCATTTTATAGATTTTTTATAATTTCAACTTATATTTATTATAACTAAACTAAATAGTATGAATCGGTCTTTTTGAAAATCTACGGGGGAGCCCTATATCCACCAGTGGACTTCTTATGGTTGCGATGATGATATAGTGTGAATACAAATCAAATATCCATCCATTAGTGATATTTCACTGATAGTGAACTTATAACGGTACTTGTCTATGACCATACTTCTTCTTTACAAAGTTATTTTCTTCTAATAACTTCTCTCTCGTGACGTGTGACATTATAACGAACAAATGGCGCGACTTCAATTGAAAAAGATAATTGCTACGCATTTGGGAGAAAAGCTTGGGTTCCATGGATACGTTTGATATTAAAAATAATGAGGTTCTTTAGTCGAGTGAATGATATAAAATGATGTTTTGTCAAGCGAATTTGTTTTACTTTACATCGTGTCTATTAAATTGTCATTTTGCTCTATGTATCAAAATATTTTTGCTTTTTAGGATACCTGGGTAGCTAAGAGGAAACTTTATAAATTCGCCTTGTCCGTCTGTCTGTCATGTCACAGCTATTTTACTTCAGATACTAGCTACATAGGTAAATTAAATTTGGCAGGTAGACTGTTTGTTTGTGGTCGGTCAACTTCGCGATCGGTCAAGAAAATACTTTTTTTAAACCCCTACCCTATCGCATGGGTTATCGTTGAATAAGTATTTTATAGGTCTAAAATAAGACTAAATAAGTTTCGTATATTATAGATATAGTAGTACTCGTACAATATTCTACACAATATTCTGCCGTGATAACAACATAGCTGATAGGCTAAGTGGTATCACTTAGCCTATCAGCTAGCTTAACAGTCGGTGTCTGACAATAAGCTTGTTTGGCTCCTTATTCAGTTAAATAATAAAAACAAAATCTTATGAAAACCATCATCATAGATTCAGTAATGAATTTTCAATCCAATGCGAGCTTTGAGATAGACAGGTAATTGGATAATACAGAGCCACAAACTTATTTCATCAATTGGTCAAATGGCGGCACTAAAATGTACATTTAGTTTTACTATTTAGTTTTATTAAGGAAATACGATCGTGGCTCTGCCACTCGACGTAAATATAAGCCAGCTTACTTTACGTCGAGTGGCAGAGCCACCATCTCTGTAACTCTCATATTATAAGGCCACCTCCGAATCAAGAGGCGGCGTGCTATAAAAGTGCATCTGTTTCGTGCGTTCAATTAATTTAATCGGAAGTATTGATTAAATGTCAGGGTACCCAATTAAATTATCGGCTGATTGCGATGCAATTCGAACGCACTCCGGGCTGTAGGAAGGGAAAATCAAAGCTGAATTTAAGGCCGGTAATAGATGTCCGGAAATTTTGTTTAACTTTTTGTTTTTTCTCCTGGAAGGATTATTGCATCGCGCGTTTTATGAATTAGGCGTGTCAAAAATTATTTTTTTACAAGTTTTAAGTAGATAAACGTACACAAACAAGTTAGAGGCTAACACTAGTCATGGCTTTAGGCAAGACTAAGTCATTTTATCAGAAATATGGAATTTGCCACGAACAAATTTTCCCAGGAGTACGAATTAAAATTAGACATATACTACCTACTTAAGACTAGGAGACTACATAACTTTTAAGTCCTTAGTTATGAGATTTTTTTCTCTTTTCCTTTTTTTTTACGAACTCCAATAAACACTATATTTTTTCGTTATAGCCATGCTCCGAAGTGTAGTTTTAGTCTATATTTTCAGTTACTTTTTCCTAGTAACGGCATTTGTTGCCAAACTTAAAAAAATCTAAACTTGATGTAGGTATATTTCAAGTAACAGAATGTCATGATGTTAACGAAAATCTCGAAATATTTAGTTCTGTGTCCAACACTATTATAAATCGATTGAAACGCGCTTGCTGCAACCGCCGACCGGCGATATACTTCGCACTTTGCATATAAATCTTACAAGGCTCATTTGAATTTGAGTCTTTATATCTTAACTGAGTGCATTCCGTGGCTTTACCTGGAACTTTCCGGTTTAAAAAAGTATTACCTAGTTATTTTTAGATAGATGCTTTCCGAACCTAATCTTCATAACTTAATGGTCTCATAAATTTATGGTAAACGAATGTCTGTATCACGATCAAACTACGACTACAACAGGTTTTTTACGTTTTCTAAAAGAAATTCTCCTCCTTCGGTTTTGGCTTCGCACATTGTGTATTTGCTATTATCAAATATTCATTATTAGATAAGCCCAACAAACATTGTGTTGTATACCAGCTGGGCTATTCGTCAGCTCTCCGAAGACAGATCCGTGTTCATACAAAACCTCACGAATTTTATTTTATTGTTTGGCAACTTTTTCCATTAAATCCATAAAAATTATTTCACACTATTACACAAACATATTAAAATTAGCCTAATTGGTATTTAGCCCTTTCCATTTGATGCGTTTGTCTTAACATTTCATTTGTAGGTATGTACATTTTCAAGTTTTTAAAGTCAAAAGTAGCCCGGTCTCGTAAAATAATCCATAATCACAGTCACAGTCAATTAAGTGTCTTATATAGTCACGGTCAAATTTTAATCATACCTCAGTAAAGTGCCGGTGACTTTTCCGGATCTTCTATCGCGTCAACCTGAAAACACATTATTTCACTTTCGTATATTCTTGCGTGTAATGTAACAATTAATAATAAAACACCACCAATTTTTCATGTTTTTTTTTTCAAACACACACTTAGAACAGGTTCGGTAATTGGTATAGGTCTACCATTCTGTGAAGGCATTTTGCATTTAAATAGACGTTGCCTTTTTAACGTACACCTGTTATTATAATTATTATAGGTGGCCTTTCGATCCCGCCATATTAGGTATACCCAGTTTTTATCACCAATTCTAGTTGCCATATAGACAACAAAAGTCAACATTGTTTCGTAACTAAACGAAACCTGTAATTTTGAACTTGTTAGCTGTGGCTATAAAACGATGTAGGTATTGATTAATTATTTTTTCTGTATTGTCTATGTTATATTTGTTGCAATACACGATCGCGCGTGATTTTGATGTAGTATGAATGTACATTTATGTTGCGTTAGTGTGCCTGCTTGTCGGTGCTAACGGGCGCCACTCATACGTACACAAACAACTCAAACACAAATAAAAGCCGTACGCAATCGTAATTTGTTACAATTATATTTATCTGCTTACTACTTTTAGTGTATATGACAATTTGGCTACATCTCTTAGTTTGATAATGATTTAATATTCTTTTGGTTCAAAACAGTATTTCATGCGTGTATGTAAATTATGTAAGTATTATTCCAAGATAGAGAGAGAGAGAGAGAGAGGCCAATCTACAGATATTATCCGCTAAAAACGTAAAAACATCATAGCTACCAGCACTCCTTTACTGACTGATGATTTTGATGTGTGTTGTACAAAATATCTTCCGTTATCGTCGGTGTTAATTTGTTCTAGTCGCTTTAAAGTAGGCAAAAAGATTACCTAAAGGAACTATTTCAATACTATTTGTAAGCAGCCAGATGTATCCGAGGGGCTAATAATCCCCTTTATCATTTCGTTGCCTCAGTGCTTGTCCTGTGAAAATTGTACCAATAGCAGATAGGTCAAACAAGGACTCAGGCAGCGAATTATTATAGGTTTATGTAGATAGGTAAGTTCTAGGATACTATGATTTACACAAATAGATGATCCATTCAAATGTAAAAAGGTATATATATATATATATCAAAAGCTTGAGGAACTGTACATTATACAGGTACATACATACTTTAATGTCTCAAGCTTTCATACTATCTCACTACTGGGCAAAGTGCCTACCCGGACTTTCCACTGTTGGCAGTTTTGTGAATACATAATTTATTATATACAAATCTAGTACTGAT
The DNA here is from genome assembly GCA_947563715.1 of Lycia hirtaria. Taxonomy (NCBI): domain Eukaryota; kingdom Metazoa; phylum Arthropoda; class Insecta; order Lepidoptera; family Geometridae; genus Lycia; species Lycia hirtaria. The sequence continues at coordinate 2,558,132 of OX387380.1, forward strand.
AGATGATGTTCGCTCCACTATTTTTCTCCGTTTTCCAATTTTATTTATATCGCACATAGTTTTACGTACTTTTACAGAGTATATTGTATGTTTATGTAAATAATAGGTTCTGCGCTCGTGGAATAGTAATCAGGGGCCAAGTTAATACAGGGGCGAGACATGGCGACAGGATGGATCACTCACTCTCACGCAAACAGTGTTTGGCGCTTGACGCTCAAATTATCCCTTTCAAGTGGAGATTATTGAATGTACTTATTACAAGAAAAAAAAAAAAAAAAAAACCTAATCGTCTTCAAGTTTAGAGTGAATTTATACCTCTAGGTCTACGTGACTCATCTTCGGTCAACGTCGCATTCCATCTGGCGAGATGGTGGTCAAACGTAGATCTATTACCACATTGATTTCTATAATAAAAAGAGCTCAACATATAACATAGTTCAGATTCATGCAGTTGTTTTTTTTACTAATATTTTTTAAATCATAAAACCCAACCACCAACTCGTTTGAAGGTAAGCGACAGTGTAATTGTATTTGTTTAACTACATAATAAGCTTGATATTCAATAATTATAGGGGTCTCATTAATTTACTTATTGAAACAAAATTTAAGCAACATGTCATGCAGCAACAAAAGCACATGTCTGCTGATGAATGATGATAAAATATCGAGATGAATATTCAATATAGTTAAACATTATTGTTACAGGTAATGCCGGCCCTGATTAAACATCTATGAGATTTATGTTCAAAGTGAGGTTTAAATTAAGTAAGTATAACAAATATCTTCTGCATTATTTACAAGCCTGTTGATAGAAATTTAATGGTAATGGTAGTGTCTCAGGAATACCTATAAAAGTTTGTCGTTTACGAGTTACGACTTCGTTTCCATCTTTATTGTAAACGCCCGTCACCATTACGCTAATTGGAGATCAGTCATATCGTCTGTCTATATGAGGTGTTACAATGAACAACGGACATGTGTTAAGAAGTCAATGTACTGATAGTTACGAAAAGGTTTCAGGATATTTAAAAAAAAAAAAGATCAATAATGTTAAATGGCTTAGTAACAAATTTCGAAATATACCTGCTTCATCCTGAAACATTCCCACGTTTATGGCATTAGTAGAAATTAGTGTGTACATATTGTTGATAAAAAAAGTACACGAAATTTGACACCGATTCGCATGTCAATCACTAAACTATAATTCGCGTAAAATTGGTTTAGTCCTGTCAAAACCGCATTCGCATGTCAATCACTAAACTATAATTCGCGTAAAATTGGTTTAGTCCTGTCAAACACCACTTTCCTATTCAAAATATTAATATTTTACGTAAATTTAGATGCGAACGAACTAAAAATAGTTTAAATTACTCAATTTAATGAAAAAACTATTCACAGACGTCTAATTTTAAGTGATTCGCACCAAATTACTGTAAAATTTAGACAGAACCTAAAACTTGTCGCTTAAAATTAGTGAGTCTGAGTAAATCGTCTTTGCTCTTTATTTTGTCTTTTTTCTAAGAAACACTACGATTACAAGCCATGAACTTAATTACAAGCAATAAGGGATGCTTCTAACCCCATCGAATTGGCGGAGAAAAAAATCCGGAGACTTTCGCCTTCCAAGATCTGGTGCTTGTTTATATTATAAAGAAAACTCCTTGTCTGAACTTTATGACGCTTTATTATTACTTATAACACTGCACTTATTTCACTGCACTGAGCGGTCTGACGCCAAGACCGCCTTTTTACTACCGAGTTACGCCGCGACTACTTTTTCGAAGGGCCGCTCGCGCTCGTCCGCCCGCGATATATCCCCTCCCCGGAATTACAACATCACGCCATCATCCGGGGTAGCGTTCATTCTGTTCGATCACCGTTCTCCAGAGTATATAAATTAAAAAAATAGCAGTGCTGCCACTCCGCAACACTGAAAACACCGCACACCACATACAACAAATATTCAAATCATGACACTCGGCCATCCGCTTTTGTGCAACGTCCCGATGCACAACAACTCTCTAAAAGCAAGTCTGATTAATCATATCGAACCCTTTGGACTCCTTAAAGATTTGCTGCAAAATAAAATAGTTAAACAGTAATTATTATGCTAATTTTATAAAACTACTTATGGCACACTAAACTTTGTAGTATACGTTGTCGTAACTAGTTATTATTGTAGATACAAGTAATCATGACACTCGGATTCGTTTTTAAATATGACAATTATTTTATGTTTATTCTAGCTGGTCTGGGAACCGGAGGCTTCCTATTCGTGTGTAAATGTACACTATGAAGATAAATCATTGTTGTACAAATATGTTATACGGATCGAGTATATATCCTGGTATTTCCAGAGGTTTGGTATATAATTAAAAAAAGTACATAAAAACTTATTCAATTCGCATTATTAATTTACTGTCGGTTACTCAATTACTTCCTCCTCTGGCTTAGTGATTGCGAACGGCAGCATCATTATATAAATGTCCCAATGTTGTTGTGGCCACTGAAGTATCATTCAAACCTTGTAGACTTGGACTTGTAGACTTTTTTTTATGAAAAACTCTATAAATACTCCTTTTTGTTCTTCGTCCAAACATTAAAATGACCAACGACAAAGCTTGAATAAAATGAAAGCAAATTTCGTCCAAAAATAATTACACATAAATTCAAATATTATAATAGTATTTCTGTCATTGTCCTGCCATTACCAAATAGCATTTTAAAATTGTGTAACGTATACTCCCCAAATCCGAGTAATAGAGAGAATAAGAGAACGGAAATAATTTTCCAAACCCCTTTTTTTTTCTTAGCAAGTCGCTACAACCGCATTAATTTCTGTCAAGCTTGTGGATGATCGGCAAAGCACATGAGCAAAATTTTGTCAGTTTAGAATGTCAGAAGTATTATTATTTTCTAATCACTAAATTTCATTATCATAGGGACAAATTAGTCACGATAAACTACAGGTAGCTGATCCATTGTCAGTCCTTCACCAACCGTTATTTGACTGGCGTATACCTGTTGCTGTTTACCATTAAATTGATGTACTATCAAGTTGAATCACTTCACATCACAGATGCCCTGAGTTGACATCTGTCGGATTTTAATCTGTTGTTTGCCAAATTCTTCTTCTTAATCGTACACTCTAGTCAGAGTGGTCGTGGTTGCAATGGCGGTGGCTCCTCGCCGTCACCGTCACTCTCCAGGCCAGCTGCTCTTCTCGCGATGCTTCTCCTTTTCTGCCGTTCGGTTGCATTGCGAGTACACTCTACTTCGGTGGACTGCGTAGCTTTTCTAATGAGGTCGGTCCAACGTGTTGGTGATCGTCCAGGACTTCGCTTGCCTTCTACACGGCCATGCATATGCTGCGATAGGCTCTCCGTCGAGTGCTCTTTTCTTGAGATCTGCGCAAAGAACTTCAGTATTTGCAATTGCCCAGTCGACGATAATCTATCTCGTATATGAATCTCTTTGAGGATAGAGTTGTTGGTTGTTTGTCAAATACGTCATCACTATTTTGATGACACGTTAGCTAGAAAAAATACTGTACACATTACATACTAACAGTACTCAAACCGAGAATGTGGACATATTTATTTTCCCATCCAATATTTATAGTACTGATGTAACAGTAGAGCAGAAATTACTTGACTAGGTTTTAATAAACTTAATTGTAGGTAAAGACTGAGAATGTTTATACACAGAAGCATACTTAATTCCTTTTAGTGAACACCTGAACTAATACTAAAGCATCAAAAGAGAAGAAGCAGGTAATCACTTCCATAAATAAAATTAGTCTCAATATTTGTCTTACTAATTTCTGTTGTTTTTTTTTTTTAAAGGTCTATATGATGTCGACTAGTCATATCATAACTGCTCTTGCACTGAGTACAAGCCAGTGGTGATTTTGATAGTTGCCGTTTTATTTCAACTAACAATCATATTTCGGAAACGTTACCAGTCCTATCAAATATTGCTTATTTTTAATGAAGATATTTTTTTATTTATCGATTAATTTTCGTATGCTGGATCCAATACTGTTATACGCTTACCAAAATTATACTAGATTTATCAAAATGTTCATATGCACGAACGATATTTAACGATATTGATCTAGAACCTAGAAATACTTGAACGCTTTGACAGCAAAAATAGAGGGCCAAATGTTATTACTATCATAAGACCACATGTTTGTATACCTATTTTGCAAGAAATAAATTAATTATGAATATTCGGTTTTTATATTTGACTAATTTTTGAACTCATAAACTGTACTTTTACAATAAAACCGCCACCGGTGCAATCTATTTTTGAGGCTACTTTGTTTGAAATATGAAACTGATCAATCAGTTCTCTCTTTGAATTATCTTTAGTTCGTGATAAGAAACTTCGGTCATCGCTTAAATTCAAAGTCAAATTATTTCTTGGGCTTGTAACAAAAGTGTTATATTAGAAAAGCCCTTTTAAAATTAGTATTTTTTGTTATGTTTGTACTCCAAGCTTTTTCTGTTATAAAATACGATTTAACGTAGTTTTTATTAATTTAGATATAATATATTCTATTTATTTATGTCATTTTTATATCCAATAACATAATAAATAATAAAAGGATGTCGTCAAACTTATGTCAATATTCATAATAATGTTCAAAAGGCCAAAATAGAATAATAAAAAATATGCTAATCCACTTATGGAAGAAAGTAGAAAATATGATCCGCTGTTCCATTAGAACGAGAATTCAGCAAGATCTATTCTCATCAACTCATTCAAGGCATAAAATGGGTTTCTCTCAAAGAAACGTTTACTACGTACGTTTACTCTCGACTAATAGTTTTGTAATATTATCGAGTGGTTCATTTAACATACAGATTTGTTTATATATATTTTACGATAATTGTCAACGCTCATCACTGCTTACGTCACTGTCCAGCGGACAATTCAACAAAGTGTAGACACTGCTCTGCAGTTGCGAAAAATAACGTAGGTGTTCAAAACATGACATCTAATTACGTTGGCACATACAGATCGCTGACATCTATATATATTTTTATAATAATCCTTAACCGAATAGTATTTTTCGGAAAATGTCTTAGGCTTACTCATTTATCAATTCATGAATCTTATTGATAGAGTAATTTCCATTCTCTCTATAATCTAATAATAATAACCATAATAATTGAGAATCTAATAATTGCAAACAGATTACTCATAAATTTATTCGCTCTAACGCACTATACGCGTTTTATCAAAAGTAAGTGACTTAGTCGATTCTAATTAGTACGTTTCGGAAATTTCAAGCATAATGGCATTTGTCAAAACTCCTCGACACTTCGAGTTGCTATGCTCGTCAAGGTTACTTGCTGCGTGTCCGATCGGTTGATCTCTTATATATGATTTAAATTTTCTCTATGAAACTCGAAACTACATCAAAACTGGAATTATAACGTTATATCATCATTAAAAGTCAGGTGCTCAGGTTCTAGGAAAGTCCGATCAATGATTCTGCTATTCAATGCTTAACATAATCACATTAAAATGATCATTAATCGACTGGATTAATCAAATCCACTAAAATACAAGATCTGTGCACACTCTTGCACACCATATACATATTATACAAAATTTAGTTAATCAAGTTATTTTGGATTAAATACAGATTGGAGCTTCTACTTTCCTTTGAATAGGCTTGACCTGCTGCAGTTTAAAACGTTCATGGCTGGAAGCTAAGCGTTCCGTGACCGGTTAAAATTATCATCCTGAAACCAAACCTTCATGGTTACAGCTAAAACATCATTGAATAATTGAACTTCAATCTTACAGCTCACTTACATGGTTGCAGCGAGAACATCATCAAATCTTCAAACTTCGACATCGTCAAATCTTCAAACTTCAAACATCATCAAAACTTCAAACTTCAAATATCGTCAAATCTTCACACTTCAAACATCGTCAAATCTTCAAACTTCAACCTTACAACGCGCCTATATGGCTGCGGCGAAATCATCATCAAATCTTCGAACTTTCCTTACGGCACACCTACATGGCCATACTTCTTTAGAATATTACCCTGCAGCTCACCTACACGGTTGCAGCGATAACATCATCAAATCTACGAACTTCAACTTTACGGCACACATACATGGCACTCTTTGGAACATTTTCCCTGCAGTTCACCTACATGACTGCAGCTAACAAACTCGTAAACACTAAAAATCCTTGAATTTCAAACTTGCAGTAACACTAAGTGTAGTTGTTAACACTAAGAAATGCACTTTAATTTTCAGCACTGTCGATACTCTGATATCTTAGCGCGGCTTTAAATTCCGCCTCCATGATTACAAGGCGTCAACGGATAAATATTCGCGACAAGTTACCGGTACACAATGGTACTATTTCTGAGGTTATTACATTACATGCCTTCGAAATTCAATTAAGATTTTAAGTCAATCGAACTATGTTATCTCTGTATAATTCAACTTCATAAACAGACTTCTGTATTAAATATTTACGCAGTGATACTCTGGTAAATCCATCAATATTGTAGCTCTACTCATATAAAATTTCGTTTGACACACTTATGTGGTTCAAGATCTTACAATAGTTACGTCACAAAGTAGTTATAGTGTTGCAGGTGGAGATACAATACCAAAATTTCGCTTCATGGTATAGCATACTTACACGACTAAAGACAGTGCTACTAGTTGTAGTAGACTAGTTGTCGTACTAGAATATTTTACTTGCGGTACTTTATTAACCTTACAGAAAAACGAACACAGTACAACTCGCCCTAAATGGCCGTAACCGTAAATACAGGATTCCACCAGTGTGCGGCTCTGTACCGCACAGAGTGCAGCATAAATGTATTTCTTGGTGAACTCTTACGGGCAGCACCAGCAAACTGTGCGTGCACTCTATTGGACAAACCGTGAACTTTTGTCGCGCACTCCTCGGTCTCGCGGTGTACCCGCGACGACGCACTCGCACACATGTTTACACACTAAACTGAAAGTAAAGCACATTACCGAGGTATAAATGTTCGTGTACAAATGTACCGTACAGCACGCATACTAAAGTTACGCACAACTGAGGTGGTGGACACAGGCAATCTACTATTGTGATCAAGTTCGCGCACTGCAAAAGGTCTGCACCAAATTTTTATCAACAAGTGTTCTGAATCTGAACACAATTTTAGTGGAGCCCAACCTTAACAGCTAGATAATAAGCTGTTAAGTTTACCATAATATTTTATTTGCATTACTGTTAGCAATATTCTAGAAAAACTACATTTAGAAGCTCGCTTAATTGGCTGTATTGATGTAGCCCAGTTACCGAATTAAAATATTTTATTCGCAGCACTTTACTAGTCTTCTAGAAAAATAACACACTGCTGATCGCTGACACGGCCTCAGACCGATATGCCATAGCCATTGTACTATTAAAAACACTACTCTCACCATTACACCAACAAAATATTACCTCGCTATGGTTCCTCTGAATGGCTGCAGCATAATCAAATACAAAAAGTAAAAATGGTTCTCAAACAAGAAAAACATATTTTCGTATACTTGTCTCTCGGGATGTTAACGAAATAATTTACTAATGACTTACTTACAACAGACTTCATTTCGTTTAAATTACGATAAAATTATCGGGGAGTAGCCCCAACCACACTATCAAAATTTCATTAGGTTATAATAAAATCGTCGGATTATAATCTTTAATCGCTGTGCTACAATAAAATAATCTGGGAGTAACCCAGATCACATCTCATTGCAGTATCTTAACAGATTCTGTCTACCCGTATTAAGAATATCCCGTTATAATTATTTTAACAACCTGTTTCAACACTTTTAAGAACCATTTTCTCCAATTCGATATGCGTGACAAATTTTTAACATCAATATTCAATAATCGGAGGGTAAAATATAATCTCGTAGGTGACTCACGATTTTACCGGGCTCGGCTCGCAGGTTGATTGCCACTTCTGATATATAAAGAAAACTCCTTGTCTGAACTTTATGACGCTTTATTATTACTTATAACACTGCACTTATTTCACTGCACTGAGCGGTCTGACGCCAAGACCGCCTTTTTACTACCGAGTTACGCCGCGACTACTTTTTCGAAGGGCCGCTCGCGCTCGTCCGCCCGCGATATATCCCCTCCCCGGAATTACAACATCACGCCATCATCCGGGGTAGCGTTCATTCTGTTCGATCACCGTTCTCCAGAGTATATAAATTAAAAAAATAGCAGTGCTGCCACTCCGCAACACTGAAAACACCGCACACCACATACAACAAATATTCAAATCATGACAATATATTTTTATTTCATTGACATGTTCATAAATCTGGCATTAACAGATAGCTAGGTACATATGCGCTCCAGTTTTTTGCACAAATGAAGCTATCAAGCTGCTGTTCGGCAAAACAATATTTTGAGCCTGAGGCATCTGACAGTAAGAATTGGGTCTCAAAATTACTATTAGAATCTCCAAAACACAATCTGAGAAAGAGTGCCCATACCGAATATGAAATGTTGTAAAGATGTACAATTGGTCGCTTAAAAAACAAATTTACATGCCTGCACCGCCTTGCCTGTGTTATGATCAACAAAAGGCAGTGAAATATTACTGCATAATGTACAATATGTTCAGTGATTCCTTTTATAATTCTGTTGAAGATGAAGCGGACAAATCATGTAGAATATACAGATATGAGCAGTCATTGTTATTCGGAATGAAGATGACTAATGATTAATCAGACTTCCTTACAGAAGCAAGAATAATTCAACAGAACTTCATTAATAATAATTTTAGATCATATTATCACAAAATAAACTACTTTTACAAAACACAGAATGAACTCGCTCACTGAATGACTTATAGTAAATTAGACATATTTTAACCTTGTGGAGTGGAAATTAAAGTTCTATAAAATTTGTAATTTTTAACCGAAGACTCCGGAGAGACTGATTTTTTTTTCACAAATCAGAAACTTGATTGAGTAATACTATTCGAACTGCATTTATGGTTGTATTCCAATGGTTTTATAATAAGCTTGAAGTAACTACACATTTTTTAAGAAAAAATTACAAAAATGATTTCATCGTCCTCTCTCGAAGAAAAATATTTTTATAATTCAGAATTTTATGTTATGCCATGTGAACTGCACCTATATAAGTAACAAAACTACATTTAAAGAATTTCGAAATACCTTCACATTTTTGAGAAAAAAGTAAATTTTAGTAGTTTATCGTTAAAAGTGGAAGATTTTTTTTTCTACAATTTCAAATTTTTTACTATGCTATATCCACCACCCCTATTGCCGTGACAAAACTGCATTGAAACAATATTGAAATATCTCCACATTATTGGGATAAAATTGAAAATAAGTAGATTTACGTTCTCGGCTAAGCCTAGACATTTTTTTGATATATTTGTTATGCAACTTGTTTAATATCATTCATGGCATTATTCTAAACGTGTACTAATAGAAGATTTTACAGAATGAAGAAGATAGAACGATTCTACAAATAATGCTTATCTAGCTAGGCATACATAATTTCAAATGCTATACAATTTATTATATGTATTTGAAATGTGAACTTTCTATTATTGCATTCTGTCGTGTATGTTATTGAATAAAGAAAGTATACTTTAACAAGTATAAGTTTAGTTAACAACACTCTCGATGAAATCCTCTTTCAAACAAAAAACTAGATCAAAATCAGCCCATACGGTTTGAGAGCAACAATGCCACAGACAGACATACAGGTCAATCTTATAACACCCCTCTTTTTGGGTTGAGGTTTAAAAAATAGTTAAAATATTTCCATTTTGGTTTTTATGAGGACATTATGGTTAGTGAGTTAAACAATTGAAATATTTTTAACATCTTTATTTATTATAGATGGGTTTGTCAGACATGACTGCTACCATTGGCCAGCTACAAAATTACACTAAATTAAATAATTTTAACACTTCATAAAAAGCATTTATAACAGTAATAGGTAAGCGAATGTAGGTATCAAGTGTCCACATGAAATGCATGCATGCATCTCTAACAAACTGGCCTTAACTTGAATTATTACTCCTTTTTGGAAAAGTTTTCTTTCAACCTGTATCAGATTGTTAAACTTTGCTGCTTTTCCATATCTTATTTCTCTCTTCATTATCTTTGCTGGACATGAGCACCGACATAATATGATTACCTCCCCAATTAACACATTTAAAAGAGGTTTTCTCACAATTAGACTGGTCAATACATCAACTTTCTTAGACGGGCATTTTCTTGTGGAGTGGCCTAAAGCCCAACAGTGATACAGGATTGCATTGCATTATGATACAGAATAAACGTAGGGTTCAACTGTAATTCGTAACCCATCCGAGGTTATAGTTTCTGGGCGAAAATATATAAGCTTCACTTGGTTCCCAAATTTCGCCATTTGTTTTTCGTCGTAAAAGCCTTTAACACTGGCACGAATTTTCCTGGAACTTCCATCCTCGATCTAAAGCTCTGGATCGGTTATTGAATACAAAACAATACTATTTAACATAATAATAGTCTTAGATAAGTATGTATTCTAATTGTATTGTAAACAAAATGCTGGGAGGAGGCCGGCAACAACTGATAAAGTGTTGCCAGATGATGTCTGCCGAAAATAACCACACGATTAACGATTTTTTTCATAGATTTTTATTATTTGATTCTGTCATCTTTCCCAATGATATAGGGAAATGTAAAAACGAAACTTTAAAAAACACTAAGAAACTATTTTTGAACTATCACGGTTATTCACTATGTTTGTAATTTTATTATTTTTTGAACACTGGAAAACAATTAGAAATGTCAGTTTGCTGTGATAATGTGAAAAAACATGTAGCTCTTATTGAGCTGTATGTACTTACGTACTAGAGGAGCTACCTGAATCAAAATTATTGTCCCATTTTTGGTAAAGTAAACAAAACAGCGTTACAGCGCTGGAATAATAATTACATTGCTTATCTACGACTATACGATACGATTGATACTTGGAATGCAAAATTACATCTATGTGGTGCGGCGCTCTCGCCACAGTTGAATGTAACAAAGTAGCTATGAATGGTGTCTGCTCTCGTACGTAAGTACATACAGCTCAATGGTAGCTCTGTTTTATTTCTATAATTTAGTTTTATTCCGTATGTTATTTTATGTTAGTTATTAGTGGTATAAGTCATACATGTTTTTTTTATTTAATATTTATTGGTAAACATTACAAACATTCCCAGTAAAGGCACCGTAATTTTACTAAAGCGTGATTAGGATTAAAATTGAGGTAAAATTACTTACGATTACGTGATTTATTTTATTTTGGTTATAATTTATCTACTTTAACTGTGACTATCATTCTATTGACGCTAAATAAAAAGTATCGAAGATAAAACGAATAAGTGATTTAAAAAATTACACCATACTTTAAAACAATGTAACTGAAAAGGGATAATAATACGAAAAAAATATCAAAACTGAACGTCTATCTAAGTAGGTATGTACACCAAATATTTTTTGAAGTCGGTGTCAGGCCCTAAACTATCACCAACTAAGTCCTATACAGACACCGACCTCAAAAAATAGTTGGTTGACGTACCTACTTAGGTAGATGCCCAGTTTTGATATTTTTTCGTGTTATTTCTCCCTTTTCAGTTGATTAGATTGTTTTGCAATCGGTTTATTTTTGTTAAAATTACTTTATTGTTTTTGTCTTCGATACTTTTCATTTAACTTACTAAAATTATAGTCACAGTCAAAGTAAATAAATCACAGCCAAAATAAAATAAAAATTTAAATAAATTCTGACAGGTCAAATTGATAACTGACTTCAAAAAAAGGACAATAATGAAGAAAAATACTACAACAGCCTATGACTGTCCCTTTACTTTCCTTATAAGAATAAAAGGAACCAAAAAAAAAACTATTTGAGCTCCGTTGGCCTCAAGCATTTTAGATCTAAAGAAATGTAAAACCTGAATAGGAAATTACTATAATAGTTTTTAATTTATAGTTCTGGCAACACCTCACCCATATCGATCGACTTAAGGACTAGTTACCATGGTCATCAATAAAAATAAAAAAAAACATTCGTTTTCTTACTAGTCTGTGAATTCAATTTAGGAGCCGTTTTAAATTTAGTGAGACGATTAACCTAAACCTAAATTTAAGTTTTAAAATTAGTTAAAGTGATTGACATGCGAATCGGTGTCATTGTATTTTATGTACCAATGTAGATTGTACTTACGTTAACTATATAGACACCAGTGTATATTTGTTCTTAGGGTATAGTTACGTTAATTCTATGGAATCTATAATTTAGTGCCCTAATTGATCCAAATAATCTATAGGCCATAAATGTACGTCGAATGGTTATCGTCGTCATACGCTATCAATAGATGCATATATTAGCACCTCTCAGTAATCCCTCTTAAATATAAACATTAAAACGGCGTCGGCGACTTTACACGTTCACCGTGTTATCCCGTCTACGTATAGAATGTTATTTGTCATATGTTTAATAAATACGGCTTACGATAAAAATGTTGTCGACAATTTTGATGAGATTCCCCCTCACACGTGTGAGAGTTTCACTTAATATCTGCCTCTTTCCTTTCATCTAAAATGAGAAGTTATTACCGTAATATCGTAATTTTCTAACATGAAAGTGCCGAAAATGTGAAGTGACACTTTTAATATGTTGTCGTGTATAATCTTACGAAATATACGGTACGGATTACGTGCGTTGATTAAAGAATTATTGCATATGTTGTATTTTATTAGCATCTATTTACATCGTATCTCAGAATAGGTGTACTAATATAATATTTAGGATCTCAATTCGCACATCAAATAACTAAAATGGGTGCATAACTGAATTTGTGAAAAATTCCAGCGAAGGTATTTAGGCCAAAGAGCCAAACTTTTAGTAAGGAAGAATGTTTTTAGGGTACCGTACCTCAAAAGGAAAAACGGAACCCTTATAGGATCACTTTTTTGTCCGTCTGTCCGTCTGTCAAGATCTTTATCTCGGGAACGCGTGAAGGTACGAAGGTCGAGTTGAAATTAAAACCATATACGCAGACCCATAGTCTCATACTGCAGAGAGAAAATCAAACTTCTCAATTTTCATAAAAAAGATTTACAGGCGAATATGGCGCGAAAAACGCATATTTCGACACTCGCAGGGAATCAAAACCTATGGGGTACTTCCCGTTCACCTATAACTGTGAAATTTATAAATAACAAAATCTGAAAACTGTATATTTTTAATTAAATGACAAAAAGGGTCTGTATGCAAGGAAGGAGGGTCCAAATTTTAAAGTGCTTACCTAACTTACTTAACTTACCTAACCGTATCATGTGGGATATCATATCATATTAGCACAACCTAAAATAGGTTTTTAAATATTTTTATGATGTATATATTTTTCGGTTTATGAAGGAAAATATATATAAAATCCCCCTTATATCTACTAATTTGTACGGAACCCTTGGTGGGTGAGTCGACTCGCAATAGCCCGGATTGAAAAAAAAATATACTTAGTTTGTTAGACTAATGTAACTGAAATGAACCTGTGGTACTAGATCTGCATTTTCATAGAGTGAATATTGTATTCTGGAAACTATTATAGTGGCGTGTAGCCATTGGTTATAAATGAATGAGAATATATTGTAAGAAAATGGTAGAAATGACGTAATGCTGCAGCCAAGTTTGTCTACTTACGAGGGACATCCATACCGGTTAGTAGCATGGTCATGAAATTTTACATATGAATAATAAATTTTCTCAAAAACGGTTCAAGACTTTGGTTTTTATAACTAAATAATTGAGAAAAATGTCATCCAAGTAAATGAATTGCATAATATGAAGTCGTTTTTTTTTCAGTTTCTTAAACTATAATTATGATGGATAAATTAACATTTGTAACGCAGCCGTTTTTTACACAAGTTTTTATAAAATTAAAAGCCAGAACATGAACGTCCACACGCCATTCCTATCTTTCGTCGTTGTGTTCACTTACTACTTCTTCAGACATACCTACTGTAAGAGCTTTAGTGATTTATACATTTTAAGCTTATATGAACAGGATAATTATAACTAAAATTTAAGTCCTTACGAGTAATAAAGTAAGAAGTGCCGCAAACAGTTTAACGTCTCTTGTTGCGCGGCAGATTGCTTTCGTGAGTGTGCCGTCATCCCGAGCCCTTTCTGAACAGTATCTCGTTATCTCGATTTAACTGTCTTGGCACATACAAATTTTATTTGCCTCTTCGCGTTGCAAGCTTTGTGAGCAAATTTTATTTTCGCGAAATTAGCCGTCTGAGGCTTATTGTAAGCGAAATAAGCGAAATCCAATTACGCTGGAACACTTTAACGTTTTCGCGCTTGTGATCGAATTCCTTTCAATGTATGTCGCGCTGCTCGCGCGGAATTGCTTGTGAGTTTTTTTCCAGCATCTACATGTATTGTTATTGGATGCATTGTATGCTTTGCTATTTGCCAATTTTAATGAAAACCGTGCTCTGCTCTTTTTTTGTCAGTGGAAATTATAAGTAGAGATGGTAAAAGCGTTAGAGATGAGAGTGAGTTATAGGATGCGATGAATCCAACGAATTTGATGAAGTTAATAGTTAATAAAATATGAGTTTGCTGGCGAGGTCTACTGCTCGCAAATATGCTAGTAGGGCAAACTAACGCTATCGTTTTTTTTAGATTTTATAATAGATTCTGTATATTTATTTTCTCTCTGTATTAACACTGTATTCTGATCGAAATACAATTATTTTATAACTAAGTATAGGAAATAATTCAAAATATAATATAATTAAATAAATTAACAAGTAACGTACAAAAAAGATAAATAAAAACAATGTTTCAAATAACATAATGATTTACTAACTAACTTACTTATAAATTATATTAATAAAGCGACGTAAGACGTAGGAAATTATAAAAAATCTGCTTGAAATATTATTATAAATGTGGTTATTAAATACACATTCACAACACCGGCATGATTATCACATGGCAAATTATTCACGTTATCGCTGATGCGCAAGCGACGCATTTACTGTGTGCGTGCAAACGTGCGTACTGGAATTCTCTAGCAGTTGTTTAACTCACTCAAGTTATATTATTTGCATATGTTATCTCATGCAAGTATATTACAGAGATAGGGCTGTCTGTGTTAACCTTTTCCTGGCTAAACGGCTGAACCAATTACAGCTTTGAATTTTAACCATTATGAAAGCACAGATATTTTTATGACTTGGAGAAGGACATAGGCTATATCTAGCTTTTGTTATCATCTACTTTGTGAAACTTGCTATGCTTTGGTGTTATATGAGTATTAGTTTTTTAGTTCGGCCATTGTCCGTCTTGTTCGCACATACAAATATTTTTTGTAGATATAAAAGGACTGAATCAACTTATAAAAAAAATCGCCCGCATAACATTAGAAAGCAACATCACAAGTTTTCGACAAAAAATCCCATTCGAAAAATAGTGGTTAACCCCCAACCAAAAACAGAGGGGTGTTATAAGTTTTTATCTGTAGGTATATCTGTCTGTAGCATATCGTAGCTCTCGAACGGATGGACCGATTTTGAGCTAGGTTTTTTTTGTTTGAAAGAGGATTTCGTGAAGATTGTTCTAAAGTATGTTTTATCAAAATCGAATTAGCCGTTTTTAACGGGGGTTTTTGATTTTTCTAAACTTATATTGGTTATGTTATTTGCAAAAATAATTTTATAGACAATAATGAAAATTAACTAGGTTCAAAATTATTTTTTGGCGAAAACTTGTGATGTTGCTTTCTAGTGTTTTGTAGGACTATTTTTTATAAGTTAATTCAGTCATTTTATATCTTCAAATATGTTGGTATGCGCGAACTACAGACTCCTTTCCTTTTCTTGCCTACAGCCAATCAACAAATATGGATTACTTTTAGCAACACATGTATGTTTAGATTTTGACGTGTTTCTAAATGATTTAATAAAACAGGTCTGAGTAGTATATGCGATAGGAAGCAAGACGCGACGAAATTGACTACATACAACACAGAATAATACAATAACAAAATCAATATGACAGACGTTACATCCAAAAGAGCGAAGATTTTTGATATTTTGTTTAAAAAAAAAAAACTAAATACAAAATAAGATGCGACGCAGTTCTTTCTACGTGTCAGTGTTAAATAGCCGAGTTTAAGTTTTTTACCCCATGGCTTTGTAGCTATTCCTCTACAAAATCTTAGTCACTGTATTGTAGTATTTTATGAGATCTGATCCTGCAGCCTTTATAAAATATTATTTTTAATACATTAGCATTCCAATTTAAACTCTAATATTAAAGTATATGGTTCTTATTGAACTGAAATAGATAGCAATGTCTCCGATTAAACGAATACTGGATCGGACATCACTTGTCTCGCAACTCGAAACCGACCGTACCTGAGATAAAGCAGCAGTGGATGTGTCATTGCGCATTAAGATTGTTCTTTGGAGGGAATAATTTTAAATGGTGCGAGTTTATGTTCTCTTTTATTTACCTACTGCTTTATAGTTAATTGTCTCGGCTAAGTGCGTCGGGGAGGCTTTTTACGCGGCGATATATCGCCTGGCTCTTATATCAGTTACTTTTTATTTCTTCAAGTAAAGTTCTTTGTATTGATGAGTTTAAACTGTTTCGAGACATTTCACTGACTTTATGTTCAAATGATTTGTTATAATTGATAAAGGGTTCCTTTCAAAGTTAGTGCCGTTTTAAAATGTGGAAAACATGTATTTACGTTTATTTTGACTTTGATGTCTTCAAATTGTGGAATAATCTGTTTCTTCAAGAAAAGCGGTAGACCTAGACCTCACCTTTGATTAACATTAATTTAATTAACGTTCTGTCCCTCTCTGTCTGTTGCTCTGTCTTTTCGAAGTTATGTGCGTATTGTTGATTGCCGCCAACTTCAAACGGTGAAGGAAAACATCGTGAGGAAACCTACATGTCTGAGAGTTCTCAATGATCTTAAAGATGTGTGAAGTCTGCCAACCCGCACTTGGCCAGCGTGGCAGACTATGGGCAAACCCTTCTCACAATGAGAAGATGGCCCGTTCCCAGCAGTGGGACAGTTTGTACAAACAGGGCTGATAAAAAAAAGCGGTCAAGCAACCAAGCCAAGCAACGGTCAATCATTGAATTAAAAAAAAACAAGTACACATTTGTTTTGTACTTCCATACCCCTCTTAATTTCAAACCCCCATGCGTTCTTGAGAAAACGAGTCTTGGCAGACGAACAAAAACAAATAGACCTAGACAGATAACAAAGTGATCCCAGAGGGTCCCATTTATGTCCTTTTTTAGGCATCCAGGTGTCTGTCTATCTGTATGTCTGTCTGTTCTACACTTAAAAGGCTGTGGTATTTCCGAACGGTAATAGATACAAGTCTCAAAATTGGCAAAATTATAGGGTTCACTTTAGTGTAAATCAACAAATAATAATTAAATAAGAAATACTAGTTATTATCAGTTTTTGTCATTTGACGATAGACTGTCATAAAAATGAAAATAATTTATTTAAGTTATAAGACATAAACGATTGACGCTAGATGACGCTTCGTCGATATATTTTTACTTTAGATAGTTAAGTAATGGTGCACGCCACACAGTCATCTTCTTTTATAAAAGTCTGCTAGATGGCGCTTTTATCAATATTTTCTTTAGATATACTTATGTATCATGTATCATATTATGTATATATTTACAAAAAGTTCCATAGTACAAGCTTTGCTTAGTTTGGGCTAGATGGTGTTGTGTGAAATGTCCACAAATATTTATTTATATGCCTATAAATTATTGTGCTTTATTTATAGGATATTTCTACTGTATATAAAATAGGTGAAATCACAAATATTCATAGATTTATTGCACATTTTGCTAATTAGTCGCTAGTAGTTTTTCGAGTGATTTATGTATATTATCACGGCTTAACCAATTTGGATGTGTCGTTATGACTGTGTGTACCTCTTCAGTGTTTAATATTATTCACATTAAATTAATACTATACTTATTTAGCAATGGCAAATAGAGCTCCACTTGTAGTGGATTCTATACCTACGCGTAGTTGTTTTTTTTTTAAATTAATTGTACTTGTTATCAAAGTGGACAATTAGGGACGATATTACAAATGTAAACAAAATATATGTATTTAGCATACGTGTATAAGTAAATATGATATTGTTTCTATTTTACATTTTCATATTACATGATGAGAACAATAAGTCCAGATCTATTGCAAAATGAGATTTTATAAATGTTTTAATCTCTTTTTTTTATACAAGATAGATCTACGATTTACCACCAACTGGCCTGTTGTTAAGCGACGGTGTGGTCTATTATTGTTAAAATAATGTTCTTAGTACGTTCGCGAACAAACATACAATCACGCCTATTTTCCCTTACGGTACTCTACTTACTCTACCTAACGGTAGAGCGTCAAAGTTGGTCAAACACCATGAGGCCGTTTGACGCCAAAATTGCCCGTGGTTAGAAGTTTAGATGAAAGGGAGAGGGTATTAGAGGGTTAGAGGGGATTTGAGGGTAAGATGTAATGTAATATTACCTTGCAGTGACAGAATCAGCTTAACACCTACATCAACGCCAATTTAATAAACACAATTGTTGTTTGGTTACATATTTCATAGGTATCATTAGATACCTCAAAATATGTAAATTATCACACTTTAAGAAATATTTAATTTACTAAGTATTTCCCAAATATATTTAGTGGATTTTTGTATAGAAAATGTTTTGCATTGTTGACATATTACCCTGGACTCAGGACCAGAATCAACAATTTCATAAAGTTTTATTTGCACTTACATATTGAGTTAGGAATATCAAATATTAACAACGTTTCGGACAGTTCAAAAGATTATTTACGCAATATTTACACACATTTGTATATTCATTCAATGTTCGCCTCGCAAACAATTTTGTCGGTGTACAATTTTAAATATTTCGTAAACTTTGCCTGTGCCAAAAAAGTATACAAAACAAATTTAAAAAGCCGGTATTAGTCGGTCAGTAATTATATACACGATCATGAAAAACGAACTAGCTACTCGCCAAGTTATACCTGTGGAACCTTTTCGTTGTAATGTTATTGATATTTATTGTGCCGTAAAACACGACGTTTAACTGACTTATTGCGATAAAGTACTTGAAATAAAATGCAGTTAGTGCAAAGGATCTAGTTACTCGGTTACAACACGTAGGGCAATTTTCACGTCACTAGGTACTTTGTCATTATGCATCAGAATCGTGACGTGTTGGAACAACTCGCAATTATCATGTGTGTTAAAGGGATTTATTCTTGACACGAACAGGGAAATCCGTAGAGATTTGATAGAGTTTCTCTCTGATAAATAAAGAATGGAAGTTTTTTTCGCGAGAGACCATCACTGTCGCTTACAATTCAAAGAAGTGTATGCATTTATATTTAATCTAAGTAGCATTCTGATATTTAAATTTGGCAAGTATAATATATATAAATCATAAATATCAAATAAGTTTTTTTATATTATACACCACATTTAGTAAAAATCTATTTAATTATGCGTCAGTGCTCTAATCACTTTTGTCGTCCACCGCTCGGCCATAGATAAGTAAATTGGTCATTACCCACTACGTACTCGGTTTGCTATAGCATGATTCTCTTTCTGAACCCTGTAGTGTGGCTCTACGTATATATGTGTATAACTTTTTTTTTTATAGAATAGCTCTACGTTTGACCACCAGCACGCCTGATATATAGTCAGCTTGTTGCTACTACTACGGCTAGCTTATTCGCTGAAAATCTTAAGATGGAAAACAACGCGCGCAGCTGTCTCTCTCTCGCCTTTCAACCTTTTTAAACATAAAATCTTTGGTTAGGGATATTAGAAAAGTTAGAAACTATGTAATTTGTTTAATTAGATAGGAGAAATATTAAAAAAAGTATTTTGTCACATGTCACTTACACTCACTTAGATTATACCGGTGACGGAGTAGTGAAAAATCATATATTTTTCCTACTCCACAGCCAATGAAAAAGATATAAAAGAAAACATTTTTACAAATATTTTTCGTATCAAAATAAATTCATTTCTCACATATCTAATATCCCTACTTAATGATTTTATATGTTAAAAAAGTTGTGATGCACGAGAGAGATAGCTGCGCGCGTCGAGCGTATGCAACAGGTATAGCAAGGACATCATCTCCCTGCCACTAGGTCCCATTAACTAGAATTACCTCATCATGTCATCTTTTACCACTTCACTTTGCCAACCGTCATTCCTACATTCTAAAGATATGAATGAAGGAATGACGGTTGGCAAAGTGAAGTGTGGTAAAAGATGACATGATGAGGAAATTCTACTATAACTATTTCACACAATCCTACCGCTTACCATCGTATTTAGGATCCTTTACAGCTATGTATGCAGACTATGATCCCTTCTCAAAACATACCCATACCAGAAAATTTAATAGGTATTTATAAAAATAAAATAAGCTGTTATGGTTTAATTTCAAACAGCCATAGATGAAATAATTGACGGTTATCAATGAGCGCCACGAAAATGCCGAAGATTCCGATAGGTTCGACTCGGTAGACGTCGCAATTCCCCGAGTTCACATTATTATAACGAGGCGGCGGCTTCGGACGCCGCTCGCAATGGAAACTGTGCCCACGGCCCCCACAATAGCCCCCCTTTTGCTTTAATAGCTGAAATCGAGGCATGCGATAACAAGCCGCCGATAGCTGAACCCGTATTTTATTTATATATCAGCATCGCCCCTTTTTCAATAACGTTTTTCTCCAAGAATTTTTACTCTTTTATGGTATGAGGGCTATGCTCATTATTTACTGTAGTAATTATACGGCCATAGCGTTGAATATTTAAGAGACAAATTGCCGGTCGAGTGACAATTTCCCACCGTGCGTTTTGCCAAGTTTAACGCACCTCGCCGACCGTACGTAAGCATATCTCAAATTAAAATTGTGCATTTCTTGTCGAGGTTAATAATTTTGCCGTAGGACGTGTTTGCAAAAAAAAGCAGGAATATTTCGTAAATCTTCATTTAAAAGTAAAAAGCTGCTCGCGCGTGGAGCTTAAAAATCTGCAACTCGATAAAATTATTTTCCATAAAACTTTTCACAAAAGCACCTTGCTTTTCGTTCTGGGAATCGTATATTTCGTTACTCTGTTAAGTTTTAATTGCGGAAGTTCAAGACAAGGGAAATGTGCTAAAAATGTAATATGCATATTTTTGAATATGCTGGAGGGCTGTGTGATCGGCGAGCGTGTGTAATTTGTCGTAAGTGTCGGCAGATCGCCGGGTGAGGCGTGGTGCGAGCAGAACAGGGCCGCGAGTTCATTAAGGAGCCAGTCGCTATGGCATTGTTAACGTTTTTAATTCACGTGTCCAGTGCACGCTTCGCCTTCCACGCCGCCTGAGACTGCTGGAAAATCCCGCTGGAAAATTAACGCCACAATTTTTATACCTTTTTTCTCGTTTGCGCGAGGCGTTCCCATTTTATTTATTTCACGCTTCGATCGCGACGCGGCGTTTAGTTAGCGCTTTTATTTTTATTTTATTTTTTATCATTTCGTTAGAAACTTTTGTAATTTCCCTCCGCTGTTGTTTTAAAGGGAGTTTCGTGTAAATCCAGCGCCGCGAAAGTTTTCCGCCTCTGATTTATCATTATTATTGTAGCGATCGCTATGAGCCCGTCAAAATTCCCACGAAAAGGTCAAGGAACGAATAAAAATATAACCAACATCCGTTCTGTTTAGATACGAGCTGAACGGCAAAAAGTTAATTGTTTTGATTGCCAATACACAAACACGTCGGAGCGTTCGTCAATCGCGGGTTATCGCCGTAGAAAAGCGTTCGATCTTAATTAGTTTTCACATCTTCGAAGGCGCCTAGTGCGATACCATCTCTCCCTTACTACGATTTGTTTCCCTTTGGCACTCGCTCATGACACACAAAACAGATATGTATACGTTTTGTTTTACGCGTTTTATTCGACTGTTTCCCGGTGATGTATGGTGATTGGCTGTCTTGTCCCGGCGCCCGTGTATCTTATATATCATCGTGATAATTCCCCGGTGGTGTGCGTCGCTCGAGAAACAATATTTGAACGGTCCCGCTCCACTTGACGTTTCGAATGTTTATTGATTAGATTTGTTTTAAAACAAATTAAACATTGCGCCGGCGGCCAATTTAATTAAAACTGTCAGTACGCCGACGCGTATTTCAGATGGGCCAGATATCTATGCAGTATCTATTTTTTGTCGTGGCTGTTACAAAGCGATGAAAAATTGTTCTATTGTTAAAGTGTAAGATAACACATCCTAGCGTTGTAGGTTTTAACAGAGTTACGATGAATTGCTGTTTCGGCCGGATTATGATTGTCGGTTTGTTATGTTGGTTTTTTGCCGCGTCCGCGATCCTTTCGTCCAATTTTATATTTACTGCTTGTCAAATATTATTTCGGTTCGCTACGCCTTCTCGGGCCGATTCTCTCTTATTATTTTTATTTACGTGCCGGCTGTCGGAATGCATTTTTTACGACTGCAATTTGGCGAAAAGCTCGACTCGTTATAATTATTGTAGAAGAACGAGGGCTCTGTGTTTATGTAATTTATTTGTTTGACTTACAAGTTGTGCATTTAAATCATCATGAAGTTTGTTCTTTGTTTTTGTGGGCTTCTTGTGGAATTTACTTAACAATATTTTTTTCAAAGCAGGGGTCGTCGCTACTGGGCCATTCGGCTCTTAAGTGAAACGTCAAAATTCTTCTAGGCATTGTTCCAATTATTTGAAAGTGACTGATGGACGTAAGCGATTACGTCACCATCGTTACAATATTATAAAAGCGAATTGAACTCTACCTGGCGTCTGTCTCTCTGTCTGTTTGTTTCCTCTTCACAGCTAAACGGCTAAACCAATCGATAAATCATTTAGCATAGACATTCTTTAGGACCTGGAGAAGGACATATATATTTTTTTATACAAAATAGATGTACGATTGACCACCAACTCGCCTGATGTTAAGCGACGGTGTGGCCGAGGATGGAGCTCGTCGATCTAGAAGATATGTAATATATATTTTATCATCATCACGGCGATCGCGGGGCGCAGCTAGTAATTATATATTTTTTTGTTTTTTACTAAGTATTCTTTAAATAAACTCTCACACTTCTACGAGCGCGCAATATTCATTATAAATAGGACAAGTATGTTTCAAGGCACGCGCAGGGTAGGGTCCTGTAGTTGTAACTTCACTATATGCGGACTTAGAACATGTTTTTTACTATATTACGAACGAATTGATTGAGTTTGACGAATGGAATTTGCACAAAATTTGCCTCTCCAAGCACACCTTATGAGTGCACATCTTATCACTGTGTTGCGGTGGTGTTTGATGATTTATGGAAAATTAATACAATAAATCAACACACCGTATTGTTTTCTCAAAGAAGTGGCGATGCTCTTTCTCGCGTATGATCGATCATACGAAACTGCGATACTCGTACATCCGCTGTCCGGGCCGTAAACAGGGCCGGCCGTGGCAAATTGAAATCCGTCCGAGTGTGAAATGACTACGGTCCGACTTCCTGTCACTGGGTCACTCCTCTTTCTGTTTCCACGCCGAGCCGATAAACTTCTCGTATTTAATATTGATGCGTTGAGCTACAACACCCATAGAATCACAGTCTTGTAGTAAGTGCAACAAATAATCTCCAAATACTTATAAGACAATTGACGTGGTTACGTGATTTAACTTCTTAGTAAAATTTGGAGGATGTCTTCTTTATGAAGTATCACAAAGAAAACATCCAACACATTTGATGCTTCATTAGAAACATCAAATAAGTATCATCATAAGTATTTACTTACGAGTAGTTCAGACTGTACTCTGTTAGTCAGTCATCCACAACAAAGCCTATGGATTTCATTGTAGTCAATGACAAATTTACTTCAATTTAGACCTTTATGGTAGCAGTAGAAGTGTCACTGTCAGTTTCTGAACTTTCTGAACAAACATTTTGGCATCATGTGGCGTTGTAATGCTTGTGAGTCTGTATGTATTGTAGGTCAATGAAATAAAGTCTATAATTGACGAGGGTGGAAAACCTTTTCAGCGTTCGACGTCGATTGCTCTTAGAATTGCTTTTGATTTTGTATTGCAATGTTGTCTATAGTATATCTAAATTTATTATTATCGAAGTGCAAATAAAGTGCGATACGTTTTGCGTATACTCATTCTGCATTGGTGATAACTTGGGCTAATCCCTGTTGCAGCGATGCTTCCTTTCCTTTTGCTCTCGAAGCTTTATAGGTTTCAGAATGTATAAAATCCTAGCGTTCTAATTTCTAACCAAATTTAAATCAGGGATCATTTAACTTTATAGTCTCCATAACTATTTCAGCACAAAAGTGAGCGCCGCCAAGAGGAATTGTAATAACGCCATCAAAATTGAATGGAGTGTGAAATCGCGGGAACTTTTCCGAATGTCGTAATGAGAGCGGCAATTTGTTTTTCCTTACAAATAGAGCTCGTTCTCACCTGGCCCGAGCAACAGATTAGGTTTGGCGCAAATCTATAGCGTATCGAGTATTGACTAAATAAATTGTGCAGCAGTACTACTCATACTTTCTCGTGAAAAATGTGAGCATATCTAGCGTAATATTGCTAGGCTTAAAATCATTCTTATTTCCTATTTATTTGTGCCTTTAACTTTTTCAAAGTATTGTATAGTTTGATAGAACAATATTAAGTTATTTCCACATGCAAAGTTTCATCAAAATCGTGGGGGTCGTTTTTAAAATAGTTAATTTTTTTGTTGTATTAAATTATTATTCTAACACTTGTGATTTCCAAACACCATCGCAATCGGACTTTTAGTATAGTCACTGGGGGAGTGTAACGGATCGACCGACGGACGATATATAGCTGCACCGCTCCATCGTCGGCCACACCGTCGCTTTACATCAAGCGAAAAACATAATTGCCTGTATACATATACACAATTAGTCTTTGTGTGTAGTTGATGTGATATTATTAGTTGGGAGACCGTATGAAGCTATCCGCAGGCCCTGGGTTCAAATCCCGCTCCACGCACCTCCATCTTTTCGAAGTCATGTGTGAACTGCTGATTGCCGCCAACTTCAACCGGTGAAAGCAAAACATCGTGAGGAAACCTACAATCCTATATGTCTGAGAGTTCTTAATGTTTTTTGAAGATGTGTGAAGAGAACCCTTCTCATAATGAAAACCTGTGCCCAGCAGTGGGACCGTTTATACATATAGACCTGATTTTATTACGTGTAATTATTGTACAGAATCCACCTATAAATGTATAGTAAGTATATTAAGAGATTAGGTTATTATTGGCATCGCACATGGCACGTAGAACTGATGGCCAATGGGGACGAAAAGTTCTCGAGTGGAGTAGTGAGACCAGCCACAAGGTGGACAGAAGACCTCATACAAGTGGCTAGGAGACCCTGGATTCTGCTTCCAAATTATCTCTTTTGAAAATCTATGGGGAAAGCCAATTTTCAGCAGTGGGCTTCTTGTGGCTGAGACGATGATATTTTTCTATCTTCATAAATATAGAAAAGCACGAGCGTGATAGCGAGCTTTGCCACTATAACCCATTAAAATATAGTCTGTTTTAACATAAATTATTGCCATTTTTAATATTGGAAATATATTTTCGCGGGGACAGTAACTTTTAATTGTGTTTGGTCGCTGAAACTGGCAAAGCATATCCCCGCTCTCACTATGTACCACCCCTTGACCCTCCAGAAGCCGGTTTCAGTGGAGGGTGCTCCAACTGAATGATCATTGTCGCCGGAGGTGCCTCGGCAGATCGACATCGGGAATCCCGATTAATTAGTCCACCGATATTATATCGACAAGGATTTCGCGTCGGCGCTCTAAAACGTCCGAACCCAATGAGGTCTAAATCGTCAACCTTTAAACCACTTATACCATAAAAGTAATTTCGATTTTTAAAATAATTCAAATGAGCTAAAATAGATGTCTCTAAACTACTCCATTTAAATTAGTTGCTTAATTTTAATCAGTAGTGTAGAGAGTTTAAATACAAATATTTAAGTTCTTCATTATTGTTTTTTTTTAATATCGGTTAACTCAGGCCACTTTTTCCCGAATTTTATTTAAAACTTTGTGTGAACGTCATTAATCGACTGAATCATTCTAGGACATTAATTTACTGAAAACTGGTTCGGATCTATCTAGGTTTAAATTACTTTAGAAAATTTTACATGCGAGGGAATATCTCAAATTCTAATTAAACTGGTGGGAAACGGAATGGCATTCTCTTGATGTCGAGTCGTGTGACGTGTCGCAGATTCCAACGTATTGTTTAGATATTTTGATTATAAAGAGATTTTTGTGAAATTGGTAGTTTTTTGTAGGTAAATAAATTTTATTTTTTTCATTTAATATAGGAGGCGTGGCTATCTAAAGTATACCTATGTTAAATTGAAATTGCATTGCCTTTAGGCTTCTGTATAATACAAGTTCTTTGTTATATTAAAAAACTGTGATTGTGACGCTCTTATTATATAAACATTCACAGGTTAGTAACTTAAAACGAGTTTCACGCATTTTTTTAATATTACAGCGCAATGCTTAGCTGTACTGTATCTACCTATTTGATTAGTGGCCACTACTGTTATTTTTGTTTATCTCAATAGTATCTACTACTGTTATTTTTTTCAATCTCTCAAGTC
The DNA here is from genome assembly GCA_947563715.1 of Lycia hirtaria. NCBI lineage: Eukaryota > Metazoa > Arthropoda > Insecta > Lepidoptera > Geometridae > Lycia > Lycia hirtaria. The sequence continues at coordinate 2,584,985 of OX387380.1, forward strand.
TCACGTGTCTTTGCGTATTTTGTCCACATAGCCAGGAAGGAAGGCGACAACCCCGAAAAAAACTTTGGTCACGGGGAAAGTAAATGGCAAGTATTAACGAGGCCGCAGTCCGATCAGATTCGCATCATACTTACTCAAAACTTCAGTCTACGAAGTACTACATGCTGCCACTGACATGGGAAGGTCGAGACTTCATAGAGAAAAGATGGCGCAACTTCACAAAATTAGGTCTACATTTGACCACCAACTCACCTGATGTTAAGTGTACGACGATGTGGACGGTGACGATCCAGAAATGTGCAGGTCGTGTCGTGCCGTCGTCATGTAGGTCGTTCTAGAAGACAAATTATTCTAGCCTTAAAATTATATAACTGTTATTATCAGGAAAGAAGGAAAGTACCTATCAAAGAGTTTCATTCGTGTTCAGTATGCATCTATTACAGATCTTTAATGTTTTTGCTCTGTCGTGTTATTTTCTTTTAAATTGAAATTTTTAATTCCGATGTTCGTTTATGATTGTAGAAATTTACTACAAAGTAATTTTAACGATTCGAAGTGACGTAGTCTAATCGTGTCATAGCCATCTCTTACAGAAAATTTAATTTTATAATGAGATGGTAATGGTAATATCAATTATCCATTTATTTTGTGAGAAGCAAAATTTATAATATTTTTGAAAATTCGACAAATGAAATCTGTTTGAGAATTTCAGACTCATAAGGGAGCTACGAGTACTTAACTGTATTATATGAAGATCTTATTTTCTGAGAAGGAAAATCATTATGTAAACTTTTATTGTAAGCTTTTAATAAATTATAACTGAGTTATTTCCTTCTTTAAAGTTACAATAAACATTCCCGTTACTCTCGAGAGCTCGCATTGAAATTCGAGAATAAAAGGAACTGGACTAATCAAAAGAAGCCTTTAAATGAACCCGTATGTAGTTAAAAATGCGATTAAAGTGAGTTAACGCTGCATTAATCGAGCACGTCCGTCCTCTGATACTTAGGCCACGAAACTGACGTTTGGAGCTTGCTTGCGTGACGCGTTCTTCGGAAGAGAGGGAAATATTGCTATCGCGGTATGTAGGTAGGTAGCATGTTGCTACAGACGAGTGATATACCTGTAACATACTAGTTGTATGTGATCTTTTTTTTTTTTTGCTACGCTACAGCAAAAAAATAACAAAGCGTGAAAGGAATAATGTATGTATTTCGATATATACAAATTACATACGTACTCTGTGACAGAGATAGTTAGTGAGAAAAAAACGTTGATATGCGCCTTGTTCTTCAGTTAATTTGATAATTCAATGTTGCCAAAAACGCCTAATTTGGAATTTTATCAAATCAATAATTCACTTCTTAATCACACTAAGGTGCTTACAATGATTACATTTATGGCACGTTAGTTAAACCTACCAGCTTTTATTCTATAGTCAGATCGACTAATCTTATTTTAAAATTATTGTAAATATAATAAACGGAATAGCGACCAAGGAGAGTTGTGCCGTACCACTCAGGTTTTTGCTATTTTCGTCAAGTCCGTTCAGTGTTTTTTCTTTTCAGACATTTATGGTTTACCACACTGTAAGAAAAAATAATTGAAAATAATAATAATAATGTAGATATTTCTCATTCACTTGGTTTCGCCACGAGCGCATGTTTCGTGGCCACGGTTTAGTGTAACTTTGTTCGCGAGTCCTCATAAAGTGCAATACGTATTGAGTCAGCCCACACTGCCCCCTGCTACGGTGTCTACCTTAATCACTCAAATTTATGCACTTTTTATTATACGCACTAATGAAAGTATCCTTTAAAATGTGATATAAAAACCACTCCGAGAATTGGACAAAATTTTAAATGCGGGTAATAAAGTACACACAAGTAATAGGCACTTTCTCATTCGCGGCAGATCGGTTATTGTAAACCATCTTTGTTTTAAAATATATGTATTAAATATTGAGTACGCAAAATCCCTTTTCAAAACGAGTACCTACCTACTTAGTGGAAATTATACATTTCCACTTAGAGTTACTTAGGGACAATTCGTCGAGTCCGCATTTCGCCGAGATTTCGGGGATTTCTAATTTAACTCCGTGATGGAATAGATTGAGGCGTAAAATTGTTGGGAGAAGACAGGATGATTTTCGCGTCATCCAGACATAAAGGCCTGTAATTGTTGCGCATCGAGTGGAACTAATACGGGAGAAATGGAACGAGATACGAGGCTAAGAAGGATCGTAGAAAATAATTTATCCGCGACGGTAGAACAAAGGGCGGCCCACAATGGAACAAAAGAACCTTTGGAAGCGAACCCGGTTTGTTTTCTGACGGAAGCCTAATATAGGGAATCGATTGGTCGCAGAGCCGACGAAGGGTGCGCTCGTTTCCGTTCCCTGATCAAAAATGCTCAATGGCTCCGTAAGTCGGGATTAGATGTTTTTAATTTGAACATTCTTCGAGCGAAACTTTCCATGAATTATCTGGCGAATGTTCGCCAATTTAATATTTTTCACAGAAATTGGATTTTTATCTTTTACGTCAAATTGACTTTTTCAGTAACACGTATTCTTCTCTTCTCCTATCGAGTTTTTCAGTAATGAATTTAATTTCGAACACTTTTCGCTTAGTTGAGAATAAAATAGAAAATGCTCGTAAAGATTTGAAATGAACTCGGATAAAGCTCCTTGGGTAGAGTGGTGAGAGTTTTCAGTCGTCGAAGTCAAACGTCAATTTTCCGTAAATAGGTGGGAAGGAAGTAAGTATGTGACAGAGACGTGTGCGGTTTAACTTACGAGAATATTACCAAATACGAATTGTGGTAGGTAGTGCAAATTCACAGTGGAATAACATACATTTATGGATTAAATTGATATCTTATTATTATTAGTATATGTTATACATGTATGTATTCTATGTCATACATATGCATATGTCTTATGTATGGTTTCAATTTGTCAATCGGAGGGCGGAGGTTCAAATCCTTCACGAGTCAGTCTTTTTGGTATTTTGTTTTTTAGTTTTCACTTCTGCGGGCACTCCCGGAGTGCAACCCGTTGTTTTTTTTTGTTAAGTTTTCTTGTTGTTGACACGACGTCGCGAAGTTTGTGAACTTCCAGTTGATATTTTGTGTCATAGTTTCTTTGTACTTTCACTGTTACGGATATTATACTGTTAATAACAGTTTCCGTCACAAACCTATTTTGTTTTTTAACTCTACGAATCCCGGAAGAGACATTTCAATACCTTTACAAATATAAAATGCATATGTTCATTTGAATGTTTACAATATATAGAAACAATCCATCGAAAAAAGAAAATAGGAAGAACAAGCAAATGTATCTCAAAATCATAAATCAGAGTAATACCTATCTTCAACTCACGCGTGCGCAGAAACTTTCCAAAATGACATAATTCCCCTTTACATCCTAATTCTATAGTTTTTTGGCTTCCGTACTAAGAGTACGGGAGCGGGAGCTTATTCATAAGGCAACGGCGTCTATCTATTTGTCTCTCCTACGCTTAAAGGGCTGTATCTTTCGAACGGTTATAGACACATCTCTCAAAATTGCCAAAATTGTAGGGTTCACTTTGGTGTAAATCAACAAATAATAATTAAATAACAAACACTAGATTGCTAGTTTTATGTTATTTAAAACAAAATTAAACAAATTAATTTAAGTTGGTTTAAGATATTTATGTCTTGTAAGTCACTCTAGATAGCGCTTCATCAATTTAATATTTTTACTTTAGGTAGGTATGTAATGGCGCTAGTTCGCAAGTCCGCTAGATGGCGATTTTATCAATATTTTCTATAGATATGCCTACCGTTTCAGAATATTTCTGCTGTACAGAAAATATGGAAATATAAATATTCATAAATTATTTTTTGCTAATTAGTCCTGTTTTCTGTGTTCATATGTTGCATGGGAGTACGGAAGCCTCGATGTGTGAGTGCAACTCGTACGGATTTATCTTATAAAATAAAGATAGTAGGGACGTCTCTAGCGGGCACCACACACTCCTTGAATTTCCCCACTCAAACGCTGATTTTACATTTTCAAACTAAGGAACGTGATCGGAGAGCAAAGTTTATATCGTTTTATATTAAAATTGCATGTTTTTCCGCCTTTAGAGTGTCCAAATGAATTTCTAAATTCAACTGCTACATTTTTGGGGTTCTGCACCTCAAAAGGAAAAAACGGAACCCTTATAGGATCACTTTGTTGACCGTCTGTCCGTCCGTCCGTCTGTCAAGACCTGTATCTCGGGAACGCGTGATGGTATCGAGCTGAAATTAAAAGCATATACTCAGATCCATAGTCTCTTGTAGCAGAGAGAAAATTAAACTTCTCAGTTTTCAATAAAAAAGTTACAGCCGAATATATCGCAAAAACGCACGCACACTCACACACACTCGCACGGGAATCAAAACCTATGGGGTACTTCCCGTTGACCTATAACTGTGAAATTTGGCAAGAAGCATTGTCATATAGTACACATAAAGGAAAAAATCTGAAAACTGTATATTTTTAATTTAATCACAAAAACACATAAAAGACTTACGTCGTTCGGAAACTGCAGTAGGGTGTAATTTTGCAGATCCATAATGATCAATCTGCTCAATATCATGTACACCGTCGTAGTAGAGTAAATTGTTTATTCATTTTTGTTGTGATTGTACTCGTAACCATTAGTCGAAACAGTGCTACTTTCTTTCTGAAAAAAAAAGACAAAATTGTTACTGAAGTTAAGTTTACCGCAAGTACTTATTTATACTTCATCATCATCATCATCTCAGCCATAAGAAGTCCACTGCTGGATATAATATTTTTTGTAAAGTCACTGTTTAAGAGGTTACGTAAAAGTTTACAGTATACGTAATAGTGAATTAGATCGCTTTGAGTCAGAATGCGCTGTTCATAGTTTTCCGTGAATCAATCTTTTTTGACAGTGAGTTAAAATATAATAATCATTTGTTTTATTCCGACAGTGTTTCTTACGTGCACTAAGTTATAGATAACAGCTTGTATACACTAGCAGAATCTCAACAGTCGAATTAAAATGTGAATCATGACTTCGGTGAATACTACAATGTACGATTCTCTTCTAAGAGCCAACAGATACAATATTGCAGAACAGTGTAAGTTCCCAGCAACATTTAGTGCTTTCAAAAGGCTCAAAGAACACAGACTACATTCCATGGACATGACATGATCTTTAAAATAAATAAACGGCTATAAAATAAAGTACCTATTCTCATTAACTAACTCAAGTTTTTTAGCCGATTTCAAAAACCGAGGAGGTTTAGAAAATCTTTCGTTTGTTTACCGCATAACTCAGTCATTTATAAACCGAAAAGATTAGAAATACTTCAGATTAGTCTCATAAAAAATTCATCAAATAGGTTAAGTAGTTTAGTTTAAAAAAAAATGTGTATTTTGAATTAGGCCGATTCAGGGAGTTGTTGCAAAAGAGCTTCTTAGCACGCGTCTCAATTTGGTGATGACCTGGTGACTAACAGCATCGATCAATCATCATGGTGGATCATTATATAAATAATTTTTTGCCTGACTGCTTAAGTAAGAAGTTAATATTTTTAATTTTTCGGTATTATAATATGCGTCTTGGTTTCTATTGTCTGTGCGGTTTAACAAAGATGAGTGAAGAGCTGTTAAGTATATTATTTTGGTTTCGAGGTTTTCCGAATTTTTACCCTTTTGCAACCGATGACATCACGTGCGGCACGAGTGGCACGTCGCAGTGCAAGGTGCGTCACCGACCGAGAGTGACGTGTGTGCTGCTCCTTTGAAAAAGACCGCCGAATGCGGTTGAAACTATAGTCGGATATTTCGGCTCAAAACAGACGTGAGTGACCAGTAGTTTTTTTTTTAAATGTCTGAAAACCACGTTAATTTCCATAGTAAAAGGTTTTCCGAATGTCATAACAATCATAAGCTACCATTTTATAGCCGGTATATTTATTTTTATTATATTTTCGTAGGTCTGTTTAGACTGATGTTTGGTGCTTTCCGTATAGCAATACGGAATCTATAAGAATTAATCTGTTGAGTATAAAACAATGTAGCTGTTCTGCACAAGCCATCTTATAATCTGTGATAGATTTAAGCAGCGGGATTCGAACCCGCGTATCGTATTCGTGCAACCGTCCAGCCGATATCGCGTCTCGGGTAATCCGATAATAATGAATGGAAAATACCGAGGGAACTGTAACATGGTCAATTTTATGGGTAGTACGGGGGGTGTCGCGTTTCCTAGTTGAAAATGTTTTACGATCTCTATGGCTGTGGATAAATTTTACAATTAATTTTGGTCCTTTGTTTTAAGTGGAAACATAACATAAATATTATCAATTTAAGTGTACAGATTATAATGCAATAGACACCATTTTACTCTAGTCCAATGAGATTGATTCAATAAATTATATTTATCGAAACCGAACGAAAACGTTTATCTTAATTAACACATTCCAATTACGTTAAGTACGTAAATACACATTTACGTATAAATATAATGACTATTAAAAATATTCTTTATAGAAAAAGAGCGTAAGCACGTATTCCGGTTTTAGTTCTTCAAACTATAACTTGCATAGATACTAATCAATATCACGAACGTTGTAGTAATTAGTAAGGTCACATCATTAGTTTGCCACCATACTTGCCACCACCATCTGCTGTATAAGGGTCTTAATTATCTCTGTTCCAGCACCCATAAGGCACCACGCCGTGGCACCGTCGTCGCTGGTATCGTGCCAATCTGCCCCTCGTAAATAACGCATACGATGTTGAATGAAACAGAGAATAAATTTACTTGAAATTGGATTTAGGCCAGTCGCATTTAGTTGCTTAAAAATCTCGGTATGATAGGTATGCGCTTATTTTCATTGATATTTTAGCCATAAGGTAGCTATTTCCATAAGGTTTTATTTATTTATTTTGAAACACTTTATTATCATTTTTTATACAAGATATAGATATACGATTGACCACCAACCCGCCTGATTTTAAGCGACCGTATGGCCGAGGATGGAGCTCGTCGATCTAGAAGATATCTATTCACTCTAGCCTTGAAAATTCCAAGATTGTAGGTCTCAGGAAACAGAGATGGCGGCAAAGAATTCCATTCTTAATTTTTCTTAATTGTATTCCTTTCAAATTTTCTAACCAAAATAATAAGCTCTATATTCAATTAAAAACAAAATTCTACCCTAGCAATTTGAATGGTGTAACTGTTACACGTGTTATGATGTTGAGGTATGTTTTATGCGAGAAGAGTTTAAATAAACCAACAGCTTCAACAAGCATCCTTTAGAATAATTTGACATAAAAAAAACAGAGGCAACACTTTTTTAACCGACTTCCAAAAAGAAGGATGTTCTCAATTCGACTGTATGTAGTTTTTTTTGTATGTTTTTTTCAGCGATTACTCCGCCAATTATGAATGGTTTTTGGATCAAATTAATTATTTTTTTCGAATATTTGTGATGTTGTTTTCTAGTTTTGTATGTTTTTTCAGCAATTACTCCGCCAATTATGAGTGGTTTTTGATGATTATATTTTTTTTTTTATAGGTTAATACTTCAGATGTAGTCCTATATAAATTTTATCAAAATCGGTTCAGTACTTTGGTTTTCATAACAAAATAACTAAACAAATATCATCCAAGTAAACGAATTGCGTATTTTGAAGTCGTTTTTCTTACAATTATATAATTGTTTTATTTTTTATTTATTCAACAACACTAAATATACATTAAAATTCGCAAGATACCTAAAAACTACAGTTAGTTTGTACTGGTAGGTACCTTCATTCGCAGCGCGCTGACACTTGTAACTATGCTTCCTACACTATCGCTATTCTATTACATATACATATATTCAGCAAAGTTAAACAATTACAATTATTAGCATATATCGAAAAAATATAAATTAGAAACCGCATAAGCTTCAATTCTGCATGTACAGTAGTGTATATGGGCCGGGCAGCGTGCCCGTCGTCGGATCGTCCCTGTCATGTTAATAAATCTCGTTTAATGAGAGACTGCGATGGCGGGGATTAGATCGAAGAGTGCACCGATACGCGGCGCGGGGATAGCCGGCTTTAGCACTCCGGAAAAAAATGTGCGAAGATTTCCCGAATAACTTGCGGTTTTTATCATGGAAACAAACGTATTTGTGACATTTGTTTTACGTGAAGTACATACATATTGTTAAGGTACTGATACTGTGGTAAAAATACAGATCACTCATGTTTATTTTAATTTGGAATCTCCGACTGCAGTTTCGACCGCATTTGGCGGTCTTTTTGAAAGGAGCTATGTATGACGGTCGTTGCTAATTGGCGTCGTGCTTCGCGATTCTATTGCGGTTGAAGTGACATTTTAGGTTTCGGTGATTTAAGACCCTAAAATACACGTGACTAATTTTTTTTGCGCATTTCAACTGCAATTTTAAATCAATATGAAATTTTCTTAAGTAACTCCATTTCTCATTTCCGAGATATTCAAATTATTAATAAGTCAAGTGAAACTAAAACAGAATGCTTTTTTTAAACGTCTAGTTTTTATTGGTATTAACATACCAGACATATACATACATATTATACATATAGAAACAGATGTTAACAGCTTAAAAGATAAAATTCCGACGTGTTTTAATTTAAAAAAGACGCTTTTCGCTAAATCAGATGAAAGGATTTCTATCAAATTTTATTTCTTGTCGAAAATCAAGTGAATCTGCTGGGCACTGCAAAAATATAATCTTTTACATCCATGCATTCATGGATATTATATTTTTGTTTGATAACATAAAGCGCAATACACACGGAACACAACCTGGCGGCCTATATGGCATACGTTGGACTCATGTCGGCAAATTTGCCAACATAGAGCCGGCGGCTCGGCGGGTTTGGTGTGTCTTACGTTTTATATTTATACTCATTTCATCGGAAAATTCACATAAAGTGAGTCGAACTGCACGCGCTCGTGTTTCCCGGCTCGAGGGCAATGGGCTTGTTAAAAATGTATCCTCGAGTGAAATAACAGGTGCAGCTGCTCGCGCTCAAACACACGTGTCGCCCGAAAATGTCGGCATTAATACGAAATTGTAGCGCTTTCATTCCTACAATGTGTAATTAAACAATTTTACTATGGAAATTAACGTGGTTTTCACACATTTTTAAATAAAAACTACGGAAAATACCGCCGAATGCGGTTGAAACTATAGTCGGATATTTCGGCTCAAAACAAACGTGAGTGACCCGTAGTTTTTATTTAAAAATGTAATTAAACACGTAAAAACCTCGAAATACCTACTCGTAATTATTTCTATTCGATATTAATTGCTTTTGTTAAAAGCGTCATAACACAGTTTTATCTAGAACACTGTATCATAATTTCATTTAAAGAATCGTTTAGTAGATCACTTAGTATCAAAACAATGTAAAATAAAGGAAAAACTTCACTGTAGATAGAAATGTAACTAACTCATTATAATACAGTTAAATAATTGCTATGGCTAGGCTTTTAGTTGGGGCGGTATCGCTTATAACAATCTCTTTCAGGCAACCATGTATGATTAGAAAAAAATGGTATTGACCACTATATATCTATTAGAGATACTAGCCCTAAGTACCTAAAACCAGCGTAGATACATAAAAAAGTACATTACTATTAGCAAATCTTAATAATGGAAGAAAAAGTATTTAATATAATATGTATTTTACTTGTTATGTAGATATATAAAATATATTTTAATATTTAAAATGTAGGCTCTATTACTAAGACTCCGCTGTCTGTCTGTCCGTCCGTCCGGCTGTCACCAGACTGTATCTCATGAACCGTGATAGTTAGACAGTTGAAATTTTCACAGATGATGTGTTTCTGTTGCCGCCATAACAACAAATACTGAAAAACAGAATAAAATAAATATTTCAGGGGGCTCCCATACAACAAACTTGATTTTTGAAGTGAAATTTCTTTGGCGGCGTTGTGCATTTTTGGGATGGGTAAAAAATGCTAAACTCGCGTCAGATCGTCAGATCTTAAAACGGACAGTCAGAAACCTATTATAACGTTCTGCATTTAAAGTTCATTATTGTATGTACAAGCGCCGTACACGAAGCGTTAGCGTGTTTTAAGACTATACAGCGCCATCTAGTACGTTGTTCTAGAACTAACTTTATTATATGAAGTGTTGTTTTAGTTCTTTAGGGTTCCTCCAGAGGGGAAAATGGCGCTTTAATTGTTTTGCTTTCTTGCTCTGACTTATACGGATAAGGGATATAAATTTATCTACCGGCTCTCTCGCACTCGCTGGTTATTCTCAAATGTAGGTGACGTGAAATGGGTCTGACTTAGAAAAAAAAATGGTTCAAATGCTTCACGAGTCAGTCTTTGTCAGTCTTTCAGGAAGATGCTGGATGCAAACGGCATCCAGCATCTTCCTGTCACTTGTGTATTACAAACTCATAAGTATGTATCTATCTATATAATAACTTTAAACGAGCAATTCTTGTAAATATGTACATATATAAACTGAATCTCGGAAACGGCTCCAACGATTTTAGTAAATTTTGGTTTGTAGGTAGATTAGGGGACGATAAATCGATCTTGCTAGGTTTCATTTTTGTGAACCGGGGTTTGCTCGTATTTTCAGTCATAAAAATCCGAGTGGAGCTCGTTTGCCCAGGTACTTATAGTTATTTAGATACATACATAGGGTATTTATATAGGTAGCTATAGGAAGGTAGATAGGATATAATTGTACCTAAATACCAACCTCTAAATCTAAATGTGCAAATATTTCACGTGGGTAGGCATTTAGTCAAAGCCTACGCGTAAATCTTAACTAGCGTCAAATACCGGCGCGATACAAAGATGTCACCCGAACTGAAGGCGCTTAACACGAGGGAATATAGGAATAGGTGGCAGGTAATCCAGCTTAGTGGCAACGGATTACAAGTAAATGCTTAATGCCTCTATACACGGTCGTTACCCCATCCTCCCCCGACTGATGTAGATCGCTACGGAGTTGTCGCATATTGTGTGCGGATTTATATAGAATGACACAATACGAATCATGGGATGTAATGTTACAGCGGATTTAATTCTCTGAAAGCGTTTGACCTTTCCACTGAGGAAAAGCTGCGCGTGTATCGGATGAATGAAGGAGTTCTACTCGAGTACTTGCAAAGGATATAATAATATTGTGTCTGTCTAAATCTTTTTTTTTAATGTTTACATACGAAGATTATTGAATGAACCTGTTTTTTTCGTGTAACTGTGAAGTCGGTTTCAATGTATCTTTTATATCGGTGAAGAAAAATCAAAAAAGGTTAATTAAATAAAAATAAAAATAAAAAACAAAAAAAAATCTAAAAAGGTTAATTAAGTCGATTTTTACAGGTCAATATACGAAAACCTTAGATTTTTTTATGGCTAAATAAAATCACCAAAAAAAATTACAACTTCATGAACGCTATTTTTTATTAGAGTACCTAGGTATAAGTTCAGTCGAGGATTAGTTCCTTTTTGGCTAAGTGTGTTTCAACACCATTTCAGCCATAAGAAGCCATTGCTGGACATAGGATTCCCCCATGGATTTCCGAAAGACAAGTTGGAAATGGCTTATATCCAGCAGGTCGTCTCGGCTGGTCTCGCTACCCTGTGCTTGTCGGTGTGTGGTCTCCACTCGAGTACTTTTCGGCCCCATCGGCCATTAGTTCTACGCGCTATGTGAACCACCCTATGCCACTTCAACTTGCTAATCTAAAATATTAATCCTTGCTAATGCTAAAGTATATTTGTGATCATACAACACTGCCATTAATATCAAGCAAGGTAATAAAACGTACTTTTAGACTGAGTGTTACATAAGTATTTGAGTTTGCTCCCTTTGTTTCATATATAATTATGGTAAATAGCGATCTATCTATGCGCACCGCAGAGCTATTTACTCTGCGATGCGGTTAAATAAATCGCTAGGCATCAACCAAGAGGAGGCATCTGAAATCAGTTCTTTCTTCGGGAGTACGATAATGGCGATATTCCCGCCATTGGTGTACTATTGGAAATGTAAATTTACATGTCCTAACGAAGTAATAGGTATATGTAGTAAACGCAATGTAAGTTAATGGTAATACCAGATGCGATTGTACATTTATAGAAACAAAATGCCCTAATTTGGTAACAGTGCTCTCTTATCGTATATCCCCATTAATAACATTCCCGGTACTTATAAGGTGCGGGAGCTTGCATTGTTGCTTCGTGTTGTTCGCTTGCAAGTGTCGCCCTCTCGCGGTTACATTTGTTGTCAAAGTGAAAGTGCGAAGAACGCAGCATCTAGTACATCGTAATCTAATCTGTTAAATTGTTCTATGTTTTAACTGTGTCTTAGATACCTAGGGAATATTTTATTGAAATTTAGTTCACTATGACGCAATTTACCCGTCTACTTTTAACTGACGAAGGAGTTACTCCAACAAACCTTACTTTTTACTGAAGAAGACGTATAGAATCCAATTGCTGTAAGTATATTTAATTTGATGCCATTTCTTCGGTGTTTTAGAAGGGCACAAATAACACAGGGGCAAACACGCTATTGTTTGCAAATAACAACAAGAGATTTAGCGAAATGTATGACAGTTAACAAGATCAGGACATTTGCACGAGTTATTACATTTGCTACATTTAGAGGATTCAAGTGACTTTTCGCGGCTTTATGTTTGTTTGTTTTTTTTTTGTCTGTCACAAATTTCTATAACATCAGAAAGGATATATAGGTTGAAGTATTTGGAAAGTTTACACTAAAAATGTTGTAAGATATTCTTCTTATTTTTCATTCAAGATTCATTATATTTTTTGTCCAATATCATCAAAATTAGTTTATAAGTAATACTGATTCAGATACAATTTCTGTTTTTCCCTTAGGTCGCATGACACTGCAGGGCGAACCTACCCATTCCAAAAGTAGCTGACGTGATTCGCCCCCAGGCGCAATTCGAAATAAGACGTTCACTGTTTTGCCCCATGAGTTGGACGAAAGGCCCCGTAGGCGAACCGGTGAACAACTCAAAAATTGTGGACAGGCAAAAAGGCTGGCAGAGAGTAAAATTCCGTATTTGATATCAAAACAAAACAAAAAAATATAGCCAAGGTACTGGTTATTCTTACTCTGTGAATAAGTACATGGATGTGGAGGCGACGATAGAGATGGAAAATCCATTAAACATAAATCCAGAACGAGATAGTTTTTCCCCATTGTTGTGTACATCGGTTATGCGTGATAACCGCGGATACATGGCATTTTATGGTTGCAATCGGGTTACATAGATATTTTTTACTAAGTCCAGTGACCATGTCGCTGTTTGGATATTAAGGGATTTTTAATACTTGAAAAGGAAACGGACATGATACGCTTTAGTTCTTGTTGCAGACTAAAGCGTGTTGTGGCTTCTCGTTTTTGTGCAAGTTTAGCAAAACAACGCTGTTGAAAACTGAAATGAATTTATATGTAACGTACGACATGTTATGAGACGATTTTGTCAGATTTATTGTTCAATTGGTTCTTAACAAGTATATATATTTATTTCGTAAAAGTTCGTTAGATGCGGAGATAAAGTGCATTTTGTTTTGCTAGAGTTGTATTATTATTATTACAAAAAATATAGCCTATGACACTCAGGGCGTGAAGACTAATCTATGACAAAAAATCCAGTAGTGTAGCAAAACTACCGATATCGATTGAACCATCGAACTAATTGAATCGCGAGTGAATCTCTAGCTATTTCCTCTCGGAAGAAAACGCACGTTTATAAAACCTGTCAAGTTTCCGAGCCTCGGATAAACTACGGGATTTCCAGCATTGTTGGAGGAAATCAACGCCGGCAATCTTGCCGGGATCGGATCTTATCCGGTCGCGTCGGATCCTCACAGGATCGGATCCTGTGTTTTGAAGTCGGCCGACAGCTGCCGGGATTATCAACGTGTAGTCCTCGTATCCCTGTTTTCCCGGCTTGTTTTTCGATCGTAAATGCGAGTAATACGCATTTGTTTTTATATTCTGCTATAATTTAGTCCTCGATTGTGCAAATATTGCTAAATAGGAGAACAACTTCTGAACTGACTTAACTTGATGACCTTTTTGGCTTAGTAGTAGTGGTGACAGCATTCACGTAGACACAGTTTTTGAATAGACAAAAGCCACTACGATGTGCTTACAAAGTTTTCTTCATTCTAAAACACATTGCCACGTCTCAAACACTGTCCCTAATCGATTTACGTTGTCCGCCGCCCACCGGCTCACGGTACAAGCTAACAAAAACAAGGTTTCCGTACACAACCCCTGTATGATTGCTGTTGCCACTGATTGTATGTTTACTCAGCTAAGTACCGTGGCACTGTATTCGGCCTGTACGTGACTGTGCCGCGGCCTCTTTGTCACTATATGGAGCGTTGTTATTGAAGAGGGACGGTGGTGAGGGTTAGGTAAACACGGGGAATCAAGTGTTTATTATTTTGACATGCGCGTTGTTAATGTTTTGACGGTGATCGGTTTTCGACGGTGAAAATATTTTCGGTTGTGTAATGTGCGAAAATGTCTGATATTACTGCGCGCTTGGTACGTTACTAATGGGTGATTAGTGAAAGAACGCTAATAAGAAGAAAGCTAATAGGTATATTGCTAAGATAGAATTGAAAACATTGAAACCGCCAGTATCTAATGTCAGTTGTCACCATTATTGCCAGTATCGTAAATTATATGAATCTTTTATATTTTGGAACAATAAGAAATATCGTTTTTAAATAGGAGTATTTCTCTTATAGAATTCTCTATGCAATCGCGTATTATCATATTCTTAAAATATTAAAAACTAAAAATAACACGGAATTAAAAGCTATGATTAGATTTTGCTTTGATTAAATTAGCAAATATAAGTACTAAGTTCTAGACTTTTTTGCCAAGATGATGTAATGATGTAAACCTAACGTGTTTAAAAACCCAATTCACTCTTAGTAATTTATAGTCTAAGGCTTGTACAAGCTTGCTTGCTTTACTACAAGTCATTGCTAACTATGGAGCACGATCACTTGCCTGGAGAATCGCTATTTCATCGCGAATATACCCATGCTTTTTCTATTGGGCTGACACCCATAAACAACATTTATTTCAGAAATAATACCTCAACTGCGTACACCAAAATATGTTGAGCTGCCCTTGACAGGCGTCCAATGGTTCAACTTCTAATGGCAATTAAATTAACTAACCACGAAGTTTTTCCTATTTGTAGGCATTAGTATCTTTACGAAGAAGTGTAACCTATAACAGTTATTAGGTACACATAAAGTTTAATGAAACTTCGTTGTTTCGTCAAAATCGGTGGAACCGTTTAGACCTTCTAAATATATCGGACTTAGAAACTTACATTTATATTTTTCTTTGTATATTTTACATCACATATATAACTCTAACATACACACACTCGAAAAATATTACCTCTCATGTGCAGTAGAATAAAATAATAATAATAGGTATTGTAACCAAGAATTACTAGATACGTATACATATTTATGTAGTGTAGTAGGTACTTAAAGTTCGCCGTCAAATAAAACAGAATGATCGACATCACTCCAACGATATCAATTCCAATTATCGTATCTCTACTACTTAGCGAGTGGAGATAACAAGTAAGGGTTATAAATAAATCATCTGTTGGTTAATCACGTCCGCGCGACGACGGCCGGATAGTCAGCGCAAATTAGCGAGTGCTCCGCGAGATACGGCCGTTTGTAAACACGCGGCTTACGCGATAAACTGAAGGCGTGCGCCCGAAAATAGATTCTGTCTACGGAGCAGTTTTCGGCTCGAGTCACAGGCTTAAGGAGGCTTGTTGAACTACATTTTGAATAAACATAAGTAGATGTAGAAGCGGAGTATTGTTCTCATTTCTAGAATGTTATTGGAAGGCATCAATGGAGATTTTCTAGAAATAAAACAGATCAATATTTAACATAAATAATTTTAAAATTTGATGTTCGGCTGGATCAATTTTTTTTTGTATCGATCTTCTTTTGATTACCATCTCATCTGATGGTAAGCGCTGTTGTGACGAGGATGGAGCGCGTAGATCTAGAACATCACATCTAAAAATCTAATAGGTATATTATTTTATTATCTGCCTACAAACTGCTATGCAGTTTGGTAGAACTGCCATTATACATTTTCATGATGTAATTAGAGAATAAATAAACAAATTCACTCTAGTCTTAATAAATCTAAGATCAATAAACTATGTATAGTATTAGCCCGTGTCGACGAGCGCACTAGTTTGACCGTTACTTATAACGGTTGTCAATATTCTGATAAAAACCGGATAAAACCGATCTTTCACTAACCTTTGTATGATATAACATTAACATGTCGTATGACATCGCATTTCGAGCAAGTAATGCTTAGTGGAAATATCGGTTCAATCCGGGTTTGACAGCATATAGGCAATCGCTAATCGATTTAATGTGTCTGATAGAATGTTGGCAACCGCTATTATTGTTTTATGTTGAATGTTGTATGATTGTTTCGGAAACCATTGATTTCATTAGCACCAAAGTTATTAAAGTTCGTGCCTTATACCGCTGATGAAAATTCTAGCCGCGTGGCTGCGCATCTTTTGTTCTAATTATTAGCTCCCGACCCCATAAAGCTTACGGATGTTCTATAAACTCTTGTAGTTGTTCAGCTTAAATCTAAAGAGCGGGACGACAATACACAAATCCTATATGACCATCCCTCTCGCACCGCTTTAAATATCCGCTGCAACGTTTGATAGTAATTTTCCGCCCTGGGAAGCTGTAATTGCCCTTTCAACCCTTCTTTGCTCATTTTATATTCCGAGTAACAACTTTCAAATTGCTTACTTTGAAGCACCTACAGATAATGCGTATTTAAGATTAAAACCCGGTTTTAATTAACGCCACCGTAAAACACGAGATGTAATTTTCGGGAAAATTGACGAAAATCAAAGTTTTATTAATATAGATAAACAAGCAGTTACTACGGGGAACAGTTGAAAATTTGCTCGAAGAAATTTTAACAAGGCTCTTAGAGAGGAACGTTAGGCGGCTCGTAAAGATTATAATAATTTTAAGGCATATTGGGGACGAGGAAACTGACGATAACGTAGAACAATAGGCTCGAGTAGACCGCAACGCTTGCAATAATCAAACCTTCGTTACTTGGCCTCGTACAAAGTGTACCAGTTTTCTAGAAGGCAGCTGTTTCTCCGCTGCTATCTCTTCCTACCATTATCGGCTGGCTACGCAGAAACCAGGCCCTTAACTAATGTCTCCTTTTGTGACCGCTCGGCCGGTTTAATCAGTTGTTTATATTATTGCCTGCGACTGCGCGATTTAATCGGCCATTTACCGTTTGTCATTGTATCTCCTTAGGCTCATTGCTTGTTTGGAAGCCGGATTTCTTTAGTGTTTGCGAAGAATTTTAATCAAATAGTATTTTTCCCACGCGTTTTATCAAACCATCACGATTCACAGAAGTATTTACAAATTAATCTTTATCTTTATCATTTGTTTGTATGTTTATTGTCCTTTATAGAACAATTCATCCCAAAAGAGTGTAGCTTACTGCGGGGCCAATGACCATACAATTTCGATTATATTTAAGAGAACCGAGACTTGATTCTTAAAAATATAAAAAATATATTCTATAAATGTATAAAATATATTCTTAAAAATATAAATTAATATCTTGTGATAAAATGTGAAGAAAGGAGAGGGGATAAAAAGAGGCAATCTCATTAAGAAGAAGAATTACTACATATTGAATTAGGAAATAGGTCTTGTGAAAATATTATATCAGTCAGTATTACAAAAAGTAATTATTTTTTTTAAATTGCATGATCTCAGTTTGGACCAAACTACTATTTTTTAATTTATTTAGTAAGTACTTTACCTAACCCTATTAATACTAATATTAGTGAGGCCCACGCATATTTGGGAGTTTGCTGATGTTGTAAAGCTGCTAGATCAAACTTCCCCTGTTTTATGTAATGTGTGATAGTTTCCATACTCGTAGTTACGAAGGTCTGGAGTGTCCGATGTTTGTTTAGGATTAAGATATTTAGGCGCAAGTTGAACGATAAACAAGAGCTGCGGCCACAAAATACTGTTTGGATAATTGTACACGCATGATAACAACGTACTGGCGGCCACAGGTTTTAGCAGTTTCCTAAACTATAATAGTGTTGTAATGTTGTTGTTTGAAATGTTTAATGGCAATTAGATACTAGTCTTTTATGCTTTTTCTTCATGTTTGTCTTCTATATCTTATTTTCATCGTTGGATTATAAACATAAGGAAAGATATGAGTTTTTTTTAGGATTGAACAGTTTTTTTTTTCTCTGCTTACAATTACTATTTTTAAAGCAATTTTACGGTAAGTACTCTTAATGTTAAGTACTCATAAAGTTTATGTATAAGCCCATATATATGTTTATATATAGTATCTGTGTACACAATATTTGTATTTAGTATATTTTTAGAAATATTTATGTATGCTTAGGTTTTTACTATAGTATTTATACAAACACCACCGCCCAATCACTATATATATATAATCTCTTGCATCCTAAGGTTGTCTGGAAGAGATCGCTGTTATCGATAAGACCGCCCGTTGTGCAAATGTTTTATAAGTGTTTTTTTTATTATTTTTGTGGTGTAAATAAAGTGTTATTGATTAATTGAATGGAGAATTTGTACGTGTAACACTGATTGTGTAATTTTATGTACAAGTATATCAGAAAGCCACAAACCGAAAAGGTAGCGTTGTTGTTAGAAAATTTAATTGAATCTCCTTTACCGCATTAATTTAAACAAATTCAGAGTTGTGAATATGTGGACTTCGTACACAGTTTTATAACGATGCCTATACACAGTTTTATAACGATGGATAGTTAACTATAGCTGGAATTGAACTACGGAAGAGGGTAAAAATCGTATTGTCGCCATGAAAAATAATTCTGCCAATTTCACCATAATTATAGGTCCCAAAAAATTGTAAAATTCTACTATTTGTTTGTGTGCATATTTCATGACTGATTTCAGTGATTTTATGAGCATGTTCTAGCGTTGGTCCTATGAAGATTTCAGTTTTTTTACTAGTCTTTAACGATGGGATTTAATGGGTTAGGAATATTATCATTATCATTTGACTCAGACATTTATTGTTTTAATTCAGAGTTTTTATAAACTACAGCTATTATAGGTACTTATTCTACTAATCTTTGCAGCTGATAATGCCTTATGCAGATTGCTCATTTAGCAATTGATCTTTTCGCGTAAGTGTTAATGGCGGTATACATCAATAGTCATAATGCAAATGTTAGCTTATCAGCCAATGTGAGTCTAAAGTCAACTTGGTTATGTAAAAAAACCTAAACCAAAGATAATTTAATCGAGTAAACTTACTTAAACAAAATGATATAACCGCTTTACAAGCGCCTGAAATAGCTCCACATACATAACTAAAATTATTCCACAAAGCAGCAGCACCAGTGTCTCCAGTGCAGCGGTGCGGTGCGCGACTTGCATTAAGATAGCACTCGTCCACTCGTTAGTTAATTAAACACGATACGAGTGTCGTCCAGTCGAGGATGGAGATCGATCCGATTGACCGCCTCGATTGTGGTAATCGAGTGCTCGCAGATTTACCTTTGACAGACCCACGGCTGGGCGCAGGGCTCCTTAATGACTCGATAGTTAATTCGTTTTTTACAACTGCATTTTATGTAGGGGCTTGTGTGTTTACATTAATGGAGATGGACATGATTCGATTGTCGTCTAAAGCACTCGTTCTTCATTAACTACACTTGTTTGTTCGTTGTTCTACAAGAAGTACGATTTTTTCGGAAAAAAAACGAAAAAAATGTATAAATATATATTATAGGTAAGTATGTAATAGCACGTCGAAGTATTCCATTAAACAAAAATCAATCTCAAAATCTGCAGAAACTTTTTTTTATTTTAAAGTAGACGTTCAAAATCATTGAAGTTGGATAGTGATTAGAAAACTTCTTCTGTTGTATGGAACAATGCGTATGTATTGTTGACAATTATGCACTTAATTTTCCTCTTGAATGGTCAATACAGTTTGACGAAAACGTTTACGACGTAGTTATAAAGAACACCATTTCACTTATATAATAATAACAATAATTTATTTCTTAAACATAAAGTTGAGTACATGTTTTACATCTTAGTTTCCAAGAAGATAAAAATTAAAGTTATGTATATTGTAGTAGGTATAGCCATATTTGGATAAATGATGGAAATTCATTTTCATTGAGTGTGGCTTTGTGACCATTTCACTTAAATCCATGAAGATAACATTTACACGGCGCGTAATAGAGAATAAGAGCCGTTGATCTATCAGATTAATGGCTTTAGAGAATGTGATTGCTAATCAAAATTAAATGTTAAAATTTAATCGTAGGTATGTTGCGAGTAAATTTGTTGTTGTAAAATCCGTCGCCAAGCCTGATACAGTGCAACACAAATTATCTATAATAAAGCACAATTTTTCGTCCAATATATTTTTTTACGTTATTTTTAAACGAGTCAAATTAAAAGTTAGAAATATTTTTATAAATCACTAAAATTGTTTTTTACTTTGTTTAAAAATGTCCGTATTCAAATGAAGTGCCGCTACGCATCAATGAAAACTGCATTTTATACGGAATAAACATCATTATTTTCGTAATAACATTACCATACAAACACTGTCGAACAATTTACAGTGTGGCCGCACGCTCGTTATTTGCCAAGTGTTCGCAGCGCGACAGAACAATTTGATAGCGGAATAGTTATAGTAAGATTTAGAAAACACGGGTGTCACATAATGTTGGTACTTTAAGGCGGCGTAGTTCACGAAATGTGTCGACCTACCGTCAGTGTTCGCAGTAAACAGTACGCATACATACCGATGCCGCGGTACATTTAGCACGCACAGCTGCTCATACTGGTGATCGTGGTGACATCTATCAAGGTAGTATTATGACGACGCTGAGTAAGTAAACTCATCCGTCCGTTAAAAGCAGAAAAACAAAAAAAGGCGTCCGGTCAAATTCCCATTCGGTCATTCGGGAAAATCGGTCATTAAAATTGCAGTCGGTGAAATTGTAAATAGACCTAATTTAAGAATATTGATTGACTCTATAGGTAAACATAGGCTCTTTCTTTGTCACACCATTATTTCTGATCTATATTGATCATTTCCGTATTTGACCTGATGATAGCGTCTCTCTTTGGACCATTACTGCTTATCACATCCTTTTATAGCGTGGGCGATGGTTGCAGTAGATTGATCCGCGTACATTTTCGAGCGATAGCACACGTGCGTAGCGTGCCTATACGTGCCAATGGGACCTCATCCTTAGATATAATTTTCTTTGTAAATACCTGAAATTAGACTCGCGTAAGAAACTGTGATGTATAGCTAGTTCCGAATAAAGTATCCTTACTGCCTTTGTAATGTTCTAAGTGCACTTACTGTAATTCCGACCATTGAATTCAAATTGAAGAGTGAAACGTTTCGAGCACAAAACCAGACATGCTCCGTCCGTGTATTGGCACAGAGCGTTTTAGCTAATAACTTAATTCCCGTGGGACCGGCCATCTGTGTTTCATATTATGTGACCGAAATTTGCTTTCAGTTTTGTATACATATTTGATTGCAAACTAGTTTATGATTGACATTTATTTGTATAAATTATTATATCTGAATTAATATCGTATGAAGGTTTCAGGTTCGGATATTTTAGACACGATAAGAGTGGTGTAACGTGCTTCCATTAAGCCGCTTCTCAATTAGAGAAACGTGATTCATAACATCTCTCTTTTTCCGCGTGGGAAAGTGAATGGCTATGAGTCACGCGTTCTTAAGTCCCATTATCTTTTCTCTTCCTATTTTTTTTCTTCTTACAGAAGACAAAGAGAGAAAGCCAAGAGCTGCACGTTTCTTGTATGAGGCTCCGGAGCCCCGACAGAAGGAAAAGAATGAGCGTCATACATCTAATAGAGTAGAAAGATGTTTTAAATATGCTTTAAAATTTATCCCTGTATACCCAAATGCATTTTTAAGTCTGAAACACTCATCGTTTTGTTCATAGTTAGGGTATTTACTCATATGATTGGGACTTGAACTAAGTGCATGGATCAGAGGCGGCAAGCGATGGCACCTGACCTAGTAAATATCAAATCGATTTACTTGTTGAAGAGTCACTAAGACGCTGACGTACCCGCTTGTCCCGCATCCCCATGAAGGGATCTAATAAGACTTAGCTATTACAACAACTCGCAACGCACTGTATCCTTACATGCGCTCTTGCCTATATATCTGCGCACACACTAATCACCTCGCATTCATTCTGAACAAGGCCTAATACATACGGTTAGGCGGATTTGTAACTGGCAAAATAATAAATATGTTTACTATCTAAAACGAGCTGAACAAAATCGACCTTCTTTCCAGCAAAGAGAACCCAGTTTACACGATATCTATTCCTTTCGAATGTTTCCTCGAACACCTATTGAATTGGCTCCGCTACTCCATTTGCGGGCCGAGTCATGAATATTCCTCGTGTGCAACATACTCGTACACGAACCGTCGTGCGTTTCGTTTTGCACCGTTTAGCTGCTTAGAGCAGCGGAAATTCCGCGAGGATTGAAACGTGGTAATGACCATTGTGGGTGCTTTGCGTAAACGCTCTTATTTCCACGAGAACGTGTCCGCGTGCGTTTGCGCCACCCGGTTCCGTATCGACGAATAGGAATGCGGCCAGTCTTTACTACTCTCCGCTGGTAATACTCCATTGCACGCTCATTATTCGTCGTGAAAATGGGGACTCTCGGGGTGAATTAAAAGGATGAGCACACAGATTGGACCGGACAACTGATGCCCTGAAGCCTAATTGCCGCTTTGTCTCTTGAATTGCCTAATTGGATGGACGTGCTTTTGCTCTTTGCTATTTTTTACTCTATAGTTTTTGCATGGATTTGTACAGAATTTCAGGATATTCAAATTGTACTATTGTTTTATTGTACGAACTCACAACAAAACCGATTGCCGATGGGGCTGAAACGTTCTTTATTCAAATGCGGCTTAGGATCACCAGCCGAAAGATGGATAAATAAATGTGCATTAGTGATTATTTTACGTACAGAATTAAACGTATTACAAAAGTTATATAATGAACAATCACATATTCCGTCCACTTTCCACAGAACCACGTCTCCTCAGCCTTTACTTTATAAAACTGTGCTAATGAGTATCGTGCATGAAGTTTCAGGGATCCATATAAGTTGGTTCCTCGTATCGAGCAGTGGCAACCGCCGCAGCCGACAGAGATTAATCGACCGGCGTCGCGCAGAAGGCCGTATTAGCTATAACGGCATCCGGAAAATTGCTCGATTTTTCCACTCACGCCCCTTGTTGTTACGTCTACGTATTGACAATGAGACGCGCGTGATACACTGAAGGATGAGAGGAGACGTGGCCCGGTTTTTTCTCGAGAGCTTACGACGAATAGCAGCTTATGTAGATGCTTCAATTTATATCGCGGATCTCTGTTGACTCCCAAAATGTAGACCATCGAAATAGAAATAAATGGTTTGTTATTGTTATTACATTTTGCGTTGTGCGAATAAGCTTAAATTGTATTAACGTGTCTTAAGTACGTATCATGTGCGTATGTGCGTTGTTATACATATGAATATAATTCTACCTTATAATCCAATTGATGTTGATTTATTTTTGTAAATTAATGGCTTTAATTTACAAGCTCAAGGTCGCGCAACGAGCTATGGAGAGGGCTATGCTCGGAGTCTCTCTACGAGATCGAATCAGAAATGAAGAGATACGTAGACGTACAGGGGTCACCGATATAGGACAGCGGATTAGCAAGTTGAAGTGGCAGTGGGCAGGGCACATAGCACGCAGAACTGATGGCCGATGGGGCCGAAAGGTTCTCGAGTGGAGACCACGTACCGGCAAGCGCAGCGTAGGAAGACCAGCCACGAGATGGACAGATGACCTCATACAAGTGGCGGGAAGACGCTGGATGCAAGCCGCT
Organism: Lycia hirtaria; assembly: GCA_947563715.1. Lineage (NCBI taxonomy): Eukaryota > Metazoa > Arthropoda > Insecta > Lepidoptera > Geometridae > Lycia > Lycia hirtaria. The sequence continues at coordinate 2,609,148 of OX387380.1, forward strand.
TCCAATCGGTCTTTTTGGAAATCCATGGGGGAGGCCTATGTCCAGCAGTGGACTTCTTATGGCTGAGATGATGATGATGAATGGCTTTAATACAATCTAATTACAAAATAGGCAATTACAAAAATTCTATAGGCGAAAACTTGTAATTAGCCTCGTAATTTATATAAATGTATAGTTTATTTAAGTATTTAGGCTGTAAGTTTTCCTAAAAATATAAAATAAAATAAATAAAAAATCTGACTTCTGTAATTCGATTTCTTCTAAACCATAGCTTCCTAAAACAAAAGTTCCGCGCATATTCCATCAAAATATTATGTAGGTTATCTGCAAAAATGCCATCCTAATTGGAAATGGTGTTTCCTTCACTAGATACAATGAAATGGAATGGATACCTGGCGAGGTCTAAGAGCTGTTACCAGAAAATTCTGGCTTAGGTGTCTCTTGTTGGCTCATATATATTTTGGGATCTTCTACTATTATAGTCTTGAACTAGATGACCTAACTCTTAGCTTATCGTAATCCTCCTACCACACTGAAAGACATCGTTATCTAACTTTGTCTAACTGGAGGGTCACCCTTAATGGGTTGCCGAAATATCTTTATTTTCCAACAAGAATATGGTGAACAGAAAACAAGTCCATGTAAATAGGTCGCACAATGCATAAGCAAAATGCTTTTAATATCTGATAATGCCCTACTAAGCGAGGTCGCTATGCTATCAGACATTCATGAGTTTCTTCAAGATTATTTTAATAGAATTTCGATGCTAGTACTTTACATAAATATAATTCAGTGCGTGTAGCCTTATCTAGCAAATATAGCAATAAAAATACGAGCTTTGAGGGGTTTATTATATTTCAATGCCGTTAGCCTGAAAGTCTTGCGCGCGGAAAATAACATCTGAGGAAAATATATTTAGTCTTTAATTTTTCGCGAGTCTCATGTATTGAATATAAAGCTGTGTTTTCGCAATCAGAATTAACTTCAATAAGTCATCTAATTATTTAAAACTCAAGGTCCTGACTGACTGACAGATTACACAACTCTACGAAAAGAAATGTCTTTGTCCTATAAATTATTTTATGATTTTTCAATTCTTTATGCTTTAAAATAAAGAAAAAATACTGATATGCCTTAAAAAGTTTGTTTTTATGGTAACTATGATTTCTGCTGCAGAATGTCTCAAAAAGTACATATGCCCCATGCTCATTTAGATAGATAGATGAACTCTTTATTGTACACACCTTAAAAGTAATAACAAAGAACTTAAATAGACTAGTGCAACAAAAGGCGGCCTTTTTAGCGATACTAAAAGCGATCTCTTCCAGGCAACTCATTTAGATAAATTTGAAAACAATATGGAAGCGTATTCAGAAGAACAATTAGAATGTTTTGAACGTTTCAGGCATCATGAACTTTGAACACCGTCAAATAACGAAGTATGTCGCCAATATAACGAAAATATGTCGAGGACCTACAGGGCTTTAGTGAGCCAAAATATTTATGAATATGAAAGAAAAAGTAATAGGGTTCACTTTTAAATTTTTTCTACTATTTTTATTTCATTTTGATATGATATGAGAAGGTGATAAAAATGTATATATAAATATATTTTTTTGGCTTTATTTATAAACGGATGAACATGCCGAAACTATAAGAGTTTGTAGTTGACTACGGAACCCTAAAAAAATTGTAAATGCGTAAGCGGGATAGCGCACTCCATTCTTATAATCTCTGTTGGTATGTAAAAATAAAAGTTAATTAACAGAATGTGTACATTTCATAACTGATTCAAAGACTTTAACGTTTCGCATAAAATTACGATAATTTAGTACAGCTCATCATCTCGCATTGGCTCCATTACTATGTTAATGGGTGAATACTTATCCAGTAATCTGTTTAAATTTTCACCCGTCGACGTTTACGACGCTATGAAAATTTGTAAAGCTGGTTTTTATTTACACCACAGTTTATCAACAGAATTTCAGAATCATTAAATGTAATTTATAATTACTACACGAATAAGCAATTAACTGCTTTGTTTATTTGTTACATAGAGATACTATAGATACATATTATAGATACTTTATTAATAAATGAAACTTGACCGGTGAAAATGTTCTCCTACTATGGATAACTGTTTACTTAGCTACCTAGTCGCGCAGCTATCTCTCTCGCGCATCACAAAATGATATTAGAAAAGTGAGAGGTGAATTTGTTTTTATATAGGAGAAATGTTTGTTTTTTTATTTATTCAGATGTCATTTAATACTGGCAACGGAGTATTGAAAAATCATTTATTTCCTACTCCTCAGACAATTTTAAAATATCAAAGATTTTGTTTTTAATTCTTCTATTAAAATAAACAAATTTGTCTCTCACTTTTCTAATATCCTAACTCAATGATTTTATATGTTTAAAATGTGGTGATGCGCGAGAGAGATAGTTCCAAGCATTGAGTGATTCTTTGACCTATAAAAAAAAAATTTTACAGGTACAGAAAAAATAAACCGGACAAGTGCGAGTCAGACTCGCCCACCGAGGTTTCCTGCATTGGATTACGGAAGCCTCGGTGTGCGAGTGAAACTCTTACTTTACCAGACTTATTTATTTTTATGCTCGTGCTCCTGTATTCAAGATTGTATTAAGCCCACGCAGGTCAATCTAGGGTAACGCAAAGCAAGAAACTTTTATTTTATTAGCTTCCACAGTAATTTAAGTTTCCTTATACAGACTTTTGGTGGAGCTTGTAAACCTTCTTAGGTGTTAAATAACTTTTACAAGGTCAAAGTTTGTTTCTTTACATTTACTGGATGGATTGCTAGAATAATATTTATGATGGGTTTAGATAACTGTTACAGAAGAAGGTAAAATAATTTACTTGCTATTTGTTTTATGCTTTTATTTGAAAACTTAAACTAATTTTTTAAACGTTTTCCAATGTCTTTGCGGTTAATATTGTTTTCTACATTCCTGAACTTTTTTTAAAGTCTTGTAGCGGTGAATACTGCGACGATACAAGCTACGTCTACTTCATTTGGAAAACATAATATGTCAGACATTAACACCATATTCTGTAAATATAAGATAACACTGTTTTACTCTGTACGCAGCCAAGATACGAGGTGGCAGACTAATAATTCGGGAAGAGCACATCGAAATCTATAAAATTACCGATTAACAAAACTCAACTTTCCAGGTAAAACAACCGATTGGACTAATAAAAATTATTTAGCGCAAGCCTATCAAAGAAAAAAAATTATGTGATGGTAAGTGGAGCACTTGCATGAATGTTAAATAACTGTAAGGTATAGACGATTAAGCGGTTATCCATTCGCCCCGTTTCTCCACTATAAGTATCGAGCTAGAAAATTACCTCATGTCAAAAGAATGATTCCGAATATCCTTCCTAAGCTTATCATATTTCACTCAATGCATCCGCTTTTATCGTGTAATGTTCGGTATATCTTTTGAACTCATTTTTAGCCATGAATGTGAATTTACTTACTACCTGCGCCACGCGGTTTCACTTGCTAGGTATCCCACAAGACCGGTGTACTTTTTCGGACTAAATTAGCCTGTGTTATTCCAGGGTACAAGTTATCTGCATCCCTCATTTTATTTAAACTTTTTTAACTGTTCTAGCAGGACTTTTGCATTCATAATATTAGTCAAATTGGTTAGAAAAGTTCTAAACACATTCCGCGAATGACAACATTTTTATATTTAAATCGAATGTTTGTTTTTCTTTTGGTTATATTCTAGATTTATGACAACAGCTTGCTTGATATTAAGTAACGATGTAATACAATAAATACTCCTAGAATAGAATGGGATCTGGTTCACAATGAATGCTGCCGGAATAGACTGTTTAGTACTTGGTGACACATGAATAAAAGTTGAAGTTATTCGTGGTTATACCTATTTCAACTTTTGAAATTAATGCAGTTACTCTAAAAAAAATTTACTCTTTTTCTACTATTTATATATTTTCAACCGACCCCATTTTAATTTTAATTAAGCTAACTACAGAAACATCAGAAGTATCCAGAATATTTTCCGGAAGATATATTTTGTATTATTCTACGAAAGCAGGTTTCTTTTTATTTTTTCTTATTTACACAATACTAGAAGAAAATTTCCTTGGAGCTTCCACCCGACAGTTTTAGTTTTCTCATTCCGCTGAGAGCGATCTTTAGAAAAATAATCCCGAGATGCCAGTGTGATTTCATTCTATGCAGTTATTCGAAGCTGTTGGCTGCGATCGCACCTTCAAAGGGAATACTATCCGACGATACATTTACGGTAGATCATTTCACTTCTCGTGAAACCTTTAAGTGTGGCTGTGAAACAAGCGACCTCGTTACAACATTTTATCAGCAATTTCGCAACTTCATTGAAATCGTAGTACACTGAAAAATTGGAAAATAAAAAGTAAGCACATTGTCCCCGATATGGCTTTTAAATTGTGGCTCCGTTTGCCACCGATGTCGTTAATCTTCTCGTTTCATAAAAAAATGCCACCCCGAAATTTTGAGATTCGGAAAAACAGCTTACAAAAAGAAGCACAAGAAACAGTAAACAATATCTGAAGAACGTGTGACAAATAAATTGAATCGACGCATTTCAATTCCAACGACTCAACCAACGATCTTTAAAAATATAGATTCAATATTCTCATGTACTTATTATGAGGTTGTGTTAAAATTCTTCTCACGCCTCTGTGATACAACTCTTCGGGAAGAGTCTTATAAAAATTATTGATTTTATTGGATTCGGAAAGTGTTTTCTCTAAACTTCAGTCAGTGGTAAGTATTTATATTTTTTCAACTGTTATCATTCGAACTTAATAATAGTAAAGATAGTTAAATGCATGTATAAAATCTTAACTCTGGCACAGATTTGTTAGACCCGTGGACATCATGAGCAACTCTGTTCTACATGAATAGGGATTATTTTTACCCGACTGCTAAAGAAGGAGGGTTATTTAATAGTAGATGGCATATTGATATTTTCGTAAAAAAAGACGACTACATGAAATCTGTGATCTAGTCTCACCTGAGCACCACATCTTTGGCGAGTTGACGTATGAATCTACATTTTCAAACATCACTGCTATCCCGTAACTTTCGAGTGGCTCCCGTTTCGCATCGAATTGATTTCGAATTGAATGGAACGCTCATTCTCTGGCCCGGGGCTTATTATTCAGTGAGCGTTCTTTTGTGTCCGGTACGATATCAATCTGCGATCGTCTGCTGGTAGCGACGCCTTAGGCACCACTCCTCACCTACCTCACGTGTAATTGCAACGCTGTATACGGATAGACTGGTTCCTCACAGCTATCCTTTAATGTCCATCTTGAGAGCGTAACAACCCCTACTGCCTATTAATTGGTTGTGGATTCCATGCCGAAAGCATATATTTTACATCGTGAGCGCTGATAAATCTCCATTCGACAAAAGATGTTATTGTAGCTTTTATTTTTTTTAGAACATCAGTAACAGGAACTGTTTATTATGCTGGGTTATTAACGTATGTGCTGTACAATTTGCTTTTATTAGATTGACGTGATGATCTTTTTTGCGATAATTTGTAGGGTTCCGTATTAAACAAGGAACCCTTATAGTTTTGTCCTTTTGTCTGTCTGTTTGTATGTCCGTTCGCGGCTTTGTCAAAAACTATAAGTACCGAGAAAACAGTTATTTGGTATAGATATGCATATTAATAATGCCGCGAAAGTCGTGGAATAAAATTTTGAAAATTTTTTTTTTTTGGTTTTCTTCCCCTCTACACGTAAAGTGGAGATGAATTATTTTTCTGAGATTTACGTATAAGTACTTATAAATATTGATGATAATGCAATAATATAGTATTATGGAGCTAGTTAATGGATCCGGAAAGGCGTTAGAGCTTTTTAGTTTGGTCATCTTGCATTACAATTTTAAATACATAATAATAATTATACTAACTAAAACGATGTAATAGTAAAAGTTTTTTTTTAAGTTATGCGCTTACATAATTTTCGGGAATTGATTTTTATTTATATATTATTGCAATTTATATCATTTATTAAAATTCAATGCCGCAAAGTGGTGCAAAGGTGTTACTTACTGGGAACAAACGCAGTCTTTTTACTCTGTAGTAATCATATAAATAATTATATTTTTATCATTTTGTTACAGGTACCTTCGCAAAGTTCATAAATAAACCCATTATGAGTCCGTCAACATATTGACTTGTAAGTATAAGTTCACAGCACAGAAAATCCATTTCTATTCATGTATTCCGAGATCAGATGATTTTTAGAAGCGTCAGTCAACCGGAGATCCGCAAAAAAACCTCGATCGCATGTCCACCGCGCGACATGCATTTACATACAAAACGCGGTCATGACCGGACTACAGATAGCGTGCCGTATCTAATCTGCGGACGGCTGTCAATCAACCCTGACAGCTATTCGCGAGTAACATGTACGGGCACTACGGCCAGATTAATGTGGACTTTTTATGCAACTGCGTAATGATAGCCTTAATACCGAGCGCCCGGTATTAAGGCGCTGTCTGTAGTGAATTCTGTCTCGCTCGCGCATATCTACACCTTTTAAGGGTACAAAATTACTGAAACGGAAAAGCGGGTAGGTATGAAAAAAGCTGGAGAATAAATCTACAACTAAAAAATATTTCTATAAATCCATATTTGCATGCTTATACTTACATATATATAAAATATCTGAATCTGAATCTATACCTATATATGCATAATGGAATAATGGAATCAAATCTCAATAATGAAATCAAAAACAATAAAAAACTTAGAATTTATTTTTGAATCAAAACTTGCGGCAGAATGTTTTTTTGGGAAATAATTAACAGTCCTAAACCGCGAAAAACTGCGTTTACCATTAGATCTAATGTAAAATTTCGTTATGCACGGAAATGTTGCTGGAAATAGGCAACATTTCGAGCAAAATTTCCCGAATTAAATCTGAAACACAGTAAAAAAAAATTACGCTTGCTCTCTTATGCTTGACGGTCGTAGAACTGTAAAAGTGTGATACTTTCCTCTGATCTTTGTAAAAAAAAAGGGTCTACCACTACACTCAGTTACGACAAGCTACTGAGGCGATTTGTTTGTCGGTCTTCTTGTATGTCCAAATGGTTGGCTAAACTTGGTTGTGAATGGTCAGGAAATAGTTACACTTAACAATTTGAAGAATCTTCACGAGTTAGGTTAGTTTATCGGAAGTAGGGATGGAACCCCGAACTTTGAAAATGAATACAAGGAAGTTTTGGTTAAATACTGTGCGTTGCATATACTAAAACATTTAAAGGTACTTAAGAATATTAAGCTTTTACCAAATAATATAATCGAAAGAAGATAAGGTCTGGTAATGGTAAGAGTTGTTACGTAACAGAAAAATAAAAGTTTAAAACGTCTTTTCCTTTTGCTTAAAATCTATTTGATTGTTGACTGTGTCGATATATTTCACGAAACTCATGTTATCCCTGCATGAGGCTCGAGGGTAACGGAAACGTCGTTACTGTCGTCCTTGTCACACTTGCCCAAATTATACTTTGTATCAGCTTTAAGAAGAATCAAATACGATGACGCTGCTTATGTCACTTCAATTATTTTCTTGGAACCATTTGGAAATGCTCGGAATATTTTGGAATGTCACTGTTGGCCCAACCATAAGTTCATCTTTCTGCCATTAAAGTTAGTTTGCATATAAGGTGGTGAGTTCGTTGACATATTATGTATCAAATAACATAATTATTTTGTTGTATACTATGGAGTATTTAGTTCAATAGTGCAGCCAGCGTGTATGTAGGTTAGTTAAAGCCGTTGAAATTGTACCGAAGTTACGAATTCACAATGTTCATACAATTTGTCGCACTGACGTCATTGGCACATAACTCCCGGGAACTATTTTGTGAGCCATTAAAGTGTTACAATGTATGTTTGTAAAAATCACCCGTTTATACGAATTGTTGATGCGAATTTGTACAACATTTTTTTATTTAATCGCCAAAATATGTCAGTCAAGAATTTACAAAAAATTTATTTTACTGTAGAAAATATCAAAAATGTGTACAATAGCAAGAGTGAAGAGTAAGCGCTGAGATAAGTGATTATATTGTGCGGTAAAATATATATTTCTTTAATTAACCACCAAAAATGTATTTTCTGGTGTATGTAGTAATAAGGCGAATGTGTCATCAAATACTACAAATAGTATAATGTAGCTGGACTTATGAATTACAACTTTTAAAGTAAATTTCTGTCACAAAATCCCTGGCCGTTGAAATTCAGTGTGGAAATGCGCGTACAATATGCAAACGCAAGAATTTCCCGCAACTCTTTGCGTCATCGTCCACGCTGCATATTTTGAGCGACACAAGCGAACACACACTGCAACGCAGTGATCTACCTCTGTAGTTGATTATGGACGCTTATCGCGTACTTGTTCATACTAAAGAAGAATATTTATTTCTAAAAAAAGGAGACTGTATTCGAAGAAAGAAGACTGATTTGTAAAACTGACTGACTGATTTGTTTTTTTTGAAAATTTGTATGTTTTTAAACTTTTATAAAGTCTGCCAACCCGCACTTGGCCAGCGTGGCAGACTATGGCCTAACCCTTCTCACAATGAGAAGATGGCCCGTTCCCAGCAGTGGGACAGTTTGTACAAACAGGGCTGATAAAAAAAAAAAAAAAAAAAAACTTTTATAATTTGTATTTTTTTTATCATTTCATTTTGGAGATAAGACACCCAGTTGCCACAAATAATCTGCAGAGACAGAGTTCATGACCTATTTATTGATCCTGATGGGAATACGGCGTTACTAAAACGTTTTCGTAACCTAGTTGTTCTGTGAACTACTAGGCTTCGCGAACACACATTTTTTTGCTAAGTTTTCACGACCTTATTTGTATTAATATGTTATTTATAACCCCTCCACCCTTCCTCCTTTTATGAAATTGTGAAAACTATATATCACGTTTAGAAAGTATGTACCTACAGTACGCGAATACCAACATCCAAATAAACAAACATCCGAACAGATGAAAGCAAATTGTATCAGTTGAGATAGAGGCCAAAATCTGGAGTAAGGATGCTGAACACTTATTACAGTACACGTACATAGGACAACATAGCGTCGTGCAGAACCGATAAGCTCTTTGATTTACGACTTATAAACGCTACACTTCCGCTCGCCTGGCATGTTTACACGCAACGTGCTTTACTCGCCGGAATAATGGCCAAGTAATAACATTGAAAATTATGCCGCTCTAAACTGAATTTAATGCCTGGATTTTTCATTAACCTCTTGACGAGTCAGAGGGACGCAAATGTGCTCCGTTACAAAAATAGACAGAGAGTTGTAAATGAAAGGAATAAAAATATAAATTAATTGCCATGACGTTATATTGGTAAGCCTATAAAATTTTACTGTGTAAATTATGCACTGGTTAACCAGTTTAATTAAAGTGGGTATGTTTAGTTTGTAACAATTTAAATAGTTGCACGTCTAACCGACGTTTTTAATACAGGGTGTTTCAGTGAAAGTCGGTTACTTTAAGGGCTCATTGTACGATTGAAATCATATGTGTGACATACATTTTGTCGAATGTCCACAAACTTAGTATGACTACATAATTTATTAGTATTTAATAATAATTTTGCAAAATGTTTTGAAAATATAATATCAATCGTAATGAAAATAAAGTGCGTAAAAATTTAAAATTGCGAAAATTTACTTTGGCGTGAACTACTACTTCATTGAAAGATTATTTATAGATTTTGATATAAAATATCATGTCAGTGGCCAGTTATAAATGTCTTCCCGCTAACGAGTGAACTCAGTCGCCATTTCTCATTCTATAGAACCATTCACTCATTCATTCGTTAATTTCTATTTATGAATGTTATAAAACGGACACGGCTACTTTAGCTGCGGCGATCTGCGGCAATCTTAGGGCAATAAGTTACTCGACAGCTTTATATGTGATTGTGTTACCAGATACTGCATTAAATGTCATTCAGAGATTTATTTTGTTTTGGTGTCCTCAACTGACTTAAATAAAGAACTGTTCAAAGGTGTGTCTAGACACGTATACGGTAGAGTTCCGTGGTCAATATAGTAATAACTTAATAAGAGACAAGCGCTACAAGACCACGTTACGAATATTTTTTTTACATCGTTTTGAATAATAATAAAAAAAGAAAAGGTGAATTATCTTGTAGAGTTGTTGGAGCTACAACATCTTTAATTCTTAACTTATTTTTCAATCTTTCTATCTATGTATATCTCGCAATATCCGTATTAAATGATACAAACGATCAAACTATCCCTTGCTGTTTTTTTTAGCGTGGGCTATTGTTAAATTTAACTTAAAACTTTTAAGTCTCAAATGTTAGAAATGCCTACGGTTGATGATATTTTTTTCTTTGCTTTACTATACTTATTTTCCACATTTGAGAAAAAAAAGTATGTTTTTTAAGGTTTTCGCGATTGTTACTAATTGAAAAATGTATTGGTCATAGGTGAGACTATAAGATGACTTATAGATGACAGTCATTTAATCTCACCTGTGACCACGGCGTCTTCCTGCCACTTGTATGATATCTTCTGTCCACCTTGTGGCTGGTCTTCCTACGCTACGCTTGCTGGTTCGTGGTCTCCATTCGAGAACTTTTCGGCCCCATCGGCCGTCAGTTCTACGTGCTTATGTGCCCTGCCCACTGCCACTTCAACCGGTGCAACCGCTCCGCTCCGCTTCCAATCGGTCTTTCTGGAAACCCATGGGGGAGGCATATGTCCAGCAGTGGACTTCTTATAGCTGAGATGATGATGATGATGTGACTACAGACGCTGTAAAGTGTTCAAAACGACAGATCATAAAATTATGTAAAATATACGCGATGAATCCGTTAACATTTGTTTCATTAAAAAAACTACGTATGAAATCTACCTATTCTATGATACCCCACATGATGGTATATGGTTGGAAAAAAAATCATCTTTATAATCTAGCCTATATTATTATACATTTTATAACAAGTGCTAAATAAAATAGCTGACATGAGGACGGAATTTATTAGGTTTCCTCGTGGTAATATAGAACCCTAAAAATAAATTCGTAAATAGAATGTAAAATTACTGTCACACTGTGCTGGGGATGTGGTGATCGACAGTTTCAGTGGCGGTACGACAACTGTGCTAAGGTTATTTTATGTATTGTGTTATGTACCTATTGAGCTGATAATTGTAAAATTTATACAATCACCTGGACGTGATTACCTCATAAAATTTAATAGATATAAGAAGTTTAGTACTGTTTACAATGATATGAGGTACAATAATTACCCAATTGCGCAAAAAAGGAGGATTTTGATTGTATCTATTTATGTATGTAATATTTTAGATTACATACATATCTTTAACACTAATAACATTATGATAGCTTAGACCTAACACCCTGGATCAAATTATCTTTCAAACAAAACTACGATGCCACGGGTACTTCGGCGTTTCGCACCGATTCGAACCGCGGTGCGAATCGCTGTACTGTATGCATGTACTGTTTCTGAATGGGCCCATTCGCACCGCAGTGGTTGGTCCGGTGCGAATGACCCAAAACATATTTTGGAATAGGTCGTTTCGGACCATAAAAAAACGCCAGATGCTCTTTTCGTAGGTCCGATTTGAACTCATAAAAAATTTAAGGATTTCAATTATTTATTTGTATAGATGAGTGGAAAAGTGGTTAGTGAAAAAAAAACTATATTATACGTAATAATCAACAGACCTAGTTTTGCGTCGAGAGTAAAAAAAGAAAAACCTAGTAATAACTAGTTTTTTTTTATATGTTTTCTACCACCAACTCACCACTAAAAATAAGCTTCCAGTACTTGTTAAGTTACACTCTATACCTTTCTCGTGATAAATAAATATTGTAGCGAGTAATTTCGCGAGGACAAAGCGAGTTTCTTGGCTTAATTACGTTAGCGAATAAATTATTCGAGAAAAGGAAAATAAATAATGGGCAGCCTCCTCGGAAAACATAATTTACCTACCTGTTAATTAACACTTACCTACGGCGTAAGACGTCTAAAGAGCAAATTGCCCGTCAAATAACGAAACAGCGGCGGTCCTTTTGTTGTGCTTTCAAATGATAAAATAAACAGCTATTTCCCTTTTGTCGCTGAACTAGGCTTCCGAGATAACGACATTCAATAAATGTTGCTTGTTTTCAGCTGTACAAGCTATATTTTAGAGTTATCTTTCTGGTAATATTGTAAATTTGATGGTAACATCAGGCGAGTTGGTGGTCAATCGTAGTTCTATCTTGTATAAAAAAACTATATCTTTTTGTTACCAATTCACGGCTGAACCGTTTTTTATGGAGATTTCTGAGCGAGTCTTCGCTGATAAGTGTTATCAGTAGTTCTAAAAATCAATCAATAAATAGATCTAGTACGATACGTCGTTTAGATTTCTCAGACACTCATCGATCCTTGATTAGTTTCATCGTACTGTGTGTTCTTTTAATTTCTGATTTTATTAAAGCTAATCAAAACAGTTTTTGGAAAAAATATACATAAACAAATTAAAGTCATTCTGAGTCAAAAAAAAGTAGGCATAATCGGATTTGTAAAGGCTTCTCGACTGGGCTTTGTAAATATTTTCCGACCTCAGTTCATAAGACTCGCTAAATCTACGTGTTTTTTAGAAACAGTAACTCAATTTAGACTATATATCTTCAATGAACATTATTTTGTATGATTTAGTCGTAAGGATGGGTAAACGTTAGGTATTTACGGAATATTATGAATGGTAGCGACATTACCAAAGCGAGTGTTTATTATGAAATCAATTTTATTTATTTATTAGCGGAAGTTTTACTACTGTAATTTTTTGTAAGATACTTATATCAAAGGCTGATGTAAAAATGAGCTTAGCGAGATTAGCTAGTTACCTAATGTAATGGAAAATACTTCAAAAGATCCCGTTTACGAAGATATCTTTGAATGCGCGCGTTCTGTGATCACTTGGATATGCCTGTTCAGCGAGCAGGCTAATCCTCTCCTCTCTTCGCTGTGTTTGTGTACGATTAAGGAATGTTCGATTTCTTTAATCACATTCATTTTGTACGTAAATATGTTAAATCAAATGTGAGCAATCACGTGATTGGTACTTTTTGATTCGTAATTACGTTTTTTTTGATATATTTGGTTCATTTCGACTAGTCGGATTGGAAAAGTTTAAAATGTTTTTAAAGACGACGAAAATGTTACTTGTTGAGTAAGTGTGTGTTTTTAATAAAGTAAGAAAGTACCTATTTTAATGTCGTAAAATCCATTTATATCCGCAATGCCCCAAAAAAATTTTTGTCCTGAATGAATCGCCGACAAAGAAATAACAGTCTCAAAAGAACGTGTTGTTTAGAGGGACACTTCATTGTGAAATGCAGATATCTATTAGGAAGGATTTCTCGATCGCTGATATGCCGCTAGTCGTTATAGATAAACCGCTTAACTGAGTCTGTTCCTGAGGTATAGGAGCGGTACGGGAGGGTTCACATGTAATAGCAATGCTGACGCCCGACTGACGTAATATAACCAACTCCCGTGCCGCAACTCCCATACCCAGGAACAGACTCAGTTAAGCGGTAGATCTATAATTTAAACAAAAAAGTGTTGCTAAAAACTTCAGTCCATTCGTCGGTCAGTCACGTTTTGATTTTTCTACGATAGGAATACTACATCCCGAAGGTTCTCATCGCCGGGTAAATTCAATAGTATTTTGTGAGATATTTTTATTTAATTTAATGGGTGATTCTCGTTTTGAAATCATTTAATTCAACTATAGGAGATTTAAATATTTGGTAACTAATAGCAAACTTCATTTTCAATTGCCAATGCAGAAATTAAATAACAAACTGATTCACCCACATAGTCAAGTGAGAAAAAGTAACAACCACCTTAGGAGACAGAGCTGGTTTTTCAACTAAAAAAAAGTTGAACTAATTAAAGGGGGCTAGTAGTAAACGAGTGAGCAACTCAGCAATTACCATACGTGTATCTGGATCGGATTATCGAAATGCTACACAATTAACTCTGCTTTGTATACGATGTTTACTTAATCAGTTTATCCTACACTTGGCAATAAATTAATTAGTCTGTGTGTATTCTAGGATCGTATATTCATAAAGGCAATTGACATCGCTCTGGCACTTAGCGTAAATGAGGACTAAGCTGTTGACTAAATGAAGGACTTGTTTTGGATAAATTAGTGAATAGTTTGCGTCGATAAATTTTAACGCAGGCTATGGAGATTCAAAAATGAATTAGGTATATAAATAAATAATTGAATCATCTTGTTAAATACGAAACTCTTTTAAACTGTTTTATCTTCGAAGGTTTATGCAATGTTTGTAAGGGCGTCCGTACGTCTTAATCTTAAACCTTCCCTTTCTTAATCTTAAAAAATATATTAGGACCTTTCCACTGGTCACTTCCTGAGATTTAGTATATAGATACAGATTTTATCGGTCAATCATTACAAAATGTCACACGTCATATACGTAAGTACTTCGTGACAATACTATTCTATCGAATTCTATAGTTATCAAAATATTTTTTGTGCAAGTTTTTCGGACTTTACTGCTTCGCTCCCTCATATTCTGCATTCGTGTGAATGCACACGGCTTGCAAAACAAAGATATTAGGAGTAGGGTTTAAAGAGATGCCGAAATCAGATCTTGGAGACGTCTTCATCGCTGGGGATGGAGTTGATGACAACGAGGACAGGTTTTTTGTCATGTATATCGGTGCTTCACTTGATCTACAAACGACGGGCGATCAAAAAGTTTCATTACAAATATTTTGTACTAACTGAGAGTATGCGACATGATAGATAATAAAATATGAAATTAACGTATTTATTTGGTCACTGAGCCTGTCAGATCCTATCTTGGTGGTTTGTATACTCGCCATGTCAGCCTTTGGTCTCGCTAAAAGACTGAGGTCCTATAAGTTCATGAAGCAAAAATAGGATGTTTATTTAATCGTGAAATTTTTTTTCCTGGCAATTTTTATAATCTTCAATAAAATTCTAATTCGGACTATTACGAATATTTGAAAATACAAAGTAGCCTATTAGATCCAGCTTCAGATGCGATGATGCGCTTATATTACCAATATTAAAAACAGCATTTATTTTTTGTTTGTATAGATTAATAGTTAGTCGGTTAGTTAGACTAATAATAATAATTAGTCGGGAACGTTCTTAGTTATGTTTCATCAAAATCGGTTCAGCCTTTTTTTTTGTCGGGAGTTTTTGAGCTTTCTAAACTTATGCATATGCTTATATAATAAACAACTTGTGTCTGCGATACTTGTAACCACGATCTGATATGTCCATTATACCTACATACGTGATGTCACTTCGTATGAAATTGTCATTTGTAGATTAGAATATTTTTAAATAGTTGTTGTAGCTATGGTAACTAATATATTAATGTTACTACATTATTTTTAGTTGAAAAAAATCTTGCATGGTTTGCATGACATGTATGACTATATATTATGTTATAATCGAAACTTCAGAATATGAACGTTTCTATGTATAATAAACAGAATCCCTACGAACCTAACCTAATACTTGTTCGGACAAATTAAATTTATGAATAACTAACTTATGGAATCAGATAATCGTGTCAATTTATTATTAATATTTATTATTAATAATTAAAACGGCAGATAGCCAATTACATTAATTATAAAATATGTCATGTCATTAGATTAAAATTTAATAAATACAAGTAAAACATCTGCAATCAGACAATTCTATGAAACAGATCGAGCAAGTAAATTTCAAATACATGCACCTATTTCGGATAATATAAAGATTTTACTATGGAAATTAACGTGGTTTTCACACATTTTTAAATAAAAAAAGGCAAGGCAAGGCGCGTCACCGACCGAGAGTGACGTGTGTGCTGCTCCTTCGAAAAAGACCGCCGAATGCGGTTGAAACTATAGTCGGATATATCGGCTCAAAACAGACGTGAGTGACCCGTAGTTTTTTATTTAAAAATATAAAGATTGGTTATAATCTCACTCGTATCTGATCCGTAGGTTTGCTTGACCACAAACAAGTAAAGTAAATACGAAACTCAATTTAACTATAGAACACCCTGTACGTATTTATCTGTTCAGTTAAGAATAGCGCAGATCGATGAGTAAAGAAGCGATTACACGTTGTGTACGACGACTGGCTTTTACTGCCTCAGCAGATCCCCAGCCGTGTACGGTTTTTCTCGGTAAAGATTACAGCTTACCGCGTTAGGAAATCCGTGTTACGAGCTTTATTGGTATTGGCCTATTTACCTTGCTAGACGCTTTTCAGAATACCATCGTAAAAGGGAATATTTGCTTTTATATATTGATAGAAATATGTATTTTCATGGATTATGTACAAAAATATATATATACTATAAATAATTTTATCGGCTATAAACTTCCGGGATTAAAACACTCGGTTTTTGTATCGGGATTCTCTGTACTATGATTTCTCTCTGATGCTCCATTTAAAATTCGTGGACAAATTATTTTAAAACATCTAATAACGAAAATTCAATCGTAAACATGCTATCAGACTATTAGTTTAGTGGATGGACTAAAACATGACGGTGCAACCACTTTTTGGCTAAATTTGTTTTTGTCTGTATTGATATACATACATATAAAAAAAAAAAAAAAAACTGGAAATATTGAAAAAACTATTTTTGAAACATACTGTATGTCTTTCGATCGTTCATTAGTACTAAATCTATAAAATTCTAACTAAAACGTTAAAATGAACGAAAACCGTTGACATTTAAGTGTAATGTCATCGGTTTACGTTCATTTTATTTTTCATATTATTTTAACGTCACCTAAATTACTCGAACAAAAGTAATCGATGCTAGAGTTCTTAATGGACTTGACGACAACATGCGAGGTGAATCGTCATTATCAGAACATCGCATGCGATCTCAATAAAACTGTCAAATGGTACGCTCCTGATATGACAGATATCTCCATTAGGCCGCGTACCATCGTCACGACCCCTAATAAAAAGTTCCAATAAAAATACGCATCACGGACTTGTAAGAGTGCGCGCAGTGCACACTTATAGACGAGCTGTAACGTGGTGTTGCTATATGTTCAATTCACGTTCCCACCAAATCTTACCCAGAATACCTCCAAAATTGGTTATAGTGGTTCAAAATATATTCTACTCTAGCTAGAAGCTAGGCTGGTTGTCATAATACTTTTACTTTCCAGCTCCCTACCTCTCTTACGAAGAAATTAATTGCTATCTTTATTAAAAACAACAAAACTGTTTTAGTTAAAAAAAAATGGTTGTCTGTAAAGTCAGTTTACGGACGATAGTTCAACGTGACAACATCATACCAAAACATTGATGAAATGATGATGATGATGTAACGGGACAATGAACGTAACGGGACAGTGAGTCATACATTTTCGTGCGTGCAGCCGGAGTTCATCGATTTATTAGACGTTGTCACGTCAAAAATCCACCTAACCTTCCAAAATTGGCGGAAAACTCTCGCATAAGTGTATAACACCCTATGCGAGCCGAACACACTCATAAATTAAAAGCCATCATATTTGTTTTTCGTACGAGCGTATGTAAATAAAATTCCGATCGACGGAGCGTAACTCTGCGCAGGACGTAATCAACTGTTTTATACTGCACCAATTTTGGGGCTAGCCGTAGCTATCGTGGATACCATATGCGTTTCGGACAATTGCGTTTATTGACTAATTGTAACGCGCCTAGAAGAAATTAGTAAACAAGACCAATCAACTGGCAAAATGTTCTTTTTTTCTGTCCGGGTTTGTTGGTACTTGCGTACAGGTCGTATTATTCAATAAATCTTACCAAAACTTGCTAAGTATATAAGTTTTATAATTTACCAACTTCAGAAAAGAATTTTGCATTTGACATTTTGCATAACTATACAGTTAGGTTCTCCCGCTCCTTCCGCAAGACCTCCGAAGCGAACCGTTTGGTACTCAATTTTAAGCAAAAACTAAATATATGTAAGTAAAAACGGTTAAGAGTTTGTCGAAATATAGGAAAAAACGTTTGGTACGAGACCATTTGTCGGCCGATTTGGTATTATTCGGAAGAAACATTCCATATTAAATTGTGAACGAGAATTCCAAATATGCGCAGCAGACTTCGCAAGCACAAACTTTTTCAAAATTACTTCTTGGAAAAAAAGTATGATTTGTGCTTAGAATTTACATCCCGGTGTGTGGCTGAAAATTGTGAACATATAATGTACAATACATATTCCACAGAAGACAGAAGTAAACTTCTGTCTTCTGTGTGTGGTGTGTGTGTCTTGTGTGGTCTGTGTTTTGTGTGTCTTGTGTGTGTGTGTGTGTGTGTGTGGTTGTGTGGTTCACAATTATCAGAATTTTGATGAATGACATTGTTGATACGCTGCTTGCTGCTTGTCAGCGAATAAGAATTTTACATCCGTCTAGACATAGATATAAATTTATTAATCTCCAAGGGATACATAGTCCAATAAGGTCCAAGGTTCATAGTGATCTCTCTCGTAAAAACATAACAAACAGAATTACATTTACTTTTATAATGCTATCATAAACATTGTCACACTTACTTACAAGCATTATGACGCGTGACAAGCCAAATATTCCGCTGATAAGATGCTTTCATTTTAATGTAACCGTTTTCTACCATTTACTTCTTGATTCATAACCGAGCTAGTTAAACGTTAGAGTGGGGTCAGTAATTAACAGGCGGGATCAACAAGCCGCTCGATGCTAATGGGGCCTTTCCACGTCAAAGGGCTAAAAGGCGTCGGAGCGCGTCTGTCCGAATAATGAGCCAAGTTGTAGTGCCGTCGGTGGCCGTCGCCTCGGCAGCCGAGTGCACGGCGACCCCGCGCCGACCCTCGTCAAATGCTCGATTAGCCTAACGCGTACACACACTAATTATTATTTTTTTTATTTTACGATTAATTCACTCCTCAATCTTGGACTCTTTCGATCGACGTCGTTTATATCTTTGGCATCTCGCCCACGCTCGACAATGTATCGAAATTGAATTTCCGTACGTGGCGTCTCGATTTATTGATTGTACACAAAAACGGAGGATGGCCGTTATTTTTATAGCGTCCGACGGAATGTGTGGCGCTGTTTCTGGTCAAATAACTTTCCTTCGTATGTGTCGACGGTGTTTGATCGAAACGGACCCTAATCAAATGTGACGCGGGACATGAATTTCGATTTATTCAAAGTATTGTGAGTAACATAAAAGTTGCGTGAGTATTCATTTATAAACATTGTTATATGGCGTGTGCCCTGAAGAGGAGGTTGTTAAGATTCGAGATTATTTTATTTGTCTGAACGTGGTTATTTACAGTATACACATACAAAGTGGTACGTACTTCAAACCTATATCTTTGCCAATGGAGGCGTACAAGTGTTAGTATGTAGTAAATTAAAGTAATATAAATAATGTGATTCATATATTAAATTATATTCAAAATAGAATAAGTATAGCATTTATAAAATTCAACATAAGTCGTTATTACCTCGTCAATACTTATTTAAAAAAACCGGACAAGTGCGAGTCAGACTCGCCCACCGAGGGTTCCGTACAAACTAGTAGATAAAAGGGGGAAATCATATTTTTTTTTATATTTTCCTTCATAAACCGATATATTCATCGTAAAAACATTTACAAACCTGTTTTAGCTTATGCTACTGAATGTCATTCTTAAGTTAACCCACATGATACGGTTAATTTACTTTAAAATTTGGACCTTCATTCGTTGCATAAGGACACTATTTTTTGTGATTAAATTTAAAATGACCAGTTTTCGGATTTTTCCTATAGGTATGTGTACTCTAAAACAATGCTTCTTGCCAAATTTCATTGTTCTAGGTCAACGGAAAGTACCCCATAGGTTTTGATTCCCTTGTGAGTGTCGAAATGTGCGTTTTTTACGATATATTCGGCTGTAACTTTTTATTACGAAAACTTAGAAACTTTATTTTTCTTTCTGCAGCAAGATACTATAAATCTGCGTATATGGTTTTAATTTCATTTTGATACCTTCACGCGTTCCCGAGATAAAGGTCTTGACACCCGACGGACAACAAAGTGATCCTATAAGAGTTCAGTTTTTTCCTATTGAGGTACGGAACCCTAAAAATCGTTAATTAAAGGATTTTTTCGAAAACGATTTTTAATTTGCCGAAAATATTTCTCAGAATAACTGTGTCAGCGAAGGATTGTTTGTTACTCTAAAATATCTAAATATCGAAAATATTTATTGAACGAAGAGACTACAGTTTTCCGTATACCAACTCAGTACACACTATTGTCATGAAATAAAAAATAAATTACTAAGTAATGTATTTTTTTTTTATAACAAAGCCTAAAGTATTTTAGGACTCATATTATTAATGATTCCAGATGGTCGTTTATAATGATAACGATTGACAGATTCATTTATTATCAGCAACCATACGATCCATAAAATTACATTATTTCAATTTAAAGGAGACGCAAGTTAGATAATTCATGAGACATAAACATTTTACTCCTAAAATAGTTGTCGTACGGTAAATTTATTTTATTGAGATACTATTCAAATCACAATTGGAAATTTAACTTCATAAATACCAACACACACAACATTCGGAACTATTAAATCTCAAATATTGTATTATCCATTTTTACGATGTTACCCCGTTTACATTTCAATCCAGTTCCGTGAAAGAGTTGACAGTAAATAGATTCAAAATAAAAATTTGAACATAATTTGCTCTTCTTTCTTGTTGAAGATATATTTAATTTATTGTTACTGTATCCGTATAATGTCGTAAAACATGCTGGTTGTTATTAAGTGACAAATGGTCGGATTTAGCCGCAGTGTAAAGTCATAAAGACGCAATAATGGACGTATTATACACAAAAAACCGTCGAGGTACTTGGCTTCATATTCGAGTTTGTAATACCGTTTTTATAGAGCACAGTTAATTCTGTGACTATCTCTGCTACTATATTACGCAAATGTGGACATATTTTTCGCTGTACTTTTTATTACGTCTATGCCTGTTGTGTTTAAATGTGTGATGGCTAGGCTGGCTAAAACTACAAAATCTTTTGTAAAAAATTGCATATTATTTTATAATCCACTACCGAGTAGTGTGATAAATGAAAATGAAACAAAGTTTAAAAACACTATAAAACAATTTTTAATGCAAAAAGCTTATTATAAGATTGAAGATTTCATTTGTGACAAAGATTCTATAACGCAATATGTCTAATAATATAAATGACTAGTAATATTTGTTTATTTTTACAATGGTAATTTTAATTTTATTTGACATATAAATTTTATATCGTTGACATTTTAACTTTTGACATTGTATATTTTTTTTAACCTTTGTGACATTTAATTTTGACAAATAAGTTAAAATCTGTTTGTCGGCTTGTTGACATGTTTGAATTATAAATTTTAATTGATATTTTATATTGTTCTGTACCAACTCTGTATTGTTTTTGACATTCATAAGTGTACACTGGTGTACCTATATTTGAGAAATAAATGAACTGAACTGAACTGAACTGAACTGTGATTAAAATTTGCATCGACGGAACGTGTCTGTGCGAATGTGTGGAGGATTATGCTGAATGACCAATTTTTAACCCCCGACCCAAAAAAAGGGTGTTATAAGTTTGACGTGTGTATCTGTATATATGTGTGTCTGTCTGTGGCATCGTAGCTTTCAAACGGATGGACCGATTTTGATCTAGTTTTTTAGAAATTAAGAACACAGAATCTCAAATAATTTCTTAAGAAAATGCGAAGATCATAAGAACGTATTCGGATATTACTTTTTCAACCTATTGTTAATGTAGCGTGTTTCCTTTTTTATGAACAAAAGCGCGCTGAACAATTAAGTCCTTTTAACTCCAATAAGTTTACCAATGCTCATTACTGAATTAAATTACAGTTCCAGCGGTCGTTTCAGGAATGTTCGTATTGAAACCGAAATAAAACTGATTGATTGGAAGTTTAATAATTAAGTAGTTAATTACAGTTGTCGCGATTCATGGACGTGCGCGAGCATGCCCATGTAGTGTTACGGGGTGTGTGCGGGACGGAGCAAGCGGGCGGGGCGCCACTCACACGTCCACAAGGACGACTCAAATACAACTAAAAGCCGCGCGCAATCGTCATTTGTAACTACTATACTGCTCGATATTATTAGCGATTGCACCAGACTGAATTCAATATGTCTTGCTTGTCGTTCCATTCGTTAAAGTTTTGATCAGGTTCGATTTATCGATTGTTTTAAATTGGGAAGCGGTAGATTTTAAATTATGTTTTTTTCTTAATTGTTTATTTCTAAGAAGAAATAGGAGAAATGTTATTTAAGGCTTTCAAGCTCCTATAAATTAAATTGTTTAAAGTACGAAATGTCATTAAAGTTGATATGAGGTGTTGATAGGTTATTTTTTGATGATGATTCTAAGTTGCGTGGGATCATACTTATGGCTTACCTAGTTAGTCAAGTGCGCACAACAAGTTTTGTAAGTACGCGGTTGAGTTACTTGGGATTAAAATTTTGCTCATTTTTTTTAAATATTTTAATGTTGTGATGTGAAAGTCGTTTACTTGATGCTAATCGGCAATGTTTGCCCAAGACAGTGTGGACTGCAGCTCATTGTAACCCAAAATAGTTTCAACTCTTAAAATACTGCATGCCAGTGGACTCGTATCTCCACTTTTAATCTCTTTATGTCCCGTAATTTTACTAAAAACCTTGCCTTTCAAATCGCCTATTACGCGCCGCTACGGTTGAATAACGGGCAAAGGCAAAGAGGTAGAGCTTTACCAGGTAGATTCTGCCAAAGAGTTCTACCACCGCAATAATGCCTTCATTCCTGCGTCGAAGTTTCACCATCGCTTCTTACAACACCGCCAAAAAGATCTCCCCTATTCTGTATAGCTGGAAATCCTACACCACGGACCAGCATGATGTAGAATGTCCTTCCTTCGATCTTCCCGCCAAGTTTCAACAAAGGTTGTTTCAAAAAGGGTGTCTACAAGCACCTCTCCGGGCCAGCAAAGGAATAGCGTCTTTACTAATGTTGCAGTTGTCCATAGGGGACTGTTATCGCTTACTATCAGGTGAGACGCCTGCGTGTTTGCACCAAATAGGTTAACTTTTTCGACCATTTCTTCGATTCCATTCATCCAATGAAAGGTTAACCTTTATTCATTTGACAAAATTTACGCAAAACGTCTAAAGATGGACACTTTAATTACGGCTATTTGTGTTCACCGCCACGTAAAATTATTCAAATTGAGTTCAATTTAATGTTCTTTCAAGCAACGAATTGTCGAATATTTTCCCTGGTATCGTTTTAATGTTCATATAAGCAGTAAGGAAGGTCGCTACAGAAATATCACAAGTTGCTATGTTGTAATTCAGTTTAACAGACGCTTAAATAATATAGTGTGCGAATTCATATTACGATAAAACTAGTAATATCCTCGCTTTGCTGTGATCTCACGATCTTGACAACTTGTTGACCGATTTTGTTTACCTATAAGTATTCAATATAATTGTGTGATTTGACAATACTAATTCAGTACTCAATGTATACTGAATGTTGCTGTCAAATACTAGTATTATCAAAATCGGCCGATAAATAGCTTTGTAAGAAAACCTTTTTAATAGAAACTTACCAACTTTTCGTCTCGACAACCTCTTGACCGATTTAACTCATATTTGGTGTTCTTATTAAATGAAATACCATTTTGTTCTACCAAATATTATCAAAATCGGTGGTTAACGGCGCCTAAATTAACATTCTGTTTTCTTTGTTTTTTGAGAGGAACTATTTAGACGTCCCAGAGTCAAAATATTTGATGATATTACTAAAGAAAACCTCTATAATCAAGCGTTGCACTTACGGCGATATATTCATGCATATAGAAGGAGCTGATACTAAACAGAAGCTTACTATGAGCAAAATTGTTTTTCAGGATTGAAAACACGACAATCATCAAAATACTAACCAAATAACCTACTTCTTATTGTTTTCTTGAGTCCTTAATTAGTGTTACACTTCATTATTTTTAATGATGATTAGTGATATTTTATAAGCTGTTACCGACGATTGAGATAAACAAAAAAAATACAGCTCCAAGCAGCATTTACGTATTTAACATGAATTAAAACCATCACGTGTTTGCAAGTAAAAGTATCTCATCAGACATACAGACAATTTACTCCTTCGTAGGCACGAAACGAAACAAAAAATGTTGAAATACTTGTGTGAAAAAAAACAACGGGTTGCACTCCGGGAGTGCCGGCAGAAGTGAAAACTAAAAAATAAAATAGCAAAAAGACAGAGCAAGAAAGCAAAACCATTAAAGCGCCATTTTCCCCTCAGAAGGAACTCTAAAGAACTAAAACAACACTCCATATAATAAAGTTAGTTCTAGAACAACTTACTAGATGGCGCTGTATCATCTTAAAACACGCTAACGCTTCGTGTACGGCGATAAGTTGTTTGTAAACCTCAATATCTTTGGGGAAGGACAAACTTGTACATACAATAATGAACTTTAAATGCAGAACGTTAGAATAGGTTTCTGACTGTCCGTCTTGCGATCTGACGATCTGAAACTTGTACATGTACATACAATAATGAACTTTAAATGCAGAACGTTAGATAAGGTTTCTGACTGTCCGTCTTGCGATCGGACGATCTGACGCGAGCTTAACATTTTTTACCCATCCCAAAAATGCACAACGCCGCTAAAGAAGTTTTCACTTCAAAAAACCAATATAGAGTGGGAGTGTTGCTCCAAAAAGATACTGAACTAACCGTTCATGGTTATGAAGTCGGTTTCTCCCCTCTTGCAGCGTAAGGAATGGTTAAGATTATCTACTGTTAGTACGTGCTACTTGAATTAAATTTCTCGATTGTAAATTCAACAGTACAATGCTGCATAAACAAAGCCTTATCTTTTGGACTGTTACGGTGCTCACTACTTAACTGCGTTATAATTTCACACTAAACGTTGCCCGTTTAAAATTTCACCGTGGGTTGCTTGTTGATTTCTTGTTTAGAAACGGTTTTGAAATATCTCCCCATTTTCGTAGTAGTGGGGCTATTAAAAAGCCTGCCTGGGCAGCAACACACACATACCAGTTATTTAAGCCCAAAGCACACTACTGCTTCGCGTTCGTTCAACTTTACCTACTTGAGTGTTTAAAATCATTATTTGTAGCAAATTTTCTGGGTATGGCGAAATTTATTTAACATCTTGTGACGAAAGCACACAAGGCTTCGAACTGTTAAAGTTTAAATTCGTGGTGATATTGACAAGCGGGAAGCGCGATCTCTTATACAAGTATAAGTTTAAAAAACTCAAAAACCTCCCGATAAAAAAAAGGCTGGACCGATTTTGATGAAACATAGCAAAGAGCACTCTCGATGAAATCATCCGTTTGAGAGCTACTACTTTGTGTACTACGGCATTGTGTAGCGTTTCACATAGCTCATCTACCTGCCATATTTCGTTTAAGTCAGAATCAGAATCGTTTATTGACCAATTGTCACTGATTTATTATGCTAGGTGGTATTGCCATATTTAGATTACAGCTTACCCAAACCGGGCATTCAATATTCAGTAATATACGATAAATACATAAAACAACATAGGCCTCCCCCATGAATTTCCAAAAATACCGATTGGAAGCGGCTTGCATCCAGCGTCTTCCCGCCACTTGTATGAGGTCATCTGTCCATGTCCAATAATTATAATTAATTTAAATTCAATGTCATTTCATTAATAATAATGTTACAAAAAATCGAAACTCAGTCAAAAAGCCCACCCCGTACTGTACCAGGCGCAAAAGCATGACGCTAGCCGCGTTACCGCGTTGAATAGTGCTGGAGAACCTTCGCACCAGCAGCTTTGAGCCAGACACACTTTAATTCAATTTTATTTTATGTCAAGTATAAAAAATTCAACGTCATTAATATTAGATTAATAATCCCGAAATCGTCCATTTATCAATGTAATCTCTGTAGATTTATTTCTGTTTACAAATTCTTTTAAATCATAAAATACATTGTTTAATAGCCACTGTTTCAGGTTTGTCTTGAACTGCTTAATGCTGGGAATGTCAGTGATGTCTTTTGAAAGTAAATCAAATATTATGTACGGCTGATAGTCTGAATAACCGGAACCGGAATAGGTAAATTGATTAAATTTACTAATTTGATTTGAGAACTGATCTTATAGTAATCAGTTCAGCAGTGGTAGGATTAGCTCGATGACAAAATCAATGAAAGAAAGAAATTAGTTAGGTAAACCAGTTAACAATTTAATTCATTGCAATGCAAAGCAAGATTTAACATTTTGATTTTTTTGATATAGGTAACTACTTAATTCATTGTTGTAATTATTGGTCGTTCGCATTAATGATTAATTTTGCATTATCATTATGATCATTAATGAATGGACATAACCTTGATGTAACATCTTATGTATACACATTATCAAGCGAAAATAAAGAATTTGAATTAAAAAATCTACGCATATAAATTATAGTCATAACGGTATCACCTAAAGCAAAAAATCCACACCTGGACACAAAGCATATTAATTGTTCAGCAGCTCTGAAACTGTCTGCCATGAGAGCTCCCCATAGGGGCGCAAATTGCGTTATGTGCAATCAACGACAGCGGTGCTTGTAGCTTCATGTTTTTATTACCTTTTATTTAGGTTTACGCAGGTATTTGTGCGGGCGGACGTCGGACTGTATCCTCGAAAATTAGGACTACATCACTATACTCATAGTGATTATATCCGATATACCTACTACTCGTATATCTGATGAGTTATTATGAATTATAATTTAGATTGCAATGTAAATATAGGTGCTTCGGTATTATCTGCTGAATCTCACGTTGAATTTCATGTCCATTGCAGGACCACAAAAAAACAATAAAAAATCTGTTATTAAAAAAAAAATGTTATTAAAATAAACGCACTTATGGAGGTGTTTTTTTTTTTCAAAATGAGACATATATTCTCTATTTTTTTGCTATTTAACCCTAATAACTGAGATAATATATATTA
Organism: Lycia hirtaria; assembly: GCA_947563715.1. Classification (NCBI taxonomy): domain Eukaryota; kingdom Metazoa; phylum Arthropoda; class Insecta; order Lepidoptera; family Geometridae; genus Lycia; species Lycia hirtaria. Next base: position 2,636,389 of record OX387380.1, read on the forward strand.
ATGTAAGTACTCGTAATTTAAGTTAGTACGGAAGCCATAGATAGGCTTTAGAACTTAAAGTTCATTCAGTAAATAAAACACTGTTTTACCTTTTAACCTGTAGATTTATTAGCTATTTTTGAAGTAAGCTGAAATATTTTAAAATTATTTATTATTAAAGTTTTTCTGGGTTACTTTATATTCTCCCTGTAGAACAGATTCAAATTCTAGTAGATGAATAAGTGTTGTAAAACAAGAAAAGACACGACGTTACATTAAAATGTCAACCCGGTCACGATCTTCAACGGCGAATAGATCAAGGGGCGGACCCCCCCCCCCCCCCTCCCCTTACCCCTACCGGATTAAATTAACCTTTTATTTGGATTGCGAAAACCATTGGAGCAAATTAAAAACTTATATACCTACTGTATTTTCGATAAAAAACATTTGAAAATAAACCTGCCAGAAAAAGCAAAGTTATTTATAATAAGAGTCTAATGTGCATTGGGGGCGCTGCTGTTCTTATTTCATTATTTTGTTCAGTCGAGACCACAGAACACCCTAATAGTATATCCTTCCAGATGTTAGTTCCCATGTTTTACCACGATAGTTATATATTTAATTTAAAATGACTATAGAATCACTATTTTTGATATCTATTACAGTAGACCAAACGATATGTTAAAGTTGTCGATTCGCTGTTATAAGTTCTTTGAATGATCAATAGTAGAAAATGAGCAAAATACGAGTAAGAAAATATTAATAGTAGTTATTACTTTTCTAGCTGTGATATTCAGTAACTAGGTAGTTTATTTCTGTTTTCTTTTTTTTTTGACATTTGGTATATAATTATCATGGGAAACCTATATATTTTATATGAATGAACAAATGGGACCAATTTGAAAAAATATTTTTTCAAATAAAAGAAAATATCTTTTATAAATGACGGAGTTATCGGTAACATAAAAAAAAATACAGCCGGATGGAGCACTTTTTGACCTATTATGCAGTTTTGTACTGATTGATAATCTAATCATTTTTGTAATATATATATAAAAATTGGATGAGAAATTACGAAGACACAGCATTATTAGTGTACCATAAGCAAAAACGAGAAACAAAGACGGTAATCATATGGATTGTGACGTAATCATCCTCTCGCTCACTCACCCCACCCGTAACTATTAATGCCTATAACTGCGCTCAGACACGCACACCTTCTTACGTAGTGAGTGTGCTGTCAAGTTCATGACATCACTGACCATTACCGCAGTGGTCGCATTTTAAACGAGGCAAAAAGAAAACTTCAATAACTTAGCTATTTCTCAACGAATTACACTTATTCAAAAGAGCAAAATAGTGTATAAATCCCAGTGCACACGCTTGTATACAAATTTAGAATACAAATATCTCTAGCGTCCATGAACTTCTTGAGAACCTCCTCCTATTTGAAGCCGGTTGAAAAATAATATTCTCTCTACATATCGACCTTATCGTGCACAGAGAGATACACAGGAAACCGAGTTGCAATTTTATGCCGCAGCAATGAGCTCCGCCGATGAACTTTCGCCATTTAACTGGTCGGGAAAGGCAACGCTTTGATATTTCGCAGAGTTGCGCGACTCGTTACTGCAACATGTAGTAGTTTCGCAGTTTCAATTGTATCCAACTTCTTCGTGTTTAATGTGACCATTAGCGAAAAGTAAACACACAAAGTGTACGTATGCTCCCTTTAGATATGTTGTTTTGAACATTTACGAGCGATAAAATGGAATACTCAGTCGGTGTAGCATCTGTATGTCTAGTGAAACGAAAATAGGTAAGCACGGAATGGAGGTAGGAGTGACATTCATTTATGTTTCCTTATAGAAAGGAAAAGCTATGGTAGTTATTGTTTTTCCTAATACAATAATATTAATTTCAAGTGTATTAATACTTAACTCTAGAGTCTAAAATATAGTCAACAGTTAAATTCCGCGCTAGTTTTTTCCGGAATTTTAAACATCAAAGTACCTAGTGTGTTTATGTCACAGAGCACAATACATATTCCGTGGCTACTGTATTTCCTAACGTTGTTTTACCCGACTGCGCAAGGAGGAAGGTTATTTAACTTTTTCGTTCCATTTTCAGAAACCACACATACTATTATCTTTACTCCTAGCTTTACTCGTTCTCTACATGGTCTAACATTATTGGCTTTATACGGCAGCCATCCTGGGGGTAATGATGAAACTCGATACAATGTATGGATTCGTCTATCGCTCCATCTGGACACAAAATACCACTCTTGGTATAACCGAGTGCGGTCACCTGTTAAGGCTCTATGGGTCGCAAATCGTCTGTCTCGCTCGCGTATTCTAACAATTTTTGGTATAAAATGAAATTTTCGTCGAACGCTTCTGTTCATTAGACCTATAGACCCATGATGACAAAATTTTCTCTACACCTTTTGTCGAGTGAAAAAGAGACGGACGTATAGGTTTTCGTAATCATATCACGTTCTCGTACGACAAAAAGTCTAGAGAAAATTTGGCCGCATGTGCAATGCGCATCCCTAGCCTGCTGGAAAGAGATTTTTTTTTAAATTAATTTGTAATGTGTTCGACAAAAAAATCATTTTGATCCAAATAAATTTTAATACAACAATTAATTCAAGTGCCTTAAATTAAAAATAAGGCACTTTTATGTAGGTATAAGAATTTATTTGGATCAAAATGGCATTTTTAACCGACTTCCAAAAAGGAGGAGGTTCTGAATTCGTCGCAATCTTTTTTATTTTTATGTACGTTCCCCGATTACTCAGAGATACCTGAACCGATTTGAAAAAAAAAATATTTGAAAGGGGGGTATATTTCCCAGATGGTTCCATAAATTTTTTCATCAAAATTGGTTCAGTATTTTGGTTTTTGTAACAAAATAACTGGAAAAATATGTCATCCAAGCAAATAGCAAAAATGTTATGGAACACTAATTGTTGATACTGATTTAGTAAGTACTGTTTTCTATTAGTAAGTACTAATACGAATCTTTTGTAAGTAATATTGAAGATCAGGCGAGTTGGTGGTCAAACGCGGACTTAATCGTGTTAAAAAAGATATATAATGTTGGCATGCACGAGCGAGACGGCCTATTTGCGAGGTATAGAGCCTTAATTTAACTCGCTACTAGTACTTGTATATCATGACTGAACAGGACGGGAAGCTTTCTTGAAAGATGGTTGAATGCGTGTCGGTATAAATTGCGATGTAATGAGCTTGCAGTTAGTCCAGTTAACTCCAGTTAGTAGCTAACAATGTTTTTTATCGTAAAGCGGTTTCTTTTACAGGCCTTATAGGCTTTAATTAGAGATTGAAGGGTCGGGCCTTCTGGCGGAAGTCTGAGCGTAGGTAGTGGTTTGTAATGCGTGTATTTTATATTAACACGCTTTTATTAGGTCGACCTGTATGTAACTAACTATGTAATGAAATCTAACGTAACTAATTTAACCATCTTCCAAGGATCGTAGCGTCATCAAAATTGGCAGCTGTATGTAGTTCTGATGACAATACAATAATATGGTACTGTCGAACTGATCTGATGATGGAGCCGGAAGATATGAACTAGAACTGCATGATGGAACATCGTATCATAGCTGTGTTTGGATTTGTTAGAAAAGTCTTGTAATGAACTTTGACCACAATAATTTGTATGAGGTCTTTTAAAAAGGTTAGAATCGTGAGGGATTTATTGAGCTTGAAAAGTAAAACCTACTTACTCCTCACCCAATGTGTATAAGGAGAAAATAGAGTTACTTCAACGCTTGAGCGCCTTGTTTAATTATTATCCTTACTTATATTACATGTAAACGAAGTAGTTACGAAAAGTACGGACGGTCGGTTGTTTCAGTTTTTGACGTGACAACGTCTAATAAATCGATGAACGCCGGCTGCATGCACGAAAAAGTATAACTCATTGTCCCGTTACATTACGCTCCTTATCCCGTTACAACCGCGCGCGATGGTTGAGGAAGCGGGCGGGTGTGCGCCGCGCCCGACCGTCGGCGTCAATTATATTCGTTAGCGCCTCGTCTGTGATTTGATTACTAATGTAGTCGCGCTGCGATGTACCAAAAAACTCACAAGTGTTCAGAGTCCCTAAAAAAATTTTGTGTCGCAGCACTCCAGCCGCGACGCCACTCCAATTCCTGTCATTTTGTGTTGTTTTGTGCCAAAACGAACAGACGTCCCTTACTCTTGAATTTAAAATTAATTAGTGTGAAAGATTTAATAAGTGTGATAGTGAAAAATTGTGGAAAGGAAGGAAAAAACCTCTTATTGGACTTGGTAAATGATTTGCCAGAAGGTATGGTTTCAATTTTATAAATTTATATTAACCCAACTGTAATGTGGTTTGCTACCCAATAGTAAATAACTAAATGAGTATAAATAATACACTAAAATATGTAGTGTAATAAAATAAATATTAAGTTATGATGTTATTTCTTTACCATGACATACAAATACATACAAAAATTCTTCTTCTTTTTACTTTAAAAAAGTAACAATAATTTATTTTGTGCCATGAAAAAGCCCCTTGTCATCTAAATGTTTATGAGGTGCCACGAGGGGGTACACGTAGACTGATGGCAGTCATCGAAATGCTTATGAGGTGTCACGGGGGGGCACACGTAAGCTGATGGCAATTACCTACCAAACATTATGGTCAGGTAGAGGTACTATTTTGTATTTTTTGAGATAGAACGAGGGTCTATACGAAAAATACCGTACCATTGCGGACAAAAAGCGAAAACGCAAACCGCAAAACGGCACACAGTCAAATGACAATTACCTACCAAACATCATGGTTAGGTAGAGGTACTATTTCGTATTTTTTGAGATAGAACGAGGGTCTATACGAAAAATACCGTACCATTGCGGACAAAAAGCGAAAGCGCAAACCGCAAAAACGCACATCACCACATTTTTTGTGTGTGGCTATGGGGCAATAGTTCACAGAACCGACTTTAAGTGTTGTAAGATAAGACTAGGGCTTATATGCAACAATATTGTTAAAGTGCTGTTGTGAGATAAGACGAGGGCTTATACGCGACAGAAATGGTTCACATTCTACTGCATATATCACTTGTAACCTTTTTTTGTTATTTTTCTTTTGACACCATGTGAACTTACAAAAAGTGCGTTTTTTATCTGATACACAATCATATAACGAAACAATACTTCCTAAAAGAAGAAGAATTATTGTAGAGAGTAGGAGAAATACTAAAACCTTCATTCTTTCGGACCATCGGATTACAAAAGGAAACCAATTAGACCATATCAGAAATATTCCATTTTCTGAAACGTCACTTCTCTTATAATTACAGTGAAATTATGCAACCTAAGCCTCTTTTACACGAATAAGAGATGAAAAATTACAAGAAAAATCAAAATCATTTGAGGTAAAATAATAATGAACATCGTTGGTGTATTGAAATGAAGGTTAGGGAAAGACAAAGATTTAAAATTGTTTTCCCATTGGGAAACCGCTTATCAAATACATTGAAAGCAGCAAAAAATCTAGAGTGGCTTGCTAAAGACAAAGAGAATTAACAAAACCGTATCTTTAAACTGCTGGGGCCCGTCCATGTCGAGGATACAAGCCCTTCAGAGCGGGCAACCCCAACATGCCCAGGGAGAGAGAGACAACACTACAAGTCTAGCCGACTAGGCGACTCGCGGATAAAATTAGTTAAATCGGAAAGCCTAGAGATATAACCATAACACATTGTATGTACATATATCAAAATTGTAGATTAGATTAGATAGATAAGTGTTTATTAAAAGACGACATTGTACAAACATATACACATCTATTCTTTCAATGGGCGGCCTTATCGCTTAAAGCGATCACTTCCAAGTAACCATGTACGGAGTAGGATAGGTGGCACTAATAGTGGTCTTTAAAACTAAAACATAATAATTTGCGTACACAAAAGTGAAAATACTACGGTAGTAACTTATATCTATATAGTATATTATATACATACATACATAATTATATTAAATAAAAATAAAAATAAAATAAAAAGTAGTTATTTACTCATTTAAATAGTGTGCTTTCACAGGGGCTTAAAAAAAAAAAAAAAAAAAAAAAAAAAACACTTAAAGAGGCACGCATGATATCCACTAGATTAAAAATGATATCAAATTATTTGATAAAGAATCTTAAACATTAAATATTTAAATGACAAGAACTGCTATTTAAGGCGCTATAAAAATGTATGATGTATGTCAAAAATCAGTATCTTCCTAAAATATTTCTTGTACTTAAACTTGATGGCTCTTCTCATTGTATATTAAAGTTAAAACCACTTTAAAATTTCATATAACAAAGGCTTTTTCTAAATAGTAGATATAAAACTGCCCTAAAGCTCATTACAAATATTCATTAATTGCTAATTAATAAATATAATGAAATGGCATAAAAGATGCTTATATTATATTCATTATCACGAAAATACTTAAAAATAATATTTTATACATAAACTCAAGTGCCACCAGTGCTTCTCCAAGCGGGGTCGATACGACAACTTAAGTATCACCTCTCGATTCATATGAATGATGCAGTCGCATCATTCATTATTCACAAAGTTAATAAAAACTGTCGTAATACACCTCAGAAAACTGAGAATTTCATCGGTAAATTATTTAAATGTTTATTTTTTTTTCTGTATAGAAATTAGGAAAAGAAATGCAATCAAAACATCAAGATCACAAATGTACTCTACTAAGTTCTTAAAATAAATTTAAAGAAAAGCAAATTAAGACCAGGAAAACAGTACAAAAACAAAAAAAAAAAAAAAAAAAAAAAAAAAAAAAGGGGTAAATAGTAATAATATTGAATAAAATAAGATTACAGTGGCATACTTACACAATTAGATCTTTTTCCATCTCTAATAAGTAGCCTATTTCCATTTCCTCCGGCCACACGAGGACCATACCTTGTAGCTTGTTCTACATTCTATTCTATTTAATTTAAGTCGTTCATTAGAACAAATACCTAAAATTGCTGGTGTTAAAACCAATTAATGATAATTATGATGCCACATTAATCTTAAAAAGAATACGAAAAAATATCTGTGGCGTAAAAAACATGTTTAAAACAAATTATATGTATAAGGCAAGCAAATAATAAAATGGCAAGTAACTGTGATGCTTCCAGGTCTGGCTGCTGAAGCATATGTCATATACTAAAATAAAAAGCTCCATGGATATTGGAAGGACATGTTTTATAAAATCATATTAATTACTTAGAACTTAAAGCTACACAATAACTATATCATAGGATCTCACACGAAAATTATATTTTTTTGTGAAACCGAACAATTACGAAGTTCTAATAAGATGCGATAACTCCGCACCAATCTCTTATGTGAATTGAATGCATGGAGTACAATAAGTGTCATGACAATTTACATTCAATAATCAGTTTTTTTTTTTTTTCTTGTAAGAGAAAATATTGCTAACAAGCCATCTCGTATCATTTGAAATGATACAAAATTGGATTTAAAACGACTAAGTAAACTATAATTATACTTATATTAAATATAGGCCAATAATTTAACTTTTAGCCTCAAAAAAAAAAAAAAAAAAAAAAAAAAAAAAAAAAAAAAAAAAAACGAAATGCGAATTATTATTTTCATGGTATGCACCAAGTTGTTTAGGTGTAGAAGCATTTCCCTCACCTTTTTTCTCAAATTTTTACTGAAACGTTTGTGAAAGGTGATATTGACAAAACAGGATGATTAAAAGTTGTCGCTAATTGGTCATTGCAGGTATGGCCCACGCTATCGAGATGCCTTTGTTAAATCCGAATAAACATCCGAATAAGATTCAGGAAATGGCATCCATTACACCTTGCATTAATTTCCGCCATAATATCCAACATAAATGTATTTCTATAAAGATACATTTACTATAACTACAAATACAGGTAGGCAATATGCTAATGTCTGAAATAGTAGTTACTTTTGTAACGCTAACAAAACAAACCTAACAAGCCATACCTGAAATTTTATTATGAATACTTTAAATTAATTTCAATCACAATCACAATGGAGGAATCCATTGAATTTATTTAGCTGTCTTGGGTTATTTTGAGCATTTTTGGCGGAATATTACAAGTTGGTCAAATAAACCAAAATTTGAGCCGACCTGGAGTCCAGACCTCAATGATTATTGCCAACCTTTTTCCCCAATAAGGAATTAACTTTGGATATGATATCAATGTTGATAATGTTATTAACATTAGTTACGGCACAGAGATTACAAATAATGGCATTTATTAAAGTAATCAAAATAAAGACGTCAGATGTTAAATCTAACGTCAAATACGATAAAACAACAAGGAGCAACATTTTAAGTCTGGGAACATTTTTGAGTCTACTCACAACCCTTTGAGGAAGATTGCCGAAAATGCTAGCTCAAACATAGCTGACTACACAAGAGCAGATGTCTCATTAATCGACCCTTGCAAGTCTGTCGACAATTTATTTGTTGCTATCAGCATCAAACCATACTCTCGCCAAATGAATAAAAATAAATGAATAAAATGATATTAAATAAATAAAGAATAATAATCCAATCAAGAATCTATACTAGCATTTTTACATACATATAAATTATATATTAGAAAAACAGTTGGTTAACAGTTGGTTGGACTCAGTAGGTAAATCTAACACCTTCACTGTATTATGTAACAGAGCAATAGCTGTTATGTATAATTTTGATAAACATATTACTTTGACAGCTAAATTGAATGTTAGTTTATAACTTAACTATTTTGTCTTTTCTACATAAATTTATTGTAACCAGTACATGTATGAAATATTATGTAATTGCAATCGATTTCTTTAAACATCTACATTAGTAATCAAATCACAGACGAGGCGCTAACGAATATAATTAGATGATCAAAGTAACTTACCTGTAAGTGACCTTCGATCACAATTATATGAAGTTAGCGCCTCGTCTGTGTATAACCCACCCTTTAGATGACGCGTATAAAACGGTGTCATACCCAAACCCAAAGATTGCAATTACGTGCTTTGAACTAACAATGACAGGAATTGGAGTGGCGTCGCGGCTGGAGTGCTGCGACACAAAATTTTTTTAGGGACTCTGAACACTTGTGAGTTTTTTGGTACATCGCAGCGCGACTACATTAGTAATCAAATCACAGACGAGGCGCTAACTTCATATAATTGTGATCGAAGGTCACTTACAGGTAAGTTACTTTGATCATCTAATTATTATTCCTCGGAGCTCGCGCGCGGACGTATGTTGTCACTTTAAACTATCGTCCGTAAACCGACTTTACAGACAACCAATTTTTTTAACTATAAAATTATTGTTAAAAATATTTATAACTCCGTAACAGGAAACGTTACAAAAGTTATTTTGGTATACTCGTGTCAATATTGAGGTGTTCGAAAAAGTGAGATAAACAGAAAGAAAAAAAAACATTTCTTCAACATGAATCTTTTTACGTATAAAAATACGATTCTGTAGCAATAAAACAACTCGGATATTTCATGATGTCATGCTTAAATATAAACATTAATGTTTTCCTCAAATCCTTCATGATCGACTTTTGAAAAAGTAGGTCAGTGTAATAGGATCAAGGACGTAACACCCAATAATAAATAAAAATAATTTGGACCGGAAATTAAGTTCGGAAAATATCAAAGTTGTTATATCCACAGCACTTTGAGGCAGCCGAATTTAATTTTCCACATTGGCGCGTCTGTGTGGAACTCGCTCGTTCGCTAACCGCTAAATAACCCGATGCTCTCGACTGCAATAACCGTTCTGCCATAATAACCGGGAGCGAGTCTAATCTAAACCGTATTACCAGAGATGAGACAAACATTCGTACGGACAGATTGCATAATGACTGTGCATATGACTCACGGAACTCTTGCAGGATCACTTCCTTCTCCATCTGTATGTATCTGTATTTTTGGGAACGCATGTAGTCTTGTAGTTAAATTTATTCCTTACTTATTTGTTGTATTATAATAGTTATACAATTAATTCGTATAATAAAATAATAGTATAATAAAAAACAAACAATAGAGAACGCCCGAAAAAAGTGTAGATGAATTGTGTGAGTAAGAAAGAAGTGTGAATTCAGAATTTCAGATATGACGAATGATAAAGACAAATGGAGAAAACATAAACACTGCGACCTCATCTGCGTGTAATATGGACAGGAAAATATAGATAATTAAAAAAATATACATATACTGGACTTCAGCTAACGAATTCAGATCATAATAGACTGACTCGTGACCGATAAAAGCCGGATTCCCTTTCCATCTCTAAAACGAGTCCTCAATCGTAAACGTTGGCGTATTGTCGCATTGTATCCGAATATGTGTGCGAGTTGGCGGTTTCTGTTTATGGTGTCTCGGTCCGGCTAGTTTGTTGGCGAATGTTGTCAGAGACACGCCGGTAATGTCGTTAAATGGAACACTGTTGCAAGTGCTTGCACTGGAAGTAAACTCTTAGGGCCTTACCGAAAATTTTTACTTAACTTTAAGCAATGCTTAACATATTTTATCAACTTCTGGCTGACACGTAATGACACTTGCGGAAAGAAGACATAGAACTTAAGACGTTGGTTAAAGTTAAGTAACGTTTTTCGGTAAGGTCCTCTGTGGGCTAAAGCCGACCAGCCCTGCTAGCAAGGAAGGTAGATAAAACGTTTTTGTCCACGTTGTTATGTCAGTACATACTTTATTTCCTCTGAAGGGTGGATAAATCGGGGGAAGACTATTTGTCCATGTTCCACACTACTCCATGCTAGCAGGGCAGCCCTGCTAGCATGGAGTAGTGTAGAGTCTTCTACAGGTCAGACATGGCTTTTTTATCCGACTACCCAAGAAGAAGGGAGATGTTTTTCAGATATATGTATGTATATACATATATACGAATGTATGAGTGTTGGGTTCTATAAATATTTTGAAAGAAATGTCTGGGAAAAATATTGTACGTCTTAAATTCTCTAACATTCTAATATTCTGTCCTCTCCGTCTTGCAAATGTGGGTTATTTTTCACATATTTACTGTATATTACGTACGTAACTGTATGACTGTATGTAATTATTCTGTATTATATTTGATTGTATTTTCGATCGACTTCCAAAAAGGAGGAGGTTCTCAATTCGACTGTATGTTTTTATTTGTAAATCCAATATGGCTGCCGCCACAAAATGCCGGATTTTATATTTACAATATGGGTATCAAATGAAAGGGCTTTTCTAGTAAAATACAGTAAATATTATTTTTACCTACAGCGTTATCTTTCTTTTCAATAAAACCGTTTAACTTAAAAAGTTTTTTAGGAACCTCAAAAGGAAAAAAACGGAACCCTTATAGGATCACTTTGTTGTCCGTCTGTCCGTCTGTCCGTCTGTCCGGGTGTCAAGGCCTTTATCTCGGGAATGCGTGAAGGTATCGAGTTGAAATTAATACCATATATATGCAATTCCAAGTTCAACTGAACACTTCTTTTTCAACTCAAAAGAAGTGCTTAATGTACTTGTAGCATTTCTTTTTACAAAATAATTTGTACATTTTATGAGCGATCTATTTGAAGTGATTTACTGAACTCCAAACAAAGCGCAATATTTAAGGTGGCCTTAATGGATAGCTGTAAAAACAAATTGGTATTGATGAAGAGCTCTTGAAACTTCCAAGTAAAACGTCCAGTTTCTTAAAATAAAACATTGAAATATAAAACGTAAATATTATAGGCAAATAATAGCATTAAGAAACTTGTGAATTTCTTAATGGACTCGTGGACGAATTTTTAATGGACTAAAGATGAGCTCTCCTATCCTTACGTTTTGTTCGTAAACAAAATAAAAGCAAACGAAGAGCACTTTCAGATATTAATTTAAAAGTTTTTAATAGTTCTTTTAAAAGCATCGTCTATTTATTCTCGAGTGAGTCTATGAGTTTGTTAAGTTGGTGTCCAGAGTAATATAATGGAGTAACAAATATACTTAAATTCATAAAATGCGGTAAAGTTCTGATAGAGTTATATCACGATAATTGAAAACTGTGCTCACAAGAATGATTTAGAAACCTATAAGTTTTTAAATCATTCTTGTGATCACACACATACATATTACATATTTGATCCAAAATGCAATGAAAAATTTAGTTGTTATTTGAATATTATTTTAGCAGTACCTACTTTATTTTTATTTAACGCTTACCTTATTTTAATATAGTTTTGACATATTTTCTATTAAAAGGGCTACCGTTTTTATGCCCACCAGGTTGACGCCATCGGCGCCTAAGGTTTTGTCAAAATTTGTTATTATGCGTTACCTAAAGAATCAATTGCCTACTGAAAGTCATAAGTACCTAATATCAGAGAATTCCCACTACACCAGCGCCTCAAGTGGCAAATTCAAACGCGGTTACCTTCATTACGTATAATTACACTATTTCTGTATACGTATTTGTAAATTTCTTGTTCGTAATAACAACAATGTAGAATTTAAATATTTTGTGAACACTTTATGGTTGACTTTTTACGAATAAATTACTTCTGACTTGTTTACACTGATGTTAGTGAGACGACTGTATGCAATAAACTGCCGTGCCGGAGAGTGCAAGTTCAAACTTTAAATTAATTCATAACAAAATGAGCTTGAGCTGTTGGTGAAGTTAAACATCGTGAGAAGACCAAGGCAAGATGTTAAAGTACTTCCTTATGTCAGGCTGTGTAGGTTGAACACATGTTGAAAATCTATTTGTTGCGTGGTGGACGGTACTGAATAGCTCTTTTATGTATCCTTGTCCACAAATCGAAGCTTAGAGCGTAACACTCGGAAAGTTTTTTTTTTTATATCTAGAAAGTTGAGACAAAAACCAATAATGCTTCTAGCACTGCTGAGACTATAACAGAGAGTATGCAATTTATAACTGTCTCCTGGCGTCCAGTCGTCAGTCACAGTGTACTGTTTTCTTCAGCTAAAGAGTAAATATTTACTAAATATTCCGTCTTTTCCTCTTCCAAAGAAAGCGGCACGCTTCAGCGTCATGGGCGGCAGTGACGTCATCTTGTGGCATACAGAGAGCCTAATTAGAGACAGAGTTGCAGTATCATTATCATTAGTATAACGCCCGCAAAGTTCTCCCCCCTGCGAAGATTGCAAGAGTGTTTCTCAAATGAGAGCCTCTTGTGATAATTGGCCTTACTTGCAATTAAGAAGGGGGCTTGGATAATTTTCTAGGCTCAAACAATTATTTTGCTTATTTTTCTAAGATCAAAACGAAATACTACATTTAATGATTGACAGGAAAGGTATTTGAGCAGGGTTCATCAGATTTGTCGGTGTGCAAGTGAGCACACTTAGTCTGAAAGAAAAACGGAAGCTATCAGGTTGATTGATGATTTAGAAGTTGATTTGAAACAGCCTAGATACATTTTGTAATACAGTTTCTTAGAGCTTTTAGCTAAAAGCTCAACTGTACTGACTGTACTGTAGCTACAATTGTAGAGTGAAAAAAAAAGGCTATGGATTGTATGGAGGTGCGTTGTCTTAAAATGAGGATGTCGGGACGTGCTTCGTTAGATTTGCCCCCGTGACACGCCTGAGTAGTTGGTTAATGGGTAAGTATTTTCTCAATCCCAATCGCTCATCTGACAATTCGTCAGAATACTGAATCTTAGTAACACGACAGTAATATAAAATGATCGCACAACTAATTGTGCTATCTGGTTGGTCCACGGGTACCTACCTCCCTCTTATAATGTGTATTAATTAAGCAATTATTTTGGAAGCACGTCGAAGTGATCGAAATTAAAATAAAAAAATATTTTTACACTGAGAGTGTTTTAGTGATTAAATTATTATTAAGGAAATCTGTGTTTGTTCCTTTTCTTCTATTGGAATTTTCATATATTCTCTTATTTTAAAATTGTGTTTAATGACAACCCTTGTGCTTGTATTAGGTCTCGCTTTGTATAATTAGTAATTGTGTTTTTTTTTGGCAACATTGATATGGACTTGACATAATACTCTCCGACTTTTTTAATGTTGTAATAGACTTTAATAATCATTATTAGTATGTACTTACTGTGTATCATATTTATTATTGTTACAGTGCGCAATGGATACTCGGGTGTGCCAGTCGCGCTGTCCGAAGGTCTGGACATCAAGCTGGGCATGTCGGTGACGGACATCTCGTACAGTGGCCCGGGGGTCACCGTCAAGGCTGTTAGCTCGAGGACACCTAATCAGCCGCAAGTATTTAAAGGTACTTATTTGTACATACAATACATTTGACTGGCCTCATGGATCTGTGATAATATGTTTGCCTTCTGACCTGTAGGTCGTGTGTTCCATCCCCACCTAGGGCAAACATTTCTGCTGAACATGGATGTTTGTTCTGTGTCTGGGTGTTTATATGTATGATAAGATGTATGTATTTATTAAAAACAAAAACTATCAGCCATCTGGTTCCTATAGTAGCTAACTGGCCTTTGCTGGGCTTTAGGGTTACATGGTGTTGTGTGAAAATTTCCTCCACTATTTATTTGAATTTTTAGTTATCGTTCCCATTTCTACAACGTTCTCAAATTCTTTGAACTTTTCAGTTTTGGAATGATGAAAATCTACGAGTAGGCACGTTTTATTCGCTGTATGGATAGACAAATAAAGTCTTTTATAATATCAGTCTTTTTTGAGTCCACTTCAGTAGCTAACATTTGCTTCATACGGCGCGGCGTTCACAGCGAAAGTGATCAAGTTTATAGATGACATTTTTTACGAAAAGACATTGAATAAGTAATTTATTTCGTTTTAACGCTGTGCAGTCATTTTTTAATGCGGCAATACGTTTAATGCAACTGAAATAAATTGAAATCGTAATAGTGCACGCAATAATTATAGAGCCATCGTATCAATACAACAAACAAGGAAAACGTAGATACTGCTTTTTTAAGCAGTGCAGGTATTTCTGTATCTCAGCAATTTTTTTAGCCTATGCGCTTGACGCATTGCGTTTTATACTGTAGGGTCCACAATGTTTAGCGCAAAAATCTATACATACGTAGTAACTAATCTGAATATACCTGTGTAAATAGTGCGCGTCAATTGCAATGCATAGCAAATTAACAGCCAGTCCACACGGCGCGTTGCGTCGTCGCAACGCAAATATTTTAACGCATAGACGGCCACACGGGCGCTGCGCCATCGCAGCGTTACTATAACGCTGTCGTGACGTCACGACTGCAAAAACGAAATGAGCTTTCGTATGTCCTCCCTCCCTATCAACGCACAAATAACTGAGCGCTGCCGTTCCGGCATCGCAATGAGTACACCCCCGTCCGCTTCGTCTCGGGGGCTGCAGTTCAGTCTTGTGTGCGTTGCGTCGACGCAACGCGCCGTGTGTTCACTATGATTATTAGTATGTAAAACGACGCAGCGACAGCGCTACGTCGACGCAACGCCGCGACGCAACGCGCCGTGTGGACCGGCTCTAACGCAGCAAGTACAGCATAAACGAAAGTTTTGCTAAAATTTCAGATAAGTATTTAATATATTTAAAAAGTTAATAATGATTTAAGATATTTAAAAAGTTTCTGATGCGCGAGTGAGATAGCTGCGCGTGTTGATCTCCGCCTTAAACTATGCAATGGGAGCAATATACAATATATACTTACTACACACAGATAAAATAACTGCTAATTAAACCACATCCGCGTAGTCATTCATTCTTTTTAAAGTTGTAAACGTCAACATTTTACCCTAAAATACTATTTTCAGCGCGACATCGGTTCGATCTGTAAACCATTTTTTTTAAATCCTGGTGAAGCATGAATTTTATTGAAACGGGAAAACGAAAAAGTCGCTTTTAAAAACGCTCGTTCACATCGATTTTAGCCGACGGCAGGCTCAATATTGTGTTAGCGTTCATATTTTACGTTCTAAAATGGAAAAAAATCAAATTCATGTGGCCTCGATTATAAAGAGGGCGAGCGTAAAAAAAAAGAAAAACATGCCAACATAATGGGCTCTATGAGAAAAATCCACAACGCCCGACGGGCTCCTTGTCATTTCTTTGTCGTGGAATGATTTGCAATTCTAACGCGTTAATTTTACTTTGACGAGGCGCAAAAATACGGTCGGGCTGTGTTGACCCGTCTCTCCTCCTCCTAGTCTCCCTTCGCCTAGTTCCACACTGTGTACCTACGAACAGCAGCGCAGCTCCTGCTAAACTCATAAATAGGATTTTGGCATATTAGTTCTCCTATATTCCTAATACAAGTAATGAAGTAATGAATAAAAACAAAATGATAACAAAATATGTAATAGTAAGGAGTTATGAGCGCATAGGGCCCTTCACAGTTTCGCTTATGACGTGTTCGATCCATGGCACAAATCGGCGAGTCTTATTTTGAATTGTATGCTTCGCTGTACTTAGTCAACTTTGAACGAGAAAAACAAAAAACCGGACAAGTGCGAGTCAGACTCTCCTACCGAGGATTCCGTACTAACTAGTAGATAAAAGGGGAAAATTATATATTATTTTTATATTTTCCTTCATAAACCGAATAAATAATAAATTTTAAAAACTGACTTCAAAACACACAAAAGTGTCAAATGTTACCAATTATCGTAAATACATCTGCATGTATATACGATAATTGGTAACATTTGACACTTTTGCAAAGAAAAACGTGTCGGTGGAACTCTGCGATTCTATAATCTGACGCTGAGTGCGTCAGATTACAATGAAATTTTTTACAGTTAAGGATAGAGATTATTCAAAAAGTAATAAAGCAATATCTATAAAATAATTATGGGACCAACTTTGGAGCTTTCTCTATATATCGATTCAAGAAACACAAAAATTGGTTGACGAATGACGGAGTAATTCGTGTACATACATAAAAAAAATATACAGTACGAATTGATAACCTCCTCCTTTTTCGAAGTCCGTTAAAATATTTAAAAACCTATTTTAGCTTGTGCTAAGCTCTTTCAAGCTCTGTGCGAAGCTCTTTCAGATACCCCACATGATAAGGTTAAAGCACTTTAAAATTTGGACCCTCCTTCCTTGCATAAATACCCTATTTTTTGTGATTAAATTAATAATGTACAGTTTTTCGATTTTTTTTTCTTTATGTAGACTATATGACAATGCTTCTTGGCAAATTTCACATTTATCAACGGGAAGTACCCCATAGGTTTTGGTTCCCTTGCGTTGTGATATGTGTTTTTTGATTCGGCTGTATTTTTTTTTATGAAAACTGAGAAATTTGATTTTTCTCTCTGCAGCAAGAGACTGTGGATCTGCGTATATGGTCTTAATTTCAACTCGATACCTTCATGCGTTCCCGAGATACAGGTTTTGACAGACTGACAGACGGACAACAAAGTGAACCGATTTTCCTTTTGAGGTACGGAACCCTAAAAATACTACAAAATTCACAAAAAGACGTTAGACTCTTACTAGGCCTAAAAGAACAAAAATATAGACCATATACTATTGGATATAAAGTCGTACTTAAAACTCCGTTAAAACTGAGGGCTATAGGCGTATTACCGTAAATGTTTGTGGTCAGGAGTGGGTTATGGAGATGATATGAGTTTATGGGATGAAAAATTGCTTGGCTCACACAGTTCATCACTATAACAATAGATAAAAAAAAGTGTTTTCCAAAAACCTTTGTAACTATCCACACAGTGTGTGTTGTGGCCTGAGGCACTTCCGGCACATTTGCATACAGGCGGGGTCTATCCCAGATGAGGCAGTTAGACGGCGAGAGGCGGTGCCGAGACTGGATGCGCCTCGCCTCGTTTACACTACACGTTGTATGGCTTTTCTAGAAATTGGCGTATCCATTTCGCGCGAGCTTGTGGTACCTATCTGTTCCGTATGAATATTGGTACGATATGATGCTCTTCAGGTTGAGATTTTATAAGGCTTCTTTAATTTAACACTGGATAGTGTTGATACCATGTTTAACACAAGTTACTGTGCTACAGCATACTGTCTTCAGTACATAAAGCAGATATGCTATATTTCAGATCAACTGTAGATATTTTTTTTATAATTTTCAAGTATGCATTGCTATAGATATAGTGTGACGTGAGACGTTTTTTTTTCTTTTTGCTACGCAAAAGACGAAATAAGCATGACTGAGACGTATTTGATGAGTTGGTACTTCTGTGAGGGAAAAATAGACCGACAAGAAATAATATATATATATCTTTGTAACTACATATATTTTAAATAAAAAAAATAAAGATGTCAAATAGCTTAAATAATACCTAATTTAATGTCTACAATGTTAATTTTGCTAAGGATTGAAGAAACACGAAGGGAACTAAAAAAAAAGAGGCAAAGACATACTTCATCTTACTTTATTTTTTCATAAATTTCCTCCACGCATGCGCAAATGTTTTAGTGGCGTTTTTGTCTTTTGTCAACATTTGCCAAACATTTTTTTTGCCTTTGATCTCCTTATCTTTCGTACTCGATGCGCGTTACATTCTGTTATTTTGTATTTATTTAATTAGTCATTTGCCGCGGTTTCACCCGCTCGATGATCATTGAACGAATGAATGCAGCCTATTCCAAAGATTCTTCTATATCTGAACGAAAATATGCGTTCACTCGTTTGGTCCTAATAAGAAACAAACATACATAAAGACATTACTTTCGGTACCTATTATTATGTTAAGTAGATTAGATATACTTAAGTACATAAAGTGCATACTTATTTTGCCAACATTCCTTTACCCGGAACGTATACGAGATGAAATCTAATTCATGAACATCCTTTAAACCTACGTGCTTACTCATTCTATTAAACACGCGGGAAGCATAATTTATGGAATCAAAATGATTGAATTGAGTATTTATAATGACACCGGAAAATACTATATTTCGCTTAATTAATTGCTTCTGTGTTTATTCAAACAAAATAATTTTTATTTTGTTTCCAGTACTTATTTAATTTGTTGTTTTTAACGCACGATTAGTTTGTGGTAAAATATATATAACTATAAATATATATAACATTTTAGAAATATTATTTTGTTTTTAACCGTGTGTATCTATATAATTCACGTGTGTATCTGTATATGTCTGTCTGTGGCATCGTTGCTCTCAAACGGATGGACTGGTTTTGATCTAGTTTTTTTTTTGTTTGAAAGAGGATTTTGTCGAGGGTTTTCTTAGTTATGTTTCATCAAAATTTATCAAGAGTCAGCCGTTTTTTTTTGTCCGGATTTTTTGAGTTTTTAAATTTATTCTTGTAATATGCACAGAAAATTAATTAATTGCTTAAGAGATCAGTAATGACACCAGAAAACACAATCATGATATCATCTGTACTCGTATTTACTGGTGTCATTATAAATGCTGCTTAAATCGATCATTTTGATGCCATAAATTGTACCTTTTCTTTTAACGAGGGGGAAATTTTCTAAAAATACCCGGCTGCGTGTTATGTTGGAGATGCAATCGGGTTATGTATGATTGTACCCACTAAAATCCCCCCGGTAAGCCTTCGTGCTAAGCGGAGGACTCTGGATTCTCGTAACGAACACATACCGGAGCCATCAGCACTCTGACGCAGTTCCTTCTCAGCCTGCTAGGCCTTCCACTGCTGGAGCCACTCTACGCGTCCACCTCGGCCCGTTTAGGTACAAGGCTAGGGTCCCACTCTTGACCAAGCCCGGTCCCAGAAGTCCCCTTTTAATAGGCTCTTATTAGAGACAGGGGATACCGATGCCGTATTCTAGTGTCCCGTCACTAGGACGGATGAGTAGGTATCTAGAATTAAAGGATGCTCATTTTCACCCCGTATATATGTATACATGCATTACTTAAAATAGCGCCTTCCTGGCACAATACACTTTGACAGCGTTCGTTTCGCTCACCGGTCAAGGCTCACCGCTCAAACAGATCACGGCTAAACCGAACCAGGTCTCGGTTATTTTCCCTGAGAATACCTAACAGGTATTGTATCCTTTACCGATGTGATTGCGGAATGAAACGGTAGCTAAGCCCGCTGTTTGCCGGCCCCCCGGGGCCCCGTACAATACACACACAGTACACACTACACTCCTGCCTAAAAGCTTTCCATATTACGATACGCGTTTAGGGAAAATACATGTTTATAACAACATAAAAATATATCGATACACGAATGTAACAAAGATACTCGGTAATGGTTTCGAATGTTGCCGAGTTTTCTCGGAAATGTGATCGTCGAGAGCGTTACTTAGTGTTATTATACATATACTTGGAATACGTTGGACCTAGTCGAGTAGATAAGTACTTTTAGTGTGGACTCAGATTTGAATCTACATTTAAATTTATATATTTAGTATCATATAGAGGTAAAGTTTCTATTTTTGTTGTCTTGTTTGTCTAGGGTAGTCGGTAATTTCTTAGAACTAGTGAACTAATGTCAAAAATTCTTTCTCCACTAAGACACTATATTACAAAGTGAAATATTTGCAAATCAATCGGTAAAACCGAGCTCCGGCTATTTTATCGACTTACGCTGACTAATGGGTTAGTTTAAAATTAGCTTAACATTTATAAACCTAATAAGTATCATATAGATCTACCAAAAGGGTAACGAGACGGTAGTGCTAAGGGAGCGGCACAGAAGCGGAACGAGATTGGGTTTTTTACACATAAAAAGTCGTGGGAAATAGTATCTGTAGAATAATTCCATCGTTTCAGTTCAGCTGTTGATTACATAATTAAAAGTAATATTGTTGGTAATTTTTCATGAAACACCAAAGTACTTATTAGACTATTTGTGTAAGCTTATTTAAGATACGCCTAAATAATTCTAAAGCTGGTATTCATCAAAATCTCATTAGGCCAATACTTAATATTGAAACGAGATGGTAACAAAACGAGCTTTTAAAAGCTTGAACTTTGAATTGTGTTTAAAATGTATCTAACTGCAAACCGCAATCTCGCCGCTAAACTAAAAACCCTTTTCTTACATATATTCTGAAATCCTGACTAGGCAAAGCAAACCTTGTATGCGAATAGTACAAAAACACTTTATTTAACCCTCGGAGCTTAGGGTCGGCTTTGATGCTAGGTCAGAATTTCACTCCATACCGTATTCATGCAGTATGAAAAGTTATACCTACATAAATACGTGAAAGTTGTTCTACTGTTCTGATGTCTTTAAATTCTACCGTACAGTTCTCATTATATCTAGAATTAATTGAATACTTAAAATAAAACTGATCAATTTATGGTTATTTAGATTCACGTTATACGTTATGAGAAACCACAATTTGTTAATCAAAAAAATTTATGTTATGTTGTTAATTTAAATTTAATTAATAAATTTAATAGTATATTTTAATGATCAAGAGAATAAACGTTTTCTCTATATATACTATGTATAAAACAAATAGTTTTTATTATTATCACTCATACAACCAATAATAACCGTGAATATTTTAGAACAACTAATATAATTACTTTTTTACTTTGATACGACAAACTTTTTGTTATAATTAAAGTTTGAATATGAATAGTTAAAAATATAAAGGTAAGTATGAAAAGAATATTCATTTCTATTTTATGGAATAATCTTTGAGTTATTCTAGTTTTAACAAAAAATAGACTTCGTAATTGTATAAACCGGTTTAAAATAATAGCAAAGCGAGGTTGCATGCAAGATAAATTAAACAAATATATGAGTGCAAGCTCCGAAGGTAACTTCTTGTTCGTCTGTAAAAAAATAAAACGAAAAAAACTTCAGAAAAGTGTCCATACTGATATACAAATGGGTTTATTTTGCTTTCAGTCTGATTGCTTCCTACCTTTGTATACCGCATCTTAACCTGATTCCTTAACCCTTTTCTGTACCCGTGAACTAAATGATCGCCTCGTGGTTTTTTTCAGCCGCCTCATTTTTCTGAGATAAAGATCTCTCGTCTGATTACATTGACGCCATTTGCATTAATGCGATTTCATCCAATCGAATAAGACCTATAAAATCAAGATTGATTTTGGCCATTCACTCGACAGATGATAAAATTGGATTTGAAAAATAAAATTAGAAAGCGCTGGAAGATTGATTAATTCGATAAAACTTGCATAAAGAGCATTCTCTTTCTTTTTTTTTGTGTAATTCTGTAGCAACGTCAAGCGGCACCTCGGGAGCAGTTGAAGTTATTAATTGTCAGTGACAGAATTAGAGTCCTATGAAATTATTCCCTGAGGCGTACAGTTCTAAGTAATTTAAGCACGAGTTTAATTTGATGTGGATTTTATCTAATTTTAGAATTGTTTGCAGGGGACGTTATACTCTGTACGCTGCCCTTGGGAGTGTTGAAGGTGGCGGTGGCAAACAACGGACAGAATCAGCAGAATTTTGTCAAGTTTGATCCCCCGTTACCCGATTGGAAGGTCAGTTTACAAACTGAACATAATTTAATATATACTTTTTGTTTTTTTTACGTGATGAAATACCCACCCATACCGCACTGCCACGGAGAGTCAATACGGTTATGTGGAATGCCTCTTCGGTGTTCCTCCTTGGCTGTTTGTGGCA
Organism: Lycia hirtaria; assembly: GCA_947563715.1. Taxonomy (NCBI): domain Eukaryota; kingdom Metazoa; phylum Arthropoda; class Insecta; order Lepidoptera; family Geometridae; genus Lycia; species Lycia hirtaria. Next base: position 2,658,982 of record OX387380.1, read on the forward strand.
GAAATGTAGATCAGATCAGTTTCGTAAACTACCGCGAACCCGATGCGGTCGTCCACCGAACCCCTCTTATATTAGAGTGCGTCACCCTCCCTCTTCCATGTCACAACGCACTAGAACTCCATGACCAAAATAAGTTTGGGACCACCACCTCGGTGATCAAATCAGACAAATGTACGCCAGACTTCGCCGAGTCATGATATTTGAGATCTAACGAAAATATCGAAATATCTGGCCGAAATGAGATTTAAAATCAAATATCCCAGAGGGGCAATAATTTTGACCTGTTGAGGTGCACAAGCACATATCTATGTAGCATTGGACTGTTATGGGCAAGCGGGACGCTTTCCATCAGGCGAGTGTCTTGTACTCTTGTTACTTTATCATCATCAACATCTCAGCCACAAGAAGTCCACTGCGGCATAGGCCGGCCCATGGGTTTCCAAAAAGTCCGGTTGAAAGCGGCCTACATCCAGCGTCTTCCTGCCACTTGTATGGTATTTAACATTTTGTGATTCAAATTAATGACGCTTTTTTATTGTTAGATTGCAGCCATCAAACGTCTTGGCTATGGGAATCTCAACAAAGTGGTATTGTGCTTCGAACGCACGTTTTGGGATCCCAGCGCCAATCTCTTCGGTCATGTGGGCACCACCACAGCAAGCAGAGGTAATGATGATTCTTTCAATTATTAACTAACGAAATAATATAGGCGAAAATAATTTAATAACTTACATAGAAATGTCACTTAATATTAATGTCACAAGTGGTGAGATTTTTTCTACTTTCATTTTTTTCTCCAATAATTTAGCAAAAAATTATTAAATTTCAATAATTTCAAAATTATAAAAGGTCTTAAATGTTGGTTTTGTCGCTTAGACTGACGTGGTAGAATTACTTAGTAATTGAAGCTTCTATGTAAGTGAAACACATATTTTTTCCTAGGATTTTTACCTTGGGCGTGTTTATTGAATACCTCGCTGAATCCCTAGCTACCCTCGATATGCTACTCCGAAATATATTTTACTTACATTATAATATTTAGGCATATAATTATGTACCTACTCCTACGTACTTAAGTAATAAAATAGATCGGAATGGAATATTTTGTTACCTCCAAATGAAGCATCACGTAGAGACCGTTGCAGAAAAATAATGATTGACATTATTTTGCCAGCGGTTTTATAGTAAATGTATAATTTTGTGAATATTCCAAATACCTACCGTATTATGTATAATTTCATAATATTCCAAAACCCCGAATGAAACGCATTAATTCCACTTTCATCTTGCGGACTGCTAGATTGTGGAATACGCCTCCTGAGTGGGTCTTTCCCGATATATATAATCTGGGTTTCTTTAAATCGAGTGAATTGGTTTCATTTAGGTAAGCGCGCTCTATCGTAGACCGCGACGTCGCTGATGTTCAGGCGAGTTGGCGGTCAAGCGCAAACCTATTTCTATATAAAAAATAAAACCGGACAAGTGCGAGTCAGACTCGCCCACCGAGGGTTCCGTACAAACTAGTAAATAAAAGGGGGAAATCATATTTTTTTTTCCTTTTTATACCGAAAAATATACATCGTAAAAATATTTAAACACCTGTTTTAATTAATGCTAATTAAATGTTTCATATGATACCCCACATGATAAGGTTAATTCACTTTAAAATTTCGACTCTCATTCCTTGCATAACGACACTATTTTTTGTGATTAAATTTAAAATGTCCAGTTTTCGGATTTCTTCCTATATTCTTCCTATACTCTAACACAATGCATCTTGCCAAATTTCAGAGTTATAGGTCAACGGCAAGTACCCCATAGGTTTTGATTCCTCTGTGAGTGTCGAAATTGCATTTTTTACGACATATTCGGCTGTAACTTTTTTTTACGAAAACTGAGAAATTTTATTTTTCTTTCTGCAGCAAGATACTATGGATCTGCGTATATGGTTTTAATTTCAACTCGATGCCTTCACGCGTTCCCGAGATAAAGGTCTTGACACCCGGACAGACGGACAGACGGACAAAAAAGTGATCCTATAAGGGTTCCGTTTTTTCCTTTTGAGGTACGGAACCCTAAAAAAGATTGTTAAATCTCATTTCCGTATATAGTGTAACAGTATACAGTATTTTGATACGAACAAAATGTAAGTAACGCTATCACAAACAAAAACAGCATAATGATGCCTCTATGTTGTACATGTACAATCGATTTATTCAATATTGAAAATGGACATTTTATTATTCAGCAACCTATGTTTATCGGTGATTCATCTCGCTTGATCTGGATAATCTGGATTACGAGATTATAATTATATGGGACGGTTGTGGTTTTGCGACCAGAAACATGTTTAGATAATAAGGTAGCAGTTTAATAAAATAGTGACTTTTAGCTTATACATAAGTATCTCTTTAATTCAGAGAAATAAAAAAAAGGATTCTTCAGATTGGTTTACCATACTCTTGATCCATCTTAACCACGATATGTTAGATGTGTTAAAAGTTAGTATTCTGTTATACACCTATTCTATGGCACTCCCAAGTTTAGCGCTTTCCCCAGAGAAGGTCGGTTCGTAAATTATTTCCCGATGTAAATAGTGAAGGTAGAAACATCGGTGGCCGCGATAACGAATTAAAAGCTGAATAATTTAACGCCACCGAGGGCGCGACTACAGTTATAAATCACGGGAACGCGCTGAGACACGTTTTTTTTTACATTGGGCCTTAGTTCACCTTCTCGGTTCTTTCTTTGTCGTGACGCAGTTTAGGGAGGAAAGAATACGTTATGTGTTCTCACTATTAGTCTAGTAAAAATAAGATTTGTGACAACATAAAAGACACCTAAGTATATTGTTATTTAAATGAATGTATGATCGTTATGAAAATTAGTGTAGAGATAGCTTTGGACCTGGAGACGGACATAAGCTACTTATCATCATCATAATCATCACCGTTTTTTCATAACTACCGAGTGAAACCGCGGAACGCAGCTAGTCTATAAATCGGGGATTGTTGTTAATTTATGATTTTTAGTTATTTTCCTATCATAATTTCAAAGAATCCCCCCAGTTGCAAATACTGCGATCTGCTCCATACAAACGGATTTATTTTTACTAGACTATTTATTATAACTAGGGTTGTTGGTCTTTCATTTGAAAATGATTTGAAACGTCTGTTCTTGGTTAGTTTATGTTATGTAGTGACACTAGCATCTTTGTTTAACTTTCCATTCGATATTTGTTCATCAATTGTTTAATTTTGCTTCGACGCAATTTTTGATTTTAGCAAGATAGATCTACGATTAACCACCATCTCGTCTGTTGTTAAGCGACGGTGTGGCCGAGGATGGAGCTGATCGATATAGATGATATCTATTCACTGTAGCCTTGAAAATTCCAAGATTTAGATTAAGTGACAAGAATCAATCTAATTCACGAGCATTATTTATTATGCCTTAGATACCTACTCATGCTATTGATCACACGGGACGCAAAATTTATAGAATCATGATTGAATAGATTATATTTATTTTTATTATTTCTTTATAATATTTTATTTTCTTCTTCTGCGCATAATAAAACAATAAGACTTATTTAAATTATATTTTAATAGAATTTTGATTGTGTAGAATATCATATTTTCCAGTAGCATCACATTAACTTTGGCAAGAATGCACCTCTCAATAGATTTCTTTCCGAATTTAATAGAACACACAAGAAATATGGCTTGGATCTTTTTACTAGCAGTTTTAACTCTTTTAAGCGGGCAGCTTCATAACATCGATTTTAATCCACATTGACATAATTATTCACACTTTTGTATTCTAATCTGCATAAATTTAAGTTATGTAATTCATTTTGACATAAATCTATTAATTTTTTTTTTCTTACCGCTTGATTCCTCGTTGCATGATATTTGATATATTTATTGATAATTTTATATAAAAAATTACATGTCATAATAGTATTAACATATAAAAAATAAAATTTGTTCAGTGTTAACAATCATTACAAAAATACAATTTTTGAAATAGTTATTAAAATGGTTAAACATCTGGTCAACAATCTAACAATGGTCTTAAACATCGTATTATAACGAAATTATAATAATAAATAATAAAATAAAGTAAAATAGTTACAACAATATGTCAGAAAAAAAAAAAAAAAAAAGATGTATGTTGACAGTACCTATATTTTAGCATTTAACTCGAATTTGTCTCATGTTTATGTGTTACTTATAACAATGTATTGATGTATAACATGTTGGTACCTAATAAATCAATAAAATAAATAAATACAAGATTCTATAAATTTTGCTTCTTGAGGCATGAGTACCTACTCACCTATAAGCCTAGGTACCTACATATCTAGGTTTATAGGATGTTCAAGAATTAGATTACATCCCGTTTTTTTTTTTTACAAAACAGCTTTTAAAGACCAAAACACCGTTTTAAGCAGACTGAAACCACGAAAACTTGTTATTTTTATACCCGACTATACACGGCTTTATAATTTCCAAGAAATATGATTTTCTCTTCACTTTTTTTGTCATTTGCTTGCTTTGATGTTTACATCTAACACCATTATGTCGGTCTTCGGTTTTCTGTTTCTTTTCTCTCTAATCAGATAATACCGACCCTAAAAATCGCTGGTTTGTTCTGTGAAAACCGAAACAATGTATACGGGCCTTGATTTTTTAGACATCTGTACCCTAAAGGATGGGAGCCTATTACTAAGCCTACGTTGACTGGATGAACAGTCACGATTGTATATGTTTTAAACTGTAATAATGAAATGGTTATTTATTTTTACAGAATTGATAATAAAGAATAATACGGCGGATTTATCAACAAATAATAATATAAATATGTAATAATATCAAATAAATAAATATTCATTGGTGCCATCAAATTAAACGTGTTTTTAATCAAAAAAATAGTTTGGTCCAATAGTAAAAACTAAAAACCACAAAAGTATGAGTATAGTGTTGACTGTGAAGTAAAATAACAAATACCGAACACCTGTCAAGTCCGAGTAGATAGTCCTGATGTTAGCGTTTTTGTTGTGAGTGCGGAACCCTCTGTTTGTGAGTGAAAATCGTACTTTGACGGTTTTATTTTCCTGTACTGGCCAATTTATTTCGGGGCTATGTTGTGTTTAAAATGCTCGCATATCTGATGGGTTCGTATCTGTCCGTGTTGTTGGAAGAGTTATGTGAGAATATACGCCGTTTTTTGTATGTATCGGGGAAATCAACAAAATGCTTTTATGTTCAACTTAATTGCCAGATTTAAGTATGCAGCTACTAAAGTGATTTTGTTTAAATGCAATTTATAGAATACAACGTGGTTCAAGTTTTTGAATAGCTTGTTCTTGTTTATGAGGGTTTTTTTTACCAGACTATCTAAGAAGGAAGGTTTTTTATGAAGTATAAGTTTTCAACCGACTTCAAAAAGGGAGGAGAAGATATCCGTAGATGTACATATGTCACCGACATGTCACAGCGGATTCGCAAGTTGAAGTGACAGTGCACAGGGCACATAGCACGTAGGACTGACTGACCGGTGATGCTGAAAGTTCTCGAATGGATACTACGAACCGGCAATTTGGAAATACATGGGGGAGGCCTATGTCCAGCTGTGGACTTTTTGTGGGTGCGTTAATGATGATGATGAATTAAGTTATAATTTAAATAATGTACTATTACTAAGTGTTTTGAACGAGTTCGTTTGAACGATCATATTATTCCACTATCTAAATATCTTTTCCTCTCTGTCAGGGGAACTGTTCTTGTTCTGGAACCTGTACAGCGCTCCCGTGCTCCTTGCGCTTGTCGCCGGTGAGGCGGCGGCCGTGATGGAGAACGTGACGGATGACGTCATCGTCGGCAGGTGCATCGCCGTGCTGAAGAGCATCTTCGGTCACGCGGCCGTGCCGCAGCCTAAGGAATGCGTTGTTACGAGGTAAATACTGACAAAATATGAAAATTTTAATATTTCTTCTTTGGTGTTCAATAAGATCACATTTAAATGGATATCGTCTTGGTGTTGAGCATCAGTGATGTCTTCAAGGAATCTTCAAGGCTAGAGTGAATGGATATTTTCTAGATCGACGAGCTCCATCCTCGGCCACACCGTCGCATTGGTGGTCAATCGTAGATCTATCTAACATAAAAAAAACATTAAATCGAGAAAAAGTAAGTTAGGTAGCACGCCATTTGGCTGATCTTGCCGGGAGTGCTTCTTTGCCCTTAGATTACATTTTGCTTCAGTATGATCCATATTTGTATATTTGGAATGACAAAATCAAAGAGACCCAGCTTATAAAGTACTGGTACAACTACATATTATTATAAGGAAAGAGCTTCTAGGACCGTCGACTAATATTTTTCTCTTAAAAAATAAAAACGAAATACTGAGCTTATTTCAAGTAGTCAAGTCTTTCACAGTAGAGTCCTTTCGTTTCTTGATCGTAAATATTAATAGTTTAAAAACTGAAAAAAAAACCGGCTTCAAATATACGCAATTCGTTTCTTAGAAGACAAGTAAAGTAACTTTTTACTTTAAAACCCAAAGAAATAAAAAAATAAACACATCTGAAGTAGGTACCTATGCCTACCAAAAAAAAGAATCATAAAATCAATTCATAATTGGCGAAGTAATCGCTAAACAAACATGCAAAAAATCTTACAGTCGAATTGAGAACTTCCTCTTTTTTTGGAGTCGGTTGAAAACATAATTAACAAGATAACTTTCGATACCAGATGGCGTGCAGACCCGTTCGCTCGCGGTTCGTACAGCTTCGTTGCGGTTGGCTCCTCGGGCACTGACTACGATCTGCTCGCGGCGCCGATCGCTGGTGAGGACGGCGAGAACAGGCTGTTCTTTGCTGGTGAGTACTCTTATATTTACCGCGTGTACCTTGATTTTATACTTGATACTTAAAGCATTGCTGAATAGGGTATCTTTTGCGTGCAGTAACAGAAAAGAAAAGTATGCAAAAAGAATGGTCGGATATCCTTTGCATTTCTTTAAAGCCTGCAGCATACGTAAACATCGACTATCACAATCACGATCATCACAAATAGGAGAAGCTCGTGGATGATAGAATTCAGTCCGCTCCGCGGTAGAGCTTGATTTGAGGTATTTTTTTTGATTTGGTAGGTACTTTTTTTGAGCGAGCCCAAAAAAAGTACCTACATATCAGCGGTACCATACCATCCGTCAAAACTCACACTGGCTCACGGTGTGGATGACTATGTCGCTCCAACCGCACTATTCAGAGTCATTAGCAAGTATGAGTTAAGAAAACTCAAAAGTTACGATGCAACAGACAGACACATACAAATACATACATACACAGACAGATACACATTACACACGTCAAACTTATAACACCCCTCTTTTTGTGTTGGAGTTTAAAAAGCTGCTTCACACAAGACACTTCACGAATCGAGATGTGACTCTCGACGTCACGTCATCATTGTGGCCTTTGCGTCCAATTTGATTCTATAAAATCTGTTATTATATGGCAAAGGCTATCGATACCCTTTGAATATATTTTGTAGGGATTTCAAGAAGCATAAATTTCTAATGTAAAAAATGGATTAATTGAAAAGGTATAATTAAAATTTGTAAATTGGCCTGGGCCCTAATTCGTGTACGAATGTGAACGTAACAACAACAGGGTATTAATCAAAACTAAGACTTTATATAAAAATCTCTCATGACTAACTGTCAATGTTATCGCGTTGCGTTACGTGGTAGACGGTCTTAGTAAATCAGGTCTCCGATGTTGAAAACATTGCATCCAAGCTTCGTCATCATCAGCCTGCTTTAGTCCACTGCTGAACATAGACCTCTCCCATTTAACGCCATTCAGGACAATCGTCAGCTTTCCATTTCCATCCACTGCCAGCTGATTTCCGTATATCGTCACTCCATCGTGTCTCAGGGTGAACTCGGCAAACGTAGTGTTAGCCAATTCGCGATTTCCACTCCAGAACGCGTCCAATCTTAATTACTGCTTATTGACTCGCGTGAGAATATGCCCATTTACTTGCGATTTAAAGACATCCAGATTATTATGAAAACCCACATCTCCAACTCAAGACTATACCTACCGGGGAAAACGTATCCACTAAGGCAGCTATCAATATTTTATTGCGTGCTTATGCGTCTGCTACGCGTTTTTATTTCCATTCTGGCTAAACAATTTCCCGTAGCGTAGGTAAATCACCCATAGCGAGCGAAGCGCATCCTTTCCTCCTTTCCTCTATAAACTGGGAAAAATTTTCATTTGTCCTCTTTGCTCTCGAGATTCTAAATTGAACTATTAAGATGGTTCTTGGTCGTCGTTTTGTAAGACTGAATAATGACTTCTGAAGGAGCAGCGACGTTTTGTCTTCACGACGGCAAATAACAACAGTAAAAGCTGGGATAGTGGAAAATAATCATTATCTATTTGTTTACCCTTTTCAAAAATTAAATTGGTTATATAATTATAAGATATAAAATATAATTTGTAACGGTACTTTTATATAGTTATTTGAAGCTGTTAAATTGAGCATTTAGTAGAGTTGTATTACAACTTTTATTCGTAGCTTATATTTGTTATGCTTCGGACAATGTCTGTTTTTATAGCACAGCCATTTTATTCAGACTCTATCAAATGCACCCTATAACTTTAGGTATATATCGGGTATATAAGGACTTTTTCTACCGCATCCCTTCATACGGGATGTGGAAGAATAGATATTTAACAAAAGTAGGGTTTTGTACTTTTTTTTCTCAGATACACGTACTAGAACTAAAGCCAAACATCATATTCCGAAATATAGAGTTCGAGGCCCTATTTCCGATGTTAGATAACGCGCGACGTTCACACATATACCGACCCACATACACGCTTATATTGTAAGTTTTAAAAGTATTTAATAGACAGTTGATTATTCTGAAATGTTGATATATATATATAGTAGTTTACATAGTAATTTAGGACATACTTATTCATGCAAATTTAAATTGTCCAGTGTAACTGACTTTGTCATACATTCGTTCACTACATCGTAGATTTCACACATCACCTGTTAGATCCCAGTGCTGGGCAAAGGTCTCTACCATTTTCTTTACTTCCGTTTCTCACACTTCAATGTTATTTGGGCCAGCCTCGACAAAACGCATTCAAGTTGACCCAACAACGCTTTTGCTAACATCCTACCTTAAAATACCTAATAGGGAATATGCAAGAATTTTATTTCATAGGTATAATTTTTTAATTGATAACATACTAAAATGTAATACATATACAAAAAAAAAACTATCAGTCAATAAACTTTCGAGATATAAATATTTCAAGTTTAGGGGAGGGATGCTCTGTCCCTCTCTCGCAAATCAACAGTTTGTATTGAATTTATACGGCGAACATGAACCATGACGTCATCATTCGCTGTCGTGTGCTCTATATTTAACATGAAACTAAAATGCTTGTAACTGTCTTATTTTTGAAGGTATTTTAATTTTGAATGTGTGAAATGTAGGTATCTATTTGTGGTTAGCTTTCTTATGATCAAATGAATATAAATCAAATGAAACACATTTTGTTGCAGGTGAGCACACGATGCGTAACTACCCCGCCACGGTACATGGCGCGTTCCTCTCCGGGCTGCGCGAGGCTGGCCGGCTGGCAGACCTGCTGCTGCCGCTGCCGCCCATCACCAATGCGAGCGTAGCTGCCGCCACCGCAACCGCGGCCGCTATGGCGCATGCTTCTTAGTTGACGACACTTCAGATATACACTTCACTGGTCTCTAATTATTCGAGACGTGTAAACAGTATGCGACAACTTTCGAGTCATTAAAAAATTTAGGTCCTGCAACATTTATTGCTATTTATAACTAAAATCGACATATTTGAGGTCAGTGATGGAAATGATTACTTTCTATACTGCGAAGGAATTATCATTTTGTATTAATAGTTTTCTGTTTTCTTATGTATCAGTTAAGTTTTAAATGTTGTTAAAAAGTACTTATTAGCAATGACTTTTGGAGTAATAATTTGGACTAACAGTGGAAAACAGCTAGATGTAGTAAATTGTTTATCCTGGTATAATTCTTTAATCAAAAATATGGCGGTGATATTATTCTTAATATCTCAAGATTAATTTAGGTAAATTAATCTTTTTTGGAATATAAGAATCAGGCGTGTCTAATAACGTGGAAATATGTGGAAATAACGCAATTTTACATTTTCTTGATTGTAATAACTAAGCAGTATGATTTTTAATTGCGGCTGTTGTATTGTTACGACATGAAATATGGTACGATGGATTTCTTTTGATTTGATACCGTATTTAAAAAAATATGTATAGCAATACTAAATGAAACTGTGAACCTAGATGGTAGGTAATGTAGTGTTTAAGTAGCACCAATTTTGTAAAATTCTGTTTGTTTTAAATTAAAAAAAGCTTTCTTTGTAATTAAAGTCTGAGAAAACACTGTCTACTAAAAATGAGCTAGAAATTTTTATTACTCTTAAAACGACTGAAATGCTAACATTGAAGTAGTTGAATTCTTTTCTTAATTGTATTTCGACGCCGGCTGCTAGGCTGTAGAATAATTTCAGTTTGTGTTCAGATAGGTAAATTGTGGAATTATTTTTGGTAATAAAGGATTACACATTGTTTCTTGTTTTTGTTTTAGTATAATAAGTCCATTAATTAATTCGAGACCCTTTTGATGACCGATTGATTGAGCAATACCTAAAAGCAAAATGTAAATAGGACCACGAATTCTGTGAATAAAAGGAACAAAACATTAACAATACCGCATTATTGTTGCTTTACAAAAGGTGTATTAACTCTGATTCGTTTTAATTGCCCAATTTGATGTTTAAACAAACACACCTGTTGTTTGTTGCACCTGTATCACATAAATTAATGACAAATTATGGTCATATCAATCACGGGCGACGGCCAGTTTCGGTTGAAGGAGCTTAGAAAATAAAACAACACAATTTCAATCAAGGATCCAAAAAGATTTTAGTCACGGCCACACGAAAATCGGCGAATTTACCCGAATTTTGGCGAACCCCCAAAAAATCAATTGGGATCAGTTCGTATAGTTCCCATGCACATTTTCCAAGGTGGACGCAGTAGAAAATAGATAGGAAAGCTACCCGCCGCCGGCTATCTTGAATAGTGAACCATCTTTTTGATCAGCGCTTCATTGTTAATTAGCCGAATGAGGCATCGCTCTATTGAGTCTAATACCTCGAGCTGTTTTTTATGCAAGATAAATCTACGATTGACCACCAACTCGCCTGATGTTAAGCGACGGTGTGGCCGAGGATGGAACTCGTCGATCTAGAAGATATCTATTCACTCTAGCCTTGAAAATTCCAAGTTTGTAGGTCTCAGAAAACAGAGATGGCGGCAAAGAATTCCATTCCTGTGCAGTACGCATCAAGAATGTGGATCGATATCGCTGAGTACGGATTTTTGGAATTTCAACGAGAAATGGGTGGTAATTCGCCTACTTTCTGCTAGTCCTGTAGTAGTAGCTTCCTGGCAGCTAGTTTATCGTCACCGATTAACCTCACAGCTCGTCGATCCACTGACTCTAAAGCTTCCAGCTGATACTTGGCTGATCCATCAAAAAGGTGGCAGCAGTAAGTACTCCATGCACGATCGGACCTGTGCCTGATACAAATGAACCAGTTGTCCCGGTGAAAAATATCGCCTAACCTTATTAATGATGCCAAGCTTTATACTAGCACTTTTTTATTCTAGAGTTTTCAAATATAATTTTTGCAGGTAAATGTTTATATGTAGGTATAGCTAGATGTTTATATGAAAACCAAGCTTTGTAAATTAACAAAGCGAAATAACTGTGCGTTTTATTTAAAAGTTCTTTTTATCGCTGTGTGTTTGCGATGGGCGTGGCTTGACGAATTTATGATGATTTTTAATTACATTTTAAATTATTTTCCAACAACACTGCTGTCGGCAAATTGAAAACCAGGCGTGTGCATGAGATAGCAGATCAGTAGACATGATACAGTGTATGCAGAATAGACAAGAAATATTTAAGTTTCTTCGCGTAGCTTAGCTACTACCAGTTAGTAGCTAAGCTACGCGTTCAATCACAAGTGTTGCTGTGGTCGAAAGTGAAGCACGCCTATTTAGATGTTCAGAGATAAATAAGAACTAGCTATGCCACATGATTTCGTTCAATCCTCAGCAATGGTTTATAGCTAACAGACTTCCAAATAGGAGGAGGTTCTCAATTCTACTGTTTTTCTTGTATGTTTGTTCAGCGATAATTACCTACGATTGAATTACGTATTTTGAAGTCGGTTGTTTTAATATTTAAAACTATAATGTTTTCTTTTTATCTGATTTAAAGCATAAATTTATAAGCTTCTACGGTTAACCTTTTTTTAAAATTTCGTTATAATTCCGAAGTTAAAAAAAATAAAAAAAAAGCAAACCTGTAATGGTTCTAAACATATTTAATAAAGGATTATTGAAATCAAATAATATTTATAGGTAAAAAACAGTTTTTTCGTTCGTTATATGAAAAAACGCGGAATTTACTGGCAAAAGATCGGTCGGCAACGTTTTATTCTAAAGACTTAGAGTATCGGTGATAATTTTACAAATGTCTTTCCAGAAAAAAAGCGGCACAGTCTGTCTGGTGTAGAGTAGGATACTTCCTGTACTGTGTGGCAATGTTTGCGATAGTATCTTTGGTTGTAGTTAGATACTACTATTGTTGTAATAATTTAAAAGTGGAACTCGTATTTTAAGAAGCCATTTAATGTCGTGTCAGCTGCTTCCGGTACACTGATTAATTTAATGTTGATTAATAAACTAGTAATTTATTTTTCCAGGCCATTAATAATATCTACACGCGTTGTTAAATTATCTATATGTATATACATATTTAAATCTCTCTTGTATATGTGTACATTTTTTGTCAACATCTAACCTTTTTGGCCCTCAGTTTGCTTTCTCAGTTCTCTCTCTTTCTCTCTCTCTCTCTCTCTCTCTCTCTCTCTCTCTCTCTCTCTCACTCTCCTGGTTACAGATTATAGTCTATCAACACGAGCCTTCACATTTCTTTTAGAATGACGTAATGTACATTAATGATGAATTTGACAATATAAGAAAAATAATTATACCTAGTTAAAATACTGAATAAACCGACTTCAATACACGCAATTAGGACAAAAGATCCACTGATAAGATGCTTTTGTAGCCACGAAGACACACACACACACAAACACACACACAAACACACTACATTCTCACAACGATCTTCTTTCTACTTCGTGCTTAGTGCCAATGTAAAACGGTTTATAAGCACTGACGTGTACCTATGTGTAATTTTTCCTATAAATAAACATAACTATAAATAAACAAATAAAAATACTTTTTGCACCAAAAGGTACCTACAGTAAAAAAGTGTGTTGACACCTTTTCACTGTCAAACGTCATTGTCAGCTTTTAGTTTTTCAACCACTATATTTGCTCCAAGCTGTGATCCAGATGCCTGTCCAGCTGTTTTCCATCTCTATGAACTGAATTTTCTACATCACTTCTACATGCTCCCGTCTTTTGTACTCACATATGCCGCCATATGTTTTCTCCCTCTAGAGGAAAAACCTATTGCCGGCATTAAACTTACTTGAATATAAAACTTATAGACTATTTTATTGCTATTCATAGCAAAACTTGTTAAACACTACATCGTAAAATCTTACATCTATCTAATTATAATGATGGACTAAAGTTATTGGAGCTAATAAATCTCATTTTGTTATAGCTCATCCTGTTATTTCGCTAGAAACAATTAGAGCATCCTGATAACTTTCCACGTGAAATAGAGCTTTATTGGTAATATATAAGATCTATTTTTATAGTTGTTTTATGGTTTATGATGTTCTTTAATTCAACATGAGATCGTCTAGCCTCCGCCTACTGATTAGAAAGATAAAACGTGGTATAATCGACTGTTTTATACTGGGTATTTTTTACACATTGTTAGCACAATGTAGACTTTTGGGAATAGAAAATTTGTGGAGTCGATTTAGAACTACTAGATGGTGATAAAAAAATTACACATTTTATTGTGTGATCTCGTTAGAACATATTATACTTCGGTTTTTAGGATGCAAAGCTTTAGCAATTGTTCTGATTTCTGTTTCATGACTTTTCCAGTAACGTAAAAATCCAAACGAGCCAATGGACGAATTAAGAAGTTATATTACGACTTATGATATTACGGCGACATAAACATAAATCATAATAAATTTACTTATTATATTATTTTTACAAAGACATCAAGGCCAATACTTTTTAGCTATATTATATTTTATAATCTTTTTAGTGCGTTACTTTGTAGATCGCAAAGTTGCTTAGCATTAAGCGAATATTTTTTTATATGAAATAGTTCTATGATTGAGCTTGAACTTGCCTGTTGATAAACGAAACGGTAGCTTTTTATTTTTTCGCTTACTCTATCGAACAACGCTTTCGTTTATCATAATAGCATTGAACTTTAAGAATTAACTCGAATCTAAGGCTAAACTGGCGAGTAAAAAACTTGGCATCCTCAATAAGGTTAATCATTACTTCTTACACTACACCGGGACACTTGTTTCAGGCACAGGACCGATCATGTCTGGAGTACTGCTGCCACCTTTTCGATGGAGTATCAGCTGGAAGCTTTAAAGTTGGTTGACCAGCGAGCTGTGAGGTTAATCGGTATCGTTAAACTGGTTGCCAAGAAACTACTTAGCCACGAACATATAAAGTAGCTGTCTGTCTATACCTACCTATATTTACCTATTCTATAGGATTCATTTCGGCAAGTGTGTGCAAGAGCGACTTAGTCGGCGCATTACCACCTATTTCACATTAAAATGCCAAAAATCCGTACTCAGCGATATTGGTCTACTTTTTTGATACGTACTGCAAAGAAATGGAATTCTTTGCCGCCACCACTGTTTCCTGAGAACTATAATCTCAGAATTTTCATTCGTGAATATAATATATCTTCAATAATTATCTTCTAGATCGACTAGCTCCATCCTCGGGCAGCCTCGGCTTGGTGGTCAATCGTAGATCTATCTAATATATAAAAAAAAGGAAAAAATGGCGGTCAAGTGCAAGCTTATTCTCAACGCTAACAATAAACACAAAAGTTATAGGCGACTCTATGTGATTCCCTGTCCCTTCGTTACAATTAACCTTAGCGTTAAAAAAACAGACGCGCCCGACAAACGAGGAATTAATATAGGTGTCCGAGCCATTTATTCGAGTCCCCACTTTGTCCGTACATTCTTATCTGGTGTTTAATTAAGTATGCATCTGTATTGTTTGCTTAGCTTTTTGTTCGAACGGTGTACAATTAATCTGTACCGGCCTACTGAGGGGTTAATTTGTGTTTTATTTATATAAATACCTACACACGTAGGTTATTAGTTTTTTTTACGTATACACTTTCTGACCTACGGTTCGATTATGGATGGATTATGCCGATCTAAAAGATATAATATTTAGCTTTGGAAATTTTTAGTTTGTACTTTTCAGGGTAATGGCATAGAGTTATTCCTGTGCAGTGCGGGTTTTAATGAGAAATGGGTATTAGTATGCCGCCTTTCTGTTTTTAACCAACTTAAAAAAAATAAGTTTATAATTTCTGTAATACCTCTTTTATATAAAAGAAGACAGCTTCCTCAAAGGTGGTATCGGTTGGTAAACTTTGCAAGAAGCAATTTTTGGAATATGGCTGCTCAATTTCTTTTATTAAATAGAAAACACCACCAAGAATAGGTATTATATTTATTTCGAAAACAAAAACTGAAATGTGAAATTGTTGTGAGGCACCAATTAACCAACCATTCGTTAAAATCCTATTATGGATAAATATTTCATTGATGAACTTTTTTTTTAAGAAATTTCTTATTTTCTTTTTTCAAGACTAATTGGAAAAAAATACTTTCATTAGAAAATTGAACCACCTTATTTTTTAGTCAGTCTCACTGTCAATTTTTATTACTTACTATTTTCATTTAAAACTAAAACATCGTATATAAAATATGAGTAAGTACCTACATAAATAAAACAATCCGCAAAAAAAAATAAGTTTTTAACGCCTTACGTTTACCGAAATTAACGCCATCTAGTCGATAACTTGTGAAGCTTTAAAGCTGCACGAGAACTACAAAATAAAGTTTTACGCTTACCTCGTTACTGAACGCGAGGGTTCTACGAATCATTGTAATCCTTTTGCGCGTGCGATGATGAAGCAGCGACATCTTTGAATACTATTGTGAACGTCGACCAACTTAATATCATTTATTTAGTTATGAATGTTCTTAGTTTACCACTAAACCTGTAGATGTCATGATTGCGCATAAATAAACAGTTTAAACACCTGAAAATTATTTGTTACGACTGCGCAAAACGGAGGATAATGTATCAGGCTGTATGTATGTTCTATATAACATACTGTAGTATGCACGGTTTTTTACCCCCGATCCAAAAAGAGGAGTGTTATAAGTTTGAGGTGTGTATCTGTGTGTCTGTCTGTGGCATCGTAGCTCTCAAACGGATGGCCCGAATTTGGACATTTTTTTTTGTTTGAAAGAGGCAAGAATCGAGAGTGTTCTTAGCTATGTTTCATCAGAATTGGTTCAGTCGTTTTATTTTGTCGGGGGTTTTGAGTTTTCTAAACTTATACTAGTGATGTGCGAAATTCGTCTTACTTGCTATATATATAGGTACATACTCATACATAGGTGTAATTTTAACTATAAACGACTGTATCAATCATATTATGAAAACTAATGTGTTTGTTACACATTTTTATTTGAACAAACGGGTTACTCACGTCTATTTTTGAGCCGGAATCTCTGACTATAGTTTCAACCGCATACGGCGGTCGTTTTGAAAAGAAACAGTGCAGATGTCACTCCCGAAGGACATCTAAAATCGTTATATTATTGTCATGAAATTTTGCAGAGAGATTGTGGTCCTATGTAAATAGGGCGAATTCTGTGGAGATTGTTTAGAACTTAAAGAAAGAAATGGGCTATTAGTTAATCATCATCGATCACCATCATTATTACGCGGGTGAAACTGGTTATAATTTACATTACATATACTATTATAAATAAAGAATACTCATGGCAATGATATGACAACATCATTTAAGCGTCCAGTTACACTACGAAAATCGTTCTTATGCAGTCGGGTAATTTGATTTCTTGTAATATATATATATATATATATATATATATATATATATATATATATATATATATATATATATTTCCGTTATTCAATCGCCAAGTAGACAGAGATAGAGATTAGAGAGTAAAAGAGTGAGATATAGCGAGTTAGAATGTGGGAGAGTAAGAGAGTGACAGAGTGACAGTGAAAGTAATCAGAGTGAAAAAAGAAAATGTTGTATCCTAGATAGCATTGTTAGGTAATAGTCTAATTACAAATTACACAACAAGGAGAAAACCCACTGTATGTATAAACATTTTTGTATCATTCATTCAATTAACTTTCCCTCGTTGAGACACAATGTGAAATGGCCTATGATTAGATAGGTCAAGTGTCAAGGTTGAAACATATTTTCTATCGTATATCATTTGATATGACACATTATTATCGTGTGCACTAGACCTAATTTTTCTTTACTATAAATATGAATTTTTGTTGCTTGCTCCCTCATTGTAGTCTTAGGAGCAAGTTGAGTTCATGACTTTCAAAAAAAGTTTAAAATTTGTTATTATAACAATGTCATTTATATCTTTCTCAGTATTTTTTATTGTTTTAGTAATAAATACAACAAAATGTGATCGGCAAACGCAGACATCTTCGGTGCAAAACTTCAAAAATTATGTCTCAAACATGATCAAGGATCAAAGTACGAAAATACAATCTCTATTAAAGAAAATACAAACCAACGCGCAATCAGTCTTGAAGAAGATAGATAACATTAAACAAGACTCGAAAAACAATAAGAGAAAGTACACTGATATATTAAAAAAGAAGAGTGACCAAGAAAATGGTCAGTTAGAATCACCTATACTCAAAACAAGAGAGGAAGGCTCAAATTCAAGGAGTTTTAATCATTACCAACCGACCAGTTATGGGTCAACGGGAAATGCGAACTTCGTTCTGCCTACATACCACCATCATTCGATAGGGTTTGATCCGGTAAACATCATGGTATCAGTTTCGTTGCTCTCCTTTCTTCTGCAAGCTTTACAAGGACTTCTGTCAAGGACAAGACTCCCCACGCCAGTGTTCGAAGCAAAAAGCTTAAACGCTATTGAAGACTGGACGAAGAGCTTAGATAAATTAAGTGATGATAAGTATTACCTCAAGAAGAAATATCTAAAGAAGTATTATAAAGTTTAATATTGATTGAAAGTGCAATATTATCTGAATGCACTTTGAGATACATATAATGCATGTTTGTTTCTTAATTTGTCTGCTGTAGCATAAACATACGGATTATAACATGCGAGGTGGCGTCAGTTTAGTGCTTAACTGTGTACATTTTGTAGTTGGGTAATTTGTATTTTCTTTTTGTTGACATTATTAATTGTTATTTTTGTAATTAGGCGTAAAGTTGAAAGTGAATTTCAAAATAAATATAAGAAAAACACAGTGTGGTCAATTTTGAAGGTACCAATTAAATAAAATAAAATTCCTAAAATCACTAAATTCAAAAAAAGAAACAAAATTTGTATGAGGCATTATCCTTCTTCGGGTAAAAATAAATTTCATCAAGACACACCAAACAAGTTTCTTTAAATATCATTCTTAATCCTAATATGTTCTCGTATATGTAATTATATAATTGTGTATTGTTGTTAAACTACATTGTAATATAGAGCTACCAGAGCAACTTACGTTATTGTCTAATTAATTAAACCCCGTATTCTGAAACATAACCTAGAAATTCCTCGACTCGATCGTGATTCAGAATTATATTTTGTGTATAGGGAACTTCAACCAAAAGAAAGGAGACGGCCCATTTCGCGTGTCAGTTTGCAAGCACACGTACGTTTACATGTGTTGTAGTAAAGTACATGCGTCTCCATAAAGTTGAATCACTGTATTATTTTTAAATCAATACCAATCAGGTTCTATCAACATTTCTTATCTATGAAGCAGAATTTCAGTAAGTTTCAATATTCCGTCATTCAAGACTTCAATGGAGATATAAATAAATGCAGTCTTTTCAGTTACAGAACGAATGCGGTATTGAGGACGCGTGTCTTTATTTCATTATTTTGTTCGAGAAACAAGGGCGCTGCTCTCCTTATTTCATCATTTTGTTAAATCGAAATGTTATTTCCCATTTTTTGGCGCAATAATTCTTCATCTAATCAGACTCTAATAAATTGTATATTGTACTGCTAGTTTATTTTATTGCTTTGAAGTCTACACATAGTATTGAAATATACTGGTTATTTTCATGTTCATCATTATCTCACCCATAAGAAGTCCACTACTGGACATAGGCCTCCCCCATGGACTTTCAAAAAGACCGATTGGAACCGACTTGCCAGCGTATTCCCGCCACTTGTATGAGGTCATCTGTCCATCTCGTGGATGGTCTTCTTAAGCTGCACTTGCCGGTGTGTGGTCGGCCCGGTCATCAGTTCTGCGTGCTATGTGCCCTGCCGACTGCCACTTCAACTTGCAAATCCGCTGTGCTAGTCGGTGATCTTCGTACCTTATTTTATGTTGTTTTATTTAAATACTTATATGACAATATAATACAAAATCACTTTATTGATCACTTTGTGACCCATGAACTTAAACATAAAGAAACTTGAAATGATTTGGGGCGGGAATAGTCCTTCCCTTTTGGTCGATTTGAGTCAAGTTGGTGGAAGAATTACATTTAAGAATACAGGGTTATGGAATTAATATTTGTGTGCAGATATAAGCAATCTTGATATCAGATTGATCATATTAAATGTTAATCTATTTGTAGTGCTCATGATTAGTGAGTTGTTTAATTATGCAGTCCACTCAAGCTTTAGTAATCTCTGCCCCAGTTACAGTCACTTATACTAATTACGGTTGTAGAATGGCGACACAATTTTCATTTCATTACTTGTTTTGCGAGTCATAAAAGTGAATTAAAATGAATTTTGTTGTACTGGTTATATTTTCATATTTTGGGTTCAGTATGAATTATAAAATCCATGGGGGAGGGGAGGCCTATGTGATAAAAGTAAGTAATGATGATGATAAAAGTAAGTAAGTAAGTTCGTATAGACTGAGTGGCCAGCCCTAGTGTCAGAGTTATTAAGCCGCCGAAGGGCCTCTGACCTGGCTTGACGATTGACATAGGTACAACCGGGACCTACAATTTAACGTGTCATGATGATGATGATGTAATGGAAACATAACCAGGCTATAATCACTTCGTTGTCTGTCAGTCAAGACCTTTTTTTAACCAACTTCAAAAGAGAATTCTTTAATTCACAATTTCGTTATAATTTTTTGTTTGTTATCAACTAATTTGGAAAAGGTTATACTTTCAGATTGGTTCCATATACATATTATAATTTCATCAAAATCGGTTCAGTTCAGTAGTAGTAGGTAGTAGTCTGGTTTTTAAACTAATAACAGGTAAAATATGTCGGCTATTTCCGTTTTTTAAATCACAAAATGAGATTAAATTACAAGTATCACAATTGCAGTTGTAATGTATGGGTTCTAAACTTCTACTGCTGTTAATTTGTATTGGGCGACCAGTATTTTCAATTATAATGATGTGATTTTATATTTTTTGTTAAAAATAAGCGCGTACTTAGTCGGTTTTATTTTTGTGTAAAAGTGTAAAATATAAACGCATTTTTCAGAAAATCAAAACGCCTACCTCTGGATTTAAGTATTCTCAATATCAAGTGAGGCTGTCTTAATAATTTGTAAGGCGCTCGCCGATTGATTTTTTTAAAAGTCAGCGGTATTACAAATGTGCCTTGTATTATGTGTATTTAACAAAGGAAAATATCATTATTATCTTAGTTAGTGTTAATTTTATTACGATTAATGCAATTATTTGGAATATTCACAATGGCTCGGCATTTAAATATGTCAAACAGCTTAAAAATATTATTTAAAGGAAAATTCAATGCAGCCTGCAAAATAATGCCTGCAATAAACCTGCATAATGTGCTATAACTCTAAAAAGATGTAAAGGTGAATCCAAAAATATCTTACGATTATACATTTTTGTGGTCACTGGACCACTGACCACTTCCGGTGTGATCCCCAATGTTAACACAGCACACGTAGCCTGGAATTGGAACTGACTCTTAAAATAGACTGTCGACGCGGACGCAGTATTGATAGTTAAATTGATGTAATAATATAAAGAATAATCTTAGATTGTCGCTATGATCAAGATCATTTACTATTGTAACCCAAGCTAGAAAAAAACTGTTTGAAATTTGAATTTTCCGCCGCATGTCTGCTCTTGGCTTTTGAAGCAAATAGAAGTTCGTTAAAATTGCAAAATATTGAATTTTTTTCATCCCCTTCTGTTATAAGATAAGGTTCATTCGGATTTGATCATGTGATTGTTTCTTTACGATGATTGCCCTTCTAAAAGATTCTGCTTAGTTTTGGGATAAATATTCGCGTTTTGGCATTAAAGTGCATCGTACTTGCTTAAGATTAGTTATCCAATATCGTAGTCTATAATCAATAAAATACTTAAACAGAAAATACGAGATACAATATTAGTAAAAGAGTATTCATTCTAATTCAGTCCACGGGGATTCATGTGTAACATGAATCTCCGTGGACTGAATTGTCAAGTGAATTGTCAACTCAAGAGTGACCAATCTTGAAACCACAAGGTTGTAAGGTTGGTCACACCTAAGAAGGTAAATTTTTATGGTTCCGTAGTAAACAAGAAACCCTTATAGTTTTGCCATGTCCGTCTGTCTGTCTGTCCATCCGCGGCTATAAGTACTAGAAAGCTGTAATAGATTTGCAAATAATGCCTAGAAGTCGTAGAATACAATTTAGAAAAGAAAAACAAGTTTGGGGTCTCCCGTACAAAGCTTTGAAGTGATAATTTTTGTTGAGTCACGTGCCTCCCTCCCCCCTCTTTCGGCTAAACGGTTGACTTAGGAGATATGAAAAAAATATGCTAGTTGAATATATGTATGATGAAATTGAAAAGAAAACTATCACGGCTAAGTAAGCTTTAAGTACAAGTTATCGAATTATAGTCGATCAACTTAAAATAATTACTTAGACAATCCATAATATAAATAAATATGAATATTTCATTTAAATTATTATAAGTTAATTCATATGTTCATAGTATCAAACAAGAGACCCTGTTTTAAGGTCTCATAATTTATGATATGTAACTACGGAACCCTACATTGCGTGTGGCACGACACGCACTTGGCTATTTATTGTATTTACACGTGCACATGTAACAAACAACAATATTTTGTAGGTACTCCCTATAATGAGGTTAAGCCGCAGAGGCTATTGACTAACAAAACAAAAGGGAGTTGTTTGGCACTGAACAAAATTGTGCTCCAATTCACAAGTACAGAGACTTATCGGAAACAATGGAACAGGAAAAGATTATAAATTAATATTTTTGTCTTTAGGCACCCGTAATCATCATGTTTCAGGGCATGTCGACCTAAATAGAAAAGAGCTTTCTTTTTAACTCGATATGAAAGAAATAACGTGGTGTGTAATTGACAGGCTTCATGGCTCAGTAGTATAGTTTACGTCTACCTTCTGAGCTGTAGGTCGTGGGTTCGATCCGCACCCAGGGTTTGCCCTGGGTGCGGATCGAACATTCATGTTTTAGCAGAATTGTTTGCAATTCTGCTAAAACATGAATGTTTGTTTTGTGTCTGGGTATTTATGTGTACTTATACATAATATGTACATATGCCTTTACAACAAAAAAAAATGTATGTATCAGCCATCTTTTTTTATTTAAAAGGTACTCATTTATTTCAATAATAGAGATACATAATATCATATATAGACATATAAGAGAGTACAAAAACAATATGGAAACAATATATAAAATACCTATACATACTAAATATATTAACATAATCTAATAAAATAAAGTCTAATTCTTAACTAATGTTAATGTAAGGCTGCAAGTCCCACGCATGCAGACCCTGATCTGAGAGTCCCCATCACGCTCGCAGCGTTACCGCGCTGAATAAGCCAAGGAAATTTGTTGTACTGTACCCAGTAATTTTTTATTTTATAGAAGATAGATCTACGATTGACCACCAACTCGCCTGATGTTAAGCGACGGTGTGGCCGAGGATGGAGCACATAATCTGATTTACGTAATACAAGCTTTGCTTAGTTTTGGGCTAGAATAAGGTGGTGTTGTGTGAAAATAGCCTCCAATATTTATTAATTATTTATTTAATTTCTAAAATCTAAAATCCTGGAAACCATTTGATAAATTTTACTGCAAATCCGATTAGGCTGAAAATTTGCTTCGTATATTTGTTTACACTAAATATTAGCAATTTAAAATAACAATTTGTGCGCCTCATTAATGCTTCACGATTTTGCGTGTCATACATGCGCATAGCGCAGGGGCCATGCTAATCTTCTCTGTATCGTTCCAATTTTAGTACATGTACTGCCGAAGCAAGTACAGCATTAATTTTGTTTATTTACATTATTTATTAGTACGTTTACTTTATCCATTTCCTAGTGAAATTTATGTAGGTACATAGAGATAGTTACTATTGCATACTACATATATATTGTTACTATACGTGTATAAGTAGATATACATCATTCTATTTATGAAGTGCGTATTCTGATGCGTACAATCATAAATTTACTTTATAATTAAGAGTTTTTAATTTCTTGACGAAAAGGGATACCTATTATATGGATATGGATATATATTATTGATCACAAAAAATACATACATATAATCTGTATCAATCACAGGTCCGGTCGTGTATGGAGTACTGCTGCCACCTTTTTCATGGATCAGCCAAGTATCAGCTGGAAGCTTTAGAATCAGTGGACCGGCGAGCTATGAGGTTAATCGGTGACGATAAACTAACTGCCAAGAAGCTACTTAGTCTCGAGCACCGCCGTAAAGTAGCATGTTTGTCTATTTTCTACAGGATTCATTTCGGGGAATGTGCGCAAGAGCTTCATGACCTAATTCCACCCTCCCCATTTCACAACAGGACTAGCAGAAAGTCGGCGAATTACCACCCATTTCTCTTTGAAATGCTAAAAATCTGTACTCAGCTATATCGATCCACATTCCTGTTGCGTGCAAGAATGGAATTCTTTATCGCCATCTTTGTTTTCTGAGACCTACAATCTTGGAATTTTTAAGGCTAGAGTGAATTAATATTTTCTAGATCGATGAGGTCCATCCTCGGCCACATCGTCGCTTAACATCAGGCGAGTTGGTTGTCAATCGTAGATCTATCTAGTATAAAAAAACACGCCTGTTTTCCTTTGCGGGGTAGGCAGAGCATCAAAGACCATGAGGCCACTTAACCCCACAGTTGACCTTGGTTAGAAGGTTAGATGGAAGGGAGAGGGTATTAGAGGGTTAGAGGGGATAAGATGTGAGATGTAATGCTTGGAGTGACAGGGGGTCAGCCTATCACCTACAGAAATGCCAATTTCCCTCAAGTCCCTTAAATGACTTTTACTGTATGCCCGCAAGAGAAGCAGCTGGTACATTCTATGTGTTTCTTTTTCTTACAGTCCAGCATGAAAGAGCAAAAAAAATAACATACATAATTTTCCGATGTATATAGTACCACAGAAAAAAGAGGCTACGCTACTAGAGCCAATCTAACGAAAATTAAGACAAAAATATTTTTTCCATACCTACAATATTTTTTTATGACATATAAAAAAAAAAACAAGATTTTATTTTACTTCGGCTCGATAAATATATTTATCCATAGAGAATTACACCTTTCTAGCCTTTGAGTTAAGGACGGACATGTTAAAACTATGTATTCCTTGTTGACTATAGAACCCTAAAAACATAAAAATTCGAACGCCGAGCAAATGCGAGAGATACAACATCATCGAAAAGAAAATATTTTCAGGAAAAAAATTACGGCGCGAACTTTGAATTGTCTTGCGCTTTTTTTTAGACATTAGTAGGTTACTGTTTCTCATTAAAAATTACATAATTAAATACCTGGCGAACCTTTCGTATGGCAAGTTATTCCAGGTCGGCGTTACTTAAGAATTCAATTCTCTGGTTCGGTCAAAGGCTGCTTTGTTCGCTCAAGGTACCTGCTGAGTTGAACTGGGAAATATTTGAAGGATTCTGGTATGTATTGTATTCTATTGAATATTCGCTTCCGGATTTATAACAAATAGAGCTGAATAAAGTAGGAAAGTTAGGTGGACTATAATATGCATGAATTATTGGGGTAAGAAACCTTTAGTTTTACAAGACTTCAAAGCAGTATCTAAGAACCTGCCTTAAAGTATGACTTCCAAAGACTTCCAAGCAGTGTCTAAAATCCTGCAGTTCCTGCATTTGAAGTAAGCTTTTTGCAGTGCACTCCCGTACTATGTGTGTAAAAATATCAAAAACACATTATTTATAAAAAAAATACTCAAACACAAACACGAAAAACGTGTTTAGCAATTCATACACGTGAACCGAGCTCAAAAACCTTTTTTTATTTCAATTTTAATTTAAATTTAAGCATTTAGTGTTGGCTTAGAGAGGTTTCAGTAAAAATCCCAGTATTATCCCCCGTTCGGGTAGCAGACAAGCAAGAGCCTCGTTGTACGGTGACCACGCGTTTTAACATAAATCTACTTTTTAGGTGATTCAGAATATACATCTTTTAAGAACCAAACAACAGTGGAAATACTAAATATGTATAAAAAGCCCGGAAATTCATAAGAGAGTTGGAGGAAAGGGTCGTGAGCCTCGCTCCGGGTCATATCTGATGCAACATATTTCTTTATCGATACAACGCGGTAACGCAGGAGTATGATGGGGACCTTTCGGCAGGGCTCCATAAGGGGAACTCTGTTCGATTAAATTGACATATTTTTATGTTTATTCTTGACATGTATCTACGAGTATATTATAAGTGACGATTGTTTACAATTTAAGACTTGTGTAATACCTGAAATAAAGGGGAAAATCATATAAATAAAAAAAAATAAAAAAATAAACTGTATTTCTATTATTATATAGCTAAAAACATAACCCTCTTTCTTGGACAGTCGGATAAAAAGCCAATCGCTAAACAGAAAATACATATCTAAAAAAATAATATAATAGACATTTTTTCCTAGGTAATTAGCTTAATATTAGCTTTAACAGCTTTTTTAATGTGTACCTAGTGTGTATCAATAAATCAATATGAATAATAGTTATTTGTTTTTGTACTGATAATTTGAAAATAGGGGCTATGTATGTACCTACCTAAACAACTGATAATAATTAAATAGCTGAATTATAATTGATAGCCTTTGTTTCCAAATGCGTTGATGCCAACATTTCGGCAAGTGCAATAAAGACAACATTTAAAAGAGACAATGACATTATCAATCAGAGATAGACGTATGTGTCGCCATTCCAGTAGACCTTATTATTTTATTTCAACCATAATCCGTTTTTCGTCATAGCTGCATCCACAATCATACCCATGAACGAGAAATAAATGCTTAAACATCACATTGAATACAGCATTGAATTAGTACAGATGATGAATTAAAAAAAAAACAAAATATAACAAAATTCATTATCATATATATCAAGTAATAAATGACAATATTATGAGATACGAATACAAGAGCAATTTGTTGCTGTTGCAAGATACGAGTACAAGAAAAATTTGCTATTGCAAATACTCGAATGGTAATAAAAATATTTGCATTTAACGTAAAGTTTGGTCGTGCTACACATGTTCGTACTAAGCCCCGTGACGTAGGTTAATGCATCACAGCGCGGATTTTAGATCCTGCATAAACTATTCGCAGATGAGAGCAGCGACATCGTACCTACGAATTTGGGGATCCTTTCATTTTACATGATTTTGTGAGGGAATTTCCAATACGCGACTGAGCGCCTCTCGGATTGTGAGGAGCAAAGCACTTGAGTTTGATGCTCTTGTATTATGCGAAGGCGCATATAGTTGATTGTATTTGTACGAGTACGTATGAGTTCATAGATAATTCATACTTATTCATGTTTTTGTAAACTAAACCTAGGTATGCCTTTCACGTTAAAATAGAAGTTATGGAAAGTTATGTAGAGAAGTGTTTTCTCCATTTAAATGGAGAAAACACTTCTTAAGAACTGATCTACTTTTCTTTCATCTCTGACTTACATGTACGTATGTTTGTTTTCTTTTATATTTTTAGGGTTCCGTACCTCAAAAGGAAAAAACGGAACCCTTATAGGATCACTTTGTTGTCCGTCTGTCCGGGTGTCAAGACCTTTATCTCGGGAACGCGTGAAGGTATCTAGTTGAAATTAAAACCATATACGCAGATTCATAGTCTCTTGCTGCAGAAAGAAAAATAATATTTCTCAGTTTTCGTGAAAAAAAGTTATAGCCGAATATGTCGTAAAAAACGCACATTTCAACACTCACAAGGGAATCAAAACCTATGGGATACTTCCCGTTGACCTGGAACTATGAAATTTGACAAGAAGCATTGTGTTAGAGTACACATGTAGGAAAAAACTGAAAATTGTACATTTCTAATTTAATTACAAAAAATAGTGTCTTTATGCAAGGAATGATGGTCCGAATTTTAAAGTGAATTAACCGTATCATGTGGGGTATCTTATGAAAGAAATTAGCACTATTAGCACCTATTAGCAGCACGAGCTAAAACAGGTTTTAAAATATTTTTACGATCTATACTTTTCGGTTTATGAAGGAAAATATAAAAAATATATGATTTACCCCTTTTATTTAGTTTGTACGGAACCCTCGGTGGGTGAGTCTACTCGCGCTTGTCCGGTTTTTAATTTTTTGCCCTGGGAGATCATTGATTGAGGAGCAATTCTTCAAAAAAATATGAAGTTTTGGTACAAGTAGCGATATCGAATTAGCTATCTAGCGTATTTGTTTTTTATTTATTTTATGTTAGTGAGTTAAGGGGTTTTTTACGTGCTATTTTTAACTTCATGCTTGTCCTAACCATATAGTTTTACATTACCTTGTCTATGTAGTAAGAAGATGAATAGGTAATCATAGATTCGACGTACCTACTACAATTTACTTTGACTAGATAATTGAAATAAATTACTAGAAATTAAAATTTAATAAAAACAACTGTGTGGTCCAACCCTTCAATCTGCGCGTCTCACATCAAAAGAGTTTAACCCTTTCATCACACTCTGTCAACCGAAAAAATAACAACAACTGTCAATCCATTGTCACTTTCGCTCACGAGCACCCTCTAAACAAAACCGAATCATTAAATTGGGAATCCACATTTTCACACAATGCAACTGTCATGTTATGAAGCTGTCAAAAAAATCAACATTGCGCCGTTGACAACCCTTTCAGAGTTCCCTTTATGTGATTTCTTAATTTAATATTCAGCTGCGTTTTCTTTGGACAAATCGGTTTTTGTACTAATTTGACAGTTAGTTGACAAGGGCACACAATGTTTTGAATGACATTGTTAACTTGATCCAGTTTTTTATATGAGTCACCGCTATATTTCGTAGTAGGATTAAAACAGGTAAGTAATGCTTCTAAGATCATCATCATCATCATCGTTTCCGAAAAGATCGGTTGGAAGCAGCTTGCATCCAATGACTTCCTGCCAGTTGCTTCTGTTGTTGTGGCTGGTCTTCCTACGCTGCGCACGCAGGGCTCTGAGTGAAGTCCACTCGAGAACTTTTCAGGCCCATTGGCCCTAAAGGCTAATTCTACTTGGTATGTGCCTTCCTTACCATTACCACCCATTGCTACTACTTCTAAGTTCAATGGATGATAAATAATAACTCTTGGAACAACTGGACTTCAAATAAAACAATCACTATATTTACAAAATTATTTTACAAATTTTAACTGTGCAAATAGTACCTACATACGGCCTTATCCTTCTCATAATGAGAAGATGGATCGCGCCCAGCAGTGGGACAATTTGTACAAACAGGGCTGATAAAAAAAAGTACATAATCGTATTACATGTTCAAAAGGATCATCAAATTATAAAATCACTATATTTGCACACATGTCGGCCAATTTTGTCAAAGCATATCTTTTGATTTAACCCTTTCGTCACACTTAGCTTAAATACAACACTATGCAATTTAAATGTACAATCTAAACATTCATCAGGAGAATTTAAAAATGCCATTCAAATTCCATATCCCCCTTTGAACTGCTTAAGCTAATTATATAAAACATCGGTTAGGGAACAAAGCGTATAAGTACATATTCTGCTCTTTTGGGAATTGTCTCACAATAGAACCTACTTAGATTATCCTGGCCAAAGTTACAAGGAATCTGGCTTTACCTACCATTTAATTTAAGCGCGATCGCAAAAAAAAATAATTCAAATGAATATTGTTCTACTTTTATCCAACTTCTTTTTTTTAAGCAAGATAGACCAACTTGCCTCAAAGATCGCAAGATTCGTCAATTCGTCTGTAAATATTTTTTGTAACTTCTTTGTGTACTTTTTGTTTTAGGCTCAGTATAGCTTCAAAACGATCCTTAAAATTTATAAACGTTGCGTAAGTAGGTAGGAGTAGTTCAGTAATCAGCTCTAGTAATACGATTGAACTATTCGGGGGCGTGCTAATTGATGTCAGTTCAGTTTTTTACCTAGCAACACATGAGGTAAAGCTTATTTTTATGTGTATTTTTGTCTATAAATACCTATCTCCATCAACCTAAATAGTTTAACTGATTTTAATATGCAAGGCGTTTTTTTAAGATTATTGAATACCTGTGTCGCTGTATTTTTTTAAAATTATTACAATATAACTAGCTCAATGAAATGACAAATACTATAATAAGTACGTACACTGTAATGTAATGTACTGTAGTGTAGGTACTGCACTGTACTGCACTGCACTGTACTGATCATTTGTACAGCGGCTCAGCATATACTTTTCCGCGAAGAACCTACACACACGCTACGAAAGTCACTCTTACGCCGTCGGGTATTCGGATATTTTGTTTTCTTTTAATAATATATCTATTAAATATTTTAATAATACATACTTGTTATACTACAACACATTGTTTCAGCCAGTGAACAATGAGGCGTTGTTTCTCTATTGCGTCGCTATCCCTGTTCCCCTATTTATGCACATAATAAGGGCTCATTCTATCGCGATGCTCCCCTTCTCATATTTGTTTGATCTTTAAGCAAGCGATGAGGGAAGTAATCTGCTAGGTGGAGAGGTAAGCAAAGAGTATTTTAATCCTTGTATAAATATTAGAAAATGAGATACCTGCTCCTCTCGGTTATTAAGATTGGCATGACTACCGAGAGCATATTTTGAGTACAAGCTAAAACTTGGCTAGATTTTTATAATCTGCATCTTTTCAAAGAAGAGCTTTTCCTTCGAAAAAGTCTGCCAAATGCGGTCGGCACCAGTCTTTGCCGGTTGGTGACTGGTTAGTGGGCCATGTAAAGCGTGACGCGATGAAGCAAAACATAGTGTGATAACGCAGATACCAGATTCACATATACACACACATACACACACATTAGTACAGTTCTGAAGATCCCAGATACCATATTGAATTCTAAATCGGCCAGTTTTATATACTGCAACAGATGAAATTAATAGTATGTAGGTATTACATCCCAATGATGATTTTGAACGCACTCATCTTCTTTAACATTTGAGTGATTATTTAGCCATTTGTCCATCACTAGGTATAGTATCTCAATAAAGCCACGCCGTTCGCTCCACGATCTTCATGCATATAATACCGGACAGAAATAGAATTCCTTGCCGCCTTCTCTGTCCGTTGAGAACTACTCTTGAAACCTTGAAATTTTTCAAGGCTGGAGTGAATAGATATCTTCGAGATCTTTGAGCTCCATCCTCGACCACACCATCACTTAACATCAAGCAAATTAGTAGTCAATTGTAGATGTAACTATTTATTATCTCTATAAAAAAAATGTTTTTTTTTTTCATAGAGATAATAACGTAATAATTCTGGCTAATATGCTTAGTAAAAATTACAATGAAATATTTAAATTTACATCCTCTCTCAAGTTGCATTAAAGCTTACTAACGATATTAAAATTTAACGCCATCACAACGCTCTTCAAAATATCACAAAATGCACAAACATCAAAGGCGATTTTTACTTGGAACATTATTACCATAGCCTCCCTAATAATCCCAAGAAACTCCCTAAACAAGCCAAAAATTGCAAAGAACATCTTCAATCAAAGGCTAACGAAATGTCCATTCGGCGCTTGTCAAAGGTTCGCAAATATAAAATTCATTACTGCACCTCTCTCGCTAATTTGTCCCCTCTTGCAGGGGACCAAGGGTACCTAATATCCTTTAAACCGTGAGACGTCAAAGGATCTCCTCGAGACGGCACTTGTCTATTTGTAATTGAATATGAAAATCTTTCGCGCCGTGCGAGGGTTTAAAAAGTGGAATAGATTTTCTGGAACTGACAAGGAAGTACACTTATAAAAAATATAGATTTATTAGCAACCCGCGGTTTACCTATGACGATGATAACCTACATCCTCCAGTTGGTCTATTCACAACTTGTCAAATTTTGAATCAGATTGGAAATTATGTCT
The DNA here is from genome assembly GCA_947563715.1 of Lycia hirtaria. Classification (NCBI taxonomy): domain Eukaryota; kingdom Metazoa; phylum Arthropoda; class Insecta; order Lepidoptera; family Geometridae; genus Lycia; species Lycia hirtaria. The sequence continues at coordinate 2,690,822 of OX387380.1, forward strand.
CCATCTCTGTCATTCTGTATAGAAGTGACAGAGATAAAGATGTTCTTTCCACCCGATTCCGGATCCGAATGATTGTGAATCTCTTATTCACAATCATTAGGGGTACTGGTCCTAAAGAATATTTGTGCCAAATTTCACTACGATTGGTACAGCTGTTTAGCGGTGGAAAGGTAACAAACAAATAGAGAGAGAAAGAGAGACAGACAGAGTTACTTTTACTATTTTATAAGATTATTTAAGATAGGATATTTGCCTTACATGATAATAAATAATGTGATTATGTGTACGTTGCATTTTATTCAGGCATATTATTTTGTAATTCAAAACACCGTACGTATATAACGAGCACAAATTTTTGCCTAAAAACAAAATTCATTGCAATCAAATAAAAAGTATATGTAGCGAAAAATATTAATTTATTTGTTTTTTTTTAGATACAAAAATAATTAACAAACCAATGTAACCAACTTAAAAAATAATTAATCCTTATAAAAAACACTATAAATTTGCTACTAAATATTGTACACAGCTTTCAATCATATCAAAATAAGAACGTCAGACTCTAAATGGTGAAAAGAACATTTTGTGAAGTGCCCTTTTAAAGCTATACAAATTTTGTTGAAATATACCGAATATATTAATTAAATAAATAAATAAATATTTGTGGACATTTCACACAACACCATCTAACCCAAACTAAACAAAGCTTGTACTATGGAACTAGATGGCTGATAGATCAGATAGAATACATATATACATAAAAAAACACAAACTAATATTTTATGATATTTATACAGACTTGTTTTTTTTTTACAGACTTGTTAAGTCTCTTCCAGACAGCGTGTCCACGTATCTCTTACGCTTGAGAAATGGCTTGCAGTGAGCATCGGCCCTCGTCTGAAGAGTCGAGCCACGTTGAATAAAATTTTGCGATGCTCTTTAGATGAAATTAAATAATTCAAATAAAGACATCCCTTTTTGACTCTCAAAATATGATATTTGGTAAATATAAACATTTTATCAATACATTTTTTTTATGAAACAAACTAATAAATATTTTAGAATTAGATACAGTGGTTAGGATTTGGACTAGATTTCTTTTATTTATCCGTGCTAATAATATAAAAGTGAAAGTAACTTTTTTCACCGATAAATGGCTGAATAAATCTTTGTGAAATGGCACATCAGACAGAGCGTCTTTAGAATTTGGAGAAGGACATAGGCTACATTTTGTCATCATCATCATCACCGTATTCACCACTACGCGGTTGACACCGCGGGGCATTACTAGTACGAAATAGATCTACATTTGATTACTAATTCGCCTGACGACAAGCGAAGTTGTGGCCTAGCATAAAGATTTGTTATTCACTCTTGCCTTAAAAAAACCTGTGTCCTGCACTTCGCAAGATATAAAGAATGTGACAATTTCACTCTATGCATAAATTATGTAGATTTGTAATGGATTTTGAAAATTCAATGATAAATATATTATGTGTGCTGTGATGTTTCTGTTATTCCTGCAGTTGAAAGGGGAGGATGGAATAAAGGTGACGCTCTTGCGCATACTAGCAGAAATTAGAATATAATATCGGTAGAATATAACCAGGCATGGTATCACGACGATGCTGTAGACTATCTTCTTGGTATCATCAACCATTAATCTCATAGAGGTCTTCTTCTAGCTGATCCTAGGTCGCTCTGTTAGAACGCGAACGCTGGCAGCGACAGCTGGCCGCAGAACTTTCTCCACGAAAGTTGGAATTCTGAAATTAAAAATAATGAACCTAAAAGATTGTAAAAATAAATAAGATTTTGCATTATTTCTATTGCAATTACTTATTAATTATATTTACTATTTTGTAATATTACTAAGCCAAAAATGAGTAAATAAAATTCTTTATAGGTACGTATCTAGTTTTTCTGCAAGCAGAAATCTTCACGGCATCTAGTTGGTGCTTTATACTCGTAGTCTAGTTAAAATAAATCCGTTTGTATGGAACATATGAAATTAAATTCTTTGGAATAATGACAGGAAAATACCTAAGTAAAACACAGATTTATAATAATCTCTGATTTATAAACTAGCAGCGGTGATAATGACGAGACCTATATTTGACTCCGTCCACAGTTATCTCTAAATTAAATTATATAACGATCGGGTCAGCTGTTTAGATCGTGAAAAGGTAACAAACTGGCTTTTATAACATTAGTTAGTATTACATAATTGTGAAAGAAATTTATTTAAAAACACCAATACCTACTATCATTTAAATAACAATTTTCATTGCTATAATTTATGTTACAAATCTATTTTACGAGACTAACATGACAGCTAGCTCTAAGGACTACCAATATTCACGTTACTTTACACGCCTTAACACCAAAAATCGATCCATTTTGCAAACAACGACCGCTGCAATCTCTAAAATAAGATTTATATATTTCCTGGATATTACGTCTTGCGAGTACTTCGCGCAGCTTCTATTTTGCATCAGACAAGGCTTCCCGATTCGCCAATTTATAGAGGATTTGCTTCGTGAAGTCTATTTGCTCTAAGCAAAATCCAGGTTTATGTAATGTAGGAATATTGGGTATCTGGAATAGTGAACAAACTTCAGCGGATTTGTGCGATGTGCGTGGATGCCTAAATTCGGGATTAGGCCTAGCCGAGGATTTTACTTGGATTTCTAGATATTTTAGACGTTTTGGCTGGAAGGTACCATAAAGTACCTAATAAAACCCATTTAGTTAAGCTTTCAGTTTCGATTAATTTGTTTCTCTTTAGGGATACAGTTATAGGTGCAATTGTGAATTTGAATTATTATAATAATACTAAAGAGGCTATTGGCAAATCGCGTTTTAGCTATTAGTTGGGATACATAAGGGGTATAATATTATAACGAGATTTAAAAATGTATCTTTCAAATTTATGTAAGTATCTAATTATTATTAGGTAGGTGCTACATATCTCCTAGAACAGCGTGCTACATCTTCGACCTCATTATCACTTTATTGCTTAGCTTGTTATAAAAAATATATAGTAAAATTTTACATGAAACCGTCTAATAGTTTTTGATGCTCTGCTTACCCTGTAAGGGAAAAAGATACTATTTTATATATGTTTACGATTACCTACATATTATTTACAACAATTGGGACTTTCACTTTGTCATTTTTAATTTAAAAGTATTCATATCGTAGTAATTTTTTTATTCAGTGAATTTATTTATGACACTGCTTCATATTAAATAATTATACGTAAAAAAACTGAAAGCCGACTTCTAAATGCGCAATTTTGTTTTAAAATCTAAACCACTAAACAGATTTTGATAACATTTCTGTGGGTGGTCCCATAGATCTAGTATATCCGTTAAAACAAAATTCAAATACCTACTTACCGAATTGTTTATATCCTTATTTTTGAAGTCTGCAAAACAGCTCTAAAAATTAAGATAACGTGTTTAACCAAAATAAGCGGCGAGTCGGAAGAATCATTGCGAGTCGTGCCACGCGCAATGTAGGGTTTCGTAGCCGAACATCATAATTTATGTGAACTTAAAATGGGGATACTATGAATAAACGAGTTAACTTATATTAGTTTATATGAAATTTGCACGATTTTTATTTTATTTTATTTCTCTAAGTACATTCAAATTGATTGACTATTACTCGTTAACTGGTAAAGCCTACTTAGCCGTGATAGTAAAACCTACTTAGCTCATCGGCCGAAGTGTTTGTTATATTATTACTATTATAATAAATTACTATTCAAAATACTGAAAAAAAACGACTTCAAAATACACAATACAATACCTACATACGCGACTTGCTGTTCTCTTTTCAAGTGCCTGACTTGGATGATTTTACCAGTTATTTTGTTATGAAAACCAAAGTACTGCATCTATTTTGATAAAGTTTATACCTCTGAATTATGATCTACCATATACAAAAAGAATCATCAAAATCAATGCACAATTGGCTGAGTAATCGGTGAACAAACATACAGACCGAATTGATAACCTCATAACATATGTAATATGTAATTAAATACGTAACCCATGACACTCGGGAGCTAAAGACAAATCTAACGACATCTCGCACATAAAATACGGTCAAGGCGTTTAGGGTGTAAAAATGAGGTAATGTAGAAACATACATACACTCGAAAAATATAACCCTCCTTCTTGCGCAATCGGTCATAGGCACTAGGCAACAGGTCAACAATAGGCAACAGGTCATAGGCACTAGTAAATTATTAGCAAGATCACTTACGTCACAGTATGCAGTAGTCTTAGTTTTATCAGCTAACAGTTGTCACTTCAAGCAAACCGATTATTTTTGCTGCTTTTTTCTCAGCTAGAGTTAACTTGAAACTTCCTACATAGATTCCTAGTTTAGAAATTTATTTTTTCCAAAACTTTCTTGTACAGTTTCCTTGAGAAGTTCATTCGCTTCTGTAATAAATACGAGTTGGGCGTTTTATTTGGGCTTATTTCCGACGTCAACTCCCTTATTCGTATTGACATTTTCATCGGAAACTTTTCGGTTATCTCTCGAGGCAAACTCTTGTTTTGAGTTTCTGCTATTGATGCCTCGGACTTATCTTCAGATGTTTCAGTTTTGCAGAATACGGTATTGAGATTAGCTGAGTGACTCTACTGGACTGAAACTTTCTTGATAACGTTGGACCAAATTACTTCCGGTTATAATTTCTACTAGCGTATAAACTTTTTGGAATATCTGCCTTCAATGGGTATTCATAACCATAGACATCAATATTTTGGAACTGGACTGCTTTTTGCCATCAATAACAGATTATTATTGGCATGCCAATTTGAAATGCCATGCGTGATCATCCTGTGAACTAATTTGACGTATATTTCAAATCCCTATCCTATCCTATAATTCTATTAAAATCCCTTGTAAGAATTATTCTATGTAATTTTTTTTTAGTCTTAGTTATATTTCATTAACCAGAATATTACTTACATAAAACTATAAAATAAACCTGAAAACTAAAAGAGAACGAAAATATTATTTACAAATAAAACCATAACAAAAAAAAAGCATATCAATGCACAATTGGCATAAAACAAATACGCCGTAATATATATAATATATACATTTAAATTTATATATTTACAAAGCGGCTCTTAGCAAACTTTCATGTAAAAACGTACACTCGACATCGTATTAAGCACAACACACAACAGTGACACTGTTGCTCTTAAGGTAGGATTCCACCAGTGTGCGGCACTGTACCGCACAGAGTGCAGGACAAATGTATTTCTCAGTGGACTCTCGCGGGCAAACATCAGCAAAATGTGCGCACACTATATCGGACAAACCGCGAACTTTTCTCGCGCACTCGGTCTGCCTCGGTCTTGGTGGACCCGTGACGACGCACTCGCACACGTCATGTTTACGCACTCAATCTTGTTCGCGCTGCCACAGTAGGATAACGGCGCAGAGCTTTTTTAAGTAGGGTACATATTAAAACACAAGCTGCAGCACAAAGCACTACTCCATGTTAACGAGTGAACTGAAAGCAAAGCACACTTCCAAGGCATACATGTTCGTGTACAAATGTACCGTACAGCATGCATACAAAAGTTAAGTACTACAACTGAGCTGGTGGACACAGGTAATCTACTTTTGTAACTCAGGCTCGCGCACTGCAAAAGTTCTGCACAAAATGTTCATCAACAAATTAATGTTCTGAACACAATTTTAGTGGAATTCGACCTTTATGCTCTGCATGTAACCAGGGCCACGAATTCTGTGCTCTGCTTTTGTGTTTCATTTGTTTGTTCTTTCAAATGCCAACTTGTCCTATACGCAGCCTCTCTAGCCACAGCTGTCAAAGGGTGGTTCAACTAACTTCTTACCAACTGGTGTAAACTATTAGCATAGGTGGCAACTATTTTCTATTCTGTGACGGCGGAGAACTTTCCAGACGTTTGATCGGTGAGCCACTGATGCTTATTCCATATGTTACTTAATTATATGCGGTTGGTTTAGTTTCTCTAACTATTGTTTTTGTTTTAAAGACGAAGACACAAGTTTCGATTTAAATTGCCCTAGCGAGCGTATATCCTGATAATGTGTGAAATTGCCAATTGAATGAATCTGCTATTTATATATGTGGGTTTGTGGACGTTCTACATATTTGCAGGTATAGTTTGCAGGCACCATCTAGCTATTAGACATCGTAAAAAATATTCGTATTTGAAATTTCATAAAAAAATAATTTAATCTATAATAATTTTATTACCTCCTCAATGAGTAGTAACGCTTAATTACTTCTCGCCGAGACAGTTGCTTCGTCTATACCGATCGTGTATGGAGTACTGCTGCCATCTTTTTCAGATCAGCTAGGTATCAGCTGGAAGTTTCGGGGTGGGTGCAGTCGGTTTTACCGTCGAAAGGCAAATTGGTGATGATAAGCTAGTACCCAAGAAGCTAGCTGCTCGCTGGCACCACAGCAAATTTCCCTCTATTTTGGAGGAAATACTCCTCGCTTATTCAAAAAAAACCCGACGACAAAAAATTCTATAACCTGTATACCAAACTTCTTCAAGATTATTTAAAAAATATGAGCTGCTCACGAGTAGGTACTAAGAGACATCCGAGTCGACAGAAAAATGAAATTGCTAGTTGATACAGTCTTTTTTCGCTTCGCTCACTCGATTAATCGGTCAGTTAGTTTAGGAAACACAGACGACTCATTTAGTCTCAAGACAATACAAACAAATGAGCACTGAAGATAATATTAAATGTGATGCGATGTTAATTAAACTATCACAATAAATAATAATACTAGTTAAAAAAAGTTTAAAAAATATTGTATTATAATCGGTTTTCGATAAGTCTACAAAGTTTGAATAAATATCTGACCGTTTGAAATGGGTCAAAATCAAGTTTAAAGGAGTCGGTTACAAGCAAACAAATAAACATGCATACAGGTGAAGCTAATATTAAAAGCGTGTTAAAAACCTTTATCTCTCGATCGCCATAACATCAAAATATTTCGACACCAGCTCATTTAACCCACACAATGCCTACTCATCATTCACGCATAATTAAGAGAGGCTAATTACACCGTACATGCTAATGGCTCCTTACTTTCATCTCAATATGCCACGACAGTTTAAATTATTAAACTGTCGTGGTTAAAAGCATCTTTGCGGTGTGCTGATCGCATCGCAAATCAATTTTGACAAGCTTTTACAAGGTACGAGTGTATCAGCCGGGGGATGCGGGACGTGGAGGTATCTGCGACCGTGTTTAGTACATATTGCTGCTATGATTATGAACGGTTTCGCATTTTTTATTATTCAAATTTTCTTTTTTGACTCAGTGAGCGAAGCGAATGAAAGTCTCTGTATCAAATAGCAATATTTTCGTTCTTCTGTCCGGATGTTTGTTGGTACTCGCGTATAGGTTGTATTTTCCAACCAATCTAGGTGATTTTGTTGTCGTCGAAAACTTTTGATTAGTGCGATATTTCTCCCAAAAGGGGGAAAGTTTGCTGCGACGTCATTTACTAACCAATTATAATAGTAGATATTTGCTAAAAATGTTTGGTACTCAATTCTAAATAGGAATTTTAAATGATCAAAATCGCTCAAGAGTTTGTCGAGATAAACGAAATCTCGGTTGAAAAGAGAAGAAGTTTGCTACGAAGCCATTTGTCGGCCAATTTTGATATTATTTGGCAAAAACACAAAATTCTAAGCAAGAATTTCAAATATGATTAGTAAATCTCGTGACAGACTTTCTTGCAGTAGTTTGTGTTCACGAAGTCAACTGTTCGTAGTACTACTAGTTTTACTTTAGATAGACTTACGATTGACCACCAACTCATCTGATAATAGGCGACTTTTATGCTCTGCATGTAAGCATTCTAGATTGACGAGCCTTATCCTCCTCGGATAGGGCTCGTCAATCTAGAAGATATTATTTACTCACTCTAGCCTTAAAATTTCAAAATTATAGCTCTCAGGAAACAGAGATGGTGGCAAAGAATTCCATTCCTGTGCAGTACGCGTCATGAACGTGGACCGAAATCGTTGAGTAATGTTAGGCATTTTAATGAGAAATTCGTGATAATGTGCCGACTTTCTGTTAGTCTTATAGTGAAATGGGGAGAATGAAGTAAGTCGAGATTCGAGAAGCTATGAAATCTTTATAATTTTGAGTGACACGGTCCTTTACGGCGATGCTCGAGAGTCGAGCTTCTTGACAACCAGTTTATCTTCGGTCAATCGATTCTAAAGCTTCCAGCTGATAGCAGAAACTGATAGCTGGTGGCTCCAGTAATCAACACGAGATCAGACCTGTGCCTGATACAAATGACGCAGCTATCCCGGTGAGAAGCTATAGCTTAGAAAATTCTAAGATTTTTGTCAGGAAACAAGGAACGTGGCCAGAAGTTTCATTCCTGTGAAGTACACATCAAAAACGTAGCCTGAAATCGTCGGGAACTCGACTTCATACTCCATGTCATAGACTGTATTCCTTCACAAAAAATATAATTATTTTATTTTTACAACTTACAATTTAACTTTTGTTAAAAGTATTTTACTCAACATGTATCTATATATTAGAACCATACCACACCTACCAAAATAATTTATTCCACGTAAAATATAAAATATATATAAATCCAAGTCAGACAAGCTGAAATAGCTACAAGACTTGGTACGCAAAATGTAATGGAAAGTATTTTTCTACACCTAAAAAATAACCAGAAACGTGGAAACCTTATCTTACAACCCATAAATTATAGCTTAGCTCAAATTTATGTCCTAAGTGCGACGTTAGAGCTAGTCAAATATTTACGTCTATTATAATAGAGGGATCTAAGCAAGTTCTCAGAAACAGAATTCCTAATGGACAGGGTAGGCTTAACTTAGCACGTTTACTATTTAAATAGTTGAAGCGTAGAATTTGCTCGATTGTTTTGTTCTCTCATTAGTATGATTGTACGCTGTGAAATGTAACAATAATTATTTTAAGTAAAATGGCTAGTTTTAATTTCTAAAACACTATTATTATTAACGGGATATTTACCTTGGTTCGCGTTAATTTTGAGCTCCCGATATCCCTTTAATAATAATGGTGCTATAATGAATGACCGTGATAGTTTAAAAAAGTGTTTTAATTTCTTAATCATTCCATAATATTTTTCTCAATATTCTAACATTTGAATTCTCAACACCGCCACTTTCCTCGCGTAAATTTCGATCTCATCACAACATACAAAATTAAAGTGAGAGTCTGCTTAGATAGAGAACTATCACGGAAAAACACGGGAACTAACATCTCGAAATCGTTACTGCTATGGTATTCTGTGGTCTCGACTGAACAAAATAATGAAATAAGGACAGCAGCGCCCTCAATGCCACATGAGAACTCTAGCCAAACGGACTAGCTGCGTGCGTTTCTCGCGCGGAATATTTACAGAACGCAAGCATTGATTGACGCGGCTACTTTTAAATAACAGTAATTAAATACCGGCTAACGATCGGTCATCGCGTCACGAACTTGACGTTTAAAATAAGTGCCTTTTGATGTGGGAGCTAGCGGCCGACAAATTTAGGGTTAAGAGGGTTCGTTAAATTTATTGGAGATTGGTTTTCTTACAATTTAGAATAGGACATGTCGGAATCTACAAGCGCAGTCAAAACAGGTTGTAAGGAATGAAAACTAAAATAGTCGATTTTTTTATATGTAAAATTGATCTGCATTTGGCCACCAACTTATGGTAAATTGTGAAGATTTAGTTGAGGTTGAAAAAAATACAACTGAATTGTGAAACTCCTTCTTTGAAATCTGTAAAAAATAAACTGCTAAAAGGTTTTCAATTAAAAAACTATTGTTTAATATAATAAATATACCTATTATAAAACATAAATAAATAATATATCAGCTTGAAATATAATTTGTATGCACCGTCGTATTTGGAATTGAAATATACTTCTGTTCTCTACGGGTTAGTGTATGGGTTTTCCAATTACTTTGATGAATGAGAAAGCACTCTTTCCGAGCTGATGAGGTGAAAACAAAAAAACTATTGCCATTGCTATCATATTCGTTTCCTCATAATTAGTTCTGATATAAGGACCTTACTCTGAAATGCTTTGACTCCCAGCATTTCTGCACCGCCTTTCATCATTACTTTACACTACACGAGACAAGAAAGTCAAACACAAACTTTGTGCCCTAAATTCCATAGTTATTAAACAAAATATGTGCTTGCTTATTTGAAACATTTTTCTATTAAGTACTTATAATATTTGTGATCCATGGATATTTCTGCGATTTCCGTTGTTTTTCCGGCGTAAGAAAAACACGACGAAAGAAAAACACCTAATTCAACAATGTTGTTCCACGTGTTAATTAATTATGAGCTGTAGCGAACAGAACCAACGGATGTCTATAAGAAAGAAAAAAAAAACACTGAACGCGAGTATCTATGTTAAAAGAAAAAAATACTAGCTAGGAGAGTTTTGTTTTTCGAGTGTATGTTTGTATATAAGTTTCTATATACCTCCTACATGATTTTGATGTGTGTCATTAGATTTGTCGCCACGTCCTGAATGTCATAGGGAACATTTGGGCCTCATGGCTTGGTAGTAGTACGACTGCCTCCTGAGCTGTAGGTCGTGGGTTCGATCCCCACCCAGGGCAAACTTTTGTGTGATGAGCATGTTTTTTTTTCTGTGTCTGGATGTTTATATGTATCATAAATATGTATTTACAAACAAAAGTATATATGTATTCTATCAACCATCTAGTTTCCATAGTACAAGCTTAGCTTAGTTTGGGCTAGATGGTGTTGTGTGAAATGTCCAAAAATATTAATTTATGTATTTATTTTTGTACGTAATAATAATAATACAACACTCGCAAGAACAAAAAACGTTTTCGTAACCTTTAACGAACTTTTTCGTAAAAAATAAACGAGTTAAAAATATTCTCAAGATGTTCTTTTAAATAAATTATACTTACAGTATTTTTGTGCATACTTTCTTGCAAAATCGTACATTTAACACCATATCATGCGAACATAAGCTTAAGTTGCACAACGAATATCACTCTTATGCTGTCGGGTATTTTCTATTTCTTTTAATACAGATATTTATCTATTAATAATCACTTGTTAAGTACAATAATAGGTAATAATAATAACCATTGAGCTGTATGTACTTAGTACTTACGTACCAGAGGAGCTAGCTGAAACAAAATTATTGTCACATTTTTGGTAAAGTAAACAAAACAGCGTTGCAGCGCTGGATTAATAATTACATAATTTATTTACGATTATACGATACCATTGGTATATGCTTTTACTTGCAACGCAAAATTGCATCTATGATGTGTTTTCTCGCCATCAAAACGTCGAAAGCACCCATTTCAATTATTATGCCACTGAGTGAGGTGCGGCGTTCTCGACGCAGTTGAATGTAACAAAGTAGCTATTATTGGCGTCTGCTCTTGTACGTAAGTACATAAAGCTCAATAGTAATAAGTGAACTTTTAGCGCTTGTCCTGCATTACGTAATTATAGTACCGTATGGACTAATTCGAATAAAACAATAGACTTGAATTGCGGAAAGGCGAGATTAGGCGGCGTGGTCAGTGTTACCCGTTATCAGCGAGCTTGTAAAGTGCTTTCCAGCGTAAATTTATTGTGAACACTGCGTCGCAGTTGCTTATATATAACTATTACCTAACAATCTATGGCATCACTTTTTAGGGTTCTGTAATATCACGAGACAATAAACAAACGAATGGACGTATCAAATTTATAAGGATAAAATTTGTCACGTCCATTCGTTTGTCTGTTGTCTGTCATTTTATAAAAGGCGAAGTTATCGCTGCAAAAACATACAAAAAAAAACATACAGTCGAATTGAGAACCTCCCCCTTTTTGGAAGTCGGTTCAAAATTATTGAGAAAATAATTCTGTGATCACGGATTATTTTTATATGTAAAATATTAAAAGTGTAGCTCAATGTTCATTGTGCTTTTTGGCATACGTAGTCTGTTTATTGACCATTCTTGCCTTTTGTATTTCGTACGGAACCCTTACATATGCGTGTCTTGATACGTTCTTGGTTTTTTTTTTTTTTTTTTTTTTTAACAAATTTATTCTCCACAGACTCCAGGGTCCGTGCCTTTTATGAACTAATATATGCATTTATAACTACTTACATTTTTTTTTTTTAAGTTATGCAAGAGGAAGACAAAATTTTAATTTAGACTTAACTAACATGCATGCGTGTATACGCCGAGCAGTCCAGCTCCCGCAAGCAGCACCCGTTCACGAGTTGACGCATGTGCCAGCCATCGCTCTCCTCAACCATGTTTGAGGGAAGAGGGCGATCCGCCACACGACGCCGCCGCAAGAAGAAGCTTTTTAGTGAGCGTGAGTGCACTGAGTATACACGCTTTCTTATTATTATTAAAATAACACAACGGGGACAAATAATACATACAAGAATTTACAAAATTAGGGACAGACAACTAAAGAATAAAAATAACCTAACACCTAACACTTTTTTTTATTTTTTTTTAAACAAACAGTGAAACTTTCCATTCAGGGCCTCCACTACCGCCGTGTTGCGATCTTTGATAGCCATTTTGAGGTTGTAGTCTAAAATGGTCCTTGGTGTAGCTGCCATTGCCCGCCGCACAAAACGGCTGATGGCATCTCCTTCATCATCGGTGTAGTAAGTGAAGGTCCCGGTGTGCCTCGAGACTGCCACGACTGCATGCGAGACGCTGTCATGTTGCTACGTTCTTGGTTAATATTTATTTATCTTGACGTATCAGTTTGGGGGTGTGTATATAATTACAAATTTATCAAAGCATTACTTTACAGATTTATTTACTTCGATAACTTTACTTATTGTAGGTGTCCTTAAATTCGAGTGAATCGGTTTCTTTATGTACCTAAGCGCACGCGCACGAGTTGATCAATCGTAAGCCTCTGAAACAAAAATATATGATATATCTCCGAAATGTCACTAAATTAACCCAGGCCAAATATTATATCTAATCCTCAGAAAAATTTGCACTGCATTTGAACTGAGATCATGAACGTGGTATATAGCGTTGCATACGGAACCCTACCATATGTGTATCTTGAATCTATAATTATATACCCGCTCTTGGCCAGTTATTATAATCATATACTAGGTACAATAGGAAATACTAGATTGTATGAAAATTGAATATTTACATAATCAATTATAACAGCTGCGAATAGCCTACAGTAAATTAGGTGAATGTAGCGAGCAAATTATAAATCAACAGTTCCAACAAAAACATTAAATCCGATCCGACAGCCCTAGGCAACAGGAAATACTCCGTTTTTGGTATAGGCGTTGGTTACCAAATGAACACAATCACGACACACCGACCTCACCGACCGGCGAGGTCGAGGAAGCCCCAGGTCTGGTAGAAGACCTATTAGATTCTCTCCAAATAGTCAACCAGTTCAACCCAATAGGGCCACAGGGCACACCCCATCGGGGTTGCCGCACGGCAATTCGACTTCCCCCCCCCCCCCAGGCGACGGCCCAAGCCGAGGTCCGAACCTCCCTCGAGGTGCCTTTGAGCTAGTCCCTCATAACCTTTAGTTTGTAAGCGGCCCAGCGCCTTCTGCGCTCGCCAAAGTCCGGTAAGCTGTAGAGGCCGTTAAAGGCCAACAGCTCTAGTCATCTCACAAAATTCACATAATTCAAAAACAGTGTAGTATTATTACACTCTAAAGCGAAAAAAAATGAATAAACGAAAAAGCGGGATGAGCAAAAAAAGTAAAATGAGTCAGGCTTCAGGAGAATCGGGTATTAAAAATCATTTATTCAGTGTTGTCTGCCCCCAGAGTGTGATGTCGCGGCAACATCGCCGAGGTATGACAGCTAACGACAGCAATAACCCCGGAATGGCCAAAATTGAATGGAAGGTAGAAAGTTCAGGGATAATGGACAGGTTAAATAATTGAAGCCATTCTCGGTAAAAAGAGGTAAACTGGAGACGTTGAGAATTGTTAAAATTTAAAATTAGATGATTGTTGACTTGAAAAATGAATGCTACTTTTATGAGGGTATAAACCTTTAAATATGAAAGCAAGTAAGGCCTCGGGTTCATGGGTACGGCGCCGGTACTGTGAACCAGTGCCAGAGGTAAATAAAATAAATAAATAAATATTTGTGGACATTTCACAGAACACCATCTAGCCCAAACTAAGCAAAGCTTGTACTATGGAACTAGATGGCTGATAAAATACTTATATACTTTTTTTTGTAAATATATATTGTACATATGATACATAGAAACACCCAGACACAGAACAAACATCCATGCTCATCACACAAATGTTTGCCTTGGGTGGGGATCGAACCCACAACCTGCAGCTTAGTAGGTAGACATACTACCAACTGAGCCACAAGGCCAGCCAAGCAGGGGTGGCAGAAAACGGCGTCGTTAAAAATTTCAAAGTGAGGCGCCAGTATGTGTCGTCGCCGGTAGTCGCTACACGGCACACGTTAGTGGAGTTACATCGCCGATGTAGATTTACTGGTGCCTAAATTCGGTCGTCGTCGTCTTCCAATATCGACGTCATTCCATTATTGCGGTAACGGCGCCGCCTTTTTATATTGATTTATCAACTTACACAGAAAGCGAGACCAACTAATAAGGTTCATCCACGCTACTTAGAGATATTTGAATTCTAAGTATTGATTGTGCACCGGGATTTTAGTAGCGCTCGTGGCGTAGCTTGACTAGGTGTTCCCGAACGATCACCAATGTTAAGCACGGGCCGGTCAGTCTTCGGATGGGTGACTGCGAGTGGCATTTCTTTCTGAGCGCTACCGTGGGTCGGATGACACGTTAAATTGTAGGTCCCGGTTGTTCAGCAATCGTCAAGCCAAGTCAGAGGCCTTTCGGCGGCTTAATAACTCTAACATTAGGGCTGGCCACTCAGTCTATGCGAACTTACTTACTTACCGGGATTTTTAGACTACTTATTGTATTTTTATGGATGAGTACTATTGAGTAATAGTAAAGTTGTTGAAGTTTTGGTTTTGCCTCGTTTCAAACGCGACCGCTTTGCAGTTATGATCAGTGATGTCATTAACGTCATTAGCATAATCACTGACGTCGTAAGTGTGCGCGTGGGAGCGCAAAACGGGTGAGTGAGCGAGAGGGTGCCTACGTCACACTCACAAGCCATTTATGATTGCCGTCTCTTTATTCTCGTTTTGCTGTACCTTCGTTATTTTTCATCCAATTTTGATATTTTTTTTATAAAAATTATTGGATTATAAATTGCTACAAATCTACATAATAGATAATAAATGTACAAGTGCTCTCTTTCATCCGCATTTTTCGTTAGTACTATTAAGTATTTTTAAGTTTTCTAAACTTAGCTTAAATTATAGTTTAAGTAGAGGTATGTGATTTTGTTGTAATTGACTGAGCGAGCGAAGCGTCTCTGCATCAACTAGCCAAATTTTCTTTTGTCTGTTAGTTTGTACTCTCGGGCGTAATTTTGAACCAATTTTGATGTAACTTGGTGTATAGGTTCAATGAATTATATATTTTTTTGTCGTCAGCGTTTTTTTTTTTCGATATTTGAGCAATAACTTCCCCCTTTTTCCATAAAAAGGGGGAAGTTTATTGCGGCGTTAATTACCAACCGATTATAATGATATTTGGTTGGTAGGTAAAGTACACAATTATTACAACTTGTGGTAAAAATGAACAGAATTGGTCAAGTGGTTGTCGAGATATGACAACCATTATTACAACTACAATTACATTTACAACTTATGGAAAAAATGTTTTTTGGCCGTGAAATAATATCTGTAAAATCACTTAAAATTGCGAAATCGGCCAAAATTTTACATACGGCCTCCTAAGCCAAATTTATGTAGGTAGGTATTATGTACAGATGATCCAAGGTGAGCTACAAATAAGCTCTCTCGCGAGGTCTACTGTTCGTAGAAATACTAGTTAATAAAGGAATCTGTACTTAGGTTGAACGAGTTTTTTTTTACCTACATTTAAAATTAAAGTGAATTAGCTGAAAATCGTGAATATTGAATGAATTTTCAATACGAATTTGAATGGAACCTACTGTTATTGTTTTTGCTAAATTACTTATTACTTCACAAAATTCCAACCAAAAAAGTAAATATAAATTATTATTAATGTCAAAAACATTTGTAAGACGCCGAACAAAACGAAAAAATTGCTCGCCACATTCGCAAAATTTCATTCATGAAGAAATCCCTCGTAAACGCTCAAAGTGTTGCCGTTTTCATCATAAAAAGTAACCGTTTACAATCTCACAACAAAAACAACACAATGAACGAGTAAATTCTGGGCGAAGGCCATAATAGCCATAGTTTGAAAACAAAACGGCGAAATACAATAAAAAGTTAAAGCCTACGGCCGTGTTAGGTTTTATCTCGCTTACATAAATAGCGTAGAATATAAATATAGTCAGTATCACAGATATTATTTAAAAAATTTAACAATGTAGCTATAGTCTTTGAGTTTTTATCGTTTTTTTAGCGAGATTTATCCTACAGAGTTTGCAATTTTGGCAAAATAATTTACTCGTTAAAAAAAAATATGTGCCTGATGTAAACCATTTAAAGGCAAATGAGTGAGATTTTGGCCGGAACAAGTCGCTACTCTTTTATTCTCTTAAACTTGTGTTATTTAGAAAAGTAATAAAGCGAAAATCAAAATACCCGACTGCAAAATGTAGCTACACTCCATACTCACTGCAGGGCACTCCGTAATTTTTTCACGGATGCCAAGTTTAAAAAAATAGTTTTGGTTTTAGTTTTTCGAACTTTTTGCGAAGAAGAAAAGTTGATTTACTGTACTGGTTTATAAGCCACGTAAATATTGCCAAGTGGGAGTTTGTAGTGAACAATTTTAGTTTGTTAACGTTGCCCGGACAATATTAAAGGACGATAATAAAATAGTTAATTATCGACTGTCATTTAAGTTCGAGGCGCCGCGCTTTATTTGGCCGTGCGCGGGTTATTAACCTTTTTGCTGGTAGGATAAAATGTAATATATTAAACGTTGTTATTCAGCGAAATGTTTAATAATAAATAGAGAGTTTTAATATTTTGCATTGTTTAGTTTGAACTCTATAGTAACTTGTTAGTAAATAAGCAAATACAGGTATTTGATGTATTAAAAATGTATTTTTTCTTCTTGTTAACTGAAATTTGATCTATAGTACAAATACGAAAATTTCTCATAATGAAAACATGAAGCTTAATTTGGCAAAGGGTTTGAAAATTAGTTCGATCGACTTTTTCGTCTAAAATAACGTCAGATCTCAGATCTCTTCTAATAACCGAATATGACAAAATTTTACCCCATAGCGGAATCTTATTCTGATGCTCATAAATTCACATTTCATTCCAATTTGTAAAAATCCCGAGTTGTTAAACTTTTACCTCATAAAGAACAAACTAGAACAACTATCATTATTTCAAGTAATGTGATACCATAAAATATTCTCGTACTTGTTCTGTATATTGAAAATATAACTTTTAAACCCCAGTGATATGAAAGTTTTTATGTTTTATGCTCGTACTCTGTCTCAGACATAATGATGTTTGTTTATTATAACAAAAACTTTTACTGGTCATATAAGTATTATAAAGACAATAAATATCTGGTAAAAAAATTAAAGAAATTTTAACGGATGTATTGCATGCATTTTACCTAAGTTTCGAATACTTTAAAAATCGAAGTGTTTCAAACTTGGCGTTTTATATTTTATTAAATAAACAAACCCTCCCTCTTGCGCAATCGGGTAAGACTGTTTTAATTCAATTAAAACAACCCTTATCAGTTCATTTCATAATATCAATTTATATATTCGAACGAGAGTTTTCTGAAGGTTGGTGTCCCCTGAAAAGATTTGTGCGTATGAAACTGTGCGTAAGATATAGTGCGCAGGCGCGGCGCCCGCGCACTAACTTCCCTTGATTAGAATCTTACTTAAAGCCAATAAATAATTTGCTGTTAGAATAGATAACTAAATTGTATAGTGGTGGTGCACATAGTTTTTCGCAAATCGTGTACTTAACAGCATATAAAGCGACAGTTACATTATTAAAATCACTATTATTACGTACGTAAGTAATTACTGTTGTATTGTTATTGTTGTATTGTTAGAACAATATAGTATTTTGTACAAAATTTTGAAAGCTGCTTCATATTATTACAAAATGGTTGTTGCATTTAAAAAAAATGACTTTATTCTCAAACCACACCATATTTCATAGTGTCTGAAGACTCGACTCTTCCTTCAACCCTCACAAATGAGGCTGTGCGAAAATTTGAGTGACGTAGAGAGCCATGGCTCGGTGTAAAACTAAAAGATCGAGTTCGAAATACTGACATCCGACGCGGTAATGAAATTAAAATGGAACTGGGCATGACATGTCATCACTGCGTCTAGTACGCAGTGATGACAGGTGGAGTAAAGTTATGACCGAGTGGTGGCCAAGGCAAGGGAAGCGGAGTGTAGGTTGTCCAGCTGCAAGATGAATGGACGATATTGTGTATATCGCGGGTCTAACCTGGACTCGATTAGCACAGGATCGAGGCAGATGGCATGTTTAGAGAGAGAGCAGTAGAATAGAGCTGTAGATGATGATGATGATAATTAATAATAAATAAATAAATAAATAAATAAATAAATAAATAAATATTTGTGGACATTTCACACAACACCATCTAGCCCAAACTAAGCAAAGCTTGTACTATGGAACTAGATGGCTGATAGAATACATATATACTTTTTTTTTTTTTTGTAAATATATACATATGATACATAGAAACACCCAGACACAGAACAAACATCCATGCTCATCACACAAATGTTTTGCCCTGGGTGGGGATTGAACCCACGACCTTTCAGTTCAGCAGGGGGGTAATTCAGTTATTTAAAACCGATTCGTAGCTGAACCTTTTGCGAAGCATTTCCTGCCGGCTGCTTGATTTAGTAACGAGTGAAGGACGTGTAACGTTAAATCAAATGTGTCAATTGTATGACATAAAAGTGACTGGATCAAAAAAACTATGGCGGCCGACGGGAAACGCTCCACATATGGTTCGGCTATGGAGCGGTCTTGAATAACTGAATTGGGCCCCAGGTAGACGTAAACACACTACCAACTGAGCCACAAGGCCAGTCGAATTGTTGGATGTCTCAAATTTTGTTAAGTGTACAATCACCTACCTTCTTTAAAATTAAGTAAGCGGTAACAAGTCCTTACTTATGTTTAAACTAAGTATCTATTTATTTTAAATCATGTCTATTCTTTTGAAAAATTAAGTGGTTTGTGTTACCAAAATTGCTTCCTGTTATTTGACCACCGCTGTAGAGAAAATTAAGCGGTTGTTAGATCAAGTTTTTTAGCGCGTTAAGATGGAGCTCAGTTCAATGCGCGCAGCTCTCTCGCGCATCACAACTTATACATTCACTGATTAGCAAGGGCGTCGCCAAGGGAGGCGGAGGGGGCATCAGCCCCCCCCCCCCCCCCCCCCCCCGCTAGAGAAAATTTAGCCAACTGCAAAGCAACCAAAGTCCTAAGGCCATGCAATTGTACCTGTGCCTACAATTCATATTTTTCTCATCCTCCATAATATTAACTTCCCCCCCCCCCCCCCGGGTCATGGCCTGGCGACGCCCTTGCTGATTAGGGATATTAGAAAAGTAAGAAATGAATTTGTTTATTTATATAGGAGAAATATTATATAGTAGATATATTTTTTTAGGGTTCCGTACCTCAATATGAAAAAACGGATCACTTTGTTATCTCGGGAACGCGCGAAGGTATCGAGTTGTAATTAAAACCATATACGCAAATCTATAGTATCTTGCTGCAGAAAGAAAAATAAAGTTTCCAAATTTTCGTTAAAAAAAGTTACAGACGAATATATCGTAAAAAAACGCACATTTCGACACTCACATGAGAATAAAAACCTATAGGGTACTTCCCGTTGACCTAGAACAATGAAATTTGGCAAGAAGCATTGTGTTACAGTACACATAAAGGAAAAAATCCGAAAACTGGGCATTTTTTATTTAATCACAAAAAATAGTGTCTTTACGCAAGGAATCCAAATTTTAGAGATCTTTAACCGTATCATGTGGGGTATCATATGAAAGAGCTTTATTAGTATAAGTTAAAACAGGGTTTTAAATATTTTTACGATGTATACTTTTCGGTATAAGATGGAAAATATAAAAAAAAAAATGATTTCCCCCTTTTATCTTCTAGTTTGTACGGAACCCTCGGTGGTCGAGTCTGACTCGCACTTGTCCGGTTTTTTTTTATACAAGATAAGTCAACGATTGACCACCAACTCGCCTGATGTTAAGCGACGGTGTGGCCGAGGATGGAGCTCGTCGATCTAGAAGATATCTATTCACTCTAGCCTTGAAAATTCCAAGATTGATGTGTAATAATAAATATGTAATGTGAAGACATGTTTTTAGGGTTCCGTAGTAAACCAGAAAGCGTTCGGTTGTTCATTCGAACGCACGTATTGTCTGATCACTTCACATTCGAACTCGTTGTGTGCAACTAGTGCTGGACTAGGGTGTTATCGATACATGTCGATAGTTCACCTTAGTCCAACATGGAGAAGTTTCTTAACAAATCAATATCAAACTCTGGCCAGCCCAACAAGAGGCCGCTGGAGGATTTAACCTCGCCGGAGAAAACCCAATGGAGTAAACCAAAGAAATTTGTTGCAAACCCCATACATGGTCACAAACTTATCGAGACTCCTACTAGCAATCGCTTCGAAGACTTACCAGTGGTCGATATTGATGTACCTTCAGCTCTGTTCCAAAACGCCAGCAAGAAAAAGACAACCAACAATACTCCAGTAATAATCGTCGAACTAAATGAAAACTTGACTCACCAGAAAATCAAACAAGTGATTGAAAAGTACTCTAAAAACTTCCATATGCAGAACAGAGGACGTAAACTCGTGCGAGTGCAATGCTACTCAGCAAAAGATCACCAGGTGCTTAAAGATGGCCTGCAAAACGATAACGTAGTATTCTACACTTTTACACGTAAAGATGAAAAGACCCCAAAAGCAGTCATAAAAGGCTTACCGAAATGTGTTCACACTGATATCTCCAACGAACTAGCTTCCCTAGGATTCCAAGGAGCCATGATCTCAGAAATGAGAACACAGCACCCCACGGACTGCCCACCCATACTAGTACAACTTCCGAGCGGGACAAACATGGCCAAATTTAAGCACATAAGGTACCTTTCCAACTGTGTTGTTGATATACAGCGCTACAAACCGACCAAAAAGTTGGGTACACAGTGCTTTAGATGCCAAAATTTTGGGCATGCATCGAGGAATTGTAATAGGCCACCTAGGTGTGTAAAGTGCGCATTGTCACATCCGACATGGGAATGTCCCAAAACAGATAATAAGCAACCTGCACGTTGCTGCAATTGTCAAATGGATCACCCCGCCAACTATGCTCAATGCACGGAACGCATAAAATACCTAGAGCGTATTCAGTCAAAACGTGCGGAACTGCGCAAGAACATAGCCTCTGAAGCTTCTCGTGTGGTACTAACGGATCATAAAACGTGGGCTCATGTCACAGATAATAGCAAGTCTAGATCATCGAAACCTCAAACCAACACCGTTGCACGGCCTGAAGTAATCAAGCATGACAACATTCCAACCACGAGACAACAAAGCCGAACTACTGCAGGAAAACAAGCTCCAGCTACCAATATTAAGTCAGCCATGGACTATGAAACCACTGAGATGCTTGAAATATTAACGACTATAGAGTCAATTAAGCAAGAATTTAAGAAATGCAAAACTTTTACGGAAAAAGTTATTCTAATATTAACACATTTAGGTCATTATGTCTAGTTGTAAGGAGTTACGTATTCTATATTGGAACGCCGACGGCATTCATGGTAAGCAACAAGAACTTGCAGAACTTGTGGTAAGTGAACTCAAAGCCGATATCATCGCACTCTCTGAAACTAGGTTGACTAGGCGCCTCAATCTTAGGATCCCTGGTTACGCTTGTTACCGCATGGACAAACACAATAATAACTTTGGTCAAGGCGTTGCTATCTTAGTCCGATCAGATCTTGCTCACAACTTGCTACCTAAACCTCGCAACCAAAATCTTGAAGCTATTGGTATTACATTAAATGTCAGCAACAGCAAGGTTAATATTTATTCGGTTTACCAATCTCCTAATCTTCCATTCATTACAACTGATATTGATTGTCTCTTAGCAACCGGTCATATGGTTTTGGCTATGGGTGATTTGAATGCTAAGCATCCTTTGTGGTCTCCAGGGCCTAGCAATATCCGTGGTAGAATCTTAAATAATCATATGCTCATCAATGACTTTGTGATACATGCTCCTCGGGACCCTACTCTTGTACATTATTCTGCTGCCTATAAACCTTCAATCCCTGATATTCTTCTTTCCAAGAACATCTACTCGCTTGACCAAATAGTTACTATCCCAGCTTTGTCATCAAATCATTTTCCAGTACTTGTTAAAATTGACATAAACTTTCAACGTGAACCTATTCAAAAATTAAATTACAGTAAAGCAAACTGGACAAAGTTTCGTGAATATCTTAATGAAAATATTATACTAACTTCAAACACTTACAGATCTACTGATGAAATTGATTCATCAATCATCAACCTACAACAAACTTTGATAAGGGCTAGAGACCAGTGTGTTCCGATCACTACTCTAAAGCCATGGAACTCCTTTTCTATACCTAGGCGAGTCAAACGTTTAATACGTCACAAAAATCGGCTACGACGATACGCAGTAGTTGAATTAGATCCAATGGCGCGCAAAACCTTACATGCCTATATTAATCAATTAAAAATGCAAATCAAAACTGCCTTACAACAACATAATGACAGAGTATGGCATCAAAAATTAAAGAGGGTTGATAATCCAAACGCTGACCTCTGGCGTCTAGTAAGATCCATACGTTCTTCAAACTCGTTCACTATTACAGCACTGAAGCAAGAAGATGGTTCTTTAACGACTGATCAACAGGAGCAATGCGAGGTTCTAGCGAATAGCTTCTTGAAAAATATGTTGCTGACTGATAACTGGGCTAGTGTTGAGGCACCAGCAGTTGTTCAGTCATTGAGTGTTCTAGACAGTGATTCAACAGTTGATAATTCAATACTAGCACGTCCAGCAGAAATTAAAAATATTATATCTAGGCTAAAGCCTCGCAAAGCTCCAGGTCCTGACCAGATTACTAACATCCTCATTCGAAATATCCCCCAAAAATGTATTGTGCTACTAACTAAAATATTCAATGCTTGCTTTATGCTAAATTATTTCCCATTGCCTTGGAAGATAGCAAAAGTTATCGCGATACACAAGCCCGGAAAAGATCCTACAGATCCAACATCTTATCGCCCCATAAGCCTTCTGCCCTGCCTCGGCAAGGTGTTTGAAAAAAATTATTTACAGACGTCTATTGAGCGTAACTAAAAAATATTCTGATCGATGAACAATTTGGATTTCGTCAAGATCATTCGACAGTCCAGCAACTAACTAGAGTGGCTGAATCCGTGTCATATAATCTTAATCTAAAACACTCAACCGGAATGTTTCTACTAGACATTGAGAAAGCCTTTGACACGGTTTGGCACCAAGCCCTTTTACACAAGCTCATCTTGCTCGGAATCCCCATTCACTTAGTAAAAATGTTTAAGTCTTATCTAACGGATCGAAGTTTTCGGGTGCATATAAATAACTGCTCTTCCACGCTTAAACCCGTTCCTGCGGGTGTGCCGCAGGGATCAATTGTCGGTCCTCAACTATTTGTGTTGTTCCTTAATGATATACCCGTGCAAACACGAACAGAAATAGCTTGCTTTGCAGATGATACCGCATGTTACACATCCTCTGCTGATACAGATATAATTATAAGTCGCCTTCAACTTGCCATCGAACAGTTGCTTGACTATTTCAGTAAGTGGAAGCTAAAGCTCAATAGCTCGAAAACGGAAGCTATTATTTTCACTAGAAAACGTACGTTGCCTACTAGGACACTTAAAATTGGGGACTACTACGTCCCCTGGAGCCGATCAATTAAATACTTAGGGACAGTACTTGACAGAAAACTCAACTGGTCTGATAATATTTCCAAGCTCCATAACAAAGGCATCAAAGCCATAAATGCTTTGAACCCGGTCTTAAACAGACGTTCATGTCTTAGTAGTAGTACTAAAATGCATATATACTCTACCTTGATACGTCCTTGCATCACATACGCATGTCCTATGTGGAGTAGCACATGCCAGTCTAATATGAAAAAATTACAAATCATCCAGAATAAAGCTCTTAAATATGCTTACAATACACCATTTCGGACAAATCTTCAAAAATTGCATCAACGTATTGGTTATCCAACAATCAACGCTTACATATACACGTTATCAAAAAGATTTTACATTTATAAGAATCGCAGAAATAAAAATCAACTCATCAAAAACTTATGTAAAACTCGCAAAAATAACCTTCCTTTCATCGATAACTACTGTCGATATAAATTACACCATCACCTATTTCTTGAGTGCGAAGAATAGGCCGAGTCACTACAGTGTGCGTGTGCGCCCGCTGCCGGCGCGCGGGGCATACCCGCCCGTGTTACCATATGGTATAAAGGGCGGAGATGGCATGCGCGCTGCGCGGCGGCCCGCTTGCGCTTGCGTGTGTGGCTCTGCATCACTGATAACACACCACCACAGTGGACAAACCTGTTGCTTGCTAACCGTCGCGCGTCGCGTCGACCGACTGCCATGCGCTCGGCTTAATGCATATTTATCTACCCTCAAGTCTAACTAATTGTGCAAAAAAAATTGTTTAAAATTATCCAAGTTTATCATTTGAATATTTTTTTTTTTAATTTCTCGATCGCCAAATCTTCCTTAAAAATTGTGCAGCTTCTTCTAAAAGTGTACAAATCTACAATTAATTATTAATTTTATTTATTTATATTCTTATTCATATTACTTTTATATATTATGCCAAATCTCATGCTCAAAGTTTTGATATGAACCCTAGTGGACGCAGAACAAACATTTCGCTATACTATTGTACTGCTAGGAATAAATTTACACTGGTATTGTACATGTTCTTAGTTTATTATTATTACTGAATAAAGATCTTTTAAAACTGAGTAAACCAGAAACCCTTATAGTTTCACCATGTCCGTCTGTCTGTCTTTCTAACTGCGGCTTGGCTCAAAAATTATAAGTACTAAATAAGTAAGTACCGTGGATTTATAAAAATAAGGGATGAATAATAAGACTTCGTTTCTCAGCATTCACAAGTACCAAACATAATGATCAGTTCGGACATTTAATCATGAAATGAAAACAGACGGACATAATTACTGTCGCTTTTCTATTATCACATTTAGCTAAAATCGTTGTTTTATTAACAGTACAGCTTAACAAGAAGATTTCTAAGCAGTGCTGCCACGTGGCGTAAAGCTAACACCGTAGAAAAAGAAAAATGGACTTCGGGGCAAGAAATCCGTGTGTTTCCACCGCTAAATACTTTAGCCAGTACTTGAGCAGTAAATATTTTATGTGCCCACCTGAAATCTGCCTTACTGGCGGCACTAAACCCATTTAGTTTTCCTCAAACGAGAATTTATGTTGCTTTGGGGTTGATTTGGTTCTTCTTAGTTCAATTACAAGTGATTTTACGAGCGTTTCCTTATTAGTTTTGTTGTTGATTAGTTTAATTGTGAAAAGTGTTGGGAGTTGGGCGAATCGTAATCGTATCTTTTTATTAGGTAACTCTGATTGAGTTAATTCTGTGTGAGTATAATATTCATTAGGGATGTCTGTGGTAGGGCCGTGTTTTTTTTTTACTTCCAATGCAAGCTATGCCTCTTATCAGAAGAGTAGTACGAATAATCTGATTTGCGATCCGTGGGTACAGAGCTCAAATTCAAAGGCTTTACTTTTTGAAACACACAAACTTTTTGATTTTAATATATCTTAGGAAAAACAATCGAGGAAAACAATGCAGTTAAAATTAAGCAGCAGTTATTTAAGTTAAAATCTACAATAAGATTCCTAAGTCAATAAGAGACCAGAATAGTAATTTATTTAGAAAAAAGTTGAAGGCATTGTTATTGCAGAAGCGTTATTATTCCATCAATGATTTTTTAAATGACAAATTTTAATTTTATTTGACATTATGTGTATCTTTTATTGCTTCTGCTTTGACATATTTCATATGTTTTTGGTTTGTGTATTAATCTAATAACAAATAATAATAATTATTATTTTTTAATTTTTCGCATGTGCATGATGCTGTCTACCTGACATTTGTACGCCTAATCGGCACAACATGATTTTAAGAGACTAAATTTAGTGTAACATCTTTTATGCACTTGTTGTATAAAATTCTCGTGTTGTATGCAAATAAATTATCTTTATCTTTATCTTTTTTTTTTTTTAATGTAGAAATAGGTTTGCGCTTGACCGCCATCTCACCTGATGTTAAGCGATGTTGCGGTCTACGATGGAGCGCGCTTACCTAGAAGAAACCGATTCACTCGTGATTTAAAGACACCCAAATTATATCTATCGGGAGATACCCGCTAAGAAAGCGTATTCCAGAATCTAGCAGTCCGCACGATGAAAGTGGAAATAAAGCGTTTCGTTCGGGTTTTTAGAATAGGTAAGTATCTATCATGAAACGGTGACGCCTTTTCGTGTTATGATTATTTGCGAATTGACAAATCTTGGCCAACTTCGAACGGTGAAGGAAAACATGAGGAAATCTGCATGTTTAAGTGTTCTCAATAGTATGGAAGATGATTGAACTCTGTCCACTTACACCTTGACTGCGTCATGGATACCGCCTTACTCTTCTCACTCTTTCAATGTATGTGATAAATATGTTAATAAAACCGGACAAGTGCGAGTCAGACTCGCGCACCGAGGGTTCCGTAAAAACTAAATAAAAAGCGAAATCACATATATTTTGCTTCATAAACCGAAAATATACATCGTAAAAATATTTTAAACCTGTTTTAGCTTACGCTAATGAAGTTCTTTCATATTCCACATGATACGGTTAATTCACTTTAAAATTCCTTGCATAAAGACACAATTTTTTTGTGATTAAAAAAATAATGTCCAGTTTTCAGATTTTTTCCTATATGTCTTTAATACAATACTTCTTACCAAATTTCATAGTTCTAGGTCAACGGGAACTACCCCATAGGTTTTGATTCCCTTGTGAGTGTCGAAATGTGCGTTTTTTACTACATATTCGGCTGTAACTTTTTTTTACGAAAACTGAGAAATTTTATTTTTCTTTCTGCAGCAAGAGACTATAGATTTACGTATATGGTTTTAATTTCAACTCAATACCTTCACGCTTTCCCGAGATAAAGGTCTTGACACCCGGACAGACGGACAGACAGACAGACGGACAACAAAGTGATCCTATAAGGGTTCCGTTTTTTCCTTTTGAGGTACGGAACCCTAAAAATTGTTTCTAATACTTTGAAAAGCGGCCAAGACGTCAGATCCTAAAATTATATGTACCACATAGATTTATTCACCGAGAATTAAATATAGAGATTATTTCGTAAAAAGTTGTTTAATGATTATTAACTTTTTGCGATTTTTAATTATTGAAATCAAACACTTAGAAAAAAAATATATTTATCTCAATTAATAAGATTCTACACAAAAGGTAACGCTTACGATCAAAGTACCTTTAAATTCTCTACTTCTGTTACAAATTGCATTAGGTTTTATTCTTTTCCTCGTCTGATTCACTTTCATAAAGAACTTTGAAGGCGGTGCTAATTAAACGAACCGACTTGATTAATAAGTCACCCTTAACTATTTAACAAGCGACTATTGTCTGCCTAGATTGGGAGACACCAGTTAGTTTGATTACTTATCGAAATTATTCGGCTAGAGAGTTTTTTTTAATCAACCCACGTTTCCTAAATAGTAACAGAAAACAAAGAAATACGGCAAGTAAGTCATCTGTTTACCCCACTTCTGAAGGAGGGTTATATTTCGAACATGTGCCTATGTGTATCTATAGCGCAATATAAACTAAACCTGTCGACCCGTCGACACAGCCTGCCGTTACAACCCAGCGGTCTCTATGCTAGGTTGGGTCTATGTCAAAGTTGCCGACATAAAGTCTGCAGGTCGGCGGGCTTAGTGTGTATTGCGCTTTACTCTATGGCATGTAATATTACGCCGTCTGACAAATCCCAACATATGGCATGTCATATTTATGTCAGTTGTTGTTCAGGACTCGATCCGATGAATCCTGTGCAGTGGACTGTATAAATAAAATGTTCTTCTCTTTTCGTTCGTAGTTTTATTCCAAGTCGATGTCTACAGTGCGAAGTTACAAAACAGACTGACTATACAAATTCTATGGACGCTTATTTAAACTAACTTATTCTATCGCGACTAGCGCACAGGTGCGAGGGTACGCGTCGGTCGCGTCCTCCAATCACGGCGCCGCGCGCCGGCTCGCCCGCACCCCCTCTGCGCCTCGTTCCGCGTCCCGCGGTCGTCCTCCCGTAGCTCAGGGCTCGGCGTCCTCAACACTCTCCCCCCGGCGTAGCTTGCGCAGCCTTCTTCTGCAGCTTCCAGGACGGCGAGCTTGTATGTTGGGCGCCTGAAGGTTCCGCTCTTCGTTCTTATGTCGACGACTCGCACGCCACCATCCGGTCCAGGGTAGGTAGCCGTCACGATTCCCATCGGCCATATATTCCTCGGTAGCGTGCGATCGACTACGACGACCACGTCGTCGATCTTCATGTTCTTCGAGTGATCACTCGGTGCTCCTCGTGGCGTCAGCGTGGGCAAGTATTCCTTCAGCCAGCGCTGCCAGAAAGAGTCAGCAAGCGCCTGGCTCGCTCGCCAAGTTCGTAGGTCCGCCATTTTGCAGGGGCCCGTTGTTGGCAGGCCGCTCGACGAACCCAGCAGGAAATGGTTCGGAGTGAGTGCCTCAGGGTCTCTGTCACTCACACTCACGTACGTCAACGGCCTCCCGTTGATAGAGTGTTCTGCTTCGGTCAGCAGTGTTTGTAGTACCTCCTCCGTTGGTACTTGTTCTCGCAACGTTACTGCTAGCGCCGCTTTCACAGACCGTACTAGTCTTTCCCACGCTCCTCCGTGTCTGGGCGCTCCGGGAGGTATGTAGGTCCACTTCATCCGATGGAGTAACCCCTCCTCGCGCAAGACGGGGGCCCACTCCTCGTAGGCCTCTCTCAGCTCCCGATCTGCCCCGCGAAAGGTCGTGGCGTTGTCTGAATACATATGTGACGGCCATCCTCGCCGTGCTGCCATCCGCCGTAGAGCCATGATAGCTGAGCTGCTCGTAAGTGAATTCACGATCTCCAAGTGCACGGCGCGTGTGCTGAGACATGTGTACAGCGCGCCCCACCGTTTTTCTCTCCTTCTTCCTACTTTCACCAACATAGGCCCGAAGTAATCCATGCCGCAGTTAGAAAATGGTCGGTGGTAGGGGTCCAAGCGGGCTCGTGGTAGGTCCCCTCGTGTCGGTTCGTTCGGTCTGGCCTTCCTTGTGTGACAGAACTTGCATCGGTGTTCCACGGCTCGTACGGTAGGTCGCAGGTGAATGATCCAGTATCGTTGTCTCAAATCGTTCGTCACGCGCTCCCTGTTTGCGTGACCGGCGTTGCAGTGTTCTCGCATCACTAGTAGTCTAGTCACGTGATGCCGCCCGTCCAATATTATTGGGCGCTTTAGATCAGCGGGCGCGCTCGATGCTCCAATGCGACCTCTCACGCGCAATGCTCCATCCTCGATCACCGGGTCCAGTTTGTATAAACGACTCGACTTTGATAGCGGGCGAGCGTTTCTCAAACTGTGGAACTCGGCACTGAAGCTCTCTTCTTGCGCGTGCCGCAGCAACAATCGTTCGGCGCGCTTGATATGTTCTAACTCGACGCGTGCTGCTCGTCGACGGCATTTATCAATAAATGTTAGCACGCATGCGGTCGCGCGTACTAACTTCTCGTACTTTGAGAATCTCGTCGGCTTCGGTAGACACTCTGACAAAGATGCTTCCTGTTCGGTCGTAAATAGGACCTCCTTGTCTTCTTCTTCGTCGGTTATCCGAGACGGCCACTTGTCCTCTGTTTCATGTAGAAATGATGGCCCTCGGAACCATCGGTCGTCGGCGGAGATTGACGTGTCACTCAGCCGGGTCGCGTCGTCAGCGACGTTATGCTCCGTCGGCAGCCATCTCCACTCGTTCTTGTCGGTCAGTTCAGAGATCTCTCCGAGTCGGTGAGCGACGAATGGTGTATACCGTCGTTGGTCGTTGTATATCCATTGTAGCACGGTCGACGAATCGGTCCAGTATACGACTCGTGCTATCTTGATCCGATGTTCTCGCTTGATTGTGTCCGCCAGTCTCGCTCCGATAACGGCCGCTTGCAACTCGAGTCGAGGTATACTCTGAGTTCGTCGTGGCGCCACTTTCGCTTTAGCTGCGACAAGTGATACGTCGATCTTGTCATCACGACGTATAATCCGCCAGTAGGCTATCGTAGCGAAGGCCTGTTCGCTCGCGTCACACATCACATGTAGTTCTACGTTTTCGTGATGGTCGGAAGGTGTGCTTCGTCCTAGACCGTAGCTCCGTTGTAGTCGTAGGCTCGTTATTTCTTGTAACTGACTTATCCAAACGGCAAATCGATCGGCGTTCTCCTGCGGGATTGATTCGTCCCATCCTGTGTTCGTTCTCCATAAGTCTTGGAGTATAATCTTTCCGCGGATGGTGTAGTTACTGACCAACCCGAGCGGATCATAAAGGGACATTACTGCGCTCAGTGCTTCGCGCTTTGTGGGCGCGCGGTTCTGCGCGCGCACGTCGTCTGGCACTCGATGCATGGCAGTGTTGAATCCCAACTCATCGTTCCTCGCGTTCCAAAATAATCCGAGTATTTTGTTGCTAGCGACTCCCCCCAGTCGCGTAGGCTCGTTCGCTCGTAGATTATCGGGCACGTCGGTCAATGCCCCTGGTTTGTTTGAACTCCAGCCTCGCAATGTGAAGCCGGCGTTAGCGTGCACTTCTCGTAGCTCTTTGATAGTGCGCCGCGCTTCCTCTTCATCGTCGTAACTGTCGACCAGGTCGTCCATGTAGTGACTATTGGTTATCGCCACTAGCGCTCTCGGGTGTGTCTGAGCGTGCGCGTGCGCGTTGTGATTGCGCACGCTATGGGCGAGGAAGGGTGAGCTGGCCGCGCCGAAGATCATACTGGTCATCTTGTAGGCGCGCGGCGGGCTCGTTCGGTCGCTTCCTCTCCATAGAAACTGCTGGGCAGGCTGGTCTTCCGGACGGATCTTCACCCTCAAAAACATTTCTTCAATATCGGCGGTGACAGCGACTTCTCTCTCTCGAAAGCGGAAGATGACTCCCGGCAGCGGCAGCAGTAAATCAGGGCCTTCTAGTAGTCGATCATTAAGGCTCACTCCACTGTTTCGATGCGCCGCGTCAAATACTAGGCGCCGCTTCCCCGGTTTGTTCGGGTTGGTAACCGCAAAGTGTGGCAGATACCAGCAGATGGGACTTTGTGCTTCGGTCCCGTCGCACGGCACGGCGTATCCTTTGCTCAGCAGGTTACCGATCTGAGCGGCGTAGTCCTTCGCAAAACCGGTGTCAGCGTCCATCTTCTTTTCGATGCCTTTTAGACGATTTAAGGCGGCGGCGTAACTCGGTGGCATAGTCACGTTCGGCTGTTTCCATAGTAGCCCCACTTCATACGCGCCGTCGACTTTCTTCACTGTCTCGTTAAATGTCTTCACCGCTCGTTCGTCCGCGTCGCTAACTCGGGGTTTGAGAGCGACACCCAAGGATTCGATCTTGAAATGCTGCTCTACTAGTTCTTGTAGGCGCATATCGTGCGTCTCGCTCTCGCATATACGTCGATCGGGCGTGTATATGTGCAAGACGCTCTCGTGGCTGTAGACTGCGTGGGACGGTTCCATGTATCACCCAGCCCAACTCCGTTCGGGATGCTGCAGGCTGGTTTGCGCCGCCAATGCGCAACTCTCGTGAAACAATGAGCTCCCAGTAGTCACTTCCGATGAGTATGAGCGGGCGAGTTCGTTCGTAGCACACTTGCTCTTCGAGATCTCGCAGATGTTGGTATTGTAGTAGCGCGTTCGGTACCGTCTGTTCTCGCAGTCTTAATTCGTTGACTGTGCGCGCTTTAACGGTATGTGATGTCGTCTCGCTCGCACCACATAGCCGAATAGTCACAAGCTTGCTCGTAGCTTCGTTCTGAGACATATTCACGCCGGTCATACGCAGGGGTTGACTGGGTCCGTCGGCGCCGACTTTCTTTGCCAATTCACTATCGATAAGGGTTATAGTCGCGCCTTCATCCAACAAAGCGTATGATCGCGTATCTCCTTTGGGACCGGACACCACGATAGGACACACTTTCAGTAGTATTCCGCCGCGTTTATCAGTAACATTGGAGGTGGTTGTTACTGATAACACGTCACCCTCATGGCTTGTTCTGCTTGATTCCGCGGTTCGCGCGGCTGGTTCTATAGTCGCCGACATGGTCTTGTCATCTTGATGCAGCAGGGCATGGTGAGGGCGGCGGCACTTGTTCACTCCGCACGGCTTTTCTCTACACTGCGCTCGATGGTGTTTTTTGTGTATGCACTTGAAACAGAGTCCCTTTTCTTTTACGTGATTCCACCGGTCATCGATTTTCATCGCTCGAAAATCCGTACACAATGACAGTTCATGTGGCTTGCTGCATCGCGAGCATCGGTCAATCTGTTCGCACTCGGTATCCTTATCAGTGCTGTAGACGCTCGCTTTTCTTCTTATGTTCGTATTCACGTTCGGTTTTACTTCGGTTCTTGCGGTCGTAGAATACGATGCTGGGGTTTCGTATGCGTACCGTAACGCGACGTTGGCCTCACGCATCAAAAATCGCGACAACGTCACAAAATCTGGGTCCTTGCTGTCACTGTTCGCATATGCGTAGTCGTACCACTTGCTTTTGATTGTCGGAGTAAGCTTCAACATTATCTCTCGTGTGAGTTGCGGGTTGTAAATATAACCACGCCGATCAAGTCCTTGCAACACACACACCGCGTTTTGCACTTTCACTGCTAAACTGTTCAGTTCTTTGGCTGACGCACCCAAACGTGGCATTTTTCGTAAGTCCTCGATTATCTTGTCCACTAATACTTCTGGTGACCCGAAACTTTGTTCTAACGTGGCCATTATCGTGTCGGGGTTGGTATCCGCGTATAGATGAGCGGACACGGCTTCCCGCGCCTCCCCGACCAGCGCCGATCTCAAGCGCATCACGTTTTCTGCAGGTGGTATTTTAAACATCTCAGTCGATTCACGATATGCTGCTTTAAACGGTAGCCATTCACATACCGCACCACTGAACTGAGGTAAATCACAATTATATCGTCGCTGCGGTCTGGCCATCCGGTCCAATGCTTCAGCTATCTGGGATCCGTAGCTGCGAGACCGGCCCGGTGTTGGTGTCAACGATCGGTCTCTGCGGTCGGTATCGAAGCGTAACCGACGGCGTTCCTCCGTTTCATGTGGGCGCGATGACTCCTCGCGCTCCCCCCGTTCAGCAGCGGCGGCACCCTGCAGCCAGTCATCGACGCGCTGACGATGTTCATCTCTGTTCGAATGTAACGGCTCGTCCCGTACGCTGCCCGCTTCCTCGATGGTAGCGATCTGCGCGGCCAGGCGTTTCTTCACGAGATCCGCTTCCATTTCCAGTTCTTTTCGCTTGATTGCTGCAAGCTTCTCGGCTGCCTCCAGTTCTGCCAGTCGCAGTTGCAAAGTAGAGTTCGTCGTTCTTTGCGAGTGCTGTGGCGAGGCTGCTCGTTCACGTTCCATGTTCGTACGTTGGTTGACGAGGGCAAGTGCTGCTTCCGGTCTGGCAGCAGCTTCCTCTCCCACCGGCATCGAGGGTGATGCCGGAGGAACCCTGCTGAGTCTTGTTCGTTCCCCTTCGTTTCTCTGTAGTTCGGCTTGCTCAGTGACGTCAGCTTGACTCCTTGTTAACACCATTATTTTCTAAGTACGATCGGCACTTGAAGAAAATAACACGTGCGGAGTCCGATCCTCGCTGATTCACGTTCTATGCGGCGTTCGACGGAACAAATGCTCGCTGCTCCACGTTCGATCCGGCGCTCGAAGGACCAAATGTTCAGGACTCGATCCGATGAATCCTGTGCAGTGGACTGTATAAATAAAATGTTCTTCTCTTTTCGTTCGTAGTTTTATTCCAAGTCGATGTCTACAGTGCGAAGTTACAAAACAGACTGACTATACAAATTCTATGGACGCTTATTTAAACTAACTTATTCTATCGCGACTAGCGCACAGGTGCGAGGGTACGCGTCGGTCGCGTCCTCCAATCACGGCGCCGCGCGCCGGCTCGCCCGCACCCCCTCTGCGCCTCGTTCCGCGTCCCGCGGTCGTCCTCCCGTAGCTCAGGGCTCGGCGTCCTCAACAGTTGTGGAAGTGACATAGTATGTTATTTAAAAATCATAATACATTTCCCAAAAAAATTAAAATCGTATTTATTCATTGAGTCTGGAGTTGATACTATGCATCAGCAGGTGCAGCGTAATAATACCAGCGTCAAGGTTAACAGAAGACCTCATACAAGTGGTCAGAAGTCACTGGATGCAAGCCGCTTTTAACCGGTTTTTATAAAGATCCATGGGGAGGCCTATGTTCAGCAGTGGATTTCTTGTGGTTGAGATGTTTGAGGATTTGTTGTTCCTCTTCGTACAACTTAGCATTTTTGAAAGATTTTTTATGAAGAATACCAATTTAAAAAAATATACAATTGGTCTACGTACTTATACTTTCTCGTGAAAAACGTACACTTAAAATATGTATTAAACGTAATGGGTACATTATGTCAATCGTTCTTATGCATTTGTAGTTTACATGTGTACATAATATAATAAAAAATGCTATACACGTTAAATTAAATTATTTATATTGAAATAAATTAAGAATAAACCATTATCAAACCATTTTAGTCGAAATCACGATAATCGGTTGATGTTCAGTGCAATTCCTAAAATAAATATAAATATAAAACATTGAATTTTATTTTATTTTCTGTATTTACATGTGTACTTAAATAAAACTAAACTAAAATAACCTAAACAACTTAAATAAAAAAGATATACAAATTAAAAATCAAAAATGTGTTGATGCCCGTGTGGCAAAGAAAATAATATAAAATAATAATAAAAAAAAATGTAATTATCAACTAAAGCAGTGCTTGGTTTTTGCTCATAGTTTTCTAGTTATTAAAATCGACAATATCTCTCGTACTCCCAATTGTCTTCTCATAAAAAAGCGAAAAAAGGTGCGGAGTCGGATTAAAAGAGCGGAGATGTTCAGGCTTTAATTATACTCTGTTTAAACAAATCTGTGTAAAACAGGCGATGTAGCGGAATTCCGAATTGTAGAACGAATTGTGAATTCGAGAGGTCAGATTAATTCGCGGCTTCTAATTGGTATTTGCGAAGTACATTTGTGAAGCGAAATGAAATAAGTTATTTCCTTTTTTAAATATGGTTTAATTAATAAGAATTCTTACAACTATTAATTATTATGTGCTTAAGCAGTATAAGTTTTTGTACCTTGACAGGACGCGAGAAACACTCGATTGTAATAAAATTGGATTTGTTTTTTGTATGAGATAGCAAGTGGCTCACCTGTTGTTAAGCATAACGTCTACTGTGTGGCAATGCGCTGCGTTAATTACTTTGATATCATTATCATCATCCACTTACATCAGCTAAGTATTGGGCATAGGCTATTTCTTTTGAATGCTCATCTCGGTTTTAGTCAATTTATAATTGGACAGCTATAGTCAACACAAGCTATAGCTATTGGACAGTTTTAGTTGGTCATAGTCATCCCACCATGTCTTAGGGTGATTCACATTACATGATTCTAAAGTATTAGAAGATATTTTTTGTTGGGTTTCGCTGGAAATATTACAGAGAGATTATACCTTAGTAATAACTAGTCGAAATGGCACACTTTTGCTTCCTTGCAGCTTTGCTTTGCAACTTGCGGTTGAATAACCGGCAAGGTGTACTTTCCCAGGCAGGCTCTACTGAAAAGTCTAATTTCCTAGGCGTCGTCAGATTAGTTTAAAATACCAATCGCGGCCACCCATCAAATATTTGACAAGAGCGTCCGTTATTTAACTCCACCGATCGCTTCAGACTGTTAAGCTACACGAGCCGCTGTCATTTTATTTCACTTTCATATCTCGACAGCTTCCTCCCACAGTAACTGAGGAACACTATAAAACTCCAAACACCTAAAAACTTTTAACTGCTGAGTAAATCGTGCAATTACAAGGGCATGTTATGAATAGGAGTTATCAGAGTGAATGAGCGGCGATCTCAAAGGCTACCGGACTACGTGGTAGCATTCCGATACACCTTGCTCGTGAGTGACGCACTACATGACATGAACAGTATGGTGACTTGATACAACTGTGTGTAGACTGTAGACCTTACGGGAATGTTGATCTAGAGGGAAAATGTTATTATTTTTATTCTAAATATCTACGTTTGATCACCAAATCACTTAATAGAAAGTGACAGTGTCATTTATGTAATTAAATTGAAGTACCCGCAACTGACAAGCATATTACATGATGAAACCACTAATGAAATTAGAAAAAGCGAACGACATGACGGTGTTAGGAACGGCAAGTCGAAAGATATAATCTCTGCCCAATGAGAAAAAGATGTGATTCAATGTATGTAAATAAATTTTACATCGATTTCATGTAAATTTATATAATATATTTCAACGTAATTTTGTATGAATGTTTAATTTGTACGTTGTATGTTTATAATCATATATAGTAAGTAGTGATTTTTATAGTGATCTTTACAAAGAACTGTTTTTTTAAATATATAAAACCAACCGCAACCAGAAGTACAGAGCGTAGTAGTTGGGCAAGTATATAATTTTTTTTGTGCTTAGCCTAGACCTATCTAGGTATATTTACTATTCTTAATTACGCAAGGCACCAGCTTCGTTTTAGGGTCAAAAGCTAGCTTTTTTACGATTATTTTGATGATCCATGGTCGATTGCCTAGCCTGACACCGTTAAAAAAATCATTTTGTTTTAATCAGCTGCAGTCAGCGATTTAAAATAAGACTGGACATAAAATATGGACTGAATGTCCATACTGTCAATACATCGTAGTAGTAGTTAGTTGTAGCTGTTACTATAACTGTGTATGGGAACAATTAGCGTATTTCCTCAACGATGCCGGCACAGAAATAAAGAAGCTTTATCGCTGACGTGCGATTATGGGCCTTTATTATGTGAAACTTTATTGATGAACCCGAGAGAAACTAAGAATTATAAGCTGGGAACGAGCTTTGCGCAATCGGCGCGAGTTTTGGTTGCGTCTGATAATGATTAGTGCTTTCAATTCAACTTACTTAGCTGATCTCTAGATTAGTACGACTAATGTCTATAAACGTTTTATGATTTAAAAAATTGTCGATTAATTTATTTTTTTAAATTGATTTCTCATGGCTTTTCCGTTGTTTCCGTTGTCCCCCAGTTCCGTGTCCCCCACTGGTGGACAGTGACTGACTCGTATTTTTATAAACCATTGTCACTGTATACCACTGATCGTGCGTCTTTCATCAAAAGGGGTTTGATAGACAGATAGACTATCGGACTAAGAAGGATCCTATAGAGGTTCTATTTCTTACGAGGTACGGGACCCTAAAAATGCTAAATATAGTCAATGACATTCACATTTCATACACAATTAGAGAGGCTGTTTAGACGGCAGACAATCGAATTTCCCACTTAGGTACATACATTGAGTACTCACGAAAATAATACTCTCTTTCGGCAGTTTGATAATAATAATATCGATAGAGTTGCCCAATGCACACCCATTTAGTAATCAGTATTTACATAAGGTATTTTTGCCTTTGTACGGTCACCGCTGTCGATGGTCAATTACTTGGCTAGCTTGCTCCGCGCCCGTTGCATTAACGTGTTCACGCGTTACGGTTTTTGCTGGCGGCTAAGCTCGATACACATTGTAAACGAGAGACAGTGACTTGATTCTATCTTAGAACCAACTTTTACATCAACAGACTACAGGCTGTCAAAATATACGCCTTTTTTAGAGTCACGTAGGCACATACGAACCCTTAAAATTTCGTTTTAATTGTTTGCCCATCCATCTGCGGCTTAGATCAAAGACTTTTAGTACTAGAAAGCTGTAATTTAGCACGGATATACACATTAATTACGCCAAGAAATTGGAAGAATAAGTACCTGGCTTACATGTAAAGTAGGGATGAATTATTTTTTCTCATCTACGTCATCATCGCGTGGGGTATTTTTGGATAGGTAATTAAAAAATAGATTGTGATCATTAGAGTCGAGAAGACCGTTGGTATTTTTATCCCAATCTACTTTTTAGGACCTTTTTTCCAATATGGCCGGCGCGAGCGGCTTAGATTAGAGTAGGCAAGTAGAACAATAGAGTTTACAGCACCGAATAGATGTACTATTACGACGAAAATTTAAAAAGTCAGTGTCAAATGGACTGGTATATCATGTCATCTTTATCTATTATTACAAAAATATAGCATAGGAAAATGAGGGAGTGAAGACGAATCTAACGACTCGCACATAAAAAATCGGTCAAGTCGTTTAGGCTGTAGGCGATCTTATAGCAACATACATACCCACATACATGCATACATACAAACATACATAAACTCGAAAAACATAACCCTCCTTCTTACACAGTCAGGTAAAAATGAGTAAACTTTTATTAACACGACGCTATTAGTATTTTCTTTCCCAACCGTCTCGTCGTCGTTCGAAATTGAAAATGTTTAAGTTTCAATACTGTTCTTCATTACATCGTACGAAGATCGGCCTTCATTAGGTCGGACGTGCGAGACCGTACAATTATTGATGTGAAGAGGATGGTATTTGCGGGAAATGTAATTATTATAATAGGTGCCACCTTGGGACAGGTGATTTTGCGTGCGAGCAATATTCTTTCTTGCGTGCAAAGCTAGCACAGGGTTTATATTATGTAGAGCTTGCTCGATTATGTTAGTACAAGAACGTGTTTGTTCAATGTTCTACTACTTATCTTCATTAGCATTTTTCAACCGACTTCGAAAAAGGAGGAGGTTTCAATTCGACTGACCTCAGAACTTTCGACTGGGTGAACCGATTTTGATGATTCTTTTTTTATTTGAAAGCTGGTGCTTCCTGTGTGATCCCATTTGTGATCTAATTTGGTCCAGTTCTGACAATAGCATCCATGAGAAATCGGTTGCTTCCGTTTTTTAAACTATAATTATTAGTCTCCTTATTGTATAGGTCTTGTACAACAAATTTCAACGTAAAAGTGCAAGTATTTCTGTTTATCTGTCTGTTTCCAGGATTAAGCAGCTGAAGCGAATGTTATAAAATTTTTGTATTTGCCAAAGAAACTGCTGAGAATCTGAAGAAGGATATAGGCTAAATTTCGTCATATAATCGCCAAATTTCTCACAAATACGTGGGAACTGTGGGCACAACTAGTATTATATGAATATTGATTATATTTTAAAAAGTGAAATAACAGACTTCGAAATACGCAATTTCGTTTACTTGGATGACATATTTTATTCAGTTATTTTGTTTTAAAAACCAAACTACTGAACCGAGATTTTAATAAAATTTATAAGGAACCACCTCAGAAGTAAGATCTATCAAACAAATCGCGTAACAACATACATTCGAATTGAGAACCTCCTCCTTTTAAAAGTCGGTTAAAAAGTAAAAAAATCCTAACTTTTTGCAGGTTCATTACCTTTTCACGATAACAAAAAAATCAGTTGATTCGTAATCGTAAGTTGATATATCTGCAAGCCAATATGTTTGTAATTCCGTATTTATTGCTTTTAACTTATACCATATTTTCTTAACAGTAAAAGATTTGGAAATAAAGTACATTTAAGACTAAAATACAGTTAAGACTAACAGATTAAGATTAAGACTGACATAAAACAATAATTACAACTACTTAAGTGTCAAATAGTGCCATGTAATTATTCCTGGCCAAACGTACCCATTACACTGGCGGCGCTCCACGTTGTTTGGCAAGGGAGGCGTGTAACCAATATTACATCTTTTCCTCTATTCCCCTCTAACCTTCTAATACCCCTCTCCCTTCCATCTGACCCTTTAACCACGGTCAAATGTGGCGTCAAACGGCCTGATGGTCCTTGATGCTCTGCCTACCCCGTAAGGGAAAACAGGCGTGATTATATGTATGTATTACGATTCGTACAAACAGTAAATTGAAAAGCTATAAACGCGTAAAATGTAAGAAGCGGTCGCAACAAGAAGGTTATTTCACTCGAATATTCGTCCACGCATGCATGTTCGTCCACGTCTACAAATAATTCTCTCTCGTTCTGTCTTTCGGAACTATAAAAGTGCCATCTCTTTCTACTTTTTAGTGGGATTGTAAAATCTCTACTCTCTTTATCTTATTCTTCTTTCTGAAACAAAAATGGTTTATTTATAATAGCTGCTCAGTTAAATTAATACTATCAAGTAACTGTCTACAAAATATGTGTGTTTAGGTATATTTTTTTATCAGTCCTGTTTGTACAAACTGTCCTACTGCTGGGAACGGGCCATCTTCTCATTGTGAGAAGGGCTAGGCCATAGTCTGCCACGCTGGCCAAGTGCGGGTTGGCAGACTTCACACGTCTTCAAGATCATTGAGAACTCTCAGACATGTAGGTTTCCTCACGATGTTTTTCTTCATCGTTTGAAGTTGGCGGCAATCAACAATACGCACATAACTTCGAAAAGACAGAGGTGCGTGCCGTGGGATTCGAACCCGGGACCTGCGGATCGCAAGTCAGACGGTCTCCCGACTAGGCTGCCGGAAACTTTATAAAATATCACTTAGTAATAACATAAGTAATGCTGAAATTGTATAGTTGAAATGTTCACTAATACTATATACGAGTACTACTGTAAGAGCTTGCAGCTCAATTCTAACTACTTTTACAACAAAATGACAAAAGCGGTCATCAGTGAAGTACCTCAAATAGCCACTACGTAAGTACAAATAGGACCGTTAAGTCCGATAAAGTCCCAGAAACCATGAAAACGAGTTGGCAACGAAAGGAAAATAGCCGTACATCTCGAGTAACTGCTTTGGCGCTATTGAAAGAGACCTCTCGAGCGGAAGTTTTTAAATCGGCTATTTCTTTCAAATTTTACTTTTCAACTCTGCGAAATGAAGTAGGTACTCCGCTGAAAATGTTGAAATAGTTTTGCCTTCTACACGAAAAATATAGAAAGTTTCAGACACTTATGTAAATTTCTTTATACTTTAACTTAATGTTATTTATGCGACTAATTGCACTTTTCTATTATGATTGTTGCTTTTTGAATTTTAACCCGAAGAAAATAGTTACCTATTGGTTTTCAGTCGTAGCTCTCAAACGGATGGATTGATTTTGATCTAGTTTTTGTTTAAAGGAAGATTTCTTTGAAATTCTTCTGAACTATGTTTAGTCTAAATCCGTTCAGCCATTTTTTTTGTCGAGGATTTTAGATTTTTCTAAATTTGTAGTTGTACAATATCATTTATGATAGAAACAATAATTTTGATATATCGTTCGGAAAAAGGGAAATCTTGTTACCAAAGTCTATTTAAGCAAGCTGAACCATGGATAATACTAGCGCTGATCATAACAGAACTCAAAACATTTTTTCTTTGGTTTTTAACACAACACAAACACAATATTATAAGTTTAAGTTATGTAAGTATATGTGTGAGGCATAGTTTTGAAACGAAGAACATAAATTTATGTTATTTTTTTCGTTTGAAAGGTGATCAGAT
This sequence comes from Lycia hirtaria, assembly GCA_947563715.1. Classification (NCBI taxonomy): domain Eukaryota; kingdom Metazoa; phylum Arthropoda; class Insecta; order Lepidoptera; family Geometridae; genus Lycia; species Lycia hirtaria. Next base: position 2,732,936 of record OX387380.1, read on the forward strand.
TCAGCATATTCTTAAAAGTGATTCAAGAAGTTCAGTTAACCGATCGTTATGAAAATTAGTATAGAGATAGCTTTGGACCTGGAGACAGACATAAGCTACTTATCATCATCATAATCATCACCGTTTTTCATAACTACGCGAGTGAAACCGCGGAACGCAGCTAGTCTATAAATCGGAGATTATTGTTGATCTATGATTTTTAGTTATTTTCCTATCATAATTTCAAAGAATCCCCCCAGTTGCAAATATTGTGATCTGCTCCATACAAACGGATTTATTTTTACTAGACTATTGCTTGAAAAGCAACTTAATCAAGGTGCGTTAAAAGCTACAACCAAAATTGGTAATATCTTCAGTCATTTTTGCGTCCAGGTTTTTCTAAATTCTGTTAGCATGCATAAAGTCAGTTTAAAAGGCAACATTCTTTTGTCAATATAACTAATCGCAAACTTTCAAACTAATTTCTTCAAAAACTTATCAGAATGAAATTAAAGACTTCATTTTATAATGAAACTTCACAGACTACCTACGGCCAAGCTCTCCCATGCCTCCCAACTCCGGCATTGTTTGTCTGAGGAACCTTTTCGCAGAGATTTCCCTCGAGACCGCGTCACTTTCTTATTTCCATCGCCGAGGAATATGCAAACAGTTTTATGGTTAAGGCAAAATCGAGCCGCGTTATTAACGTAGATGTTAAGTATGGGAATTATAATTGGAAGTATAATTGAGTTGGATAATGACCACAATTCGAAGTTTTTAAATACTCATACTCATACATACATTACATACATACATACATACATTATAAATATCATATTGAAAATACATATGGCCCTATAAGGGCATGGCAACATGAGGTTCGGAGCGTTCTATTTTGATCTTTGCATATGTATCCTTAAAAAATTCGTCAAGAGTGTAATAACAATTGGCTTCTAGTTATGTTTTCAGATTCACGACGAAGCTATTTTCTGTATCTAGATCCTTTAATTCATTTGGTAACTTATTATATATCTTTACCGCCATCGAGTTAGGGCCTGGAACTGGAACTGTGACCTTGCTATGTTGCAAATTATTTAGATTTTTTGAAAGTCTAAGGTAGAATTTCCACGCCCTATCTCTGATATGACTGAAAAAAAAAGCATATTATAACTGTTGCATTTACGAAACATCTGTGTTTGCATGTGATGAAAAAAATACTGACAAAATATTATTTTGCTATTACAAAACAATAATTATAGTTTAAAAAACTGAAAAAACCGACTTCTAAATACGTAATTCGTTTTCAGTTATTTTGTTATAAAAAACAAAGTACTGAACCGATTTTGATAAAATGTATATGGTTATATATATATGTATATATATATAACCTCTTTAGTATTAACTACCAAAAAAAGGATCATCAAAAACAATTCATAATTGGCGTAGTAATCGCTGAATAATCACACAAAAAACATAGTCTAATTTAGAAACTCCTTTTTTTTGGAGGTCGGTTAAAAACAAATCAATTTAGTTAATTTTACGCTAGTCTATGCGTACCTTGTTATTTTAGTTGTTTATGTACACTTCAATACTTGTAATTATCCTGTACATACATGCATATTAAGAAGCAAATCTTAACTATATTATATTACTATACTTAGGTATAAATAAAAATTATACCTAAGTAAGTATATAACATTATTATAAATTATTATTTGTATATAAAATTATTAGCGGATTAACCACGCCTCGCTTTTTACGAGAACTATTCAGTTTCTCGGTATAAAAGTGTACTTAAGTAGGTACTTTTTGTCTTTATGTGTCGCAAAAGCTGGTGCGGAAAATCCACTGAGCAGCATTCGAGCCTTTCTGTGGACCCATTAGTAGCGCACAAAACGTCATATGGCTTGTTTTACGCTAGTTTGTTGAGAAGCTTCAGAAAAGAGTGAAGCAAACGATGAAGATTGCACTAATGATGTATGATGAACCCACCTAAAATATGCAGAGAACGGTGCAGTTATTAAGATAATAATATTTTTACGTTATATTATCCTGTTAATAAATCCTGTGTTTACTTCGGTCTTAAAATGTACGTAACAATGGCGTAGGTGACCAATCAGAGCTGTTTTTAGAAATTGCGAGCTCTTATTACAATTTTATTGGTCATCTATTGGCCAATACTAAAGAAAAACGATTACCGTGCACTTGCCTATAACCACAGAAGACATTAATATGTAGTTACAGATACAGATCGGACACTCTCCAACTCCATCTCCCGCCTATCTCAGATTCCTCACCCGCTCCCCGCGCTCGCCCTGTCGTTTGCTGGAGTTTGGCGGACGTTTCATTTTTATCAGTCGATACAAGCGTTGCGGGCTTCAATCGTTCGAATCCCAATGACGTCACGAGTGTGCTGCAACCAGATGACGACCCTAACTTCATACATGTGTGTGTGATGCAGAGATACAAACGTAACGTGTGACGTTGCGCGTGGCACTGATTTTTCGCCGCGTCTTGCCCTCTATCGCACATAGCACGCGTCGTTGTGTGGTGTGTCTTTATGCCTATACCAAAACAGAAAGCTGATTTCAACCACTAAATATTATCCAATTGCGATGATTACTTTTTAGGTATATAATTGCATGGGAATCATAAATAGCTAGGTTTGTACTTTATGAGTTTATTTAATTTAATACATCAAATGAAACTGTCAAAAAAAAATCCAATTCTGATTTCAACTGTATGAAAACGAATCTTCAAAATTTAGATGGAAAACAGACTCTACCTAAGTCTTTGTTATTTAGGTAGATAATTATTATCTATTATAAAACATCCAAGACTCCAACTTTAATTCCTTACATTTTCGGTAATTTCTCCTTGAAATTTTAACAAAATATTGGTAATCTGAAAACGTAAGGACTCTTGATAACATTATACTTCTGTATCTCGTATAGTTACTACGGAATCATGAATAAACAAAGCTTATTTCGACCAAAAACATCGCAAGAAGCGTGTCCGTCCGGAATAACTTGAACGGTTAAACCGAGGATTGCTTGTAGTGTAGGAGCTGTAGGTACAACACGTTAATTTTCTTCTTTTTAAACCTCTAACCCAAAAAGAGGGTTGTCATAAGTTTGAAGTTTTTATCTGTATATTTGTATGTATCTGTGTTTCTATCTGTAGCATCGTAGCTCTCAAACGGATGGACCGATTTTTCATCGAGAGTGTTCGTAGCTGTGTTTCTTTGAAATAGGTACAGCCGTTTTTTTTGGGGGTTTTTCGTCAGGGATTTTTGAGTTTTCTAAGCATATATTATACTTATTGAAATTAAACAATTTTTAACGGATTTACTAACGTCAAATGAAGCGTCAAGTCATAAAATTATGTAAAATTCCGTTAATCCGTTAAATTGTATACTTTCAATAAGTAGCAATCGTGAAAATCTTAGAAGTTTTAAACATATTATTCGTCGTGTATTTTGCTATGACTTGGTTTTATTATTCAAAAAGACTAACAAACAAATTACAAACACGAATTTATCCACCCATGTCGGTGGAATGAATTAAAAAAAATGTTACGTTAAAACAATTATTTCTTAACTCGCTGCGGCCCGCGATATCACACGCGTGATGATGAAAAACGGTGTTAATGATGATGATAAAATATAAATAAAAATATTAATATGTCCGTTATCAGTCCTAAAAATATCTGAGCCAAATTTTATAACGATTGGTTGAGCCGTTTAGCCGTGAAAAGGTAACAGACAGAGATACAGACGACAGACATAGTTATTTTCGCTTTTATAATATTGGTTAAAATAGAATAGAATATAAAGTACTTTAACTCAAAACACCTTTTAGTTGGATTTATGTAATTTCAGCAATTCGAAAGAAATAAATTGATTTTCTGTAATACTATATTTAAATTAGTTTTAATTCCAATTCAGGCAATTTATGTGGGATTTTTAGAGTATATGCTTATTATTTCACTAACCATTGGTCCGGAAAGTAATGTTATCTTTTTATTTTATTTTATAGAAAGATCACCAAATATGTAGTTGGTTTGCCTTTTATAATACTAGCGGTATTGTTGGTGTTTTGATATGTTAAATTTATTGAGCAGTTCAGTCTGCTGTTGACATTGTAAGTATAAACAGAATTTGACAAATTTTCTTATTGTCTACCGCCCTTAGTCAAATAAGACGGCAGCTCTTTATATTCTTTGGCTGTCGTCTGGTAGATAAGAGACTCAAATTATACCAAGTTAATACTATTTTGCATTTACACGAGATAAGATTTATTCGGGAATACGTTTTGCAGTTTTATGTTTTGCTGAGACTTGCGGTGAGATGGGATTTTGTATAAGTTAGAAAGTTACCTACGTAATTTTATTTAGGATTACATGTATGTATATATATCTGTTGAGTTTTTTAGAAACTCGGACTTAGAAATCTTTTTTTTTAATTGGATTAGATCTATATAAATTCAAATATTTTCTAATTTTCTTATCTGTTTTGATATATATTGTTGTTTTACATAGAATGTGAGAAATGATTGGCTCTAGGAAGCGTTTATGGAAAACCGTATATATTCTCTACGTCGCCTGTTAGCCTGTTTTAGCGTGTGCTAATGAAGCTCTTTTGTATGATACCCCGCATGATAAGGATAAAGCACTTTAAAATTAAGACCCTCTTTCTTTGCTTAAAGGCCCTATTTTTGTGAATAAATAAAATGTACAATTTTCGAATTTTTTCCTTTATGTGTACTATTTATGACAATACTTCTTGCCAAATTTCACAGTTATAGGTTAACGGGAAGTACCCCATAGGTTTTGATTCCCTTGCGTCTTATCAGACAACAAAGTGATCTTATAAGGGTTCCGTTTTTACCTTTTGAGGTACGGAACCCAAAAAAATGTATGTATATATTCTATCAGCCATCTATGTATTCATCATCCATCTATCTATCAGCCATCTATCATTATTTGTATCATAAGTTATGATACATAGAAACACGCAGACACAGGACAAACATCTATGCTCGTCACACAAATGTTTGCCCTGGGTAGGGCAAACATTTGGGTCGAACCCACGACCTACCAGAAATACTACCAACTGAGTCACAAGGCTCAGTCGCTCATGAATTCACATTACCTACTCAAATTTCAAAAAATTCTAAATAAATTCCCGGTATCAAATAAATATAAGTTTGACCTAACACATCTGATGCCACGCTTGATGACTTGAGACATGAAATAATATTTTTTAAGCTGGCTTAAGCTCAATATTCATCTGAACTAATATTATAAAAGTTAAAGCAACTTTGTCTTTCTGTCCCTTAGAAAATTTATTGAATCAAGCGTTACTTTCCGGAAATTCTTATTCAAATACTTAAACCTAACTTATATATTCTAGTGTGTTTCCGCTTCGAGGTCTTCAAGCTGGTACTCTTGTCTACTTCGAAGTCTTCAAGTTGGTACTCTTCTGCTTCGATGTCTTCAAGCTGGTACCCTTGTCGACACGTGTTTCGCCTCTTCACGAGGCATCTTCAGGACGTCTTGATTCTTCGAGCTCTTGCACGAGAAATCTGTTTGTTACATTTTCACGGTCAAACGGTCGAAGCTACCGTTATAAAATTTAGCATAGAGAGTGTTGAGAACCCGGTGACGGATATAGTCTGCATTTCACCATTCTCATCATCGTTTTTCATCACTACTGGAGTAACACCGCAGAGAACAGCAGAGCTAGTAAGATATGATGATATATCATTAATATCTATATTATCTGAGTTACCATGCCATAACGTAAACAGAGTTTGCAGTTAACATCGTATATCCAAATTGCTGGGGGTAATTTAATGCCAACTCATAATTGCGGGTTTAATTATGCGCTAATATTTACTGCTCTTTTCCAGCGTAGGTAACGTTTCCTGGTATATTGAAACCTATACAATGGTATAACATACGGAATCAATCATTTTTGCAAGAAAATATGCGCAAAATCACTGTAATATGCATATTTTTTATTTGCTCATAAAAAACCAACGTAGTGTAATGGTTCTGTATTTAACAGATCCATTACACAAAAACAACAGAAAAATCACTTCGAAATTTAAAAAGGTATAAGCATTTTAATTTCATTTTAGATAAAGAGCACACCGGAATCGCGGAAGATGACGTCATCCATCATGTGCGCCGTACAAATTCAATACAAACATAATTTTGAGAGAAAGTTTGTTAAAAGATATGGTCATGGACAAAGATAGTTATAGTCAAAACCATACACAGAAATTGTCAAATAATATAGCTAAATAGGTTTCAAGTCACAAACCCAACCCCGCCCAGATATGCTGTATGCAAGCTATCAGCGCAATTTGTCTCAAAGTGGTTTCCAAACTAGCATACTTATTTCAGATCATGCATAAAGTTAAGTTATTGGTGTTATTGTATGCACACCGCCAGTTAATTGTCACTATTTTAGAACTAGTGTAAGCCAGGAAACTGGTAATAAAATAACTTCCACTGTAAACATTTTCAGCCGAGCATAAAATATAGTTTCACGCATGTGTATTTGTCAGCGTATGATTATCCATATTAATTTCTGTTAAACAGTTAAATAATGTTAGCAAATTGATGAGATCAATGGCGATTATTAAGATTAAGACAAAGCTGGATTAAACCGACCTTTGAACTTCCTTCACATGAAAATCTTAACATCATAAACTAAACTGGGGATCGAACCCACGACCTGCAGCTTAGCAGACATATGAGCTATGAGGCCAGTCAAAGTAGTGACGCCCGTGAATCCCTAGTTAACATCTGTGACAAGTCTTCGGGCCTCTATTATGTGTGATATTGTCATTGTATATTGCTTATAATTTATGTGGTAAAATCTCGTCAAGTGATAATAAGTTACTAAAAACATTAGTATGTTATGTATTAGTTTGCTTCTAGTGAAGCATCATCAACATCTGAGCTCGGCACTGACAATATATTCTACAATTATTTTGTTCTGCGAATCTATGATGTTCTCATTGATGGACAAACAATCTTAACAGTGGTTAATAAATAAATAAATATTTGGGGACATTTCACACAAAACCATGTAGCCCAAAAGCAAAAGCTTGTACTATGGAACTAGATAGCTGATAGAATACATATATACTTTTTTACTGTAAATATAAACATATGATACATAGAAACACCCAGATACAGAACAAACATCCATGATCATCACAACTATATAGTAGTAGTGTCACTAAAAAAGTCCTTAAATTATGTCTTATTGGCAAAACAGAACAATAATCAGCATAGTCAAATGAAAATCAATGAAAGTGGTTTTAAAATCATGCAATACTTGTCAAATATTATAGGAATAATTTGGTATATGCGAATGAGCAAGTGGAACTTGTTTTTTAAATGTCTGCCACGATTTTCTACTCTAACTAGCTTAGTTTAAAAACTCGCGACTTTTTCAAGTAACAAGTATATTTTGCACTAAAACTCGATCCTGCAAAGTTTTATTTTGAAGTCTTATAACACCCGGGAAGTTCTTTATCCCAGTGCGCAGCCCCTTGCATTCGCGACAAATCGGAGTTGAAGCTTTTTAAGCCTTCCGCTTATATCAACTTGTTAGTGTTTTTATATCGGTTAAACTGCAGTTTGTTACGAAATTTTTAATATTTCGAGAATTCTTTAGTTCTTTGCTTTTAGAATGTGGTTGTTGTTTATAAATTCTGCTATTTATTTCTGTTTTTGTATTACATTTCAACTAGGTTGCAGAAAACTTTCGGTAACATATTTGCCTATATCTAAGTACGTTTAATTTTCAGAAATTTTAAGAATGCCTTTTTCGACTGTTTGAACAAAAACAACAAACTAATCATATGGAAACGGTTTAGTCCTACTTATACTGTGTGTAATTAAAAAAATTTAATGTACTTAAATTATCTCTTCTAGTTGGTCATTTTGAATACATAGATCTTGATATTTATTTAGACTACCTACTTTTACATATAAATTTTGAGTTGACAAATAAATATAATAAATAAAAATAAAGTTATAAATGTTGAGTTGAGAGTTTTTTATTCTTAGAAACACCTCCACGTGTTTCTAAGAATAAAAGCGTAAACAGGCGGACAAGGAAGTGATCCTGTAAGGGTTCCATTTTTCGTTTAGAGGTACATAATTCCGAAAGCTATAGAGATAATAATATTATTTTTCAATTTTGATGCCGCCTATTGGCCTATTGCCGTCTCGCAAATACGAACGCCGTAGGCGGTCATCTAGTTCGCCTATATGGATGGGCCGGCCCTGCCACGCGGCAACAGACTCTAAAGCTTTAAAAAAAATGGTTGTCTGTAAAGTCGGCTTACGGACGATAATTTTACATGACGATGCGTCACAAGCCGAACGCTTAGGCCCTTGTTTCGCGCTCTCGTTTGCACGCTCGGCTTAGGCGAAACGTGCCCATAAGTTATGTTTTTTCGTGCGTGCAGCCGGCGTTCATCGATTTATAAGACGTTCATCATCATCATCATTTCAGCCATAAGAAGTCCACTGCTGGACATAGGCCTTCCCCATGGATTTCCAAAAAGACCTATTGGAAGCGGCTTGCATCCAGCGTCTTCCCGCCACTTGTATGAGGTCATCTGCCCATCTCGTGGCTGGTCTTCCTACGCTGTGCTTGCCGGTGCGTGGTATCCACTCGAGAACCTTTCGGCCCCATCGACCATTAGTTCTACGTGCTATGTGCCCTGCCCACTGCCACTTCAACTTACTAATCCGCTGTGCTATATCGGTGACTTTTGTACGTCTACGTATCTCTTCATTTCTTATTCGATCTCGTAGAGTGACACCGAGCATAGCCCTCTCCATAGCTCGTTGCGCGACCTTGAGCTTCCTTATAAGGCCCATAGTTAGGGACCATGTTTTAGTGATCACTGATAACACACACTGGTTGTAAACTTTCGACTTGAGGGACTGGGGTATATTGGACGAGAAGACGCTTTTAAGTTTCCCGAACGCAATTATATATCAACTAGATAGATCAAGCACAGGAAAAATGAACATCGAAAAAAAAAGAGAAAAAAAACAGTCAATATACAATATTAAAATTATCATTATTTTCATTACAATTGATTTACGTTGGACGCTGTATGTCTAATTATTTTTTCTTCCCATGCTAATCAATGTATGTGTGTGATTAACTTTAATTAAAGAAATATAAATCAGTATAGAAATTCTATAAAATTAATAATTCACACTAGCTATATAATACTCCAGTTAATAATAGCGTGCACTAAAAACAGGCTAGTAAAATATTACACAGCCGTTCTGATTATAGCATTTCCAGCTACTAAAATTCAATTGAATCGAGCCCGTGTTTAATTTAAATTAATTACCGTAATTGTAGAACAATAGGGTTCGTTTGGACTCGTAAATCCAGTATTTTCTAAATGAATCATTTTGTCTACGGCCAGTTTGGAATCGTTTCAGTGTAACACAAAGTGGCTCGCAGACCGGAAAATTCGGTTGTTTCGTTTACATGCGGGCGGAGTAAACACGGGATGGGTATGTACGACATTCGTAGACTTAGGAAACTCAACTGGATTTGTAGACAGAACTTAGGGTGCAAGTGAAGTTCGTCTTAGCTTGAAAGAATTTTGAATGCGCTTCTGCACTAGTGACGTGTTTCGAAAAATTCGAAATGACGTGTTATTGCTATGACACATATTTCCGTTACTACTAGACAATCAATTTGATAATCAAATATTCTTTCATAATACCTGGCTTGAATGCATGTCAGTAACTGTAATCATGGTAAGTTTTCTTGACAGAATACATAAATAACTTGATCACATTAATTTTAAATTCTTTTTAAAACAAAATCGGTTCTGTTTATTCTATTAAAACAGTCTTAAAACAAATACAATTCAAATTTATTGGATACCATAATTTAAATTAAATCGAATATATGTAATTATTATAAAGTTTATTTAATAATATGTATCATATTATGTGTAATTCTGACTTACCTGTAAGCGACTTTAATGGCATATATGGAACAATCTAAGTATAAATAAAAATTTAATGCTGTTTGATAGTAAGCGCATGACTATAGAACTACTGGCCTATTTGATTATATTGTTATGGAAGAAAAGTTGGTGAATTCAGATTGGCACCTTTTATAAGGCTTTAAACTAAAGATGCATAGTCTATCAGCGAGGCCAAAGTCTAATCTGGATAGTCGCCAAACGGACAAAACAACATATAATAGGTACAGCTGACACTGTACAAAACAGATACCTAAAGCAATGTTTTCAGCGTCATTTTCAAGAACACCGACACTAATTTAGCATCTTATGTCTAGTGACGAGCTTCCTGTATTTAGAGAAAATAAATTATTAACTCTAACTAGTTTATTCATACTTGAAATTTGATTATTTGTAAAAGCCAATCAATGTTATTTCTTTGAGAATAAGTCAGTTCGTGCAGATATTTTACGCACAACACATAAATATAACATTCGTATCCTACAAGCGAACAACGCAATGTATCACAAAAGCACATTTAATTGCGCAATTAAAATCTACAATAGTCTTCCAATAAATATAAAAATTTTAGACGGTTACAGATTTAAAACTGCCCTAAAGAAATGGTTAATAGAAAATGCATTTTATAATATAAGAGAATTTTATGAATATAGAGATACTTATAAGAAAAATATTTACATAAGTAAGGTTTAGATATAATAGCTATATTGATCTCATTTATTAATTGTTGCATTGTTTATACATAGGGTTTTAATTGTGTAGATAAGATTGGTAATTATAATGGAATTGGTAAATATAATAAATATAAACAAGTTGTAAATATACATACTTAAAGGTCTAATAGATAGAAAAAAATATTGCATGTCCGGTAGGATAAACTGCTGTGTCCAAAAAAATTGTTTGTAACATCTATATTATGTACACAGTTTTAGCAATAAACGTTATCTTATCTTATCCTGAAATTCCACAAAATTTTGATCACCTCCCTCAGGTGTATAAAAAGTTGTTCATGTTTTCATACTTCTCCTGGAAAACTTCACTCAGCTTTTATTTTTGCTTACATCTGAGCTTTTCATCTGAGTGTAAGTAGGCCATTTATTTCGGGATACTAATTTCAATTAGCATAAGTATCACCCATTCAAACAAATTACATGTGAAAGGATTAAAAGCTGTCAAGATTTAATTAATTTCGTCTGTCCAAAAGTGCTATTTGTACCACTCATTACAGGAACTGAAAATGTACTTTCCCAATTTGTTTGTTGTTACAGATCTGATCTAAAAATAACCGGGAGAAGTTTAAGGAAGTCGTAAAGAAAATGTAAAAAATAGCCCGGTGTAGTTATTTGTAAGGCTATAAAAGAGACATGATAATAAACAAATGCACGGCGCAGATACGGGTGGTCGGCAGAATGCGCGATATGTTGACATGTCGTCACCCCTCGGACCCTTGTTTTGTTTGTGTCTAGTGGCATTTTGCTATAAGGTTGACATTTGGCTATAAGGTTGATGAAAATTTTAATTTCGAACTAAGTATTATTATGGAACATTTTTTTTTAGACCAAAACTAAGCCAGGCTGCTCTTTTTACTAGCTTTTATTTAACTTGCCCTGTTAGTATGGGACAAATTTTGCGAGTTATATTAGAACCACTTCCTGTCTTTAGATTAGGTTGAAATTTGGTTTACTTACGTAACTTCGGTGACAATGCAATAATATGGTACCATGAAGCTGGTCTCAAGATGACGTCGGAAGGTGGCCATAGGAACTCCTAAACTAAACGAGATAAAACCGTCGAGTTTGGACTCGCTTGAATAGTCTTGACAAGCACTCTTTTATTCTAGTAAAAAAAATATTAATAAAAAAAAATTGAAAAACAAGCTTTTATTTAAATGCTCTAAAAGGAAGAAAATAAATTTTGAATGCAACCAAACCCACTATTTTATAAAATTATAAAATTTATATTGATATAAATAAAAACTTTGATTGCATTCAAAATTTATTTTCTTCCTTTTAGAGCATTTAAATAAAAGCTTGTTTAAAAAAAAATATTATAATATTTTTTGTATGATCTGAGGGTATAATGCCGATTTTGATGTAGTTTATTTTGTTTGAAAGAAGAAGATTAGAAGAAGAATCGAGATTGTTCTTAGTTATGTTTCATCAAAATCGGCTTAGCCGATATTTTTTGTCGGAGGTTTTTGAGTTTTCTAAACTTGTTGAGTCCGATCAATGCCCTAACTCGATGAGGAGAGTGGTTTGACTACAGGTACATACTTAGAACTTTCCTAATTATTTTTTAGCTTTTAGTCCACTATTTACAACATTATAAAACCATTTAACAAAAATGGTTTTATTACTTAATATCCTCCAAGCGGTTTTAGTAATAACAAGTCTATGCATTCAAAGACAAGACAAACATACTTATACAAAAATTGTGCAATTCTGACAATATTATAAATATACAGGTCGAATTGATAACCTACTTTTTTTTGAAGTCGGTAATAAAGGCTTCGTATCACGGCATGTAATCTCTTGACTTCATGCGAATTCCGTCTTTGCATCTTTTATTCCAATTTCGTTTAACATTTTAATGAGCAACACCGTTCCAAACATTTTTTGTACTTCCATGAATACTTAAAAATAAATATGGTCGCTAATTTTCTTTTCCGCTTGAAAATTATAATTAGGTCCCCAGGCAGGAGGGACGGAAGAAAACAAAGGGGACTCCGGACTATGTATCCTAAACTTAAAGTTTAAATATTCATAGATTTACAAACATGGATTAATTAATGGACGAGATTGAAAAAAAAAGAAAAATTTCTAAAAACTATGAGACTTGATTCGTTAGACGAATTTTTTAATTATGGAGGGGCGTGTAAATAGCCCTTCCAAGGGTGTGATTGCTCACAGATGTGTTTTCTGTTAATAAATAATATAACAGAGGAAAAGTGTGTCGGTGAAGGAGAAAAAACACCTGCACTAACCTGCAAATGCCAGCTTCCGTTCCTCGTCTAGAGTGGCAGACTCCAATAGTCTCGTCTTCTCGTACCGGCCGGCACAGATCCACAAAAGTTCTCCTCACACCAAACACAAAACTTCACCAATAATATAAAGGAAAGTTTGTATGATTTAAAAGAGTTCCAAATGTAAGCGGTATATAAAAAATTAAGCACCTCAAAGGTAATCCGCCATTGAAAATTGAAGACACAAGAGTGCTTGCGGGAAAGGTCTCGCGTCGTAGATCTTCGCACGTCACACATGCGAGCGAATAGCGAACGTTCTTCATACCATCGCTGAGGATGCGTAGCGCCATCTCATACATTACTGAAGTACTTCAGCAAAACAAATGCTAGTTTGACAGGTGCGTTACTTCACCGACACAGACGTGGGAAATTTAAAATTAGAATAAATGATATAATAATATGTGAGTCGCAATAAAACATTTGATGCGCTTCACCAAATTATTTTATTTTATTATTTAGGTTTCCAGACATCAGGGCAAAAACATGTTGTGGGGCGTAGAGGTATTATTTGGTACACATAGGCAATATTTTAATAGATCTATCCAACCACATCCTTAAATATGGAATAGACGAGGAAAAAACTATCTATATCTATGTAGGTCGTGGGTTCGATCCCCACCCAGGGCAAACATTTGTGTGATGAGCATGGATGTTTGTTCTGTGCCTGGGTGTTTCTATGTATCATATGTATATATTTACGACAAAAAAAGTATATATGTATTCTATCAACCATCTAGTTCCTACAAGCTTTGCTGGAAAAATATTTATTGTAAGAGAGTACAAAAACAATATGGAATCAATATATAAAATACCTATACATACTAAATATAGCTTTGCTTAGTTTGGGATAGATGGTGTTGTGTGAAATGTCCACAAATATTTATTTGTGGAGTTTTTATTTATTTATTTATATACTATACTATCGAAAATTATTTAAGTTATCCCCACTTTACATATTTTACGACTACTTACTTATTATTACGTATTATTACATGTTCTGTACTATTACTTTAAATATACGGGTTTTTACCAATTTTTTTTTTCAAAATTAAAATTTACCACTCTGTCGGTGAGATACTTTATTCAATTTTTTTTTATTGAATAAAGTATCTTTAAACTTAGGAGGCACTGTAAGTTTTATCAAAATCGGTTCAGTAGTTTTCAAGATATGGGCTTTTGAACACTCACTTCGTTCATCGTAACTGCAGAGCAGTGTCGACACCTTATATTTCAATTGTTTGATGGACATGAGCGGTGATGAGCTTTAACAACCGTTTTTAACAGACTTCAAAATAATAAATTCTATTAAAAATTAATAAATAAAAGTAATTTAAAAAAATTGGTTGTCTGTAAAGTCGGTTTACGGACGATAGTTTAACGTGACAACATACGTCCACGCGCGAGCTCCGAGGAATGATAATATGTAATTGAAGCGACGGTCGGGCGCGGCGCACACCCGCCCGCTTCCTCTGCCACCGTGCGCGGTTGTAACGGGACAAAAAGCGTAACGTAACGGGACAATGAGTCATCCTTTTTCGTGCATGCAGCCGGCGTTCATCGATTTATTAGACGTTGTCACGTAAAAAATAAAACCAACTTCAAACTGAAAAGAAAGAAATAACTCGAAGAAAATCAAAACTGGGCGTCTACCTAAGTAGGTACGTACACCAACTATTTTTGAGGTCGGTGTCTGTATAGGACTTAATTGATGCTAGCTTAGGGCCTGACACCGATCTCAAAAATTGTTGGTGTACGTACGCTACTTAGGTAGATTTCTTAGAGTTATTTCTTTCTTTTCAGTTTGAAGACGGTTTAATTTTTTTAAATTACTTTTATTTTTTATTTTGTTATTGCTTAGTGTTTTTGACGTGTGACATATTGTAATGATTCACCAATAAAATCTGTATCTGTATCAATAAGTTTTATTTAAAAAAAATATGCGTGGTTTTTGTTTTTCGTTCCATAACAGCCCTTTTACGAGCTCTGGATGTATCCACGGGGGTCGTTCTGTTAGATTTTGTGATAGTGATAAGCAAACAGCCTTTGTAATGTGCTATTAATTTTTAAACACACTTTAAAGGAAATTTATCGGCTATTACAGCTCAAAATGGTTAGCGGATTTGTTTTGTAAAATTTGAAGCAGATATAAGTGTTGTGTGGTTGCAACGAATAATGAACAATTTAAGCCACAATATGGACATATGACTTCATACAAGTGGCAGGAAGACGCTGAATGCAAGCCGCCTCCATAAGGTGTTTTTGGAATATGGAGGAGTGGACTTCTTGTGGCTAAGATAATGGTGATGATGATGCTGGTCAGCATCAATTTTTGTGAGCCACTTGGAGCCACTAGTAAATAGTAATTATTATCGCCAGCAAACGTCTCCTCTTAGGTCGTATTTCCAGCCAATGATTGGTGCGAGATAATGATCGGCTGTTATCCGAGTCGGACGCATCGGATTTCGCATCACGTCGGCTTGATTGTGGAGCGACAAACCGGGCCGCCGGCGTACCAATTACAGCGGACATAGACACTGCTGCTACATTGTTGGCAAAGACTAATATGATTCAATAAAATTATTTACTTACCTACAAATTACAAAAAAAAAAACACTTTACTGTACACTAGTTTTTGAGTAAAGCCGCATTCCTTGTTTACTCTGGAACCCTAAAAAAGTTGGCCGTCACTGACACTGGGCTAGTTTACAAGCTACAAGCCAGCGAGTTCGCGAGCAGCTTGTAAACTCGCTCCGTGTCATTCACCTTTTTTACAATCTGCTTTTGATTGTGTCATCGACACTCGCTACTCGCTCCCTCGCTAGCTTTTAAACTCGTCAACTAGCAGCTCGTAAACTAGCCCAGTGTCATCGAAGCTTTAGAAGATGTAAAACAAAAGGTAATATTGTCAGGAATTCAAAATAGATATACGCATATATTTATAGTTGAATAAATATACGCAGTATACAACTCACACATAGATCTATCGAAGTGTATAGTATACACGGACGCACACAAGGGATTCCAGAGCGATAACATAGTAAAAAAATCAAAAATCAAAAAGTTCAAAAATCGCCTAAAGCGCTGGCTTGTCGAGCAAACGTTCTACAGCTACAAAGAATTTTTAGACAATAATGTTAAAAAGTGTACGGTAGTACAATAAGTATTTAATTATTTTTTTTTTAATCAATATTATGTTATTTAATAATAATTTGACATAGTTGAAATATTACAATATTATTTATTGTATTAATATAAGTGTGGATTATGATAATATTTAGATGTGATTGTAATTTAGTTTATTGATTATTAATAATTGAATGTAACTTGTTTGATTGACATGTAAATAATATTTATGAAATAAATGAATATGAATATGAATATGAATAGTAAGGGCACCATTTTCTGTCATGGCATATGAGTTGGTTTTACTGCCAAGGCGCGCCAATAGATGTTTTACATAAAAATATAGCCTTCAACACTTGGGAAGTAAAGACTAATTAACAACACTACGCATATCAAAATCGGTCTAGCCGCTTAGACTGTGGGTAATAAAAACAAAAAACGCAACCTGAAATCCAAAGCTTTTTTTCTTGCACATTCGGACAAAAACTTATCAACTCTGCACCTTCTATACTTTGTAGGAACTTGTTCTTTGTCGATTTCCCGGAGAACCCCAGTTCGTCACTTATCAGGACTCACGGCCTCACCACGGAGGGCGCCGCCCAATCTGCCGCTTATCTCAATTTAATGGCTTCCGTATTAATACCGCCTTTGTCTAATTCAACCAGAGCGGCGGTCATTGTTCAATCGAACGGGAAAAATTTATATCCTACTCAATAATGTAGGGGATTTCTGATTTACAGGAAATATTTTAGGTAAATTTTACGACCCATGCAGGTATGCATTCAGTTTGTGTGTGCTTGAATCGAAAAAAAAACTTTGGGTATGGTTTGAATAGCAACTAGCGATAAATATACAAATATTTTTCATATTTAATTAGTGCTGATTAGGAAAACAAAAAGGCAATAATAGGAAAACGGGGTGTCCGCATAAAAATTTAGTATATGAAAAACAGGATCAAATTTTACAAAACCCTATTAGCAACATGAAATACAGCACCAACTTTCAGATTTTATTTGAACCCGAACAAATTTTGATTTTAATACAAAGGTAATTTTAAAATCCTTTCCCTGACACCTTACATTAAGTTCATAAATAAAAGGCGAGGAAGGGTGGCTCATTTGGAACGGTATCACGTTTACCCTCAAATCAAGGGAGCGATATAATCCTCGCATTTCCGTAAAGCTGGCGACAGAGAAATTGTGAGAAGCCATTGTTTCCAATATCGGAGGGAAACTTTTATTGGGCACAAAGTGGGTATTATTCACGAGCTCGCGGTGGACGCAATCAACCGGACACGACTCTGGGGGGCAGTAGTTGATCTTACGCGAGTTATGAAAAAAAAAACAGGAAAAATGTCCTCGGTATACATGGCTGTTTATGTCGAATCCATCATTTTTAACCGACTTCCAAAAAGGAGGAGGCTCTCAATTCGTCTGTTTTTACCCGACTGCGTAAAAAGGAGGGTTATGTTTTTCGAGTGTATGTATGTATGTATAATTCTTTGACACGCCCTAGAGCCTAAACGGCTTGACCGATTTTGATGTGAGTGGTGTCAATAGATTCATCTTAGTTTTGAAAGTGATACTGGGTATATCAAAATTTAAAAAAAAAACATAAGTTACTTTGTTTTTCTTTTAATATTGATACTTGTTTGTATGGTTGTCGCGATTACTTCACTAATTATTAATTTTTTTGATTGGTAGCTGGTTCCATAAAAAAATTATCAAAATCAGTTCAGTACTTTGGTTTTTAAAACAAAATAACTGGAAAATATAATACAAATAAAATATACTAAAAAAAACTGAAAAAAAAACTGAAAAAAAAAATAAGCTGAAAAAACCGACTTCACGCAATTCATTTATTTGGATGACATTTTTTCGTTGATTAAATTTTGTTATAAAAACCAAAGCACTGAACCGATTTTGATAAAATTTGTATGAGACCTATAAAGTATTACCTACCAAACGAAATAAGACTCATTAAAACAATCCATAATTATAATAGTAATCGCTGAATAAACATAAAAAAGATAGTCGAATTGAGCACCTCCTTCTTTTTGAAAGTCGGTTAAAAAAGAAAATCAAGGAGTGTGTAAATTTGTGGAGTATAAATGTCTGATTTAAATGCCATGAGGTACAACTTAAAATCTCTTTGCAGATAACAATTTCCCTTACTAATTTTTTAAACTAGTAGGTACTTACTTCGATTATGCACTCCCACTACTCGTATGTGAGTTTTTCATTCACTGTCCATATATTATATTGTGTGTACTCTGCCAGACCACGCCGGATGCGTCGCTTCTGAATGTAAAGATATTTTTCCCAAATACGGCCAATTTTCAAAGGGTTCTCTCATAAGAAAGCACGACCCTTTTCGATTACCGGCGACGCGGATCAAAAGAGCCGCAATTAGGAGATGATCACAGTAGATCGCGAATCACTTTGTGTGATAAAAGTGGAAGTTAACCTATTTCAACAATTTTTTGTTCTTATAGGAAACTCATTTGTTAGGCGTCTTTGAAAGTGATTTTGAGAACGTTCGAGAAACAAAATATTTTTATTGTACTTTATTTTGAAGTGTTGCAACGTGGGTTATGACACTTTTTTTTTTAAATCGATAGTATTTGAACCCACAATATAACCAAACCAATCTCTGTATCTGATCTGTATCTAATCAGAACCGGTAATTCCTATTTGTTCTATAGAACTATGACGTTATATAACTTTTCTAACCCTTTAGATTTGAGAAAAGAAATTCATTAAAAAGAAAAAAGTGGTAATGACGCTATAGGAACCTAATTATTTATAGCAGCGGTTCTTTGCATGAACATCCATGATGACTGCGCTTTATTTCGCCAACAAACTGGAAACTGAAACAAAAAATAAAACTACACGCATAAGAAATCCACTGCTGGACATAGACCATGGATTTCTAAAAAGACCGATTGGAAACAGCTTGCATCCAGCGTCTTCCCGTTTAACATACTTAATATCATATAAAACAGCTATAAACAGCATATAAAATATCATATAGGTAATCTTTTAGCTCCATTTAAAGTAGATAAGATATATTATTATAGTGGTAGAGAATCCAAAAAGGATCTAAAGGACCGCCGACTATAAACTTCGTATAACGATCGTCCACTCATCTACAGCTATTTCGATTATTGCCTGTGAGCCAATATCGTACAGCTAAAGTGGACAGTGCCTCATCTTCATAAAGGGTACATATAATGTATTATAAAGATCAATTTATTTGTAGCGAAAAATTAAACGCATAAAAGTCTAGCTGCACCCCGCGGTGTTACCCGCGTAGTGAAAAATTGTGATTAAGATGATAAAATATAGCCTACGTCATTCTACACATTAAAAAAAAACTGTGCCAAATATCACAACGATTGGTTCAGCTATTTAGCCACGAAAACTGGTACTGTCGTGTGTAAAATTTTAAATAATTAACAAAAAAATCTTAAGCGAATTGCACTTTTTGGCCTAATATGAGGTTAATTCTATTTTTATTATGGTTTGGGGCTAGATGGTGTTGTGTGAAAATACCCTTCAACATTTATTTATTATTCATTATGTGGTTGGGAAAAATAGACTAAAATAGACAAACATTCAGCAACGGCGGGTGATTTTTATTCTATTTGTGGCATTTGACATAATTTTTTGGTATTTTTCCACCCGGCGTATCTCGTCGGGGCGGAGAGGTGAGTATTTTTGAACAGCCGGGCTTAGGAACAGTTTTTAAAAATGGGGTAGAGATACATACAATACCATTGAAGTTTGATAAATTTTCATGGAGATAGCTACTTATTATTATCATCACGGTTCTTCGTAAATAAGCGGATGAAACTGCGGGGCACAGCTAGTTTATAAATCAGCGATTATTGTGACGACGTCTTAGTATGGACATGCGATAAGAAGGGAGGATAGCCATGTATGCAAGACGGCCCTAAGCATGATGGATGGACTGTGAGAAAGATGATATGCGTGCGAAATAGTGTGAGAGTAGAAATAACATCTGATAGAGTGAAGTGGCGAAAGAAAACGTTTTGTACCGACCCCACCAAGTGGGAAAAGGGCAAGACAATGATGATGATGATTGTGAATTAATATATTTAGTTACTTTCCTATCATGATTTCAAAGAAACCCCCAATTGTATATAATTTCATACATCACACCTTATATTCTGGTGATAATAAAAATTATCAACATGGTTAAAAGATAATAAACCAAAAGTATTGACTGGAATTTCACAACTTAAACTACTGACTCTACCGTGACCATAATTTATCTTTCTTTTATTAATTTATAAATTATTTTTTATTAATTTATACCTAGTAACACGTAAATTTGTTATTGTAGCTTATTGCAAACGCATACTTATCCCGTCCCCATGTACATTACAAAGTCGTGGATGAATTGAAAGCATTGCTTTTCTCAGCCGCAGCTGATTCCATTGCAATCTGAGCCAATATTTTCAACCATTGAGAATGGCGCGCGTATGGAATCTCAATTATGAAAGCTCGACCATGCCAACTACTTGGTGAAGATTTCAAAGACTTTTTCTAATAATAACTTGTCTGAAAATGTTTATGGAAACTTATAGAAGTTTGTTTATGAAGTAACGAATCGATGTCTGGAGAATTTATTAAGAAGCAATCAATTAGAACGGTATTAGTTTTAGTCTGCGTAAACACAATTAGCTAACAAAATATTTAAGGAGATAATCTGTCTGTTAGTTTTCTGTTATAGATATATTATTAATTATATAAAGATGATGAATGATAGATTAAGTGACTATAATAATTATGCTTTATTGAAAAGATTTTTGTTGACAGGTCGAAAAGTTTTTATAAGTTACTTACACCTAGGGAGAAGAGTCTAACTCGCACTCGCACTGTAATTTACAGCTATCTCCTACTTGTTGGTGAAGGTTGCAGAGAATGGAACAAAACAACTACTTTCTATTAATTTAAAATCAAAATACTCAACTGTGAATGGACCAATTATAATGTGTTGAGCATTTTTTAGCCGGCGACTTACATACTTTCTCTCGGAAAACATCATCCTTTTTGGGCACTCGGGTATAGAACGCCACAATAAAAATGGTAAAGTATTTAATATAGAAACAAATGTATATGTATATATAATGTATCACGGCAGTGCTCAAAAAATCTATAGCACACTTATCTTTGAAACTGTATACATCTTAGTAGGCAATATTTATATTATTTTGAACAATACAATCATATTCTACATTATACTAAAACTAATTAATAAAAAATAAAAACTGAGTCATTGGAGATTATTTAAAATATCCATAGGCAACAAAGACTATGGATATTTCAAACAATCTCCAGTTTCAGGCAGAGTGCCCAAAATGCTGGCGGCATTTCCTCTCTGAATGGCAATGCTTATTTTTTGTCCAAAGTAAAGGACAGCATTTTGGGCATAAAATTTGAACAACATTTTGAACAATAAATGTTTTATATATCGTCGCAGGAAAGGCAAATTTACTGAAGCTCCAAATGACCATTTCGAGAAAAAGCCGTTTTAATTTATTTTTTTTCGTTTTTAATTCATAACATTTTTCCCGGCACACGAATTTTGATGACGTCAAGGTAAACTTTTATTAATTTGTCATTTTCTATGTCCAGAAGTACAAAACATAATAATTGGACTGCTGGTTTGTGATATAGTGGCGCTTAAGTAAAAATGACTTCAATTTACAGTAAAGCAAAATTTTTTAACCGCCATTTGATCAAATATTTATAGCAATCAAAATTACTTATAACTCTTACGTATATAAATTGGAAAACGACATATTTTCTGGAACTATAACAATAATTTAATGTTCGTAATCTTAAATTACTGAAAGGACTTTTACAAGTCTGGTTTCATCATGTTAAAATAACTTAAAAAGTGATCGGCTCATTATGTTGAATCACTAAAAATCCTTAAAGGTAGGTTATTGTTTTAGTTTTTTCGAGTAAAAAGACGTAAAAGATAATTACATTTGTCTAATCACACCTTTAAAACTACTTATAACTTCAGTTAATACATAATAAGAGCTACTTAAATACTGTAGTGCCAAAATTAAAGTTACTTGAACCATAAATGATAACGTATACTCCATTACTAATGTGTAAGAGTAAAGTCTTAATTGCTTATGATTATGAAAATTCCTATCTTTTTTAATAATCTTACGTAAATTAGTAGGGCATTGAGATGGGCTTGAGCTGGGCTGCCTCTTCTGATAAGAGCTCAGCTCTTAAATTGGATAGATAGCTGGGCAAAGGCCTCCTATTTGAGTTAAGAGGGAAATAGTTTCGAGAAATAAATTAAAATACAGCTGTTAATTCGTATTTTTTTTTATCTGTGAATTGTTTGGTTTTTACCCTTATTCTTATTATTAAGTAATTAACTTTATAATTTTACTCCTTTTAAACAAAAAGCCGTTTACCTCTTCGGCAAAAATAATAAACTTACATTGAGTAACAGAGCCTTTAACTTCTTTGGCAATAAAAAATTAACTTAAAAATATTTAGAATCTTAGAGATTGGTATCTAAGTACCTACCTATTACAAAAAATTATCAACTACTGAAATAAAAAAAATGAGAATCAACGTTTCTTTCAGTCTTTGACATTTAAAAATAAAATAAAATAAATTTCTAATCAAAACAATCTTCATTAACTAATAAACTTTTTCGATGGTATTTAAAAAATAATCGGCCAAGTGCGAGTCGGACTCGCGCACGAAGTGTTCCGTACTATAATCTATAATACTACAAAGTTTAGTTCTGTTTATAAAATAACGAGAAAGCAACGAAATTCCAAGTAGTAAATTGCAAACTTATAGGTAGGTTTTCGATACACATCCGGGCAGCATGATGACGCTCGCGCGAATACGCGCGGTTATGGCTCGCTCCGTGATAATTACGTTTGTTGTATGGGAGCCCCCTTTTAATATTTACTTTGTTGTTATTTAATTATTTATTTTGAAAGGTAATATACAAGTAAATATTCTGTGAAAATTTGAAGCGTCTACCTGTTACCGTTTTTAATATTGAGCAAAAAAATACGAAAAAAACACGTTTATTGTATGGGGACCCCCCTTAATATTTTATTTTATTTAAATTTTAGTATTTGTTGTTATAGCGGCAACGGAAATACATCATTTGTACTCTCAGTGGCTCTGTCGAGCAGACTGACTGATACGCGGCGTACGCGCGGGTTATAGGTTTTGCAGTATTGCAGTATTCCATATTTTTTACTTTAGCGACGTAAATGACGTATTGACCAGCTTTCTATTTTTACTTCTATAACTTTTGCTAAAATATTACTTCATAGTAAAGATACTCAAAGTCAAAAACTTGCTCAATAACAGTAAGGCAAAATTACTTATACGCCACTTCCTGCATAAAAATGGAAAGACTAATATTCTTACAAGCCTTACTTATTATAAATACTTCAATTCAAAATTACTTATACCAACCTTTATGTTTGTTTCGAGTAGTCCAAAAATGCTTATAAAATATTAGCTTTTAAATTGCCGGATGCCAAATTTACTTAAAATTTACTTGTAATTTATTGCAGGAAAACAAAATTACTTAGGTGACAGACACGAATAAAATGCCAAAAAAGTGTCGTTTAAGGACTCTGGCTGATGAAAAATCCCCTTTTTTTCCATTTACTGAAACGCCAAAATAGTGCTCGTATCGCTATGGGACCCAGACTGATCGACGCAGAAAAAAACGCTGATTCCGAATATCTATATAACTCAATATGCCTATTTTGGCGCTTCAGTAATTCTGCCTTTCTTGCGACGTCGTCGCAGGAAAGGCAAATTTACTGAAGCTCCAAATGACCATTTCGAGAAAAAGCCGTTTTAATTTATTTTTTTTCGTTTTTAATTCATAACATTTTTCCCGGCACACGAATTTTGATGACGTCAAGGTAAACTTTTATTAATTTGTCATTTTCTATGTCCAGAAGTACAAAACATAATAATTGGACTGCTGGTTTGTGATATAGTGGCGCTTAAGTAAAAATGACTTCAATTTACAGTAAAGCAAAATTTTTTAACCGCCATTTGATTCAAATATTTATAGCAATCAAAATTACTTATAACTCTTACGTATATAAATTGGAAAACGACATATTTTCTGGAACTATAACAATAATTTAATGTTCGTAATCTTAAATTACTGAAAGGACTTTTACAAGTCTGGTTTCATCATGTTAAAATAACTTAAAAAGTGATCGGCTCATTATGTTGAATCACTAAAAATCCTGAAAGGTAGGTTATTGTTTTAGTTTTTTCGAGTAAAAAGACGTAAAAGATAATTACATTTGTCTAATCACACCTTTAAAACTACTTATAACTTCAGTTAATACATAATAAGAGCTACTTAAATACTGTAGTGCCAAAATTAAAGTTACTTGAACCATAAATGATAACGTATACTCCATTACTAATGTGTAAGAGTAAAGTCTTAATTGCTTATGATTATGAAAATTCCTATCTTTTTTAATAATCTTACGTAAATTAGTAGGGCATTGAGATGGGCTTGAGCTGGGCTGCCTCCTCTGATAAGAGCTCAGCTCTTAAATTGGATAGATAGCTGGGCAAAGGCCTCCTATTTGAGTTAAGAGGGAAATAGTTTCGAGAAATAAATTAAAATACAGCTGTTAATTCGTATTTTTTTTTATCTGTGAATTGTTTGGTTTTTACCCTTATTCTTATTATTAAGTAATTAACTTTATAATTTTACTCCTTTTAAACAAAAAGCCGTTTACCTCTTCGGCAAAAATAATAAACTTACATTGAGTAACAGAGCCTTTAACTTCTTTGGCAATAAAAAATTAACTTAAAAATATTTAGAATCTTAGAGATTGGTATCTAAGTACCTACCTATTACAAAAAATTATCAACTACTGAAATAAAAAAAATGAGAATCAACGTTTCTTTCAGTCTTTGACATTTAAAAATAAAATAAAATAAATTTCTAATCAAAACAATCTTCATTAACTAATAAACTTTTTCGATGGTATTTAAAAAATAATCGGCCAAGTGCGAGTCGGACTCGCGCACGAAGTGTTCCGTACTATAATCTATAATACTACAAAGTTTAGTTCTGTTTATAAAATAACGAGAAAGCAACGAAATTCCAAGTAGTAAATTGCAAACTTATAGGTAGGTTTTCGATACACATCCGGGCAGCATGATGACGCTCGCGCGAATACGCGCGGTTATGGCTCGCTCCGTGATAATTACGTTTGTTGTATGGGAGCCCCCTTTTAATATTTACTTTGTTGTTATTTAATTATTTATTTTGAAAGGTAATATACAAGTAAATATTCTGTGAAAATTTGAAGCGTCTACCTGTTACCGTTTTTAATATTGAGCAAAAAAATACGAAAAAAACACGTTTATTGTATGGGGACCCCCCTTAATATTTTATTTTATTTAAATTTTAGTATTTGTTGTTATAGCGGCAACGGAAATACATCATTTGTACTCTCAGTGGCTCTGTCGAGCAGACTGACTGATACGCGGCGTACGCGCGGGTTATAGGTTTTGCAGTATTGCAGTATTCCATATTTTTTACTTTAGCGACGTAAATGACGTATTGACCAGCTTTCTATTTTTACTTCTATAACTTTTGCTAAAATATTACTTCATAGTAAAGATACTCAAAGTCAAAAACTTGCTCAATAACAGTAAGGCAAAATTACTTATACGCCACTTCCTGCATAAAAATGGAAAGACTAATATTCTTACAAGCCTTACTTATTATAAATACTTCAATTCAAAATTACTTATACCAACCTTTATGTTTGTTTCGAGTAGTCCAAAAATGCTTATAAAATATTAGCTTTTAAATTGCCGGATGCCAAATTTACTTGTAATTTATTGCAGGAAAACAAAATTACTTAGGTGACAGACACGAATAAAATGCCAAAAAAGTGTCGTTTAAGGACTCTGGCTGATGAAAAATCCCCTTTTTTTTCATTTACTGAAACGCCAAAATAGTGCTCGTATCGCTATGGGACCCAGACTGATCGACGCAGAAAAAAACGCTGATTCCGAATATCTATATAACTCAATATGCCTATTTTGGCGCTTCAGTAATTCTGCCTTTCTTGCGACGATATGTATTTAATGAGTTTGTCGGTATTTATAAAGAAATTATGTCATTCCTCAGTTTTTTTTTTGTATCGTGACAAACCACCTTAAAAACTAGTATATATATAGTAAGAATACTTAAATAGAGTTTAACTAAACCTACTCGTTATTCAAATATATTGTTTGATGTAAGCTCTGTTTGTTTAGAAAACAGGGTTTAGTTCTTAGAATTTATTTGCTTAGCGGGATCGCGACACGGCGCGTGGACATTAGCATATCCGTAGACCATCGCTAAATTTTATAACTAACACCTTTTCTACGACAGTTTGACTAAGGTGGTGTTTACATGGGTATGGCATTCAATTCAGGTCCCGGTAGAGTTGTTTTTCTGTGTAGATGATAATAATAATTATTATAATAAATTCTAATGCTCTCAATGGCTCTCATTCTGATGCTCCCCACACAGAAGTACCATATCTTACTCACTGTGTGAGATCATCAGCCAATAAACTAATTTTTAGGTCATAATCACTTCATCTCAATAGTCCATATTTGTTAAATTCCATATTGTACAATAGTTCCATCATCTATCCCCATACCAAAAATCTGTATTTTTTATTTTATTTCATGTAAAGGGCCTCTCAGTGTTGGATTCGGCTCCACTGATGCCCATCAAAGGACCGGGCTGCGACCCGAGATTTAAAATGAATTATAATAATAATTCTTTCTTTCTTTCTGGTGCAGACTGGCAATCGCCATTCGGCGGGCTAACGGGGCAAGTATTATGGGTACCTTTGCACTAGGAACAATTAGAGGCGAGTTATTTAACTAATTTAGTTTTGAGCTTTTTGACAAATTGTAATTATGTTTGTATTAGTTAATTTATTGTATTAAATTTGTAATAATTCTTTTACTAACCATAATTACTGTTTTAATTCAAAGTTTGCTCAAAAACAATAATTACCAGAAAGCTGTAATTTGGTATAGGTAGATATGCATATTAATAATGCAGAGAAAGTCGTAGAATAAAATAATGTTTTTTTTTATTTCAGAAAAAAATACTTAGGTTAACTCATATGTTCGTAGTATCAAACAAGAGACCCTGTTTTAAAGTCACATAAATTATTATGTATAACTACGGAACCCTACATTGCGCGTGCCACAACATGCACTTGGCCATTTACCGATAAAGATCTAAAGAAACCTAATTAAAACGCTCAAATCCATTACCAGTTGAAAGCGTACACAATACCTACGTTGATATTGGCATTGTTAAGAAAACAAAAAAATTCCCAATGTTTTTTATTTCGAATTATGACAATGTATCAAATAAGTTATTTCTATTTGTAGAACTACATACAGTCCCATATCAATTTCATGTTCTTAATTCCTTTCATCGTAATTTCCTATCTCATATGGGAGGACAGATGACAGATGTAATTTATTAGCTTTGTTTTACATCAATCCATACATATAACAAGTATGTACTTACATTAAAAGAAAAAAAATACCTGACTGCAGAAAGGCAGTTTTTGGAATCTAACTTACGATTTCGTTATGCTTGATACGCTGTTGAATGTCGTTTTTTGTGAGAAAGTATGCGTAAAATCGCTGTTAAAGATTATAAATGCGCATTCTTTAGGATAATTCTTGTGTTTTGTCGGACTTTGGCAGTACGGCGCTTTCATTTGCTTCAAGCGTTCGAATTCCAATTAATGTTACCGAACGGAAATCAGACGACGACCATAACTTCATACACTGTCACTGAATAGCGTGCCTGTGTCCGACGCGTGCCGTATGTACAAGTCTCTTTACTCGCCTAACAATATACAAACACGTGTTACTGTCAAGTTACGTTTTACGACCTCTTGCGACCAGATCTAAAAACAAACACGACACCGAACAGCAATCATTCTAAACTGATTAACATGCTAAAAGTAACTCTGCAATACTTAATTTTAATCTGTGAGTCGCCCGTTTATTTCATTCTGCGCCCCTCTAAGAGGGTTACTAAAATATTTTCCGCTTGCTGCACGCCTGACTTGACTCTGTCTTGAATACCGCATTTTGCTGTGATCTTCCGTGTACTCTTTGCACCAAACTCTAGTCGTTCAATTGTGATCTTTATTTCTTAGAGCTTAGCTTTATTTTGCCGCCCAAAAGAGGATACTTTAGTTACTTTTTGCAAGACTAATTCGTAGTTGCTCCAGAATTTTTATGTAGCTGTAGTTGTACTCTCGTGTTAGGAAAAATATGTGTTATATGCTGGGTGTGAAGGTTGATTTTGGCGTGGAGCTTTTGGTTGGTTGTTAGGTTTCTTCCTTTTCAGCTAAAGGGGTTCCCTGGAGGCATGATCCCGAACTTCTCATTTATCATGCTTGTCACGCGTTGACCATCCCTCGTGTACACTACATAATATAAGTATGCAAGTGTGGATAAAGCCATGCTTTGAACCTTAAAGATTTGGCGCCTTTCGGCTCGACTGTCTTACTTATCTTTGTCTTTGATCTCACGGGCTTACGTTTAAATTGGCTTCCATTTTCGAGATATTTATTGTTGTTATTTTACTTGCTGTGTTGCTAATAAAACGGTGATGATGATGAGAGAAGTATAAGTCTATGCCTGTCATTAAGCTATCGGTTATCTCTGTATCAAATTTCATAATATTAATAAAATAAGGCTGAATATATTTCATATTCAGCCTTATGATCTTGAAATGTAATAAAAAATGAGAGGGAAGAAGGCGCAAAGAATCTGAAAACAAGTATCAATGTTAAAAGAAAAACAAAATACCCGACTGCAGAAAAGAAGTTTTTGCAGTCTAACTTACGATTTCTTTACGCTTAATACGCTGTTGAGTGTACGTTTTTTGTGAGAAAGTATGCGCACAATCGCTGTAAAAGATTATTGCGCATTCTTTAGAAAAAAATCTAGTAAAATCACTTGTTTATTACGAAAAAGTTCGTTGGAAGTTACAAATAACACGCGTTTTTTGATATTTGGGAGAGACGTATGATTTTTATTTAAAAAAATATAGCCTTTGACACTCAGCAAGTGAAAATGAATCTAACGACACTTCTCACATCAAAATCGGTCAAGCCTTTTAGGCTTTAGGCGATCTTATAGAAACATACATATATACATACATACCCACATACATACACTCGAAACACCCCCCCTCTACCTCCCCCCCCCCCCCCCCCCTTCTCCCCTCTCCTTACCTTGAAACACAATTATAATGGTACAGTTGTCGGTGATTTTTTCACCCGTTCCCGCGGAAATCCCGGGATAAAAAGTATCTTATGTGTTAATCCAGATTATAAACTACCTGTGTGCCAAATTTCAGCCAAACCCTAGTTTTACCGTGAAGAAGTAACTAACTGACACAAACTTCGCATTTATTTTATAAGTGTGAAGTGATTTACTAGAATTTCCTATTCCAAACTCCAATAAGTACAACATATAAGTAATGTATATATTCGTAATCACCGTTAAAAATTATTTATTTTGATACCACATTCGATGTATTTTGAAAACTTTTTTTTTTTAGATTACTTTTTGCCGCTGAAAATCCTTAATTTTGTTTTTTTTTAATTTTGATGTACCCAGTGTCACTCTCACGGCTAAGACGAATCTATTGACACCACTCACATCAAAATCGGTCATGCCGTTTAGACTCTAGGGCGTGCCAAAGAAATATACATCATACATACATACATACGCTCGAAAAACATAACCCTCCTTCTTTCGCAGTCGGGTAAAAAAAGTGGGACACGAACCTATTTATTTATATAAATATGAGAAATATTTAAAAAAAAATGTTTACGGACTATAGTCTGTAACATTTTTTTTTTAACTATAGTTTAACGTGAGAACGTCATAACCAAACATTGATGAAATGATGATGATGATGTAACGGGACAATGAGTCATACTTTTTCGTGCGTGCAGCCGGCGTTCATCGATTTATTAGACGTTGTCACGTCAAAATGTCTGTATTTAAATATATATATACGCGGTAGAGTGTCAAGCCATGTTCAAGCTGAACTGGCGGGCAGCACCGTGTGTATATTTCTCTCGAACCATTTGGAGCCACTTTTGACGTTCTCATAACTCAAAAACTACTTCACATAAACATGTCAAATTTTGCTCGTATATTGAGACCGGCAAGATACATATGTGCTCCAATTTTCATAAACACACCTCAAACGGTTATTTAGATATTAACGTCCAAAAATCGCCATTTATATCACTGACTGACCTATAAATCAAAATTAAAACCCAGTTCCAGATGACCTAGAAGTTTCAAATTTGGCATCCAGATAGGTAGTTGGATGAATACAAAACAAAAAATCCGACACTAGTACATTTTTATCATTTTATTATAATTTTTCAATTAATTGATTCCGCGACCGCTTGCGCCTGACAAATATATTGAAGCAAAAAAAGAGTTTGAGTGCGATGGACATGGGTGCTTGTAGCGTAGCGATGGATTCAAGAAGACACGAGATAAAATAACTTTACAGCCGAGTGCAATACAATTTTCATCTTAACGTAGCGAGGAAATTTTTTAGTTCACCTATTTTCTCGAGTAGAAAAATCTGCTTGGCATTTATGCAACTTTACTGGTCCTAAAGTTACATTATAATCACGTGAGTTCACTTACATGTACACATTTCATTAATTTTGAACATTACTTACAACAAAATTACGTACTACAAAGTTTTTTTTTACTCTATTTTTTTTCTTCTATTAGGCTCTTGACACAACTCGCATAGGTCGTATTCTTCTTTACTCATCCAAACCTTTTTCGTGTAAATTGTTCTAAAAATTCAAAACACTGCTAAGAGAAAGTAGGTAAATTATACATTTTTATTTACATATTACGTAAATATACAAAATGTCTAAGTTATTTTAATATAATATTTAGTGTTTCTTTAAGCTAAGATAGCAACCTCCTTGAATCGAACTATTTTTCTTCATTTTGTGAAGGCATTATACAAAGAGGTTGGAAATATTTTGTATTGAAAATGTAGAGCTCCGTCGTGTTCGAATTTTGAAATTACTTTCCACCCTAGGGAGCAAAATGAACTTTTCCACGCCAATATTAGCCTTGAAAACGTAACTTTACGAGCTAGTAAGATGAAATATTTATTTATAAAGTTCACCTACACTGTGTACATCTATACATTGACAATATAAAATCATAGAAATAAAATACAGCTAATATATTTTATTACAACTTAAAATATCATTTCTTCTTATATCTTAGGATAATAAATTGAAACCTAAGGTCTGACTTGGCTAGTTTTCATGTACGAATAGCCTTCGCAAGCTCTAAAGCTGTAAGGTCTTATTTTATTCTACTGATACGCTTGCTGGTAGATATTAGCTATCGAACATAGGGCTCTTCCGTGTCTGTTTTAGTAGGTACTTAATAATAATTCGTATATGAGAACTAGCCAAATCAGACCTTGGTTTCAATATATTCTATATTATATTATTTTTATTGTATTGTTTGGTTATATATTATTTATATTTGTTTGTTATTTTTGTTATTGCGCTTGTCTAGAAGAAACCTAAAAGAGCCTTAGGATTTGAACCCAGAACCTAAGGATCGCAAGTTAGATAGCCTCTTAACTAGGCTGCCTACTCTTAATGTTTTGAAGTATTGGATTATTAGTATAAATCCCATATAAGCTATACCTGAGGAACTAAAGCGTAAAACACAACTAATCCATATTAAACCACAAACTCGCTAAACTTAACGTGACTCAACATTTTGTATTCACCAGCTTCTCCAGAACACGCTTATAACTAGGAATCTTTTCAGACTACCCTACATTGTATTATACTTATTTTGGAACGTGGTAATAGTAACCTATGTAGCTGTATAGTTTATCCCATCTACCTATTTAGTATTTAGTTTAGTTTAAGTACCTGTTTAGTTGACTGAGTGAGCGATGCAAACGAAAATCTCTGTATCAACTGGCAAGACTTTCGTTCTTGTGTCCGGATGTTTATTGGTAGTCGCGTATAATTCGTATTTTTCAACCAATATTAACGAAACTTGGTATACAGATTCGTCAATTTTATGTATTTTTTTGTTGTCGGAATTTTTTTATATGAGGGATATTTCTTCCAAAAACCGGACAAGGCGAGTCAGACTCGCCCACCGAGGGTTCCGTACAAACTAGTAGATAAAAGGGGGAAATTATATTTTACTTCATAAATCGAAAAATATACATTATAAAAATATTTAAAAACCTGTTTTAGTTTGTGCTAATTAAGTTCTTTCATATGAAATCTCACATGATACGGATAAAGTACTTTACAATTTGGACCCTCTTTCCTTGCTTAAAGACCCTATATTTTGTGATTAAATAAAAAATTACCAGTTTTCGGATATCTTTCTATATGTGTACTATAACACAATGCTTCTTGCCAAATTTCATAGTTCTAGGTCAACGGGAAGTACCCCATAGGTTTTGATTCCTTTCTGAGTGTCAAAATGTGCGTTTTTTTCGACTTATTCGGCTGTAACTTTTTTTTAATGAAAACTGAGAAGTTTGATTCTTCTCTCTGCAGCAAGATACTATGGATCTACGTATATGGTTTTAATTTCAACTCGATACCTTCACGCATTCTCGAGATAAAGGTCTTGACACCCTGACAGACGGACAGACGGACAGACAGACGGACAACAAAGTGATCCTATAAGGGTTCCGTTTTTTTCTTTTGAGGTACGGAACCCTAAAAATGGGAAAGTTTACTACCGCGCCATTTACTGACCGATTAGTATTTTTGCTAAAAATGTTTGGCACTAAATCCTGAAAGAGTTAAAAAAATAATTAAATATGGACAAAATCGGTCAAGAGGTTGTCTTAGATTTCATATTATTTTACCTAAAAGAATATGAAATCTCGATTGAAAAAAGAAGTTTGCAACGGGGCCATTTGTCGGCCGATTTTGATATTTGGGAAAACATTCAGAATTTTAAACAAGAATTTTGATTAAAAGCAGTAGGCCTTGCGAGCACAGACTTTTTTGTAACAAGTAAGTAGTTTTGTTTGTGATCACGAAGCTTACTGTTCGTAGAACTACTAGTTTAGACATTTTGTATCTTCAAAGCCATTTTTAAGCGTTATTTTGATACTGTAGATGCGTACTCTGAAAACGCATCGAGAAGCTGTCCAAAGTTTCAGTTCCGATGCAATCAATATTATTAAACTATCGCCATCTCATCTGAGGGAATTCTATGGTGCATTAATCATTCAACAGTTCCATTAGATGATGTTTAACTTTGGAACTTCATTAGTGATTGAGATATTGGTGAGGATGTGTGCTGCGGTTGCGGTCGGTTGTTGGGATGTTGGTATTTTGTAATTAATTAATTGATGCATTATACTTGAACTTATCATTGATTAATAATTGGGTGTGCCCAGTTTCAAATAAATATATATATATATATATATATATATTTAAAACTGGTCACACACAAATATACCCTGTATATATATCTACTGGGCTTATTATAATTAACCCCGTGTAAAAATGGTTGGGTGCCGCTAAAGGAGTGCGATTGGAACGAAAGCATTTTCACAGTCAAAGTTAACTGTGACTTTCGTTCTACGATATTTAAAAGTTCGAATTTTATAATATATAATACTTCATAACAAGTGTTTTTTATTTATTTTAAATCATCATAAAAAATGAAACAAAAAAATAATAAACAAAATGATATTTTTTATAAACTTTCCAGTCTTACGTGCCTTATTTATTTACAAATTACAATGATCATTTCACCCCAAAACTTCCCCGCACTCTGCAGTACAACCTTCCCGCGTTCTCATCAAACAAATTTCCAAGGTGTCGGAAGCAGTGCACAAACCGGGAAATAACAACGTTCCAAGCCACAATAGAAAAGCGAAACCAAATTAAGGATTCCGACGCGAATATCTTCTTGTGAAAAAGGAGGCCAAAATTACAGCGGGTTGTGATTTGAATTTATTACCCTAAGGCTAATTTTATTTCGTACTCTGTACTTTCACCCCATAAATATAAATGTGGATGTACCTTCTCGCAACGAGATTCTTGAAATATTTCTGTGAATAACAGTGCGTGTGTAGCTACGTGTATTGTGACAAAGGAGTTCTGGCCGTGTGATGTAAATATTTTAAGGGAAATGTGTTGTATCTTAAGCAATGGCTTAAAGCAAATTTCTACACTTAAGGAGAAATTTGTAGGTACAGATAGAATGGGATATATTAATTTTAACTAAAGCTTTATTTACGGTAAACAAAAAAGTTTAAATTAATCATTAGGTATGTACAACTCATTGTTTTCATAACCTATATTTCGAACATATTATTTCGTATCTATCTAGTGTATAATATCAAATTGTATTTAAATTTTTGTCATTAATAGTATTATTATAATTTATTTCATTTCATTTCATTGTTATCAGTAAATTAATTTCCTAGCGCGCGTAAAATTTTTAAAATAGGAACATCTGCTCTGGGCTTCCAAGATACCGGCTTAGCCGAGTTTGGGGCCCACTGACAATGCATAGCAATAGTAATTCTATTTTGGAAATAAACATTTACTTTACTTTACTTTACATTTAATCAGACACTAGAGGATGTACATTCAAGTGAAAAATTGATTATCAGAAAGAGTTTTGATTTTTTTTGAATGGAAGCTAGCTGACCCGCCTTCTAAAATTTTATCATGAAGATTAATAAACTTTAAAAAAACTGGGTAAATCACAGTGCAACGGGGTTTGTGACACTAAATATTTAACAACAACGAACAATAGAATGACCGCACTCTTTTCGAATTCCAAGTTCCTCTAGAAACTCTAAACTATAATACTTACTGGAAGTACAAAAACGCCTTCTGCGCATGGATCGCTTTAAAAACTTGCGTCCGCAGGTAAATGGGGCCCCTTAATAATAAAAAGGCGGAAGAAGGGAAAACTCCGGGAAAACGCGCAATGTTTATCGAGAAACAAAGGCAACTGAGGCATACAATATGCATAATGATTGTACTAAATTAGAGAACAACGGTCCCTTTTACGCGGACTCAAATTGCTTATTGTGTACCGCTTTTCGAATTAAATATTTAGGCGCGTTACTTGTTATTACGCGAGAAAACTTATTGTTGGGACAAAAAATAATCTATATTGTGATAAAAAAGTTAATTTCACAATTTTATTACTTGCTTAAGTTTCCGGCCAGCTGGAATTCTGAACACGTGCCCCTTTTTCGAAGTTAAGTATATGCGTATTGTAGATTGCCGCTTTCATATTGTAAAGGAAAATACCTCATAATTTTTGAAGTTCTTGAAAATGCGTGATGGCTGCCAACCCGCGCTTAGCCAATGCAGTAAACGGGGGAGACTTAGGCATACTAAGGTTATGAACCCCAGATCAAAATTTTTGGATGGCTCGAAAGTTATCGCATACAGACTTCGTTTAGAACGATATTCAATAATTTGGAATTCGTCCGCTAGTAATCATACACATCAATGGCTAACGCAACGATTGCTCAATCGAATTTTAATTCTATTAACAACAAATCCTATTAAAAATTTGTTGTCATTTTCGGAAGTCAGACAAAATTACTCATGTCATGCGATTCAGAAATTGAGCGCCAAATGCTCAATTTTTGAATCCTTCGAAACCTCTGAATCGAAAATCGAACGATTTCCTCGCTCCTAATTAGACCTCTGTGGATTAAATTGCTTATTCCACATAATATATTTTGAAAGGTTCCGTTCATTTAAATCAAGAATTAGATACAAAAATGAATTGAAATTTACAATAAATGCCAGTATTTACGAGTGTGAATAAGATTTATGACGTCAATTTATATCATGTGACTTCTAATATGGGCGTATTAATTAAAAATATTAATTGCAAATCGTTAAAAAATAATATGTTATTAGCAATTCGTTTCAATTAACACTTCCAAAAACATTTTTGGGCAAGTACACTAAGAAAACACTTAACATGAAATAATAATTCCTAAGGCACCATTTTAAGTATAGATATAAAATAATTTTGTGTCTGATATTATGGTATGAAGGGGCACAAAATAAAACTTAATAAATTGGTAGATCATAAAAACAGACTCATGTGGCTTTTGACTTTTGACAACTATTGTGTCATGTTTTTATGACTTGGCTGGCGTGTTTCTTAAATACCAATTTTGTAAAGAATAAAATTTTATTAGTTTTTAAGTAACCATAAATCCGTGTACGCGAATTTTTGTTGTGATATTTTTCTAAAACGGTGGCATTATCAATTTTATTAGCATGTCAATAATGACGTTAATTGAATAAAATTGTGTCAAAAATATTTTATTACAGCTGGCCTAGAATGGAAGGCAGATTAAACTTTATTTCCTCTGAAAGGTGGATAGAACGGTGGAAAGAATATATTTGTCTACGTCCCATGTAGATTATTTTTTGCTTAATTTTTTTTTTGCTGTGGACAATGACAATATCTTATCGCTGATACGAATGTGAACTTGTTTGGCGCCACAGATACTACGATAGGAGAGGTCTACTCTTAACACAATAGCGAAGGCTATGGATGATGATGATTATGATAAAAAAATCTTATAGGTATGTTAATTTCATTCTTACTATTCAAAACCGGAGTTGGTGCTCGATAGCACGCTTTTTACTCAAATGTGCAAGAAGGAGGATGTTGAAGTTAGAGGACGAAGGAAAATGTTTTTCGGTTGTATAAATGTTTCTATATTCCTTCGAGCAATTTCGTCGAGCAAGATGTATAACATTCGTCTTTATTTCCCACGTGTTATTTGTGTGTTTCTATTTGTCACAATTTAATTTGTCATACATTTTTAGTAATAATAAATATTAGAACTCTGGCAAAAATATACTTTTACGGAGTATACTCTAACAGAAAAGCTAATGTGCTAGATTAATTTTAAAGAATGCTCATTCTGCACATACTTTCTCAAAGAACAATCTTAAATACAATACAACAAGCTTAACAGTTGCACTAAGAAAATTGTTGTTATATTTTCCACAATTTAGCGGCTCTCAAAACGAATGTGGAATCAAAACGCTTTAGTATAATAATTTAGTTATATATTTTAGTAAAGTTTAGAATTTATTGCTCGAAAAGTACATTAAATCACTTTTTATTAGGCACTAGTACGCGTCTCAGAGTGCACCGCTCGTAAGGCTCGGCGCACACTATGTTTTGACAGCCGAAGTAAAATTTACGGCGCCTCACCGGGCCGATAAAACCGCCTTTGTCAATGGCCAGCTCGATACCAGCAACACTCTCACATTTACGACCAAATAAATTTCGAACACTATTATCATTCAAATCGTACCGGACCCACAAAATACAAACACCCCTTTTTATGCGTATATTCAAGATTCACGAAATATTTTTACAAAAACATTCTTCGGGACTTTTTTAGGCTCCCGTGGACAAAAGTGCGGGAGCTTATTACTAAACCTGCCACTCTGCATGTGTAATAATATAAAATCTTTTATATAATTATTATTGCATAGTAAGTATAATCATGCAATAGTACGGAATAGAATGCATTTCTATTGTTTATATGTGTAGCAGCGCACAGCATGCATCGACGCGTGTGCGACGTCCTCACGCCTCGCCGGCCGCCGAAGAATGCGCGAGCGCACGCGCTTGCATGTATCTTTAAGCGGTGCGAGCGAGAGACTCGGCGCGAGAACGAGACGCCGCTATTTAGTTTTGTAAGTGCGGAGCATTAGAACCGACACAACATTTTACGTGTCGGTTAAATGTATACTGCTTACCAGTACAGCTAAGGCACATACTAATATATTCCTTATATTGGATACATTCCAAATAAATGATATTCTACTCTCAACTAGTATTTCCTTTCTCACCTAATAACAAGGAAGATCCCTAAAGTGGTGACCCCGAAATTTCAACGAAAAGAAGAACACGCACTCTGAAAATTAAACAAATGGACGCAAACCGATCTGAGAAAACGGAACCTTCAAGCCTTCACCATGAAATCGCTGGTATCGCACTATCAATGCGTATTCCACCATTCTGGCGTGACAAACCTCGACTTTGGTTTATAAGTTTCGAAGCCGCTACGAACGAGTTAAAACGAAACCAGACGCAGCTCGCACAGATGGTCATCGCGCAACTGGACAAAACTGACATCGAGCAGATTAGCGATCTTCTTTTTAATCCTCCCGAGACGGACATATATAAAACACTAAAGCAACGGCTCATTACCATATACGAAGAATCTGACAGCCGACAGCTCCAGAGGTTACTAACCGATATGGACCTCGGCGACCAGAAACCGTCACGGCTCCTTCGACAGATGCAAAACCTAGCACGTGCCAAATTACCAGATTCGACTCTTAGGCTAATATGGACTAGTCACCTGCCTGCTCACGTGCGCTCAATGCTTGCTGTCAGTGAAACCTTTCAAGAACACACCTCCCTCAACGAG
The DNA here is from genome assembly GCA_947563715.1 of Lycia hirtaria. Taxonomy (NCBI): domain Eukaryota; kingdom Metazoa; phylum Arthropoda; class Insecta; order Lepidoptera; family Geometridae; genus Lycia; species Lycia hirtaria. The sequence continues at coordinate 2,771,747 of OX387380.1, forward strand.
CTCGCCCAGCTAGCTGATAAAATGATGGAGTCGACGTCAGCTACACACGTCTCGGCTGTAGCAACAACTTCGGCCATCCCCATACACCAAGTCGATATGCAGAACCTGGCAGAGGAAGTTCAGAAGCTCAACATGGAAGTTGCAGCACTGAAACAGCAACAACACCGCCCACAGCAATGGCGTGGGCGTAATCGCTCACCTAGTAGCGCCTACAACAATAATAGCCCACGCAACGGATCACCAGTGCCGTATTGCTATTATCATAGAAGATTCGGCAAGCAAGCGCGTCGTTGTACTACTCCATGTTCGTTCAAGAATAGCACGCCGGGAAACTAGAACCTACGCTGGCTGAGGCGGGACCCGGCGTAAACGAACTTTCCTACCGCCTGTTCGTCACCGACAAGAACTCAAACCTAACCTTCTTGATAGATACTGGTGCCAATATATCAGTAATACCACGAACAAAAAGGCAGCACCCGCAGCAACTTAACTTCAAGCTGTACGCCGCCAATAACACCGTCATCCCGACGTATGGAGAAAAAACACTCGAGCTTGACCTCAATCTACGCCGACCTTTCAAGTGGATTTTCATCGTCGCCGAAGTCAGCAAACCCATCATAGGTGCTGACTTTCTTAAACAACATCAACTCGTAGTCGACATCAAGAATAGGAAACTTATTGATGGCAAGACTAACCTAGCTACAAGTTCCTATATTCAAGCAACAAGCACTCCAACGGTTCGCAGTATTGACGTACAAGAGCCCTATCATGACATCTTGGCAGAATTCCCCGGAACTACAAGATTAACCTCTATGAAGCTAAGTCCGAAGCTCCACGTTGAACATTTCATAGAAACAACTGGAATGCCTATATATTCACGCGCTCGGCCCATAGCACCGCATCGTTACAAATTTGTCAAAAAAGAATTCGAGAACATGATTGAACAAGGACTATGCCGCCCAAGCAAGAGCCCCTGGTCATCTCCACTGCACATCGTTCCAAAAAAGAATGGAGATCTTCGCGTGTGTGGTGATTACAGACGCCTGAACGCCATGACAATACCGGATCGCTATCCGATACCCAGAATTAAGGATTTCACGTTTCAATTGGCTAAAAAAAACGTGTTCAGCACCATAGACTTAAATCGTGCTTACCAACAAGTCTGTGTGAGAGAAGAAGACATCCAGAAGACTGCAATAATTACACCAATGGGTTTATTCGAATTCCCGAGGATGTGTCCTGGATTAAGAAACGCTGGACAGACTTTCCAACGATTTATTCATGAAGTACTACGAGGCTTAGACTGCGCTTACGTCTTTGTCGATGACGTTCTCGTGGCCAGCGAAAATGAAATCCTGCATAAAGAACATCTACGCACAGTACTACGGAGATTGGAAGACAATGGCGTCACAATCAATCCATCAAAATGCGTATTGGGAAAACCTGAGGTTACGTTCTTAGGTTTTACCGTGAGCAATAAAGGGATCAAGCCGCCTAGCGAAAAAGTCGCAGCAATACGCAACTACCCAAGACCAACTACAATCGAAGAATTAAGGCGTTTTCTTGGATTTTTAAATTACTACAAAGAACATATTCCAAAAGCGGCAGAAATGCAAGCACCGCTCCATGCTTACTTACACTATGTAAAAAAAAGGGACAAGACGAAGATCAACTGGACCAATGATGCCACTGACGCATTTGAACATTGCAAGACTGCGATTCAAGATGCCGCTTTACTTGCTCACCCGGCTCACAATGCAACACTCGCTATTTTCACCGATGCATCTGATAAATGCGCTGGTGGCGCCCTTCAACAATACGTCAACAACAAATGGCAACCACTCGGATATTTTTCAAAGAAGTTTTCTGATGCGCAGCGTAACTACAGCACGTTTGACCGTGAGTTACTCGCTATCTACATGGCAATACAGCACTTCCGGAAAATGTTCGAAGGACGAAATTTCATCGTGTTTACCGACCATAAACCACTGACATACGTGTTCCAGAAGCCACCATCACCCTCAGAAACACCTCGTCGTGCACGTCAATTAATCTTTATCAGCGAATTTACCACCGACCTGCGCCATATCAGCGCTAGTGATAATGTCGTTGCCGACGCATTGAGCCGTATTCCAGTCGACAGTATTATGACGTCATTGGATTACCACAACATCGCAGAAGCACAAGAAAAAGACAGCACCATCATTCAGAAACTTGCACAGCAGAGTAACCTAACCATTAAACTGGTTACCTTGCCAGATGCACAGAAGTCAATCTACTGCGAGACATCCACAAATCGAAACCGACCTTATCTCCCTGAAGAGTTTCGACGACCGGCATTCGACGCAGTCCACGGTTTAAGCCACCCAGGAATTCGAACTACGCGCAAACTCATGTCAGAGCGTTTCTTTTGGCCAGCAATGAACATAGACGTCGGGACCTGGGCCAAGCACTGTATAGAATGTCAAAGGAGTAAAGTGCAGCGACATACGACAAGTTCAATTTCTGCATTTTTACCAACAACAGCAAGATTCCGACACCTGCACATCGACATCCTCGGACCATGGGCCCCATCACCACAAGGTCATCGATACCTTGTCACAATGATCGACCGACTTACGCGATGGCCAGAGGCAATACCTACCGACGAGATATCAGCAGAGTCCGTCGCGAAGATTGTCTATGAGCACTGGATCGCTCGCTACGGCCTGCCAGAAAACCTAACTACAGATCAAGGCAGATGTTTCACGTCACAGCTATTTGCCAAGCTCATGAGAACGATGGGAATCAAACGGACCCAAAGTTCCCCATATCATCCTCAATCAAACGGAATGGTAGAACGGTGGCACCGATCACTGAAAGCAGCACTTAAGGCTCGTCTGTCTGAACAGACAACGTGGATCGCCGAGCTGCCTACGGTGCTACTTGGACTACGCGCCGCAACTCGCACCGATACTGGAGTGAGCGCTGCCGAGTTGACATATGGTCAGAACCTACGACTACCGAGCGATTTCTTCACAACATCAACAACAGACGAGCAAGACATGAACTACGATTTTGTCAATCAACTACGTGCTACAATCGAATCTGTGAAGCCACGCCTACTTACTGCGCCGCACGGTAACCTCCGTCCTATTTTCGTGCATCGAGATCTATCAACATGCTCACATGTTTTCGTGAGACATGACGCAGTCAAGAAACCGTTACAAGCTCCCTACGACGGTCCATACAAAGTCTTACAGCGAAATGATAAGACTTTCATACTTCAGTTCCACGATCGACGCACGCCCACAGTATCGATCGACCGTCTCAAGCCTGCCTACATACTAAATGAAGATTCACCGAACAACGGAACATCAATCACTCTCCAACCTACTGCACATACAAGCAAGCCTCCACCTACCTCGCCGCACCAAGCGACCGTGTCACCCAAACCAATTTTGAAGACAACACGGAGCGGACGCGTCGTAACTACTCCGGTACGCTTTCGCTAAGGGAGGAATCATGTAGCAGCGCACAGCATGCATCGACGCGTGTGCGACGTCCTCACGCCTCGCCGGCCGCCGAAGAATGCGCGAGCGCACGCGCTTGCATGTATCTTTAAGCGGTGCGAGCGAGAGACTCGGCGCGAGAACGAGACGCCGCTATTTAGTTTTGTAAGTGCGGAGCATTAGAACCGACACAACATTTTACGTGTCGGTTAAATGTATACTGCTTACCAGTACAGCTAAGGCACATACTAATATATTCCTTATATTGGATACATTCCAAATAAATGATATTCTACTCTCAACTAGTATTTCCTTTCTCACCTAATAACAAGGAAGATCCCTAAATATGTATGTACCTATATAATACTAAGAAATAAATATTTTTTTGCCCTCTCTATTTCTATTATAAGGCTTCCAGTTTACACTAGTTTATCCTTTAATTTATCTAAAAACCTACAACCCATCAAGGGCATTTTAAGCTCAAGATAACGTTTTTTTTAAACCTCTGGATTTTCGCCTTAGTTATCGACTTTAGAGTCATTTTAACGGCATGGATATAGTGATATGTCTGGATAATGTATGAAGTTACTGACAAATACATGAAATTTATTTCTCCGAATAACTAGTCTCAGCTATGTAGCCCTAAGTGTTTACTTTGTACGGAACCCCCGACTCGTGAGTGAAACTCGTACTTTGCCGGTTATATTTTTTTATTGGATCGTGTCGTAGAACGCTGTATGAGTTTTATTTAGTCAAGTTTATGACTAGCACTCGTGATTAATAAATTATCTCGGAGTTATGATTTTTCATTCAGTTCGAGGATTAAGGAGTTTCTTAAGTAAGAAACGTTATGACGCTTAACTGGATAGGAAGCATAAATAATCTTAAACATCTGTTGTCATTTGTCAGTGTTGATGGTTTATTTCCGAGTTCTTAAAATATTATTAATAACCGACACACGATGCATCTACTTAAAATATGACAGAGTGTACAGTGAGTAAATATATGACCAAGTGAGCGAAGCGAGAGAGTACCTATAGGTAGAGTATGTCATATGCACGTTATGTTAATGTTATTTCATACGATGTTCAGTAAAGTTTTTAAGCCGACTTTAAAAATATTTTGATGAAATTTGTATGAAACCAATCTGAAAGAGTATCCTTATAATAATTTTGCAAAAAGGCTTATTAACGACGGAGTTATAAGATAACAAACATTTTGAAAGATACAACCGAATTTATAGCTTCTTTTTGAAGTCGGTTAAAAATAAGATGTAAATCAGACACGATGTAATTATGATATGAAGTATTAAATCTGGCAATTTTGTTACAGCTTTTTATAAGGCGTATTAAGATTATATCTATGTATATGCTTGCTGAACTGTCAATAACTCCACTATGTGGATTGCTCCAAACATTTAATTGGTTAATAATTAACCAGTGGGAACGGTTACCAGTAGAAGTAAGTATACACACTAAAATTGCAGAGTGAAATCCCCCTGACTGTTTATATTTACAGTGATAAAACATTTCATTTACCGTCTTATTCATGAACGTTCAATAAGCTTAATTTAGTCGGTGTTTTGTTTCGTTTTCGCGCGTGACAGATCCCGTCTGACAGAATGTGACAATTCCACAAGCATAATATTTTAGTCATTGTTTGATGGAGTTTTGGCGGGAACGTCTTAGTAACGTGTTGTTGCTTTGTTTTATTTTCCTAAACTTGTGTTATTTTCAACATTAATGCTATAAAAATGGTGGTGTTTTATTCATTATGTGTTTGTTTAAGTGCGTGAGTGTGGGCAAGTCAAATAAAGCAGTGAAACGTGTGATTTTACGTTGTCGGCAAAACTCCATAGAAGCTTCTAGTAAAGTCGCCACCACTTTACTTAAGCAGGACTCGACTTTAAATTGACTGTATACGTGACTTAGATTGTGACTAGAACATTTACAACTTGTTTTATTCAAGAAACTTGAAAAAATCCAAATACTTGACACTGGCAAATGCTTTAATGCGGGTCCAATACAAAAAAGAAGAAGTAGTCATTGTTTGTTTCGTTTTCGCGCATGACAGTTCCCGTCTGACAGAAGGTGACAAGTCCTTATTCAGTGAATAAAATTAACAGTGTTAATGTTTTAATATCTTCTATCTCATAGTATCCAATCTCTTCGTACAAAGGAGACGCATCGAAGTTGCATCGAGTGGCGCAGTGTAGATAAGGTAAACACGCCCACGGCAGCGGCAGGTCGAGAGGGGCTAAAGTGTCTAGTCTGCGAAAGACCAGCTCAAGGAGACAGGTGGGCTTGGATCAAAGGGATCCAAGCCATTTACTGACGTGTAGGTACTAACTATGGAGTTCACAACACCAAATGAAGACACGAAGCATTTATCTGCTAAAAGACAAATTATATTGATTCTGAAGGCCACTAAACTTATAAATATCTTAAAATAATTAAATAAAAAAATAAAAACAACGAGGTTGTCCTATTAATTTTGTTCTAAATATTATTTTCCAAAATAAACTGCATTCTCTACTTTCTATTGATTTTCTATTTAATTAAAATATTTAATTATTACACTTTTGCCGTTTTACAGTAACGATCCTCTTTTCTTCTGTGGGGTTCTTCCTGAAAAATGTACAGCTAGTATAAAAAATGTAAACTATAATAATTAAAAAGTAAAGATTGTAAGTGTAAAGACACTATTAACTGTCTTTATTTTATTATTTAGATATTCATTCTCATATTACGAGTATTTCACATTACGAGTATGTGTAAAATTACACAATGACATAATTTTACCAAAGTGCATACCAGGTTTTAGACAGATTTAGTACCAAGGAAGAAACCCGGACAAGTGCAAGTCAGACTCGCCCACCAAGGGTTCCGTACAAACTAGATAAAAGAACTACAGGGCGAAGCTAGTCATTGATAAAAGGTTTTTTTTATCATAATCCGAAAATAACACATCGTAAAAATAAACAAAACGTGCTAATTAAGCTCTTTAATATGATACCCCACATGATACGGTTAACTCATTTTAAAATTTGGACCTTCATTAATTGCATACTGACCGCATTTTTTTGTGATTAAATTTAAAATGTACAGTTTTCGAATTTTTTTCTTATGTCCTATGCTAAAAGACAATGCTTCTTGTCAAATTTAATAGCCCTAGGTCAACGGGAAATACCGTATAGGTTTTGATTCCTTTGTGAGTGTCGAAATACTTATGCGTTTTTTTTTTCGACATATACGGCTGTATTTTTTTTTACAATAACTGGGAAGTTTAATTTTATCACTGTTGAAAGGGACTACAGATCTGCGTATATGGAATTACTTTCAACTCTATACCTACCTCCACGCAAGAAGAGTTTGTTCCCCAAGAAGGCCTTGACAGACGGACAGACAGACAACAAAGTGATTCTCTAAGGGTTCCGTTTGTTTCCTTTGAAGGTACGAAACCCTAAAAAAACAACCTATTGCGGTAGCAATAAAGTCCAATCTCCTTTTTTGTACATTAAGGGGATTTATCATTACGGACAAGTTCTCCTATGATAAAATCGCTAGTTGAGATTTTACTTTTTAAAAGTTGTTCATAATTCGAGTGCAAATATTTCTCAGTGATGTCCGTCATTTACTGTTTGCGTCTTTATTTTTCGATATTATGCTGCAGTTTTTATAACATTCAAATGACTTTATACACAACAAAATGGACAAAACAAGACATAACTTAAATTACAACACAAAAACCAATCAGATTAGAATGATAAAGGTCTATAAGGATAAAAGATAATCCAAATACTTAAACCCACTACAGATTTACTGTATGAAATAGTAGTAATAATTTATATGAATCCGAAACTCCACTATTTTGCAAATAAAAGTAGTCGGTAAAAGAAATTAAACTAGATTTCAAAATGTAAATTGAATTTCAAGTACTTGTACTATCAAATATATCATTTTATATATTCAAATAAATAAAATGAAAAACAAAGATCAATCGCCAAGTATTGATTTTGCTTGTAAAGTATTTATTTACTTACTTTTACTATTCGAGTCCGAACAATGTAGTAAGGGTTGAGAACAAAAATTTTTGCATAACAAACTAGGTTAGCTGAAGATGTCTCGTGTGAAGGTGGAAAATTCTACGAGAGAAAGGCAATAACCTACCATAGTCAAAAACTTAAATCTAACGTATGTATCTAGTGTGTTTCCGCTTCGAGGTTTCCAAGCTGGTATACTCTTGCCTACTTCCAAGTCTTCAAGATATATAAGTTAGATTTAAGTTTTTGAATATGAATTACAGAATACCTATCACACGCGTGTGTTTAGAAAACCCAAAAACTTTCAACAAATAAAACGGCTGAACCGATTTTGATGATAAATAGCTAAAAACACTCTTGATGAAATCCTCTTTCAAACAACAACTATTGATCTAAATCGTCCTTCCATTTGAGTGTATGATGCCACAGACAGACACACAGATACACACAAGCACATTTACTTGTGGTAACCACAATTACTACATTGTACTCGTAGGTAAAACTATACTCATTTCGATTATTAGTACAAATACTTTTGTATGCGAATCGTACCACCTCTTCCTAAATAATAACTGGATGTCTTTAAATCACAAATGAATAAATTTATTCAAAACAACCTCGTAAGATGGTGGTCATGAGCAATCTTACTAAAAGAAAAAAACTGGATAAGAGCGTGTCGAACTCGCCCACCGAGGGTTCCGTACAAACTAGTAGATAAAAGGGGGAAATTATATTTATTTTTTATATTTTGATAATGTAAATCGAAAAACATAATATCGTACACATATTTAAAAACCTGTTTTAGCTTGTGCTAATGAAGCTCTTTCATATGACATTACATACGATTAATTCATTTTAAAATTTGGACCCTTATTCCTTGCATAACTACACTATTTTTTTTGTGCAAGGAAAGAGGGTCCAAATTTTAAAGTGCTGTAACCGTATCATGTAAGGTATCATATAAAAGAACTTAATAAGCACTAGCTAAACCAGGGAAAATATATAACTTCCCCCTTTTATCTACTAGTTTGTACGGAACCCTCGGTGGGCGAGTCTGACTTGCTCTTGTCTGGTTTTTTTTCTTTCTGTAGCAAGAGACTATGGATCTGCGTAAATGGTTTAAATTTCAACTCAATACCGTCACGCGTTCCCGAGATACAGGTTTTGACACCTGGACGGACGGACAGACAGACAGACGGACAGAGGGACAGATAGACAACAAAGTGATCCTATAAGGGTTCCGTTTTTCCCTTTTGAGGTACGGAACCCTAAAAACAACCTTGGTGTTGTAAATTCACAACAACTTTGTGCGAAGATTGATCGTACCTATCAAAGTTGTGAAAAAGTAAAATCCGTGCAGTGTTATAATAGTAAATCAATGTGATTTGTTATTGAAGCTCTAAAGCAGTTTACGTCTGGGAACCCGCATAAATCTAACTGGCCAAGGAAATTATTATGCGCCCTCGCGACAATACATGCAGTATGAGAAAATATAAGACAACATCTTTATCATCTCAGCCATAAGAAGTCCACTGCTGGACATAGGCCTCCCCCATGGATTTCCAAAATGACCGATTGGAAGCGGCTTGCATCCAGCGTCTTCCCGCCACTTGTATGAGGTCATCTGTCCATCTCGTGGCTGGTCTTCCTACGCTGCGCTTGCCGGTACGTGGTCTCCACTCGAGAACCTTTCGGCCCCATCGGCCATCAGTTCTACGTGCTATGTGCCCTGCCCACTGCCACTTCAACTTACTAATCCGCTGTGCTATATCGGTGACTTTTGTACGTCTACGTATCTCTTCATTTCTGATTCGATCTCGTAGAGAGACTCCGAGCATAGCTCTCTCCATAGCTCGTTGCGTGACCTTTAGCTTCTTTATAAGGCCCATAGTTAGGGACAACATCTTTACTAAAAATAAATAGTAGATTGTTACATAAGGGTCAAAAGGAACCTATTTAGGCACGAATTGGTTTGTCAGACCATTTTGCCTATCGTAACATAAGTACTTATTTACTAATTATCGGAAATATTGCGCTTATCTTGTCTATGTCCCTGATTGAATTGTTGGACTTTCGGATACTTTCTGTAGTTTTCAATCAAAAACAGCGTTTTTATTTGCTCCATCGTAGCAATATGTACAAATAACAGTTAAAAGTAAAATAACCGACTAAGTGCGTGCCGTGCCGCGTGCAAAGTAAGATTCCGTAGTTGTCATCATAATTCATGTGAACTTAGTATCAAACAGGGTCTTCTGTTTGATACTATGAACATACGAGTTAACTTTCGTAAGTTGAAATGAAAATTACACGAAAAAAAAACATTTATTGCGTCTCCAGGTATTATTTTTAAGTTCACTACGACATGACTATTTCTCGTTAATTTGTAAAGCTTGCTTAGCCGTGATAGTTTTCTTTTTAATTTAATCATATATGCCACTAGCACTTTTTTTTATAGCTCCAAAGTCAACCAGCTTGAGCGGGCAAATGTTTTATCTATGCGAACGTTTGCTACGCGCCGAAAATGCCGAAAATGGTTATTCGGCCAAAGACCTAAGTCTTTTTTAACTACGTCATGACTGTGCAACTAAATTATACCGCTTAAATGACAAATCACGCGATATTGCCAGACTTTTCTTACAATGTTGACGATACCTGACTTCGCCAGGCATCTTTACCGACACGTGTTACAGGACGTTTAGTTCCATTAGTAAATATGCTGTAAATAGCATTTTAGAGTTCTGTAGTCAACGGGGAACCCTTATTGTTCCTGTCTGGAAGTCTGTACGCGCCTTGTCGCGTCAAATAACCTTAGTAGATACTGGAAAACTGTGATTTTTAACCGACTTCCAAAAAGAAGGAGGATCTCAATTCGACTGTTTTTTGAGTGTTTACTAAGCGATTACTTTGCCAGTAATGAATTGTTTTTGATGATTCTATTTTAGTTTGGTAGATAATCCTACCTTAGAGGTGATCCCATATAAATTTTATCAAAACCAGTTTAATACTACTTTGGTTTTTATAACAAAATAACTGAAAAAATATCATCCACATAAACGAATTGCGTATTTTGAAATATGATTTTTTTCATTTTTTTTAACTATAATTATATTATATAAAACGTATATAGTGTACGTCTTTCCTTATAGCACAGAAGATTTTAATATTACTCTTACAGGTACAAAGGTCAAGTGGAGAATATTATTTTCTTATCAAAACACTATTATTATTAACGGTATATTTACCGTGGTTCGCGTTAATTTTGAGCTCCCGATATTTCGGCACAGTTACATGCACCATGTTCGTGTTAACGCGAACCACGGTAAATATCCCGTTAATAATAATAGTGATTTTAATGAATGACCGTGATAGTTTAAAAAAATATTTTCTTATCGTCTACCCATAGTAAGGGATTCATTGAATAGATAATTTAAAAATATTACGGGTGTGCAAAATCCATTTTCCAATTTAGGGATCCCGCCAGTCTTGCCAGTTAAATGATTGGTGGTGAATCTGTGAAAAAAAAAATACTAATAGCATACCTATAAGTATAACGAAATTAAAAGAAAAACTACATAGCAAGTTAGGCATCACATAAAACGAATATTAGTTGATCAATGTAAAAAATATACTCCGAGAAGTACCTATAAAATAAAAAAGTGAATATAGGAAGAAATGAAATTTTCGTCCAAATTTCATAAGCCCTTAACAACGTTCACAATATCAAACAAAAATCCTGTTTTAAGTCCACATAATATTGTGATGTGCAACAACGGAACCTTACACTTGGCCCGACACGCACTTGGCTGGTTTTATTTATTACCTATGTTTACTGTTGTAATTGCCCATACTTTGAGTAATATGTACTTCATATGGTATTCAAGCTCGCTAGCCACGCATGCGATTGTACTTTAAACTACAATCGGAAAATGTTTGGGACCCGATTTTAATCTTGGTTATCGGAGGGCGATAATTTATTAAGCGATAAATTTTCAGCTACTAAAGCTAGGTATTTGCTTTTAATAGGTTCATATTAAAAATATACCACTGAATATATAGGATTGTTACGTTTACTAAGTGACAGGAGGTCATTGTTCTCATATCAAGTCATATAGTTACATTTAGACTAGTAGCAGTTCGCAGCAGTCGCAGTTCTACGTTCTAAAAATTGTTGCAGTCAAAAATCTGTGCTCGCGAGGTCTACTATTATTCAAAATTGTGTAACGAACGTTTCTGCAAAATATTATCAAAATCGACCGACAAATATGGCCTCGTAACAATGTTTTCTTCTTTTCAACCGAGATTTCAGAGCCTTTTGTCACAACAACCTCTTCAAATAATTTTTCTCATATTTAAATTATTTGTTTAGACATGAGTGCCAAAAAGACAGACACCGTAGCTTCTCGAATAGCCTCCCAAACCCTTAGTACGGCAGCATAATAATTATGATTCAAAAACCGACTTCAAAATACGCAATACAATACATATGTACGGGATTTGTTGTCCATTTTTCTAAAGGCACTGGGATGATATTTTACCAGTTATTTTGTTATAAAACCAAAGTACTGCATAGATTTTGATAAAATTTATATAGGACCACCTCCGAAGTATCCTAAATCCGAAGTAACCTACCAAATACAAAACTGAGTAATCGGTGAACAAACATACAGACCGAATTGATAACCTCCTTCTTTTTGGAAATCGGTTAAAAAGCGAAAGTAACTGTCTGTCGTACCAATCCAAGCGATCAAACTGCTGAACCAATCGATACGAAATTTGGTATGGAGATAAAATATTAATTTTATTGGCCTTGTGGCTCAGTTGGTAGTATGTCTGCTTGCTGCTGCAGGCTGTCGCTGTAGGTCGTGGGTTCGATCCCCACTCAGGGCAAACATTTGTGTGATGAGCATGGATGTTTGTTCTGTGTCTGGGTGTTTCTATGTATATATTTACAAAAAAAAGTATCTATGTATTCTATCAGCCATCTAGTTCCATAGTACAAGCTTAGCTTAGTTTGGGGTAGATAGATGGTGTTGTGTGAAATATCCACAAAAAAAATAATTAATGAAGGCCTGGAGACGGACATAGGCTACAATGAAGGCCTGGAGACGGACACAGGCTACAATGAAGGCCTGGAGACGGACACAGGCTACAATGAAGGCCTGGAGACGGACACAGGCTACAATGAAGGCCTGGAGACGGACACAGGCTACAATGAAGGCCTGGAGACGGACACAGGCTACAATGAAGGCCTGGAGACGGACACAGGCTACAATGAAGGCCTGGAGACGGACACAGGCTACAATGAAGGCCTGGAGACGGACACAGGCTACAATGAAGGCCTGGAGACGGACACAGGCTACAATGAAGGCCTGGAGACGGACACAGGCTACAATGAAGGCCTGGAGACGGACACAGGCTACAATGAAGGCCTGGAGACGGACACAGGCTACAATGAAGGCCTGGAGACGGACACAGGCTACAATGAAGGCCTGGAGACGGACACAGTCTACAATGAAGGCCTGGAGACGGACACAGGCTACAATGAAGGCCTGGAGACGGACACAGGCTACAATGAAGGCCTGGAGACGGACACAGGCTACAATGAAGGCCTGGAGACGGACACAGTCTACAATGAAGGCCTGGAGACGGACACAGGCTACAATGAAGGCCTGGAGACGGACACAGGCTACAATGAAGGCCTGGAGACGGACATAGGCTACAATGAAGGCCTGGAGACGGACATAGGCTACAATGAAGGCCTGGAGACGGACATAGGCTACAATTTGTCATCATTATCACCGTCTTAATCACTACACGAGTGAAACCGCGGAGCACAGCTAGTTGTCTATATTTTAAAGCTCACTACATCAAAAAGTTAGCTTAAGTACATATTCATTATCACGGAACCAATATCCATACAATTACAATCATTACACAGTTCGGTGGGGCATCCACAATAATGTGTGAGGTTTATTATCTGCTTTGGTCGTTTTTATGGCCGCAGTGTTTGGTCATCGCGCGAGCTTGACGCGACAACGCCGCCGCCCCGGCGCGACACTGATGCATGTCGCATGGACTTGTCATGTCTTTGGCTTGCTTGTAATGGGTGTTTCGATCTAACTATTTATAGGTTTTCTTTTTACCCTAGTGTGCAAGAAAGAGAGTAATGTTTTTAAGGTTAATGTATGTTTGCGATTTGTGGGTATGCATGTTTCTATATTACTTTCTACAATCTAATGAATTAACTAATTGACTTAACAAATTTTTTGACAGGCCTCATGGCTAATTTAAATTTGAGAGGCCCCATGGCTCAGTGGCAGTACGACTGCCTCCTGTAGGTCGCGTGTTCGATCCCCACCCAGGGCAAACATTTGTGTGATGATCATGGATGTTTGTTCTGTGTCTGGGTGTTTCTATGTATCATAAGTATGTAATTAAAAAAGTATATATGTATTCTATCAGCCATCTAGTTCCATAGTACAAGCTTTCCTTAGTTTGGGCTATATGGTGTCGTGTGAAATAAAAAAATAAAAAATGATGTGAAAGGTGAACGAGGTGTATTTAGATTTGCCATCACTTTTTAAGTATCATATCTAAGCTATATTTGTCTAATAATAATTATCCATTTATTGGAAAAATAAAAAATAGTGATATTACAAGAATTGTTGTAAATAAATTTAATTTACGCTAGTAGTATAAGTAATTATGCACTATTGTAATTATGCAATTAGTATATAATTATATATACTGGGCATACTTTATCGTGAAAACCAGTTTTTTTTAAATAATAGTTCATGCTTGTTACTAACTCTATTTATTTATAGCTGAATTTAAGTGAATTATAATATTTTAACATTATTTTTAAGGCCATATTATAACACAATTAGAACGATACTATTCTTATTGAATTTAAAAAAAATATTAAAATTGAACTTTGGTATAAAAAAACCTAAATAAGTAAAGCACTTATTTAGATTTTTTTTATCGTCGTATTTTGTTTTGTTCATATTTATTACTTTAGGTTAAATACTCATATATTTGTAACGGAGTTATATAGTATGTTATGTGATGGTGGCTAAACAATAATTATATTTATCTTTGGTCGATTAAGTAGTTATATAAGAGTATCATTCAGTCATCGATTTATTGAATTTTTGTTATCTAGTTTGAAATCGATTGTTTTTCAGAGAACACCCTGTGAACACATGTCATAGCAATCAATCTCACTGTTTACTGTTCTATCCAGCTTTAAAAAATGCTTGTAAGCATCGTTTCTTGAAATATGATACTGCGCTTCACCAGTTTGTATTCAAATCAGATTTTCGCTGGGAATTTTTTAATCTTAGATTTTGGCCATGAATACGGGTTAAAAACATACTATTAATTCAACTAGAAACTAGTATGGTTTCTAGTTGAATTAATAGTTTGTTTTTAGTATTAAATAATGCTTTTCTACCTGTAGTAGTACTATACCTGTCATAAATAAAGCTTTTGATTATTTCTCGGTAAGAAAATAACTAGGGACCAGACTTAACTTGGAATAGTTCATTCAATGTTTGAGTCTTCTACTAATTCATAATATACCTATATAAGTATATCTATGTTACTGTAAAAAAAAGTATTTTAAGAAAAAAAACTTGATTTTGCGAATGGGATTCTAGACTGAAAAGACTTAGCAAGGTTTTGACATTATATGGGTCAAACTTTGAAAAATTTGCCAAAAATAACAAAACAGTTAAAATCGGTTTTGATAAAAATATTTTATATTTATTTCTTTGTCAAAATATTCGACATACTACCCAATTAAATTTCTCTAGTTACCAATTTTGAAGAAAACAACCATAAGGCGGTTGCGATGCGAGCTCTCTGAACTCAAACAAGTCAGTCTCTAACAAAGTAAAGAAACGAAACGTCGAATTTTACACCAATAAAGTTTTTACTCTTCAAATATATTGCCGGTGGCAAAATATAATAGCACTATATTTCAGAGAGTTTTTCCTTCAATTACTGCATTCATCTCTGAGCATCTCCCGAGATTCCAGACATTCTTGGGTAACGATTTTTATTATTTTCTGGCTTTGGTATGTGTTCCAGTGACATAAGCACTATATTGCGGTGGCAAGGAGATTTCAAAGCTTTGAAGCCTCTAATTGTCGAGACCCGCTTAGAAAATATACTAAGGTTGAAATTTGAAGTTTTGAGTTGGGTGCTGAAATGAAATTATTTTACTTACTTACTTAGTTAATTTTACACTATTTTTTTTTTTTTTTATATAGAATAGCTCTACGTTTGACCACCAGCACGTCTGATGGAAAGCGATACTGTGGCCGAAGATGAAGCACGCAAACCTAGAAGATACTAATTCACTCTAGACTTGAAGACCCGGGTTATAGTTTTCAGGAAACAAGGACAGCGGCAAGGTATTCCATTCCCGAGCGGTTCGCATTCACTACTTGAGTTGAGTACTTAAGTAAGTCGTTCGCGTGATGCTAAATTACTTGCTCATAACAATCTTATGCTACCCAGAACTTTGAATTTTAAGAGTTTAAAATCATGGTATGGCAATGCACTGCAATCGTTACTTCGAGAGTTACATGTTAAGTCTCTTTATACCCATGATTTTGCTGAAAACAATATCTGGAGCTTGAAAAAGGCAGACTCTGAAAAGGTGATACATTAAATTACATATATTATAGTAGATGATAAATTACGGTATAAAATATTACGGTATATAAGTAACAAAAATATTTCAGCTGCTAAATATAACAAATGACTCTAGTAGCAAAGCTGAATAAAGGTTATCACGCCAATCTATTTATGAATAATAAATATCTAGTAATTAATATATTAGTGGAAAAATCGTTTGAAAATAGATTTACGGACTTTTGTAAGCAATAGAGCGCATTATTTATAAATATTATGTCGTGATCATATGAACAATAATCATATGATTTCGCAAATATTGTGATCATTTATATTAAATGCTCGGCATAGCTACAATTAATAAAAAAATTGTTTGTCTGTAAAGTCGGTTTACGGCGTGACAACGTCATAACAAAACATGGATGAAATGTAAACGTTACAATAAGCGTAACGGGACAATGAGTCATCCTTTTTCGTGCGCGCAGCCGGCGTTCATCGATTTATTAGACGTTGTCACGGTAAAAAAAATGTTTGAAATATGAATTTCCCGCCGTACGTTACTCTCGCTCCTATTCTAGAAAATTGTCATTTTTTCAAACAAAAAAAATATTCGTACCTAATGTTATTTGAAACTCGCCCTTATTGTCTTTTACAGCGATGTCGCATCAAAGAACTCCGAGACGTCCATGCGTCAAGCGTAAGTTTCGTGACGTTCGACGTTCGACTGACTTGTCGCGAAATTAAGGGCGGGGTTGTAAAAAAGTTTACAATGTAGGTAATGCCCGTAAATTTATGGGCATCCTTTTTACTGGCGATATAGGAGGATGCGGTAGAATCATTTGATGTCAGTAGTAGGCTATAAGAAGGCATAATGGCAGAGATCTTTCACTCTTCAACAACGCAGAGAGTATGACAGTGAGAAAAAAAAGGGTAAATAGCCAACGACCTCGATTCCTTTCAACTTTTTTTCGATTTTTTTAGGACTAGCTTTTTCCATATAAATGACAGTTTATTGACATGCTTTTGATATTCCAAATTATCGTGTTTATGATTGCGATACAATGCGAGTGACTGGACAACTAATTTGAGTAGGTTTGCGTCGTCGCAACGCAAATATTTTAACGATTAGACGGCCACACGGGCGCTGCACCATCGTAGCGTTACACAACGCAGTCGTGGCGTTTCGTCGTCGCAGCGGCGACGCTGGAACGTCACGACTGAAAAATCTAAATGAGCTTGCGTATATCCTCCCTCTCTATCAACGCACAAACAACTGAGCGCTGCCGTTCCGGCGTCGCAATGAGTACCCCCGCCCGCTTCGTCTCGGGGGTTGCAGTTCAGTCGTGTGAGCATTGCGTCGACGCAACGCGCCGTGTGTACACTATGATTATTAGTATGTAAAATACGCAGCGACAGCGCTACGTCGACACAACGCCGACGCAACGCGCCGTGTGGACCGGCTCTGACTAATGTTAAAGCTACCTGCAATTTTGCTATTTTACCTTCAAAGCCCACATTCAAATTCACTACACGAGTATTTACATGCTCACTAAATAAGATCTGATATTGCTTAAAGTACCCTCTGATACCGATAAAAAGCAGTAACAGTACTAGAATCAGACTTATTTTATTAAAATAATAACACCCACGCAGTCATATGTTCGCAAGTCAATACCGCATAACCAACGTAAAAAGAACCCTGTGCTTTTTCAGGCTGGGTTTACAAATGTGTCTGGAGAGAGGTCAAGCGTTAAAAGATACACCGGTCGAGTTATCCGACCCACGCTCACTGCTTTATTGGTCGGAATTGCCTCTAAACGTTACCAATGAGACGTTTGTTGTAGTATATTTACGGCACCTTCATACTGCATGGTAACTTCAGTTCCGATACAATAAAGTGCTTGATATATGGAGGTCTGAGCTGGGATCGGAGTACATTTTATCAGAGAGTAGCTAACCTCACGTACTTTCTATAGCTGGCTAATATAGCGCTCCTTTTAGGATACGGAGTTTTTGAAAAATTTATGAATCGGTTTTCTTATAATGAAAAGATTTGAAGTGGTTTCAGTTTTATAATAGGTTGAGATTTTTACCATAATATGGTAAGTTTTCATAAGTTTTAATAATAACAATATTACGTATCTAAAGTAATGTGATTGTAACTTGACAGCACTCACTCTTCCCTACAAACTTAATACAAAATGTAGACAAATTATTATATAAGTTTTTACATAATTATATAAACATTACATTTAAGACATACAAAACTTTAAAAAAAAGTTTAGTTTGGCGCTACAAACAGACAGACGTCAGTATCCATAAACTAAAATATGCAATGATATCTGCGCTGTGTTCATAAATCTGCGAATAATGATATCTGTGACATTTGTGGCAATCATTTCAAATACACGTCTAATTGTTTCTCAGAACACTTATACCATGGCGTTTTAAATTTGCATCGCATGTTAATTATCTGTTATGTATAATGCAATAACATGTCCAGTAAAAAAAATAAAACCGGCCAAGTGCGAGTCGGACTCGCGCACGAAGGGTTCCGTACCATTATCTATGAAAACGGCAAAAAATCGCGTTTGTTGTATGGGAGCCCCCTTAAATATTAATTTTATTTTAATTTAATTATTTGTTTTTAAGTGAATAATATAACTCAATATTCAGTGGATATTTCAAGCGTCTACCTGTTATCAATATCGAGTAAAAGCGAGCATAAAATCACGTTTGTTGTATGGGAGCCCCATATTTATTTTATTCTGTTTTTTAGTATTTGTTGTTATAGCGGCAACAGAAATATCATCTGTGAAAATTTCAACTGTCTAACTATCACGGTTCATGAGATACAGCCTGGTGACAGACAGACGGACGGACAGACGCACGGACGGACGGACGGACGGACAGACGGACAGACAGACAGCGGAGTCTCAGTAATAGGGTTCCGTTTTTACCCTTTGGGTACGGAACCCTAACAAGTCAGTGACTTACAATTTTCTGTCACTGTTTTACACTGTGATATTAAAGGTTCACCATGATTATAGGGTCTGGACAGTTATTCACAAAATTGGAAGCCAAATTTCCTCAATCCGGTAAAAGAATGTTGGCTTGTTGACTAAATTAGCTATTTAGACTATCGTGTTTAACAGAACGTATTTCGATTAGTTTTATATTACATATAACTGTTTTGTTTTACATTTAGTTTGCGTGATGTGACGCGGGAAACGCAATTTAAAAGCATTTTAATTTGTCGTGGGAGTTCGTGTGGTTATCATTGAGCTTTGATTAATTTTAACTGGTATTGGTACAGCCATACAAATCAAACTAGTGGTATGTTTATTAAGGCGCTAAGGGAAATGTTACGGCTGTCTAACGGTTTAATCGACTTCAAAAGGGGAAGACGTTTTCAATTACGGCCTTACCGAAAAAAGTTACTTAACTTTAAGCAATGCTTAACATATTTTGTCAACTTCTCGCTGGCACGTAATGACACTAGCGGAAAGAAGATAGAGAATTTAAGACGTTGGTTAAAGTTAAGTAACGTTTTTCGGTAAGGCCCATAATGTTTTTTAGGTAGGTTATGTGCGCATTGTTGATTGCCGCCAACTTCAAACGGTGAAGGAAAACATTGTGAGGAAACCTACATCTCTGAGAGTTCTCAATGTTCTTGAAGATGTGTGACTTCACACATCTTCAAAAACATTGAAGCGGGTTGGTACCCGCACTTGGCCAGCATGGTAAGCTATGACCTTACTCTCTCACAATGAGGAGATGGCTCACGCCCAGCAGTGGGACAGTTTATACAAATAGGGCTGATTTTGAGCTACACTTACAAATATATTTTTTGTTTCAAGATAAACATTTGATTGTCTTCATCCGGTATCAGTTAAACACAACACATGCTTTAGATATAATTATAGTTTAAAAAACTGAAGCTACCGCCTTCTCATGGATGCCATTGTCAGAACTAGACCAAATTGAAATGGGACTACACGGAAAGCACCAGCTTTCAAATAAAAAAAGAATCATCAAAATCGGTTCACCCAGTCGAAAGTTATGAGGTAACAAACATAAAAAAAAAAATAAAAAAAAAATACAGTCGAATGCCTCCTCCTTTTCGGAAGTCGGTTGAAAATTAATTTTCGTTATATTTTAAGGCAAACTTTATACTTTTTTTTTTAAAGTAAACCATTGCTAATGAAGGACTAAAAGGACGCTAAAGGTTGTCTTATACGAGAAAAAGATGTAGTAAAGAGTGTGAGGGTGGTTTGATTGCACAGTTAATGAGCCAGTTAAAACTTTATGGGCAGTAATATTGCTCCAGGGGTGTCAAAATTACTGTTTATTAGAAGGTTAAATTTTATTTTTATAACCTATCCTTTAACTGTTTTTATAGAGGGATTAATTTTATTAAAAAATAATAATTTATTTTGGTTATAACCAGAAGCTAATCACGATGAAGTCAATGAAAATGGTAACTTAGTAAGTTCGGCTATCGAGTCAATTTGTTAATTAAAGTCATTAAAATCACCACCGGTTTACTGAGATATGATTAGAACTCGGGAATGACTTATTTCCTTGACTCAGAATATGATTCCAAAACAAAAGAAAAAAAGACGTGTGGCACTCGGAGACTGCCGCGGTAAAGCTATTGCATAATAGCTTTACGCGCGGTGTGTTAGGTTATTTTCGTTACGGAATTTCTGGATTCGGTCTCCACGCTCAAGGCCCGCGATAGAAGCTATGCAATAGCTTAAAAATTTACGTGTCAAAACTTAAAGTTACTAAGGGCGCCACTATCACACGTTCTTGATTATGTTGTATATTTTACAACGACATACGGCCTTGTCGAAAAACGTTACTTTAAGCATTGCTTAACACATTTTGTCAACTTCTCACTGACACGTAATGACCAATGCGGAAAGAAGAGAATTTAAGACGATGGTTAAAGTTAAGTAACGTTGTTCGGTAAGGCCGATAAAGTCCATCAGTGGTAAACAATTAGAATAGATTACAAAAATGCGTGTTACTGTCCGCGTGGGGGTAGAAAGTTGTGGCGTTGTCCCCCACTGGTAGACAGCAGCACAAGTTTTTCAAAAACGTGTCAAAGTCCACTAGTGAAGGACATGCAAGTGGGAATGGGAATGATAGATTTATTATTATTAAGAATAAAAGACTATATACATATTTACAATAAAAACAACTTGTGTCAGAAATTTGATGTGATGTATTGTGTGACTCGGTAAGTGAAGTGTAAGTCACAGGCCAATTTGTTAGGAACCTAACAACAAGTCAAACTTTAGGCTCTCCTTAGCGAGCTGTTATTGCTCTGAGACATTAAACTTGGACAAGAACTAAGATTTAGACGAAATGAATTGAGTTTACGCAAACTTTGCGGGATTAGCTCTCTGCCGAACTGATTAGATTCGACAAAATTTAAATTGTTTATGATCAACTTTATTGAGATTGGAGTTTGATTGGAGAGGGAAAGTAAGCAATGAAGATAAATTATTTTTGCTTTTATATAACTATATCCATTATACTTACATTGTTATATTATTGCATTATACATGTGATTAATAGTCGGTATTTTGGTTCTAAACTCAAATAAAAAGCATTATAACACGTAATAAATACTACGTTTGCTCATTTGAATATTCAAATGAGCAATACACGTAAAAAATAAATTAGTAGGTAGGGTATGCTTCCTAGTAAGTATTTTGCAACAATGATTCTGATAGCTTTGTTCTCACAAAAAGTATGTTGCAATTTTATATTATTTTATACATTTACATTGTACGGATTTGTTCTATATAGTAGGTATGTGATTCAACTAAGTATATTGTATACACAACACAAACACACAACACATACAAACACACAAACAAAACATACGTTAAGGGTAAACGTATGTTGTAAACATACGTTTTACCATTTTTTATCAGCCCTGTTTATACAAACTGTCCCACAGCTGGGCGCGGGCCATCTTCTCATTGTGAGAAGGGTTAGGCCATAGTCTGCCGCGCTGGCCAAGTGCGGGTTGGCAGACTTCACACATCTTCAAGATCATTGAGAACTCTCAGACATGTAGGTTTCCTCACGATGTTTTCCTTCACCGTTTGAAAGTTGCCGGCAATCAACAATACGCACATAACTTAGCGCAAGCGCAGCGTAGGAAGACCAGCCACGAGATGGGCAGATGACCTCATACAAGTGGCAGGAAGACGCTGGATGCAAGCCGCTTCCAATCGGTCTTTTTGGAAATCCATAGGGGAGGCCTATGTCCAGCAGTGGACTTCTTATGGCTGAGATGATGATGATGACTTACTTATATGTCTGTACTTATATTTTCATCGATGATAACTTTAGTTTAACTTTATATCCGCCCATTTCATTAGAAATTATTAAGATAGACCTATTAATGGCTAATTTTATTAATTAAGTATTTTTGTTCCAAAAATGTAAATAAGCTGTTGGTCTTAAATAAATAAATAAATAAATAAACTTCAAAAAGACAGAGGTGCGTGCCGTGGGATTCGAACCCAGGACCTGCGGATCGCAAGTCAGACGGTCTCCCGACTAGGCTGCTGGAAACTTACGTTTTACCCTTACGATGCATTTTTTTTGCTGCACATTAGCAGGAATTATTAGTAATAAACTGATAACCTAAGTTTGGCTTAATTGTGCATAATTGTTTTATTTTTTCTATTAGGTATATTGTGTAAAAAGCTGTTTTGTTGTCCAAATAAATAAAAACAAGAAAAAATATCGGTAATTTACTATTTTGACTAGCTTATCAAGAATAAAATGGTTGAACTTAATTCACTACTCAGCCAATGTCAAACTATCATTCGCCATAACCTGAATGGGTAAATTGTCCCAAACCCTGACCGGCTGATTACTAAAGTAAGTTTGTATATCTTCAAATATAAGTAATATTATTAAGAAGTGCTTGCATACGAGTTAAATATCTAGCAATGATCTTTCTCCGTGCAAAATATAGAAATATCTTGAATACTACAACAAGAATCTACAGAGTTTTTGTGTAGTAGTTTAGTTAGTTGAGTCTATATATTGTTTTGTTGTAGTAAATAAAGGCACTTGCCCATAAAAAATATATGAGAATCTACATAATGATAGGAATTATCAGAATTACACACGTATGTGTAAAGAGAATTCTTCAAAATACGTATAATGTGCTACCAAACTGAGCCCCGATCCTTTCTCCGCTATTATGCTTTACACCCCATACACAAACACTACTGAATAATAAACACACTAAATTGTGCAAACAACTCGAGAGATCTAACAAAGGAACATCTCAAAAAAATATTTTGTGAGCAAATAGCAGACTCAAAGAGAACATCAAATAGTTTCACATTAGCAACCCTTTTCTATTATTTGCTAGTTCTTGATAAACGGTGGGAGTAGTCCTATACTCCACTTTTACTTTATTCTAATGGCATCACACGGATATATATGGTGAGGCCACATAGTACCCATTTTTAACTAACCGACTTCAAATAAAGGAGGTAATCAATTCGAGCTGTATGTAATATTGTCAGAACTGCACAGTTTTTGTATATGTTAGTCTATACCCAGCTTCTAAACATGTGTGCCAAATTTCACAAATGTGTGTATGTTTGTCCACGTATTACGCAGAAACTAGAAGTCATATTACATATTTTTTTAATTGAATAAAGTATCTCTTAAGTTGGGAGTCACTGTAATTTTATCAAAATGGGTTCAGTAGTTTTCAAAATATAGTTTTTTTAATTTTTAAATATGAGCGTTTCTACGACCCTACGACAAACTACTGGACGAATTTGATCGAAATTCGGTTGGTTTATCACTATTTTATTACTCAAATAACTATTATGTAAAAGGATCTGACATACTTTATAATACAAAAATTAGGGCTTACAATAGTAGTGAAGCGTGTATGAAAATTAAACGAACTTATGTACGAAGTAATATGTAGGTAAAATACTACCATGTCCAACAAAATAAACTTCAGATTCTGTTTTCTACATAATATTGAATATGCATAAAAATACAAACAGTCGAACTTATAACCTGTTTCTTTTACGAATTCGGTTAAAAATAAATTCGGTGCCGAAGATTTATAGTAAAGGTGTATCTTAAATAAGTGGCTAAGAGCGTGGCGGGACGTGCATGTCCCTACCAAATGCACGTCCCTTAATTACTAAAATTCAATAATTACTAAAATAATCTAAGAAAGGGTTATGTGGCGAGTATTTTTTGCTAAGACCTCTTTGCAATAGGTTTATGACCTCTAGACCATAACGATTTAAGTGTTTTACATAATTATTTATCGCTATAGTTGGAATATTTGTGAGCACAGCGTGTTTAAAGTAATTTCCATTGAAAGTTTTTTATTTAGTCTACTGCTTTCATCAATCATGAATTAGAGCTTTAATAGTTTAGAAATGTACAGGGGGACACAGTTTTTTTCACCTTTCGCGGGCCACAATATATTATCTCGTACCCTAAGACCTATTGAACGACATTCCACACGGTGGGGTGAGATTTAAAAAAATCATCTCTTCTTTACATGTATAGAAAGCCACCCCTATTTATCCCTTTTTTTCTGTGCCATTTTGCAACTTTTTACTAAAGACAACTCTAGACGTACCTGTCAAATTTCGTTTATGCAATTCTAATAGTCTCAGAGTAATATTGCTGATAGGTATACGGACCGACGGACAGACATGAAAATTTATAAGGGTTTCTAGTTGTCACTACGGAACCTTACAAAATTAAATGTAGGCGTGCATGTGCGAGACACAAGATTTTGCGTTACTTAATCGAAGTCCCTTTATTGTACTTCTGCATCACTTGGTTGATTATAGGTTTAGTTTTATCAATGACAGTTTCTCGCTAAACCAATCAGGCAGCCCATTGTTCCATGTTTACCGATAGATAAGTCTTTGGCGAATCTTCAGCCCCACTCGACATGTTTGTCTTTCCAAGTTGCCATAGCTACGGTGTTTACCGACTTGTGTCATGTTTTGATTGTTGCCTAATTCTAACTTACCCTTCAATGTTCTTGGACAAACAATCTTGGTAAATCCTTCTACTGCGGAGGTTTACTTTGAGTTAAATGTTATTCTAGATACTATACATACTATGTACACGTGGTAACTAAATAGATAGCGCTAAGCTGCTATGTGTTTGGTTTATAATGATTAATATAAACCTAGTCGGGAGACCGTCTGACTTGCGATCCGCAGGTCCTGGGTTCGAATCCCACGGCACGCACCTCTGTCTTTTCGAAGTTATGTGCGTATTGTTGATTGCCGTCAACTTTAAACGGTGAAGGAAAACATCATGAGGAAGCCTACATGTCTGAGAGTTCTCAATGATCTTGAAGATGTGTGAAGTCTGCCAACCCGCACTTGGCCAGTGTGGCAGACTATGGCCTAACCCTTCTCACAATGAGAAGATGGCCCGTTCCCAGCAGTGGGACAGTTTGTACAAAAAGGGCTGATAAAAAAAAAATATAAACCAAGTAATATTCTGTGATCTGTGAAATTTGGAAAATGTGCGGCAACATAATATTTTGCCGCACATTTTCCAAATTAATATTATTAATAACGAAGTACCGCCCCGATCGCGAATCACGATCCCTTCATATCTCAAAAATGTCTTGTTTGATGTCTAATAAAGTGCCGGGTAATACTTAAAATATCACAATTTTGAATACCTCAACTTCAAACGTTTTCGAGGTATTGACATCCGATAAACATCCGCCTTGCATATTAATAGAAATTAGTAGTCATAGAAATTCTAATTCACTTCTCGCATATCCGAAAATTGGAAATTTAACATCATTAGTCACAGGCACATACCTAAAAAAAAAAAAAAAAAATGGAGAACAAAACAAAAACACAAAAAACACACACACAGAACATCTTCTGTGTGTGTGTTCATTTATTTTTACAGAAGAAATCCAAAATTGGAGCAGAATACAAATATTAAAATATAAATAACAGTTTAAAAAACTAAAAACACGCTACAAATTATTGTGGTCAAAGTACATTACAAGACTTTTCTAACAAATCCAAACACAGCTATGATACGATGTTCCATCATGAAGTTCTAGTTCATATCTTCCGGCTCCATCATCAGATCAGTTTGACAGTACCATATTATTGTATTGTCATCAGGACTACATACAGCTGCCAATTTTCATGACGCTACGATCCTTGGAAGATGGTTAAATTAGTTACCTTAGATTTCATTACATAGTTAGCTACATACAGGTTGACCTAATAAAAGCGTGTTAATAAATTCAATATATAATTTAGGGTCAATATTTTTAAGCTATTGCATAGCTTCTATCGCGGGCCTTGAGCGTGGAGACCGAATCCAGAAATTCCGTAACGAAAACAACCTAACACACCGCGCGTAAAGCTATTATGCAATAGCTTTACCGCGGCAGTCTCCGAGTGCCACACGTCTTTTTTTAACTTCGCGAGGTGCTTTAACCATATCTCTTCTTCTGTAATAATAGTCGTTACAGACATGTTACTTATTATAGATCTCAATCTTCTCTCAATCTAAAGGCGATTGCTTAGGCAAAATTCAAGGCGTTCATATAAAGTTCAAATAAGTAGGGTACAGAATTAGTAGCTAAGTAGCAACTAAGTAGCAAGAAATATGTTTCCAAAGTATTTAGTTTAATTACTAACATTGACGGATAACGTAATAGAGGCTAATCATTTTGTTATTATGTGTGTGATTTCAACTGGTAATTTATTGATAACGCATCTTTGTACGAAAGCCTAAAAACTACGTTAATTAATTTATTCCACTGAGATCAACTAGTAGTAGTATATATTATACTCGTATACATTCGATAAAGATTCAATTTATAATGTATATATCTTTCTCTTTATTATTCTTAATGTAAGTTACAGAAAATAATTCGAATTAGGAGTTTTAATCGAATCCAAATTCGATGAAAAGAGAATTCTAAATTAAAACTTAGTGATAAATAATTTACACAATAATGTGTACCTGCCATATTTTACTTTAGTGATGAGTGATGAAGCTGGGAAAACTTTATAATCATGCTGGGAAAATTTTATGAAACTTCACGGTTTCAATAACTTAAAAAAAATGCTTCTGTCAAAACTGTCAAGAACAGTACAGCAGGCGTGTCGCACTCTGACCTATAGATGCCTCGACTAAGTTCCACGGAACTGTCACAAGTTCGAGGTCGCGGAGATGTACCGACCTGTCGATATTTCCTGTTATGGACATCAATCAACACAATTAAGCTCCAAAACGACGCCCACACTTCGCGCTGGTAACAAATTGTGTAGTCTAGGAGCTACAGGGATAAAATATAAGTTTTTTTTAATGAAACTAACGTGGTTGTCATACACTTTTAAATTGAATAATGAGTTAGTCACACGTATACTAAGGGTGGTCCTTATTTTTCAAAGTGAAAAATATCAAAGGGGCACCCTCTATTTACGTAGCATTTATTTATGCACACGATAAATAAAGCACTACTATCTTAAACTTAGAAAGTTTAGTAACGTATTTTTTTTGTAAATTTCTATAGCTTTAGATACATTAACAAGAGGCTGTTACCTGTGGAATGGTTGCCTCATATCACATACATCCAGATTCAAAACAATAATAGCATTCATTAATTAAACATCTACTAGGCTAGACTGGGAGTTGAATTAAAGGCCTCCTGCTCAAGAGCAGACACAATATTGACAATATCACTGAGCCACAATACTTATACTAGAAAGGTAAGTAAATAACTCCGTTGCTTTTAGACTACACTAACGCGGAATACCGCAAAAAATAGCTACGTATGTCGATTGAAATCGGGCGTATTCGATAATCCATTATACCGTAGCGTCGGAGTTTTGACAGATGACCTACGCTACGGGCATCGGGCATAGCGTCACGTCATATGAGTGATGCGACCCGCCACCACCACCAGTTACTATTTGTTTCACGATCTTTCAAACTAATTTATAACTTTGCTAAAAAAACAACAATAACTTTTTTGGTATGAAATGACAGTTTTTGATTTGTTGTTTTGTGTGGAAAAAAAAGATTTTACAGACGCTAATACTTGATTAACTATTGAATAAAAATGATTAAAATTGTCATAAGTAATACTGCAATACATTTTATAGTATACTATTGCTGTATGCCGTAAACATAACAATAATCAATCTTAGCGAATTCCTCAAAGCTTACATCAAAAAGTTCGCTCAAACCAACGACGATTTAATATGAGTATCGAACTAACAATTTCCCTAATGACCATTGCAATGGTAAGGGTCTTGCTCGTGCCTAAATACATAATATGTCATCCAAATACTGGCAGCAGCTAAACTAGTATATAGCTAAATTCTACATAACTTGGTAATTCGCCCTGAACTTAAATCAGAATATAAGTATTATATTTTACTATGGAAATTAACGTGGTTTTCACACATTTTTAAATAAAAATTACGGGTCACTCACGTCTGTTTTGAGCCAAAATATCCGTTTTTTTTTTTTTTTAAAGTATTATATTCTTATAAACTACTTAAATTTGTCACTGTTATAACAGTTTAATTTGATACTATATTATAACTTTTACTAAATATTTTTGAACATTTTTTGTTATAATAATATTGCCATTGTAGAGTTCCGTAACAGTACAGTAACTACAAGAAACCCTTATAATTTTGTTATGTCCGTCCGTCTGTCTATCCATAATTAACTCAGATTTATAATTATTCCTCCAAGGTCATAGATACCTAGAGACTATCAGCACTGCATAAACGAAATTTGGCGGGTTAGTGTTCCGTGTACCGCTTTATAATGCCGTAGTAAAATTATCAAAAATGTGAAAAATAGGGGAAAATGCATTTACATACAAATGAATATATATACGTATAAAGAAAGGATGTTTTTTTACCCCACCATTTTTTGTCATCGTCTCGTGTGGTGTATCGTTGAATAGGTCCCTTAAAATAACATTAAAGTTCCATACCTAGATAATTTTCTACTCAAATGTAATGTGTGCGAGATATAACCTGCCAAAGGTGAAAAAAATTATCCCTCCCTACATTTATAACTAAGAAATCCATGATTTATCTTAGTAGTATTTTGAACACATTATTTTGAACACTGTGATGAAATATACAAAGTACATAGGTCGTTGACCGTTTTGCAAAGTGGTGTAAATAAACAACACCCGTTTTTACCAAGTAGTTTTCTTGTAGATTACAGCATTTAGCTACGGAACCACACCAAACTAGCGTATCTCGTCACGGTCTTAGCCACTTATTTTATGTAAATACCTTTCATAAGCCTCCTACTATATCGTCAAGGTGAAGAAAAGCACTTGAGCTTATTTAAATTGTACTTGAAGCAATGATAGTTTGTTTACTTATTCCACGAACATCACCTTTGACACCGTTATGACGCTCGCTGTGCTGCCTTTGTCATGTACCTACTCGGTGAAGTGTCCTCTACATGTGCGTTTAATGTCAATGGATCTTGAAGTTTGACAGTTGATTTGAGAGGACAGACTTGTTATCGAAGTTCACAAATAGTTGTCAACAAAATCAACTAGGTGGCGCTGCACAACACTAAGTTAGTTAAGTACATGATATCAGTTAGTTCAGTGTAATAGGTGTAAAATTTGTTTTGGTCAATAATCAGATTCCTACCAGAAAATAATGAAATTATTTAGACCGAAATATCAATTATTTATCAAAGATTGAAAGGTCAGCATGAAAGAGCTAGAATGAAAGAACGAGACGCAAACAAGCGAGAACTGGAATGGAAGAGTAGATGGATAGAGTAGTCTCCAAAAAATTACATTGGAGGTGCTAGGATTAGAAAAAAAACACTACTGTGTTTTCTTTTAAACAAGGTTTCTCAATTTAGTCACCCCGACACTTGTGTTGAGTTTTTACTGTGCAAAGAAGGACATTTTTTATTGTATATAATGTGTATATTTTGTATTATGTATATTTTTATATTAGCTCCTGACACATAAACCTTGCACATCAAAATCGGTCAAACCGTTTAGGCTATAGGCGATCATATAGAAACATACATACCCACATATATAAATATACATACATACATAGAAATACTCGAAAAACATAACCCACCTTCTTACGCAGTCAGGTAAAAATAAATAAAACTGAGCTATATGAGTAACAAGAAGGAGGTACCGTATTGTTTACAGGAAAACTTTGGGTTTCATGAAACTAAATTATAGAGTTGAGAACTTTACCCTTATTTGTACTAAGACAGCAGCGATAGAAAATGAAATATTCGCCTATGTTACGGACCACACTACTTGGGATATAAAGCTAGTGAAGAAGCTATAAACAGTAAACTAAGTACAAGCTAACCCGCTGTTTCATCGTAAATCGTAGTTGGAAATTATACAATTTACAGATCATGGCTCAGTGGTAGTACGTCAGCCTCTAGGAGTGTTCTTAGTATGTTTAATCAAAATCGGCTGAGCCGTTTATTTATCGGGGGTTTTTGAGTTTTCTAAACTTATACTTGTGTACACTGAAATTACAGAGAAGTCGAAAAGATATGAATAACCTTTTCGACTTTTCTGAAATGTCAGTGTTGTTTGCAATCACGCCCACATAAACAAAAAGCTAATCATCACAGTTGCATCTCTAATGGTCACAATTTCTGTAACGTTACCCAACTAATCTAAACAATTCGACATAGTAGTCAACGACTCGTATGATATTGCACTCCTGTCACATCGAATACACCGTGGAAGCGTTATTCCATACTTTCTCAACTCGATGCTGCAACTTACAAAGTTTGATATTGGCACTTCAGGCACTAAACATTCAAAACGCCAGTTTATGTTACGCGATAGGGATAAATGTCTATTGCTTTTAAAAGCCGGTATACGTAAAGTGCGATGCTCAAACTGTCGAAGATAAGTTTTAAGATCTCTTTGTACTTTAGCTCAGAGTGCATTGGGGCGTTGAGCTATAGAATAAATAGGTTGGATTATGGTATTGCGAAAGTTTGTTTTGCAGGGTGTATATGCGAAGGTAACTTAGTAAAACTTAGATCGTAGAAATATATCTATGCATTTCTTGTATACCTACGTAATACGTTATTGTAAGACGTTCTAATGTGTAATATTATTAAAACGTGTCTGAAAGGAAGTTATAACAGTATGGTAGCAGAGGCGGACTAGCAGTCTTTGGCCGAGTAAAATCAAGCGCCCCTTTTCAGCACTGATGATCTTCAACGGGGGGGGGATGTAGGATGCTACAATACCATATAATGCGTCTTAGGCCTTAGGGGTATGAGAGTATTTTTGTTTTTTATTATACTGTTCACAATCAGTTGATTTTTTTCGCGATTGATTGCCAGGCGCCCCTAAAATCTGGCGCCCTAGCCTAAAGGCCGAAAAGGCCCGGAAAAAGGGTAATCCACCTCTGTCTGGTAGGAGATCGTTCGACCAGCATAGTGGGAGATCGTTTAATTTATGATTCTGAGATCCAAGTGGCAAGCATCTCTGTTTTTCTTATCTATGTTCGTATTACTGCATATAGGTAGATATAATACGTGTTATAACTCCTGATAAGGAAGAAAATCGATGTACCCAGCATTATTATTAATGTGGAAAAACATTGAAAACAATTATAGTTATATAAATACATACAATTATTTTGTTATAAAAACTAAAGTACTAAACCGATTTTTATATGGGACCACCTCTAAGATATTCCCTACCAAACTAAACAAGAACCATCAAAAACAATTCAGAATTAGCGGAGTAATCGCTGAACAAACATACAAAAAAAACATACAATCGAATTGAGAACCTTCTTCTTTTTGGAAGTCGGTTAAAACTAGAGAGAGTATATATGTATATTTTTAAACGTCAAACACGTTTAAAAATATATATGAAATTATCAAATCCGCTTTTGGTTAATATGGGCAATTATAACTTCTCACAATAACAGAAAAACACATCCAGAGGTAGGTATAATAAAAGATAAAATAACGACTACAAAAAATTAAAAAAATCATAGCTTTTTCTTGAAAAAAATTTAACTATCTTATGGGTTTTTTAAGCTAAAACTGAATTTGATTATTCATATATCCCCTGTAAACGACAACATCGTCAGGCAATTGGGATACAAAAAAGTAATAAAAATAATCATAGCTCTTTCTTGAATAAATTTTAACTATCTTATGGTTTTTTTAAGCTAAAACTGAATTTAATTATTCATATATCACATGTAAACGGCAACATCGTCAGGAAATTGGGATACAAAAAAGTTAAAGCTTGTCCACAAAGCATGATTGTCAGTAATCCATATCCCGCCCAAATCAGGCACGGCCGTCCCTTGCCTTGTACAGAGAGCTACGGAACCGCGAGTGTACGACTTTACATACAATACTCCGTGGGCGTCAAATACACTGAGCTTAATGGTATCTGAACAAATTTAAACACTGCAGTCAATGAATGTACGTAATATTGAAAGAAATTCGTAATACCTGGCTAAAAACTACCTGTTTATTATGACCAAACTGGTCTCACAGCTAAACTACTACACAAAAAGCATATCGATTACCCCAGACCGATAAAGGTCTAAAGACAATCCAAATGCTCAAATTCACTACCCGTTGGCAGCGTACCCAGCATGTACCCGCATTGCCACGTTGAATGGCAATGCTTATGCGTTGGGCCAGATACGCGCCAGCATTTTGGTCACGCGTCGCATCGATCAGGCGCTCAGATAAATTTTTGAAATAAATTTTCCATATTATAATATGTTTTTGTAGCTTAGGACTCGATCCTTTGTAGAAATCACTAGGGTAACTACCATACCTTTGCGCGTTGAGCTCCACCTTAATGACATTTAACATCTAATATATCAGAGTGACGAGCGCATTGTATTGCCACAAGCGATTTAAATTGTTAATATACTACAATTCTATGTGGCATTGAATTATAGGTTAAGGTATTTTTCTTAATTTTAACATTTATGTATGACTTAGAAAACCTTGTTTACAATTAGGAGTACAATGACCCCTACTTCTACCCTACCCCTACTGGTAAACCCCTAAACAGTGTTTTTCGCCACACAACCTGGTCACATTTAATTTATTCATAAAATGATATTATTACCATTATAATATAACATTTATACCTGAATATAGTTAATGAATGCTGTCCGCAGTTGGCTTCGTTAACCATTTCAAAGCCTTTTGATGTCCGTTGCAAAGGGTTACTACTTGAATGTTACTACCATATCATTCATTTCATATCTCAAGAGGCAGTTGAGAGGCGAAGCTGAAAATTAAGTGCAACACTAGCTTATTTGTGTTTTATTACTTAACTAGCTGTGTTTTGTGGTTTCACCTGTCTTGTGATGAAAAGTTATGATGTTGATGATGAAACGTAGTTTATGTCAGTTATGTCTGTACCATATCTGTATTTTGTAAAAATCCGTTCAGCTGTTCAATGGATAGGTTACATATATTTGGTAAATGACATCATAGATTTGATATCTTATATCTAAGTAAAATTAAATTCTGAAATATTTTTTAATCTTAAAAAAATAACTGTTTAAGCAGAAGTGTACAGACGGATAGACAGACAACAAAGTGATCTTATAAGGGTTCCGTTTTTCCTTTAGAGGTACGGAACCCTAAAAATTGTACAAAGTGAAAAGATTTATTGCCGACTTGAAAATCGAATTTCGTACTCATCATTTCACAACCTTTGTACGTACTCACCTATACTTACTTTTATCTATGTGTTGTTAGCAAAAACATAATTTTAGGGATAGAATATTTAAAAGTCTAGTCCTCCATATTGAAAATAAAAAAGGTTTTATTCCACAACATGATGCTTTTAAGTTTAGTAACCTCTTATTTTCATATATAAAATTAAATTATTCATTCCAAATAAGATGTGTTCTTAGAAGCATTAATATACTTCAAACCTCAAATTCAGAATCCTATGCTTTTATCTTCTTACAAAAGTACGTGACCTCTCAAAGAAGCACTTACAGAAATACGTATGTTTGCTCATGTTTTATGTCACAATCCATAAATATATATAAATTTTCTATAAAAAATATTTGGCCAAGTGAGTGTCGGGCCATGCGCAAGTGTTCCGTAGTTGTACTTCACTATGTGCACACTTAGAATAGAACTAAGTACTTGTTTGATACGAGTAATATAATCTATAAGAAAATATCGATGAATTTTGCGATCTAAATGGAATTTGTACGAAATTGCCCCTCCAAGTACATTATAAGAGATGTTTGTCTATAACTCGTTAACTTGTAGCCTACTTAGCGGTTATAGTTTTCCTTTTAATTTCATCATTATACGCTACTAGCACTTCATAATTATCTCCAAAATCAACCGTTTAGCCGGAAGAGGGGGGAGGGGAGACGATGACGATGACACAAGTATCGTTGTCGCCATCCCCCTCCCTCCTTAAAAATTTACAAACCAAAATTGAATAATGGTTTTCGCACATCCGTAATGTTTTTTATTACCTATCGAACGATACACGATGGGGTACATGTATACATACTAAATTACCACTTTCTAGTACTTAAAATCTATGAGCTAAGCCGTGGATGGATGGGCGGACAGACAGACTAACGGACATTGCGAAACTACGAATTAAAAGAAAAAGCACGGCCAAGTACGAATTTGTTTCTTACAGCATAGGTTCAGCATAGCATAGCATAGCTTCTAAATACAGGGCAAAAATGGCTGTTTTTTTAAGTTTACTGGCTGTTGCCCGCGTTTCCACTCGCTTATTGATGAAAAACGCTGATGTTGTTGATTATTTATTATCAATTTATTTCGAGTAACTTTTGACCCATAGACAAGAAAAAAACATTACGTAATACACACATAATACAATTTATACCTAACTATACATAAAAACAAATAAATTTAAATAAATCATATTAAATTAGATTAAACAAATTAAAAATACATCAAATAAATCACATCAAATTAAAAATATCGCAAATATATATTAATTTAATTTATTTTAATTAAATATCTATGAATGTATATCGCTACAAACACAAAAAATAAAGAATTTCAATAGGTAAAAAAAACGCTTTATAAAGATATAACCGAATTGACCTCCTCATTTTTAAAGCCGGTAATAAAAAGTATTAACAGACAGACAGACTGACATTATTAAGGTGGTAAAGGTATCATTTATTTTTCTTTTAGATACAGAACCCTAACAAAACTCGAAATAAATTCTGATTGCTCACGCTTGTTTGCGATATATTATGCGAATGGGTTAAGAAGCCATTTTGAGGTGACATTAAGCTGATATAACTATGTAATTAATATTATTAATGTATACGGTGTTAATAAATCACAATAAATAATTTCAAAAGCGTGGGACCATTTTGCTTTGCTTTACGTGGATTTAAATTTAATATTTGGTCGTTGGTAATCATATTTCATAGAGACATTCCTAATATAAAAATAATGACATCCAGCCTTAATACACTTGACGTTTAGACAAAGATACGTTTACCCTGAATTTGGCTATACATACACCTCTAGTAGGAGATGTCTGGTATAAGTATATAGTACCTACCTCTATGCATATACCCAAAAAAAAAACTCTTTTATACGCAGTCGGGCAGTTTAAAAATCTATATCAAACAAAACTTAATTTTATAACTGTTCTATGGGTGATATATTTTTTTCATATAATCATCATCATCATCTCAGCCATAAGAAGTCCACTGCTGGACATAGGCCTCCCCCATGGATTTCCAAAAAGACCGATTGGAATCGGCTTGCATCCAGCGTCTTCCAGCCACTTGTATGAGGTCATCTGTCCATCTCGTGGTTCCATATAATATTTTGTTTAAAAATCAAACTATTAAACCGATTTCGAATGTTTAAAGGACTAAACTGAAAGTATATTTTTTGAATATATACTATTTTAAATGATTTAGTACACATCCGTCAGATTCCACATTCGTAAGTTTTTTTTTCATATGTTACGTAGTTATGTAAACATAAACGAAACAAATACAACTGAACGAACTGAGATCTTCCTCTTCTTTCGAAGTCGGTTGAAAATACAATGTAACATCTTATTTATATTTAAAATCTGAACATCACAATAAAAATTATGATGGTATTATACCAATATTCTCCCTGATTACAGCTATCTAAATAAACATAAGCCCTCGAACATTTATTACAATAGTCATAAAGAGTTCGAAAGTCGAAGCAGTTCACTAAAATCTCCCAGATGCAGTCACTTAAAAATCTATAAAGTCGGACATCAGGTGGGCGTCAGATTTATGCATAAGAAGTGGATTACAGTCATTTAAGAATTGTAATCCAAATGTAAATCATGGATTTGCAACATTTCTGACATGTGTTGTATCACTGTTTCTTACATAGGTATATTTAAAAGTTGATAAAAGGTTGTACCTATATTTATAATTCAAGAGTTGCTGAGAACGGCCTGAAAATGCGACATAGTGGTCTATTACAAAGTCAAAGTCACAATTACAAAGCTTGTTTATCTAGAAGATTTCTAATTACTAACCATCTAACCTTTAAAATTTCAAGAAAACTCTCAGGATATTAGAAAGGTGGCTTTCTTGTAGACAGAGTTATCTTCTTTAGTGTAATATATGTATTTTTTATGGGCAAGTGCCTTTATTAACCACAACAAAACAATATACAAACTACACATACTTAACTAACGATACTACTACACAAAGAGCAAATCAATAAAATACAATAACGTGATTTTTATAGTTATCCTGAAGAACATATAAAAAAATTGAGCTTCATACTTTAAGGAAATTAAGGTACTATTTTATACACCTTTACTACCTGTTATCTGCCAAAGTAACCACAATCCAAACTCTATAGTCGCTGGTTGTTCTTACCTGTGTTAGATACATACACAGAGAAACTTTCAGCTTTTATAAAATAACGAAGGTCTGGCCGTCGTGGGCTCTTAGGTTATTAGAAACCATCGCTTAAACGATATGAGAACGATATTTAAACATTTTTACATTGCCTTCCATCTCTTATCACTTGTCATAACTGGTTTAGATGCGGCATAGTTTAATCATACACTCGTAGTATATGTGTCATATTGCAAATGTGACATATGGGATGATGTGTGTGACAAATGTGATGTTTTGAGAAAATTTTAAAATATTCTTAGTAAATCTACTTAACCCGTTATGAAAAGATAAAATATATTAATTACTCTCAGAATGGTGTTCACATTGATCGAAACGTGTTTAAAATTACAATTCCTCCCCCAGACACTCAACTAACAAAATTAACATATCCACTGTTTCATCTCAACTGGTTCCCACTTTTGAATTTCCTATTAGTGTTTACAAAGGCAAAGTCAATATGCGGTAGCCAGAATAATGTTTTGTGCCTCGTTCAAATTTAATCCTTAAACCAATAGTAGAAAAGTTCTGGTTTGATTGCTTTGTGTTGGTTTTGAAATGAAGATCCACACGCTCTCCTATTGTCGTGTTTACATAATTTTCGGTATTATTGACTTTGCCGTGAGAATTGGTCTCTAAAGTCCGTAACCCTGGTAGGTCTGATCTTGCATACTACTGTTAAGAATTTTTAAGGAACATTAGCAAGTAATAGTCAAACAGAAGGTCGATAGTTTCTCTGAGAGATTCCAAGAGATCGCATCCTAAGTAGTCGACGAGAAAAAACCAGTCAACGAAATTCATAGAAGAATACAATAGTAAGTAACTACCAAAGAATACAATATTAACTGGTCCGCCAAAAACAAGTTTATAGGTACAATTTAATATCTACAGATATTGAAATTAAATGCGATTACGATTCTACATCGTTTATAGAATGGGCATTTGACACAACTTTCTTAATCATGGTTCAAGCTGGTAAGCACACCTAGCTTGGAACGGGATCTCAAGATGGCTATCAAGTGAGATTTCTGAGACACACTGATAAAAGCTTGGCGATAGATTTTGGGTGTGATAGATAATTTTTATTTGAACAAACGGGTTACTCACGTCTGTTTTTTAGCTGAAATCTCCGACTATAGATTCAAACGCATTCGGCGGTCTTTTTCAAATGTAGCCGCCTTTTTTCAAATAAAAATGTGTACAACTACGGTAGTTTTTATAGTAAAATTATAAGTAGTTTATTTATAGGTTAGCTATTTTAGTTAAATACTAGGAAGTATATTACATAACACGGTAACGTGGTTTATTCATGTTATTTTCTTCCACCAAACCGAAGCTCTGGCAGGTTTCAATCCCAACTCCTCTGGTATTTGAAAACCCGTCGCCTATCCCACTGAGCTATTATCGCTACAATTTTCTACATTATCTAAAAAGGTATTGTTTAAAATGTTACTTACCTCTCAGTTTTATTTAATATTTCCTGCTATAACAAGGTTGTTCCGGAACATAGATACCTACTCGTACTTACATTTCCAACTTAGGAATTATCTGGCACTAAAAAGTGTACCATTTTCATTAGTATCGTTTACATTAATAAGGTTCAAACAAGTTGATTACTTAGCTCCTGTGTTCCATTTAGAGATGGGACTGATTTGTTCGAGCGATTGTCTGAAAGATCGATACCAATACCGATCTTTCAGACAATCGGCAGCGGATTAACTCGATTGTCTTTAATTCAAATCAAAGACAATCAAGCTAATTCGCTGCTGATTTTTTCACATAATAAAGAAAAGGTTCATAAGGTTGTCTGAAAGAGATCGCTGTTAGCGATAAAACTTTGTTCCATTCTCTTATGTGTAGGTATATTTTTAACCAACTTAAAAAAGGAGGTTACTTGTTATTTTATTACATTCTGTGGTGTCAATATAATCACACTAAAATCCACAAAAAACCAACTGTTGACGTATTAATCTAAAATGTATTTAATATTTTGTTTCATACAGATTAATTGTATGGGAATTGTACAGTTATGGGCATATTTAATTTAGTATTAAATTAACATTAGGGTTAGACACTTAGAATTTACTCTAAAGAAAATAATTTTTAGGGTAGGATGTATTTTTCTTAATAAACATGCCACCTCGCAAGTTCAAGCGCAAGCTCATTATATGTAGAATAAAAAAAACTTAAATTATGTAACAATTATTTTCACATTTATTTGATCAAAAATAGTTTTTTTGCTTAGCCGCTTACTCGTCTAATGTAAAGCGACAGTTGCGGTCTACGATGGAGCGCGCTTGCCTAGAAGGAACCTATTCATTCGCGATTTGAAAACACCCAGATTTTATTCAACTGAAAATGCAGCGTATTCAACATTTTGGCGGTACGCAGAATGAAAGTGGAGTTAAAGAATTTCGTTCGAATATTACATACATATCATCATCATCTCAGCCACAAGAAGTCCACTGTTGGACATAGGCCTCCCCCATGGATTTGCAGAAAGACCGGTTGGAAGCGGCCCGCATCCAGCGTCTTCCTGCCACTTGTATGATAACATACATATACATTGAACTTATTCAAA
Organism: Lycia hirtaria; assembly: GCA_947563715.1. NCBI lineage: Eukaryota > Metazoa > Arthropoda > Insecta > Lepidoptera > Geometridae > Lycia > Lycia hirtaria. The sequence continues at coordinate 2,811,500 of OX387380.1, forward strand.
TACTTATAAATTACCTCTACATCCAGATCTTACGAACCACATGCTTAAACTCAAAAATGAAACTGTGACAAATAAATCACGACTTTTTTAGTTTATTCGATTTGTTAATTGTCGTTAAAAATAACTACCATCGCCCATCTCTATTTCCGTAGCACCTGAGAGGTATAGGGTAATAAGCATATCGTGAAGTATTAATTACTTCTCAAGTTAATTATAAGATGGAAGTTTGTTATTTTGTGGGTATTATGTAACCGGAATAACAACATGAGTAAACTATAGCTGAAGTAACTTCACTTCTCTTCTTTATTATTCTCTATAATGTCTTCTTAATGTTCCTATTATGTGAATTTGAATTGGTTTGCTAATAAACTGGTGCTCGTTATCATATTCTGCTAACTTTGTAGGTCTAGGGTTCTTAGATTAATAATTTTTATATTAATATTTAAAAGAAAACATTGTGACGTAGCTAGATGTAACATTTACTAGCTTTCTAGTTCTTTTATATATACGATTGACCACCAAATCGCCTGATGTTAAGCGACGAAGCAGTCGAGGATCTAGAAGTATGTACTTTACACTTGAGACTTCCAAGAGTCCTGAATTAACTTACCGAAACAAAATGATTGTAATAATCGATCAATAAATCGTGAGTAATTGGTTTCTTCTCGGCCAGTATGTACTTATCGTTGTTATAAGGCGCGTTTTCAAGAGAGCCACAGAACACACTATAATACCTACTACGTTACTAGTAGAGCTCAAACTAATTAACAATACTATTAACCATTACAAACTATAACAATAACAAACTATAACAATAACAAACTTTAACAATAACAAACTATTCAAGCTATAAACCTATATATAAACCTATTAACAATAACAAACTATTCAAGCTATTTTAAGTTTACAGGCAGCTTAGTCAGTAACAACGCGGTGAACCAATTTTTTTTAATAGCAATGAAGTTGTGAACTCGTGGGAATCCGATGGATGCAGTTGGCACAAGATAGGTCGTCGAAGTCTTCGAAACTATTAACTGTCAAGAAGAGAAATAAGTACCTACTTTAAAAAACTTTTTATGTTAAACGGTTTTATTGAAAAGAAATATAATAATGCAAGTAATGAATGTATTTACTGTATTCTACTAGAAGAGCCCTATCATTTGGTACCCATATCGTGGGGTTGTGAAAAATATGAAATCCGCCATTTTGTAACGGCTATGTTGAATTTAGAATAATACTAGTAGTTATACGAACAGTAGACCTCGCGAGAGAGCTTATTTGCAGCTTACCTTGGGTCACCTATACCCAAGTTTCATCAAAATTGGTTCAAAATTACGCCCTGTACGCGAGTACGAATATGCAAACAAACTGCCAGATGAAAGAAAATTTGGACAGTTGATGCAGAGACTTTCGCTCGCTTCGCTCGCTCGGTCAAATAAAAAGACATCTATGATCGTCAATAGCATTCTATAAGTAATGCTTAAGATCTTAAATTCGGCTTTGGCAACACGCCTATAACGTTTAATCTTTGCTTTTGAAGATAAGTTTACGTTTAAAATAAATAGTAATTAATACAAAAAGTGAAAGGAATTAACTTTCATATTTCCAGTAATAACATTATTCCCATGACTCGTGCAAGCTAGATAGGCTTATAAGAGACATCGAAATAATGATTTAAATTCTATAAATCCCCTGTTACCATGTGGTTACAACTAATTTCATGGCTAGTTACAATTCGTAAATATACGGAACCAATCAACGACATCTGCTGGTTCCCTTTGACACAATCGTTACTGATTTGGGAGCTTCTGTGATATGGGGAATCGATTTGTATGCAACTGAACTTTGTGATAAAAACTAACATACTAAGGTATGTTTAATAAAAAAAGCGTTAGTGGCGCTGCGTTCATAGGCGCAGGTACCATGCTGTGTCGTTTTGATGACTTTTGAATTCAGAATAGATGTATAAATCTGTAATAAGTTTTAAATTGTTGCGGCCGGAGTTGCGCCTAGTAAGGTAGGTTCCTTCTAGGCAAGCGCGCTCCATCGTCGATTGCAACAGTCGCTTAACATCAGGTGAGTTAGCGGTCAAGCGCAAGACTATGTTGGAATAAAAAAAGGGAATCGTCAAAAATATCATATTGATACAAGTACAATACATAATTATCAATTTGAGTGCTTTTTATTCAATTTAATTATACTATTGTTAAATAATTGTGATGTTTTAGGTATTTCTTCGCGCTTGAGTTTCCTGCTGATTCTAATTTAAGAAACCCACCACAGAAATTCTGGTTTCTATGGTTGGTAGGTTTCTTAATTCGGATTCCTCTGGTACGTTTTCTTTTTAAAATATTATCATAATATTATTATTTTTGGTTCTCGAGTGGAGACCACGCACCGGCAACGGCACGCTGGATGCAAGCCGCTTCCAATCGGGTTTTTTGGAAATCCACGGGGGAGGCCTATGTCCAGCAGTGGACTTCTTATGACCGAGATGATGATGATGATTATTATTATGATTATTATGGATGAATGAATCGGAAGGAAATAAATAGGTAGTATGAAGTTTTCATAAATCCATTCAGTCATTAGAATTCTTGAAAACTGTTGGTATGTGCACGTTTCACGTAACCAGAATAATCACATTTCAGATCAGAAAAAAACATAAACCAAATAAATGTATGAGGATATAATACCACTTTCTAACGCACATTGGCTACGAAAATATAATTAGAGGCAAGTATTTTGACTGTGAGGTCACAGAGAAGATTGCTAATGATTTGATTTCTATTTATACTTATTACTCCTACACTAAACTACACTTGAGCAAAATCAGCAAAACCTGACTAAAAAACGTATAATGGACTAATAACCCACTGACATATTTGAGAAGATTAACAAGCCCCTCGTTTCGAATCAAACAGAATTGTAAAGGAAGTCACGCTGATTACAGCAGTAATCCTACGCGCTGCGGTGGGTCTGGCACTATGACGCCAAATTACATTTGGGAATAACAGCAAGCATACTTTGAACATGATATCACCAAATGAACCATACGAATTAAAATTAAACCAATGTAGGTGTGGACAATCAGATTTTCTATGTATGAGTACCTACCAGCTTACTATCTATAGTCCAGTAAAAATATTTGTTACAACATAAAATACACCTAAAAATATTGTTATTTAAATGAATGTACTGATTTTTTTAAATACATTTGACACAATTCCATAATGATATATCAAAATCGGAGTTTTGTTACCTTTACACGCTCAAACGGCTGAACCGATCATTATGAAATTTTGTATAGAGATAGATGTGGACCTGGAAACGGACATAAGCTACTTATTATCGCCGTTTTTCATAACTACGCGGGTGAAACCGCGGAGCGCAGCTAGTTTATAAATTGGGGATTAATTGTGAATCTATGTTTTTTTAGGTATTTTCTTAATATAATTTCAAAGAATCCCTCAAAGTGCATTTAATATGATCAGCTCCATACAAACGGATTTATTTTTACTAGAGTAACACGTAGACTTCTATTGGCACTGATATGACTGATAAGAGAGCAGTTGCTTCGTATTAAATATAACATCTAAGCTTGGAGTTCAATAAATACTGTCATTTCTGGCTATTTATTGCGCAGTATTTACTGAGCTTTTAGACTTGTTGACAGAATTGACAGATTTCGGTACGGAGTACGTATATTTAGATTTCCTAATTCAGAAATGTTATTTTATGATGTCAATATTTATTAAGGGTGTGTTAGCTTTTGCTAAGAGCATAGGTGAAGCCAAAAATATATCAAAATTTGTGCATGATTATGAGCATTCGTATAGGCTTTCAAGTGAGTAGACATATTTGTCACAGTGAGCTTAAAAGTGAAACTGTCAAATCTGGGGGCACGGCCATGCCCATGCCATGCCATGTGAGCCAGCGGGTACGGCCGGAACTATTTTTTCTCGATTTTGCTTACCTGTCGTGATTAGCAACGGGCAGAGCAACATTATAGATCTTAGTGGGGTAATAAGTGAGCACTCGAGCTTCGGTAGCCTTGCTTGAAAACTAATAGTCTCTCTATAGTATTGTAACGATGATGATGATGATGGTGATATTTCTAGAAGGAAATGCTCCTCGACTATTTAAATAAAGAATCTCGTCAACATTCTAGAAAGTTCGAAACAAATGATAAAAACAAAAGACGAGCGAAAAGACGATCGAAATTGAACATTCTGGAACGAAACAAATGACGAACGAAATGACTATCGAAATAAAAGCTTCTAGAAGGTTCTGCGGGGTATATAAGGAGCTTCAGTCGCGGACAGAGGGGAGTTCAGATACGAGTAGCATACAGGAAAGAAGAAAAGTTACAAGTGAAAGTGAAGTGTTGAAGTGAACAGTATAGTGAAGAGACGTTATAGTAGTAGTGTGTTGGTCGGAACACATACTCTGTGTGTTTGTAGCTCGACGATTCTGTAACTATTGTCGGTGTTTGTGTTATAGACTGTGAGTGCTCTGTGGAAGGCACCACGTGTCAACGAAATAAACGGGCTTGAATAACATCGTTGTTTCCTTCCAATCCCTATACCCACTTCCCGTAACATTTGGTGTCAGAAGTGGGATTGGAAGGAAGGATGCCTATCATGCCTAGAGATGGCCCAAACACCCGCTCAAGGGGAGCTGCTCAGCAACAAAGCGGCGGAGACCAGGAAGCCGCTAGTACGGGAAATCCTCGGACACGTGAGGAAGCCGGTGAGGGGACTTCCGGCGGTGACACTGTGAGTACTCCGGTTTCTCCAATGAACCCTCATGAAGGAACCTCTGCCAGTGCCACTGTAAGTGCTCCAGTTTCTCCAGTGGACCTTGGTGTGCTATTACAACAAATGCGTGCCATGCAAGAGGAGCAGGCACGTCGCCAAGAGGAACAGCTGCGTGCCTTGCAGGAGGAGCAGGCACGCCGCCAGGAGGAACAGGCACGCCGCCAGGAGGAACAACTGCGCGCTATGCAAGAGGAGCAGCTGCGTGTTAATCGAGAGGAGCAATGCGCTATGCAAGACCGTATCCTTACGGCCATCTCCGAAGGGGCAGTGAAAGTCGCGGAAATACGGAAGAATGTGGAGCTGCTTGAAGATCGAGTAAACGAACACGAAGCCCGTTTCGAATCATCGGAAGAGCGTCTTCGGAGGCTTGAAGTAGGCGGTGGTCCAACTCCAGCAACTGCAGTCACAGCTGCTTTGGGTGGCAGTTTCAAAATTCCCACATTTGATGGGACCTCTTCATGGGCTGCATATAAGCGACAGCTTTTGGCTGTTGTGGAACTAAACAACTGGAGCGAGGAAAAAGCAAAGACAGCTCTCACTTTGGCATTGCGTGAACAAGCCACGTCGGTACTTGAGGCTGTAGAACCTAATGCCTCGTACCAGGAGTTGGTGGATGCTTTGGAGTCCCGGTATGGCGACTCGCATCTAGAACATGCCTACCGGGCCCAGCTTCGTGATCGATCCCAGAAATCCAACGAAAATCTACAACAGTGGTCTCTAGAAGTGGAGAAACTGGTGAGAAAGGCATATCAATCTTCACCAGCGAACCTAGTCGACAGTATGCTGTTGCAGACGTTTGTCGATGGAATCAACGACAAAGAAGTGAGGGCAACAGTACGCTTAGCACACCATGAAAACATCAAAGAAGCGGTGGCACACGCTCTCGAGGTGGAGGCGGTACGTCGGGATCCCAAGAGCGGCTCTGTGCGTAAAGTTGTTTCAACAGAAGAGCGGGAAATACCACGGCGGACCTTTGCTCCGCGCTGTTACCGGTGTGGAGAGCGTGGGCATTTGAGATATGGTTGCCCCAATCGTAGCTCGGTAAGGCGAACCGACGCTGGAACACAAGCGTCGGAGAATTCGGAAAACTAAAACAGGCCAGAGCTACGGGGTGGGCGCTGGCCGGTAATCAGGGAACCCCAAATTTTATAATCTATCAAAGCTCAGATGGGAACAGCTTAACCGTCGATGGAAGAATAAATGGAACTGCATGCCAACTGACTTTGGACACAGGAGCTTCGCGTACGGTAGTGGGGGTGCAGATGACACGGAATAGTAGAAAATTATATTCCTGCAGAGAGACTGTGCAGTTGAAAACGGCTACCGGCCAGCGCATACCTGTAAGAGGGGAGCAGAAGGTGGCGATTAAGGTTGGTGACAAGCTTTACTGGCATTGGGCGGTGATAGCTGAAATTGTGGATGACTGCATCATCGGTTTGGATTTTCTGAAAGAACATCAGTGCAAACTTGATATTGAATCCGGAATCCTTAAGTGTGGATCGATTGAGGTTCCAATGAAGGGAGCCAGGGGAGGTAAAGTCTACTGCCTTAAGGACACTAAGCTACCACCACGAACTCAGACTTTGGTACCGATAAAGTTAGCCGAAAATGTAAGCACTGATCGACAAAATTGTTTGGTTATAGAGAGAGTCAAAGGAGAAAACGCATGGTTACCGGCTAGAACGGTTGTTGGAACGACACAAAAGATGGCGGTACCGGTCTTGAATTTGAGTGATGATCCTCAAATACTGAAGAAGGGGTGTCTGATCGGTGAGAGCGAAGAAATAGTCTGGCTTCGAAATTGCGACGAAGTGAAGAAAACTCACTCAAATGCGGTTGATTTTAGTAACGTCCTAGATAACTGCAAGGGGGATTTAAGCACAGTGGAGCTGACAAAAGCGAAAAATTTACTGCGACACTTCGGTGACATTTTCTCCAGAGGGGACGCGGACATTGGAAGAACAGGGCTATTTCGACATCGGATCAATACCGGGAACGAGCAACCAATCCGCCAACGGCCTCGGCGGATTCCGTTCGCTAGAGAAAAGGAAGTTGAGGACATGTTAAAAGAGATGGAAGGTAATGGAGTCATTGAACCATCTTCTAGCCCTTGGTGTTCTCCAGTTGTCCTAGTTAAGAAGAAAGACGGGTCTACCAGGTTCTGCATCGATTATCGGCGATTAAATAATGTGACAAAGAAAGATAGCTATCCACTACCAAGGATAGACGACACGCTGGACACTTTAAATGACATGAGATGGTTCTCTACGCTTGATCTCAAAAGTGGCTACTGGCAGGTGGAAATGGATACCAGTGACAAGGAAAAGACGGCATTCTCCACAGGGAAAGGACTTTGGCAGTTCAAGGTGATGCCATTTGGATTATGTAATGCTCCAGCCACTTTTGAGAGATTAATGGAGCGTATACTAGCCGGTCTGTTAGGGGAAGCTTGTTTGGTGTACCTCGATGACATAATAATAATCGGACGGAACTTCGACGACCATCTGAAGAAGTTGGAGAGCGTGTTCAACAAAATAAGAGGAGCAGGCTTGAAATTAAACTTAAAGAAGTGCTCTTTCTTCAAACGCCAAGTTGAATATCTGGGGCATGTTATATCTGAAGAGGGCGTGGTAACTGATCCAGCAAAGATTTCCGCAGTGAAAGATTGGCCTACTCCAACCGATAAAACTCAAGTAAGAGCATTTATGGGACTATGCTCGTATTATCGTCGTTTCGTAAAGAATTTTTCCGATATTGCCAAACCACTGCATAGACTCACAGAAGAAAAACGGCCATTTGTTTGGGACCAAGAGTGTGAGGCAGCTTTTAATGAACTGAAAGGGCGGCTATGTGAAACTCCAATTCTCGGATATCCTGATGCGAATGGTGTTTTTATAGTTGACACCGATGCGAGCAATGTAGGCATCGGAGGAACATTGTCACAGAAGACACAGGACGGGGAAGTGGTCATAGCCTACTTCAGTAAATCGTTATCCAAACCTGAAAGAAACTATTGTGTGACGAGAAGAGAACTACTAGCTGTAGTAAAAACGTTACAACACTTCAAGAAGTATTTGCTGGGGCGGAAGTTTCACGTCAGAACAGACCACGCGGCGTTGAAGTGGTTACTGCAGTTCAAAAATCCGGAAGGCCAGGTTGCACGTTGGATTGAGCAACTACAAGAATTCGATTTTGAGGTAGAGCATCGTAGTGGAAGTTCCCATAGAAACGCTGATGCTTTGTCAAGACGGCCCTGCTCTGAGAATTGTAAGCATTGTGGAAGACAGGAAGCAAGAGATGAAGTTACAGTCCGACTGATTAGAACAGATGCCCTTGATGATGACTTTAGCAACGATGCTATGCGTAGAGCTCAAAATGAGGATGAAAATTTGAAACCAATTCTGGATTGGATGACAAGTGGAACTCCTCGTCCCGGGTGGAGTGAGATATCTGGTATGAGCGCAATCACTAAAAGTTATTGGGCACAGTGGAATAGTTTGGTCCTCTGTGATGGAGTTTTGCATCGAAAATGGGAAAATGTGTCTGGAAACGACACCCATCTACAAACTATTGTACCGAAAGCAAAAATTTCGGAAGTACTAAGAGTTTACCATGACGGAACATCGGGTGGGCATCTCGGAGTAAAAAGGACACTTATGAAAATACGGCAACGTTATTATTGGTTACATTGCAAGGAAGATATCGAGGACTGGTGCAGGAAATGTGAACGATGTTCTTCGGTTAACGGACCACATACACGGAGTCGAGGGGCGTTACGGTTGTATAACGTCGGAGCTCCTTGGGAACGGATAGCAATAGACGTTGCCGGTCCATTTCCCTTGTCCAATAATGGAAATCGTTATATTCTCGTGGTTATGGACTATTTCACGAAATGGCCTGAAGCGTTTGCGTTACCTAATCAGGAAGCTGTCACTGTAGCGAGAAAATTGGTGAACGAGGTCTTCTGTCGATTTGGGTTACCACTTGAAATTCATAGTGACCAGGGAAGAAATTTCGAATCGCATGTGTTCCAGGAAATCTGTAAGTTAATGGGGATACATAAAACGCGAACTACACCATATCACCCACAATCCGACGGAATGGTGGAGCGTTTTAATCGAACTTTGGAGCAGCATCTGGCAAAAGTGGTTGATTCACATCAGAGAAATTGGGACGAGTATATTCCTCTGTTTCTTTTGTCATATAGAACGGCTGTTCATGAAAGTACTTGTACTACGCCAGCTCGAGCGAACTTTGGCAGAGAGCTTCGACTTCCAGCAACGCTTTTGGCAGGGTGTCCTCCGGATGCACCAAGATATGTCACAGAATATGCAGATGAACTAAGAAAGCGTATGGAAGACGTACATCAACACATGAGGGAAGCCAATTTGCGTGCCAGCGATCGGATGAAAACGCGATATGACAGAAATGTTAACTCAAGAGGATTTGAAGAAGGTTCTTTAGTTTGGCTACACAACCCTGTGCGAAAGCTAGGTAAATCACCGAAGTTACAGCCAAGCTGGGAGGGACCGTATCAAGTTATTACAAAGCTCAACGACGTAACTTACAGAATTCGGAAAACGTCACGAAGTCCTGCGAAAGTTGTGCATGTGGATAGGTTAGCACAATACTACGGCTCTAATGATGCTCGAGACGAGCATGTCTAAGGAGGGGGTAGTGTAACGATGATGATGATGATGGTGATATTTCTAGAAGGAAATGCTCCTCGACTATTTAAATAAAGAATCTCGTCAACATTCTAGAAAGTTCGAAACAAATGATAAAAACAAAAGACGAGCGAAAAGACGATCGAAATTGAACATTCTGGAACGAAACAAATGACGAACGAAATGACTATCGAAATAAAAGCTTCTAGAAGGTTCTGCGGGGTATATAAGGAGCTTCAGTCGCGGACAGAGGGGAGTTCAGATACGAGTAGCATACAGGAAAGAAGAAAAGTTACAAGTGAAAGTGAAGTGTTGAAGTGAACAGTATAGTGAAGAGACGTTATAGTAGTAGTGTGTTGGTCGGAACACATACTCTGTGTGTTTGTAGCTCGACGATTCTGTAACTATTGTCGGTGTTTGTGTTATAGACTGTGAGTGCTCTGTGGAAGGCACCACGTGTCAACGAAATAAACGGGCTTGAATAACATCGTTGTTTCCTTCCAATCCCTATACCCACTTCCCGTAACAGTATATTGATAAAACCATGTGATATTAAAATAAATTGTTGAAAAATAACAATATACTTAGTTATCTTTTATGTTCCATCCGTGCTTGAACCACCCAGGCTCAGCAGATCCGACGGCAAGCGACCGGACGGTTTGACACTGGTGCCTTGGAAAAATGGCAGATGCTTAGTGTGGGACGCTACTTGCGTCAACACTGTCGCGGCCTCACACCTGTGTCGTACCGTCCACTCACCGGCAGCGGCGGCAGAGGATGCCGCTAGCAAAAAGCGGGAGAAATACGCGGCAATGGATCTACAATATTATTTTGTACCCATCGCCGTTGAAACCATGGGCAGTTGGGGAACGGATGCCAAAGGCCTCGTCAGTGAAATTGGCCGAAGACTGAAGGACAACAGTGGTGACTCCCGTTCTGCTTCGTTCCTGGTGCAAAGGTTGGCTATTGCCATACAGCGTGGCAATGCGTCTTGCATTATGGGCACCTTTCCACCAAGGTCGATGCAGGATGGGTTTCAATTGACAATTTGATGGGTTGGAATTGCAGCCCGAGCCGAAGGCGAGGGCGTAATAGAGCCGAGAGTGTAATGACCATAATGCACACGCGTTTCATACGACGTTTTTCAACACACTTGCGAGGAAAAAAACACGCTTTTATAACTGTAATATTTAATTTAAGTAAAAACTCTTTGTTGAAATTTAAAAAAAATGTAAAGTAAGTACACTAGTGCGTAATAGAAACGGCAAAAGCACGCGTGTTTTATAGGATACTTTTCGGCCACAAAAACGGTTGAATAAGGGCCACTTTACGAGCAAGTGTGTTGAAAACAATTTTACGCAATTATTAAAAAAATAAACCTTGACAGTTGAAATGAAAGACTCATTCAATACATGAAAATATACTCAATTCTATTGGGTAAGTTCTATTTGCGTGCGACTTTTGGTTGATTTCAAGTCGTTTTTTACCCGATTGCGCAGGAAGGAGGGTTATGTTTTTCGAGTGCTTATATGTATGGGTATGTAGGTATTGACCGATTTTGATGTGCGAGGTTTCGTTAGATTCATCTTCATTCTAAGTATCAGGCTAATTTCTTTATAATAATAATAAAAACTAAACTTTCGCTTTTTCAAATTCGGTGCTTTTTCGTAACCTCCAGCGACCGTTTTCGTAATAAATAGGTGATTTAACTAGCATTATTCTAAACGCGCATTTATAACATTTAAAATTATTCAATTTCTCACAAAAAAACGTACACGCAACAGCATATCAAGCGCAATGAAATCGTAAGTTAGACTGCAAAAAACGCTCTTGTGGAGTCGGGTGTTTTGTTTTTCTTTTAATATGGATACTTGTGTATACGTGTGAGTGACGCCCAGTCCCTTCATTAGTCACCAGCGCAATGTGCACGTGCATGAATACTAGGTTCATGCAAAGTCTCACGCCCACTTGTGATCTGTTGCAACCATACCAACAAGTAATTTGCATATATCTCAGCTAAATAAGCAACCTGTTAGAATTAATAGGTATAACTGAAACTAACATAATTCGTCCCATCAATTTATTTTCAATAATTTTAGGTTAGATGCGTGGTATTTCATTTTATATAGGAAACAGGAGAAAATTAAACATGTCCATTCTTACATAATTTTGAGCTTTTCAATTACCACGATATATAACTTAATGTAAATGACTATAAATAGTAGGTATCTTATAGATAGAATATTAAGTAAATATAGGTAGATAGTAGAGACAGATTAAGGTCTAAACAGCAAAGAAAATTTACAGCTATCAATACAAAAATATAGGTAGATACTTAATAGGTACTTACATATATTATTATTACAATAGATTAAGAACGTGTTGTTTTGCTATATTAGGTAATAAAAAAATATATGTAATATTTTAGGAGCTTTTAACCTTCAGCATGAAGATAGATACAAAAATTTTCGAGAACAAAAATAATTAAACATTTTGTGACTAGTTATGACAACTTTTGATTAAAAAAAAAAATGTGGAAACGACGAAATCGTTTCAAAACTAAAATAATTATTGATACGTACGGAGCATTATAATATTGGGATCTAACCTACTAAAACATTATGTTGTCTTATTTTTTCGTAAAGAAAAAGAAAAATCACAGCAAATATCAATTCCCTATCTACCTTATTCTTATAAGTAGGTATATCTATTACTGTAACAATGGTGTCATATCTTACAACAGTACTCGTATTTAATTTAATATATTTACATGAAATGTATTTAATTCTTATGAAAATTTGTATTTGTAAATATACAGTCAAGAATTAAGGTTGAAATTACAGTGACGCACGAGTTACAAATCGTACAATATAGAAATAGTCATTTATAATCAAATATTAAGCTATGACTTATTATATTTTTTTACTAAGGATTTATTCACAAATTGATACAACGAAATATACAAAAGAATTGTAGGTTCTTAATTTTATTATTTGAAATATTTTATTTTTGACTATACCTACTAGTAGCGTAGTAGGAATTACTTGTTTTCTGACGAACGAAATGTGTCTAATTGTATAGACTCTGAAGGGATACATACTTGCTAACTTGTGCCAATGGCCAATAACTCATAATGATCTTACAAATATACTCATGGGTCACGTAATATTAAAATTGGAATCATAGTGGTAGCGGCACGTTAACCTGGGCCTCAAGACTGCTATACGATTTAGCAACTATTTTGACAAATTGATAGTTTATCACTACGTAATAGACTAGCAATTTTACAAAATAGTCTCTAAATCGTATCAGCGAATGGTGAACGAGTGATAGTTCAAATAGCAGCCTTGAAGCCCAGTGCAGTGTGCGAATGAAAGGTCTCATTGGTAACAGAGGTGAGGGGATACTGGTTGAAAGACGACGCATATGACGGGGCACACCCCGTATCACCCACAGGTGATACTATTAGTGCTCAATATATGTCAATGTGCAATACAATTTGTTGCAGGTCTATTTACAAATCATGGAAGTACAGAATCTTCGTTAGACAGGGAAAGATTAAGGACTCTTGTATCGAAACAGAGCACTCGAGTGATCCAATTTCGTTCGATAAGTCGGTGGAATACATTCTAACTTTGTCCATAAATGGCGCATTACTCGTTGCCTGTCATAAATATTCATTTTCGGGAAGCTGGAGGAAGTTTTCACGGTACTCCTCGGTTCGACTCGGTATTAGCAAATTTATGAGCAAAAATATTCCATACTTAGCGAAGATTCCTCGCCCGCCGGACAAACTTCGTAGATTTCCTATCTATCGTTGAATTAATGTCGTATGGCTGTCGATATTGATTGAAAAACTTTAGTGGTTCAAATTTTGTATTTATAGTAAAATAGAAGTCCAAAAAGAAGAAGTAGTAGAAGAAGAAAGAAAAAAGAAGAAGTAGTAGAAGAAGTCCTGAAGTCTAGATAGATGTATTCGAAGTTACTTAAACGTTTTTAAATGCACACTTCACACAACATTTGATAAACACCTTTCGTGGTTTCGTTTGTCATAAAAGGTATTTAAGAATATTTGAACGAATCCGAAACTTTTTATATCTATTACGAAATTTCAAAATAATTATAATGAAGAAACTTGTAATAAAATAGATTTATAATCTAACAATCTAATTAAACTATCGTGTAATTTTACGAACTGTACAATAATTAATTAAAAACTTAGAATTGATATAATATAACAATTAAACGATCCTATACAATGTATGACTAGGTAACAGTAATCTAAAAAGGACAAAATGTGTTCCAAAGTCGATGTACCACATAAAGCACAAGATATCCGTCATCACTTTAGCAAAGAAGTTTGCACTTTGTCTCAGAATTTTGACCAAAATCACTTTCCTTTTAATACTATTAAACTTCACTGTAATGTTTGCAGTTATAGCAAAGCTTCTTCTAGCTGGTCAGTGACGTGCCATCAGTCGCTTTCATAGAGGGTAGAGTTGGAACTCTTTCGGCGGCTGTATGGAGAGCAGAATTCAATCCTGGTATCTGGAAGCCAGGTGTACGCAGCGCGTTCCGAAGACGCACTGTAACAAAAGAAAGAACTTGTTAGATGGTTACCTTTTTTGAATATTGACATAATAGAGTTATGTCGGAAATAAACAACGTTTGATAGAATCTGTCATTTTATACACGTAACATTTGTAAGCGCTGGAGTGTCAGGTAACGAAGGGCGGTGGTGGGTAAAAGTTATTTATTTTTAAATTAAAACACTAGTGTTACATATTTTTTAAGTCATAGAGAGTAAGTTAAGAAAAGTAAAAAAATTAAAGCAAGTATTATTTTGAAGCGCAGTTAGAACACGTATAAGTACTTATTGAAATTAAACAATTGTGCTATTTTCAGCAGTAACTAGAATGCAAGTATTATTTTCAGGCATTACTAGAACTTTTTTTTCCAGGTTAACTAGAACGTAATTAAACATGTTCAATTTTACTAACAAGAAAAGTTAAATCAGTCGCTGGATTTAAACTATTTCAATTATTAAAACAGATGGTAAATTTTGTCAAAACTTATTTTAATCCGTCCTACACGTTTAATCCACTTTGAAAATGCCATGGCATCGAAAATAACAGACTTTGGAAATAAGGAGTAGGCGTCAGTTCACGGAATAAACTTCGGAATAATGTCGTTTGTTATTATTAAACGACAATTTTGAGGTGAATGTTTGCCACTTTTCATTTTAGTTTAGCGAAAAGTTTCAATAGCTTCGCTACAATGACGGTTGTAAGTTTTGAAAGTAACTAGACTATGTATATATATATATATGTAACAAACGGTACGAATGTATTTCCAGCTAGCAAAAAGAAAATAAACACTGGCTTTGTGGCTCAATTGGTAGTAGGTATGTCAGCCTGCTGAGCTTGTATATCGTGGGTTCGATCCCCACCCAGGGCAAACATTTGTGTGATGAGCATGGATGTTTGTTCTATGTCTGAGTGTGTTTATATATATCATGTGTATACCTATATTTACAAAAAAAAAGTATATAGGTACAGATACAGATACAGATACAGATACAGATACTTTATTGGTAAATATAACAATTTACAAGTCAAATGAACTAATTTCTAGAATGGAAAAATAATATAATATTAAGGTACACTAGAGGTACTTATAAACTTATCTGCAAGATATTCTGTAATGTCATAATATGCCCTGCTTTGCAGGAATATTTTCAGTTTATATTTAAATATATTGAAAGAAGCTGCGTTTCTGATGCTTTCCGGTAAATGGTTATATATGCTTGTACCACATATATACACAGACTTAACAGATTTCGCTAGAGAGTGAGCAGGTGTTTTAAGTTTATCTTTCTGTCTAGTATTATACGTATGGGTTGCGCCTAGTCGGTCAAACTTATCCAGGTTCAGCCTTACAAAGGTGCAAACCTGATAAATATATATGGACGGTACCGTTAATATACCGAGTTCGGTAAAATATGGCTTTGCGGAAACATCCCATTTGACCCTTACGATGGTTCGGACAGCACGCTTTTGGAGTATGAGTGGTCGCTCCGAGTCCGCTGCACTTCCCCACAGCTCAGTACCGTACATGAGCACAGAGTGGACTGTGGCGAAGTAGCAGCTGAGTACTGCATCTCTCGGAGCCGATACTGCTACTCGGCTGAGAGCGAAGCAGGCCTGGCTCAGTCGTGCGCATACTGCGTCTATGTGTGCATTCCATTTTAATGCGCGATCCACGTGAAAGCCAAGAAGCTTCACAGACGGAACTTGCTGCAAGGCAACGTTCCGTACCGCTACTGCCAAGGCTTGTTGCGGTCTGTTCGCGAGATTAAAATGGATGCAGCATGTTTTGTCTAAATTCAGAGCAAAGCCATTCACCGAGAACCACTGTTCCAACTGCAACGCAACTTCCGTGAGTTTGGTACTCAGTGCAGGAAAGCTCGGTGCTGTCACAAGGGCTGCGACATCATCCGCAAACATATATACCTCCGCGTTCTTTATAGATTTTGGTAGGTCGTTCATCAGGAGCGCAAACGTGGTGTTCGATAGGCATGATCCTTGAGGGACTCCTATGTACTTGTATGTACTCTATCAGCCATCTAGTTCCATAGTACAAGCTTTGCTTAGTTTGGGTTAGATAGTGTTGTGTGAAATGTCCCCAAAAAAAACAGTAATACTTAAATGGACAAACAGTTGGTCTGTGCCGTCTGGGGGCCTTTTTGTGTAGTATTTTGTAGATAATGTAATAATAATAGGTATATAATAGATAGTCTCTTCGCTATGATAGACATCTCAAGATGCTATCGCTTGATAGTTGGATCAAGGTTTCGAATATAGAGGGCAGTGGTTCTGGGCACAGCACTCATTGTCACGATGTTCTTTAGCTGTAGTCCCTTCCACCGACAGCTTGAGCCCACCCCGCTGCCGACGGCACCACAGGTTGTAAGTTTTTTTTATAATAAATATATTTTTAGGGTTCCGGACCCAAAGGGTAAAAACGGGACCCTATTACTGAGACTCCGCTGTCTGTCCGTTCGTCCATCCGTCCATCCGTCCGTCCGTCTGTCACCAGGCTGTATCTCATGAACCGTGATAGTTAGACAGGTTAGGTTAGTTGAAATTTTTACAGATGATTTATTTCTGTTGCCGTTATACCAATATAACAACAAATACTAAAAAACAGAATAAAATAAATATTTAAGGGGCTCCCATACAACAAACGTGATTTTTTGCCGTTTTTATAGATAATGGTACGGAACCCTTCGTGCGCGAGTCCGACTCGCACTTGGCCGATTTTATTTAAAAAAAATTTTTATATTCATAGTGTAAAAACAAAATGAAAATTAATAAAAACGGGTAAATATTTAGCTGATAGTATATTATTATACTTGCTCGAGTGAGCGAAGCAAAAACAGGTCTCTATAGATATTAATCAGCAATATTGCAGCACTTTTATTTTAGCAGTTATACTTTCGCTAGGAATATATCGAAGGGTTCCTTGTTGACTGCGAAACCCTAAAAATAATCTCCACACAGCGTCTATGTATTTAACTGTATCTCCTAATTTAGTCACAAATGCACCAACATTGCTTGTTACAATGAGGTACAACTGGGGTCCGCTGGTTACGCCCTCGTTTGGTGCAAGGAACTTGTTTCAATTGTTGCAGCATGTAAATGTGCTCTAGAATAACATTAATGTATAGTAACGATGTCGAAAGCCTACCTTTGGTCTGTGTCTGCGTTAATTGGACATGCTGTATATGATGCTAGTTCATAAATTATATTTTTGTGATTCTTATTATTTTATATTAAAACAAATTTTGGCTGAATTAGCAGTAACAGTAGCAGCTAAGTAGTGTTTATGTAATTTAGAGATATTTAGCCATATTTCATTTTTAGACATCTCTTTTGTGTATTTTTGTAAAAAAAAATACAATTAATACAAAACCTTTACAGTCAAGAGGTTTTTTTTATTTGGCTTAAAGGTAAGATGCACTGAATTCAAATACATATTATGTAAGGTCAGAGGTCGTCATCATCATCATCATCATCTCAGCCATAAGAAGTCTACTGTTGGACATAGGCCTCCCCTATGGATTTCCAAAAAGACCGATTGGAAGCTGCTGGCATCCAGCGTTTTCCTGCCACTTGTATGAGGTCATCTGTCCATCTCGTGACTGGTCTTCCTACGCTGCGGTTGCCGGTGCGTGGTCTCCACTCGATAACTTTTCAGCCCCATCAGCCATCAGTTCTACGTGCAATGTGCTCTGCCCACTTCAGCTTGCTAATCCGCTGGGCTATGTCGGTGACTTTTGTACGTCTTTTGGATCTCTTCATTCCTGATTCGATCTCGTAGAGAGACTCCAAGTATAACCCTCTCCATAGCTCGTTGAGAGGTCAGTAAAATACAAATCTATAAGTGCTATGTATGTAAGCAACGTAGCTTAGAATGCGAGATGCTTCTAGAAATACGCTTAACGCTTATGTTTATAAATTGAATTATTGTATGTTCGCCATGAACTTAACTGTTGATACCCAAATTAGTATTTTAAGATCATTGATGTAATTCATAAGACACAGTTAACAATAAATAAAATCTGAATCTGAATAAGTGAAGCAACTTTTAACAATTCTTTTAAAGTCTGTAACATCACTCTCCCCATAGACACGTTACTTACGACAAGTTAAGCAAAATTTGGCTCAATTTCACTTCTTGACTCTTTAACAAATACTTCTACTCAATTTAAATATCATTTTAGCGCTCATAATCACATCAAAGACAGTATAAACGTTAGGGGCCATTCATTTATTACTTTATTACATATAAGACATGGTGTACCCCCCTCCTCCCCTAAATCGTCTTACGTAATAATTGAATGGCCTCTTACCTCTCGGCGCGTGCTCATGCACAATTTTTAATAGATTTTTAGCTTCACCTAAGAACAGAATTTTGAATGATCTACCAAGTAAGTATTTAAATGTATTAAAAGCTCCAGGCACATATATTTTGTCAATTTGTTATTTAGTTTCTCTTTCGAGTTAGTAGACCGAGTAAAATTCAATACATCTACAGTCTTCAATGCCACCGGCGTCGGCACTTGGTTAAACAGAAGCTCTGTTTATCTTTACCTAAGGTAATGTTGCCTTAAATACCTTCATATGAACAGAGGTCAACGTGCTTGACACGCTTGTTAAATAGAAAGTATGGAAGTACCGCCGACTCTTGCCCTTACCCGACTGAACAAAGGGAGAAATGGTTTTCGAGTAACTATCAAGTATATTTACCTAGTTAAGTGTGAAATTATGCAAGCTTCAATATTAACTCTTGTAGAATAAACAGCTTAGCAAATTTTAATGTGTGAGATGTCTGAAAAATATTACCTATATATCACCCGTCATTACAACTAGCTTGAACTGGCTGTTCGTACTGACTAGCTTGAACTGGCTGTTCGAACTAACTAGCTTGAACTGGCTGTTCGTACACTAGCTTGAACTGGCTGTTCGTACTGACTAGCTTGAACTGGCTGTTCGTACTAACTAGCTTGAACTGGCTGTTCGTACACTAGCTTGAACTGGCTGTTCGTACTAACTAGCTTGAACTGGCTGTTCGTACTAACTTGCTCGCAAATAAAACGCTTTTTTTTGTTGAAAATTTGTTATGTTGCTTTCTAGTTTTAGTGCGCTGTTCGTACTGACTAGCTTGAACAGGCTGTCCGTACTAACTAGCTTGAACTGGCTGTTCGTACTAACTTGCTCGCAAATAAAACGCTTTTTTTTGTTGAAAATTTGTTATGTTGCTTTCTAGTTTTAGTGCGCTGTTCGTACTGACTAGCTTGAACAGGCTGTCCGTACTAACTAGCTTGAACTGGCTGTTCGTACTAACTTGCTCGCAAATAAAACGCATTTTTTTTGTTGAAAATTTGTTATGTTGTTTTCTAGTGTTTAGTTCATTCGGATATTTTATATCTTAAAATATGTTGTAGCAGTAGTTTTATATTTGCTCTTTTAAAACGCGTTCGCTTTGCGGTCATAGCATATGACGTTGAAATAAAATAGAATAGAATAAAATATTGTATACTTTATAGCATGTACTGAGTGATCGAGAGAATGACATTATAGTACGATAGCATGATGCTGTTTCATTTGCACATCTTCCGCTGTATTCTTGCAATACTTCACCCGATCTCAACAATGATTGCTGCTTCGCTGTATCTTCGCTATCCTTCACCCGATTTTAATAATGATTGGATTATCAATCTCTTTATATCTGTATTAAAAATAATTGTGCATGAACATTATTAAAATATTAAATTTACATGAAATACGAATCGTCTATAGATGTTTCGAGAAAATGGAAAGGTTTTAAAATATCTTTATAACCGAAATTTAGAGGATTTCGAATACTTATTGACTATAGCAGATTCGAGTTAAGTCAGATGCTGAAATTTTTTGAATTGTCTAGTGTCTACATATTTCTAAATACATAATACAGTAAGTATAGTAAATAAAACTTCAAAAATATTGAATGCAAAAAATATTGAAAATTGGTTTACTAATTTTTTTAAAGGCAAAACGTAATTGCTTTATTGCCCAAAAAGAAACTTTATTTAGCTAGACTACAAAAACCCTCGGAATAGGCTTAACTAACCTATTTAAATATTTTATTCTTGGTCTTGGAATTGGAATTCTATTGAATTACGCAACAATATTCACCAAGAATCAAGTTACGAAGTAATATTATTTTCTAAATCTCTATTCACAGAACTGTGTTCAATATTGATACAGATTAAAATAATATGGACAAGTTATTTGTAATACCATTAAAAGTGAATAGTATGCTTTAAAGGGTACATAAATATAGAAAAATCTTTTTTTTATGTCTGCCGCGTCGCTCTGTCTGTCTTCCTACACTGTATCTTTTGAATGATACTAGATATATTTTATGGTAATAGATAGTTTACTTTGGTGTAAATTAACAAATACTAAAAACTGGTCAAGTGCGAGACAAGCTTGCGTAAATAATTTTTGAAAGGATTGGAAATTATTGTGCGAGAACTGCGTTATAAAATCTCTTTTATGTTTCCACAAAAAAAAAAAACGAAAAATTACAAGTGAATATTTCGTTGACAGATGGTATCATGATATAAATTTCAAATTGAGTAAATGGTAGTATTTAAATATCTTTGGATAAGGAAAATAGCTCTGTAACACTTACTAGCACTTACTCCGTATTATGTACGCATGAACTTGATATTGTATGTGAATTTTGAATATTGTATATTCAGGCTATTCTTAGTGTAGAAAATATGTGAAGTCAATAATATGTGAAAATATTCTTAGATATAAAGCACATTTTGTTGAGTAATAAATGAATGGCCCAGGGCTCTTATTCCGTATGACCATCGGCTGCGTTACGTAAACTTGACGTGGTTGCATCGATAATGAAAATTAGTCTCTGGTTTCATAAAGTTAAAGGCTAATTTTCATTATCAACGAGCGATGGTCATACGGAATAAGGGCTCTGGAGTCAATGTTCATGTATTGTGTCATGCATAGGCTTCCGTACGCCTATGTTACGTGTTAAAAATGTACTTTGCCAGATTTATATAAATCTATCTCCCTTATTGCACCATATAAATACATTTTGGAAGGTTATATATCTCCTATAACTGCACTATATAGGCCGACATAATAGAATTAGGTACAATAAACGTCTATCTTGACATATTGCCCTTCACACTCCATTCGGAGTTCGGTTCGGACCACTAACGGCGCAATCGCTGCTTGGATGGCTTCAGACAGAAGATTAACCGATGTTTACTGTGTAAGATAATTTTGCGGCTTCGATACATAGTGTGTTGGATAACAATGAAATATTAATACGAGCTTAGCTTTGTTAGAGAGGTTTGGGATGGGTTAACTTTGATGCTTTTGAATTAAGACAGATTAGATTATTTGTTTATGTAGAGATAAGTCTTATATAGAATCTATAATTTGATTTGTGACATAAAATGGTAGAGAGGTAAGATTTTTGTGATGAAATGCAAACGACCCCCACTGGAACAAGTAGACTATTTTAATACGAAATAGATCTGTGTTTGACCACTTGATGGTAAGGAATGGTGTGGGTGAAAATGTAGCACGTCAGTTTAGAAGATTCATTCTAGACTTGAAAATTCTCAAGATAGAAGTTCAAAAAACAAAGAAATCAGCATGGAGTTCGACTTTTGGCGCAAAAAATATGTAATAAGTAGTAGGATTTTTCACAGACTGGAAAAGTTATACAATTTTGTCAGTTATAGGTAAATAGTAGAAGTGCGCTTTGTAAAGTATTTCAGATTAAGGACAATGTTTCTTATGACGTTACAAAGCGTAACGAGATTTTACGTAACGAGGAATAAGAAAATACTTATATTTTTTTTTTCTAATTCCGTCGCCAGTATAAATTATATTTGAACAAACATAACACTGCGACAATAGACAACAATATTAACCGACTATAATTTTCAGTACTATTTTTGATAATAATTAAGCAACAATCATCAACTTCGATAATAGTACAAAATTAAATCAAAGATCAAATTGATAGGATTTTGTAAAACAAAGAAAACAATGAACGTCTTTCACCACAAAGCCTTACAATTAAACTAAACATAATTCCATTTTAAGAAGAGTCTTAAGTTACTTTGCCTTAATAAAGCAATAAAGTGGGGCATAATCAATTGACAAGCGGACACCATTATAAAAAATCAAACACTATTTATTATTAAGAAATAAACTAGCAAAAAAAAATCCTGCCCTCACAGTTGAGTTGGTAGTCCGACTGTCTTCGAAGCTGTATGTAGGTTGTGGGTTAAATTCCTACCCAAGACAATAATTTGATTGTGTTTGATCTGTGTGTGCGTATTTCTGTGTATCATATTATGTATTTACAAAAAAGTATATAAGTATTTTATCAGCCTTTTGATTTCCATAGTACAAGTTTCGCTTGTAATTAAGGCTATTATTTATGGCGCTGTGTAAAAATATCTACGAATATTTAGTTATTTATTAGATAGATAGATAGATAACTCTTTATTGACACACCATTAAAATTAACAAAAGCAAATACAAAAAAAATATTTTACACAAGTGTAACAACGGGCGGCCTTATCGCTAAAAGCGATCTCTTCCAGGCAACCAAGACATTGATGAAAATCAGCAAAAATTTAATACTAAACCTTAAACATATTCAAGAAAATCTACTACAATTGTTAAGTGAACACAATTAAATTAATTCTTTAAAACTTTTATTCATACAATACAATTTCATTAAACCGTAGACTTTTAACACGTACAAACACTACAAAGTTGCTAAAAGTCACTTTGCCCCATAATAAATTGACAACCAAAAGAGACCAATAGAAGGGAACAAGTCGGACACTATTATGAGGGAAAGTCGTCGGACTCACCACTCTCTCGACTTGAACGAAATCCAATTTGAAATAAGTGCCCTTTGAATTAATCCCGCCACCGACCGGGAGACCCGGATGAAGTTTCTGGTATTTTTCACGTCTAGCAATAAAAACGAGCCCTCTACGCGGGAAAAAGATGAGTAATAGTCCGCCCAGAGCTTGGAGATCCGCGAGGAATAATAATATTATGCCCGCACGATAGAAACCTTTTTTAATCCAACCGCGTGAGTATCCGGGTACAGGAAAAGATATCGGGGAACCCGCCGACGCCGACAGGGCTGTCTTAAAGCTGTCTGCTTCCGAAATCGGGCAGGGACGGTGATAAACGTTTTTGATACTTTAGGCGCCATCGGAAAATATTTGTTGGTTCAGGCGGACGTGTAACTGTGAGAAGGTCGTCTTTGTCCCGGAAATTTAGTGGAAATGAGTAATAAAAACATTTGAAAAATGTTTTTTTTTTTTTTTTTTATCAGCCCTGCTTGTACAAACTGTCCCACTGCTGGGAACGGGCCATCTTCTCATTGTGAGAAGGGTTAGGCCATAGTCTGCCACGCTGGCCAAGTGCGGGTTGGCAGACTTCACACATCTTCAAGATCATTGAGAGCTCTAAGACATGTAGGTTTCCTCACGATGTTTTCCTTCACCGTTTGAAGTTGGCGGCAATCAACAATTCGCACATAACTTCGAAAAGACAGAGGTGCGTGCCGTGGGATTCGAACCCAGGACCTGCGGATCGCAAGTCAGACGGTCTCACCACTATGCTGCCGGAAACTTCCTATGGCCGTCATCCGGCTCCATCATCAGAACAGCTAATATGATTCCAATAACAAATTTGAGTCCAATTGAACATCGGGAAGTGGTTTTAATTTTGCTTTCGTGCCGAACAGACATACATCAATACATACAAAAATTGCAAGTTAAATAAACGCTTGTAAAATATTAAAATATTTTACAAGCGTTTAACTCCTATTACAGGAGTTAAACTTTCAAGTCTATTTTTTATCCATCCAAGTAAACGAATTGTGTATCTTAAAGTCGGTTTTTTTAAGTTTTTTAAACGTTTGCTTGTAACATTTACGGAACTTAGAAGTTGCGTGCCAAGAAGCTTTTTTACGTATGGAAAAACGTAATATTCAGCAAAAAACAAAGGTCAGTGTGCTTCACAGAACCTACGCAATTATGCCGTGCATTAAACTGTATTCTAATTTTCGTTACTGCAGTTTGATTAGTTGTACCAACAAGTTGATGCTTTGCACCACCTGGTTTACAACAACTTCAAACTGGATCTGTTAACACCTCATCTTAACGCTTCCGTGAACATTTATGACTGGATTATTGAGTTACAGTTTGTGCGGCCATGAGTGAAATTTTGGTCAGCTATGGTGAGCCTTTGAATACTTGTTGATTATACTTGTGTTACATCAAAATGTAACAAATATTATATGTGTTGTTGATATGTAGGTAAAGGAAATACGTTCGCTCGGTGTACCTACCTGCTCGTTTATTACTGGTCGGCGACCCGCACCAGTCGAATATTCAAGCGCGTATACATCATTTCCTGCTTAATTTTAGGAAACTGGTGACAAGTTATTAGCACTAATTATGAGCTAAACGAGAGCCGTATACGATTTCTGGTCCTAAATATTAATAATTCTAATTCTAAAAGTATTTGTTATAGTCAATCAGTAATCAGTTATTATTTAATAAAGTACAATTATTGATCTGACTTTTAATGAGGGGTTTTATTTATTCTGTGATATAACGGAATAGAGATTTGATTTTATCTACAAAACTCAAGCTGCACCTACCAGGCGATCATAAAATAAAGGTGGCCAGTGATACATCGGTGGCATAAGCTGGTGCCGCGAGAATTGTCTGCGCAAACAGACGTAGCGGTCAAAATGGAAGCCCTATTGTGTCAGAATGTATTCATTTGTATGGCAAGCCCAATATTGACATACGAAACTCGTTTCGTGTATGTAAACAATGTGCCGAGTAACAGCACCGCGGCTTTTTCGTGATTAAAATTACCTATATTTTAGATGCTGTTGGTAAAGTTTGTTTGGCAATAAAACTTGGCAAGAGTAATTGTCTCTAGACAAATTAGGTGTGGCTAAAAATAATAGCCTAGAATGAGGAATGGGAATTCAAAATGCCTCGCAAGTAATTGGCCAAACCGTGTTGACACTGACATTTACGGAACCCATAATTATGTAATTATGGGTTCCGTAAATGTCAGTGTGTGAAAGCGCGTGGATGGTATTGTCATCAGGGATCCTGGATGTCCTGGACCTTGATATGTGTAGATAGCGCCTAAAAGTGAACTCTGAATTTAAAAAAAAAATACTGATAGAACAGCTTTGTTAGTTAAAATCTGTTACGCTAGAAAACTAATGTGGTATTGAGGGCGCTGCTGTTCTTATTTCATTATTTTGTTCAGTTGAGACCACAGAATGCCATAGTAGTATACACTTCGAGACATTAGTCCCCCTTTTTTTCCACGATAGTACTATAAGTAGACAGAATCTAAAACCATTTTCCAATCAGGTTAATGACCGTGAATAAAATTAGTTTGAATATTCTGTCATATCAGCTTTAGAATTATTCATATTATAATCCCAAAAGAAATTATCACTAGATTAAATCTATATCTCTAAATTCTATTTGTCTGTACAAGTACTTATAATAATATCAGTATAACTCAAGCTTAATCTGATTTGTTCGACATTAACGCCGACCTAATGAAGTCGAGCCATTCACCCGAAATAAATTTTATCTTAATAGTTTCCTTTTAATATATTCTTTTCCTTTTAATATATTTTACGACAATTAATGCGAACTCAATTTAGGAAATAGAGATGATGGTATCGATGGAAACTTCTTTGGTGGTCCCGCTATCTAATTAGCATTATAAGCTTCAATGCCTTCGCTATATAAAATGCTTAGTTTGTAACAGATTATTAACTAACGTGTGTTAGATTTTACGATCTATTCAAATTCATCTTCATGTCATAGCTATTGTGTAGCTTCAGAACATTATTAAAAGTAAATATTATAATTTAAGAAACTGAAAAAAATACGCCATTTGATAACTTGGATGATATTTTACTACATAGTTATTTTGTTATAAAAACCAAAGTACTGAACCTACCTGGGACTACCTCTAAAGTATGACCTACCAACCAATAATAGAATCATCAAAATAATGCACAATTGAAGGAGTAATTGGTGAACAACCAAACAAAAAAAAAATACAACGCAACCAAAAACTCTATGCGTATTATACTACTATATATACTATACTATACTGGCCTAGTGGCTCAGTTGGTAGTGTGTTTACGTCTACCTGCTGAACTGAAACGTCGTGGGTTCGATCCCCACCCAGGGCAAACATTTGTGTGATGAGCATGGATGTTTGTTCTGTGTCTGGGTGTTTCTATGTATCATATGTATATATTTACAAAAAAAAAGTATATATGTATTCTATCAGCCATCTAGTTCCATAGCTTTGCTTAGTTTGGGCTAGATGGTGTTGTGTGAAATGTCCACAAATATTTATTATTATTATAAAGGCAAAATGAGGTAATTTAGAAACATGCATACATTAACACACTATCGAATGTACAGGAACTTTTGCAATGGCTATGATTTTTTAACCGACTTAACCTCCTTCGGTTATCAATTCGGTCTGTATGTTTTTTTTATTATATTAATGTATTTTGAATTACCTACCTAGTAGTAGTATTAACAAATCTTTTTTAAAAGTTGAATAAATGATCTGAAATCTGATCTCTAACAATTTAAGAATATTTTCCAACGATGCAACTATAGTTTTGACCCACAGTTAGTAGCTGTATGAAAGTTATGTAGGAAAATTTGAAAAAAATATATACATACTCTAATATTATAACATAGGTAATAAGGAATGCTAGAAAATGTATTAACTATAGTTTAATAAAAGGACTATAACAAGTAATACCAGTGTGTGTTACCAGTGATGACATACGGCACTGAAACGTGGTCCCTAATTATGGGCCTTATAAAGAAGCTCAAGGTCACGCAACGAGCTATGGAGAGAGCTGTGCTCGGAGTCTCTCTACGCGATCGAATCAGGAATGAAGGGATACGTAGACGTACAAAAAAAGCGAAGTACGAAAAAAGTTGAGAAAAAAAACGTGAGCATTTGAACAATATTTATTCTTCTTCATTGATTATTCCAGGATTTAGAAATATAATGTTCTAATTTAGATATTATTATTTTTTCCTTTTTGTGTGTGGTACCTTTTCAGTAATGTTCGTTTATTCATTAGCTAATATGATATTAGTACGGCTTGTAAAGATAATGTGTTTTTATATCTGTGTTTATGTGTGTGTTTTATTTGTTTCTCAATCACACAAAAACTATTTATCGGATTTTGATAGAACTTCATAGTGTTATAGCTATACATCAGAATAATTCTTTCTAGGTATATTGTATATATTTTTTTTTTTTTTAGAAACAAGAGCACATAGACAAGTCCAGTAACAGTGCGATTGTAACCTTGGATATTTAAATTTTTGTACAGGAGGTTCGTTATTATTTCTGCGAATCCAGTGTGAAATAGACGAGCCCAAATTCTGTCATAGAATTGTAGTATTAATTGTAGTATTTTCGGCATGGGACCAGTAATTTATAATAAAATACCCATTGTACTTAAAAATCTTAATACAAGTTTATTTAAAAAGAAATTGAAAAGTATTCTGATAAGTAAATGTTATTACACTGTGAAAGATTATTTCAATAACAAAGAATTTAATTGGAATACTGACATTGATAATCTCTTATGACATTGTAATCAGTAATTGACATTGCAACAATCCCTTATCTTTGCATCTCTGATAGTTTACATTGTAATCTGAAGTTTGACATTGAATTATTTATGATTTCATGGAAATTTTGACATGGATTAAATTTAACATTATAACTATAACTTGACATGGATTAATTTGATATTATAATTGTAACTTGACATGGATTAAATTTGACATTGTAATTATAACTTGACATGGATTAAATTTGATATTGCAATTATAATTTGACATTGTATAATTGAAATGATAACTTCATATTTTTGACTTTTTTTTCTTTAATAATAGTTTTTTTTTTGGAATGTCAATTTTTAAAATTACTCGGTGAGCACACTTCCAGTATTGCATGCCTGCTGGAGAGGCAAGTTTGTATAGGGAAAATCTAGAATTGTTATAATTCCATATTAAGATCCTTAATGTACCTACCTAAAAACTGCAATAAAATTATTTGTATTTTTGTATTTGTATTTAATACGTCGTCTGCCTGGGTACCACTAGTACATAAAACTATCTCACACGTTATAGAATGGGGTTTAAAACAGGGAGTGTAAATGGCTTATACCGCTTTGTACACGCATGGGAACAAAAGTTTAAACAATTTCCGAATGTAGTTGCCACCAATTAACAATCAAATAGATTGTTAAACCACCCCTGAATGCTACTGATATGGGGATGATAATATTGTTTGGGCGTATCTAATCTCTATGGCAACTGGGATTGTGGTTGGGAATTTATTGCGCTGTCTGATCTTTCTTTTCTCTCGCACATGCCATCTGAATAGCTATTGTAGCAGTAAGTATGTGTTAGGCTCGGTTCTGCATATCGGGCTATCTTCTTTATATTTCATACTGGTGTCGATGGGGATATTGACTGTTTAATTTATTGTATCTTATAGTTTTATCTAAGAGTATAATAATAAATAACAATAATAATATATATTTTTTTATTAGAATTTAAGGACACACGTTTAAAAAAGTTTTATCTTATAAATACAAGTAGAAGTAAGTAGCAACAATAAACTAAACAGTAAACAATACTCGGTGGTACAAAGACGGCCTTATCGCCTTGAGCAATTTCTTCCAAGCAACCTTTAATGTTGAGTATTGTAAATACTGTAGAAACAATTTAAATCAACCAATAACTTGGTTTTTTTTTTTTATTTGGGAAGTAAAGATGATTATTTGTACTTTCCGCATACAACACAACACATGTTGTATTGTGTAGTTATAAAATACGTTGTTTCTCTACAGAGAAACATCGTCAAAAACGCTGCACGTAGGTACGCTGCTGAACGTCAGAAGTTATAATGTTTGTAACTTTTCTGTTTTTGAAATAAAATATTTCTAATTATTTTAGGTTTGTTTTTCTCAGCCTTCCCTAATGTGAACTTGTTTGTTGTATGGGAGCCCCCTTAAATATTTATTTTACTCTGTTTTTTAGTATATATATATATTTTTTTTTTATAGCGTCAACAGAAATACATCATCTGTGAAAATTTCAACTGTAACTATCATGGTTTATAAGATACAGCCTGGTGGCAGACGGACGGACAGACAGCGGAGTCTTAGTAATAGGACTAGGAAAACACATCGAGATACACGCGATCACATTTTCGTTTTTGTACACGTAATATAATAATTTTAATATTCGATTAATACCCATTAAAAGAAGAGTGTACATTAAGAAGCTGTAAATTTTAAATACCCGCCAACTTACAAACTGTTTATAACCTATTTATTTATATACCTATAACTACAAAGTTTTTTTTTTTATATCTAAGTTAATGCATTGATATAATTTGTTCCCGACAAAAAACATCCACCGATTTTTATTCATTGATTCAGAAAATTTGAATTTCAATACAATTCAATTTGCAGCAACAAAAGCTAGCCACATACCTCTATTACAGAGGAATTTTTAACAAAATGCCTGCTACGAAACTCGCGTGTTCGTAATAATAGCGTGATAAGCTTATTCATAAGGCACGTAATTTACAGCTATTTTCCAAGAACATTTTTGTAATAAATTTGAGCCTGCCTGTGGCTTTAGAGTACTTTGTACGGCATACTTACTACATTCAAATAATAATTACCAGAGCGATTCTTTATTTAAACTAGTAAATAAATACGTTGAGTCAATAATAATATTACTATTCTGTAGATTTGATTGAATCCGCAAATAGCTTCCCATGGTTACACACAGAGATGGGAAATTGGTTTCGAACGGATATCGATATTATCGATAGATTATATTTTGTCTATCGAGTTGGTGATAAGCTGGTTTTGTTTTTCCTAATTTATTTTATTGTGAGCTTTTCTATAGATAGTGTTTAGTGTTCTATTATTAATAAAAAGAAAGTCGGTTTACAGACGATAATTTTACACAAGCCGAACGCTTAGGCCGATCGTGCCTCTCTATCGCTTGTACGCTCGGCTCAGGCGGAACGTGACAATGAGTCATGCTTTTTCGTGCGTGCAGCCGGCGCGGCGTTCTGCGATTTATAAGACGTTATCACGTCAAAAAAATGACATGTAATGGATTGTTATTCAATAATAGGTTTACGCATAATAACTGAGTTACCTAACGACCGCCTACCTGAGACCTAAAACACGTAAGGCACTCAGGGTACGAAAGACCGATTCAGAAAACATATTGCATTTTGAAGGCAAGAGTAGAGTAAGTTTCGTTCGAATTATTTTGAGACTCTTCTTCAAAGTATGAGGATTTTTCGAGATTCATGCGATTTCTTGCGTTAGTAAAAAAAAAGGGCAACGTCTAATAAGATTATACCTAGTCCTATTATTACCATTTCTATAGTCCTAAAGTTATTTTATCAAAATCAAAAAGTTCTCACATGAATCGTTTAGCACATACATATAAAAAAAACTGACTGAATTACTTGACATGTACTCATACTTATATATTTTATTATACTCTTACTACATATTGCCGAGAGTTCTCAATTCTGAAGACACTATTATCGGAAATACATATATTCTGCACATACAAATAAAAATAATTTAGTACTTGTAATTTATAAGTCTGCGTTTTGATACAATTTTAAACAAGTTTATAGATAAAAAAAATTGGTACAGCACTAGCAGAGGAAATGACATAGTGCGTGATATGCGGAAACGTATTTAATGAAACGCGAGGGGTGCCTGCGTTATGCGTGGGGCGCACTAATACACACTACGAAATAGAAGCAGTTAGTCAACTTAAAACATAGTAAAAACTGAGTGTACTACTTGAGTTCGACATATGGGACAGCGACTTGACTAAGTAGTAAGTGTTTATACAGTGTTTTATGGTATTGTATTATGTTTTATACAGTATGTATCACAAACATTGTTGGTATTGATATTTGTGCATTTGAGATTAAATGAGGACTTTAGCACTTCGATATACCGATAGTCAATACGGCATCGCTGGAGAGCCTCAAGCACCGCCAAGGTCTCGATCGAATCAAAAGCTTTCTTATAGTCCACAAAAACATTAACTGCATTTGTGTAAATACATATATGGTAGAGTTCCGCAGCCAAAGCGATAGTTTTTTTTTATGTAGTAATAGGTTTGCGCTTGACCGCCGACTCACCTAATGTTATGACAGAGCGCGCTTACCTAGAAAAAAAACCGAACAAGCGCGAGTCAGACTCGCCCACCGAGGGTTCCGTACAAACTAAATAAAAGGGGGAAATCATATTTTTCAGTCATAAACCGAAAAATATACATCGTAAAAATATTTTAAAACTTGTTTTAGCTTATGCTAATGAGGCTCTTTCATATGATACCCCACATGATACGGTTAATTCACTTTAAAATTTAGTCCCTCATTCCTTGCATGTAGACTTTATTTTTGTGTGATTAAATTAAAAATGTCCAGTTTTCGGATTTTTTCCTATATGTGTACTCTAACACAATGCTTCTTGCCAAATTTCATAGTTCTAGGTCAACGGGAAGTACCCCATAGGTTTTGATTCCCTTGTGAGTGTCGAAATGTGCGTTTTTACGACATATTCGCCTATATTTTTTTTTTTACGAAATCTGACAAATTTTATTTTTCCTTCTGCAGCAAGATACTATAGATTTGCATATATGGTTTTAATTTCAACTCGATACCTTCACGCATTCCCGAGATAAAGATCTTGACACCCGGACAGACGGACAACAAAGTGATCCTATAAGGGTTCCGTTTTTTCCTTTTGAGGTACGGAACCCTAAAAACAATTAATTCGTGTTTTAAAGACAACCATATTATATCTATCAGGAAAGACCCACTCAGGAAGCGTATTCCACAACCTAGCAGTCTAAGCTATGAAAGTGGAATTAAAGCGTTTCGTTCGTGTTGTTTGGAATATCCACCATGAAACGGATAGATACTAATACAAAAATAGGACTACTTAGAAAGCTTTGTTTGTGATTATTGTTGACCAATAGTTTAAACAGTCATACTAATAGTTTCTGACAGGCAGATATGACAAGTTCATAATGTTTTTTCGTATTCTTGCATACTTAACCCTAAAAGTAAAATCTGGTCAAGGCTATTTTACGGTTGACAGGCGTTTAGACTACAGTTTACCTGACGTTAAATATGATCTAGAATGATAATGTACCTATGTCTAGATTGGAAAGCGCAACTTTACATTTAGTAGCTTAAGTTCGAATACAATAATTTTGAACTTGGGCTACTGTTCATAAACAAACCTGATGCCAGACCCACACAAATGTACTTACACTTCTATTATGTTGACCTACATACATGTGTGAGTTACTATTAAGCTTAAAATTGCGGTAAAATGAAATGCCTTGATTAAGAAATTTTGAGCGGAAGTTTAAAATTTTCTTAGTCGCGTGTAGAGCAGTTAGAGAAATATGGGCTTAGAGATATTACTTATTACTATAATTACAAGTAAGTATTTTAGAAAATTTAAAGCAATTTATCAATTTATACAAGAGTTCCTGTATAAATAGTTAAATTGCTATTTTAACATTTATGCTTAGCTATTTTTGCGAATGGGTTTAATTAATTTTATCACAGCTATAAAAATGAGTAAGTAGGTAACTAATAAAAAAAAAAAACATCATTACTTTCTTTCATTGTGTTTATAAATAAACAACATTTCCTCTAAAAAAATATATATTCTGCCAAGTTTACTCCTACCCTTGTCATTAAGTATGTATTATTTGTTGTAAATTGACATGCGCATGATCACTACTTGAACAGAGAAATATGAATATTATGATAGGAAAAATATATTCTTATATATTTTTTTAAAATATATCTCCTATCTAAATAAACAAATTATTTTCTCAATTTCGTAAGATCCCTAATATTTTTTTTTTTTTTGTGAAATGACCGTTGTTGGCCTGCTGTTGGCCTCTAACGGCCTCTACAGCTTACCGGACTTTGGCGAGCGCAGAAGGCGCTGGGCCGCTTACAAACTAAAGGTTACGAGGGACTAGCTCAAGGACACCTCGAGGGAGGTTCGGACCTCGACTTGGGCCGTCGCCTGGGGGGGAAGTCGAATTGCCGTGCGGCAACCCAGATGGGGTGTGCCTTGCGGCCCTATTGGGTTGAACTGGATGACTATTTGGAGAGAATCTAACCGGTCTTCTACCAGACCTGGGGGTTCCTCGACCTCGCCAGCGAAGTCGGTGTGTCGTGATTGTGTTCCTTTGGTAACCGACGCCTATACCAAAAACGGAGTATTTCCTGTTGCCTGGGGCTGTCGGATCGGAATCCCTAACTAATGATTTTATATGTATATAAAGGTTGTGATGCGCGAGAGAGATAGCTGCGTCTGCTGATCTCCACCTTAAAGGCAAGAGTGAATAGGCATCTCACAGGCAAGCGTGCTCCATCTTCGATCACTTTATCGCTTTCCATCAGGCAATTTGTCGTCAAACGTTGGTCAATTTCATCGTTAAAAAATCAAACGATCTCGAAACATATTACCTTCTTTCTTGTGAAGTCGAAAAACATTTTTAAAACTATAAAGTTTTTGCTCTGAGAAAATAGTTTTTACTTATTCATTGGTAAGCTTGTGTTTGACTGCCAAGCCGCTTTATATTGAGCGACGCTACGTTTCTTCAGAAACAAAAATGAAAATGGAATGAAACGAATGAAAAAATAATTAAGCTTCAAAAGAAAACAATACGTGTACATTAAAGCAACGAGCATCTTTTGATAAGCAAGAATTAACGCGGAACCGCCACATGGATATTTAAAAACAATAATAGAAAATTCACTTCTGTTGTTTAGCACACGTTTCAAGATGAAAGTAGGAACAATATAATACATCCAGCTTTCTTGCTTTGGGAGGTGATAATGGACACCCTTCATTCACACATCATGCGCTTTAACGAAGCGATAATGAAGATAATCCTGGTTTCTCAGATTATAAAATTGTACGAAAGATATTTTTTTATGGGTGGACTAGGAATTTGACCACAGCTTTGTTGGTGGGTGATGGTGTTGTGGTTGGTCTATTCCATTGACTGAAATGTTCTCGTGCATATTAAATAAACCCCCCGACCTTTAACAAAACACACATTAAAAAACTTCCGACGTAAAAATCAATTTGTTGCACCCCAACCTAAATTTGACATTGTAAAAAGAGGCCCTGAATATATGCTAATTCAAATTTATAATACCCTGCCAAATGATATAAAAGATGAACCAAATGAACAAAAATTATATCTTACAAAATTACTGCACAAAATCACAATGCAATTATACATCCGGTCAAATGCCTACCTAAATTACTGCTATACAAATGTTACTACTTAGTATAGACGAATTTATAAATGATTTCAAATATGTGCCATACTCCTGATAATTTCATTTAAATAATATTATGTGTAGGTTAGTATCCTGCAATATTAATTATTTAATTTTAAAAATGTTATTAGTTTCAATTCCAAATATTTAGTTGAAATTCATGTTTGCTACGCCCTAACAGGGTATGTATGTACATTATTGTACATCATAATTATTTCTAAGTGAGCTCTGTACAATAAATGATATGATATGAATACGGATTTATACAACCATAATATACCTAGTTTTTTGATGAAGCTATATGTTTTTAGAGGGTTTTCTACTTAGATCCGACAAAGAGCATTTAACAAGAATTTCTAATAACGCAATTGTTGTTAACAATTTCAATTGATAGGTAACGCCGTTTACTTACCATCAAGCATTATGATAGTACGGAACCCTAAAAAAACAAAAATGCAGCCTATAGCAATCTGCACGTGGATAAAACTGTCGCTTAACATCAGGCGAGTTGGTGGTCAATCGTAGATCTTACATTAAAAAAGCCATTGCGGACACAGGTGATCACATTGATACAAACATAGAATATACTCATATATTCTCAAAAATAATATTGTATCCTTATTGTATCATATTATATTATTATTCATCTTGCACAATCTGGTAATAATCAGACAAAGATAAAGAAATTTTGGTTATGAAAATTAAGTAAACGTAGGAAACGTATCACAAAGTAAGTAAGCACGGTTGAGCATCATTTTTAATTAAATTTAAAGCCACGACGAGCGCTGCCCGTGTGTCATACGTGAGCTTATCTCAGCGCAAATCGCAGCTTGATGATAGACCAGATTTATGATAGTTCATAACTTTTCCACCACTGCTTGTTTAACTTTGCTTTATTAAATGTTGCATCTCTCACGTCTCTAGATACTGTGAGGATGATAAAACCAGTTTTATATTGTGAGATATTATTATGTTAAGAGAGTCTCGTAGTTTGTATTGCTAGGAGGTTAACATTTTTGCAGAATCCGCTAATTGAATACCTTACATGTGTACTTCCCTAGAAGTACACATCTATTCCATAGAAGTATACATATATAAATCTGATATGATCACCTTTTACAGGCGAATACAACTTTATCTAGCATAATGGTTAGACTATTGCTTTACTAAGTATATAACAATCACAAATATTAGTCTAGTTTGACAGAGCCCTTACCAGTTTGTTTTTAAAAACATATAGGGCAATTAGGGTATTTTTGAATATGTTGAGATTATTCAATGATACTTTAAATTCGTTTTTAAGTACCTACGACATAATCTTTGCATCGGTAAGGTGGTTGTTGTGGATACTACAACTATAAATAGATGTAATTGACCTTTAGTAGTTTTTTTATTTTTATTATTTGTAAAAACCACGTTAGTTTCCGTAGTAAGGTATAATGTTATTGAATTCAAATTTTGCTACAAGTATTAAGCAGTGTTCCCCAGTTGTATGAAAAATGCGGATTAATGAACTGACAGAAACTACGCGCGCAATGACTCTCTTTAATATGTAGCATTTTTGTGTTCGCGAAATTATTTTACGGATCTAAATTGCAGAGTATACCTACATATAATATGTACATTAACGCTAAGTATCACAAACTGCTTCGCAATAAAGCTTAGCTCGTTTTATTACTTTAAGTCTGTGGGTATTTCAACAAAGTTGAGTTTATAACGTTAGGTAACTGACTTTTATATTTTAAACACTGTTAATTTAGTTTTGTCGATTTGCTTTCTTTTCTTTAGGATTTTGTTTCGAAAAAAGGTGGAGAGACTATAGCGTCTACTATCAGTACTATCAGAGGTGCTTGACCTTCACGGACAATATCAAATGTGCTGAGTCAAGAGCGTAACTACATGGGTAGTTGGTATAAATAATTACCAATAGTTTTGAAAACCCACAAATTTACTTCAATGCTGACCAAGTATTCGAAATGGAGCCAAAATCAATTGAATTAATGTATTTTTTTAGGACATTTAGAAAATACTTACCTCTTTCTTATTAAAAAAATCATAAAACTCTGAAAGAGTTAACTACCAGCAAATACATCTGGCACCATAGACACACTTTTCTAGGATAGCCGTGCTCCATCGTCGATCTCAACGTTGCTTAACCAGTTGATTTACTAGTCAAGCCAATTACTGAATAAAAATAAATACACCACAAAAACATACAGCCCAAATTGAGGTTCTTTATTTTCTCCATTAGCCTTTATGAAGTTAAAAATCTAGGCATGTTTTGGTTACACCCTTTAAAAGTTACTAAACGTATTTTTGCAACAAAAGCTTTAGCGTAGTCCAAATAAATCTTCGATTAACAAACACAACAGAGTTTCAACAGTGAATTCCCAAAGCATATTGCCAAATCTGTTGGTCGAAATTCTACTAGCAGTTGACACAGCTTATTATGTGAATGTACTCGTAGTTAGAATTGCTTGAATAGCTTTAGGGCAAGCCTATAATTAGGGGTTCGGACCACGGGAGACGGTTATGTTATTTGAAACATTTCTATCGATTTACATGCTGCGATTCTCCCCTTCGTGCCTACTAGTGGTAATTTTAGATCGGTAATTTTCACTACTTAGGCAGGGTTCCATTGCTGGATTTGATTACTAGTGACGATAAATTTGAGATCTGTTATCGTTAGAATCGTGCAGTAGTTTTATCATTAAGTTTTGAAAATCTTGAATTGAAGTCACTAATTGAAATTAAACAACTTTTTATTAATTAACATCGGATTTATCTCGCATATTTTATATAATTTTAAGACAAGAGAATAGTACCTATATATATTACATAATTTTGTAAACTGATCATTACAGACTACTTAGTTGAGAATTTGGATTTGAAATTGAATATATTTAGATTTAAAGATAGTTGACATTCTACAGTCTATGTACCTTAGACCACATTCTGTTATTAATATCAAACCATGATTTATTCTCACGCTGTTCAAAGTAAAGTCTTACTTACATTACTTAAATATAGATTTCTTAGGAGAAGTAGCAGTTTTATACAACTAACGTGAGTTATCAGGTATTGTTAGTTCTATAGTACTAATAGCACAATTTTTGTTTCAATAGTTCTATCTCTATATCTATATATCTATATCTATATCTATAAGGATAAGATTTAACATTCTATGGAACTAACGAAAATTACCTCGTATTATTAGTTCTATAGAACAAATGAGAGAGATTTCGTTTTAATAGTTCTACCATAGAACTAAAGAGATAAGAAATTCAACAGTTCTATGACGTCACAGTTCTATAGAACTAATGGGAGTTACCGGTTGAAACTTCCAAGTGTCTAATTTAGTAATTGTTGTATAAAATAGAATAGTGAAAATAGTAATAAAACTTACCATACACTCCTACACTTTTAATACGGCCAGCCAATTCACGATATGATATTATTGGGTCCGATTAACGCAAGGCCTTTGTGATCGTCGGTTAATTATGTACAGTTGAAATTGTTTGGTGGTATAATTAGACCATGTTCACTGGTAATATGGGAAATTTGAACCGGTGTTTGCTTTGGATATTACGGATACCGGTTCTGGTTCTAGTGATACTTCTTATTAAGTGGAGTTTAGAAATGGTCTATTTTATACGGAAACTGGGCTATTGAAGCTACCTACTTTAATATGATCTCCGCTATGATGTCAGTGTTCTCTCATAAGTACATAAGTAATTATATATTATAACGTGTATTAATAGTAATAATGTGTATTTTACTAGATGCTGCCAATTCTAATATGGAAATTATGATCTTATCCATGGATACACTTCGCTCAAAATTAAGAGTCAAACTTTTTGCGTGGAAGTTGGCTTTTTTCCTTAAATGATTGATCTCAATAAGAATTGATTAGTTTCATGTATAAATTTACTTCTTCAGGCATCACTAAGCCTTTGTGTTATACGTTACAAATTACTCGCTATCTAAGATTACTGACGTCACCGATTAAGATCGTGGATTAATAGCAAACCAATAGCTCAAGTAGTTTATGTAGGTACATGCTATAATAAACTTTCTAAGTAAATTAACTTGACCATTAGTTGGAAAACAACGAATAAATAATAATAATAATAACAATGCATAAAAAGAATGTGTTTATAGAAAGAATATTATAAATAATAACTTTAATTTTCTCATAAACCAACCACCAAGACCGTGAGAATAACAAACAAAATTAATGAACAACAAACCCGTCATTTTAGCAGTAATAATAACCATTACGGTCTTTAATAAAAAATAATTCATAAAACATGTGCCATTGCTATAAACGGGTGGACTGCAACAAAATATTAAAGTGTAATAAATAATAGCACACCCCTAATTTCAATCGTAGTTGCGCACACGCACGCTTAACTTGATTTGTACTTTGCACAACCCTACGCTTAAACTTTACATTCATTGTCAACCAAAAGCAGTACACCGTACAATTATTACGACCCCGCATGTGTCAGTAAAAAACACAAAGAGATATTCGAGATTATTACATCTTTCCACGTTTAATTGTACACAATGGTTAAACAACAAAAGCCGATACCGGCATTTGTAACAGTTGCACTCAAATTCAATCCAGTCGAGCGCACAGAGAGAAACATTCGTTGCGGCGACGATTTTCTATGTCAAAATTTGAATGATAAAAGTTAGAGTGAAGCCGCGTTCGAGCATGTGAATAAATGAAGATATATTAATCCAGTTGGGGTTAAATTGTTATTAAAACTATGATTAATGATTGCTGTTAATGGAGCACAGATTAAGGAGCGGGCTCACGCAACTATGCTCGAAATTAACGTCGGTTGCTCCGTGTCATAGCGTGGATTTATCTTCATCATGTAAACGTTAGTTCCGATCACGTAATTATTAGGTTTACTGGCAACACTGCTCTAAATGGTCATCATTACTTACTGTATAAAATGATGACTTAAATATAGCTCGCTCTATTTACACTAATGCACACAGATTCTTCTTTCTCATCTAAAAAAAGTAGATATGGAAATTAACGTGGTTTCCACACATTTTTAAACTATAGTCGGATATTTCGGCTCAAAACAGACGTGAGTGACCCGTAGTTTTTATTTAAAAAAGTAGATAATTGACTAAAACGTCGACAGGGAATTATTTACGTTCAAACAACAAAACGGTAGTAAAACACACTCCCAAATTACTACCAGGAAGGTAAAACACGTAATTTCTTACATCAACAATCTCAAGGGACGTAAAGACAAACCGAAAGCGATTGCTGAGAAATTTATATGGATAGCAAACATCATAGCTGGTAGATACCGAAGTACGGGTAAGTATGTTGTATCAAGTCATTATTGCCAGAATTTCATTCCACGTCCAAGTTTAACCGCCTGTTGGTGTACAAACAGAATTATCCGCTTTCATTGCCCGGGGGTGGTTGGTTCCCTTCGATTTTCTATGATAAACAAACTTACATCCGATGCAAGGTAAACACGCTCGTAAATTTTACTACGGCGAATTGCGGTTCCGGGAATCTTTCGAATCAAATTTCCCCACTTTCTCATCTTTGAGTCTTTCAATGTTAGAATCACTTTCTTCTGAACGAATTGAACCAATGTATTCAAATAAAGTTACAACAGCTACAGTTTCCTTATTTTTATTGGTTTTGTCTGAGTGACAAACGTAGTCATGATTTTGAACGGAGATATACTGCTCAATTGTTTATTCAACATTGAAAAAGGTACTGATAATGTTGAGTTTTAATTTGAAAATAGTTTTTAAACATCGTCAAAATCATGAATCATTGTGTACTTACTTTTAATTTACTAAGACAGATAAATCTTTTGACATTTGACTAACAAATAAACTCTACTTCAGAATTTTAATCAATGAATTTTACAACCGCCTATAGTTACTGGCATTATACTGAACCCTTTTATTGGCTGTCAGTATGTTACATTACCAATTTTATCGATCGAATTGTATAAATTGAAAAAAGCATTCATTCGTTGCGTGACGAATTGAATTTTGGTAATAAAATTAGCATAATCAATACACCGAAGTCATTGCTGGACCCCCTGTATAGTTAACTCAATAAAGGGATTATATAAACACACATGGTGATCTGTATCTTTCCAGTTATGACAAAATATTTCTACAATAAGTATATTGGTGGACATTTCACACAAATATATACATATATGATTCATGATTTAAGAAACAAACCGAACCTGCATAACCAACACTAGGCAAAGCTTTTACTATGGAAACTAAATGGCTGATACAATACATTTACATACTTTTTTGTAAATACAATGAAAGTAGAAGAAGGAAAGTAGGCAGTTGTAACAAGTGGTTACTTCAACGAGAAAAAAACATGCTTGGTAATATTATGTATTTATATACTTCTACTTGTGATTAATTTTGAAGACACCACCAAACTAATTAAAATACTTAACACACCAAATTCAAAAAAGGAACATAAAATCTATCGGAATTTCGTTAATATTTTTTTTCAAAATACTAATGAAATTTGCTTAAAATTTTTGTTCCTTTTTACCCGACTGCGCAAGAAGGAGGGTTATGTTTTTCGAGTATGTATGTTATGTACCTATATATAAATACCAATTCTTTATTAATAACTCCGTAGTTACATGTCAAATATTTCGGGATGTCAAGTTTGTATAATAATAATTACTATTAATTAGATTATTCTCATCATCAATTTCAATAATAATATGTATAAGGTACAAGTTGTTTAATTACATTATTTATTAATTAATAATTATATTAACAATAATTCAATATATTTTTATGACAGCCTACAGCCTAAACGGCTTGACCGATTTTGAAGCGCAAGGTGTCGTTAGATTCGTATTCATTTCCTGAGTGTCATAGGCTATTTTTTCTAATAATAACAATACATCTCTATTAAAAAAATAGAAAAAAAACGTTTTTTTCTTGACCTCCAACGCAGTATTTCGTAATAAACAAGTGATTTTACTAGAATCATTCTAAATAATCTGCATTTATAACATTTTCCAGAAATTTTAGATATACTTTCTCACAAAAAAGCGTATCGAGCGTAACGAAATCGTAAGTTTAAGAGTGCAAAAACTGCTTTTCTGCAGTCAGGTATTTTGTTTTTTTTAATATACATATTACATACTTGTTATTTGAATTTAGTGTGATGTTTAATAGAAACATTGATTTCATCTTCTACATAAAGTCTATCTGTTTGTTACATTTTTATTATTTCTTTCAAAATAAAACGAGTCAAATATTCGTAGTCATCATTATCAGTATGCGGGTGAAACCATGAGGCACAGCTAATATTGTTATAAGTTGTAAATTGAATTATAAATATAGTTTAAAGGTCATGTTAAATTTGATAGATTTGGATGCTAAATTATTTGTATTACGAAAAACATGTGCCTATACCTACACTTACTCGCAAATCGCAAATTTAATTCTAATGCAAACATACCACAAAAGAATTTTAAATTTATATAGCGACAATTCGCGCTCCAAAAAGCGGTTTATTGCCAATATTCACAACTTTACATGTACTTAAAGTGCAGAAATGATATTAAGCATTATTTCATGCAAATTTATGTCGGGTGCATCTACGACTCTCTTTTATCGTGTGCCGTGGAGAATAGGGATTATAAAATGTTGTCTACTTTAAACATATTTGCAAAAATTTATAGAAAGAAAATCATTGTTGTTAATTGTTATGTAAAAAATAGTTTTAAGAAAATAGAAATTTCACTTTTGTAAGAGGCTGAAGACAGATTCTGGTTGTGGATCTCAAAGTGTGTTTGATAAATTATTAAATTACACATAACAAAATTCAAATTCATTCCTACAATTTACTTTGTAGAAATGTATACATTATGATAAGGTAATAAAGGTCATTACACCCCAAGACCGTAGGTAAAAGAGGCTTGTTGACGAACACTATATTAAACTATGTGTTTCGTGTAGACAGCATGAAAAAGTGCAACCAAAATTAAAAAAAAGTATTATGTGTATTGAAATTAAATTGAATTGAAATTATTCTTAAAAAATATAACTTTTGATTAAACGTATTTTTTTTTTTTGTTTTGGAATAATTATGTATACTTATTTCCACTGTAATTATTATATTTGATAAAAGTTTTTTTGTTTTAATTCACATTTACAATACAGAACTGACGCTTGGCTTAGCTCCTCAAATCAACGAGCTAAAAACATAAAATCTAGGAATCCTCGTAACCAAGATAGACATGTCCGTAAACTGACCTTGTCAGGATTAGAATACGTCTGGGGGCTTCAACGCTGGCATTATGTTTCAATTACTGCTAGTCAGTGGATTTATAGTAAACGGCTGAGTGAGATGAATAGACTTACCTATTAACGTACACCTAGGTATTAAATAAAAAATTAAATGCATCATAAATCACGGACTTTTTTATACGTAGCCGATCTATGTTTGACCAACGAGCTTGGTAACCGATGGTCTGGCCAAAGATAGATCACGACAAGGCGGCCTTATCGCTATTAGCGATAAGGCCGCCTGTTGTAAGGCCGCCTGTTGTCACTAGCATTTACACTTTTCGCTATGTAATTTGTGTTTTAGTTAAGGTGTAAACAATAAAGAATTTATCTATCTATTTATCATGTCGATCTAGAAGATGCCTATTCATATAAATTATAGTTGTACATGATTGTTATTTGTAATTAATGTACATACATTCACTTAGTTGCGTGTTAGAATTATCTCTGAGCTACAAAATTGTTGGTATTGTAATAATTGCATTGAAATTGTAGGCTTGCGTTTGGAGTATTGCAGAGAAGCTAAGCTGTTTACTTGTATAAGGTTTAGCTCTCTTATTCGAGAACTGGTGTTTACACGTAAGAGCGCACAGAATACTTAGTATTTTTCTATTTACGGTAACAAATATAATATAAACATACCTAGAAAGTCATTGATATTTTTGTAAAATGAATAATGATTTTAGAATTGAAGAAACTTATTAGCTAATAGTCTTCTTTTTGCTATTTTTTTTCGGATATTTGTTTATTATGTATGCAAACAATCCAATCGGTCTTTTTGGAAATCCATAGGGGAGGCCTATGTCCAGCAGTGGACTTTTTATGGCTGAGATGATGATGATGATGATGATGTATGCAAACTATGCAAGGGTATAAATTTTTAAGATTGTCTAAATGGGTTCACCGATTTTGATGCATAAAGTCTAGTCTTAAGTACCTACCCGAGTGTCATAGGTTAATTTTTTATTGTAATTGCAATAAATAATAAAATATTTAACAAGTATAAGTTTAGGAAACTCAAAAACAAATAAAAACAGCTGCACCGATTTTCTTGGATAATAAAAAAAACTAGATCAAAATCGGTCCATCCGTTTGAGAGCTACGTTATTACAAACAGACACACAGATATAAACATTGTTATTTTAAGTAGCCTCCTGTGCTAAATAAGTTAACTTAGATATACATATAATAAGTTGCTAGATTGTACATTTATATACATTTTACAGCTGCTTTCTAAATATTTTCTCGCAAAAAGTACACTCAACAAAGAATAACGGTTATACTATGAAAATCGTTGTTTTTCAGATGCACATTTTGTTTTAATTTTAACATCTACAGACTGTAACATTTGTTATAGAACCCTGCCATAATAATGTTTATCTCAATACATTTTGGATCAGTTATTAATATTAGCATGAAAAAGTGATTAATGCTAAGGCCGCACTACGGTTAAACCGCAGCGGTTTTTAATCGCGTGAGTTTATGAAACAGGAAAACGAATACAAGCGGCCGCACTTGCGGGTTTTCCCCGCGATTGATTTAGTACCGTCTCGAGCGGTTTCGCGGTTTATAGCGGTTACCGCTCGCGGGAAAAAACCGAAGTACGGCCTTAGCCTTAGACGATGTCACTGGAGGGAGGGCTTTTACCAAACGAAGATACAAGTCTTATTCAGCGAAAATTGCCAGGAACAACAAAAGTTAGACAGCTCACAACGAAAACAACAGAGCAGCACATCTTGT
The DNA here is from genome assembly GCA_947563715.1 of Lycia hirtaria. NCBI lineage: Eukaryota > Metazoa > Arthropoda > Insecta > Lepidoptera > Geometridae > Lycia > Lycia hirtaria. Next base: position 2,856,170 of record OX387380.1, read on the forward strand.
ACAATCCCCACAAATTCAAGTTAACTGACCTAATAAATTTATCTTGCCATAACTAGCTATATTACAGAGTTATGTCCCCGCCCGGCTGCGACTGTGTCCATTATACCTATGTTTATTGACTTGAGTTAAAGTTAAATCTTAGTTAATTTTAGTTTGAGTTAAATCTTAAGCGTAGTTTATTGACGTTTAGATATTGGCAGAATTATGACTAATGATTTAATTGGGTGAGGTATGAATTGAAGATCACCATGCTATCATTTCATAAAGAATATTGACGAGAATAGATATTAAATATCGTTCTTGTACGTTTTATGTCAGATTACCAAGACAAAATTTTAGGCGAGATGAAAAAAAAACTCGAAACAATGTGCTAGATATTCAAGTTTTAAAGATGAACTTCCGTAAAGTATCACCTGTTCAATATATTTTCTATAACCACTAATATTTTATTTTAACTAAATCTAAGAACTTAGATACGTGTCAATAAATTTATGATAAACGCCCAAGATTGAGAATATTCAGAAGGAGAACTAATGTGGAATTGAGGAAGCTGCTGTTCTTATTTCATTATTTTATTCGACTACCAACACAGAGAAATCAGTTCCTGTTTTATCTTTTTTGACGATAGTTCTCCAAACAGACTTTACTTCTATTTCTCACTCTCTATATCATCTCAGATATTGGTTGCCACTATCATATAAAAAAAAAACATAATCAGGATATTTTGGCCAATAATATCAAGTGCGCGAGAATTGCTCGGCTGATTTGTAAAAAGAATAGTCACTAAGTAAATGGAAACATACTCAGTCTCTTCTCTCCCAGTGCCGTTTAGATGAAGATACATGTCTATGCTAAATCATGTTGCATTATTCAAAATAACACAACCACTAGCTGTTTATTCTATTTCTGTGCACATAAATAGTTTGAAACGTTTCCCACAAACTTTTCAGTGTAAAGTTTCACGTAGATGATATTTTCGTTGCTTTGGCTAACTGGCTGAAATAAGGCAGTTTCACACGGTTTGCGGTAGAAAAATGCAAAGTTTTGTGGAAACTTTTGTTTATGCCTACTTAATTAAGGATTGTTAAAAATAATTACACTTAAAGCGCGACGACTACATCAGGAAGTAACGAGCGAGTTGTCTTTTGAAAAAGTGAAATGCCAAATCCTGTTCAATCCGTGATGCTATCTATTTACTACCTTAACAGATTAAAGCCTGGAGAGGTTTTTAAAAATTAGAAGTATATAATAATAATAAAGAGAAAAGACATTTTTTCATCACAACTCGTGTGAAACTACGGAGCAAAAGGTAGTAAAAAATAAAATCATTGGTAAAGACGGATTCAATATTTTCTTCTGCCCAAAAGATAATTTGGGCTGAAGAAAATAAGATTTTATCTGCCTCAATATTTTCTCTTGAAACCAAAGCAGCTTAATAATAATATAGCAGCTTGGTATTTATAATCATTAAAAAAAACATGATTATCTTTGCATTGCCATAAATATAACGAAAATAATAGCGGTGAGCTTGCGACCTATATGAGCTTATAATCATGAAATCACTCGTCAGTCCAACGTTCCTGTTACTTTACAAGACAAGTAAGACAGATTTTACCTACATTTTGAAATCGAATACTTTTCGATAATCGAATAATCGATTTGTCAAAATTTAGAAACAAAAACAAAACAAATCCCTTGAATAATAATTTATAATGTAACTAGGTATTTGTCTAGAAAAAAATACGATAGTAGTCGGTGAAGAAATATTATGACTGGTTTACCTTTTTTTCTTTTAAGTTCAAGTCGTGTGTAACGCCCCTTACACAGCATATTAAACTATGAAAAGAACATTTTGAAATAGCAACATTTCTGTCCGTCAAACATCTAATTTCGTATTTTCGTTTTGAGTTGCAACGCGCGAGCCACCGAAATGAAAATAGATGCTAGTTTCAATAACTGACAGAAATTTACATTGTTTAATCGTCCAACAAGTTTAGTTTACTTTATGAGATCAAATTGGTTTATTTTAAATAGGTTAAAATAGGTTTGCGCTTGACCGCCAACTCGCCTGTTAAGTGACGTTGCGGTCTACGATGGCGACGTTGCGGTCTACGATGAAGCGCGCTTACCTAGAAGAAACCAATTCACTCGCGATTTAAAAGACACCCAGATTATATCTATCGGGAAAGACCCACTCAGGAAGCGTATTCCACAATCTTGCACTCCGCACGATGAAAGTGGAAGTAAAGCGTTTCGTTCGGGTTTATTATTTTAAAAACTTTTGTGACTAAAAATTGTCGTTGGCGAATGAAGGTAAATGGCATAAAAATTATAATACTTACACTACTATACAGATGTTCAAGTCTCGTTGAAAATGGAAATATTTTGAACTGTCTACGAATTTATAAAATACACTTTGTTCGCAATAATATAAAAGTGGCCACGTTATTTTTCACAAAACAACACCACATTCAAATAGCAAAAAACAAAATAACAAAGCCGAGCACGACGTGTCGTTTTAATTCAAATGAATCAAAGCACCCCAATCATTAAACTTGCACATAAATAAATAAATACCAAACGTTGGGCAAATGTGGGGATGTAAGCAAACTCGGTAAAAAACTATTGGCAGCCCTTGTTATTAAGGTGGCTTTCCAAGAGTAGCGGCCGATACGACAGTCGCGAGCGATACATGCGCGACAGGTTGATGCGACAGTCGAGAGCAGTAAACAATTCAAGCGATGACGAATGGCGACAGTGGCGACACACTGCAAAACTTATTAATTCATCATGATGTTGTAGAAGCAGCCCTTAAGAAGCTAAGTAAAATAATATCATACAGTAAAGTATTTTAATATAAGTGTCACGTGGGAGTGGGCAGGGAACTTGAGTTGTGAACAGTGGGCGCGCAGAACTGATGATCGATAGGGTCGAAGAGTTCTCCAGCACGAATCGCTAAGCGCATCATAGTACGACCAGCCACAAGGTGGACCGACGACATCTTACGAGTGTCAGGAAGATGCTGAATACAGGCCGCTTTCAAATGGTCTTTATGAAAAGACTGAATGCCTATATAATTATATAATGCGACATTTGGCACAGAAAGTAATGAAGCTACGCTGAATAAGATTTAATAGTTAATACGCATTAATAACTGGATTATTTTTTGATATTACTAAACTAAATATAAATAGCCAGCTTTAGAACAGATCAAGTCTTATCAATTCAAAAGTAACCAACTTGAAAATGAAAATGCACTTTCCAGCATACATGGAACACTATTTATATTTTGCAAACAAATAAAGGTAGGTACTGTCGCGGCCTACACTTCATGACATCGTAAATCGAGAATCACAGCGCCGACCACCCGTCGTATCAGTAAAATTAAACATTAAATGAGCTAATGAATTACCAGCAGTTATGAAACGTTATGACCTCCGCGCGAGTTACATATATTTATATTATCACAGCCGTGAGCGCTACAACGGCTATTTATTTATTAGGACTGACAGTGAATTGTCCATAAATAGCGGAATATTTCCGAAACAAATTTTGCACGTGAGTGTACTCGCGTTACATGTTGCAGGATTTTCATGAAACCAGGAGTTTGGTCATTATCATTTATCATTGGTCATGTCATTATCATTATCATTTGACTGGCCTTGTGACTCAGTTGGTAGGACTGGCCTTGTGGCTCAGTTGGTAGTGTGTTTACGTCTACCTGCTGAACTGAAAGGTCGTGGGTTCAATCCCCACCCAGGGCAAACATTTGTGTGATGAGCATGGATGTTTGTTCTGTGTCTGGGTGTTTCTATGTATCTTAAGTATATATTTACAAAAAAAAGTATTCTATCAGCCATCTAGTTCCATAGTACAAGCTTTGCTTAGTTTGGGCTAGATGGTGTTGTGTGAAATGTCCACAAATATTTATTTATTTATTTATCCTAGGAATATGACGAAAAAGTACACTTGCATTTTTAATTTTAATTTTGAGAAAATCCAGGATATTGTTACTATACCGGGATTTGTGAGTAACTATGAAATAAATTGTTAGAGGCATAATAATTAAGTTTTACCAGTTGAATGTATAAAAAAAAAAGTATCTTTAATGAAAGAAAAACGAAGTACTTGTCTGAATGAGTAATTTTCTTACTGTGTTTGTTACGGTCAATTGACCTTGAACGTACGTTTTTACGAGAAAGTATTCGCAGTGCCGATGTACAATATATTTAGAATATTATTCAGAACATTTCGTACATGTAATATAGAACTGCATATTCATACGTATAAGCACAGTTATATACATACACCCAAAAATATTAGCCCTCTTTCCTGCGCAATCGGATAATATGCTTTAAATTACTTTTCCGCGTTTACATAAAACATTCAATATTTCGTCATATTGTGGCTTTTGATCAAAATACTGGGGTTTTTAAATAAATAATAAATATAACTTGAGTCACGCTCCATCGTTGACCGCAACGCTGCTTAACATCAGATGAGTTGGTAGTCAAGCGCAAGCCTACTACATAGTGCATAGAAATCTCCCTATTTTATCATTTTTATAACAAAAATAGGCGATAGCAATGTTAGTTTCCTTAATAAAATCCCTGGATTGCTAGAAAATCCTGATTTCTTCAAACTCCTGCGACATACATAATATACAGAACGCACACAAAGAGAGTTGTTTGTCTGAGTTTGGAAACTTTTGATCCCCGACATAAATCTCCATCTGAAAATAGGGAGGGCTGTAACCGGCTTAAGCTTAACTGTGACTAGTGGCCCCGAACCTTACTTTAAATATATTGTAATAATGATAAAATATACTAGTTAATTTAGACCTCTATTTATTTTGCAGTAAAGAGCTTTTTGTCATAACATCCCGCTGTTTGCAGTAGGAACGTGCGGGTTTCGCAAATATTTGCTTCATATTTCGGCTCTCTCTGCTGTTGTTCGGGTAAATAGATTTATGTTATTGGAAGGCGTAATCTTATTTAGCTACTTATCTAATCTGTTCTTAGCGCTAACTAGCAAGTTGCGCTGGCGCGATGGCGGGCCGTTTATTTCATTAATAACTTTAGGCTAATTTGCTATTTTGCGTTAAATTAACTTAATTATTTTTGACAATTTTTTTTTTCATCAGTCAATAAAATGTAGTTAACATAAATTCTGTTTTTCCAATTTTATGTTGGATTACTTTGTTAAAAAATATTTTTAACCTCGTCTATGGTTAATTTTTTTACGAAAATTTCATCATTACTTGTACCTACTTAATGAAAACTACTTAAAATAGTTAAACCAATGAACTGATCTTAGACTTATTCACTATAAAAAAAAATATATATAAAAAATAGTATATAAATAAACAAATAAGTTTTTAAATGAATAAATAAATATAAACAATTTCCATCAGAAAGTTCAGTACAAATCATCCGACTGCATTATCAGATCAATAGCATAAACAACATAACTTGTACCTACATAGTTGAAGTGCAATCAAGTGAATTTTGTTTTAGACTGCGCCCATGTAATTATAAAGTCATTGGCCATAATCTATAGTTTAACTAAATATTCCACGTTAGTATTATGAAAGACAACGCCAGACAACAGAACTGTAGTATAAAACAGTATAATAGACAAGGCCCCATCTATTTCCAATCACTATCATCCTCGCTGCAAATTGAATGGAATCGGTCCCGAGGACTGGCAATATTGCACACAGCGAACCGAAGGGCTCATAAATCAAACAATGTCAAAGTGATTTCACAGCTAAATCCTTCTTAAACTCTAGTTTACTCTTTTCGATAGACACAAGGATTGGGGGAAATGTCCTCCGTATTATATGTGATCAAACGAACCTTCAAGTAAAGTTGAAGATATAGGTAGTGTTATTTACTTATAAGCCTTGTTTTGTATAAAATGTTCCACTGCTGGGCATGGGCCACCTTCTCATTATGAGAAGAGTATTCATTCTCATATTCCACCTTTCCTGTCAAGTGCACGTTGGAGCACTCTACACTTCTTCAAAAATTCTCAGACATGCAGCCCCCGTATTCAGAATTCATTCGGATTTGAAATTGATTCGGAATATATGGAATCGATTCGGAATCTATATCTCTGTCTCTGTCATTCTCTAAGGAAATGACAGAGACGGAGATATAGATTTCTAATCGAATCCGAATGAGTTCTGAATACCCCTACAGGTTTCCTCACAATGTTTTCTAACATCGTTTGAAAAAAACGTACATAGGTACGTTTTTTTCACGTTCGCTTCTATCTTTTCAAAGTATTAAAAAGTTAATACTTTGAAAAGATAGAAGTGACCGTGAATACGCGAAACAAATGTCTTCTAACTTGACTGTGGAACTTCCAGTACTAAAGTGAAAAGTATTTTTCATCTATATAGGCAACAAGCATGTATTTTTATAGTTTTATAGTTTCCGACAGCCTAGTGGTGAGACCGTCTGACTTGCGATCCGCAGGTCCTGGGTTCGAATCCCACGGCATGCACCTCTGTCTTTTCGAAGTTATGTGCGTATTGTTGATTGCCGCCAACTTCAAACGGTGAAGGAAAACATAGTGAGGAAACCTACATGTCTGAGAGTTCTCAATGATCTTGAAGATGTGTGAAGTCTGCCCACCCGCACTTGGCCAGCGTGGCAGACTATGGCCTAACCCTTCTCACAATGAGACGATGGCCCATTCCCAGTAGTGGGACAGTTTGTACAAAACAGGGCTGATAAAAAAAAAAATTAAAGTAACATGTCGATTATTAGACAGTCGATTCTATGATTACAACTCTTGCGTGTATTGGACTGTCATACGAGAATCGTCCATCTCCTAGGAAACCATCTCTCCATTTCATTCTCTTTCATTCTTTGGCAACAAACGCACATTCTAAAAATATATAAGTAGTATAGTAGTGTACCTGCACCTGTAATAGAATATCACGGAAATAACTAATCCCCAAGATACAGGTGTTTTACTACACCTAGTTTGGGAATTAGAGCTGTCATTATAATGTTTATGTACCTACTTATTGTGCAATAAATATTTTTGAATTTGAATTTGAATATAGATATACAATGCTGACGAAAAATTTGAATATCGCTAACGCAAAACAATTGCAAAGTGATTTCACAGCTAAATCCTTAAAGTTTAGTTTACTTTTAGATAGAAGATTGGAGAAAATGTTCTTCGTATTATTGCAATGGAAATTCTTCCGCCCCATTGGCAAAGTGGAGGCGTTCACTTGATTCTCTCGGATGGAACTGGCATCGGTTTCCTGAACTGTAAAATCGGGTTTACGCTTTCTTGATGACGATTCATAAAAGTTTGATTGCATTGTGAAACGCTTTCCTCGGTACATCTACTTGAAGTGTATTTAGATTCTGTGCTCCAAATGGTGGCATAAAGTGAGGATAAGTTTCCAAATCATTGTTATTGAAAGTGTACCGCGTTTTATTTTTATTTATTTTAACTAAAAAAACCGGAATGAGTGTGAGTGAACTAAGTGCGAGTCAGAATCACCCATCGAGGGTTCCGTACAAACTAGTAGGTAAGATGAATAGTTCGGAAATCGAGTGTTAACATTTTTTGAGCTTTTCCTGGAATTGGCGAGTTGGTGATCAATCTCTATATCATGTATAAACAGTTCCCATATAAATTACTTATAATAATTATGAGTTAGAATTGTGCTTGCTTATCCTGGAAATCCCGCGAAACCGGAAATTAATTTGTCCAAACCTTAGGGCGAATCTAGACATTGATAAGAGGGGAAAAAATAACATGTAGATTCTGAATAAAATCTAACCTAAAAATCTAGTGAATACGGCCAATGATATCTTTATTGTGAATATGAATTAATACCTAATTTTATCCAATAGTAATATTCATTACTTGTGGCAACTCATTTGTAACCGTTTTACATAAATATTCGGTTAGTAAGTACATTAATACGTGTCGTATCCATTAATTTGCATTTATGCATGCTTTTACGAGTTCACCAAATGCTTGCGTTTGCCTAAAGACTTGTGTGTCTATAGAAATTGCTTTTATATTTATTTTTATTAAGTAAGCTCGTATAGTATGTATATATATATATATAAACGGGCAAGTGCCTTTATTAACTACAACAACAAAAATATACAGACTCAACTAACTAAACTACTACACAAAAAGCATATCAATTACCCCAGACCGATAAAGGTCTAAAGACAATCCAGATGCTCAAACCCACTACCAGTTGGCAGCGTACCCAGCATGCTAGCGGCATTGCCACGTTGAATGGCAATGCTTATGCGTTGGGCTAAATACGCGCAAGCATTTTGGTCACGCGTCGCATCAATCAGGCGCTCAGATAGGTTTTTGAAAAAGAGACGAGCTCCCGGTTATATATATATATATATATATATATATATATATATATATATATATTATGGCCAAAGATATACTTACCAGAATATTCAAAATTGTAATTCACAGACTTAATAAAAAAAACTATTTTATCGATTTACTACAAACGGCTAAACGATTTAACTTTTGATAAAATTATTTGATTTTGTCGATTAAAGTAATATTTGATCAAAAAATAAGTGTTAAAAAAGTGGAATTTCGGGCTTTACACGACCGATATTGCTCAGACGTCTTCAATGTCCGTAATTCTACCATCGGCATCGTCCGTCTAGCTCGCGCATACCCACATTTTTGAAGATATAAAATGACTGAATGAATCTATAAAAAAAACGTCATTTGTAAAACTAGAAAACAACATCATAAATATTCGACAAAAATTTCAATTTGGTCTAAGTCAATTTTTATAAATAAAAATCATTTTTGCGTCGAGTGAGACGGACGATGGTCGGCCTACGGACTTTTCAAATCGTGAGTAAATAGGTTTCTTGGCAATCTCGCTCTACATCAGGCAACTTAGCAGTCAAACTCAAGTATATCCATAATAAAAAAATATCTTACAATTTCTGACCAGCAGCAACATTTACTAAAAAAAGTAGTTGGCGTTAGTTCGCGGCTGGTTACATTGTTCCTCCCTCGCGGTATATTATTGAACTTAATGGCATCATTTACCGTTTTCCGATCCTCCAGGGAACTGTGTCCGTGTTGCGTAATGGACGTTTTAGGGTTCCGTTTACAACGGCGAAGGATTGGCCTTTCAGATATGTTTTGAAAGCTCGCTGGTTGGTGTATTGATTACTTTTACCTGGCTGCACAAAAAGTAATCTTTTCTGTATTTATAATAGTTGCTTCAGCGTGCAGACCTCAAACAACGAATACGTATAATTTAACAGGCATAACTCATGGTTAAATAGTTCAATATATGATCGTTAGATGGCGCGTGAAGCTAAGATGTCTACCAGCTATTATGTTATAAAAGCCGAAATACAGAACCGATTTTGATAAAATTTCCATGGAACCACCACCTGGAAAGTATACTCTTTCAAACAAAAATAAACTACGGTTCAGGCGTCTTCGAGTAATCGGGGAACATACATAAAAATATAAAAAAAAGGTTCCGACGAAAGCTCCTCCTTTTTGGAAGTCGGTTCAAAACACGGCGACGTAATGTTTGAAGGATGACTTTTTCCTGACAATCTTTTTTTTATGCAAGATAGATCTACGATTGACCAACTTGCCTGATGTTAAGCGACGGTGTGGACGAGGATGGAGCTCGTCAATCTAGAAGATATCTATTCACTCTAGCCTTGAAAATTTCAAGAAATCTAAAACCTTCGAAATCCTTGTGTGAAATCTTTAAAATAATAATGCTACTTTAATAAATTTAATTATGTAAAATATATGCGATAAATCCGTTAAAAGTTGTTTAATTTAAAATTATCTGTAGCTAAAATTGATTGTCTATCAAAACTGTTAATACCGGGCCAAAACTGGGACCTTTAGTATACGGATAACTCACAGTTTTAGCAAAGAACCGCTACTTTAATAGCAGTGAAATCAATAATATATAGGTAACAATTCAATAAGTTGAAACGTAAAAAATATGTCCAATCTCTAAAAATATGTACAGAACTCTCAAGCCACTCACATACAGACTTAACAATATAAAATGCTTACCACTAAATTCGTTTTTCCCGCCCATTTGACAAATATTGATGTGATTAGAATGACTGATCATTCACAAAACGTTTGAACAACTGGCCAAAGAGTCAGAAATTCATTGTTGCCAGCCACAAAAATGCTTTCTATGTTTCAATCACAGGCAAATCATTATTTATTGACATTAGTTTTGGGTGGTGAGCACCCTACGTTTTTATGCACCATAAATTGTACTTAATATAGATTTTTATTTGTATGATTTCTAACGTTATTGAAAGGTACAAAATAAGTTAAGAAATAAAGATTTGCTTTTGATTGATTTTTCCATCTCAAAGTAACTAATCACTATTAAATATTATATTTATTAAAATAAATAGAATATTTAAGAAATGAAGGTGATAGTTTTTTCTTCTATATTTACGTATTTTTCACTTGATTACTCTTTATTAAACACATTAATTAAGTCCTAACCCTAGTCTTCCCGCCACAATACTCGGTAATTTATCTATCTCGTGGCTGATCTTCCTACGCTGCGCTTACCAGTGTGTGGTCTCCACTTGAGAATTGCAAATAATTTATTTTAAAAAAATTGGTTGTCTGTAAAGTCGATTTACGGACGATAGTTTAACGTGACAACGTCATAACAAAACATTGATGAAATGATGATGATGATGATGCTGTAACGGGACAATGAGTCATACTTTTTCGTGCGTACAGCCGGCGTTCATCGATTTATTAGACGTTGTCACGTCAATAATAATATAATAATTTCTCAAATTGTTTATACGAAATTTCAATAGTAATTTTATTTCCACTGATATTAATTTTATATGTAAATTTGAAATTGTCGTGTGGTGGTTTATCACATTAATTGTTTGCACGAACTAAAAACCCGGTTGCCCAAGTGGAACCATGATGCGGGAACGTTAATTTAGATATTTTAACTTTATAAATATATACGTTTAATGTGTAAGTATGAAGAGAAGAGAATTTCTTATCAATTAGATAACGGACGCGATCATTTAAAACTGTGATTGGAACCGTCAATGTGACCACAGTTTAATCTCCGATCCTGCTAGACTGTTGTCTAAAACTTGCTATTTTTACTGCAAAAAATGCTTTGTCACTACATAAACACACAATATGCTTAGCTAAATCAATAAAAATACCAATTTCTCTGAGTAAAATGCTATTTTTATCCCCAACTCAAAAGAGAGGTGTTATAAGTTTGACGTGTTTATCTGTGCGTTTGTCTGTAGCATCGTAGCTCTCAGACAGATAGACCGATTTCGATCTGTTTTTATGATGTTTCATCAGAATCGGTTCAGCCGTCATTTAATATATTGGTTTTACAGTTTATAGGTAGTATTTGTAAGTATTTTAAATTTTTCATTGATAAAGAGGGGATAAAGACTGACTGGCCTTGTGCCTCAGTTGGCAGTATGTATGCTTGCCGAGCTGTAGGTCGTGGGTTCGATCCCCATTCCCCACCCAGGGCAAACATTTGTGTGATGAGCATGGGTGTTTGTTCTGTGTCTGGGTGTTTCTATGTATCACATGTATATATTTACAAAAAAAAGTATTTATGTATTCTATCAGCCATCTAGTTCCATAGTACAAGCTTTGCTTAGTTTGAGCTAGAAGGTGTTCTGTGAAATGTCCACAATTTTTATTTTTTTTATTTTATTATAAAGACTGACTACCAACTTAAATGTCCCTCGACCTACACACTTTCCCAACAAAACGTATTCCAAAATAAACGCAAAAGACACAACACCTCTGTATATTGTATCGATACTCGTACATACTATTATTTCTTCTGTGTCCGAACTACTAAATTTGCGTGTACAAGCGAGACGTGTAACGTGTCTGTGAGCCCGCCAAAATCGTATTTAAATGCACGATCGGGTACCAGATAAGCAAACTCATGAGTTCGTTCGGAAGGGTTATAGAATCCAGCAGCGTGAGGCCGCATAATGTCGTCTCCAGGGGGTGGCCATACTTCCACATTTTTAGCACTCTGATACTCGCAGATATATTCATATAAAAGGTTTTTAAGTTGAAAGCGTTTTTTAAGAGTATACGGCCTCGTCGGAGTTAGGGATGATACGCTTTTGAAATCACATAAAATAACCTTTAACTTTAATATCTTACTTTAACATCGTGAGGAAGCCTACATGTCTGAGAGTTCTCAATGTTCTGGAAGATGTGTAAAGTCTGCCAATCCGCACTTGGCAAGCAGGATAGACTATGTCCTTACCAATTCTCACAAAGAGAAGATGGCCCGCGCCCAGCAGTGGGACAGTTTATACAAACAGGGCTGATTTTGATTGATTGAACCTGATTAGCATCAGGTGAGCCGTCTTCCTGTTTGCTGCTCTTTGTATATCAAAAATTTATGTTTATTATTGTTCCATCGACCACAACCATAGGAATGGCATGGAAAAGAGCAGAGGTATACTCTGAAAAAAAATACAAGGGTTGATTGTACATTGAATTATTTTAAAAGATACAATTTTTTTTTATAAAAAAACAGTCAATCTAGTAAATACAATTTGTAAAATCCAGGTTTTTAGTCTTAAAAATCAGATTTACTATTTAGGATGGTACAGACTTATTGAAATAAACCAATATACTGTTAGAAACCTTTTTACGAATTCGATAAAGAAAATGCAGACATTAAATAAAAAACCATTTCCAAATCGTTATAAGCAAAATAATGAGTCTAGACCACCTAAATACCTATACCAGACGTACCATTTATTCAGTACTCCCCAAAGAGACACCATTACCGCAGTCCCCTTCGCATCTTGGTGTACGTAGCGCACAATCACACCAAGTGTCAGTGTATCTCGATACTGGATAGGAAAGCTCTTTAGCGTCTTTTACCGTGCATTCTTTAAAATGACCGCAAGCGACAGCCTTATCGGGGAATCGTGAATTTGTTTAGTCAGGAGTGTTCCTACGTCTGCAAAGGAAACACATTAGCCTTTTTCTGAAATGCTATAAGTAGTCAAGTCATGACAGCTATTGTCGTGTTACTAACGTCTGGAGTTGTCTTATTCGAGACTGTCGGCGAAAACCTTTTTTTACTTGATTGGGTGAAAATAAATTTGTTCATCTGTAACGGATTGCGGGTGTGTATGTTTGTATGTTCCTTCTCTTTTAAGCATATACTATATTTGAAGACGCGCCTTCACTCTCCGCGCGAAACGTAGTTATAGAAAAGTATTATTACCAATCTGGTTAAAAATTGTGATTAGCTTTAATATTGGTCTTTATTGGCGATATATCGAATGTGTTAAAGAAAACGGAAGATTAAAATAATTAAAAAAAAAAAAAAAAAAAAAAAAAAAAAAAAAAATTTTACCAAATATAGTGGATAAATATTGAATTAACATTTTTACTATCAAATTCGACTTTGTTAATTTTGTGATAAAATGCAGGTAAAATATAAGGACAATACATATCGATTTTTAAGTTTTAACCAATCGGTTGTTAACTTAATATTGATGAGATGAACAGATGACCTCATACAAGTGACGGGAAGACGCTGGATGCAAGATGCTTTCAATAAGTACGTCTTTTTGGAAGTCCATGGAGGAGAGGCCTATGTCCAGCAGTGGTCTTCGTTTGACTAAGATGATGATGATAATAATATTATGCAGTTACGATTATGTAAGTACATATCACTATATATATATATATATCAATTGCTGTTCGTTTGTCTCGCTAAAACTCGAGAACGGCTGTGCCGATTTAGCTGATTTTGGTTTTTAAATGTTTGTCGTAGTCCAGGGAAGGTTTAAACGTTGAGGAAATATCGGGTCCACTCATTGATAGGCGATACGAAGTACCGGGTCATCTAGTAATATATAAAATAGACCATGGAAATGACTGGAAATTTTATTCAATTTCCGTTCTTAAAAAAACCTTTATTTTATCAGGCAAACCTTCCAGCTTGTTTATCTTTTAATTTTATGCGGAAGCACCTGCACAAATTCTAAAATTTTATCTGAAATTTCAGCAATTCATTTAGAACTGTCACATTTTTCCTTCTTTATCCACAACCCCACATTAATTTAGGTGCCCTAATCCACTGCTCTACGGGGGTCGTGTTTGAAAGGGGTGGTAAAGGGAAAAAGTAAGGGCGATTAAAGATAAACAGTTACGTGAGGCCACGATTGCTGGTGGTATAATTTGCATTTGAATTTGTATTTCAGTCTAATCACAATATTGGCAGACTTTTGATTAGCTGGCTTTGGATGCAAATTCCAAGTCTCGCCACATTTTCGAAGTTACTAGTAGGTACCTATGTGTGACGTGTACGTTACGTGTGTGTCTATTTAATTGCCGAATATTTACAACGATGAAGGAAAACGTTTTGAAGATTTATCATGTCTCTCAACCCGCACTTGGTACTAGCGTATGGTCTTATCCTTCTCACAATGCGAAGGTGTCCGGCGTCTAGCTGGCTTAGTTTGCGCAAACAGAATAGCTGCCGATCCGAAAGGAATTTTTGTTGGTACTATCACCTAGGTGACTGAGCTTGAGCTGAGCTGATTTTTTATGAGGGAAAATACGGGCAAACACTAAAAATGAAACCTAACTAGATCGATAGACCGATTTATCGTCCCCTAATCTACCGACATACCAAATTTCTTCAAAATAGTTGGAGCCGTTACCGAGATTCTTATTATTCAATACCTATATACCTACCTTACAATATCTTACCATACCTTATTTCATATGTTATTTTGATTCTTGTTTGTGTTTAAACCTATTCGTTTTATTTATTCGTACCTTATTGTTGTTGTAGTGTTTTATAAAAATAAATGTTTCTTTCTTTTTTAGATATGTATGTATATACATAATTGTATACAAGAATTTCTCGTTGCAATAAATTAGATAAATATATGTTATCTTTTTTTATAAATACACATTTCAACATTTTAAATTGAAAGATAGGTAAAATAGATAGATACATCACGGGTATAAACAAGATTTTTATAGTTATAGATACCTATCAACCAGATTGAACAAGAATTGTTTGATAGACATCATACAGTCATCAATGTTATCTCTACAAAATCTTGAGCATACTTAATATTGATTTTATGGATTCCAAAAGATAAGGCCTGTCACTATCCACAGCTTTTATCTTAATCACACATTCAAATGAGGAAGATCACAAATCTTAATTAGAATATAACGGTTGCTATTAAATTTTTGTAGCAAAATTGAACGAAATTTTAGTTTTTAGTTAAAAAAGTTACAAAATCTGTTGAGATTGCGAAAAACACTTGGATGCGCACATTTGCAAATGCCTTGACAAGAAAGTACACTCTGCAAATTTTAACAATAATAATTTACGCAAGGAACATTAAATTTAGAATTAAATTGTTTTATAGAATTTAATCTTTGCAAACTTATTAAGATCTGGTTTAACTAGCATGAAAATACAATTGTGCTCACAGTGACTGAAAAATAAGCAATAACTAACTCGGGAGTTACAATGACATTTTCTGCTTCGCTCGTCAGAACCTCATCATAGACTAAATAAACTTTACCTTGACAGATCTGTTATAATTACGTTATCAAGAAGTTCAGTGTTAACGTATATTAAAATCTTCTGTGGTGTTTAAAGTCATTAAATCTGTTACAGATAATTTTATTTGGTTGTCTTCGAATCGCGAGTGAATATGTTCGTAGATCGTATACCGCTCTTCAGGCAAGTTAAGCGGTCAATCGCAAACTTATTTGTGAATAAAAAATGCATTATAGATGTAACATTTTTACTTGTGACATCTATAATTATAATTTGCCTATATAAATAAATCTAACAAAACTTATTAAGTAAATTCGTTTTCAGCAGCAGCGGTTTCTTTCGTTTTCGTAGAAGAGCGGCTATAACGACAAAATCATATGTAGTAACACGCCAGCGCGGCTTTTGTTTTGCAGATTTCATTTCGAATCGATACCAACTATTGTTTCCTCTCTAATTAAAACGAATGAATTAAGGTTTGTATAGACCTTTACATATTCGTACGTAGACCTCTGTACAGCGTGGACTAGCTTTGTCTGAAAATGTTTTGTCAGGACCTTTGATGCTTTGAATTCGAAGTACGTTGGGCACTTTGTATTGTACGTACCTACCCGTTGTGCTACTGCAGCTAGATTTACTGAAGAAAAAAAATCAGATTTGCCCTTTTCATTTATGCGAAAAATAATAATAATGTAAAATAAAATAAAAAGTTTTTTTTATTCCGTTGATAGACTTTTAGGTGACAAATTGTGACAACACATTTTCATTAAAAATACATTTAAAGTAATCTCTAATTGAATTAAAAAGCTCTCTTTGCTTATGTTTCATTAATAAGTTTTGTTCAAATTTCTTAAGATACAGATCTTTTCTATTTTGCAAATCATCAGTGGCTGCATTAGCATAGAATATATTATTAATAGTATTATATGGAACGGACACTCTACCTCCTGCCAATCTCGAGTGCCTCACCTGCTCCTGGTGTTCGCCTTGTTGTTTGTTGGAGGTTGCCTGCACGTCACATTCATTTGTCAGTTGAGGCAAGCGTTACGGGCAACCAGACGACGACCCTAGTTTATATATATATGTATGTGTGTGTGTTATATACAAACTTGAACTTTCGCATTAGCGCGCCGTTGTATGAAGTGTACGAGTTGTGCCACTCAGATATCCATAGACATCAAGCGAACAGTTTGCTTATTCTCTGATGTATTAAACAATGTATTGCAGAGACTAGAATATAATATATACCTAGACTATAAATCAGATACAGGAAAGACAAATAGTTTCGTAAATATTTCTTTGTGTACATTTCATCAAGTCTCGTCGATTCCTCCAGAGAATAGAGTCTATGAATATTTTTATATGTATACCTACGAATTTGTGTCATAACATAACCCAGGAAGATGTTTTATATTCCTCCTTCGATAAGATAAGTATTTTAAGCCTTATGTAGTTTATGTAAAGGTTAAATTGCAATGACTGTTGTCTCCGCTATTGCCTCTAATATTGTAGCTGCATTATTTTTGTAAAGAAGTAGGATTATTCGGGTGCTTCTTCCCTCTGAGGTTTGTCTTTTGTTCTTGTTAGGGAGGATTTATTTGGGCATTAGGATAGGATGGTTGTTTTAAGCAAAGATTTTTGGTTCCATTTTATTGCTTTTGCTTGTTTGTGTTTTTTTTACTCAAATGCAAATAACCTATAAGACGGTTTATCTATACTTATAAATAGTACAGATGCAAATGTAAAAATGTATGTAAATACATAGTTTGTACTTAACATACATAGTTTGTACATGTACTTAATTTATTTTTATTTGCAAGTTTAATCTCCACAGACTCCGGGGTCCGTGCCTTTTATAAACTAATATATGTATTTTTAACTACTTAATTATTTGTTTTAATTATGCAAGAGGAATAGTAATATAAATGAAAAGTAAGAAAACATTCGTGTCATCTTTTTAATACACTAAATATATGGTGGACCAATTTTAAAGCATGTTTAATTTTCTTAAATATAATAGTATAATAGATATAACTATGTGTTCAAGTTGTTCACAATTATTTTGTGATTAATTTAAAAATATTCAGTTTTCAAATTTTTTCCTATATGTGTACTCTAACACAATGCTTCTTGCCAAATTTCATAGTTCTAGGTCAACGGGAAGTAGCCCATACATAGGTTTTGATTCCCTTGTGAGTGTCAAAATTTGCGTTTTTTAGGTACGACATATTCGGCTGTAACTTTTTTTACGAAAACTGAGAAATTTTATTTTTATTTCTGCAGCAAGAGACTATGGATTTGCGTATATGGTTTTAATTTCAACACGATACCTTTACGAGTTCCCGAGATAAAGGTCTTGACACCCGGACAGACGGACAGACGGACAACAAAGTGATCTTATAAGGGTTACGTTTTTTTCTTTTGAGGTACGGAACCCTAAAAAGTACCTACTAACTCTGCTATGATAGATACATAAAGCTTGGGTGAACCCAAGCTTGTTAGGAAACCAACAAACACATTTGGTGGTGCAGTTACCGTTTCAACAATCGAGATGATCGGTGGCCGTAGTAAGTTATGTGAAGGGCAGGGGCAAATAACCCCTGATAGTTTACTGCGCGAGCTAAGTGAGTTTCAATAAAGATAAAGTATGTTACCTACAAGTGGAAGAATTTGCTATTCGTCGTTATGGGTAGGTCTTATTAGCAGCCCCGGATCTACGATTTTTTCGAACCGGGCAGAAACTTGACGGTGGCGCCCCTCTCTCCAGCGCTTAAAATAACTTACTTAAAAAACTTACTATTTTATCTATGTGGCGCCCTTTTTTAAAAAGTTAACGGTGAGTCAACCAAGCTTTCGTATTCTAGGCGCTTTGTGGAGCAAGTTATTTTATTTTTAATCATATTAATTATGATTTTTGCGCCCCTGAAAATGCCGCCCAGGGCGGGTGTCCTGGTTTCAGCGTCAGATTTCAACCTGTGGGTAGTAACTAGTTACTAGCTAGGCCAGCCTAGCGTCAGAAAATTCAGAAATCACCTTATAGACTAAGAGCGCGCCGTATGTCTACCCACTTCATCGGGTAACAAGATGTGACCTATCTAGGATGACGCACCTTATCGAGGTGTCTCTAAATGTATTTGGTTGCCTCGGCTATACCTGGAGGGTTTTGTACAGTTAGCAAAAATGTGACCACTTTTTGGGGTGCCCAACACCTCATCGGGTAACAAGATGTGACCTATTTAAGATGACGCACCTTATCGAGGTGTCTCTAAATGTATTTGGTTGCCTCGGCTATACCTGGAGGGTTTTGTACAGTTAGCAAAAATGTGACCACTTTTTGGGGTGCCCAACACCTCATCGGGTAATAAGTTGGGACATAGTACATTCGAAAGAGCCTATCGAGTACTTAGTGCCAAAAAAAATTTGGTTGCCTCGCCTAACCCTGGAGCTTTCGTGAATCGGCCTAATTTTAGGGTGCCATAAAATAATACCAATCACCTCATCGAGTAACAAGATGTGACTAATACCATTCGAAAGTCCTACTTGTACTAGTGTTAAATAAATTTGGTTGCCGGCCCTAAACCTGGAGCTTACCTTAATCGGCCAAGTTTTATGTTTGAACGTAAAAACTGATTCATTACAAAACAAAGTTAAAATGAGATTGGTACATGACAATATAAATAAATGCAAATCTATCTTTCAATTATCATCTTCTACGAGTACTGAGAAAATAATAGCTAAAATAACCCACATAAAAACATCCTTACATCCGCAAAAAGCAAGAGTATCGTATTAAAAACCCATTTGCAATGCTAGACGCTAACGTAATATACATAACGAGATATATCTGTTACGGGATGGCTATAATATTATTCGTAACAAGTTTGGAAGTAATTTAAATACGAATACGAGAGATGTCCGGTCGGGTAATATAGTAAAAAATGATTTTTTGATTGGACCTGCTGTAATGGGCGTCATAAGGAGGTGGGATCTATACAGAGTTGCGTAAACGTAAAAATTTATTGATTCATTTTCAATATACACAATTATTTCTAAACTTGAGTTGTTTTTTTTTTTTTTTTTTTTTTAAATGGCAAGCGCCTTTGTTAACTACAACACAACAATATACAGACTCAACTAACTAAACTACTACACAAAAAGCACATCGACATTTGATTGTCCTATTTTTATTTTACTAAAACAATTTAATTTAACCAAGACGAAAAAGAAGACTGTTACAAGTTTAAAGTTTGAATTTGTATATTTTTGTGTATGACATCTTAACTAACGTTCAGTTGAACCAATTTCGATATTCTTTGATTTTGTTTGAAATAGAAATCGAGAATCGAGAATGTTTTTAGCAAAGACTTACAAGACTCCTAATGCGATACAAAATATTGTTCCAAAAACTTAACACCAAAATCAGGTGTTTGCTAATGACAGGTCACAAACGTCATTTAATCTTAGACGTCATCTCATCGCAATCACTTCTCAATTCTTACGGTGCCAAGATGGTGAACTGTGATAAACAATCTTGTAAAAACTACAAACTTCTTTAAAAAAATAAGTAAAACATTATCACCTTCCATCTCTAATTAGCAAAAATATATTTTTAACAGTATAAAAAGCGAAATGAATAATTTTTTACGAATTTGTAGCGTATGTTCTTGTGTCACTTTTAGACCACGAATGCTCCAGTGTTTGAAAAATCGGGTCTTAAATTATGTGAAATATACGCGATAAAATCGTTGAAATTTATTTCATTTCAATAAATAACAATCACGAATATTAGTATATAAAGCATTTATGCATTTCCTTTCATAAATCGATTATATTATATAAACAAATTACTGCCAAGAATTAGAGATGGGTTGATGTAATATAAGTTATCGATAACAATTATTATTTTTACGGACTTCAAAAACGAGATTATCAGTTAGCTTATATGTTTCTTATGTGTTACCCGCATGATTTCGTCATTTAAATTAATTTAATAATCCTTTCAAATCTCAAAATCAGTCCGTAGTTTGGTTTTTAAACAAAATTGCGAATTTTGAAGTCGGTTATTCTAGTTTTGTAAACTATAATAATTATGATATGTGAATCATCATCATCATCTCAGTCATAAGAAGTCCACTGCTGGACATAGGCCTCCCCCATGGATTTCTATAAAGGCCGATTGGAAGCGACTTGCATCCAGTATCTTGTATAATTTCATCTCTCCATCGTGGCCGGTCTTCTTACGCTACGCTTGCCGGTGCATGATGTCTGCTTGAGAACTTTTCGGCCCCATTGGCCATCAGTTCTTCGTTCCCCACCCACTGCCACTTCTACATGATAATCGGCTGTGCTGTCGGTGACTTTTGTACGTGAAACATGGTATTTGATTTTACGATAAATGTTTATTATTATTTTTTCCTCCCAAACTAACACAGCACCGTGCTAACTATTCTGTTATCCTAGTATACTAGGTATCCTAGTTGATGCTGTACGTCACAATTTGTAAATTGCATGTATAAACTTATTTAATAAATACTATCATCATAAACTGTATTTTTTATTTGCAAATAAAAATAGATTAAATTATTTTATAAAGTGATGAAAGTGGCGCCGCTGCCTGTTTCGCTCGCACGCGGCACCCTTAGATATAAAATTATTTGAATTGCTGATTTCATTTTTGATTTCAGAGTCATAAGAACACTATTACAATGTACTAACAGTAGCTGTTATTTTATATGTGATATTTTGACCGTGATAAACGTGTAACCGACTAAATTTTCACGTTAGTACCTAAATTTCGGTCAAACTAACAAATATAATAATTATATAGTTTAAAAAATTGAAACAATAGACTTCAAAGTTACTATTATTTCAGTTATATGATTGTATGAATCTCCCATGGACCATTCTGACTTTAATCATGATTACCCGATCAAATCGGGAGATATCCTTTTCAAAGGCAACTTTGTAGATAAATTTGGCTTATGGACGTGTATCTAAAGTTAAAAATAAATTTATAAAAAAAATTAAGTGTCATATGGAAAAAATAAAATTGACCCGAATTTAAAAGGCGTTTTGTATGGAGATTATCCTTCTGGGTCCTATGTAATAGGGCGAATTCTGTGGTTTTTAGATATAATGATTCAAGAAAATCCCTTAATTCGTTTCCGTGTCGTATATTTTTGAAAATCTTAGTTATTTAGCTTAGAAATAAAAAAAAAAACATATGATTCAAACTTTAAAAAAAAACAAATCTGACTCATATGATATGGACTATCTGCAGTGCTGTAAATGGTGATTAAAATTTAGTTTATGTCCGACTTTAAGATGTCAACTATTTTTGTACCAAATTCCAGGACATTCGGTCCAATCCTTTGATCGAAAAAATTAACAAACAGACATACATATAAAGATAATGATGAAACTTAACTTTAACTTTTATAATACTAGTAGCAGCTAAAGTATAACTTTGATAAAATTGATTCGTAAGTGATTTGCAAAAGGCTCTTTACGTAAGATAGTTTGGAAAAGATTGTTTTAGTGCTAAGGTTACCATTCTAAGTTTCTGTATAATGCAATATCTGATATAAAGACATAGACATAGACATAGACATATTTTATTGATAATTATTCAATTACAAGTCAACAGTATAAAATTAAATTAGCTATAATTATTAATTAATGATTTCAAATAAGTACTTATTTAGATAAAATTGTAGTACCTACGTACAGTTTTTAAGACATACATACTTTTATTTGAAGAAATTCTTCATAACTATAAAATGCTTGTCTAGTAAGCCATTTCTTCAGCTTTGATTTATATGAAAAGAAGCTCGGAGCATCAATGACCGTTTGTGGGAGTCTATTGTACACATCAGGTCCCATCACGTGAATCTGTTTGGCAGACTTCGTTAATAGTCGCGGCACAGTAACTAATTTACTTCCATACCTAGTATGGCGGGGTAGCCTATCACCTCGCTTAGAGTATAAAATTATATTCTCTCTCACATATAATGCAACTTGCAGGATGAGGAGACAAGGCAATGTCAATACGTTAAACTTTATAAAATGAGGCTTGGCAGATTCGTCCTGCTTGATATGTGCCAATAATGTTATATAAACAATATAAACAATAATGTTTACTATTAATACGAGAAAAACTCTAAATTTGGTATGTCTATGATTGGCGACAACGATATAAATGAAGGTCAGTCAGCCTTGACTAACTTATACATTATGTGTGTAAACTAAACCATACTGAATTGTATTTATATAAAAGATTCGCTTTGCACCGTGGTTTCAGCCGCGTATACCCCTATGCCCATTTCTAGGTTCGAAGTTATTGATGTACCAAATTTTATTGCGAATGATTCAGCCTTCCGATTGTGAACCGGTTACAAACAGATAGAGACACAGAGTTGTTTTAACTGACTTTCAAAAGATGGAATTTCTCAATTCGACTGTATGTTCCTGTGTTTTGCTAGTATGTGAGCCTTTTCTTGTTAATTAGTGTTTTAGTATGCTGTAAAAAATGTTAAGTTTATCTATCTGTTTTCTTTGTACGTTTCTTCACCGATTACTTTGTCATTGTGAATTAATTTTGAGAATTCTTTTTTTTTTGGCGCCTTGTAATATTATTTAGGATAGGTATTAACAACTCTATAAAATAACCCGCTCGACGACGAAGTCAGGTCATCACGACTCCAATTGGGGCGTCCCACTGACGGATGCCGGCACATGTTATTGACCTTACCCTATTGTTAACCATATGGCAAACGAAAATTACCTCTCGCCTTCGCGAATTAGCGAAAATTCCCCCTTAAATTTGTGAAACTGCCGAGAGGTTGTCTGTGTTAACGAGTTGTGCTTTCGCTTTTTTTTTTGTCGACGCGTTTGGTAATGGGAAGTTGGTATTTGGTAAAAATTAAGGTTTAGCGTTTCAATTTTCTGAAAGTATTTTAAAACTTTAATTTATTCTTGCATACGACATTGGAGTTCAGTTTGAGTTTGGATTAAATCCGAAAACATCAGCTGCTTACAAAAGGTTTATTAAACTTGTAATAAAATATATGGTACAGTTTGCGCTTACTGCGTCGTAACTAGAGTCGCTAATTAATTAAATGTGTTTGCGGAGTGAATCTACTACGACCTGTACTATTAAGTATATATTCTGTGGTATTTAAATATAATAAAAAGAAAAGTACCTGGTTATATACAAAAAAATACAATAGCTGCATCTGATAAAGTAGAAGACGTTGCTACGTTGCTAGCCAAATGTCCATCAGCGACATATGCTGCCCGTCATAACGACACAGAATTATGGTCAAACAACGGTCGCCAATTACCGACCATAGACAAGGGTAGACGTGATAAAAACAGATCTTCTAACACGTAATTACGTAATTGTGCGCCCCTGCCTCGGGTACGACGCCGCACGAATATGCCCCGACGAAAACTAAGACTGTAGTTAAAATTGTATGGACATGACTCCACCACTGGCCTTGTGGCTCAGTTGGTAGTGTGTCTACGTCTACCTGCTGAACTGAAAGGTCGTGGGTTCGATCCCCACCCAGGGCAAACATTTGTGTGATGAGCATGGATGTTTGTCTTGTGTCTGGGTGCTTATATGTACCTATCTTAAGTATATATTTACAACAAAAAAAAAGTATATATGTATTCTATCAGCCATCTAGTTCCAAAGTACAAGCTGTGCTTAGTTTGGGCTAGATGATGTTGTGTGAAATGTCCACAAATATTTTTTTATTTATTTATTTATTTAC
Source organism: Lycia hirtaria (assembly GCA_947563715.1). Taxonomy (NCBI): domain Eukaryota; kingdom Metazoa; phylum Arthropoda; class Insecta; order Lepidoptera; family Geometridae; genus Lycia; species Lycia hirtaria. The sequence continues at coordinate 2,880,563 of OX387380.1, forward strand.
CATTTAGTTTTTTCATAACTAGTCACATCTTGCGATTTTACCTGCGATGGAGAAATTCTTTTTTAGCGGATGCCTGCACTTCACAAAGAGGGACCTTCTAAATTTCATGTCTAATGGGGCAATGGTTTAAGCTGTATAGTGTTTGTCAGTTAGTCACTTAAGGGGAGTATTTTATTAACACGCTTTTATTAGCTTCACTTGTATGCATGTTTGTTTGTTTGTAACCGACTCCTTAGGAGTTGATTTTGACCCACGTCAAACGGCCAGATTTCATTCAAACTTTGTAGGCTTTTCGAGGACCAATGACAATACAATAATTTGAGGCGTGTCTTTTTAGTTTTTTTTAAAACTATTATTATAATTATAGAAGATAAATATGCGTTTGACCATCAATTGGTCTATTAGTATGCTACAGTGAGAATGAGAGTGGAACACATCGACTTGGAAGAAATATATTTACTATGCCTTGAAAATTACAAGATTGAAATTATCAAGAAACAGGGAAGGCAGAAGCGCGACGTTTTCCTTCAAAATTTCAATGAGAAATGAGTTCTGTTTGTCCTGTACCACTCACTACAGGAGTTCCCAGTAGAATTTTCCACACTGTGGAGTCGGAAGGGAAACTCACCTAAAAGAATACGTTAAAATACTATACGTATGTACAATGTACATACAACTTTACACCTAGCTTGAGGCTAGATAGCTTCTTTCTTACACCTCGTGATAAATTAAATATTTTTATTTAAACTATAATAGACCATAAAATTTAGTCTATTTCTACTTCCTACCCTGTTGTGTTGATTTTGAATGGATCTAGCCTAACACTTGATTAATTCTGAACTTTTTACAATTAAATTCGGACAGTTAGTAGTCATTGTAAAATTAAGAAATGTATCTAATACATAAACACATATGTATATATCACAGAAATCTAACATTCATTTGGTCAGTTATGCAATAATTATGTTGTTTAAAAAACTGAAACAACTGACTTCAAAAGGCGCTTTTTTTTTGTAAAAAGAAATTTATTAAAAATAAAATACTTATTTTAAACACGTCATATCTATACTATTCGCCCCGTGATGCGTGAACAGACAAAACAGAGAGGGCCCTAAACAAGTTTAATAAAAATGTGGAAGTGAAATATTTTCTGTACCGGAATCGTTAACGCCGCCGTTGCGGTTTGATGTTCCGTCCGAAGAATTCTTTTAATTTGAAGCCTGCGCAGGAGTTAACAACCTGCCTAATTATAGCTTAGATCAAGAACAAACAAGTCCCGAAGGCTTGTTATATTGGATTGTTATAGCAAATAGGGATGTAACTCGATTTATCGAAATGTACCTATCTATCAATTTTTTTTTAATGTTTTCCTATTAATTTAATTATAACTGTAGGATATATTTTTATTTATTTATACACTCTGGTAATATACATTTTATATTTAGAAGCATAATGCTTACTCCAAACACAGAAACAGACGTTTTTAAGCCATCGGTCTTCAAAGTTATGTAAATTTACGCGATAAGTATGTTAATTTTTTTGTGATTCTAACACTTTACACGTATTAAAATGTGTATTACACAAATTTATAACAAAGGGAAAATCCATTGATATTAAAAAAAAACTTGTTTGTAAGTAAACACAATAAAAAAACAAATGCATTGTTTATCTATTTTGTGACAGTCAGCCCCCACGGCCATTGATATAAAATAATATCGATAAGTAAATTTGATTACGTGGCCGACTTGTCCCAACACTATTGAATTTATTTTGACGCCATGCCATATGTTGTAAATTGGTATATTTTGCGTTATTATATTGGTGTTGCTATTAAATTTTAGTGAGATGATTTTTATAAAAAGATTTACGACCCATCTGAACAATTTATATGTAGATAATTGCTTTGACTTTGATGTGATATAAAATTTCGACAAATATTTGTTATTCTTAGAAATAATAATAATTTTTAAATTCTGATAGTTATGTATCTAGGTATTTAAGAATATAACACGTTAAACTATAAGTGTCCTTTGTTCATAAATATTTTTAAAATATTTCAGAATGTTCTTAGAAAAATAATATGGTATGATAAAATCTTGATACAGTACTACGGACAGACTACGTAAATCCCTGTGTTGTTTATGTTTTATTTTTTTTCACAGTTAATGTTAAAATTATTACGATCTTATTATAGATTCTTTTAGATTATTCAAAAAATTAAATTCAGCTGTTATATTAACAAAATAAGATTCAGACGGGCGATTAGGGATCTTAAAATGTAAGAAGCAATTAGACTACGATACTTTTATGAAATTAGCTCATTTAATCAAAACCTTAATTAGCTCAAAGCTTTAGTTAGCTTCATATAACGTGATTATGTGATCTATGGAATGAGAACTAGCTCTCAAGTAGTAATGCCGTGAGACTGTAGATATACTTGTCAGAGTTTCAACTTGCGAGTCGTAGGTAGTCTGTAGTTTTTTTTTATAGAAGATAGATCTACGATTGACCACCAACTCGCCTGATGTTAAGCGACGGTGTGGCCGAGGATGGAGCTCGTCGATCTAGAAAATTTAATTATTACTACCTTATTATGATTTCCAGTGGGCTGTCCACGATACCGCTGGTCTGATACCGTGGAGGCGGATCTACAAGATCTCCAGCAAGTACTCGGCAAGTAATTGGCGTGTACTCGCATAGAGCCGTAGAAACTGGCGTCTTTTGGTGTCGGAGGCCAAGACCCACTTTGGGGTCGGCGCGCCATCTTAGTAAGTAAGTATGATTTCCTTGTGTCTTTCTTCATTACAAGCTTAAGAATTATTGTCATTCAATTCCGCACCCTCAAGTACAGAAGTCTATAATTACAACAGAATGAGCTTTCACCCTTTCTTTCAATCACACCATGATGATGAAAGCTCATCATCATCATCATCATCATCATGATGAGCTCTCACCACTGAAAACGTCTATTAGACCGAGAGTTATTCATTTGCAAAATGCACACAGCATTCTTCGTGACCTCCGACATCTGGTGTCTGCATATTTTACAAATGAAAACCTCATTGGAGTATGGTCCGTGTCTTGTTACATTTCATGTAAGACCTCTAACTTATAAGTATCTTATTTCTCTCCAGCTCATCATGATACATTTCCTTAGCAATAACATATAAGCTAAGAGCAAACACGAATTCACACGTTCCATGCAAATTCACAATAAACAGCATCCTCAAGCATCCTCATAGCTATAACTCGTTACAAATTAATGCATAGACGCACCACAATGCCGGTGTAATAAACCGAGCTCCATCAAAGATTTGGAATTCATTACCAAGTTTCCGACTAAAATTACCCTCTCGCCTCTATCGACGATAGTTGGCTACAAGATCCTTGTGTTATGCATATTAACGAACCTTCTTGTTATGACTGCGATATGATCTGACCACTGCATGGTCTCATCTTGCCAACTAACGATAGGACTACTGAGCGTAGGATATGAAAGTTCTCCAAACAATTTCAAATTTTTATCTGACTCACTAAGGAAACATTATGTTTTTATACCTATTATTATGTAGTAGGTGTACTACTACATAATACCTATTATTGATAGAATACCTATTATTATGTAGTAGGTGTATACATTTTTTTCTTCTTGAAGGGATTAGTGTCACACGTCTTGTGTCCTCATACAAGGGGCAGAAAGACGCTGGGTGCAGGCCGATTCCAACCGATTGGAAATCTATCTAAGTAATCTATCTAAAACAAAATCTCATTGAATATATTAATGTAAGAAATAAGACCGATAACAGCAACAATGTTGTAATAATGAATAATCACATCAAACTTATAACCCATTTTTTAACCAACTTAAAAAAAGGAGGTTATTGTATCGGTAGTGGTAGAAAATTTATGTAAAGAAAGAAGAAGAGAAAGGTGTTTCTAAAAGAAGTTCCCCAAACTAACGGTAAGGTAAAAACATTTGTCTTGAATTTCAAATCAGGACATGCCCTGAGCTAATTTTGAATCTACTTCCAAAAAGAAGGAGGTTCTCAATTCGACTAGGTATATGTTTTTTTTTGTATGTTTGTTCAGCGATTACTTCGCCAATTATTAGTCGTTTTTGATGATTCTTATTTTTTTTGGTAGTTATTACCTCAGAGGTAGTCCCATATAAATTTTATCAAAATTGGTTTAGTACTTTGTTTTTTTATAACATAATAACTGAAAAAAATATCACCCAAGTAAAAGAATTGCGTATTTTGAAGTCGGTTTTTTTCAGTTTTTAAACCATAATTATAATAATTAATTTTACTGTTTAAGTTTTAGTATCTGAAGGTGACCGATAAAATTATTTACAAGGTAACAAAGTGCGTATTGTAAGTACAATACATTTTCTTTTCCGTCATTTCTAAAAAACACAGACTGGTAAAATTTCCTATTTCTATTTATTATGATTTCTATGCAGATCATTCAGTCCAATGGACTAAATAATCTCTAGCTAGTTTTGTGTGTTTTGACCGAAAATACCTATATTATGGCTCGAAAATACAAAAACAATACACTTGTAGAATTTTACAGCCGCACAAACGCATATTTCATTCTCTATAACAAGAATAAAATTGTGAATCCAACTTTAGGTATTTCAAGTAAACAGAATTGTAAAACTAAAAAAAAAGTAATAACAATGATTTGTAGGTACATACATATACTGTCTTACTTCTAAATGCATGTTAAAATCTTATTCACTGAATAAGGACTTATCACTTTCTATCAGACGGGAACTCTCACGCGCGAGAACGGAACAAAACACTGTTTAACTAAAATGTGCTTATTCAGCGTTTATATGTAAGACGGTTTATGGGTTTAAGTACATCAAATTGATTAACATTCAGTTATTGGATCTTTGTGGCGTCTAGGCGCTCGTATTTCCCAGGATTCAACTTGCATGCGTTTTTATTATTCTAATAAAATATACATGACACTTATGACACTCAAGAACTTAAAATTAATCTATAGACTCCTCATACTCTACCTAGTGTCTGTACGAACAGTAAACCTTGCGCAATAATACTACGCAATAATAATTGTGTTTAGTCTGTGCATTATTTGTTATTCCACTTTTGTCCCGTTTTTTTTTTTGCAGTTTTTTTTATCTTGTTTGTAATTATGTACCAAACGTCTTTGCCACAAAGAACTTAATACTATTTAAATATTATATAAAAAGTATTTTGGCAAATTGTCCAAGTATAACCATATCCTTAGTTTGCTTCGCTTCTTCGGTCAATCAATTAGGGCTACAAGATGAATAGAAATATGAAATATAATGTATATGTACACAGAAGTACTTAAATACATATATGCGTATATAGGTATATAAGTACTTCTGTGTAACAAAACAAAACAAACCAAAACACATTTTAACAAAAACAAAACATTATACTTTAGGCTATCAAATGAAAATAGAAATTAATAAAAAAGGTTACACAATTTGTTTATTTTTTATTGAACCATAACAATCTACCGCTCAAGTATAGACACTCGACTAACATAAATAAGTACAAGTTTCTCAGAAATGAAAATAACAATTATGATAATTATCGCGCCGTCAAAACTTCTCTTTTCAACATGAACATAACTAATAATTAAGACTGTAAAAAACTTATCTCCGAGAACCAGTAAAGTTCAAATAAGAATAGAGAAACTCTTAATTTTTAATCTATCGTCAACATTGGGAACTTGTTATTTAAAATTGAATCTAATTCGTAAGCAACACAATAGCTATTTTATCGCCGGTTTTGAAATTCTCAAATAGTGTCGTATCTAGTAAAGATACATCTTATAAGATAAAGTATCAAATTCTCATAAGGACGGCATCACGGCATTACGGCATCAAAATTAAGAAGCGGCGATGGACCTCAACTTTTTCAAAGCAAATTAATTATAATTACAAACAATTACTGGCTGATTTAATGAATAAACAAAGCACAGTAGTAGATGCAGAGAGAGACAAAGTGCTTGAAATTGAAGGTGTGGAAGCAAGATGTAGAACAGATAACGCCTACGTTTCTTTGAATGTATGATTCGGTGAGAGATAAAAATCGTCGGTCTTATTCGTCAGTGTTTTTTTAATTACCGAGGGGTCCTACATGTGAACCGACAGCGGCCATTGTGTGAAATGAATACGATTTACGAATTGAAGGAAGACGTGGACATTGAGACGGGCATGGCTTGAAAAAAGTGCAAAACCTAAATTCACTATTGCACGCCCAAATCAAAATATAACTGGCAATGCTGTTTAGCATGCTGGGTACGCTGCCAACTGGTAGTGGATTTGAGAATTTAGATTTCTTTTTAGTTCTTCATCGGGGATGGTCTGGTCTGAGGATAATCTGTTTGCTTAATTGTGTAGCAGTTTAGGTTGTAAGTATGTGTAGATTGTATATTGTTTGATTGTAGTTACTATAGGCACTTGTATTTAAAAAAAAGTTATTGACAATGGTTTAAAAAGGGTAAATGGTATCTTCAATTTAAGAAAGATAATAACGTATGATTAGAAAATATAAATATAGAGAATATTGTAATAAATAAAAGAAGAATAAGTCTGTGAAAGACAAGCGCAGTAAGTTTAACTCACGATAAGTATAATCGGCTTATAGGATGTTGATTTGATGATGTTAGTGACCGGCTTTATAGCGAAAAGCTTTGATCTGAAGAAGTTTTCGCTTGTTAGTTGTCGTATCAACTCGTCTCGTCAATAGTCAGATACAAAAGACAGTCATTCTAGACGTGGAGCATCAGGAGATTCTTCAGTATGTTGCCTCTATTGGCAATAGCTAGAGCTCTTCTCCGCTGGCGGCGTCATCTTATTTTTACCCGACTGCGCAACGCAAAGGAGGGAAAACGTGCTTATCAGTTTATGGATGTATGTATGTATGTTACTTTCTTTGTGGACTCTAAAGATCAAACGCGTGGACCATTTTTGATTAATGATGTGTCTTTAGATTCATCGTAATTTTCTAGGTGCAAACTCGGCCACACCGCCGCTTAACATCAGGCGAGTTGGTGGTCAATCGTAGATCTATCTTGCATAAAAAAAACTACAATGGTGGGGTTTGACGCCAAATTGTAAGTACCTATGTTTAAAAAAAAACTCCTAATCGTATCGAGTGGAGTATGATAATGAAGGTTTTTTAAAAGGCATTTACAAATATAATATATAACTTATATGTTTAAATGTAATGTAAAGAAACATAAAGTAAATTACGATGAAAAACGCAAAATGTAAAATAAAGATGCTGAACTGTACAAAACTGGATTTAAACCAAAGGCTTATTAATATGTAAGTTACTAAGCTATCATTAAAAAAAATGAAGGCAATTGGTCTACTCTTTTGCAATTCAATAATTCTAAGTGATATTCCTTGTATTATAATTTGCATGAGATTAATAAAACTTAACGCCGTATAATCAGGATGTCTGACTCGTAGTCATAAACCAAATCAAATTATTATTAGTGATAATTGGAGAGTTGGATAGGTTGTAAAATGGTAGTTTAACTTTAGGAATTATTGCATAGTTATAGTTTGCCTTTGGGCATATAATATTTTTAAAATAAAAAGCATTGTAGGCATGTATTATGATTTTAACCAGTTTTACTTGATATTTGGGTTTCGTAAGGCTATAAGGTTGGACCTGTAAAATTTAATTTTGTCCGTCCGTCTGTAAGTCTGTCTCTTCGACGTTATTTATGATAAATTATTCATACTGTGAGCAAACTTTTCACGGTTATAGTTTCAGTATAGATCTCAGTAATTATACAAAAACATATCACACTTTATTTTATACTTTTGGGGTGGTGGATACGTAATTAAAATTGAATAATTTTACTCTTGTTATGGAGCGCTTAAGTTGTTTTTTAACCGACTTTCAAAAAGAAGGAGCTTCTTAATTCGATTGTATGTTTGTTTAGCGATTACTCCGCCAACGCTGAATAAAAATGTTTTTGATTTTTTATGTTTCATATGCAGTCATGTAAATTTTATCAAAATCAGTTTAATGCTTTTGTTTTTATAACTAAATAACTGAAACAATGTTGTCCAAATAAACGAATTGCGTATATTGAAGTCGTTTTTTTTTTTTTAGAGTGTAATTATTCTCATCTATTATTAATATTATTTTAAATCTTCCCATACCAACTACAGCCACTGTATAAAAGCAGGTGTATAAACTCTTTAATAAAGGGCATAAATTAAAAAAAAAACATAGTTCCAAAGCTATTGAAGCAAAATCACAATAGAAAGGATATGTGACAGACCAGAGGACCAATGCATAAAAGTTTTTGAGTGTGTACTAACCAATATAAATTTATTGTAAAAAAAATTCAAACATGTATTGGATTGACATAGAGCTCAAAGTCGATCAGAATTTGAGTTTTTAACTGCACTACAGTATGTGTGACATGAATGACATGTTCAAAAATGTCTCCGAGATAGATTTTTTGACAATACACAGTAATTGGTGGGTTGGGTACCTGGTTTCCATGGGTTTGTTGCGAACAATACTGTTGGTTATCACAAAGAAGCACACGAAACAAGAATATTGAAGTAATTTGTTCATAGAATTGTAATGAATACCGTTTGCTAAATATTTGATTGCACAGCAATTATATTTAAAAAAAAATAAGATAGAGGTACGAACGAGTATATTTACAAATACTTTTTTAAACTATCACGGTCATTCATTAAAGCAATATTATTATTAACAAGCTTTGCTTAGTTTGGGCTAGATAGCGTTGTGTGAAATGTCCTCCAATATTTATTTATTTATTTACCGTGGTTAGCGTAATTTTTTTTTGCTATCTACTCTCTCTTCCGAATAGATATTATCTAGGTGTCTTCAAATCGCGAGCGATTAGGTTTCTTCTAGGCAAGCGCGCTCCATCGTTGACCGTAACTGTCGCTTAACACCAGTTGAGTTGACGGTCAAGCGCATGCCTATTTTCTAATAAAAAAAAAGCTATCAATTTTCTGTTGCAGGTTCACAAAATTTAATAAATAGAACTTTAACTACAGGCAAAGCTTTTAGTTAGGTACGTCGAAAATCGCGGACCGCAACATCTGGTGTGTCCTTTACCACCAGAATTCCCGTAGATTGCATTTTGTCTACTTTCGTCTAATAAATTCCAGACATTTCAATATAAACTGTAAAGTGATAGAATAAGGGTTATTTTAGGTTAGTCTATTTTCTCGTATAGTCGTAGATGTTATGACCTTCTGTTAGTAAGAGTCTGTCCATGTCTCGTCTGCTCTGATACTATGTAGCTATTTGGTCCAGGCACAGATTGCGGAAAGAGAAACACAAACTCGATTTTCACAAGGCCAATTTACCGAAAATGAAAACGCAAGATGATTACAATAAAAAATAATAATAACTTTTGTATTTCAGTGCAAGTTTTGTTTTTCACGAGACCTTATACAAGACGCTGGATAGAAGCCGCTTCGATTAGGTCTTTTTGGAAATCTATGGGGGCATAGGCATATGTCCAGCAGTGCACTTCTTATGGCTGAGATGATGATGATGATTTCAGTGGAATCTCTTATCTTACGTTGGTAGCCATAGCGGGCCAACATACTAATCGGCGACATTTCGACACACAGATCTTTTGCGATTTCCGTGCTATGATTTCTAAAACATTTTTGCGCTACTACAATAAAGCCAATTATGTATGTATATTTCAATTGTAATTTGCCGTCTTTACAAATTTAATGTCAATGTGACATTTTTTTAAAGATGTTTTAATAGTTAATAGGGTGGTTATCGAATCCACAAACTCACGTGTGATTGTATTAATATTACTTACAGGAGATTTGAAATTTGCAACGACGGTATGATTAATATTATTATGTGTAGATTAATTTATTTTTAATAAATTAGAGATCGTTGTTGCGATGCAGGAGCCATGGGTTGTTATGACTTCAGAGAATAATATTCAATATTGACGATTATTTTTAATCTACTTCGAAAATGAGGTTATTAATTCGGTTGTATTTTTTAAGAAATTTTGTATTTTTCGTAAGAAGGAGGATTATGACTTTTAAGTGTACGTAAGTATATTTGTATGTAGGTATGTATATGTATATATATATTTATGTAAGTGGGTATTTATATATTTTTCTGTGTGAACGCTCACACAGAAACAAATATAAATACCCACTTACATGCTGTAGACACCTACAGCCTAAATAGCTAGACTGATTTTGATGTCCAAAATGAAATTCGACAAAAAAAATACTTATAGGTATAAATAGCCTACGTCTATCTTTAGGTTATCAGCTATCCATGTACCAAATTTTATAACAATCGGTTCAGCGGCTTGTGCAATCAAAGGATCGACACACAGAAGTACAGAGAAACAGATTTAATTTATCTTTCATAAAAAAATTAAACAAGAATTACACACAGATCTTAGACCGAGGGAAGGATTAAATTTTTCTGGCATTATTTGTTATAAAATTGTGTAGATAACTAGGTACTAAAGATGTTATGATTTTAAGTTATGAAGGTTGAAGAGTTTTCTAATGATTTTTCAAACAAATTATAATAAAATTTCTACTAATCAAACGCAATTTACATTGCTAACAAGCTCTACGCATAGTTTTCTCGCCCACAGATTTATCTAACACTGAGACGTTACTTCAATACGCCCATCAATTTTACATCGCATAAGATATCTATCTACACCATAAGCATTAATAAATCAAGTATATACCGTATTCGATTGTTCCTATTCGTTATTGTCTTAGACGATATCTGGCTCTGTGTACACAAGAACGGTAGGCGTGTATGTCCCAGTACGTCGGGAGTTGATGGCGCATTGTGTGGACTAGTTATTGTTGCTTCTCGATCGCTTATTTAATCAATATCTTTATCTGTTCGTAAGCGACTTTCGAAGATATATTTTTGATTCTATAGTTTTGATGCTGTGATTATATTTATGTCAGCATTGTTATCAATCTTAAATAGTCTATTAGCTGTGCAGAGACTCTTTTTGTTTTTATAGGTATAATACCTACATGTGAAACTTTGTATATATATTTGGTACTCTGACACGTTAAATCGGATATAGAGTGAGATGATTGTGTTCTGTTTGCACTTCTGTTGTCATTGTGCGTACCGCCAAAATGTGGAGTGCGCTTTATGGTTGGCTCTTTCCGAATATTATAATCTAGGTGTCTTCGAATCGCGAGTGAATAGGTTTCTTCTAGACAAGCGCGATCTATCGTAGACCGTAACTGTCGCTTAACAGCAGGTGAGTTGGCGGTCAAGCGCAAGCCTATTTTCTAATAAAAAAAAAGATAAATAATAAATATTGGTGGACATTTCTACACGGCACTACCTAGCCCCAAACTAAGCAAAACTAAGCATTTGGATTTTATCTTTAGACCTTTATCGGTCTGGGGTAGTTAATCGATATGCTTTTTGTATAGTAGTTTAGTTAGTTGAGTCGGTATATTGTTTTGCTGTAGTTAATAAAAGCAAAACTTGTACTATGGAAACTAGATAGCTGACAGAATACTTGTATCCTTTTTTATAAATATATACTTATACCATATATAGAAACACCCAGACACAGAACAACAGATGGAAAGAGCTCATCAACCTATATCCATTATCTACTTATTTTTCGTAAATAGTTTATAGTATAACTTTTTTGACAACCTTATTTAAAGAAATCAACCCTGTGCGTCTAAAATAGGTTCTTCTAAACTATAACTTATTACACAATATATATTTTACAAATAATCAAGACAAAATGTAAATACCAGACATAATCACACAATAGAAGCTTTCCTGGCCGTAAGCCTTACGCATCACCATTCCAACATACTTCAAATATTCGAAGACACTCCAGTTTCTTGGTCCTAAGCAAACATGTTACCGTCAGAGTAATTGCTTACTTTGTTTACAGTCTTTTATTGTGTATTGTAGTTCAAATATTATCTTTGGATGCATCAGTTGTCTTACCTACAGCTGCGATGGATATACGAGCCGAATTTTCGGAAGTTAATTTGGCGTTGATTTTTATTATATCGTGTTTGCTAAGGATCATGTGCAAACAGTTTTTGTCTGACAAAAGATCATACCAAAAAAAAATAAACACGTAAAACGATACTTTATGCTATTTGAGGAAAATCTAATTAAATAGCAATATCTTATAAAAAAAATATACAACAAACAAGTTTATGTTTAGAAAAATAAAAAACTATCGACAAAAAAATTTACGAACCTATTTTGATGAAATATAGATATGATACTCCCGATGAAATCCTCTTTCAAACAAAAAACAAAACTGAAAACTCTTTACATCCGTTTGAGGGCTACGAAGCCACAGACACACACACGTCAAACTTATAATACCACTCTTTTTGTTTAAAAAATATGGTAAAAATAGGTTAAAAAATAAAGTCAAAGATGTTTAAAAGGTTGTAAGGATAACGATTAATTATCAGGTGAAGACAAAGAATGCCAGAGCAAATTATGTTACCGTTTTGAGAATTTATAGCTTCTTGACTCCAGACACCATAAAACCGATTCCTGCCCGCCCATAGTTACACCCATCAACAAACTACTGAGTAGCCGCTTCAAAAAAGAAGAAAAAAATAGCATGGAGTAACCTAATATGGATGAGCGGCACCTACCTTCGGCTCTAAGCTCACAGCACCACAAAGGCGCTACCGTGTAATCTGAGAATCTTAAGGAAACGCGACAGTCGACAGGCTGAGACACTAAAAAAAACACTTTCAATCGAGCGAAAAGAGACGAAACTCAATATGGCATTGCAACGCGGATTAAATTTTGCACAATCTTAGGCCGCAATCGACAGATGTTGCCAGAAATTTAGCTAACCATTTATGTGATGAGATTTCTTAGAAGGCTTTGAACTTGTACAACTCTGGATGAAATAATTAGAGTTCAAGCTGCGGGAAATGATAGCAGTAAGAACTTTGTAAGAACAATATTAATCAAAATGTTGAAATATTTGAGATGTGCCTATGTAACAGAAAATATTTTAATAGGATTTTAATTTACATTTAAAATAACAGAAGAGAAAAGATGAATGAATTTTATTCACAGACCTGACGGCATTAAATATTTCGATATGTTTTAATTTTTATCCTGCATCTTATTTCTTTTTGCGTACTGACTATTCAGAAAAATAAAACAATTTAATATAATTATCACTAACCTATGTAGGGGCTGGAGAATTAATAAATAAGATTTTTTCTAAGATCAGTTTTCTACATGTGTGATGGAAAGCTAGTCACCCAAAATAATATAATTCTTCACCAAAAATGTGCTAAATATTTTTATTATTGTTAAATCTCCCTTACTTTATACAAGTACATTAGAAAATTTTATGAGGAAACATATTTTTAAGTAGTATTTCTTAGATAAATAAACATTTTAAATATACAAGAAAACTGCTCCATAAAATTTCCATTATACCCCAAAAAGCATCTTATGGTTCGGTGTTTATCTTGGCCGTCGAAGATGCCAGATTTTATGATCGCCATAACATCAGTTTTCTATAAAATCACAATATCAAACTCTTATACGGAAACAAGGAGTTACAAATTACCATATAACAATAGTAAAACGTAGTGATTCATAGAGGCAATTCCGATTTATAACAGTTTTATGTTAGAACTAAAACTTTTGACATTAGTAGAACGTATAATAGACAACAACATTATAGAATATATAACAAAAGAGAAATAAATTGTCTCATAGTGGAAGTCACAGAGTAAATATAAGTCATTGATGAAAGCCTTGGCTCACTTTGTCCAGTAATTCGAGACGTCCCGAGCCACTAAGGGGGAAACATCGAAGTAAATAAAGCGAGGAACACAGTACGGCAAACAATCAACCAGTCTTTGCAGACATGTAATCGGATACAAAATGGTCCTCGCTACCACTCAACTTGCGGCGAGTCGACAAACAGTAGCCTCTCTAAAGGAAATTACGCGGAATTACAACTTTCTGCTTACCTCCCCGAGGACATATAGTGAACGTGTATACGTAAACGTAATATCGGGAATTTCTTTAGTTTCTACCATTGAAAATACAAGATACTGAGTAGTCCTTGAATTTTGTATGAGCTTTCGTGAAGTCGTTTTCAGTGTGCCTGTATTTTTAACGTAGCGTATTTTATTTTTACCATCTGTTTACAGATATACTAAAACTTAAAAGATTTTAAAAGTTTTTTGGTTATCTATTTACAATTTAACAACTTAGGCTCAGCGGTTTCTTTCATGTACAGTCTAAAAAGAGTAGTGGTAAAAATTGTGAAATGAAGTTCATGTCCTTTACTTGAACCTCAGCTATTAATTGTATACTCACTGAATTACATTATAATCCGTGAAGTCGTTAAGTTATAAAATGGTCACAGAAAGATTAATAAATCTGCTTTGGTTTTTGGTATTCTTTAGATAGATGTTAATTATTTGTATATAAATATATTTAAGTAAAAAAATAATTTTAATAATTGTACTATATGAAAGAACATGTAAGAAAAAACTATACTAAGAACTATGACTATATTTCTACTATCTACACTATAAGACTACATAATAAAACAATTTTAATGTATATGTATAATTAATTGTATACACAGAAAACAAATAAATATAAATTTATTCAAAAAGTCCTCTGGTAGTAGGAAAAGTGTAGTTAATTATTATGTTTTACCAATAAATATACATGCATACATAAACTATATATATACCTATATACTATTTATCTCACATTTAAATATTAGATATTCATTCATGTACTTTTACTTGGAATTGTAGACCTATTACTAGTTATATAAATACGAATATACGCACACTTCACCCAATAAATTAAATAAATTATTCGAACACTTAATACTTTATCAAATAACAAAATCAAAAATCTAGTAGCGCAAATAAATATCATTCGACCAACCCTACTTTCTTGCTACTCAGCGATTTTTGATATCTTTCAAATAAGAAATGTCAGAAAGACTGTAGTCAGTAGTCAGAGACGGTCGTCGGTTGCCTTTATTATTTTTCTCTCGAAAGCTTTTTACTGCAAACGCTCTCTCCGTAACGACATTGAGTATCCTTTGTCTTGAATATATGAGCAATTTTTATTCCGAATTTGAAAAAAAATTCAAATATGGGTAAATGATTCAGCAGCACGAAAGTTTCTACGTTTCGTATTTTGTCTCTATCTTTGGTCGGTGCTGAATATGCAATTTTATGGTTATTCGGTTGAATGGTTCGATTTGTGGCGTAATCTGCGATGATGGATGGCCAATGAGCCTCGAGAGTTGCCGAGTGAATGACTCTTCAAAAGGATGCCAATTTGCTGTGACAAGACATATCTCTTATTTGATAATATTTTGTTAAAGCAATTTTATTCAGTCATGATAAATAGGCTAGGCTGAATCTATTTAAATAATAATAAATGGCCACAAAATGCATGATAGATCATTACTTCTTTCAGCACTTATCATTTGGCTGATTCTTTTAATGTGTTTGTAATTTCGAATATAAATCTGCCTACCTATTCTTAATCATTAGTAAATTGAACCCGTGCAAATCCGGACCTGGTGTTAGTATTATTTAAAAATCGTTGAACACGTGGACCATTTAAGTGTAGATGTTTCTCACGGAACTTTTTTGTAATCAACTAAAAAGGTTACTCCTTTTGTCGAGTAAAAAATTCAGTAGACTTTGGTGACATATCAGAGATCTTATCCGCACTAAACCTTCGCACAATGCCCGTTAATAATGGTCGTACAAAAAATTGATCGGTATCAAAAAGCAGCAGTAAATGGGGACAAAAATATCCACAATGCACACATCCAGGCACAACTGGTGACAAAAAACTAAAATATTGTTTACATGTGTGCGTACCGTGCGTGCTACCAAAGGGTTTGGACCTATAGATCTTTTAGATTGAATGGGATCCGTTAAAAAATGGGCGCACAACAGAGAGGGTATTTATTTAAAATGTTTAATAACAGAGCGGGTCGTAAAACTAGCTCTATTTTTCCTTTGCGTTGTCAATCTGATCTTTAGATGTGATATCGTCCTCTCGGCCACTCTCGTTAATGGGGTACCTATGAGGCTGAACCCGCATTGTATGTACACAGATTTCTATACCGGCGACCCTACGTGACAAAACTTTGTCCCTCCCTACATTCAAATATCTGAAGGAGCAATTGAAATCGGAGATGTTAAAGGGAATTAGAGCGGGGGTCTTTTTCGAGTCGTTTTGTTTCGTGCGCGTTTCAAAGCGGGGCTTCTTTTGAATCTCGATCAACCATCGAACTGGAAGTGGGGGGACGTTTATTAGGATTCCCTATGGCCTACCAATCGGCCGATGCGACATCGTAATCTAATAGCTTATTAATGAAGGGGAAGTTTTTTGGGCCCCTATTTTCTATCGTAGTCAAGTTTTTGAAATAATGGATTGCGTCCCGCTAGTTTTTTTTTATCGCCTCATTGAGTAGTATAGCCGTCTTGTTCCTGCGTGTACGTCGCAAAGTGGGAAGGTGGTCGATAGCTCCTCCCACAAAATTTATAATACAATAAATGAGCGAAGCCGTGGCGCGGAACCGGCCGCGCGTGTAACACGTAATGTGAGGTTATTGCGTAAAACAAACGGCAAAAAAGCCGTCAGTGTGAGAGATACTGTTTAGCTCGCGGACCTTTATGTTCCGAGCCGGTGTGAATATACGAGTGAGGTGGATTCCCGTGGATTACATATGCAATAAAGAGGATAATTTAAAATTACGTTCACCACAATCTTGCTAACCATAACTTGTTAAAACACAGCGACGGGGTAGCTAAAGTCTAGATATTACACGTATACGATAACGGGTACGGAAAAATATTTCTAAGCGCTTTTTTCGTATCTTTTGGTTAGATTTTTGTCCGACTCCTCGAAAAGCAGTGTAATACTTTTTAAGTATTTATACTATATACCTACACTCAATAATAATCATTACCATAATACATATTTTTAGGGTCCCGTAGTAAACAAGGACCACGTACCGGCAAGAGCAGCGTAGGAAGACCAGCCACGAGATGGACAGACGACCTCATATAAGTGGCGGGAAGACGCTGGATGCAAGCCGCTTCCAATCGGTCTTTTTGGAAATCCATGGGGGAGGCCTATGTCCAACAGTGGACTTCTTATGGCTGAGATGATGATGATGATGAGTAAACAAGGAACCCCTATAGTTTCGCACTGTCCGTCTACGCGGCTTTGCTCAAAGACTATTAAGTACTAGAAAGCAGCTGTTATTTAGTATGGACATAAATAGATATATTCATATTTATTGATAAAATATTATTATTTTACAATTATAGATATTGGTTACGCCGAGAAAGTCGTAAAATAAAATCATTAAAAAAATGGGTACCTCCCCAACATATAAAGTTATTTTTAACCAACTTCCAAAAAGGAGGATGTTCTCGATTTGACTATTTTTTTGTAATGGTACCAAATAAATTTTATCAAAATGAAATCAGTACTTTGGTTAGTTACTTTGGTATTTATAGGAAACTAATTGGAAAAATATGTCATCCAAGTAAATGGAATTGCATATTTAGACATCGTTTGTGTTAATTTATTAAACTAAGTATAATAATTATGTTTACGTGCAATAGATTTATCTATGAGTAGGTATGTTAATAGTTAGTTCTAGCTGTTAAGTTGGTTTCTAGCAATAAATATTAAACTGCAAACTTTGATAAAGTATCAACGGGATGTAACGTCAGTTCTCTAAAACGTCCGAGGTCAATGAGGTCTAATTAGACCCCTTACAGGTTTAAATTTAATTTAGATTTTCAAAATAATTCGAAGCGGCAAAATAGACGTCTCTGGACTTCTTAATTTAAATCAGCCTTTAGCGCGGCGACATACATTCTTTATACCAAAATCTTTCAGTTCGGCATTGTTGGTAGGTATATGAGTATCGGTCAATCTAGGATACCATATTCGTGAATTTTTTTTAGACTTTACGTCCACGTGATGGAAAGTCTACAAAGGATTAAGTTTGTCATAATAATAAATACTATCATCTTGAAACATAAAATTACCCACCTATCTTCTCTCGTGTCTAGAACGAATCGTTTTATAAGCGGTTGAACATTAATTTAAGAAAGGAAATGATTCGTATTTTGGTAACGCAGCCGTAAAATCTTGGCCTGGTTTCTTGTTGTTTTCACTGGTTTGAAATCTTTTGAAGATTAATTTACCATTTAATCATAGACCACCCTTTAACTTTACTAAGTATTTTCGAGTTACACGGTTAATACAGAGTGTTCGGATGACTGACATGTTTTAGGAAAATATCATTTATAGGTTGACCGTCAACTCGCCTGGTGTTAAGCGACGTTGCGGTTCATGATCGTGCAGGTTATTTGGTTTATGATTTTTAATTCGAGCGAGAAAAATAAATTTTGAAAAAAATACTTAAAGCTTTTATTTACGAGTATGTTAAGACTAATAAACTTGCACCTGTATGAAATTTTATGTCTACGCTGCCTTTGAGCAGTTACCTCTTAAAAAAAACCGGACAAGTGCGAGTCAGACTCGCCCACCGAGGAGGGTTCCGTACAAAATAGTGGATAAAAGGGGGAAATTATATATTTTTTTATATTTTCCTTCATAAACCGAAAAATATACATCGTAAAAATATTTAAAAATCTATTTTAGCTTGTGCTAATGAAGCTCTTTCATATAATACCCCAAATGATACAATTAAAGTACTTTAAAATTTGGACCCTCCTTCCTTGCATAAAGACCCTATTTTTTGTGATTCATTTTTGATTTTTTTCTTTTATGCGTAGGTATTACATGACAATATTTCTTGCCAAATTTCACAGTTATAGGTCAACGGGAACCCCACAGGTTTTGATTCCTTCGAGAGTGTCGAATATGCATTTTTTGCGACATATTCGGCTGTAACTTTTTTTATAAAAACTGCAGTTAGATTTTTCTCTCTGCAGCATGAGAATATGGATTTGCGTAAGTTTTAATTTCAACTAGATACCTTCACGCGTTACTGTGATACAGGTCTTGACAGACGGACGGACGGACAGACAAACAGACGGACAACAAAGTAATTCTATAAGGGTTCCGTTTTTTCCTTTTGAGGCACGGAACCCTAAAAAGGAACCTAGCTGAGCATCAGGTAACTGCTGCCTTATAAAATTTGTATTGCTATCGAAACTGAGTAAGCATGCAAAATAATTTCAAGTCGTAAATTTAAAGGAACTACGAGTACATACTATATTTGTACTAATATACAAATGTAGTTTTCGAAATTTGTGCTAAAATAAATCCGGACAAGTGCAAGTCAAACTAGTCAAGTCGTACAAACTAAATAAAAGGGGGAAATCATATTTTTTTTTATTTTCCTTCATAAACCGAAAAATATACATCATAAAAATATTTAACACATTCCTTGGTCACCACTCGGATCCGAGTAGGGGCTATAGTAGCAGCGCCTTCCACTCGGATCCGAGCGAGCGAACGTTTGAGGTAGCCCTCATTCCTTGCATAGACACATTTTTTTTTGTGATTAAATAAAATATGTGTATAATATGTTTTTTAAGAAAACTGAGAAATTTTATTTTTCTTTCTGCAGCAAGATACTATGAATACAACATATATGATTTTAATTTCAACTCGATACCTTCACGCGTTCCCGAGATAAAGGTCTTGACACCCGGACACCCGGACAGACAGACACACGGACAACAAAGTGTTCCTATAAGGGTTCCGTTTTTTCCTATTGAGGTACGGAACCCTAAAAACAAGTTTGTAGTAACACAATCGATCAGTATTCAATCCAAAACCTTCAATTATGCAAATTGTTACACCGAACACCGGTTATATTGTATTTATTATTATTACCATCTTTTTATACTATTATTTAAATTATGTACTTATAATATTAATTCGGGATCGAATCTGAAATCACAAACTATATGCTTTTCACAAATTATACGTATTAACTGTAATTTCAGTTCAAAACAATAAAATAGTTAAATGTCGTGTCAAAGTGCTTTTCTTTGTACCCTCTATCACAGAAATTATAAGTCATGAAACTTAATTAATAATGACTTTGCAATTGTAGTCTATAAGAAAATATTCTAAAATAAAAACGTTGTACAGGGTGTTACGACCGTTTGTAACTATAATCATAAAACCTAAGGTTAATAATAAACCTAGAACTATCCTATAGTATAGGTCACTAAATATCATAGGGTACTCAATAAGGTAATGGCATAGTTAAAGTGCAGATTAGCAAACAAAGATATGAGGACATCAAAATATTACCGAACATTAAAAAACTTTTTACACAACTTGCTCAATAATGTTCCTTTTTACGTCATGTAAAGAGGGTCAAATTATGTCATTTATGACAAACCGCGAGGGCTTTATTATATTGTACGGGATTTCAATGAAATCAATTGATTATATCACACTGTAACATAATGTGATTTGAAATTGGAACCTAAGCCTACTAGATTGTCTATGTCTAAACTAACTCAAATGAATACTTCTACCATATACGAATAATCGTATTCTCAAATGAATACTTTCTGAGCGCTACTGTGGGTCGGATGACACGTTAAATTGTAGGTCCGGTTGTTTGTTCTTAAAAAACATCAATCGTCAAGCCAGGTCAGAGGCCTTTCGGCGGCTTAATAATTCTGACACTAGGGCTGGCCACTCAGTCTATACGAATTTACATACCCTTGCTACGCTCACGAGTTAACCCTAGACTCCTACGTTACACTCGGGATTCAATAGGTCGCCCGTGGCATAAAACACTCCTTTATCCCCTTGGTGCATAATCTACTATTTTTGTAGATATTAAACTGTGCGTCTTATAATGAACACCTTGTACAAACAGTCAAAAACTAAACCTTGCGTGTCGAGTATAAGAAATACTAAAGTATGAATAAGTTACCATACATTAGGTACACTTGTTTACCTATTTTCTTCCAACCACTAATCCTTAATGGAGTTGTCGTGTTATGGTAATGAGATACAACTTGATAACGTCATGGATCATAATAATGGTGTAAGAAATGCCACCTAAGCACAATTCCAGTGGGTCCCTTCTTTATCGTTCTTTATACTTTGATTTATGTAAAGGAGATAGTTGTAGAGCAGATAGCGTGCGTTTTTTGTATCTGATTTCTATAGAATATTCATCGACAATTATTTTTCTGTCTTTCTATTTCTATTACTTTTTAATTAACTCTTTCATACATATTTGTCTACTTATTATATATATATATATATATATGGCGCTACAGACAGATAAACATACAGTATACTTTTCATACTTTAGGTAGGTATAACCATCCCGCGTTTTTCGTCGGAGGTCTTAAGTCGGAGGTTGTCTTCATGTTGGTTATGTATTGTTGATTTAATTTTACGGTAAAAAATACTTTTCACAAGTACATTTAGGGCTTTTATATTTAAAAAAATATATTAATGAGCAAGTGAGAGGTCCAGTTCGGTGTATTTAATAATTTAATTAATATTGCTTACCCAAGTTTCGTCATTAATAATGGATAATAATTATTTACATAGGTATTTGTATTAGATCTATTTTAGCCGAATGCGTAAGAAGGAGGGTAATGGTTTTCGAGTATGTATATGTATGTTTCTATGTGACAGCCTGCAGCCTACAAGGCATGACCGATTTTGATGTGCGAGGTGTCATTAGATTCATCTAATGCATTCTAATCTGCGCTTCCAGAGTGTCATAGGTTATAATTTTTTTGTAATAATAATTCCTACATCTGTTGCAAACATAAAAAAAAAAACTTTTTTACGTAACAAATTATTTTGTAATAAACAAGAGATCTAGAATTATTTTAAAGAATGCGCATTTACAATCTATTATAGCCATTTTACGCATACTTTCTTACAAAAAACGTACACTCAACAGTGTATCAAGCGTAACGAAATCGTAGGGTGCAAAAACTGCTTTTCTGCAGTCGGGTATTTTGTTGTTTTTCTTTTAATATACATATTTGTAATCAGATATATCATAATCCTAATTTCCTGAATAATATCACAGCAAAAGTAACTCTGTCTGTCTGTCTCTCTGTCTGTTTGTTAACGTTTCACGGCTAAACGGCTGAACAAATCATTACAAAATTTACCACAGAGAAAATCTTGGAGAGGGATATACTTAAGCTATATTTTGTTATCATCATCATCATCATCATCATTAACGCTTTTCATCACTACGCGGGTGAATCTGGGGGCGCAGCTAGTAACAGATAAATAATTAATTGTTAATTATTCACACTTACATCGACATAGACGTATCTTTGCTTGTGTCAAAAACAACCACAACAATAAACAAAACAAACAAAAACAGTCATCTTTGTCACAAACCGGTTTCAACCCAGCATTAGCTGGTTGAATTAACCAGCGCTGGTCTTTCGTTACTATGTTCACTGGTACAGCGTTTATAAGATTGTACATTTTTTAATATAATTATATATATTCTCAGAATTAATCCAACAAAATAATACTAAGAAATCGGCCGAACTTATCACAAAAATGGTGTTAGTGACCTAAAATGTTTCGATGTTATCAGATGAGCTATGGGCCAATAAATAGGTCAGTTTTATTGTTTTTGGGCTTGAATGATGTGTTGGCTATCGTTTGGAGAACGCCGAACCTACTCCGATAAACTTCCAATGTCAGGCTGTTCGATAACAAAACTTTTTACCCGGTTGCGCAAGATGAGAAGGTTATGTTTTTCGAGCGTAAATAAATGTATGTATGTATGCATGTATGTGGGTATTATGTATATATGTATGTGTTAATAATATCTCACTAGGCTAAACAGCTGGACGGAATTATATGTGCGAGGTGTTAGATTTCCCTTCACTCTCTGAGTGTAACAGACAGGCATATCATTTTACTTGTAATAATAATAAGAAAACATTCACACAAATAAAAAGCGCCTTTTTAGGGTTCCGTACCCAATGGGTAAAAACGGGACCCTAATACTAAGACTTCGCTGTATGTCCGTCCGTCTGTCACCAGGCTGTATCTCATGGACCATGATAGTTAGATAGTTGACATTTTCACAGATCATGTATTTATGTTGCCGCTATAACAACAAATAGATACTTACTAAAAAAATAGAATAAAATAAATATTTAAGGGAGCAATTCAATTCAATCAATTCAATTCCCATACAAGAAACGTAATTTTTAGGGTTCCGTACCTCAAAAGAAAAAAACGGAACCCTTATAGGATCACTTTGTACTGTCTGTCTGTCTGTTTGTTACTTCTTCACAGCTAAACGGCTAAACCAATCGTTACGAAATTTGGCATAGAGATTCTTTAGGACCTAAAGAAGGAGATAGACTATATTTTATAATTATCATCATCGTCGCCTTTCATCACTATGCGGGTAACACCGCAGGCCATAGTAGTACTATATAATTTTATAGTTCAAAAACTGAAACAACCGACTTCAAAGTACGCTACTTCGTTGCTTACTTGTAATATTAAAAAGGATTAGAATACATAAAGTTCATATTACCATCATGCTCAGTCGGGTAATAATTAAACAAAACGCTTAATCGTCGAAGTAACTCTATTTTCACCTTATACACATTGGATGAGAAGTAAGAAGGTTTTACTCTTACTAAATCCTTCCCGGTTGTAAATTTTTTATAGAAACCTCTCTTCACCCGCTAGTTTATTTTTTGCCAAAAGCTCCGTCTTCGAAGATTAGAAAACGTGCAGATGTTTATACGATAATCCTTAACATTTTATACTTTTGCAAAGAAAAACGTGTAAGTGCAACTCTGCGATTCTATAATCTGTTGCACTTCACTCAGGAATATAGTGAAAATTTTCATTTTTAGATATTATTCAAAAAGTAATAAAGCAATGTCTATAAAATAAATATGGGACCAACTTGGGAGCATTCTCTATATATGTCAATTCAAGAAACACAAAAATTGGTTCACTAATGACGGAGTAATCGGTGAACAAACATACAAAAAAAAAACATACGGATCGAATTGATAACCTCCTTCTTTTTGGAAGTCGGTTAAAAAGCGAAAGTATATTTCTCTCTGTAAGGTTTTTGTTACCTTCTCAAAACTAACCGGTTGAAATCATAATGAAAGTAATAAAGATATAGCTGGGAAGCTTTAAAAGAACTATGTAATAAATACAACGTAGGCACACTTCACTAACATCATCGCGAATTTTATTACTCGAGTAGTGCTGCTACGCGATTAAATCTATAGGTCAACTTACCTACCTACCTAACTTTTGTTTTTGTGCAATCCTTTCATAGTTTAATATTCGAAACAAGAATGCAAGCTCTAACTTTCATTGTAATGTAAATAGACTACGCTATACATTCTTCCATTTTCAAAACCTCTCACGTACGTATACGCGTGAGTCAAAAACGAATAATTTAGTCACAAGTGTAACAAACTCGAACAAAAACAACGGTTACTTGTAAAGCAGTACCTGTTTCAATGTACTCTAAGTGCTCGCGCGTACTCTTTGACAAATATACAAGCATTGTTGAATTACAGAGACAAAAGACTCGCGTTATGTGAAAAGGGGTCGACTCCCCGTGAAATAACAACTACCCGCAAAATGTACGCGGAATTTAATATTTACTTAATACAGATTTGAGGTTATAAAAACCTAGCTCTGATTTTATTTTGCCTTGTTAAACAATATTGTATGAGTTGGGTGTTATTAAAAGGTTATTAAATGTAGGATAGACTTAAATTTAGTATAGTAGTAGTTAGCAGTATCCTTTTGTAAAGTAACAGTTTACGGCAGACGGAGGAAAACGAGTGACACTATCAGCCTAGAAACTAGAGATCGACAAAGAATGTTCTTTTACCACGGAGATGTCTGATTTTTAATAAAAACTACGTGTCACTCGCGTCTGTTTTGAGTCGAAAAAGTGCAAGGCGCGTGCGACCGAGTGTGACGTTTGTGTTGTTCTTTGAAAAAGACCGCCGAATGCGATTGATAGTATAGTCGGATTTTTCGACTCAAAACAGACGTGAGTGATCCGTAGTTTTTATTTAGAATATGTGAAAACCACATTAGTTTCCATAGTAAAAGAGACGTCTGATAACATTTGTTATCAGACTCGATAAGAGAACATACCTACTCTAAACTAAAGTACTATTATTATTAACGGGATATTTACCGCGGTTCGCGTTAATTTTGAGCTACCGATATTTCGGCACAGTTACATGTACCATGTTCACGGGCGACTGAAGAACCACGGTAAATAAGTATTCCGTTATTAATAATAGTATTTTAATGAATGACCGTGATAGTTTAAAAAAGTGTTATACTCTAAACTGCCTATAGAGACAAATATCTCTAGTAGTAATAGACGAAGGTAACATAAAAAAAAACATATTCGAACATTCTCGGCAATGTTCAATATACGACTAACCATGAGTGTGTTCCGCCGTGTCCATGAGGCTCAGTATGCTTGGTCAAACTTTGAAACTACGTCACTCATCTTCTTTTACTGGAAACTATCTAGGGCTATCGGCTTAGTTTTTTTCTCAAAAAATTGTTTTTAGAATTAGGTATACGACTACGATACTTTATCAAAGACGGCTACTCTAAAAACCCGAAAACGGCAAAGCTACTTCTGACACAAACTATACAATACAATAGATCTTTAGGTATGTCACATAAGCTTACTCATTCATACCTACACGTGCCACAACGCAAGATGAATTGCCGCTCCACACAAATAACTTTTAACAAAAACTATCTTATACCGGACTATCTATACTCATCTCGAACTTTGAAGCTATTTGTTATGTTTAGTTCACTTCGATCCATTGACTTTTGTGGGTATCCGCAGCGTCTTTTGTCATCGGGTCGAGAGCAAGCGGCCGTGTAATATGAATTAATAAGCATGAAGAATTATTATTATAGATTTATTTGTCGTAGATTCCTGGACGTTTTGCCCGCATTGTGTTTGAAGACGCAAGCTGTGAGTCCGGAACGAATTTTGGAACATCACGTGCTCGATGCTCAAGACTCAAGATAGTTTTGAAGGACTTTGTTGACCGAACAAATGAATTGAGTAAATGAATAAATTATAGATTGTCTAGCTTGCATACCGGATAGCTAATTTTCTTATTCGCGTATGTAATACGTGAAGATCAGGCGTCAACCAACGTAACCCAAACATAATACTTAGTAAATTATTTGAACATAGCCACAGAACATGGCATGTGTCTGTTGTACCTACTTATTGTTGTGCTAAAACGTTTGGTCGTGAGGTCTATTGTGCGTAGAGCTTCTTTTATCTATGAATAAGGCAGAAGATTTTTTTAAACAGGCTTTATCTAATCTTTATTTCAGAAATCTCTAATCTTCAGAAATATGATATAATTTTTTTGTAAGTAAACATGTGTGTTTTATATAAATAGCTTAATATTAAGTAATATAATTGTCCAGATAGGTGATGATATTTTAAAACTGAATCCTGAACTCTTGTATTTTGTTCTTTTATCGCAAAATTTACATTTAACCACTAAATCTGGTGTTAGTAAGCGGTGATGTACTTAGTCGAAAATGGATCGCTAGAATTAAAAGATAATATAAATTTAAAAAATCTTACACACGACAACACTTTTGCAAAGTGAACAAGATTGTTGTAATACTTTTGCCCATAGAGGTGGGAAAAAAAATCAAATTTTGTTTAATATTTTGTAATATTGTGTTTTAGATTTTTACTCGGGTTTCCCATAAGTACGTATATTTAGAAGTTTTCTATCTAGAATATCTAAAATGTTTAGTTTGATGTTTATAAAAAAAATCTCACATTCCCAAAAGCTAATACTACACACTATTAAAAATAGATGATAATAAGCGATTTAAGAGTCTATAGTCAGACCGTCGTTCGTGTCGTTCGCGCATAGAAACATTTTGTGTAGGTATATGAAATGACTTAAAAAATTGCCGCTCAAAACACTAGAAAGCAACATCAAAGTTCTCGACAAAAAATAATATAATCCAATTTAATTTTCATACTTATGAATAATTTTTACGTAAAAAAATTTGTTAAAAACCTTTTATGTATTA
The DNA here is from genome assembly GCA_947563715.1 of Lycia hirtaria. Classification (NCBI taxonomy): domain Eukaryota; kingdom Metazoa; phylum Arthropoda; class Insecta; order Lepidoptera; family Geometridae; genus Lycia; species Lycia hirtaria. Next base: position 2,907,751 of record OX387380.1, read on the forward strand.
AAATTAACTTGCACTAAAAAGATTGTTTTTGTCGAAAACTAGTGGTGATGCTTTCCAGTGTTCTGTGGGACTATTTTTTTATAAGTTCATTCAGTCATTTTCTATCTTCAAAAATGTTGATATGCGCGAGCGAGAGGGACGATGGTCGAACTACATACTCTTAATTCTCACAAAGTATATTTTTGCCCCCCACCAAAGTGTCACATAAAATATCATGATGGATGACAAATATGGTGACAAGTTCATAATAATTTTCTTTAAAAAATACGTCGTAGTCTCTTCAAATTTATTGAAAGATTAGGATGAAGCAATAAAAAACTAATTTAAAAATGGCTTAGCGTCACATGTGTTGAAATATCGAAATAAGTTAATGTCTCTTTATAGACGAAGACAACTTTGTAACATATGGAGGCTTCATTAAGATCCTATGGTTTCACTTGTAATAAACATTCTTTTCTTTTGTGTTAGGTATCGTGTCGTATTCATAAGCCTTTAAATTTCTCCTCTGGATTTATAATGGAGGAGGCGATTTAGGATTTGTCAGTTAGTCACTCAAAAAATTACCTTTAATAGATATAAATTAAATGTACGACACTCACGCAGTCTCCTCGGGTTGTTATTAACTTATGTAAAAAAAAATATGAAATTTTGAAGAATATTTGTGATGGTGTTTCTTGTTATAAAAAGACGATTTTTTGTATAAGTTCATCAGTCATCTTATATATCTTCAAAAATGTAGGTATGCGCTATTAGCGATAAGGCCGCCTTTTGTACCTTTCTAACGCCTTAATTATGTACCTAATGTTATTTTATTATGGTGTCAATAAAGTGTTTTTGTATTGTATTGTATTGTATGCGTGAGCAAGACGGACGATGGTCGGACTCTTTGATGGATGACCCAGCGTCGTTGCGCAACGTGAGTTGTATATAAAAATCGACAACCGAATAACCGTCACCGTTTGACAGCAGTGAAAATATATCAATTAATATATTTTGAAAGTAGTAGTTAGTAGAAGTTAGTAGGTAAAGATTTCTATCTAACCTCATCTTGCAAGGATCGAACATAATAAAAATTACCCGTGCGGTCCCTGCGTGGTCACCACGCGAACAGATTTGCGTCATCTAAACGCACCCATAAGGTCCTCGTTTTTACGGTCAAAGGTAAAAGGTCAAAATTTTGACAACCATATTACATCTGGTATCATCACGTTGAGATTTGCACACACACACACACGTAACTTTAATAACAATATAATGGTGTTATATAAAATTACTGTTCGGAACTAAAAGAAAGTTATCGTACATATATACTGTTCGGAACTAAAAGAAAGTTATCGTACATATAATTAGTAACAATAAAAGTAATTTTAAATTTAATTTCGGATAAATTAAATTATAATTTAATTTATCCGAAATAAACTTTTCCTTCATTCATATAAAAAAATTAAAAACAACTTTAATCTAAATCTCTCAAAATCATCTAATAAAACTATTACAAATAATGCTCAAAATAATGGAATTCCCGTCTGAAACTGAATTTCATGAATTTTCCACTGAATGTTAGCAATCAAGCTTTAATCAGTTAAGTAGATGTAAGACTCATTCACAATCAAACAGTTCTCAAAGTGAATCAAACTCAGGTGCCTCTCTATCAAGCAATCAATTAGCTTAATGAGAGCGTTGAGAAATCAAATCAACACGAGGAACAGTGGTTTTGTCGCGAAAATAAGATATGTGATAGTTTGTATAAAGATATAAAATCCGTAGGACAAAGAGCTAAAAACAAAAACAAAAATTATTTTCACGAGAGCTCATACTTAAATAAAGAAAATGATACTAAAAAAATACCTAAAGTAAAAATAATGCAATTTTCAACGTGACCTTTAAAACTAATCGACCTTAACTTTCAAATCAAATGTATTTAAGTACAATGTATTGTATTGTATTGTATTGTATTGTAGATAGATAGACAACTCTTTATTAAAAGACCACATTGTACAAACATATTGAAAAATGGCAATATTACTATGACTAATCTTTCAATAGGCGGCTTTATCGCTTAAAGCGATCTCTTCCAGGCAACCATGCACGGAGTAGGATAGCACTGATAGTGGCCTTTAAAACTAAAACATACATATTTGCGTACACAAAAGTGAAAATACTACAGAAATAACAAATCTATATAGTATAATATAATATGCATACATACCTATTTATATGAAAAAGAAAGGAAATATAGTAATTTATTCATTTAAATAGTGTGCTTTTACACATTTGTATTGTATTGTATATTTTGTATTGTATTGTAATGACGAAACCAAACCAATGAAACAACTTTATAAAGTATATTTTTTCACTAATAGCTTCCGTACAACTATTTATCTTAAAAATCAGTAGTGAATAAGAAAACAGCAATCAAAACTATCACGAGAAGGCTGCAATAAAAGTAACTGGGATTTAATTAAAAAACATAATCATCAGAACACGACGTTAACCGATTGAAATTTACGATGCCGCTAAAACAGAGAGAAGCAATAATTCAAATCATTTCTAATAAGAAAATTATGTAAAATAGGCCTATTATAATTAATAATTCAGGTTGAAATGAGAAACACATTAATACAAGACGTTAACGGCCTTAGACGCGGTATTTTCTAACAAATTAAATATGTTCTGACATTAAATCTTACATTTGGCTCGTATAAGTACGTGAAAACCAATCTGTGTTTTTATTATAGTTTTATATACTCATTTGATTCGTATCGCACACGTCAAAAAGAACCTGGTTCTTTTTGACACGCGATTCCTAGGTATTTATTTGTATAAAAATTGTTAACACGTAGATAGATACTTTTTGGCTAACTTTGACAACTGTCTTTGTTTGCATTGACGATCGACGATTGGGATTTTGTGTGATTTTTTTCTCTGCCAGCACCCAAACCCAGCTCTACAAAATACCGGAGCGTGGCTCTGCCCTGCTAGCATGGAAGGTAGATAAAACGTTTTTGTCCACGTTGTTATGTCAATTATCAATGTCAGTACATACTTTATTTCCTCTAAAGGGTGGATAAAACGGGGGAAAGACTATTTGTCCATGTTCCATGCTAGGGCAGGTCTCCACAAACTAGTGAAGATATTTATGTGTAAATTATTATCTAAAAACTCTCTTTCTGAATCTGAAACTCTCGGCAGCTTAGCCAGTAGACCGTCTGACTTGCGATCCACAATTTCTGGGTTCGAATCCCGCAACAAGTACCTCTGTCTTTTCGAAGTTATGTACATATTGTTGATTACCGCTTACTTCAAACGGTGAAGGGAAAAATCGTGAGGAAACGTACATGTCTGAGAGTTCTCAATGTTCTTGAAGATGTGTGTACTTGCACCATACACTATAGTACAGTATGTTTTTACAATGCAACATAAATGGAGAAGCACTGCAAGATGAGCAGCTGCCCGGGAGAGTGACGATGACAACAAGTACTTAGTCACCGTCATTGCAACTACGGCCTCTCTGACAACAGTGTACGATTAAGGAGAATCATCTAAACCATAATATTTTCGTGCATAAAGAAAAAATGCATAATATATTAAAATTATAGGAAATGCAATCTTGTAATACTGAAAACTCACGTTCATTTTGTAAGATTAAGGTATGCACCTAAAGTCAAGTGAGATTGCATAAACTTTGCGTGATTATTACTTATCAACACTTTTTATAAGCATTTATTTTATCAGCATCCGAAAGAATTTCTTAAAGTGCATAAATAAAAATGTCAAATAAACTAAAACGTTTCGCTATTTAAGTTCAAATTATTACTATAGTCACTACATTTAATTAATCTATCTTTTATTTATACGTTCTTATAATTACAGCTCTCAGTCACTCTCAGTGATACGTTAAATGAATCTCGTATCTTTAGAGACAAACTTAATTTATAAAATAAATTTCATTTCATTTTGGAAAGCAGGAGTAGGTAACTGTGTTAAAATAGAATCAAACAACTTTAACAAGATAACAACTACGACAGTTAAGTTTACTTTAACCATAAAATGGTAATAAAATAAATCACAAAATTAAGTGTTGATAATATACCTATGTATAAATGATATGGGAGATTAATTGGGTAATAGATTTATGGGTATGAAATTAGAATGTGCTTCTATGCTCGAAGATGTGCTGCATATCTCTATCCCTATTATTCCCTATTAACGTAATTATCATAACTTACTTTTATCCATTGCTAGACATAAGTTTCACCGCTGGACATGTATCATCATCATCATTTAAACCTTTATCGATTCACTGCTGGTCATAGGTTTCTTCTTTATAAAACCATTCTTTCCGGTCCTGCGCTGATCTCATCTAGTTTTTGCCATCTGACTTGACGATATCGTCTCTCTCTCTCTTAATGCTGAGTTGAAACCGGATTGTGTCGAAAACAACTGTTGTTTTTGTTTATTTTATGTGGTTATTGTCGTGGTTGTTTTTGTCACAAATAAAAATATGTCTATGTCTATGTATTATATCTAAGAGCATCCTACAGTTAAGTATAGGTTCTACTGCAGATATTGCTTACTGTTATTTTAGCGTATTTCTGCCTTGAGTTATGTCAGTAGGTATGTTTTATTCAATTTAATCACCGTCACTGTTTTCCATCAATACCTGGGTTGAACCGCAGGCCATAGCTTGTTTCTAATAAATACACATCATTTCTCGAAAAGAAGGTTACCTTATTTTTAGTTATTTATTAGTTTAACAAATCATATATATGCACTTTGTATAGTTTGACTATCTAAAATTCTTGGTTTTACGCTCTATGTTATAGCTTAGAGAACAATTCGTTTTTGAGGATAAAAATAGGTTTTTGGTTATTTTGTAGTAAATACAATTCATAGATAGGTACTATATTAACTTTCTTGAAAATAAGCAAGTAATAAAGATTATTCCATGGTTAAAAAATTCTCATTTATGAAATCATGCAATCGTGCGATGATATAAATAAACGTATTGTCGCAAACTTGATCAAAACAACGCTGTGTCGCCATGCCGTATAAATCAAATTCCCATAATGCAAGGCAATAATTCAAAAAATTACTCTTTAATTTCATGCTCGAGGCACAATAAAAAGAAGTCGGGAACGTAAAAACACTCCCGGTGCCGCCATCTTGATTCGGCAGCGGCCGTTGCGCGCACGCATTTTGCTCGCATCCAGGTGTTTCTGACAAAACAATCGACTCTCGAAGCGAGAAAGGGGCGGAGGGCCCATTCATAAAAGTTTTACGAAATACGCCAAAAATAAAAGCGTGAATGCACAAAAAAGTCGAAAGCTTATTTTGATACCCAATGTAATATTTTATTATATTAACTACTTAGGGATGTGAATAATGGGAGTGTTGAAAATTATGATATTGGTAGTATTGTATAGCAGTGTAGGTATATTTTGTAATGGGATCACCTACATAGACAAAGACATAGACAGAAATTTATTGTGACAAAAAAACATACAACACAAAATAAAACCTTGTTAACGGTGTTTTTTTAACACGTTAAATACTATTAAATCCAAAATATATACTTTGATACAAATAAACAAAATAGTGTAGTACCTTTCGGTGTATCAATCATTTAGTTTTGACTATTGTCTCCATTTTTGTAGAAACAAATTAGAGCAGAACAAGACGGCCCCTAAAATAATTACTTTTGCAAAAAAATCTACCCTAACGAATAAAGCACATATGTCCAGTCCCCCACACATTCAACTAAAACCAACCGTAACAGTAGTGCACCTATCACAATAGCCAATATCACTGATACTATCGTATCGTTACATGTTTTCATAAGCCTCAAGGACCGCCTTTACTACGGACCGAAGAACGTCACGCTCCACCGATCTTCAATGCAAATAATTAGGTGTATACCTTACAATTTGCCAAAGATCTCTATTGTGTACATTATGCTCTAAGTGGATTCCCTACACAAAGGATCCCGCTTGACACAGCTACCTTTCGCTCCGTGTGTGTATAATGTTATTATTCCCAGCCGCATCTGTCACAAAAGCCGTTGCGTTCTAATTTTACAGTTTAATCAGCGTTAAATGCTCTCAAAGTTACCGCTGGAAAAAATGGAACCCTCAGAAACGCCGAGGAATGTGGACTACATAAATCATTTGATGTCGATGACGGTTCATAAAGAGCACTCTACTTGAATTTGACAGAAACGGGAATGGCAAAAACGTGAGAGATTGGCGTAATAAAAGTGCTAGATTTCTTTGTGATCGATGTCTGGATTTACTTATTTTTTCTTAGTCTAGGCATATGGATCAAATTGTGATCCTTAAATCGAATTGATCACGTAGATTTTGGATCAGCACGCCCTTCGTTTATTATCTATTTTAAGCGAAATTTTAATTGGTTTTAGGATGACAATGAATTTGACCAACAGTGGGAATATTATGGTTATGGTGCGTATTCCACTAAATCTAGATTATGCCTGCCACGTCACTAACCATTGCTTATTGTATCAAAATTAACATATCGTATGTCATCGAATTTCATGTAAGCCGTCGCTTAACATCAAGAGATTTGGAGGTCAATCGTAGATCTATCTTGCGAAAAAAAAAGCAATGAATAATGACATGGTGATAAGGTTAGACGAAATATAGACGTTCGCCGGAAAATACAAAAGATTTTATGAAATAATGTTTTATTAAGCTACATTAAAAAAAACACTTAATAAGTACTAAGTTAGAATAATAATAGAAAACTATTATTTCTAAAAAAATATCACTTAAGTGATTAACTTAGTACTTATTAAGTGATTTTTTATGTAGCGTATTTAAACATTATTTCATAAAATCTTTTGCATTTTCCGGCGAACGTCAATATTTCGTCTGAATATAACTGAACAAGATCGGTAAGTAAGTAGGTAGGTACTACATAGTTCTATACAACATTACTCGTTCAAAATGCAGAAGATGCATCATAAAGTTTTTCACAAAAGAAACAAATTTCTAAAGTCCGTCTTCGCAGTAAAGAATAAAATGAATAAACCAACGAACTGAAAATACATCATACTTGTCCCAACAAATTTACTTTCACAATATCATTCGGTAGCGATTACAGTGATAGATCTAAATGGTCGCATCAAAGAGACTCAGTTTATAGAAATATTAATATCATAGGACTAGACGTGAGTTCATTCATATACAAAGAGATATGTCATCCATTATGTCTCATTGTGGACTGACCACTTAGCGCTGAGAGGAAATAATTTATTCAGTGAACGCCGCGGTCTATCTTCTTGTTCTGGGCCACTGAGAGACGGTGCTTTGAGGTATTCTACTTTTCTGTTAATAAAAATAGATAAAACGGACTTGAAAAGAATTACTTTTATGTAGAAAATACTATTAAATAATAAATAAAAATACTCTTTAATACAAAATATCTTATACGTACTTCTTTTTATCCAAAGTACTTGCTATAACATTTAATTACTACCATCATTAATTTCATGCAGTATAAAACTGCAGTTGTTAGCTGTAAAAGCAGCAAATTTATCATTAATTTATAATTCGTTTGTTCAATTGTAATTCATTCATCATATAGTTACCTAGTTGTGTAAAAGTGGTAGCAATAAAAGTGAAATAAAAGTATGATTTCTTTAAAACGTACAAAAAGTTATTGTTACATGTATTAGGTTATAAATTAAATTTCCACCAATAAATTTCGATTGAGAGAATTTGAAATGCGGTCGGACGAGAAACCATGGTAATTTATCAAGACTGGTTATGTAGACTATTAACCCAATCAAAGGAAGTGAGTACCTATCGCCTATTAGCACGTGCTCTGCCAAATTCATTATTCTACCACGCCCGTCCTCAAATTGATTTGTTATTACCAACAAATTGGTGTGAAGAATCAATTAGCTTCTGGTAGCAAATATTAATTACTTTCCTCCGGTCTGGTTCACAAAAACAGCAGATGTAAGGTTGAGTACAGGCTGCATTATTAGTTGCTCAGTTATGAACGCCTTTTTTCGATTTGCTAACCGCCCGTTCTATAACATCTGTGTTTCACGGTACGATATGAAATGGCGATACACACTGTTTTGAAAATTAATGAACATAACTAATACTGCAAATATTTAACTGGCATTATTTTAATACGACAGAAAATTTTGTGATCTACATGCTTGAATCGATTATTTTTACTGACGCCACTTATTTAAAAAAAAAAAAAACAATTTTTCCTATAACTAATACAGACAGACTTTCAGTGGTTGGATTAAGTACTAAGCTAAAGGTCTCAGCTCCATGTCTAGAGGATGGTGACGGGGTCGTAACAAACCCACAGTGTAGTGTGGGCATTACACATACGCCACGGAAGTAACACGAAAAAAAACGGTAAATAGCGTCAGCAACTTGATGCCAAGAATCAGTGGCAGATGCCGGTGCCGCTCGTAATTGGTGAACGCCATTCTTCGACGTCGTGCTGGTACCCGTTCATTGTTCCTGCGCCGTATCATCCTAGCTAAGCCGTGTCAGCAAGTTTTAGACCTCAGAAAAATCTGATTTATAACCAAAGCTTTAGGCAAGTAAAGATCTCAGATGTTAAAAGTACCAGGACTACCTTAGCAAAAATAGTGTCAGTTGATACAGTAATCGTTTATACCAAACTTTACGTATACGGTAAAGATAGTTTTTAACACGCTTTTATTAGGTCGACCTGTATGTAACTATGTAATGAAATCTAAGGTAACTAATTTAACCATCTTCCAAGGATCGTAGCATCATGAAAATTGGCAGCTGTATGTAGTTCTGATGACAATACAATAACCGTACCATAGTACCATAGTACTGTCGAACTGATCTGATGATGGAGCCGGAAGATATGAACTAGAACTTCATGATGGAACATCGTATCATAGCTGTGTTTGGATTTGTTAGAAAAGTCTTGTAATGAACTTTGACCACAATAATTTGTAGCGTGTTTTTTAAACTGTAATTTTTATTTGTCTTTAGGTAATTCTTAGTTTTAGATTGCATGCTATTATTATATTTTAAAATACATAATAATTTTAAGCTACGCTGCTCGATTACTCATTCAACAGTACGTATAGCCGGAGCTTCTTAATTATAACACTTGTCTATATCCCGCGTGAGTGTATGACTGTACAGATCAGAGATTTATAGCGCTCTTGCCGCTTGCTGTTGTTCGACTTTTTGTTCTGAACGGTTAATCACTGGATGATCTTTGGGTAATATGTTTTTGGTTTCGTCTGGTGCTTGTGTAATTATTGTGGTGGAATTATTTTCATGTTCAACTTTATTTTTATATTGTTATAAGTTTGACGTGTATATCTGTGTGTCTGTATGTGGCATCGTAGCTTTCAAACGGATGGATCGATTTGATATTTTTTTTGTTTGAAAGAAGATTTAATTGATGGTATTCTTAGCTATGTTTCATCAAAATCGGCTCGGCCGTTTTGTTTCTGCCGAAATTTTTTGAGTTTTTTTTAACATATACTTGCAATAACATTATTGTTGTTTGATCATACAAGTATTAGTTTAGTAAACTCAGAAACCTCGCCAAAAAATACGGCTGAACCAATTATCACTAAACATAGCTAAGAACAATCGATGAATCTTCTTTCAAACAAAACAAAACTAGATCAAAATCGATCCATCCCTTTAAAAGTCAAATTATAACACACCTATTTTTGGGTCGGAGCTTAAAAACTGTGTTTTCTTGTTCATAAGAGTTTTATTATAAAAACAAAGAAAGGTAAAATACTTATACACACTTTAAAAAAATATTTAAAGTTTTACTGGTCCGTTACAAAACTTATTATCACTAACGCCCGTAAGTAATTAAGAGTTCATTTTGTATAACTGGTTTTCAATCTCAACCATAATATTTATCATAGAAACTATAACAAGGTGGAAGTTTTTATTTTGTAACTTGTATTAACTCTGAGCAATAAATATGTTTTAAATTGATTACCGTTAATTTACAAAGAAATGGACCGCCTATCTTTAATTACATTTATGGTCATTGCGGTCTGATTCTTCTATCTTAAACTATGGGAAGCTGTTTCTTCGTCTTTCCATAAATCTTTGATCGTTATTGCAACGGATGGCTCGGTCAATTTTGGATGGGTGATCGCAATGGCGGTGTGGATTCGCCGCAGTAAGCTAAGGTAAGTCTAGCAACATGTTCATTAATAGGAGAAGAATAATTGGTTGTCATATACGGCAAAAAAGTTTCATTTGTCATAGACATTCGAAACAGCGTCTAATTTTGACACTCCTCCTGAAAACAAAGTTTTGGTGAATCTTCTTTGTTTTATGTTTTATTTTAATCATTTCTATCGTAATTAAGGACGTATCAAACAAACACAAAAAAAATGTTCTATTGTAATCGGGATTTTCGAAATAAAATGGAAAATAATAAATATCAAAACTTTTCCTAATTTCTATTAAGTATTAAAATTAGACATAGCAGTATTATCTTAAGACATAAATTTCTTCGAATACTTACTGTAATGTTTTAACATTAAAAATCTTTCTAAGATAAGAATTAAGGAGTCAAAACATATAAATCAAAACTCATAAGCTCCGGAAGCATTTAGACAGGATGAATACTTTCTATTCATAACGTAATAAAATTTTGTAAATAGTCTCTCATAGCTCATCCCTACAAATCTCAGCTTCATAAATTATAACACATGACAAAATGATTTTTAATGTGTCTTTTTGTGTGTGTGTGGAAAGTCATTACCTACCCGAAACTCATTTAAACGTAATGCCATTGAAGAATTTTTGTCCTTAAATTAAAGGATGGGTTTTTTCAACACCTTTGTGTCATCAATCTGTTCTTGAACGCTTTTAGTGCCATGTTATTTCATAGCATATTAGTTTAACTAGATTATATATCAACATCTAAACTTGAGTTTACTGACTTTGTTTTAAAAATATGAGTTGGTAAAATTGAATGCTATCTAAGTTACAAAATATATGTACATAAATATATTTTTTCATAAAATAAGTTTTTCACAAATATATTAATTTAAATGTTGTGAAAGTCTAAATAAAAGCATATCTGTATTTTTTAAGGTGTAAAATGTGTTACTTATTCATCATTTGAATTATTTTTCTCGTACCTACCGTCTCAAGTCGATCCATCTTTAGTACTGTGTTCATCTTTAACTACGGCTACTTGTGCCCTTGTTACACTTTAGTCACATATAGAGGGCAACAAATAGAGAATGTGTTATCTATTTTGTCTTTAGTGACAGTAATTAATGGGTGGATTTAAACGCTTCCTCACGCTCCTGACATTAACTTAAATAGGAACGATTTTCTTTTGCTTGTTCCATCCCCTTTGATTCGTGTATTTTTAACTTTGCACTGACTATATTTGTGTATCAATTTGTTTTCCGTGGCGTCACCATTTTCGATGCTTTGATGTTCTAAGTAGTTAGATGTCTGGCTATCTTCAGATTAACAGGCATTTAGAAGCTGGAGAGCGTTGAATATGGTGCAGTTGGTTCTGGCTTGTTTAATCCTGACAAATCTTGACGGTATTAATGAATTTGCTGTTCTAATTTTAGGAAGATGTTGATTTATTGGGATGACTAATAATTAAAAAGTGTTAAATTATTTAAATAAAAATATGTGTTGTTATTAACACAAAAAGTGTTATTATTTACATAAATATCTATCTTAACTAATATTATACAAGCGAAAATATCTCTCTTTCTTCGTTTGTATTATTTTCTTTTCGTTTTTTTTTTCATCGAATTAATAGATATAAATTTAAAACAAAAATAGTTTAAAATCCAGAAAAAGACATATAGGTTACATTATATTATCATTGTCATAATCAGCATTTATCATAACTACGGTTCAGATGGAACCGCGGGGAGCGATTAGTAATCATGTTAACGCGAAAGTTAAGTTTTATTGTAAAAAGAGTCTTTGATTTGATTACTATCAAATCATATTGTAATAGGTTGTTATGTTAAATCAAGCTACTCAGATAAACAAACAATTGAGAGAAAACAGATTTTCGAAGTGAGATTTAATTATTGCATCCAGGTGTTCTAATACATCACGCTTATTTATGTTAATTGCTGTTATACTTGATTGATTTTTTGCAAAGCTCAATAGAGCTTTTGGCACAAATAAACAGAGTAACATAAATATGCCCTTTGTTAAAGGCTACATTATTATTATGTAAGCTTAGTCATGTACCTATAGCTTATGAATATGTTAAATATGACTAAGCTGAAGCCGAATTTCTATATTAGGTGAAATGTAATTTTATAATAAATCGAAAACTATAGATATAAAAAACACACCAAGTAATAAACAAGATTGATCCCACAAAACAAAATAAATTTAAATTAGGGATCAACATTCATATAAAATTCGACCCTAAGGCCGTCTCCAGACATAATTAGTTTTTATCACAACCTAAGGACAAATTCCCCAATTATTAAATTCTATTCCTTTAACTCAAAAGCATTGTCCACATTCAGACAATACAAAGACTACAAAGAAAATATTAATAATGAAGATGTATGTATGTCTGATCGATATTGAAATACTTTTTCATGATTTCATTTTGAGGCCCACGCGAGCCGATAATTATTATTAATTAATAAAAACATATTATGAATTATTTATGATCGAGACCAGCTCGATAGGAATGCCATGCATTGTTAAGTATGGATTTATTGAACGCTTTGACTGTCGTAAATATTATTGGAATCGAATTAAGTCGAACCAAACCACGCTTGGTTTAAGCTTGATTTGTTGTGATCTTTGTATCAGAACCAACGTACCTAATTATTTTTTGTGGTGTCAATTAAAAGTCCATTATCCATATTAATTCTAATTTGGGAAAAAATGTTTTGTTTGTAGACAATGGTTTGTTGAAAATTAGTAGGTAGGTATAATTTTAATGTCTAAACGAAGCTAAATTCGGTTAAAATCAAAATTTGCAACGAAATATAAAAAACCGGCCAGGTGCGACTCGGACTCGCGCACGAAGGGTTCCATACCATTATATTCAAAAATAAAACCGGCCAAGTGCGAGTCGGACTCGCGCACGAAGGTTCCGTACCATTATCTATAAAATAACGGCAAAAAAATCATGTCTGTTGTATTGGAGCCCCCTTAAATTATAATTTAATTATTTATTTTTAAAGTGAATAATATAGCTCAATATTCTGTGAATATTTCAAGCGTCTATATGTTGCCGTTATCAATATCGAGCAAAAACGAGCACAACGAACAAAAAAATCACGTTTGTTGTATGGGAACACCCTTAAATATTTATTTTATTTTAATTTTTAGTATTTGTTATTATAGCTGCAACAGAAATACATCATCTGTGAAAATTTCAACTCTCTAACTATCGCGGTTCATGAGATACAGCCTGGTAACAGACGGACGGACGGACAGACAGCGAAGTCCCAGTAATAGGGTCCCGTTTTACCCTTTGGGTACGGAACCCTAAAAACGGCAAAAAATCACGTTTGTTGTATGGGAGCCCACTTAAATATTTATTTTATTCTATTTTTTTAGTATTTGTTGTTATAGCGGCAAGAGAAATACATTATCTGTGAAAATTTCATCTGTCTTACTATCACGGTTCATGAGATACAGCCTGGTGACAGACGGACAGACAGACAAACAGCGGAGTCTTAGTAATAGGGTCCCGTTTTACCCTTACCCTTAGTACGGAACCCTAAAAATGATAGGTTAAATTAGAAACCCTATGAGGTATATATATATATATAACCTGGAGATCTAATAAAAACTTAAAATGCGTCTAAATTTTTTGCCAATAATGATGAATCACTGAGAACGTCTCTTCTTCCAGTGAATGCAAATCATTGTAAGTGGATCACGTCGTAAGTTTTTTTTTTCAAATCGAACTACTGCAGAAGACCTCTTCCGAAATGATTGATTGTTCATTGTCGAGTGACATTTTTACGAGTGAGGATGTAATAGAAATTTTTAGTATCTCGAGTGGTCTTTGTGTGTGGTTCTGAATAAGATTGTTGTGGATGAATGGAGTTTTTTTTGCAGTTCCGGGCATTGATGAATTAGTTAAGGTAACATTGTTGAGACTTTGAGAGTGAATTACATATTTTTTTGTAAATTGATGCAATATGTTTATGTGGAAAAAAAGAAAGAAAAAAAACAATCGCCGCAAATTTTACATTTAAATTTTCTTCAAAGTGAGTGAATCTGGTGTAAGATAAAGAAAGCTAAAAGTTTTTTGTCAAAATTTAGGCACCATCAAAATTGAGACTAAAATAAAGCTCTCACCGTAATTGTTATTGAAGTTTAAAACCGCACAGATCCAAGTTGCCTTGTACCAATCTCGTCATTAAGATGGTAAATTGTTAGCTATAAAACGTAAAAAGGTCGGATTCTGAGCGTTCGATGTAAAAACTGAACATAATCAGCCCAATGTTGGTTTCAAAGAAACTTTATGTATTAATACAGGCTAATACGTGCCTCGAGGTTGTTTTGGAGCAATTTAAGTAAGATGCAAAATAAAAAATGTCGGGAATTCGGTAAGAGGTTCTTAATGTTTCGATGTTTTTTGCAAAACGTATTGATCTGCATCTCATTCGCATAATTTTATTGCTCTATATCTATACTGATGATGCAGAAGTATATTTAAGGATCGTATAATTTTTTACCAGTTTTTGATAAATATAGGTCTGATTGCCAAATAATTTGTATACCAAATGTTACTGTCCGAATTTAAAAATAGAAATATTTCATTATTTACACACATTTGATCATTTTATCAAAAGCTGTTAAAAGAATCATCGTTTTAAACAAAATTTGATTTTACGACTGCTTCTACATAGAAAACAACAATTAAGTATATGCCTGCTACCTAGACCAATGAATAGACGTAAAAATTCCTCGTAATATCCCTTAAAAACTACGTATAATTATTAAACCACTACACAAAAAAGCAATACTACCATATAAGTCATTGATTTTCAGACCGACCTTCTTTTTGTTCCTTTATTTTTAGAGTATATTCTAAAATTTGTCTGAGCACCTGATGAATGTATTTGGTTTGGATAGATACTGGTGGAATAAATCTGTACAATAAACCGCAAGCGGGACGTCAATGGCATACAATGGCAACATTAAAGGGGTTACGCTCATCTCTTATAGCGATACAAAGTTGGCTCACGCTCGTTTTTATCTTGATTTTTCTGTCATTAAGAGTTCAAATGAGCCTAGTTTAAATTGTGACATTTTTAATAGTCGCTTCAATTTTTGTGTCACTCTCTTAATTGCAGAAAAGGCAAGATAAAAACGGTTGCGAGCCAACTTTGCATCGCTATAAGTGATAAGCTCCCCTACCTGGTACATAATACTACAAGTGTACCTGGAGGGTTACCCGCCAGGTATACCTTGGCTTTACCATTAAGCGACTTGATGAGTCACCAAAGAAGTTACTAAAACAGCAAAAGCTTATAAACTAGCTATGTCTCGGACTCCGTCTCTCGAAATAATGATTCCTCATTAAGTATCCTCAGAGCCAGAAATCTAATTTTCCCTACATTATCATGCTCTCGTCGCTATGGTACATCAATCACACCTCGGTTTGGAGGCGAGAGACAAGCGGGAACCTCTTCTATTTTTGTTGGATTCCGTGGTTCCATTCATCGTGTAGTTCGCTTATTATTTTACAAAGATTATTCTGATGTTGAAATAAATTATTTAGAGATGTCTCTTATATACGCAACGCAATATGATTATTATAATGTATGTGGTCGTAAAAAATTACGACGTATTCATTATTTTTGACTTAAATTAAAAAAAAAAAAAAACTTGTGGCACTTGGAGACTGCCGCGGTAAAGCTATTGCATAGCATTTTTTATCAACTTATGTAATTATAATTATTTATTTATTTTATTTATGCAGTATTCCTAACACCCCCCACTCCGACCGGCACAGCGGTGATACTTTTTAGTTTTTAGTTTTGCCATCTATCGATGAATAGCAGAACTTTTAATGACTTTTTGAAATATCACGCTTGTCTCTTTAGTTCTGCAAATCGCCTCTAGGTGGCATTGGTTGTATCGGCGTTACTGCGTTAGGTTATTTTCGTTACGGAATTTCTGGATTCGGTCTCCACGCTCAAGGCCCGCGATAGAAGCTATGCAATAGCTTAAAAATACTATAAATCACAGAATTCATAGCCCTTTTTACAAGGGCAGAAATGTATGTTAATGAAAGGCCATTGGGTAAAATTGGCGTTGTTTTTGAAAGCTTGCAACCAGTAATTTCCCTGTTGCCAATTGTTAGTACTCATATAATTGGTGGTCATATGTTTGGTGGTTCTCAGAGGTGGACTCATATAAATTTTATCAAAATCGGTTCAGTAGTTTGGTTTTTAATAACAAAATAACTGAAAAAATATCCAAGTAAACGAATTGCGTATTTTAAAGTTGTTTTTTTTTTTAAGTTTTTTTAAACTATATTCAACTGGGATTGACTTTCGGAATACTGTCAATTATTATTCTTTCTTGTGTTAGCAATTTTTTTCAACTGGTCCAACCGCATAATTCTACTCGCTACTCTTGTTTTAAACTAGATAATAACCTATTGTTATGGAACCCTAACAACTCGGTTCCTTTACGAGAACGGATTCACAAAATATGATGATGTTGAGTTATGTAACGTAATCATCTGTAACATTTGACGCGGCCATTGCCCAGCACTGTACGGTCAGCAACCAAACTCAGATTTTGTTAAAAACATTAGTTTTTTTTAAGAGCAGTAAACAAGCAAACGATTCTCCTGATGGTAATTTTTCATCTAAAAACTGTTAAAACTAATGGTATTTTTGATGCTTTTAGAGCCCATAGTATAAAATATTTTTTAAAAAAACTCGTTAAAAATTAGATTTAGTACACAAAAAAAACTAATGAAAACTATTACGTACTTAAATCAACATTGACTATACCAGTTCGATACTATTCGTTGTGTTATAGCTTTAATTAATTTTAAGTATGAGTTTTAAGAATAATCAAAAATATTTTTATTTTGTTATTTTCGCAATGTTGACAAAATATTAATACAGAAACTTTATTGTAAAAATGACTTTAACCCCCGGCCCAAAGAGTGGTGTTATAAGTTTGACGTGTGTATCTGTGTATCTATGTGTCTGTCTATAGCATTGTAGCTCTCAAACGGATGGATCAATTTTGATGTAGTTATTTTTCGAAAGAGGAATAGATCGAGAGAGTCCTTAGTTATTTTTCATTAAAACCGGTACAGCCGTTTATCGGGATTTTTGAATTTTTTACATTTATTCATGTTTTGAACTCTGAAATCAACTTATCTTGCTCATTAGAGAACTGTCTAGTCGATTTTTTTTAACAAATAAGTAGTAACTACGTCGTAAAAACTTTTTTTTTGACATAACTCAATAGCTCCTAAGAAATCATTTATTTATTTATGTGGAGGAGTAAAAATGTCTTCTATTACATTTTA
Organism: Lycia hirtaria; assembly: GCA_947563715.1. Lineage (NCBI taxonomy): Eukaryota > Metazoa > Arthropoda > Insecta > Lepidoptera > Geometridae > Lycia > Lycia hirtaria. The sequence goes on from OX387380.1 coordinate 2,925,298, forward strand.
AAAGAATTAAGATCTTATTATGAAAACTAATGTGGTTACTCACGTCTATTTTTGAACCGAATTCTCCGACTATAGTTTCAACCGTATACGGCGGTCTTTCTCAAAAGGAGCACAGTACCAGACGAGACGTCCTTTGGGAGTGACGTCTGCGCTGCTCTTTTTGAAAAAGACCGCCGTATGCGGTTGACACTATACTCTGAGAATTCGGCTCAAAAATAAACGTGAGTAACCCGTTTGTTCAAATAAAAAACTAAGATCGTCATTAAATCGAATGTAAGACTCGGTATATGTCTTTGCTGACGCTACCACGTGTTGATGACGATTAAAATAATACAGCGTAGGATCTGAACCGTTATGATTTGGTCCCATACAAACCTGTGACCTTACACGTGGTCGCAGGTAGCTGGCAATGTTTTCAACCACCCTGTTCTCTTACGGGAGAACTCTCTTTATTTTGTAAATAAATAGGTTAAATTTGTTTCGGATATGAATACATAGAATACTGTAATGATGTATGGATTTAACCTTCAATTTGAGTATTCAGAGTCCGTAGTTCGACCATCGTCCGTCTCCCTCGCGCATACCCACATTTTTGACGATGACCTTATGAAAAAAGCGTCGTTTGTAAAACTTAAAAACAACATAACAAATATTCGACAAAAATTTCTATTTAATACTTAAAAATTATTTTTCGAAATAATTACCGCTAAAATGATTTTTATGTATGAAAATTTACTTGAATTAAATTATGTTTTTTTGTCGAATATTTGTGATGTTTTATAGTTTTATAAGAGACGATTTTTTTATAAGTTCATTCAGTCATTTTTTTTTCTCTTCTTTTATCATTTATTATCAAAAATGTGGGTATGCGCGAGTGAGACGAACTATTGTTGTACTACAGACTCTTCAGGCAAATAGGTAGACACTTAGTATTTTTATTTTTGTTTTAAATTCTCCACGGATAATCTATATTTATTCTGTGACAGTCAGTAAGTAACAGTTTTTTTTTGTTTAGTTCTAGTTAGCAACGATTTATTTGTACCAACGCTGTCAAGTAGTTAATGTACTTACATGAAGTGATAAAAATACCGAAAAAAAAGCGTTATTAGTAATCCTATTATATATGTCGGATAAAATATTGTTACTTTTACAAAATCTTACCTATACCTATACCTATACCTATACCTATACAACACTGTATAAAATAACTAAAGCCAGAGAGAAAAGCGGAGAAAATATCAGCCAAGTAAAGTGTATAAAAAGTGAGACAGGGCATGTATTAACTAAAGACGAACAAATTAGAGAACGATGGAAGAGTTACTTTGAAAGGTTGATGAATGAAGAAAATGATTGGGATAAGGAAGTCTCGTTTGCGTCCCCTAACATCGGTTTGGTAAGAGAGATAAGTATAACAGAAGTCCGAAACGCAGTGCAAAGTATGAAAAATGGAAAAGCAGTGGGACCAGACAGAATTCCGGCAGAAGTATGGAAGTTTCTAAAGATGGATGGATGGATGTGGCTGACTTTATTCTTCAATAAATTGTTACAGGATGAGGCGATCCCTGATGAATGGTGCACTAGCTCGCTAGTGCCTATTTACAAGAAAAAGGGTGATGTACAGGACTGTAACAATTATAGAGGAATAAAGCTCATGTCACATAGTATGAAAGTTTGGGACAAAGTGCTAGAAAGACGGTTGAGAGAAGAGAGTGAGATAACACAGAACCAATTCGGGTTTATGCCCGGACGCAGTACAACGGATGCCATTTTCGCGCTTCGCCAACTATGCGAAAAGTACCGACGTGCACATAAGAACATGCACATGGTATTCATTGACCTGGAAAAGGCGTATGATAGGGTACCCCGTAAGGTTCTGTGGTGGACTTTGAACGAGAAAAAGATTCCTGTGAAGTACATCCATCTCATACAAGCAATGTACAGTCGAGCTAGTACATACGTCCGGTCTGCTGCCGGAGAAACTGGCAAGTTCGGTGTGGCTGTAGGTTTGCACCAAGGATCGACTTTAAGTCCTTATTTGTTCCTCCTGGTGATGGATGCCCTGACATCAGACATACAGGAGAGAGCACCTTGGTGTATGCAGTTTGCCGACGACATCGTACTTGTCGGAGAAGATGGACTCGAGGTCCAGAACAGACTGGGAAAATGGCTCGAAAAGCTGGAGAAAGTTGGCTTGAACATCAGTAGGACCAAAACGGAGCACCTGTTCTGTGACTTTGGTGGTCCTTCCAACTTTACTCCTATAGCCTTAAACGGTGTACCCCTACCAGTCTGTTCCGATTTTAGGTACCTTGGGTCTATCATCCAAAAGGATGGCGACATAGACCGAGACGTAAAGAGCAGAATTAACGCAGGATGGATGAAATGGCGATAGGTCACAGCAACAACTTGTGATCCGAGAATGCCCCTTAAGCTTAAGGGACAAATTTACAAAACGGTTATAAGACCTGTCGTCATGTATGGTTCGGAATGTTGGGCTGCGAAAGGATCGGATGAAAGGAGATTGCATGTAGCAGAGATGCGAATGTTGAGATGGATGTGTAGTGTGACGCGAATGGATAGGATTAGGAATGAATATATTAGGGGGAGCCTAAAAGTAGCACCCATAACAGAAACAATATCCAGCAATAGATTATCGTGGTACGGACACATCATGAGAAGAGAAGAGGATCACATTTTAAAACGGGCGATCAATATGAGAGTGAATGGTAATTGTGGTAGAGGTCGACCGAAGAAAGTATGGATGAATTGCGTGAATGAAGACATGAGGGAAAAGGGAGTGAGTCCAGATATGACGAATGACAGAGATGAATGGAGAAAACGTACATACTGTACCGACCCCACATAAGTGGGAACAGGGTAAGAAGAAGAAGAAAGAAGACAAAATCTTACCTATGTTTAGGTATCCCAAATTCAATGTTAAATTCTTATTTTTTTAGCAAATATTGCTATTTTAAAATTTAATGACTGTCTTTTAAACAGCCATATTGAATTTTATGTGCCGTCATACAGGTCATAACCAGTGGACGGTGAAAACAACTTCACCTCCTCACGTTAAGTTCTAATGAGTAATTTAGAAATCTTCCGTTGCATTAAAACAAATAATCCAAAACAATTTCATGAAACATTTGAAAAATTTCATTTGATCAAGCATAAAACAATGACAGATATTTATGTACTTTTTTTTTTATAAAAGAGACTTTCAACGACATATCCATCGAAAGCTCAGCCAGATCAACAACCGTATGATCATTACGGCATCCCATCAGCCTTGAAACATGCTTTATTGTCTTGATTCGGCTTGTTCTCGACTTGTTACTACACAAAAAGTAAAAAGATATCATCAAACTCGTATTAAAAACGCTCACGCAACCGCGCGGTGAAATGTACGTAATCATTTGTTGAAATTCTCTTGGACAGTATTATTTAATAGCGTAGTAATGATCTCATGCTAGAGTAGTCTGAAGACCATTAGCTAGGACATTAGATATTCTGTAATGAATTCTACAAAATCTGTTTTTTTTAATAAACGTGTTATTTAATATTGTGATTAATAAATTAAATGTATGTGCCAGTTTTTATACACAAAACCGTCAAGATTGGAAATGTCGGGGGGAGGCCTTTGCCCAGCAGTGGGAAACTACAGGCTAACAACAACAACAAAAAGAATAAATTAAATAAAAAATATTTCAACAATGATTTAAATAAAATTAGTAAAAGAAACTTTTTAAGTTAAACGGTTTTCATTGAAAAGAAAGATAATTAATTAGATAACATGGTTAATAAAATTCAGAAGGTACCACCTAAACTAATTCAAAACAACTAGATTAAAAAAAAACGAATTGTTCCTATTTTAATTTAGTGATTTAAGAATTTTATTTAATTTAGTTGGTGTCTTAAGAATTGACCACAATATACTAAAAGCTACAAAAATAACAAGGTAAGTCCTAGTATCAGTCATCACACCACTCTCCTCATCAATCTACGGCATTGATCAGACTTATATTTAAATAAAAGTAAGTTTTAGTCCTTGCCTAACTGCCTTACCGAAAAACGTTACTTAACTTTAGGCAATGATTAACATACTTTGTCAACTTCTGGCTGACACTTATCAGAATGTGATTTACGCAAGTCTACCTAAAAATAACTTTATAAATCAATAATTTCTTTTAAAAATAAAGTTTCCAGCTGCCTAGTCGGGAGACCGTCTGACTTGTGATCCGCAGGTCCAGGGTTCGAATCCCGCGGCACGCACCTCTGCCTTTTCAAATTCAAATTCAAATTTAATTCTTTTCGAAGTTATGTGCGTATTGTTGATTGCCGCCAACTTCAAACGGTGAAGGAAAACATCGTGAGGAAACCTACATGTCTGAGAGTTCTCAATGATCTTGAAGATGTGTGGAGTCTGCCAACCCGCACTTGGCCAGCGTGGCAGACTATGGCCTAACCCTTCTCACAATGAGAAGATGGCCCGTTTCCAGCAGTGGGACAGTTTGTACAAATAGGGCTACTAAAAAAAATGTCTTTTAAGGTTTGCGCGATTGTTATTCATTGAAATTAAACAAATTCCATAGTGCAAAGTGCTGCAAAGTGCTGGAAAGTGTTCGAAACGTTATGTTATAAAATTATGTAAATAATACGCAATACATCCGTTAAAATTTTGTTTAATTTATATATCAACGTTTTCTATAAAATTCTACACTAAATCCATATAATTTTGTTAAAGATATTAAATTTATTTCCTCAAAGATTATAGCCACTTTAAGTGCAATAAACTATCGCACTATGTTATTATTCCGCCATTCTCGATCCAAACTCTCTGTACAAAACGAATGAACGTCGAATAAAGCCCGTCGAAGTATATTTCCAACGAAAAGGGCAATAACTTTTTAGGGCCACCATGAAAGTAACTTTTACGATTGTTAGAAATTAATATCTGAAAAATGGTTTGGAACCCTCATATCTTACCGATAAGGTTCCAATATCGAGGAAATATGTTTCAATATTCTTTTTTGATACTTTGTAGCGCGAATTTTCCTTTGTGCCTGCTGTTAATTAAAATTTAGTACGTGTCTATTTTTATAAGTAATTTTTGTTAGATTTTATTCGGAATTCATATTTTTTTACTTTTGGCGGTCTATGGCTTGCACACCACATATCTGAGAAGAAAATAATATATGAAACCTCAGATTTATTTTAAGAGACCTATATTTAATGAGAAAAAATCCCTTCTGTACACGTATGGAGTGCCAACCCTATTTAACACTTTTTTGACAATTTAATTACCGCATTTTGTGGCGGTTTATTGAACACATCGTCAAGTAGTATTCTCTAAGTAAAATGGCAGTGATACTTATTCTATTAAAAAATAAGCTTGCTTTTGACTGTGAACTGGCCTGGTTGGCGACCGTTATGGTCTAAAATGGAATGCGCTTCCCCGGGAGGAACTTATTCACTCTCGATTTCAAAGACACCAAAATTATATTAATTCAGAAAGATCCATTCAGGAAGCGCATTACACACACGAACAGACAGACAAACAGACAAAATGACTTGGCTAATGTATAGCAAAGCAAAGTAATGAACATCATCACAAATGTAGTTTGTTGTATGACTTCTAAGAATCTGCGACTGAATAATACCTGATTTTTTCAGTTTTCTAATGTCGTTGGACAAAAGTTGTTTATATACAAAAGTACTTACTACGCTTTAAGGTAATAACTAACTCTAAATATACGTAGGTAATATAGGTGGCAAACATTAAACCTCAATGGCCAACATTTGTGCAGTTAACTTTGAGCACGGCAGAAATAACATTCTTTTTGTTATTAGAACCGGTTTGCTCCGTCCAAAAAGGTCACCTAATTTGTCTGCCAGAATTCGACATTACTCCCCTCTCCTATTGTTTGTGTAACGATTACCACAAGGGTTAAATAGCCCGTTTAAACGTCGACTTTTTCGCCTAACTCCGTTGTTTAGGGGAGTGAACTTAAAAGGGTTAAGCAGCTTTAATTGTAAACTGCTTGTGCTTCTCTTTTGTTTTCTAGATTTCTGCCAGTTCTAACATTGGGTTGGTTAAGATCGCGTAAGGAATTCACTTGGGTTTGGATGGGTTAAGGTTTTGTGTCCTAACCCTTTATAACATTATTATGTAACACATGTTTTGTATTGATGAATTTGTGTCCGAAGTTGCTTTAATTTATTATTAATGTAGCATCGATAGATTCTTTTAAGTTTATATTGGTAGTATCAAAAAAAATTTTTCGGAATGACAGTATTAAAGAGAAAATATGCATTTAGTTTAAAAAACATAAAAACCGACTTCAAAATACGCAATTCGTTTGCTTAGATGACATATCTTTTCAGTTATTTTGTTATAAATATCAAAGTACTGAACCGATTTTGATCAAATTTATATGGGACCACTTCTGAAGTATGACCTACCAAATAAAAAATATAAAAATCAATTAATAATTGGTGAAGTAATCGCTGTACATACAATAATAATATATATTATTATTAGTTGATATGAGAGCGTTGAGACGGAAGGCGCCGACAGATCTGACATTGTATGGCATTATTTTATATATTTACCATTGTGAAGCCTTTTGTGCAAGACAAACTTCAATGTCTTCAGTAATGCAGTCTGGGAGCCTACGTCCTATTTAAAAGACAAATGCTCATCGCTTAGGGTTTCCATTGTACCGTGCCAAGTCGCATTGCATCTAATGCAAATCAACGCTATTAGGCTTAAACAGATAAGCATAATGCAGTCGATTAGCCTCTGCATACGAGCAATCTTTCTTTGAAATGCGGGAGCTTGCTCCTTTATTCCGTACAACCAAGATTCGGATCCAACATTTATGCGTTGCATCAGGCATCTTGGGTTGGTACCTGTGATAATACAGTAATAAAAACAAAATAGTAGAAAACTACTAATAAAACAACGATAATAATTATTATTATTGACAAGGAATTCACGTCAGCGCTCAAAAAGAAAAACGTCCGAACGCAATGAGTTACTTGATTAATATAATTTATATTTTCAAAATAATTCTAAGTGGCAGTTTAAATGTCTCTAAACTTCTCAATATAAATGAGGTTTTAGTCACACAACATTTAATAATATATTTAGCGAAGCGAAATAGAGTTTAAATCAAAATTTCTTACGTTCGTCATTGTTGGTACATGAGTATCGGTCAACTCAAGACACTTTGTTCGTGAATTTTGTTTTAGACTTTGTGTCCATGTAATAAAAACGTCATTGTGTGAGAACGTGACAAAATTAACAAAATCCATAAGTCTATCTCTTTTTAAGCCACTTCAAATATGGAGGAGGTTATCAATTCAGTTGTATTTTTTTTTGTTATTACCTCATAATTCCGTCATTTATGAATCGATTCTGAAAATTATTTTTAATTAAAAGGAAATACTTTCAGAGTTGTCCCATAGAAATCATCAAAAGCGATTTTGTGGACTGGTTAAAAAAACTGTAAAAAATTTGACAACTATTTATTCGATAAAAATTAGATTTTTTTAAAGTAGTTATTAAAAGTTGAGAAATATATACATAAATAATGTAGAACTCATTGGCACATTACGAAATACGCTTAGGTTTGAGGAACAACAATTTTAATTTTAAAATATTTTGTCGAAGAATCCATTAAAATAAATAAGTAGCTAAGTGTCCATTAAATAATGTTTTATGTCACTATAATTAGCGTAAACTTAACAAAATAACCCGCTACAACTGAACACTAAGCATTCAATTCCATCCGAACATTACTAGCGTAATGGAAACTTGATTCTGAGAAATAGTAAACTTATACCTATAGTGTGTTCACGTATTATCGTAAATTTCTACTATCTCAGTAGCCGATGTTTATGCGCTTTTAATAATGTTTATGAGATTTGTGTCCATGGGTGTAATTTCTAATATCATATCAGCCAGAGCCAGCTATAATCTAACTTTAAAATAAATGTAGAGTTGCTAGTTGCATACCGCTGTTTCACTAAAATAGTGGTGAGAAAAAAGGTAGAGGATGTTCTGGTCATGGACATGTCATGTCTATGTAAGAGGGCCCTAAAACATGATGGTAAGTGGTAGGGCCGGGAGAGGAAGACCTAAGTAACTGTGGATGAATAGCGTGAAAGATGATACATGTAACTTTACATGTATCATCTTTCACGCTATTCATCCACAGTTACTTTTAGGTGTAAATGTAAAGATGATGCTAGATAGAGCGAAGTGGCAAAAAAACGTGCTGTACCGACCCCAACTACTCGCGCAAAGGCAGGAAAATTATTTTTATTATTATTTAGAGCCTGTTCCGCCCCACTGATGGATAAAGGTCTCCCTATCTTGTTTCCATTCTTCTCAGTCTTATGATTTTTGTGGTCAATCTTTGGAGAAGGAGTTCAGTTCATCCCGCCATCTCTTTCTGGGCCTACCAGGTAGTCAGACGACTTGTGGAATCCACTATGAACCCACTGAGCTTAGCCTACAAATTGTCCGACATACGGTAAACATGTCCAGCCCATTTCTAATTTAGCTCGGCGGTTCTATGACCAACGCCAACCATCTGTGTTTAGAAACGCAGTGTACTGTTTCTAATACGGTCTAAAAGTTTGGCTCCTAAGACACTGCGTTCCATAGCTTGCTGGCCCCATTCCCCAAGAGCATGCTTCAGATCTTTTGTCATATTATACCTTAATTCATCTTAAATGGGCACTGTAGGTAAGGATGGGGAGGATGTATGTCCATGAGTTGAAATAATAAGTAGTGAAAAACGGTGATGATGGAGGTGATGATACTGAAATGTATCTTATGTATGCACCTGATATCTCAGAAGACCAGCACTGGTTGTTTACAACTAAACTTACAACCATTATGTTGAGCAGGGGCCGAATTATGACAAAAACATTATTACGTTACCTATTTTGTGTGTATGATTTTTTTATTCTCTGTTGTATGTTTTTGTTAAATTTATGAATAAGTCTGCATAACATTTTACCGTACAGATATAGCTGAGAATTTGCAGACGGGCAAAGGCCAGTCTGTAGATTCTCAGTGCTGTACATAATTTCACTGTTTGTACGGAAAAAAAACCGAACGCAGTTATTAAAATAATTGTAGATTGTGGGATTTTTATCCGGATATGGTAAACTTAAATAAAAGATTATGATTTTAAGTAATATTTATGTATGTTCCCGCATAATATTTATACTTATAATAATTTGATAAATGGTCTATCACCAGAAGCACACTTAATCGTCCGCTGGTGACTTTTTGTTGTCACACTTAATTCTATATAACGCCTCATAAGTAGAAGACATAGAATAAAATAAACAAGTATGAGTTTAGAAAACTCAAAAACCATCGACAAAGAAAACGGCTGAACCGTTTTTATGAATCATAGCTAGGAACACGCTCGATGAAAACCTCTTCCAAGGAAAAAAAAAAAATTTATTTCTAATTTTTGCTCTTTAACAAATGACAGTTTCAAACATAACTGTTATTGTTAATAGCCAATGCTTTTAAATAAATTTTAACATTACGAAGTGTTTTATGTAAATAGCGTCTTAATTTGGGGGGGGGAAACTAGACTTTACAAAACGAGAACGTACAAAAAAGTCTTAATAAGGTGTGAAACTCTCAGATCTCGGTATCTTAAGACCTGACTATCAATTCAAGCTGGCTTATCAACAATCAGGTCCCTTAATTGTTGCACTGCGCATGTTGGGCCTTAATTAGTGGATATACTCACTCTTATCGAGGCGGCCATCTTTGATTTTGAATGCAATTATTGTTCTTTGATAAAGGGACGGTGTTCAACCTGATGGAGATAGTAAACTATATTGACAGCTATTGTTTGTTATGCGGAAGGAAGGGAGGCAATAAAATAGATAGTTTAGTGTTTAATTAGAACAAAGATTAGATATTAGGGGCAATTTGGTTAAAGTTAGATTTATATAGCATAAAGTCCATAATGAAATTCAAGACGTGACTTTTAATAGAAAAGTTTCCGCAATGTAAATATTTTACTCTTTTGTTATATCCTTCATTTTATCATTATCGTATATCGTATATCATATTCGTTTTTCTTCATACTAATGAAAATAAAAGTATTTGATATTTTGATGACCTAACATAAGTCATTAACAACATTGGAAGTAGAAATAGATTTTCGTTCTCACTTCATTCTGTCATCTGAGAGATTTAAAATAAATACATACTATGGTTAAAATCTTATCTTAAATATTGAAATAGTTAGTTTCAGCGATTCAAATGTTGTACCTACTTTATTTTACGAGCTTTGCCCCAGCAGAATTATTTACATTTCGGAACTGGCAAAAAAACTGCTGAATTAATGTAATATTTTTTGTAACCATTGAAAGTTACCTTTAGGTGTATTAAAAGTGTAAACTACTATAAAAATTTAAGTTTTTGTGTATAACTGAACTAGTATTCGGTAAGTATTGCCGAATGAATTGTTAAGAGGTTAGTTAAGATTTATGTATCATATTATTCTATAATGTTAATAGGGTAAGGATGAAATAAATAAATAAATGAATACAAAATCTTCTCTCTTATTGATTTGTGTTCATCATCATCTCAGCCATAAGAAGTCCACTGCTGGACATAGGCCTCCCCTATGGATTTCCAAAAAGACCGGTTGGAAGCGGCTTGCATCCAACGTCTTCTTGCCACTTGTATGAGGTCATCTGCCCATCTCGTGGCTGGTCTTCCTACGCAGTCTACTTCAGTTCTACGTGCTATGTGGTTGATTTTTCGTAAATAACTCATAATATTGCTAAAAATTATACAATTGAACCATCAAACCTAGATGAAGAAGAATTCTATTTATTTTTTTATGTTTTTGATTCCGATAGCCAAATGCAATGCAATACAATTTATGTATTTCCAAACACGACAATAAAATATGAGTTTATTGCTACACTAGAAAGGTGCTTTCAACCTGAGACTTCAAAGTGAAATTCTACGAATAGAATATCTGGGACCGAACTTAGTTGCGAAATGTTTCCTACTTTAAAGTGGCAACGTTACATTCAATTTCATAGGCGACTGAAAAGTGCACCCGGTGGAGTTTCTGCAGTTGTTGAGGTTATACTTTAAAGTACTTTTCAAATACATGTTATACATACAAGTCGCATATCCATTATTTTAGTATTTTTGTGAAGTGAACTATAAGTACCTACATGTGTACATTTATATTAACTTCATCCTGGACGGCCAACTTCCTAATAGATACGAACAGTCTAAGCCGCTGATCTTAAAAACATGAAATTTGTAATCCTTTTTTAGTAGTATAGGTACTTAACACCTATACTACTAAAAAAGGATTTCTCGATTGCAAGTAAATCCAGATTTACATCTATAAGTCTAAACTGGATCCAGATCCAGTTTAGACTTAGATGTTACTCACATTATTCATGTCATAAATATTGACTAGACTAAGTATAGACCAGAACGTATGGTAGCTCTCATCAGGGTAAATGCGTCTAAATAAAAATAAAAAAACATTTCCACGGACTCGGCTCGCTATGCTCTGAATTTTACATTAGTTTTCGGTGGGTAATTTTTTTATAGTTATAATAGATACGAGCCATTTTCTAAGCTATTTGTAAAAAGTGTTCGCCAGTTTGCCAGCTTGTGCATTACCAATGGGTAGGTAAAAACACATTTTACTGAATGGGGATCATTTAATCCAGTTTTAATACGACCATGTAACCGGAACAAAAATTAGATTTTAATCCTGAGTGCATACCGCATAAGCCCATCCAAATTATCTAACGTGCCTGATCTTTAGTTGCTCACTGAAATGCGTGCTTGCTTCCCTTTTATTCTGCCACTGCCGCGTAGAAAGCTGATGGGCTTAAATTTTAATTAATTTTTTACTCCACGGACTTTCTTTAATAAAACCAGAGGCTTAATTGCCAAAATATTTCACAATCCTTTTAGAAGGGCGCACCTCGAGACGTATTTAATTAGGAACGTGGAATACATTTATATTGCGTTTCTGGTACCGCGGAGTACTTATTTATAAGGATCATGCTCAGTAAACAATAATGGGTAAATTCAGAATAGCTCCCTTTGTAGGCTGTTTTGAGAGGGGTAAGTGAGTAGGTATCTACTTATATCGCATATGCGTGCGAGAGACGAGGCAATCGGTGAGAGTAGACGTGAGTGAGATCTGAGAATGCTAGATCAGTCTTACACGAAATGTTATTCGTCTTCCTGTCATTTTTTTAGAACCTAGGCCATTGAAATCTTTGATAACAAATGTGACATTGGCATTAATAAATAACTTACTTACTATTTTTAAGTTTAATTATGTAAAAAGGTATATTATACACACGGATACAAATAGTTAACTAGTGAAAATTTTCAGAACTTTCTTCAGTGCTTTTTGTTTTCTATTGTAGAACTATTTTGCAAAGTCTACCTATAGAAGTATCACACTTTTACTACTTATTTAACTGCCAAACAGCGCTTACTGCAAGTACAAATATTACAGAATTTCCGATAGTAGGGTTTCTACAAATTTCGAAATATAACGAGATATTACGTATCTCAGAGTGACAAGCGTAGTGCATTATACAGTACACATATAATTTTGAACTGCTGAAGTCTAAAGACCTGGATGATACCTATCGGACAGAAGCTGCAAAATCCTAACATCAATCAAGCGACTTACTCGTCTTATTTAGATGTAAAATAATTTACTTTGAACAATCTAATCTATTTGGAAATCAGCATCCACAATTTGAAAAACAAAATCTGCTACAGCTCCTATAAAAGCTTGCAACATTAAGTCTCAAGCCTCATCATAAATTAGGAATTAAACCTGTTCCAAAACATTATCCATTTTAACCACGTTAAAGAGCGAACAAAACTCTTCCAATTCATTTGGTTATCTGTCTGAAAGAACGACACATTAAGAACCAATGGGGCCTAATGTCACAAAATGGCGTCAACTCATCCATCCATCCAGAGCGTGTCACTGCTATTTTCATTTAAAAAGTATTGCTTTACATCAATCTATTTCTACGACGAAACCTTTTGTATTTATTTATTATAGTACTTTTTTAATACCCACACAAAATAGCTATACTTATATATATATAGATAATATATTTTTGGCGATCTTATTTGAAATCTATTGAATGATCATCAATATATTTAAAATTTGAATAAAAAAATATTACTTGTTTGGTGTATGTGAATTGCTGTATAATTTTAGAGGTGGTTTTTAGAATTCTATAGATATGAAACACAAAAAGAAATCTGAAGTCAGTTCACTGTTCATAATTACACGTTTATTTCCACTACTGTGGAAATCATTTAATTTTTGACCTTTTTCTCTCGTTCTCTGAGTTTCAATAAAACCGTTTTTTATTTTTTTTATTATTCACTAAAAATAATTCTTTGTTTTACATTAGATCTCACAACTTTTTGTGGTAGAAGAGATGCGTTGCGACACTTTGCTTTTTGTACATATTATGTTTTTGATGAGATCGATGACCTTTCCCGAGGTAGGCATCAAATTGGAATGTTTACACTAGATTTCCCATTCCCAGAGATCCACAAGCGCATCTCGGTCGAGTAAAATTTTATGGAACGACGGTGACGTTGCCAAATGGTGTTCCTTAATATCAGCTTCTGGCAGCTAACCATTGGCAACCGGGCTTTAATAGAAGACTTCATGGCTTTGGTGGAATATAAAATAAAAGTCTTTATATTTACTACTAGTACCTATCTATATTTAAAGAAAAACAAAATATCTGACTGCGGTTTTTGCAGTCTAACTTACGATGTCTATACGCTTGATAAGTTGTTGAGTGCACGTTTTTTTGTGAGCAGCAAGTATACGTAAAACCACTATAAAAGATTATAGATAAATGCGCATTCTTTAGAATGATTCTAGTAAAATTGCTTATTTATTACGAAAAAGTTCCAGAGAGCTTATGAAAAAAAAGCATTTTTATTTTTGCGAGAGATAGGTATATTATTATTATTACAAAAAATATACTTATAGCAGACACTCAGGGAGTGGAGACTAATCTAAAGACATCTCTCACGTCAATGAATGGCTGAATGCGCTCTTATAGAAACATACAAATAATGTACATACATGCATACAAACATACACTCGATCGGGTAAAAACAATGTAATTTTTACCGACGTCAAAACGAAGGACGTCAAACGACGTTTTTATGCTTGTTAATGCATAAGTAACTCCGTCATTTATAAACCGATTTCAAAATGTATTTTTTTTAAAGGAATTTACTACCCTACTTTGAAAAATAATGCATCAAAATGGTTTGTTACTTTCTACTTTATCAATTTTATTTTTTATAAAATAATTTATGTATATGATATAAAGGTATTAAAATTCTGTAACTTTGACTCTGCGTCAAACATATATAATTATATAAGTAGCCGTTTGAGAAGGTTCTCGCTTATTTTCTTAAGAGATTACTGTAAAAAAACTGTAAATTAATTAATCAAGTAATTTGACTAATAATCTGTTGGGGAAAAAAAATCAAGAACCTTCTAAAAAGGCTACGTACAATGTTTGAAGCATAGTCAAAGTTACCCACGTTGACTGTACTTGAACTATTTTCTCTATTTTTCGTCAATTGTAGCTCGCACGAAGAATACTCGTAGTATTTTGTTATCTAAATTATCTGCTATCTCGTAAGGTATTCGAACTCCACTATTGATGGCTGAGTATGGGGAAAATATTTTTGCAGAGGCTTTTGCGTTTGTCTCGGTCGCGATAACGAAAATAATATATTTCACACTTGACTTAGATAAGCCTTATTTCCTCTATTTACGAACGTTGTTGATGCTCCACGTTTCGTAAATACGGTGTTGTTGAGTTATTTTATGTTTTAAGATCGCAAAAATACACCGTACCAACTGATTTTCTTTCAGTTCATAAATATGGTATTTTTAAAATAGCTACTAATGTTATTAATTTAGAATCATGTCTATAAATCTTAATGCTATCTTTGTAGTCATTCGATTTAGAACACTAATCATAGTAAAATGAGCGTTGTGTCACATTAAACTATCGGTTCATTTACGACTGCACGCATTAGAAAATATTTACAGTATGCTATAAATCTACAAAATTATACTTGTGAAGTTTGTGCAACAAAGCTATTTTTACCCGACTGCGTAAGAAGGATGGCTATGTTTTACGAGTGTATAAATAAATATTTGGGGACATTTCACACAACACCATCTAGCCCAAACTAAGCAAAGCTTGTACTATGGAACTAGATGGCTGATAGAATACATATTATTATACATACTTTTTTTGTTGTAAATATATACATAATGATAAATATAAATACCCAGACACAGAACAAACATCCATTCTCATCACACAAATGTTTGCCCTGGGTGGGGATCGAACCCACGACCTACAGCTTAGCAGATAGACATACTACCAACTGAGCCACAAGGGTATGTATGTTTGTTTGGATGTATGTATGTATGTAAGGGTGTATATATGTATGTATGTGGGTATGTATGTACCTTTGAATGTACATTTCTATATGATCGCCTACAACCTAAACGGCTTGACCGATTTTGATGTGCGATAGATTGGTCTTCACTTTCAGAGTGCCATAAACTGTATATTTCTGTAATATAAGTAACTAAAACATATCACGCAAAAATAAAAATAAAACATGTTTTTTCGTAACCTCCAACGAACTTTATTGTAATAAGCAACTGATTTTACTAAAATTATTCTAAAAGAATGCACACTTTTAATACTTTACAACGATTTCACGCATACTTTCTTACAAAAACGTACACTCAACAGCGAATCAAACGTAACGAAATCGTAAGTTAGAATGCAAGACCCGTTTTTCTGCAGTCGGGTATTTTGTTTTTATTTTAATATAGATACTTGTTATACGAGTATGGTGTGACATAACAAGTAACTAAACTAGTTTATCAATATTATCGAGAAGAAGTGATATTCGGTAGCTATTATAAGTGTTAAACGGACAAGTCCATCTTATCAGCACGTCAAGAGTCCCAACTGTAGACAACCATGACCAGCTTTGTTAGACACCAGAACTTCTATTTTAATATTTCTCTATTGCTTGAGTTCTTTGAAACGGAGCACGACAAGGAAGGTCTATAAAAAGTGGTGGTATCACTCACGCGCTTACGTGGGAGGTAGGTACGATTGGAATGAAATCAAGATGCTTGCA
This sequence comes from Lycia hirtaria, assembly GCA_947563715.1. NCBI lineage: Eukaryota > Metazoa > Arthropoda > Insecta > Lepidoptera > Geometridae > Lycia > Lycia hirtaria. Next base: position 2,941,577 of record OX387380.1, read on the forward strand.
GCGGAAGCCAGGTGATGCATTATCAAGCTCCCTCGACTTCCAGAATCAAGATTGGAGCGAGTTGCTTTTCGAATGAACCTTGGTAGGTTCAATTTGTTTGCTTTTTGCAATCCATCTTTTTAGGCGATTTTTGCAAGCACAAACGCATAGTTTGAACGGAGTTTTAAAGAGGTTAAGCTTTCAGTCAAATATTCATACCATTTAGATAGTAATGTATTTTTGGACTAAGCTCCTCCATCTTCAACTTATGAAGAGGCTTTTTATTAAAGCTTTTTTTATTCCTAAAACTCTAAATATTGATTCCGTTGTATGTTTGTTACAAATACTGGGTATCTGCAATTTGTTTGATAAATATTGCGTTCTGTAAGGTCATGGCAATAGGAAATTCAAACTATTTTATTTTAGTACTTATTTAAAACATTAAACACAACAAAAAAACGATTATTATATGCGATTATTGCTAACGAACAGTATTTGATTTGTATTATATTAAATTTGCAAGTTGAAGTGGCAGTGGGCAAGGCACATAGCACGTAGAACTGATGGCCGATGGGGCCGAAAAGTTCTCGAGTGGAGACCACGCACCGGCAAGCGCAGCGTAGGAAGGCCTGCCACTAGATGAACAGATGACCTCATACAACAGAAAGACCCTGGATACAAGCCACTTCCAATTGATATTTTTGGAAATCCATGGGGGAGGCCTATGTCCAACAGTGGACTTCGTTTGGCTGAGATGATGATAATAATTATTATATTAAGTTATATTAACAGAAACTTGTTAATTTTCAGCAATTTTGGCAATCAGTTGGATGATATACATTACGTTCATAGAAAAAATAAACATTTCGAAGAGGAAACAATTTCATTAATCTTCTTACAAAAATACTTACGTTATAACGTTTACGTAAACAACGTACAAGCAATAAGCAAGCAATATCCGATCTGTAACAGAATACACTTCCCCGAATATATTTCCAACGTTTCCTTCCTACCCAATTAAACTTTCCCCAAACTTGAGATCATTAAAGTATCAAAATGTTTCAACAGTAAACGTGATCAATATTTTCTACCGCTACTTAATACAGGAAGCGTCAGATACCATCTTGATTAACGTTTGTAATACAACAATCCATTTATATAAACGGCTAGAGCTTTCGATAGATGAGTTTAATTTCAATTAGTTGTTGACAATTTATAAATGTTTTGGAAATTGAGTAAAAAAATTCATTAAGTACCTACCTGCACCTCGTGGGTACTCGTACACCCGCGTAGTGATGATGATGAAATTCATTTGGTTCAGCCATTTGATCATGAAAACGTAAACAAGATAGGGAGACAGAATTAATTTAACTTATATAATATTTTTTAGGATTGATTTAGGATACGTGGCATATATGTATACATCGAGTAGCCAGGCTAGCAAAGCAACAGAAATGTAACGATATTACAGTTGTCTATACGCGACGATTATTGCTTACCATCAGGCGAGCCGTCTGACTTTTTGCCGCACTTTGAAAAAACTAAAATGACTGGTTAAATGCAGGTTTTTTTTTTATCGATTAAATAAACCGATAAAGTGAATAAAACAGATCAATTAAGTTTTATTATTCACAATACAGATCGATTCAATAGAAACATAATTATGGCATTAGAACACTAAAAGTTGGATGATGATAAAAATGATAGATTAGATTACAGATTAGAAATCCATAGCTTTCTAATCTCTAATCTAATCTAGTCAATATTACCTATTTATTATACTATATTATTAACTTAGTCACACCAACAACAACAAAGTTTGACAAGTTGATCCTTGCGAACATTGTAGGATCCAAACCCTTATCAAAAATAATAAAGAAAACCGAGTACGAATATCGTGTAATTCTAAGAACAAAATATATTTAACGAGTGAGCGAAGCGAGCAATTGTCAATGCGAAATTTCATTACGACATACGACAAATAGATGACAATAAAATTTTAAAGATTTTACTTTTATCTATTTGTCTGGCATGCGTACTATTGCTAAGCTATGGGAATTTTAACTCAATCGGGGATTTTTATGGCGATTGGCAAAGTTATATATGTATATATATATCTCTATAGATCATTCTAGATCTATCTTTATTAGAAAAATAAATACTAATGAAGCCAGATTGTAGACCCTGTCTCAGTGATTCAATAGCAAAATTGGCTCAATAATAGAACCAATGTTGCAATCATAGGAATGATTAGGTTTATTTACTTGTCCGCCAACGCAATTCATTAGCAACTAAGATTTGTTAGAAGTGTGCGTGCATTGTGCGTGTGTTGGGAAAACTAGAGGTTCCCTGTGGGTTTGTCTCAGGCGAGCGAGTTCATTATTTTATGTGGTAGTTTTAATATGAATATGATCAGCAATTTATATGAGTGGTTAACAATCTATTTTGTGATGGACGTTTGAGTTGTGGCTATTATCTGTTTATATGACTCCTAAACTAATAATGTGGTCAATTCTGAAGGCACCACTAAACTCTTTTCCATGTTGAACTGGGAGAAAAAGAAACATAGAATGTACCAGTTGCTTTCCTAGGCATACTGTAAAAGTCAGTTCAGGTACTTGAGGGAAATTGGCATTTATGTAGGCGATGGGGTGATGGGGATCAGCCCATCGCCTACATAAATGTCACTCCAAACCAATATTACATCTTAGCCGTGTATCCCTTTTAACCCTCTCCCTTCCATCTAACCCCCTAACCATGGGCAAATGTGTCGTTAAACAGCGTCATGGTCTTTGATACTCTGCTTACCCCGCAAGGGAAAACAGGCGTGATTATATGTATGTATGTATGACTTACTGATTAAAATTCTTAAACTCACTAAATTCAAAAAAGGAACAACAATTTTACGGGAATTTCGTTCGTTTTTAGGGTTCCGTACCTCAATAGGAAAAAACGGAACCCTTATAGGATCACTTTGTTGTCCGTCTGTCCGTCTGTCCGTCCGTCGGGTATCAAGACCTTTATCTCGGGAACGCGTGAAGGTATCGAGTTGAAATTAAAACCATATACGCAGATCCATTGTATCTTGCTCCAGAAAGAAAAATAAAGTTTCTGAGTTTTCGTAAAAAAAGTTACAGCCGAATAAACTAAAAAATGCACATTTCGACACTCACAAGGGAATCAAAACCTATGTGGTACTTCCCGTTGACCTAGAACAATGAAATTTGGCAAGAATCATTGTGTTAGAGTACACATATAAGGAAATAAACCGAAAACTGGACATTTATAATTTAATCACAAAAAAAATGTCTCTTTATGCAAGGAATGAAGGTCAAAATTTTAAAGTGAATTAACCGTATCATGTGGGGTATCATATGAAATAACTTCATTAGCATAAGCTAAAACAGGTTTTTCAATATTTTTACGATGTATATTTTTCGGTTAATGAAGGAAAATATAAAAAAATATATGATTTCGCCCTTTTATCTACTAGTTTGTACGGAACCCTCGGAGGGCGAGTCTGACTCGCACTTGTCCGGTTTATTTTTAATTTGTTTTTGACGTGACGTCTAATAAATCGATGAACGCCGGCTGCACGCACGAAAAAGGATGACTCATTGTCCCGTTACGCTCATTGTAACGGAAAGTGTTTTCATCAATGTTTTGTTATGACGTTGTCACGTTAAACTATCGTCCGTAAACCGACTTTACAGACTACCAATATTTTTTTACAACATTTTGATTAGTGTGTGTGAGTGGTGTCTTCGGAATAGCTCTTATTGTTTATTATATTATTTATATTGTAACGATGATGATGATGATGGTGAAATTTCTAGAAGGAAATGCTCCTCGAATATTTAAATAAAGAATCTCGTCAACATTCTAGAAAGTTCGGAACAAAAGACAAAAACAAAAGACAAGCGAAAAGACGATCGAAATTGAACATTCTGGAAGAAACAAATGACGAACGAAATTACTATCGAAATAAAAGCTTCTAGAAGGTTCTGCGGGGTATATAAGGAGCTTCAGTCGCGGACAGAGGTCACCAGCGCCTTCTGCGCTCGCCAAAGTCCGGTAAGCTGTAGAGGCCGTTAGAGGCCAACAGCTCTAGTCATCTCACAAAAAAAAAAAAAAAGGACAGAGGGCAGTTCAGATATAAGCAGCATACAGGAAAGAAGAAAAAGTTACAAGTGAAGTGTTGAAGTGAACAGTATAGTGAAGAGACGTTATAGTAGTAGTGTGTTGGTAGAAACACGGACTCTGTGTGTTTGTAGCGCGTTGATTCTGTAATTATTGTCGGTTTTCGTTTTATAGACTGTGAGTGCTCTGTAGAAGATGCCACGTGTCAGTGAATTAAACGGGCTTGAATAACATCGTTGTTTCCTTCCAATCCCTATATTCACTTCCCGTAACAATATTTTACGGCTGGGTGTTTTGTTTTTATTTAAATACAAGTCAATAACAATTATGTTGAAAAAAATTGAAGTTCTTGAAGAGAGTAAAACCGTATATAGCTAATATTACAATAAACTTAAAATAATGAAACCAATATAACCGATCACTTTTGACTGTTAGTTAATCACTAACAGTCAGTCAAATTCGATTCTAACCAATAGTTGGAGTAGCAAGCACACATGACGTGGGTGTCCGTTACCAAGGAACAAGAAGGTTCATCACTCTCCGTTACAGTTCCCTGTTAAATTGAAAACGCTTTATGACTAAGCCCGTGGCGTTGATTGATAATGCTTTTTCCAAGCGTTTTGTACTTGTTAGTTTTAATTGTTTGTTGTATGAGGACCATCGATTGCGTGACGAAATCGCTGGAAATTGATTTAGATGCGGCTAATGAATAGGAGATTCTTTAGTCAATGTCAGGTTTAATATTTATATTTAAACATAATTAATTTAATTTAAGACTTTCTTAGAATATCTAATAAATGAATTCAGTATCATCATCGTCAGTCTACATATTCTACTGCTGCTGCTGCTATTCGCTTATAACGACTGCTAATTTTGTTTTAAGTGTATTTTGCCACTGTCTTCAGCATTTACATATGTTTTGGCACTGTGTTATAAATCTTTTGTTAATACATTATGTGTACTTTGTTAGTTGTTACTAATTTACACTTGATGTGTTTTGGCACTCTATTAAATGTTTTTTTATACTATCTTACGTGTATTAAGTCATGATTGTCTAACGTGTATTTTGTCACTGTCTTACTTACGTTTTTTTAACTTACTTAACTTTACTTATATATTATGTCAAATTACCAATGATGTCATGAGAAGAGATGTAGCAATCTATGTAAAATGGAGCGCGTTTACCTAGAAGAAACCAATTTACTTGCGATTTAATGACACCCATATGAAAATTGTTATCGGAAAAGATCCACTCCGGAAGCATATTACTTTTTCGCCATATAGTACTCACTAAAAACAATTATAATGTATGTCGTCGCTCCATCGTGTTTCACGTTTCAAATAAGCTCACAGTTTGTTCTATTTCCCTCAACGTAATTAATAACGTCACTAATTTCTGTTCAAACTTGAATATTTTCAAGTTATCGGAACACAATTAAAAGTTTATTTTCCCAATGCGAATTTGAAAACTGGAAAACGGTTTTCAAAATTAACCTATTCAACTTTGAAAACATAATTTCTTGAACACTTTAAAGTTAATCCGCTGTTTGACCTTAAACAACTTCCAGCAAACAATGTTACAACAGATAAATCTTCAGTTTTAAAGTGCGTCTGCTATATAAATAAGGTAGAACGTCCCTTGCTCAGTATAAACAGTTGTTTGTGATAAAACAACTGCCGCCTTTATGCTGTGTGCAAACTCATTATCTTTAACACTGCAGAACTTATGCACCGTGCTTTACGTATCGCGGCTTTTAAATACCACTTTCCTGGTTTACGTAGAGCATACGGTGCAAACAGTAAGACAAGTTCTAATATTATATTATCATAACGTACTGTCTCCCTCACATCAGCACTTGTTCTATCGGGTCTTCTCCCTCTGGACTTGAGAATCCAAGAAGCTGCAAATCTGTACAAAGTAAAGAAGAATCTCTCCCGTGACTATCTCCCACCCGACAAAGAGCTCGAACAAAACATCAAATTCCTTGACCAACCGCACCCATCCACACTAACGTCTGTGGATTTCGGGCTCCTCGAAACTATTTCAGAACAGCTGGTGGGACCTCAAATTTACACTGACGGCAGTAAAATTGGGGGTCAAGTAGGTGCTGCTCTCACTTGGTGGGAAAACGGTAAAGAGACAAACTTCTCAATATTCAAGCTCCATTCCGAGTGCACAGTCTTCCAATCAGAACTTTTTGCCCTATGTCAAGCGACCCAAATGGTGAAATCGAGCAATGACCCAGTGGTCAATATTTTAAGCGACTCAAGATCCTCGCTCGAACTGCTACGAAATCCTAAGACAAGTCACCCTCTGGCAAAGGCTATAAAGGAAAACATTGGAAAGATTGTAGCCGAAGGAAGATCTGTCCATTTTTTCTGGCTAAGAGCGCATGTGGGAACTGCTGGAAACGAAAGAGCCGATGAGCTCGCGAAATCAGCAGCACTCACAGAAGCTGGCCTGGATTATGAGCAGATCCCCTTGTCCTATAGTAGAAAGAAGATACGCGAGGAATCAGTTAGGAAATGGCAAGACCGATATGATACCTCCAGCACTGGTGCAGTAACAAAGAAGTTCCTCCCGGACGTAGCTAAGGCATATCGGTTGATACGAGCTACAAAACTGTCACCTTTCCATGTGCAGGCTCTAACAGGACACGGAGGAATAGCTGAATATTTGTACAGATGTAAGCTCAAAAACAGTCCCGGATGTGAGTGCGACCCAAACATCCATGAAACTGTAAGTCACGTGCTCATGGAATGTCCCCGTTTTTTGGCCGCACGACAGGATCTTGAAATTCAGATGGATAGAAATCTTGTGGAGTCTGATCTTCATGACATCCTATCGGATGCACAGAATAGATCATACTTCTTGTCCTTTATTGAGAGGTCTTTTCGCATAGCGGCCAATAGAAATTCCACCCTAAATAAAGAAACACAAACACAGCCAACAGCATTAGCACCACCACATCCTCCCCCTAACATCACATCACATACACCGAACACAACTGAAATAACACCAGCCTCAATAATCATACCTCGGCCGGAGATATCTCCTAACAGCGTAGCAATTGAAGAACTGTTTGCCAACGCAGACAAAGGAGTGCCGGGAATTCGTATACGTGGCGTAGCTTTCTTCATGGACAATGCCAAGGAAAGACTTGGGGTAGGCTTCTGTCGGGTTCGTAACAGGAAGCGTGTCCGTTTGTCACCTGGGTTAGCATATCTTTTAAACGGGAGTACCACTAAAACCACCATGAAGCGGAAAACGTACGATGCCATGCCAGTATCCGATGTTCTTGGCTACCGATGTCGACTAGTACGATCGAAAAATAAAACAATTCTACTGTTCGAATGGACGGCCCAATCACCTTTCGTGCAGGTATGTTCGTTTCTAACAAAACTTGGTGAAAATCTAGACAGTGCTCCCCGGGTTATAAGCGTCGACGCAATGGTGATCGAGAGCGAAAAAGGAGAAGTGGTGCATCGGCTAGGCAGCCTGAAAGCCTCAGAACATCATGAGGTGGTCGTGTATGAAGATAGGGGTGAGAACTTGTCTTACTTAAAATCCCAGAGACACGACGGCCCCTCTACAACAGATAGCTGGGGACACCCCATCCCGACATCGACCAATCTCAGCGGATCCGAGCGAGCGCAGCAAAAAGCAACTGATGAAAGAACCACGTCGCAAAAACGTGTCAGTTGTTTAAATAGCAGGAGCCATGTCTCGGCTTTTCTAACGGCTTTCAGTGTTGCAGGGCAGAGCTTGCTCAGGTCGACACCAAAATCACCACCAGAAGTAGCAAAAGCGGCTCCGGAACTGGTACCACTGCGAGCTGCCCGGACGAGAGCCGACATGGGCCAGGTCTGTCCACCCCGTTATATCCCAGCACACACACCATCAGAACATGCCAGAAATGCATTCATCGAGTTTTTAGCCGTCACAAGGGCAACGAGACAAGTCAACTTCAAAATATGCGCAAATATCTTGGAGTTATTTAGACTTGGATCCGAAAGCTTTCTGAGGGTGAGACTAGATGAAGCAGAAGCAGCCATATATGACAACGAATCATCCCTGGTCATAAGAGGAGAAATGTCATGTCATCATATGGCAGCTTACAGCGCTAAGAATGGTTTTGTGGCCCTAGATGAGGGTGAAACGGAGCGGACGGGAAGACCAAAATATGCGACACCACTGAATGACCCTATTGTAGTCACAACCCGGCACACCAAAATAATGCTAGATGACAAAATCCTCAAAATGGCGGAATTTCTCGAGGAGGGTTCTGGAGTTAAAGCATTGTGGGAAAACTGGGAGGTGCCTAATATACAGTGGGTCAATGGAGTTCCAGGATGCGGCAAGACAACTTGGGTAGTTGGAAACTTTGATGCGAACAAGGACGCCATTATCACCACAACAACAGAGGCAGCTAAAGATCTGAGAGAGAAGCTAGCGCACCGGATAGGAAACTTGGTAAAGACCAGAGTGCGCACCATGGCTTCTGTTCTCGTAAATGGTTTCAGAAAAAACGAGAGCTACATCCGCCTTATGGTAGATGAAGCACTCATGAACCATTTCGGAGCCATAGTAATGGCTACACGGCTGTCTGGTGCCGGCGAGATTGTTCTCATTGGAGATATCAACCAGTTGCCTTATATCGACAGAGAAAATCTCTTTGAGTTAAGGTACCATCGCCCAAATCTGGTAACCAACATCAGCCAGGAATTGTTATGCACGCATCGCAATCCAATGGACGTCGCATATGCGCTGAGAGAAATATATTCAGGAATATATTCCTCAGTCGCCCACATCCAGTCACTAGAGCAGAGAAGGTTCACGGGTTCCCAAATACCCAAAGCCGCCCCTAAAACTCTTTTCTTGGTCCACACTCAAGAAGAAAAGTTAACCCTTAGCAACCAGGGTTACGGGGGAGGTACAGGGTCACGAATCCTCACCATCCATGAAGCTCAAGGTTTGACGTACGAGTCGGTCATCGTCATTAAGACCAAAGGCAAACTGCAGCTACATGACAGCGTCTCGCATGCAGTCGTGGCAGTCTCGAGGCACACCGGGACCTTCACTTACTACACCGATGATGAAGGAGATGCCATCAGCCGTTTTGTGCGGCGGGCAATGGCAGCTACACCAAGGACCATTTTAGACTACAACCTCAAAATGGCTATCAAAGATCGCAACACGGCGGTAGTGGAGGCCCTGAATGGAAAGTTTCGCTGTTTGTTATAAAAAAAAAAAAAAAAAAAAGTGTTAGGTGTTAGGTTATTTTTATTCTTTAGTTGTCTGTCCCTAATTTTGTAAATTCTTGTATGTATTATTTGTCCCCGTTGTGTTATTTTAATAATAATAAGAAAGCGTGTATACTCAGAGCACTCACGCTCACTAAAAAGCTTCTTCTTGCGGCGGCGTCGTGTGGCGGGTCGCCCTCTTCCCTCAAACATGGTTGAGGAGAGCGATGGCTGGCACATGCGTCAACTCGTGAACGGGTGCTGCTTGCGGGAGCTGGACTGCTCGGCGTATACACGCATGCATGTTAGTTAAGTGTAAATTAAAATTTTGTCTTCCTCTTGCATAACTTAAAAAAAAAATGTAAGTAGTTATAAATGCATATATTAGTTCATAAAAGGCACGGACCCTGGAGTCTGTGGAGAATAAATTTGTTAATAAAAAAAAAAAAAAAAAAAAAAAAAAAAAAAGTTCTAATATTCAATTTTAGCTCTATTCTTTTATGATGCCATTGTCTGTGACATGTTCATGGTCATTTAATTATTTTCATTTAACTTCCATCAAGTTTATGAGTTCATAGCGAAATCGCGGGAGTAGTATTTTGTTGTATATTAGAATTATACCTAACCAACATCTGCAGAGATAGAATGGAATGTAGAATAAAACCGGCCAAGTGCGAATCGGACTCGAGCACGAAGTATTCCGTACCATCACTATAAAAACGGCAGACGTGCTCGTCTGCCTTGCCGTTACGAGTATCAATATCGAGCAAAAACGAGCAAAAAAATCACGTTTGTTGTATGGGAACCCCCTTAAATATTTGTTTTATTCTGTTTTTAGTATTATTGTTGCTTATCGGCAACAATAGAAATACACCATATCTGAAAATTTCAACTGTCTAACTATCACGGTTCATGAGATACAGCCTGGTGACAGACGGACAGACAGACAGACAGCGTCTTAGTAATAGGGTCCTGTTTTACCCTTTGGGTACGGAACCCTAAAAATAGTCTTTCCATCGTTTTATCTACCTTCAGAGAAAATAAAATACCTAAATGCTGATATTGACTGCTGATAACTGACATAATGACATGGATCAAAACGGATAAATACCTTCCATGCTCGACCAGGTGTTCTGCTAAAGCCGTGTACGCACGTACGAACACGAACATAGCGAACACAAACATCAAACTTGAACATTTGGTTCGTACGTATGGACGGCATTCTCGAACACGAACGCGAACATAGTTCGAATTGTGTGGGCGCACAACAGTCGTGAACTCTATCTTAATAGCCATGGCGGCGCCGTTGGACGTGATCGGTTGTGAAATAGCGGAAAGATCTTCGAACACCGTCCATACAGAACATACTAGTATGTTCGTCGCGAACATGTTTGACGAACAAAGTGTTCAATGTTCGTTAGTGGTATGCACGTGCGAACATCGTTGTTGCGTCATGCAATGCAACAAATTTGTTCGTACGTGCGTACGTGCTTAAGAATAACGTAAAATATTGACACGATCGACGTAATTTCTTTGTTATTATTTAAATCACAGATTGGAGTCGTTCAAATAAACCAAATAAGAGGTAAAATCAACCAATTTAAAGGTTTGCTACATAAATACAATCACGCCTAAACAGGCGTGAAGGGAAAACTCCCTTGCGAGGTAAGCAGAGCGTCTAACACAATGAGACCGTTTAACGCCACATTTTTAATAAATAATAAATAATGCTAATGCTGTAAATAATGTAATTGTATTTAAGTTGTAATAAGGTTACTCTGGATATAAATACTTATTTATTATTATTTACATTATAGTAGTAAGAAAAGAGAGACCCAGCAGAGCAAATACACTTCGCAACGTGCAAGCATACTTCATCTAAAGTAATGTGTTTTCTTGTATTAAAGTGCTTGCAAATTTTATATATCTTGATTTAAAGTTATCAGACTGTTGCCACATACTTCGCACACAGCATTCTCGGTCCGCATCAGATAGTAAAGTCCATGCGTTTATTTATTTACCATTATTTACGGTGCACCGTGTAATAGCTCGTGGTATCTAGTTTTTCTCCACACATACATCATTTGTGGTGAGATTCGAAGATTTGAAACGCGTATAGGCTGCAGGAGAACCTTTTACATTCGCAACAGGGAGCTGCTTAGCATAGGAAGGCAATTTAAACAAATTGCTTTAACGATTTTTGTTGGGGGATGATTTTTTAGATGTATTGGTGGTTGAAGATAAAAGTGACATTATGATGAATTATGTGTTTTGGAATCAAACAATATTAATTACAAGCACTGATGGCTGATGGTGATGCCAATTTATACTAAATTCAGAACGACTAAATTTTTTCAAACGGATAATCGATTTCAATCACTTCATTGATAACGCAAAAAGTAATTTTTGTTAACAAAATAAACACAAAAATGGATCAAAAGGTGGTCTTATCGGTAAAAGAGATCTCATCCAGACAACTTTAGAATCTGAAAAAAATAACTCAAATGTGACTGGTGATGTAATTTTTAAATCTAAAATAAAATAAGTAGGTATAACTAATAGTTTCAGACTAATATCACTTACTAGAGATACGTATCATACGTAGACGTACAAAAGTCACCAATATAGCACAGCGGATTAGCAAGTTGAAGTGGCAGTGGGCAGGGCACATAACACGTAGAACTGATGGCCGATGGGGCCGAAAGGTTCTCAAGTGGAGACCACGTACCGGCAAGCGCAGCGTAGGAAGACCAGCCACGATATGGACAGATGACCTCATACAAGTGGCGGGAAGACGCTGGATGCAAGCAGCTTCCAATTGGTCTTTTTGGAAATCCATGGGGGAGGCCTATGTCCAGCAGTGGACTTCTTATGGCTGAGATGATGATGATGATGAATATCACTTACCATAATCTTACCATTCACCATTTTTCATCACTACTAGGCGTTACTAATTATATTATGTAGTCATACACACGAAAAACTTTGCCATCCTTTTGTAGTCGGGTAAAAAGAATCAAAATGATTGACGTCACGGAGTCACAGAAAGTTATAACCTAACTTTGGCATCGATATACATATTCTTATTACTTATTGATGCTGCATTTCCGCGATACGGAAATAATAAAGAAAAATCAAAGGATGTGAGGGACTAAAGGTTTTCCTTGTATTGGTTTTTGTTCAATATATTTCTGCGTAACAAAAACACGTCAAGAAGTTTTTATTATAATAAAAGTTTTGTCATAATATGAGCATCACTTTTCCTAAAGAAATTACACAACTTCTGTTGGAATAATACTCTGATAAATTTTGGCAGCATGTTACACTTGTCTTGTGTTTTTAATTTGTTACTTTTTCGGTAAGTTTTTTTCACAATTTTCTGAACAACCAATTTTATGCTCACAGTTAAGAAACTGGTGCTTACGGCAATGTTTTGTATGAAACTGTATTGACTTGAATGAATGAAGTGTCAAAATTTAGGGATGAATCATCCAAACTTAACCAGTTAAAAAAAAAACCGGTCAATATCATGTCGGGCCACGCGTAGTATAGGGTTCCATAGTTGCACATTACAATATGTGGACATACAACTGACCTACGGATCGGAAGCTAAACGGTCTCTAAGCTGAATTAATGTAACCAATTTATATAGGCCACCGTAAAATCTACAATGATTACTAAACTACTTCTATCACTCAATTAAATACTAACTTATGGACATAAATAAAGCCAAATTCATAAAATATACCTACATTTTACTATCGTAAAATTCAGCCAGTAAATTCCACTCGAATTCTCACAAAAACGGTTTTCGGATAATGTGCTACCATTAGAGGTTCGGAAAATGCTTTTTGGCAAGCTTTTTCAAACAAATTGCATTTAACTCTTCGATTTTTTGTCATGTTTCGATAATGATAATAATTTACCGTTTAAAATGGTCGTTTAATGACACCAAATTGCCGGATCGTGTTTTTTCGCGGCTTTACAACGGAGCAATTTAGAAAATAAACAACTTGGAGGTATTTAGTGAGCTGCTTTTTGTTACCTAAAATTTTTGTTGAATTGGTATCCTTTATAACAATTTATTCCATTAGGAATACTGTCTTATCGGTAAAATAGATAAGATATTTCAACTTCGGGTGGTATATGAAGCTAAATTCAATAGTCTCCGTGCTTGTTTGACCTGTCTACCATTGGCAAGAGTTTAATACTCTTTTTTTTTTCAAAAAGCTATATTTGTAAGGTTTGAAAGTCTTTTTTATACATAAATATATATATAAATCATGTATAAAATTACTTTCAAGCCTTACAAATATAGCTTTTGCAAAAAAAAATAGCAAAAATACTCTTCTCCTCTGAATTGTACCAATGGTAGATAGGTCAAACAAGCACTGAAGCAACAAACGGTCGTGAAACGTGAGCTTAAACTAATTAACCATTGGTAGCACCAATTGGTTGGTTGGTGGTTGGTGGTTGGTATAAGTAGTACATTTCAAGAATGTCTAATAATAACAAAAATGTCATTTATTATTTCAGAAATTAATCATATTTTAACGGATCTATTACATGCGTATTATTTTTAAAATGGAAATGGGGGAGACCTTTGCTCAGCAGTGAGATCTAGCAGGTTGAAAAAAATGCTTAGAATACTTTTCAGGGTCCGTGGAAAAAAAAAATATTTTTACGAAAATTTTACAATAATTACTAAATTAAATAATTATGAAAGGAAATTCATCTCTCTGTCTATTTATTATCTTTTCAAGATCAAACTGCTGAATCGAACATTAAAAAAAATAGTACAGGAATTACTTAGAATCTGTGTAGACGGATATTACATCACCATCGTTCTTATCATTTTTAGGGTTCCGTAGTAATTTTCTTACTACGTGGGTTAAATCACATTGCAACTTTATTATAAAACAGGTAACATAACTCCGTACTGATGGTTAAAACAGATTTAAAATACAACCCCTAATTATTATTATTACAGATGCACCTATGACAATTTGAAAGCTGCTGCCAGTTGCCAGTTAAATAGGTACCATAAAAATTTCAAAAGTAGCAAAAACAAAACATGCGCAAGCGCATACAATATCGGCTACCAATAAACCAATCCCGTTACAGCATGGCGTTCGTCCACAGTTTACATCGTAAACGCCTTTTTATCTTTTGTTTTTGTATCTGACGGGTGGCGGGCGTAAACAAAGGCTATTTATAGTGTCAGAAAAGTGTTTCATATAACATTAGGGGTAATAAATATTAATAACCGGCCCGAACTTTCGTTTATAGGCTCTATACAGCCATCGATGTTGGAAACAATAGGGGACCTTGAGTTTGTCTTTTGAAATTCACTAACTTTCACTTGTTTTATGGTTTTGTCTCAACTTCTGAAGTCCTTTAAACTTTTACTTATTTTATGGTTTTACAAGGCGTCGCGATGAAACTTTGTCTGGACAGCAGGTATGTGCTTACTTTTATCCTTTTTACCCGACTGTACACGAAGGAAGGTTATGTGAGTCGAGTGTATTTATGAATGTATGTATGTACGTTTCTATATTACCGCCTACAGTCTAAACGGCAAGATCGATTTTGATGTGCGAGATGTTATTATATTTGTCTTCTCTCCCTGAGTGTCATAGCCCTTTTTTTTAAATAATAATAATAAGTCGAATCTAAAGGCAGTCGTCCTAGACACGGCACGAATTGTCAGGAGGTTTCTAAATCTGTAGCAACTACCGACAGCAGCTTAGGCCCTGCCCCGCAGCCGGCGGCACCCTAGTTTTAAAGTTTTTTTATGTTTTTTTTTGTTTTATAATATATATTTACTATGAATACTTATATTACGTCTCTCGATATGGTAAATAAAACCGGCCAAGTGCGAGTCGGACTCGCGCACGACGTGAAAACGAAGGGAAGGGAAAACGGCAAAAAAATCTCGTTTTTTGTATGGGAGCCCCCCTTAAATATTAATTTTATTTTAATTTCATTATTTATTTTTAAAGTGAATAATATAACTCAATATTCTGTGAATATTACAAGCGTCTACCTGTTGTTGCTCTCAATATCGATCAAAAACGACGCACGTTGTTTGTATTTATACAATTCTGTTTTTTAGTACTTATTTGTTGTTATAGCGGCAACAGAAATAAGTACATCATCTCTGAACAATTCAACTGTCTAACTATAACGGTTCATGAGGTACAGCCTGGTGACAGACGGACAGACAGACAGCGGAGTCTTAGTAATAGGGTCCGTTTTACCCTTTGGGTACCGAACCCTAAAAAGCGGTATCTCGTAACATCCAACGATTTTTTTTCATAACAAAATAAGTGATTTTACTAAAACATGCTAAAGAATATTCCTTAATTTTCTTTAGCATGCTACTTTGTGCTTACTTTCTCGTAAAACGTACACTCAACATCATAATCACGCGTAACGTAAGCGTAAGTTGCACTACGAAAGTTGATCTCATGGAGCCCGACTACATACTACATAAGAGCGACATTTGGTTTATTTTAACGTAGCTACCTATTTGTTTACTTGACTATGAGAAAACGAAAAGGAAGACTGTGTTTTTAGCAGTCTCTGCATGTTCAAGTTCATATGCTTATAATTATTTTTATCTAGCGTCCAAGCTAGGATTTACATTTATGTAAATGAAGTCTCAATACGTTTGTTATCGTTAAGTACCGGAAGACATATTACATTTGACATATTACTAACTTACTTTTATTACATTGGTTTGACATAATATTACTACTTAACTTACTTTTATTACATTGGTCAGGTTTGTATTTGTCGATCTATAATTTGTATTTTAGTTCTCAATCATAATTTTACTGTGGATCACATACCTATATTTCAATGACATAAGTTTGATGTTTTATATTTTAAGAATACCGTTAAGTACCGTTTTGCTTCACTTGTATTAAGAATATTTTAAAGATCAGCAGTCTCGTAAATAAACTAACAAAAGCTTCTTGAGGAGCCATTGTCAAGGGATTGTGCACAAAAAGAAAGAAAAATTACATTTAAATTTAAACAAAAAAATAAATAAACAAAAACAGAAAGTGACGGAGCGAAATAAATATCGAGCGATATCGGTTCACGTTCTTGATGCGTACTGCACAGGAATGGAATTCTTTGCCGCCATCTGTGTATCCTGAGACCTACAATCTTGGAATTTTCAAGGCTAGAGTGTATAGATATCTTCTAAATCGACGACCTCCATCCTCGGCCACACGGGCGCTTAACAACATAACGAGTTGGTGGTCAATCGTAGATCTATCTTGCGTAAAAAAATAAAACAGTAATATTTATAGTATAAATACTGTAATTATTAAAAATGATTCAATTATGGTTGCGACAATTTTGCACAGTTAATTTACTTTATAAATTAATTTACACACGACAAAAACTAGACACTAAAATCTAAACAA
Source organism: Lycia hirtaria (assembly GCA_947563715.1). Taxonomy (NCBI): domain Eukaryota; kingdom Metazoa; phylum Arthropoda; class Insecta; order Lepidoptera; family Geometridae; genus Lycia; species Lycia hirtaria. The sequence goes on from OX387380.1 coordinate 2,958,379, forward strand.
TCAACGTTCATTAAACTGAATTAGTGAACAGAACAGAACCAAAGACAAAAACCTCGACGAAGAAATCTAGACAATCCAATCCCAATTCATCACAGAACAATAAAACAAAAGAAACGTATGGATATAAATAAAATTAGATTAGCTTTCCTTTCCTCGCCTATAAATCGCTGCACGCAGCCCACAAATAAATCCTATAAGAAAAGTTCCACACCCAGCCAATATTCTTTGTGGATATTCATTTGAATTTTGCTTGCCGATTGAGGCTGACTCAGCTGGTGGAAACGTCATTTGTGACCTTTGAAGGTTCGATTCATGAAGTGAAAAGACTTTAGTCAAGAAGCTGCGGGTACCAACTTTAGATCGGGATGATTCTTTTCTGTGAAAAGGTTTTCCGTTCACGTTTTGTCTTCTATTGTTCACTGACATAAAAATCTGTTTTATAAGTGATGTGTTTTTAAATTGCAATCTGTTATAAAAGCGAAAGTAGTATGTTTGTCTTTGTCCGCTTTTATAGGGTTCCGTGTTGATTACGATTATGTCTGTTTGTCTACCCGTGGTTTTGCTCAAACGTTTTTAGCTGTAATTTGGTACCATTACATGTACCAAATTACACATATTAATTATGCCGAGAAAGCAGTAAAATAAAATCTTCAACAAACTTCTTATGGTATTTTTCTCATCTATTCATGACGTGGGAAGTCGTTGGATGGGAAATAAAAAAATTATCTTGTAGGTGAAAAATCATTTATCAATTTAGTGATCGTTTGCGGCATACTAAACTTTAAACTGAAAAAATAATAGCAGTAGCACATACAACGAAATTAAAAAGAAAAGGTATTTTTTTTGGTATTTTTATGTTATGGCCAGTTTATTTCATTCCATCATTAGAGCCGCTCAACTAAGTATGCATTGCCATCCAAACTACCTACTGAACCTTCATGAGATCAGACCAGTGCAAATGATCCTAATATTGTTGACGTTTGCCGTCCGTCCTTAAAAAAATCGCATTACCTAAATAAATCTTATTAAATATTCAAAGGTTTTTTTATAGGCTTGACCACATCTAATGCTGTACGATGCGTCAAACGCCGCTGTAGAAGTGTGTGTTTCGCGATTTTTATTTTACAGTACGAATACAATACGATACTGTACTAAAACATTAGCGATTAACACGTGATTAACACCCTATGAGTAGATGAGAAAAAAATAATTCCCACTTTGCGTGTAGGGGAAGAACCCTACTTGTTTTAGATATTTTATATTACCAATTTGTCGGCCTGATTAACATATATAGGTGTATACCAATTATAGCTCTCTAGTACAAAGAGTCTTTGACCTAAGTCGCGGACGGATAAATGGACGGACATAACGAAACTAAAAGGGTTACTTGTTAATTAAGGATCTCTAAAAATGCCACTAGAACTTTTTGATTGAACGTACATTGAGTTAAACTTGATTTGTTCAGTTAATATAACTAAGCTTTTTTATAATACTCAGAAATTTTAAACTGAACTTTGGAACTACTAAATGGTGAATGAATTTGGCTTATTTTAGTCATCGCAAGTACTTTCCATCTTATTAATTAAAACTAGTTAAATGGTGCATATAGATTTAAATTCACTAAATATTACATGGGTGAGTGACCTGTTAAGCCAAAAGTAATTACATTGCACTTTTACATCGCAAACAAATTAAAGAGGAAAATACTTTCACAAAATAAAATCCTACAAAAAAAGTACTAAAACTTTTTTACCCGCATTTCGTTTCGGTGGGCCAAACCTTGCTTACGACGTGGCTGAGAAAACAATCCCCTGACTTTCCTTTAAGCAAATTCGCATGAATTCCTAATCCTTACACGGCTGAAGCTTCGAAAAGCCCTAGAGAATCAAAGCTCCTAGATATGCCTTGATTTTAAGCCAGTCCAAATCACTGGTTCCTACTTCTTTTTGTGTTTAGCTCAAAAAGTTAGAATCAAAGGTTACAGCTGGAACAAAACCTTTTATTGTTTTATTTTTGAAGTCTACGCAGTTTTTTACTTGTTTTATTATTGTCTGAAAATCTATTGGCTCGTTCACATGTACAAATTGCCAACGAAATAAATAATTATGAAAGTTCAGAACAATAAATTTTATAAAGCTATAATTATTCACAAGTAAAACCGTAGCTTTAATAAACACTGATCACAGGCTATAAATCGCTTATTAAATTAATCGTTCGCTTTATATTTTAGTTTTGCACGTTATTGTATATTTTATTTATGTAAAATGCCATATCTAGTCAGATCTCACTTCAGTTACCGCAATCAGATTCTTTGTTCCGACGTCAACGTTTCTACGATTAGGAGAGGCAGGCAGTAGATCCCTCCTTAATTACCATGCCTTACTAGAGGAAATAAAAGGCTTAGAATGTAAACCATGGTTGGGGCTCTGACACAACACTAGATCTGTTTATTATCATGTAGTTAAATTTTATCTGTCAGATAAAAAATAAATATCTAAGGCTAAATACAAAGTGGTGATCGCCTATTGTCGATTTTAATTTTCAACTAATAATTATTTGCTATAAATTAGTGTATATATTTGCAAATTTTATGATTATTTTTAACCGTTATTTGCTTTTATTAAATATTTTATGTCATTTAATCATTTTTTAGCTAAGAATGTTAAAACTGAATAAAATAATACCTGATAGATATATTTACTCGTGGGATGTAGAACCCTCTTGATGATGTTTTGTTTTTGTAGCTAGACGAATGGTTCGAGCATACTCTGTTCGATACTTTTTGTTATTCTTTGTTTTAGGAAGATTGTTACCGTCTCTAGATGACCACAAGACTAATGAGTCTTATTGTATGATATATATGTAGTTTTTATTAATTAGATTCCTCAAAATTTTCTATTAATAAATTAAAAGCCAACAAAAACCTATGGACTTCTATATTTCTGTACAAGAGTTCAAGTTACAAGACAGAGTGAACGAATTTTTGCGTTTTTATCGTTTTGCGTCGAAATGGATTGAACGGCCTTATTGAACTAATTGATGGTAAGTAGTGTCGGTTAACATCAGGCGTGTCGATGGCTATGCGCTAACCGTAACTCCCGTGATGTCACAGGTCACGTCTATTTTACACAGAAAATTCCAACTCAATTTAATCGTGAGTTACCCATATTTTATACCAATTTCAAAAAGATGGAGGTTAAAAATTCGACTGTATTATTTTTTGTTTGTTACCGCATAATTGTTACTTATAAACCGATTTATATTTTTTTTTGTTTGAAAGGATGTACTTTAAGATTGGTTCCATATACAATATTTAGTCGCTTCCAACAGGTCTTTCTGGAAATGGGGGAGGCCTATCTCCAGCAGTGGACTTCTTGTGGCTGAGATGATGATGATGAAATTATTTAAATTCAGTAGTTTCGTTTTTAAAACGAAATTGCGTGTTTGGAAGTCGATTCTTTATTAATTTTTTTTACTATAATTTTATTGGAAAATGTGTGACAACCACAGTAATTTCCATTGTGTAGTTGCTCCTATCTTAATTAATCGGAAATTGGAATAACAACCAATAAGATTAAAAGTATCAATTATGCCCTATGTATATAATAATAAATAAAAAATATCGAAATGCTTAATCAATCATCTAAGCATAATAACTCTCATTGTCAGTTAACTGGTACCTTTATTTTGATACATAGTTTGATGTATCATTACTATAATTTTACCAATCTAGTAAAATCTTAAATAAATATGCCTTAGACAAAATTTAAAGCTCAAAACGCAATTTGTTGTTAACGTATGGGCTGCCATCTAAATCAAGTGTAATAGCAGCCTCTAATTTATTCATTGATTTATTTTAAACGATACTAAATAATTGTTGAGCATCGACACCATTATTTTTAACTATTGTTTAAGTTAACCATTGAAATATGAACTAACAGTTGATTTATTGTAATATGTAGGCGTTATAGAGTTGGGACACTATAACGAGAGTAACAAAATGAAAAATATTTGTCGATGATTTAAGCTGTCGAACCTTCCTACTCTAAAGTAGTTATTAATACCTATACAAAGTTTATATGGCTTTAATATATTTTTTAATATAAAGTTTAAATTAAAATGGGCGTTTTTGTAAGCAATGCGTTGAACCCTTGTCACTGCAAAGTCAACATTTTGTACATTTGTACTTATATCTTACCCTCATAATATATATTTTCCTTCCATCCAAAATATTTACTCTAAATACATACGTCCATTTAAAATTTTCCTAATATATTACTGTAATATAGTAATATACTTCATATATTATGTCAAATTTGATTTAAACATGGAATTCATCGATAAGTCCATGTCCACATCTCTAGCTGTCACACAAGTACACAGTTTTTCCTGTTCACCGTCTATATGATAATTAAATTTTGACCGCGAGCGCTAGGCAAAGCTTTTGTATTTACGATGGAGAAACTTGACACATTGAGGTCCAGGTGTTAACAGTTACCAGCTTTAGCAGTCAATATTTTAACACTGTCTTTTCAAGACAAGATTATGAGGTGGAATTTTATTTTGAATAATCTATACCTAGATGATATTTTGCTGTTCATTAAAGGTGTTGATAAAATGTTTTAACCATATTAATTTTTGGAAAAAATCAACTTGCGATTTCGGAAAATCTAATTCTTATCTGAAATTGCTAAAATTATACTATGCATGTAGATAGATGTATAAGTTTTCCAGGTTCAAATGTAAAGCTTTGATCTCACATGAAAATGGTTTAGTATAAACGAAGGGTTGTAATTTTAAAGGGTCCAAGTGCCAAAAAAAAAACATATTATTACAAAAATACGATCTATGTGTCATGCCTAATAATACGAAAATGAAAAAAAATTGCACTTAGACCCTTTACTCTTTACAACCCTTCAATTATATTGGTACTAACTAAACCATTTCTAAGGACAAAAAAGGGAAGATAAATAAAAATAAATGAAACTAAAGTGCATCTACCGTCTTACATATAAACGCTGAATAAGCGCATTTTAGTTAAACAGTGTTTTGTTCCGTTTTCGCGTGTGAGAGTTCCCGTCTGACAGAAAGTGACAAGTGCTTACTTATTCAGTGAACAAGATTTTAACATGCGTTTATAAGTAAGACGGCTAATATATTAACACAATTCTACGCTACGCCGTTAAAATTACCTATCTAAAAAGAGAGCGCTCTTTTGTTAACGAAATAAACGTCAATATAAAGCATATGTTTGTAATTACAGGTTTTTATGTCATTTTTCAGAATACGGAGGAAAGACTATTAAAATCTATTTAACATTAAATAATATTTGAAAACAAAATAAAATATACTAGTACCTAAATATGAGAAATGACCACCATAATTTTTTTTTCGTTCTGTTTTTAAAATCTTCAATTAATGAAACCATTACTTTTCCACTATATACGATACAATCCAAATTGCATCCGACTAACTAACTTACCGATTCCAACACTATAAATCGTTTACTCATTAAAGATTATGGTTCGAACGATGATCTCAATAGTAAAAGCCAATAAATAATATCGAAACAAGAAATCAGCTGTTAATAAGACCACACCCACAGAGCCACACACTGGCACCTATAAACAATAATAAAAAACTTAACGCGGTTTTGATTGGCCTCCTAACCATTACCAGTGTTAACTGTCACATAAATACTTTCACGGATTCTTTAATAAAGGAAAACAAAAAAGAATCTTTGATATTTGTAAGATAAGTTACCGGATACAGAGCTATTAGAAATGCGCAGTAAATTTTACAAATTAGTAGCGTATGACAAACTAAAATTAATGATTTTCGTCGGCCGCGAGCGCTTTTTTTAATTTTACTCGGTTTGTAGGAGTCCTAATGATGGAACAGATGTCATCGTCGCGTCTGAAAAATGAGCTGGATTCATATTTTGGTGGCAGCCAGTTCGTTACTCTCAAAAAGTTTTTATTTATTTTATTAAATAGTTAAACCTTTCGCTCTACAACTTTGCCGTGCTACTTCCTGGCAAGACTACTCTTAAGGTCGATTATATACCTTTTATAAATTTTATTTATGTAATCGTGGTAACAAAATCTTTTATAAATTTTATTTCTTGGTAACAAAATACGTAGGTACTGCATAGGTAGGTATTTATTTATAGTGAGCAAGTTATATAAATAAGAAACAAGCTAAGTTTAGAGAACTAAAAAATCCCCGACATAAAAAACGGCTAAGCCGATTTTGATGAAACAAAGCATCGAGAGTGCTCTTTCACTCTCGATGAAATCCTCTAAACAAAAAAACAGATCAAACTCGGTCCATCCGTTTGAGAGCTACAATACCACAGACAGACAAACAGATACACACGTCTAACTTATAACACCCGTCTTTTTGCTTTGCGGGTTAAACAACTCCGCTGCAAAATATAGCCTACAAATGTATAATACCAATAGGTAAATATAAATTTAACGACACCTTTGCTAAAAAAAAACAGTCAAAGCTTTTGGACTCACAGAAGTTAATATAAATCATTCACCTAAAATATATTACTCTTCTTTAAGCAATCAGGTAAAAGGCCACACGATTATGCTGAAAATTATTTAGTCTGGGAACATTATAATATATCCTCAATTAATTACTTATTGATTATTGAATTAATTAATTACCGTTAATGATGATGATTTTATTTTATTTTATTTATTTAATAAAATCTACAGCCCTTTATAACATACATAAATAACTTAGATAAGGCTTAAGGCTTAACGCTTTTCATGATGTTTGAATAACTCAATGTATGAAATGTCAGAATAGAATTTCAATGTAATTTAGATACTATGGAAACGAACGTAGTTTTCACACATTTTTAAATAAAAACTACGGGTCACTCACGTCTGTTTTAAGCCGAAATATCCGGAAAACTATAGTCGGATATTTCGGCTTAAAACAGACGTGAGTTACCCGTAGTTTTTATTTAAAAAATAATTTAGATACGCTTTACATATAAATTTTTTGCTACAAACTACAACAAGTAATCGTTTAAAAACTAAACAAAACTGACTTCAAACGCAATACCCAAAAAATTTGATGACATAATTTTTCAGTTATTTTGTTATAAAACAAAAATACAGAACCGAATTTGAAAAAAAAACCTATAGGACCACCTGGAAAGAAAGAATTTTTCAAATCGGTCCAAGTGTTTAGAGTAATAGGGAACATCATCATCATCATCTCAGCGACAAGAAGTCCACTGCTGGACATAGGCCTCCCCATGGATTTCCAAAAAGACCGGTTGGAAGCGGCCTGCATCCAGCGTCTTCTTGCCACTCGAGGAACGTACATAAAAAAAGATTCCGACGATTTGAGACCCTCCTTCTTTTTTGGAAGTCTTTTTTTCCGTGCTCCTCCGCCTATACCTAAACCCCTAACGAAAGTCGTCAGGGCTCTTGTTTATTTTGTTTTAGTTTATCGTCCAGATTCTGCAATATATGAAAATAAATAAATTTAAGTTAATGTCTCCTCCTGTAACCTCCTCCTTTTTTTTTTGAAGTCAGTTATAACCGACTTCCAAAAAAGGAGGAGGTTCTCAATTCGTCCAAATTTTTTTTTTATGTTCGTTTCTCCAGTGGCAAAAAGACGTTGAATGCAGGCCGCTTCCAAACGTTTTATTTTTTGGAAATCCATTGGGGAGGCCTATGTCTAGCAGTTAGAGATTGCAACCCGGTATGTTTCTCAACCCGGCCAGGCCCGGTATCATTCGTCGCCAACCGTCAGTCAGTCTCACTCAAAGTCTCAAAATCTCTGATTTAATACAGAATTGATTACTTTTACTTATGGACGGAATAGTAACATAATTAGTATTAGTAATTATGAATTTATATAAGTTTAAGCAAACAGGTCTTTCTCTTTACTCGTTATAGTGTCCATTTGAAACATAGTATTAGAATAAGAAACTAATAAAGCTTAAAGCACTAAACTTGTCATAACAACTTAGATTAGATAGATAGATAAACTTTGGTAGCTTTGATTCTTATTGGCGGGTCAGAATGGCAACGTGGCAGCTCGCAGCGCTTGTCATGCGAATTTTCTATGATTTCGCGCTCCCTCCCGCGCCGCGGTTTTCATACCTACCGGGTCCAGTAACCGGGCCCGGTAAGAATGGCCGGGCCTGGCCGGGCCCGGTTTGCAATCTCCACTAGCAGTGAACTTCTTGTGGCTGAGATGATGATGATGATGATGATGACACCAATTCTAAAGCAATAACGTAATAACTTTTTATAAATTTAGTTAATCTAACAGGATGAACAGAAACAAACTTCCACTACTCTGGTAATTTACATGAGTCGGTACTTACAGCGGCTGTTATGAAATTTTAATCAAAGTTGGTGGCCCCCAGCGGCAGAATATCGCCGGATACAGTTGTAATGGCATCGATACAGTTCCTCTGTAAGCAATTCGCGATTCAAACTTGTTTTGATCACAAAACTTCGTGTTGTTTGATTTGAAATTACAATTTTATAGCAGTTTTTTTAAGTTATCGACTTGTTTGCAATTCGTAATGGATTTTGTTTTGTGTTTTAATGGGAAACTTTTTTATTGTTCTGTTTAATGCAAACGTGATTTAGCTAAGTAGTTTTTGTTTTTAATTATGAAATGTTATAGAATATTTTAATTTTGTTTAGAAAAAAAAGTCCAGTAGCACCTAGGATCTCTAGCCGCCAGCGAAGATTTTAGAACTTGCTTTGCCAGTGTAGGTACATAGTGCATATTAGAGCTTAGCAGTGCTTTATTGCGTCATATAAGAGTATATTTATTTATATGTATTAGCGGAGTAACATTTCTTTTAAATATTACATACCATTATGTAGCATCTACAATTTTCTTTTGACATAAAAACTTTTTCAAGCTTTTCCTAGACACTCAGCGGTAGCCATTCCAATTTCAAACTTCCTACAAATAGGAATGTCCATTGCCAAATATAATTTAGCATTCAGCCCAATCAGGTCAAGTTTTACGTAACTTTAACCAATCGTTTCGGATTCCCAAGAGGCTATAACTCATCAGCGTTGGTCGCCGAGGCTGCAAAACTATACATCAAGTTTGATAGTCAATTATTGGTCGGCGCTGGAAACTGCCTGTTCAGAGTTTATCTACTCTATGTAATTACTTTCAGTGTGTTGGAGCTGCGAAACTGACGAGATAACGCAACTACTCATGGCGCAGTGGTAGTACAGTCGTACTCTGGAGTCTGGAGTCTGGTGTCGTCTGGTTCAGTGGTGCTCTGGAGGCAATCGCCTCCAGAGCTGTAAGTCGTGGGTTCGATCCCCACCTAGGGTAAACATTTGTGTGATGAGCTTGGATGTTTGTTTTGTGTCTGGGTATTTCTATGTATCATATGTATGTATTTACAAAAAAAGTATACATATGTAGGTATATGTATTATATCAACCATCTAGTTTCCATAGTACAAGTTTTGCTTAGTTTGGGGTAGATGGTGTTTGTGTGAAATGTCCACCAATATTTATTTAATTATTACTATAAAAGCATACATATAAGTACTAAAACAAAAAAAAAAATTGCTACATAGTTACCTACTACTAAGAGAGCATAGTGCAGTTTTCGTATAGGTATACTTAGGTACGTACTAAAATAAAAGGTTACATAGGTATACTAAGGTTTTACTATAGGTACTCATAAATAGTACATATGCATAGTGCGGCTTTGGTATAAATACTAAATCAAAAGCAAATATTTTTGCTTTACTACTAAGTACTAAACCACAATGGTTTTGGTGTACGAGATGAGATTATTATTTTAAAAACTTGGCCTGATAGACCCGATGCCTGTTTTAGCCTACGCGTTATGTTTGATGCTCAATTATTTCTCAATGTCACAAAGATAAAGAGTAAAAGCTATTAAATAAATAATAATTTTCATTTAGCACTTACCAAACCTTAATTGAAAAACAACTTTTTCTATAAAAGAGTTATTCAGCAAAAAGACTTCAAAGTTTTAGAACAATCTAAAATCCAATTTCAACCTTTCACAGCCTGCTGAATTTACTGACAACCGAAAACATATTCATGGAAACTCAATCAAACTAAAATAAGTTAAACTTTAAATTCGTGGCCCTTTAAGGATAGGCCTTACGTAATACCGTATTCATAAGGCAACTATCTGCTAAATAAAGGTCCTCTCCAGGGACGTTTTGATTCATAGACTAATTTGATAATACAGATGTGGTGTGAATTTAATGTGTTTTGTGATCTGAGAAGGGCGTGTAATGAACTACACGTATCTGTGCTTTTTGTAGTTCACGGTAATAGTCTAATTACAAGCTATATAGCATGAAAAACTAAAACCCTAAACTTCAACTGTCGCTACGCTGCATATTTTCTTGCAAAACTACTTTTACCCGACTGCGTAAGGATGGTTATGTATTTCAAGTGTATGTATGTATATATGTTTCCATATCGCCTACAGCCTAAACAGCTTGACCGATTTTGATGTACGAGGTGTCGGTAGATTCGTCTTCACTCCCTGAGTGTCGTATGCTTTATTTTTTTTGTAATAAAAGTAATAAGTACATCTCCCGCAAAAATAAAAACATGCGTTTTCTCGTAAACCTAACGTACTTTTTCGTAATAAACAAGTTTTACTAGAATTATTCTAAAGAATGTACATTTATAATCTTTTACAGCGATTTTACGCATACTCTCTCAGAAAAACAAGTACACTAAACACCGTATCAAGCGTAACGAAATCGTAAATTAGACTGCAAAAACTGCTTTTCTGCAGTCGGGTATTTTATTTTTCTTTTAATATAGATACTTGTTGATAGAGATGTCATCTAATGCATAACTTTATTTACATAATTGTTTATGTATATGAATTACGAGGAAGACCAGTCACGAGATGGACAGATGACCTCATACAAGTGGTGGGAAGACGCTGGATGCCGTCTTCCCACCACTTGTATTGAGACCGATTGGAAGCAAGTTCCAATCGGTCTTTTTGGTAATCCATGGGGATGGCCTATGTCCAGCAGTGGACTTCTTATGGCTGAGATGATGATGATATGAATTTATTCTTGCATGGAATTTGCTCACAAACTGTCTTTTGATGCCAAAAACGACTTTTTTTTTTGTATAAAACAAATATAGTCAACTCTTGACGATCAACTCATTGTGTCATTACCACTCACCGCTATGATAAGCTACTGTGTAGTCAAGGATGGAGCAAACATATTTCTTGCCTTAAAAAAATCCAGGATTGTAGTTTTCAGGAAACAGAGAAAGCGGCAGAGAGATCCATTCTTGAGCTATGAAGTATGTGTAACATATCGGAATTATTGTGTTCATATTGGACATTTTTTAAAAGCTTTTTTAAGCTTTTTAGTTTATCGAATCGGCTATGTTCGATTTTCAGTGACGTTATAATAAGTACATAATCTATTATTAATCAAGTACTACAAAACACTTCCAAGAACTCGGTGAGAAAATCTATGTCATTCTAAATCAAAGAAAATTCAGTTCTAATCACAAAAGACTGTCCAAACTTCGGCTTTCTGAAATTGAATTAAAGGGACTGTAAAATAAAATCATTGATTCAATTCCTCTAGCAAACCTGTAATTAAATTTTATTAATAATTAAATTATTATGGCAAAGTTTAGAGTTCATTTTATGAACATTTTTGTTTTAATAGCTCCAACAGAGCGCGGTACTGGAAGATTTATTAGAAGGATACTTTACTGACATCCAGCAGTAACGCTGGGAAACTCGAACTCCCCATAATGACTGTCTACAGAGCCATTTGAGCTCCAAATTTCTCATGCCCGACACTACTTACATTCTTCTCCTCCAAAATTGAATTAATGACACTAAAAGTGCACGGAGTTACGGAATTCACGCTGGAAATTAACTGTACTGAAATGTATTGTACCGTCGTCTTCTTAAACGGCATTCTACAAGCGTATTCAAATTTAGACGGCGTCGTTCGAAGTTTTAACATTTTGACAACAAATTCGAGACGGGAACATGTTGTAAGCCGGTTGTAAATGCACAAATAGATGTTTACTAAAATAGATTTGTGAACAAACGTGTGCTTCGGACTAACAAAAATTTTTTCGAGGGCACCGGTGCATGTGATTAAGGGATGGGACATTATCTGACTCTTTTGTCCCCGTTTGGCCTCGTTTTGCGGTCTGCGGTCTGCATTTCGAGCTGCCAATTTGAATCTTATGTACTTTAAAATACAGCAGTTGGTCTGATACCACGACTACAACATGTATAGAGTTACGCAAACCCAATACCGTTGGCTAGACGAAAGCTGATCTCTGACGGTGACATCTCTAGAGTACGTAAAGGATTATCGAATGACAATGTGGATTTTTTCCATACGCTATTGGAAGATATTCAAAGGGATCCGATGCTTTTAGACTAGGATGCTATTAAATTGCGCATGCGTCTTTTGTCATGCCACATGGCATTTTCCAGCAGATGGTTCTTTTGTGAAGCCTACATTATCGGCATAAACCAATATAGTTTATTAGCTGTGCACTACGGTTTTACCGCCTTGTAATGATGCATGATGGTAATTTTGACTACGAAGAGAAAAAAAAACCAAGTATGCGAAAACCGAATTTGACTGCGGCTTCTGTACCCGTCTCTACCTCTACGCTTATTTCAGTTCATACGCCAAAAAAAAGGGAATCTAACAAAAAATAACTATATTATTTAATTTGTAATTGCAAAAATTACACTCTTCTGATTTTTTTATACTTGTACTGTGAGACCTTGTTTTTAACTTGTAGGTAGGTATCTATCCACATTCCTGTTGCGTACTGCACAAGAATGGAATTCTTTGCCGTCATCTCTGTTTCCTGAGACCTACAATCTTGGAATTTTCAAGGCTAGAGTGAATAGATATCTTCTAGATAGACGAGCTCCATCCTCGGCCACACCGTCGCTTAACATCAGGCGAGTTGGTGGTCAATCGTAGATCTATTTTGTATTAAAAAAAAGGTTTTTTGCGGGTGTCAAATTATAGGGCGACACTGACCAAATTTTTAGGGTTTATATCTTGTTAGCTGTGTCCCGTGGTTTTACCCGCGTAGTAATGAAAAACGGTAGTGATGGTGAACGGTGATAATGATGATGATGTTTGATCGTGAAAAGGTAGCAGAGAATAATTTTGCTTTTAGATACGTTTACATAAAATTTCTTTATTACTAAATATTTTCACGCGTTCCTGAGTAATAGAGCTTTAAAAACAGACAGACAGAGCTATTTTCACTTTTAAATTTTTTTATTTCATTTTTATCTCCACAGACACCAGGGTCCGTGATCTTTGTCATAATTACAAACTATTGTTTACTACTTATCATTACGGGAAGATTGATTGTTTTGTTTTCATTTTAATACTTATTACTATGTTGTGTGTATACCACGAGCAAACCACCTATTTTCACTTTTGTAGTTTTTTTTTTTTTTTTTTAATTAACTCAGGTATGAGATACTCTTTTGATAGAGAAATATTTCTTTAATTGTAATATTACGTGTAATATTTTTCCTACGTAGCTACTTTACCTGTTTTTCTATTTATATCTTTTATAGATACAATAGATTATTTTCATTGCTTTGCTCATCATTATGGTATACACTACTCTAATTAGATAGAAATGTGTTTGAACAGTTTGTTCGGGTTCCGTGAACATCGAACAACCTCTGACTTTTTCCCAGAATAGCCTTGAAAAGCAATGCGGATACGATCTCTGGGAATCAGAAATGGTTCGTCTAATTTTAAATGAGACAGATAATTATGTTTCAGATTGATATCTGCTGTCTTTTTCTGTTCTCTAAATCAGCTATTATTTTTTATCCGACTGCGCAAGGAGGAGTGGTTTTTGTCCAATGTCTGTATATAGTATATCTATCTGTATATCTATATATCTCTATGTATGTATGTGATAATATATATTATGTAGCTATGTATATTTCTATACTACCTGAATTGATCGGATTTGTTGTGAGATGTGTCATTATATTTGTTTTTTTTCTTGGGTGGCTTCGAACTTTTTTTTTATAATAATAGAACTTTTGCATAATCTACAATATGCTCTTTCTCGTTTGCGTATTCTTCTCTGACAGTAAATTATTACACAAGGTTTAGTCTAAGGAATGCTGAGTTATATAGACTGTGTAACGGCTCTGTCCATACTTTCTCACGAAAACCTACACACTCGGCATCATATCATTCGTAACAGTTAAGCTACGAAATTTGCATAGGCAGTTATGTATTTTTAATACATAATATAGTTCTGTTCATCTGAGGATCCCATTTATAAAATAAGAATCTATGTTAAAAGAAAAACAAAATACCCAACTGCAGAAAATCGATTTTTGCAGTCTAACTTACGATTTCGTTACTGTTGAGTGTAGGTACGTTTTTGTGATAAAGTATGCGTAAAATTGCTCTAAAAGATTATAAATGCGCATTTTTCGCACAATTATAGTAAAACCACTTGATTGTTACGAAAAAGTGTTTTGGAGATGACGAGAAAGGCATTTTTTATTTTTGCGAGAAATATATTATTATTATTACAAACACGTATAGACTATGACACTCTGGAAATGAAAACGAATCTATCGACACCACGCACATCAAAATTGGTCAAGCCGTTTAGGCTATAGGCAATCATTTAGAAACATACATACATAAAAACATACCCACATATATACCATACATACACTCGAAAAACATAACCCTCCTTCTTACGCAGTCGGGTAAAAAAAACATTATAACCATGGAAACCACTTAATTTAGTCGGAGCAATCAAGTCTAGTATTAGATATAATAAAATTATTATAACGTATATAAAAACTAAACCCATCCCAACGTAAGGCATAACCAACTTATCTTTCATTGACCTCCCTTCAAACACAAAACTAAAATTTTATATATATACTGACCCTTTTAACCATAATAACCAAACCAACCATAACCAAACTAAGTTAATTACGAAACTAATTCCATTATGGGATCCTTGTCCGCTAACATTTGGACTCGGAACGTGGGTCACTAATCGTTATAATATTTGTTTAAAGTTTAGTTTAGTCCAACTCACTCTGTATGAGACTCTTCAGCTTAATATGCAAAATAGTAAAATGTGATATGATTTTATAGCTATGTAAGGAGGGACTAGCCAGTGACCTCATTTTTGTTTTTGAACTGGACATGATTTTCCTAGACAGAGGACGGTACATGTCAATTAGAAACGTTCCGTGTGAATGTCTACTATTATCCATAATAATTTGAGGCACTTTTCTAATAGCTGCCGCGAATGCACGATGTCGATTTGCGAGTTCGAAAAAGCGGTACATAATAGCATTGTTTTTAGTTCCATGCCTTCCTTCCTTCCTTACATTTAGAGTTCAAAAGTCGTTAAAAAAAGAATGTCAAATATAGTTTGACAGCCATTTGTCCATGGATATGGTGATTAGTGTGGATCAGTGTTTTTCTCTATATTTGTTTTATGTTTGCTTGAAAATTAAGGTTTTAATATATACACTTCTGTAAGCAGTAATATGTTAATACAATTAGTTTGGAATCTCTTTGTTTGTATCTAAGCATAAATTTATAGTGATGCCTACAGTTTATACTTTTGTAATAGCAAATTATACGAATTTTTGGCATTTTTTACATCTAGTGCCGAACATAAGGACACCACTAGTACCTTATTTAATAACCTAGTCAGTAATATCGAAGCCTATGATTCAAAAACTTCTCCCATCGTTCCAACATAGGACCATTTGCGCATCTCATGATGAGGGTGCGAACGTCAGATATAACTAATGTTGATTTGCTTTTGATTCACCCGCAAGACGATAATAGCAGTTTCATGACTCGATCGCTAGATGGCGCCAATAGTCGCGCCACGCCGTTTATAACTAGTTATAAGAGGATAAAAGTGGATATTACTGGATACAGGGTGGAAAATATGAGAATTTATTGCGAACAGTGTGTTTGTAATGGAAAAAGAATGGTGTGAAGAAGTCGAGGGGCGGGGTACTGATAAGGTTCCGCCGAGATTTATGTTTTTTATTACTGTATGAAAGCGGGCCCTTTAACATGATGCGAGTAGCGGCTAATCGTAAGCTAACGGCTTTTATAAACATGGGCGTTTATACATTTTTGAAATTATAGGGAATCTGTAGATATCGGTAAGGTAATTTTCACTTATTTATGAATAGGTTTTATGTCTTATAGGTAATTTGAAGATTGAACAGCAGGCATATAAAAATCTAATCAATTTCAAGGAAATTATGAGAAATTACGTATATTATGACGACGAAAGTAGGCACCTGTTAGGTAAGAACGTCTTTATTTTGAGCTGCATCTTTTGTCACAGAACTATTCCTAACTAGCAGTGACCCGCGGTGTTACCTGCGTAAGAATGACAATTATTTGTCATCCCTTCGCAGATAAAACCGCACGTATTTATGGTATTGAAATGATGTAAGGTTAGGCTTGCATTTTTATTTTAAAAACTTCATTACAATTACAACTTACAAATATGCTTAGAAAACTTTAAAAATCCCCGCCATAAAAAAACGGCTGAAGAAATTTTTATGAAACATAAATATCGCTCTCGGTCAAATTATCTGTCAAACAAAAAAAAAAACTAGATCATAATCGGCCTACGCTTGAGAGCTATAATGCCACAGACCGACACTCAAATACATGGATAAACACGTCATACTAATAACGCTCCTCTTTTTGGAGTCTGAAGGATAAAAGATATGCACAGGTAGGTAGGTACATAATGAAATATGTATATCTCATGTTCGTCTTTAGGTAGGTATTTCTGTATCTTTTTTAGTAACGACGGGTTTGTCCGTTTAATTGTGAAAAGGTGGCAGAGTTAGCTGTACTTTATCTTTTAACTATCCTGATATGGTCAACGATGTCAATGTAGTGCTTTATACTTACTAATTATTCATTAAATACTATGTTAGTATTTACTTTCACATATAGTTAACGTTTTACTTTCATAGTTCGGTGGAAACATGCACAACATGCCCTAAACACAATATCTGCTTTACTTCACAGTCATTGGGTAAATACAGTGTAATTTCTTTCGCGTGTATCTAATTTTCAGCTAACTGGTTCCCATAGTACAAGCATAGCTTAGTATGGGGCTAAATGGCGCCTGTGTATCTATTTATTTACATTTATACGTGCTTTTAGTGATTAGAGACTAGATATTTTGATATCCTATCACCTATCATTAAATCTTTTTTTTTTGGGTTATATTTTTAAAGCTATATTTTCTATCTGTTTAGATAACAAAATAGAATATTTTAATAAAAATAGTTTTAGTTATATATATATATATATATATATATTCAAATATATATCGTAGAAAAATATTAGTACTTCATTAAGTTTCTATAAAAATTTTGATGTAATTGTAATGAAACCTATTTAAGTTCTTGTTCATTTGTTATTATGTTCTTCGCCAATAAATGATTTAATAAAAAAAACATACCCTCACACGAGCTGCCCAACCCTATACTAACTATAGCAGATATACTTAAACCTAAGTAAGTTAAGCGTGGCATTAGTCTCCTTGATCGATCACCGGTTAAATTGATGTCGAAGGAAACTTACCTTGTCTTTACTTTGGTCTGCTCTAATCCAATTTCGCTGGTCCCTGAGACATTACCGTGACAAACAGTACTGTGTGCTCTGCGGCTTAATGTGAATGTGTGTGTGGAACTAAATTAAAGGTGTAATGTTTGTTGGTTACTTTTGGCCGTTGGCTTATGGCGGATCCCAATATTTTGTGGAATCTAATTTATAATAATAATAATAATAATATAGAAGTCACAAAATTAGAAACCGATAGAACAATGTACTGTAAAAAGCTATACGACAAATTTAAAATCGAATACCCACATTTAAACGTTTCGGCTCAACGAGTTGCTGACCAAAGGAGAGTGATCATTAGAAATAAACTGCTACCAAACAATGTAATAGACAATCTTAAAAAAGAAATTTCAGAACAACTTAATCAAGACGAAAATCCTCAAACACTTATCACACACACACCAACTAGACCTATATCTCAGTCTGAAGGTCCTCTCATCCAAAACATACCTTCCACACTATCATTAACAAACGAAATACTATCTACATTTACATCGGATGCGTCCACTCAAACTCCGTCACTACTTAATACACATACCACAATAACACAGAACTTAGATCAGCCTCACACAGATATATTTACATCCAGACTCACACACCAATTAGAGACAGCATTAACCTTGTACACTGGAACAGACCCTACAGCTAGGCCAAAACTTCCTAAATTAAAAGAAAATAAAAAATTATACCAGCTGCTTGATATTTTCAACAAAGAAATATTAGGTAAATTTTATTCAATTGATACAGATATAAATGAAATTCACACTCTAATTTACTGTAGCGCACTAGTTATTAGCGAAAATTTAGGATACAAAGTTAAAGAAGATCCACCCACCAAAAACTACAGAACTAACTTAGGCATTCCGGCTTGGCAAATAAGAATCGAAAAAGATATCAAATCACTAAGATCGGATATAGGTAGATTAACACAGTATATGAACAATAATAGATCAAAAAAAGTGCTTAAACATGTAGATAAAATTTTTAAAACAACTAAAGTTCACACATCACACGAAAAAGATAATATGCGACCAGAAGAATACCTAGACACACTAAAACAAAAATTAGCACTGAAATCGCAAAGATTAGCAAGATATAAAAAAGCACTACAGCGTAAAAACGATAATAAATTATTTGCAAATAATGAAAAACAATTTTATAGGTCCCTTCGTAAAGACGACAATAATAAAAGTTTTGATCTGCCAAATCCAGATGACCTTAAAAACTACTGGACTGATCTCTGGAAACGAAAAGACTATAATGATAATGCTGATTGGATTAGGGATGAAGAAATAAGGTGGAACCATATAGAAGAAATGGAATTCACAGAAATCACAGGAGAAGACATTAAAATCATCACACAAAAAACAAAAAACTGGAAAGCTGCCGGAATTGACAGAGTCCACAATTTCTGGTATAAAAAATTCTTTATACTCCACGATGTTTTAGCAAGGATTATCTCTGATCTCCTTAAAGGAACAACTGAAATGCCTAGTTTCTTAACAACAGGAATCACATATATGTTACCAAAAAGTAATGACACAACAAACCCAGCTCAATATAGACCTATCACATGTTTGCCGACAATTTACAAAATCATTACTTCTTGCATCACACATAAAATAAACATTCATCTATCCCAACACAACATAATTTCGGAGGAACAAAAAGGGTGTAGGCGAAACCATAGGGGCTGCAAAGAACAGCTAATAATTGACTCCACAGTTCTTAAGCACGCACAGACTCACAATAGAAATATACATATCTCCTATATTGATTACAAAAAAGCCTTCGATAGCGTACCTCACTCTTGGCTCATTCGTGTTCTCCAAATTCATAAAATCAACCCGACAATCATAACCTTCTTGGAAAATGCCATGGTCGAGTGGAAGACAAAGCTCGTTGTATCAAATTCGGTACAATCGATAACCACCGAAGAAATACCGATTGATAATGGTATTTTCCAGGGGGATACTTTCAGTCCTGTATGGTTTTGCCTCGCCTTAAACCCATTATCACGCCTACTCAACAATGACAAAAATGGTTATAGACTAACAACAGATACAGAAATCAGTCACCTTATGTATATGGACGATATAAAATTATTCGCCAAAACTGATAAAGCCTTAAACAAACTCTTACAGACAACAACAAAGTTTAGTACAGATATTAATATGTCCTTCGGATTAGATAAATGCAGAACACTCCACATACATAAAGGTAAAATCTCAAACAATAAAGATAATGATAACACTCACAATACAGAAACCAATTTTACCGAAATGGACGAAACTGATACATATAAATATTTAGGCATCCTTCAATCAAAAGCCATAAACCACACACAGATTAAAAAGAAACTTAGTGATGAATACATTCGAAGGCTTAATCTGATTTGCAAAAAGTCATTAATCTCAAAACATCTGTTTAAAGCAATAAACACTTTCGCAATACCAGTGCTAACATATTCATTTGGAGTCATTAAGTGGTCACAGACCGATATCAATCAACTGGAAATCAAGACTAGAACCACACTCACCAAACATAATAATCTGCATCCGAAGTCAGCTATTGAACGAATTTCTGTAAAACGTCTAAAGGGGGGAAGAGGCCTTATAGATCTGAAGGTATTATGGGAAGGACAGATAGACAACCTACGCAAATTTTTCTACAGCAAAGCGGAAACTAGTAATATTCATTTAGCCACAGTAGAGTCAGACAAAAATTTCACACCTCTAAACCTGAAAACAAGAGATATTCCGATAACATTGCCGAAAACTGCAGAAACAGATAAAATAAATTCATGGCGCAGGAAAGAACTACACGGCAGACACCTACATGATCTGGAACAGGGTCATATCGACCTAGAAGCTTCTAATAAATGGCTCAAACTAGGATCCCTATTCCCAGAAACAGAAGGATTTATGATCGCAATTCAGGATCAAGTTATAAACACAAAAAATTATAGGAAGTACATTATCAAAGACCCTAATACTCCAAATGACAACTGCAGGAAATGCCACCGACAGCCAGAAACAATTCAACACATCACCAGCGCCTGTCCTACCCTTACTCAAACAGATTATACACACCGACATAATCAGATAGCACATATAATACACCAGAAACTAGCTATTAATCATAAACTTATACCATGCAAACCAACACCATATTATCAATACACACCAAAGCCTGTCCTGGAGGATACCAACCACAAACTAAACTTTGATAGAGCTATACTTACTGATAAAACCATCCACTACAATAGGCCTGATATAACCCTGATTGACAAACAAAATAAAATAGTATTTCTCATTGATATAGCAGTACCTAATACCCACAACCTCCATAAAACTATCACAGAAAAAATAAATAAATATACCGAACTTAAAGAGGAAATACTAAGAATTTGGAAAATGAATAAAGTATATATTGTGCCACTGGTGTTGTCCAGCACAGGTGTAATCCCAAAACACTTGCTACAAGCACTCAAAACAATAGATATACCTGAAAATACTTACATGACTATGCAAAAAGCCGCTATCCTAAACACGTGTCGTATTGTCCGTAAATTCTTACAAGATGACATAAACAAACTGCCCACAACAGAACATGAAACTCACTTGGCTTAGGCCCGTGATTTCATCGTAACTACCGAGGTATCTTCAATACCTTGAGAAAAAATATATTTACGTAAATAATAATAATAAATACCGCAGGGGCGGCTTTGTGGCGAGCCGTCGGTGAGTGGCGACACCGCGTACCCCGATGTTTCCCTGGGGCTAAATGAGACCCCTGACCTCCAGCTTGCCTTAACCGGCCGGCTGGATGGTGGAAACTGCAAGAGCTAAGAACCTAAGCTCCAGGGTGGAAGTGTTAAAGGGCATAACGCCGCTAGTAGCGTTTAGTGAACGCGCAGCACACCTCTCGACACCCTTAGCCACCCACACTGATGTTGCTTCTCCGGCGCCAATATGCGGTGCCACTATGGGGGGCCCATCTAGTGGGTGGCGAGTCATCACCTGCCTAGGTATTTTTGTATGGTGAGACGGAATTGGCAGGTGCCGTTTTCTCATCCTGGTGCTCTCACACAGAGGTACTTCATCTTACCTGCTGTGTGAGAGCATCAGCCTATAGCCTAGTTTATTTAAGTCACTAACATTCCATCACAATAGCCAAAATCTGTCAAATTCCATATTGTACAATAATCCATTCATAGTCCATCCATATACCCAATCTGTATTTTTTATTATACATTGTAAAAGGGCCTCTCAGTGTTGGTTCCGGCCCCACTGATGCCTTTCAAAGGTCCGGGCTTAGACCCGTGTATAGGTACATTTGAATAAAGAGATAATAATAATAATGTCTTTATTGCGCATATGGGTACAGTAGGTGGAACATCAGGTAAAAAACATAGCTCTCCATATTCTGCCTTACCGGCGTGCAAAATTGTATAGGTACATTGTTGTCATATTATTTTTATATACATTGTTTAACCGAATATAATTAGGCGTTACATAGACTTTATATCTGCCTTACCAGCTTAGAAATCATCCATTTATATGAAACACAAACGGGAAACAATATCACACACAAAAACTACAAACAGAAAAATTACCCTCAATCTCGAAATCATGCAAATAAACACAAACAAAATTAACAAATTGTCAAGGTCGAAACGTCATATCCAGAATAAGGCTGTGCATTCATGGCCAGACTACCACGTGAAATATTATTTTCACATCTCATTATTTAATAATATTGATAAAATATAACAGAAAGTAATATGCCACTTATAACAAAACCTATGTCAGTGGAAAAATAAAGTAATAGATAATATCAAGTAAAACTAATACAAATATATAAACAATAATATAAAGACCGTCAGTTAAATACCTATAAATTATTGTCTACACTCACATTTCAATTATGTATTATGTCAATTTCATTGCTTAATGTCAAAATATAATTAATTCTAATAATTTTAATGTAGCAGTATTAAATTTATGTCAATAATAATTGAATATAATGTTAGAGGAAAATAAAATGATCAAAAGCAATGTCAGTGAAATAAACAATAGCATTACCAAACTAAAGTAATATATTAAAAAAAAAATACAATGTACTTGAATTTAAAATTTGTCCGCTAAATATTCTTTTATAGTATAGTAGGCTTTTCCTAAGAGAAAGCGTTTTAGTTTCTGTTTAAATATTCGTGGCTCGTCTGTGTTAATTATTTCATATGGTAAATGATTATAAATTGCAGGAGCCATACAAAAAACACTATTCGCAAGTAACGCTGTATTGCGTTTAAGCCCGGTAAGTTTATGTTTATGTCTTGCGGCTTTTAAACTTGAAAATAGGTTAATATTATTTCGCACAAACACTACACACTCATATATGTAAATACAAGGTAGGGTTAATATTTTTAGGCTTATAAAATACGGTTTGCAGCTATCTCTTTGACGTAGCTTACAAATTGCCCTAATACATTTCTTTTGTGCCTTGAAAATTGACTCTTTCTCAGTACTGTTGCCCCAGAATATAACTCCATATCTAAGTAATGATGAAACGTACCCATTATAAGCAGTTAGCACCGACGATTGGCTAACTCTTTTACTCAACATGTAGAGCGCATATGAGTGTTGATTTACCCTTGCCCGAAGGGTTTCCACATGATCCTTCCAATTCAAATTGCAGTCAATACTTAAACCTAAAAATTTCGTCTTGTCAATAATGTCAATTTTATGTCCACAGTAATGAATGTCAAGATTATTTAATTTATTTAGTTTATTTCTAAATGTCATTAAATTAGTTTTATTTAAATTGATTTTCAGATTTATCCCTACCATTTTGCTTACCATTGCTTGCACGCATGTGTCATAAGATAAATATTAATGGTATTGCATAGCTTGGTGATTATTTATCAATGGGTATCGTTAATCTTAGATTAAAAAAATATTGGGATCAGATGTGGTGACAAGTGGCAGAAACACGCTCGCTGGCTACAAACCGCTTTTATTGGGTTTAGTTTATAAGGTTTCATAATTATAAAACACCAAAAATGCAATAGGTACCTATAATCCTAAATTACACGCAAACCAACTTCAAACAGGAGTATTTCAATTCTATTGTATTTTTTTAATTTGTAAACAGATTTGATTATTGATATTTTTACTTGATAGAATATAGACCTTTCAGAATGGTCCCATAGAAATGTTATGAAAATCAGTTTAGTGATTTGGTTTTAGAAACAAAATAAGTGGAAAGAATATTTTCCAAGTATACGAATTTAGGCATTTTGAAGTTGATTGCTTATGTTTTCAAATTACAACAATTATTCAACTGTATATTTTTTTATTCGACGATAGGCTTGCGCTTGACTGTCAACTCACCTGTTGTTAAGCGACAGTTACGGTCTACGATGGAGCGCGCTTGCCTAGAAGAAACCTATTCACTCGCGATTTGAAGACACTTAGATTATACTCGTATCTATTCGGAAAGACCCATTCAGGAAGCGCATTCCACATTTTGGCGGTACGCACAATGAAAATGGAGCCAAAGCGTTTCGTACGTGTTTTCAGAATATCAACCATGTAACGATGTCGCTTTTTCGTGCTTCTTACTGTCCGATAGAAAAAAGGGCATGGGGGAATGAGATCGTATATATGTAATTTTTTGTGTTTTAGTGTTTATTTTAGTTTACCATATAACATGTGTGTGTGTCATACAAGTCGCGGAAAGACGCAGGATGCAAGCCGCTTCCAATCGGTTTTTAAAGTCGATATAGGCCTGTGTCCAGCAGTGGACTTCTTATGGCTGAGATGATGATGATGGTTGGCATATTGACCTTTACAATTTTTGTATAAAACAGCTAACTAAATAAATACATAAACTTAGATTCCCAGATCACGGGAAAAATTTAAATACTGCGTTGCTCGGCCGCTTCAACACGTTTCTTTTTTAAAACTACCCAAAGCCCATTTTACCAACTTTTAGTATTGCAAGCTCGCCTCAAACTTATCGGCCAGTTTATAACTGCTTTCCTTTTAGCCATGCTCAACTTTGCCAGTGACTTTCAATTTCCGATATGTTTGCATATTGGCTAAAAGTGTTAGAACCTACTTCTATTTTATGCTGATGTGTAAGTACATAAAACTTCCTGAGTGCTGTAACTATGTTACTGCCGAAAGTTTTTATTACTTAAGTACCCACTGTTTTACACTATTTTAGTTTATCTGTCTAGATGCAACTTTTTATTGCAGTTGGTCGCCTGATGTCAAGTTAATATTTTATTTATTACCCACAGTATTTGAACAGAATTTTTAATTTTCACAGTTCCAAGCCTTGTGTAGCAATGGCCTGCCTTCATCACTCCAAGATTTAATCAAAAGCTAGTCTTATTTGATCATAAATCTCGTCATGACTAGAAATTTAGCAAAATTATCTTTCAATCTGGATCATAATAATGTTTTTCCGCCACTGTTTGGCAGTTAGATAACTGGTAAGGATGTGATAATTTACGAGGCAGATTTCTAAGGCATCCTACCACTATTACAGCATGTACCTAAAATGTAATACCTAGTTTTAGAAGTTTAGGTTCCTAAATAAAAAATAAAGGAAATAAAACAAAACAAAATAAAATTTTGAAAATGTGTATTTCATTTCTTTTCAAATGTTTCATCTCAATATTTACATGTATGTACAAAACTCATAATTATTTACAGTCTCTCTTTATTTCATTAACTTGCTGAATATAAAATTAAAATAAATGCATCTGTACATAGATTTAACTTTGGCATTATTATAATTATTTTATGCGATTGTATATCGTATCGGTGATGTCAATTAAAGTAGTTTAAAATATTTTATGTTTATATTTATTTACATTGGGGTGCCGTTTCCTATCTAAACATATAATTTACTATCGCAGAAATTAGGAAGTGAATCCGTAACAACTTAATTAATAACTAGCGGCCTATTCTATACAAGTAAATGCGTTATCGTATGCGCGTAATACCTTAATCTAGACAATAAATATAATATGGAACAATCTTATGGAATAATTATCACTTTTTATTGGACTAAAACGCTTAAGCGTTGCAAGTATCAGTGTCTGTTTACCTGCGTTGAAGCATACGCTACGCCCAGAGAGGCGCTTGCGGCGGCATGCGGTGCGGGTGCGGGTCCCGCGCGTGCACGCCGGCCGTCAGGGCCAGCCCGTCGCCCAGCAAGGGGGGCAGCTTCCCCGGTGGGGGCGGCGGAGGAGGCGCTGGGGCCCGCCCTGCCCCCACGGGTGATACCGACGCGTAAATATTCACTGTCGACCGGTGATATTGACACTTCCGCAAGTCCGGCATCGCGAATCTCAACTTTTGCCAAAACTGTCTATCACCCCACTCTACACACGTGTTAGCTTTCAAACACAACCTCAACTCCGGATCGATGTCTCTATTCGGAATGTCTCCTAGTAATATGATTATCAGTCTTCTTCGTCTCTCTTTCAGCACTTCGTGCAGTGCCGTTTTGAATTCAAATCGGCACCATTCGTTGTTGATGAAATTTTTAGATAGGACTATTATAGTCCTTTTTGATGACTCTACCGCCTCTATTATCGTATCCGCCACGTATGCTGAAGCGTTGAAATCGCGGTAATGTAAGCAGAGCCGGAAACTCGGGTCGGTGGATTCTAGGCCGGGCGCTAACATTTGAGCGACGAACGCCTCATCTTTCACGCTATAACTTATGTAGGCGTCAAATAGACGGTCTTTATCGGCCTCCTCGTCGAATGATGTACTTTTGTAGCACATTCTGAAGCCGCAGTGATAGTAAACCCACACTCTGAGCTCTCGCCGCCAGTAAAACATTCCGCATATGAGTGCGGAGCTCACAACGAACACGCACAGTGATATCAGTAACAGCGGGAGGTAATCATTGATTACTTGATTTTCAATTATCGATGAAACCCCACCGACATGGCTCGTACAAGTCGTGGAATTGAAATCAGACATGAGCGGCCCAACTACGTTGGTAATATTGTCAAAAACGCACGTGATCTTATTTGCGTCTTCCACTTTTCCGATGTTGTTCTTAAACCAATTTCTAAATTTATGCAAGTACTGACAGTCGCACGACCAAGGGTTTCGCGAGAGACTTATCTCTACCAAATATGGATTCATCGTGAATTGCCACACAGCAAAACCGTAAATGTTATTTCCTTCCAAGCGCAGCACCTCTAAATGCCTTAACTCCATGAAGGTTCGATTGTCGATATAGTGTATTTTATTGTCTTGCAGATGCAATTCACGTAAATTTTCCAAAGGCGACAGTTCGAAACCGAGTAACTCTTTAATATTGTTCTTCTCTAAATGCAACACAGTTAAGCGTTTTAGTCCACTAAATGTGTTATTATACAAAGCGTCTATGTTAGAATTATTTGCGTACAATATTTTCAAGTTCTTACGACCGATAAAAGCGTGACTGGTTAAACCACCAAAATTATTACCGTCTAAGTAAAGTTCAGTAGCGTCCATAGGTATACTGCTAGGTATTTCGGAATACCCAGCGGCGGAACAGTCCACAATATTCGCTGACCACGGCTGGTCATGATAGCACGTACAGTTCGATGGGCACGTCATTTCACAATCACAAGCGTCAAAATCACAACAATGGCACAACGTGAAACAGTGCGTTTTATATGTACACAAAAACTGCGATGATTCCGCTTCAATGAGCGGGATATAAGTCCTTTCACGATTGTAGAGCAACTTGCAGTATATGCTTTCTAAGTCCATCACGCGCGGGTGTTGCCTCAGGTGATCTAGTTTGTTGATGCGTTGAAGCCACTCCATCGTACAATCGCACTGGAACGGATTTCCTCCAATATAAAATTCTGGCAATGGTCGTCCGGGATCAACCGGAGTCAGCCGGAGAGCGTTGAGATCCATACTAGTAATCTGATTTGCATACAAATCGACTCTCGTTAAATTGGTTTTTCCAACAAAAGTTTGAGCTTCAACTTGTGTAATTTGATTATCATTCAGGAACAGAAGCTCCACGCTGCTCGGTATTGAGTAAGCGGATATTTTCGTCATTTTATTAAAACTTGCGTCTAACGTTTGAAGACGGAGTTCTTTGTCCAACCTGTAGCTATTTTCTAGTTCTTTGATGTTGTTGCTGTGTAGATCCAACCACTGTAGTCCCGGAGGAATGACGGTGTAATCGAACCATCCTATTTGGTTATCCGACACGTTTAACCACAACAGAGAGGGAATGTTTACAAATAAACCTTGTATGTCTGTCAGCTGATTAGCATCCAGTCTAATGGCTTGCAGAGTACTTAGCGTTTCAAATGCATTCATATTGATGTGTTTCAATTTGTTACGTGCTAAGTTCAAAATTTGCAGAGAAGGCAAATCCGAAAAGACATCTTTGCTTATGTTCTCTATTTTATTTCCAATGAGTCGTAATCCGTAGACGTTATGCAAACCGACAAAGCCCGGCTCTTCGAGTGATGTTATCTGATTTTCTCCCAGATCAAGAGTTCTAAGTAATCGCATATTCCTCAGCGCTATGGGTACTTTCTTCAAGCGATTTCCATTTAAATTTAAATCTTGAAGAGAAGACGTATTTCTAAATGCTTCGGGGTGAAGTTCATCGAGTCGGTTATTGTCTATAGATAACAAAGACAATACATACAGCCCATTTAAAGCATATGCGTCGATATGTGATATTTTATTATATGATAGAATCAATGTATGCAAGTTATTCATAGGCGCAAATGTGTCGGCAGCGATGCTCTCTAAGCTATTGTGCTGAACGTTTAAAATTTGTAGAGTATACAAATCTTTGAATATCTTCGGATCAAGCTTAGTTAATCTATTGTTAGATAAATTCAACAGCACCATTCTTATAAGACCGGTGAAAGTATTCTCATTTATCCAGGTGCTCGTTAAATGATTATTAGATAAGTCCAACGCTAACAGCTGATCTAAGTTAGCGAAAAGACTCGGTGAAAGCACACTGATCGAATTGTTTTGTAAGTATATTTCTTTTATCACCGGTCTGCAATCTTTAAATAGATCTTGAGGAAGAGCAACGATTTTATTATTTGAAAGATCGATAATCTGTAACTGTTTAAGCCCGGATAATGCTTTATCAGCCACCATAGAAATTTCGTTGTCATGAATGTGCAGTTCTTTTAGTCTTCGTAGAGCCATAAAACCATTTTCCGGCATTAGCACAAAGTGGTTACTCGAGGCGTCTAGCACTTCAATGTCTAAAGAGCACGACGAATGTGAAATGGAGGACGTCGGCGCTGGTCCATCTTGTTCACTTATGAGAGCTTGATGCATTGCTCGTTCTCTGAATCCTAGATCACTTACATCTTGAAGTCGATTTGAAGAAACATTTAGATACACTAAATTGGTCAGCGGACAAAACAGGTTTTCGGGAAACGACCATATGTTATTAAAACTGAGATCCAACTTTTCCAACTGCCTAACAGCCGTGAAGCTTTCCGATGCTATCTCTAAACTCATAGCGGCCCATTCCGTGTTTTTAGTTCGAATCGTTAAATTTCGTAGATCT
Organism: Lycia hirtaria; assembly: GCA_947563715.1. NCBI lineage: Eukaryota > Metazoa > Arthropoda > Insecta > Lepidoptera > Geometridae > Lycia > Lycia hirtaria. The sequence continues at coordinate 2,987,687 of OX387380.1, forward strand.
CTCAGTCCGGAAAGAACACCAGGCGGCCATCTTCCAATTTTACAGTTATCTAAAACAAGCTCACGCAGTTTCATTAAATGCGCGAAACTGCGATCATCAAGTGAACTTTTATACATCATTTCTTCATTGCACTCTATTCTAAGAGATGTGGTGTGTTCTGAAGGAATAACACTGAAATTTGTCGTATCAAATTCACTGTTTATGGTACGAAGTTTACATGTGAGTGATACTTCATGAGCGTCGTTAGGGCCTCTGAGCCACCACTGACAATCATCAGGAGCTTCGTATTTCAGGGGCAGCGAGCTTTGATCAGCCACATTGATTCCCAAAATGAACCAAAACACAATTTGGCTGAAAAAGCAGTTTTTTGGGGAAGAGTGCCGTAGTGCCATTATGGGGAAAATCAAATATCAAGGAAGAAAGAAAACAGGACACGATAGGCTCAGTGTCATGTTTTTTCCGTCGGCGTTCGTGTGCTTCGTCCCCTTGCCGGATGTTGATTATCCATCAATTTATAAAGTCTATTTCGGCGTCAATTTAACAAATAGTCCTTATTACGTTGTTACACATCGTTATTTCACGAATCACGTTCCGAAAATTGGGTGCTCGAAACGTAAATAAATTTTTCACAAAAACAGTCCACTTTGCTATAATGTCCAAAATTCACTTCTGATTGTACTTATAATCGTTGCGGATAAAACAATATGCGGTTTTAGTTTACAGTTCGTAAATTTATTGTGTCGAGAGGTTGTGATAAGCGTGTTTTTACATTCACGTAAGTTCCGATCAAAGCGTCAAGTGGCGCGACCGTTCACCGACGCTGCTTTGGGTCGACTGAATGCGAGTAAGAGCATTGCAGTTGAGTAGTGTATACGATCTGGAGGGGCGAAGGGCGCGGGGCGAGATGAGCCGAGCGGTGGCGAATGTTCACGACGACTTATTACAATAAATTATTTTTTTCCGGAGCTTTAAGCGATTGGCTATAGTATGCGTATCCTAACCGCAGAACTTTGAATGAAAGGCAGGCATCAGCTGGTTTCAGAAGTTCTGAATTATGATGGATTTACGTTTGTGAGCTTAGTAATTTTTTAGTATACATTGTTAAAAATATATTGTTTGATGTTTTGTTTGTATCTACGGAGCGGATAATTCAAATATTCATTGTTTTTTGAGCACATAGGAATCAGTCAATCCACATCCGAAACCTTCTAAGTTATAGAGTATTTTATATGCTGTAGCAGTATTGATTTCAGGCGTAACTATGACTTTACAGAAACGAAAAAATGAAGCCTCTAGATTTTAGGATATTGCGGCTGGAGCGGATTGTGCTCATGAGATTCGGTTTGAAAGGAGGGGAAAATGTGTTTAAAATTGGTTTTCATGAAAGAGTTTCAATAGAAACAAACAGCGCAAAGAAATTGAAAGCTCTTTCAAAGTTTTTGCCAAGCAATGTAAATAGTCTTTTGTTTTAGCTGGTTAATTTCACTGACAACTTTTGTAAATTTGAACATAATATCCAATATTTTGAAGTGTTCATACGCTTAAGGATTTATAAATGTAATATGAAGACAATAATGTTTGGAGGTAGATTTAGTCATATTTATTTTTATTAAAAAAATAATTTTCGCTGACGAGTAGGTACCTACTTAAGAAAATAATATTCCGAACATATTTTAAAACGTTAAACTTACTTAGTAAACTTACGGCTTCTGACTTCTATGATCGCAATAAATTTATACGAGAGCTTAGCTGTCTGCATAATTTTTAAATTTTTTAATATATTAATTGATACAACGTCGAATTACACATTTTAACTAATATATGAAAAATATCATCTATATTCATTAATCAAATTACATTAAAAAAATTAAGCCTTAAACACGATTAAGAAACTTCCAAAGGAAATAAAATATTATTTCAAAGACGTTCAATAGGATCAAGTAAATCTTAATAAATTTATTTCTAATGCCATTATAAATAAAGTAAATAAAGTCCCTTTCATGAGTAGAAACCACAAGAAGAATTGCGACAAAAAGAAACCTTAACCGTGTTAGCTGCGTAATCGGGATTAAAAATCAACCCTTTGGACGTGAATGCCAAAATTAAAAAGTGATGGCATAAAGGTATTAAAAGCTTAAGGTAACAAAATTCTTGAACGTTCCAACAAAAGATTTTTCTGTTAACGCTTGGTGGACCACACTGGTTGCCAGACGACGGAAGATATCATTTTAATCCTTTTAGTTAAGTTGACTATGAAAAGACAGATGCCTTGCCGGCATCCGTGTTTTTCTTTTGTGACTTTGCTGACGCTTTACGCTCGGCTGGATAGAAATTAATTGGAACTTTTAGTTTTAGTAAAAACTTGTCGACACCGTCTTGGAGCGTTATATGAGAAAAATTATATAATTGTTCTTAGAAAATAACATTGTGCGGTTTTTGCAACAATTGTTTTTTGTCGATCTTTTTTGTAATATTGTTGCCCTTGGCATTATTTTAATACTTATACGTAATTATTTAGTTGTAAAAAAATAAGTATAAACATTTTTGCACGACTATTCCGATCTATTGCAATTAGAATATTTAAGTTGTAGGGAATTTTACGGGCATATTAATAAAGTACCTGGGCGACCGAGCTCCAATCGGATTTTTATTGACTGAAAATACGAGAAAACCCGGGTTCACTAAAAATGAAACCTAGCAAGATCAATTTATCGTCCCCTATTCTACCTACAAACCAAATTTCATTAGAATCGTTGGAGCCGTTTCCAAAATTCAGATTATATTATGTACAAGAATTGCTCGTTTAAAGGTATTAAATAATAATAGTAGGTAGGTATGGGTATGCTATAGTCTTTTTCAATTTTAAATGAACAAATTTCTAACACGTGCACGCAAAGGCTATTTTGCATGTTCGCATTTTACATGTGCATAGCTTAGTCGAGAGTCGAAATTAATTCGACTACATTTTCACACAAAGCGAAACTAAGCATCCGCCATCCGTCACCTATACGGTGGCGATGCGGCGCAATTAGTTTATTAATCAAAGGACGCGATGTTGCAAATGTTATTGTATAATTTATTTTATTTCTTTTAATATATATTAAGAATATTTTTTATTATTAAATAATATTTGCAACATCTATTGCTCCTTTTGATCAACTATAAGTTTATCGATGAATAAATTCATTATCATCATGTTTTCATCCATCTATCATCATCATCATATGCTAGACATCATCTATGTCCAGTAGTAGACTTCTTATGGCTGAGATGATGATGATGACAGTATTTTAATCTTTTAAACTATTGTTTCAAGGAGTCACTCCTAGTCGTCCGTGCCCAACTTCAATAACGCCCTAATTCACGCCTATCACAACAAACCTAGTATAGTATCTATTACATATCTCTATATATTTGTGTTGAGACAAAGTATCCGACGACGTAATTATCCCCCTAATTAATTACCCAAAAGAAGCGCGCTAACATCTATGTTGTTTCAGACATCTATCAAAATGTCGTAGTGTTAAAGTTATTATGCTGAAGTGTTTTACATCCGAACCTGTCAGTGAATGATTAATGGCTGATTTCGTACGCGGTATCTCTTTGAGTGCTGAATATCGATGATCTAAAGTGTTTTAAGTTTTCGATGTTTAAGTTGACAGTGTAAGAAAGATGAACGATGTGTTATCAACATATTGCTATTTTGCGATGAAATTCTTACATTATATTTACAAAATAACTTAAGAAAAAATATCTAAATTATGTTTAATATCCAACAATAAAGTAGGTACGCACAATGTGTATGTTACCCTGTACCCTGTAGTTACAATAACGTGATTCTATTGATTCATTGTATTTATTGATTATTGTTAGTCTAAGACCTATGTATTAGGGCCTCCAATTCTGTGGTGTTCGTAAACCTTCATACATACATATAATAATGCCTGTTTACCTTTGCGGGGTAGGCAGAGCATCAAAGACCAACCGGCCGTTTGACGTCACATTTGACTGTTGTTAGAAGGTTAGTGGAAGGGTATTAGAGGGTTAGAGGAGAATAGAGGGAAAGATGTAATATTGGTTTGCCGTGATAGGGAGTCGGCACATCGCCTACATGAACGCCAATTTCCCTCAAGTCCGTTAACTGTCTTTTACACTATGCCCGGGAAGAGAAGCAGCTGGTATATTCTATATTTTCTTCTTCTCAGTTACGCGGCAGATTCAAGAACTACTTACATACCATGATGTTTTGGTTACAGTAACGTACAACAATATTTACAGTTTAATAGTGAACACCCGCCTTTAGACTAAAAATAAGATATCTTCGTATTATTGTTATCAACATGAGAATCACAATAGTACCTTACCACTTAGAAGCTGAAATGTATAACGTAACATCCTACGCCTAAAGATATTATGCTTTATGTAATCATAATATCCTTCGTAATACGTAAAGTTCGATATCAGAATAATAAATTTGTTTATCTTGAATATAATGTTTCGGGATGAGATAAGTCCCGGTAATGTTAGAGATAGCACTAACAAGGGTTGGACAAGGCAACAGCGGGATGCCTGTGTGAAACAATATTTCTTACAAAACTTATTACTGTGTTAGGATTAATGTTGTTTCTATTTAAATTATTGATGTTTTATTTATGGATGTTTGTTGGTTAATTGAAATAGAACAAACGAAAATAAAACAATGCAAGTCAAGGATAGTTGTTTAGATATTGGTTTTTAAATTGAAATTTGATGTTTATTTCTAGCTTTGTGCATAAATAAAACTAAACAGAAATGAACCTATGTGAAATATTTTTCTAAGTGGTATTAATTTTATATTTTCATCAAAATTATGCACTATATTTGTTTTTAAAATTTTGACAATTGCCAGTATTTTTTGGATAATAATTATTTTTTAAATTTATGATGGAAACATCTTGTCATCATAACTTTGCCTGTCTTATTGATTTATGATTCATATTTAAATAATGCCTAACGTAAAATATAACAAGTTGAATATTCAACGACTATTGAAGGCCTACTAAGATAGACGCAATAATCAAACTTATATGTTGGCAGCATTTTCAGAAACTGAGCAAATGTTGATAATCTTATTTTATTAAAAATCGTTTTGTTTAAATCCTGTTCTAAAAACCATTTAAGATCAATGATGGATGATGCAACTCAATGAATACAAAAGCTTTGAGTATTTATGGAGTAGATGTCGAAAGCTTACCTTACAAAAAATCTTAAAAAAATCTCCTTATCTTTTTACCGAAACCCTATTAACTTATCTTAAGTTAACGATCATTGTCATACGAAATCAAGTTAAATTTAAACAAAACTCTTAAGAGCATTTTTTTCATGTTTTGTAAAAAATTAAATTAAAACATATTGAGTAAATAGCTGAACTAATAAGAATAAAAACATTCCATGTCAAGAATAAAAAAGGTGTCATTGAATTTTCACAATCGTAATGTGATTATGTATGCATATTATTGTATATTAACCATTATATTATTATGATTGATTTTTATAAGTAGATATGTACCTAAGTAGTACAAATTTAAATACATTATTATTCTTACTTAAATAGTCTCCCAAAAACACTATAACTGATAAATAAAGATCTTACGGATTTGGCGGATTAAAATCGATAAAAAAGTTTTAAGCTAAACTTCCGTTTTCTTTTTTTATAATGTCTGAATTTATTGCAATATCAACACTTCCTTCTTATTTCTTTCACACTGTATTGACAGTTACGGTCAACAATAATGCCATAAAGGTGATTCCACACAATAGTCGAAACCTGAGAATGGTAAACATTCTTTTCACATGATATACCATATTTCATACCGTATAAAATCACAAAATATGAACCTTGACAGAACGCGTGAATCACTAAATTAATATCCTTGAAATCTAATCAAAGCAATTAAGGACGCTTCTTTTAGATTCCGCGGCTTATTCCGTCCTTTTCTGTCTAGTTGGTTAGAAGCAGTCTGTTTCTTTCATGTCAAGATTTTTTTAGCTTGTGTGTGACAGGGGTTGGTCTGCAATATTTCACGAGGACCCGAGAGGCATCCAAGCTCAGGTAGCTAATATTATCACTAGCGTTGTTCGTAGCTAAAAAAAACGAGTAGAAAATAGCAGGCAAAGCTATAGAGTAGACCAAAATAAAGTTTTTGAAATTTAACAACTTCTACGGGATTGATATTTTACATAATTTAAGATCTGACATTTCGAACTCTTTGCAACGTCCATGGTTACAGGTGAAACTAGATTATTTTAAAATATTATAGCTTGCTTGCCTATTTTAGTTTGTGCTAATGAAGCTATTTCATATGATACCCCACATGATATGGTTAAAGCACTTTAAAATTTGGACCCTCCTTGTAAAAAAGACCCTATGTTTTTGTGATTAAATTAAAAATCAGTTTTTGGATATTTTTCTTAATGTGTACTTTATGACAATGCTTCTTGCCAAATTTCACAGTTATAGGTCAACAGGAAGTACCCCATAGGTTTTGATGCCCTTACGAGTGTTGAAATATGCGTTTTTTGCGACATATTCAGCTGTAACTTTTTTTTTATGAAACTGAGAAGTTTGATTTTTATCTTTGCAGCAAGAGACTATGAATTTGCGAATACTTATGGTTTTAATTTCAACTCGATACCTTAACGCGTTCCCGAGACAGACGTTGACAGACGGACAACAAACTGATCCTAAAGGGGTTCAGTTTTTCCTTTTGATGTACGGAACCCTAAAAACCACCTATTTTTTTATGCAAAACTTTCTATAACTCACTCACGGTATCAACACATTTAGCAGATATGTGCTGTGTTTTATAAATTTGATTACCGGATTCCATGCAGGTGGCACCTGCCAAGTGCCAACCATATTATATTTCTTGTTTTCAATCCGGTTCCCAATGTTTCTCTTTGTCTTCTCAATGTAATGCACAGTGCCCAATAGGGCTTTCCCGAAAATAACAGTAAATAACAGACAACGTACCTACAGCCTAAATAGCTAGTTTTAGAAATCTAGGTGCATACAATTTAGAGGTTGATTATTTTGTGAATATGAGTGACTGTCATAGTAGTTTCCTATTACACTATTCACGATTTTCACAATGAACTTAAGAACTCAGTAGGTACTCGTGACATGAAAAAACTAAAAGTAAATTTAGTGAAAGATAGACACCATGTACATTTGAATTTATTTTTTTAAAGAAGTCTCTGCAGCCGTCGTTAGTCCGCGTTCCAGACGCGATGCTATGAAAAAATAAAGTTAGGCCAAGTTGAAAAAAACTGCCTTAAAATATTAATCTCAAAAATGATAAAGAATACTATTTACGAAAGCACCTTTCTGCGTCGCCATTCCTTTTGTGCCAATTATATGCTATTCATTTTTTTTTTATTAAAAAATAGATACAGTAGGTGGGAACTCGTGGACAACTTTTTGCTTCTCAGAGCTGCTTTTCTATTTTATTTATTGTTATTTTTGTTTATGGATTAAAAAGTATTAAAAACTGAAATCCACTACACGATAAACTCTAAAATAAAATATTATTTACGCACAATCATTGAAAAAGTTATTCCGTTTAGACTTAATAAATTATAAATAAAATAAAAAAGGCTTCAATTTATCACGAATTTATAATGCAGATTAGATGTATTATTACATAAAATAGTTTCCAAATTTTAGGGTTTCGTATGTACCTCAGTCGACAAAAACAGATTATCCCTAAATGATCACTTTGTTGTCAGCTTTTCAAGACTCTTCTTCGCAGGAACGCGTGGAGGTTTCAAGCTGAAATTAATATTAAATACTGAAATCTGCTAGCCCTTGGAGCAGTGAAAAAAATAAACTTTTAAGTCAAGGAAATTTAAATATAAGGCCGCTTATGCTCCATTTATGGTGTAAATTTTGACGCTCATAAAGGAATCAAAATCTATAGGAGACTTCCCGTTGTCCTAGAATTAATCAAATGTGATAAGAAGCAATGTGATGTAGCACAGTCAAGTAAAGGAGAAATGTCCGAAAACCGCACATTTGTAGTTACCAACATCACAAAATAAGTTTGTTCCTGAATATAGTTTATCTTATTGTTAGAGGAATGTTCGGTACCTACTTTCATTAGTTACCTAATAATTATTTCGGGAATCGAATCGAACTATCTACATAGGTAAGTGTGTACGGAACCCTCAGTGCCCGAGTCTGACTCGCACTTGGCCGGTTTTTTATTTAATTTTTAGGGTTCCGTACCTTAAAAGGAAAAAAAAGAACCCTTATAGGATCACTTTGTTGTCCGTCTGTTTTTTAATCATAACGAGGTAAAAGAAAATAATTTACCACAGCTAGTTGCTGTGGTAAATTATTTTCTACCAACTGCTTAAGAAGAGTAATCAGTAATTAACTATTGCAATAGACTTTCGTGAGTGTAACATTACTAAATATTAATACATGTATAAAATTACAATTAGATACATCTCTTACATAAACATAGAGAATAAATATTTAAATTAATATAAGTTCTGCAATCATATCATATAATTTATGTAAAAGTATACTAAATGTGTTGTTTTATGATTCATTAATATGAAATTAGTTTAAAATACAGAAAGTTAAATTTGTATACCTATTCTAATATCTAGATTTGAGAAACAGGTTTACCAACCGCATAAATAAAGTTCAATTTGACATTTTTATCTCAAACGGCAGAGAAAAAAATGTCACTACGTTTTCGTATTTTGCTTAAAATATTAGTGTGGTATCCGCCTACGCAAAATTGATAAAACAAGCCGTAAAATTATACATTATCGAACATTTACATACAAAATAATGATGATTCGTTAAAAGAGACTTCGGTTTGCAAGTTTTTTTTTTTAATTAGCTCAATCTAGGATTTGCCACACCATCTCGCCTGATTTTAAGCGATGGTATTATTATTCTTGTCTTTTATATTCTTATAGTAAGATACATAGATTCATATAGAAATTTGTAATGTAAGTACATAAGACGCAATAAATATATGAGTATGAGTATGAACGTTTGAAAAAACTATGAAACCGCCACTAGAAAAAGTTTTACATTTCTTCATGATTTCTTCGGATTTGTCTTGTACGACAGTGACAGCGGCTAGTGCATTGTCAGTCATATTTTAAGTCACGGTCAGTCACAAACATTTTTTTTTCTCTTTCTCCTTATCGGCATGACTGTGGCTGCCTAGTAAAAGTTGTATGTTTTTTTAATATTATGTATTTTATATTTATTACGTGTGCGTGCGTGACGTTACCAGGAGGTCCCAACGGAAGACCAGCGCTGGTTAATTTAACCAGATAATACTGAGTTGAAAGTGGTTTGTGACAAAAATGACTGTGTTGTTTATTTTGTGTTTATTGTTGTTGTTGTTTTTGTTACAAATAAAGATATGTCTATATCTATATACTTTGTTATTTAACCGTTTCAATACATATGTATATTTGTTATAGTTGTAGGTATAACAAGTATATTTATTTGTCGCAGATGTCCAATAGACGATCGCTTACCATCAGGCGAGCTGTTTGCCCATTTGCTGCTCTTTATATAAAAAAAAAACATTATTTTTTATTGTTCATATACTACACGTACTAGTGCCATATTTTGTTCTAGAAATATACCTCTGCATATATGCACATCAATTAGCTCAAACTTTGGCTTTTAATTACTGTCCAGCTCGATATATTAAAAAGCTCGACGCTTTTTGATGTGTGTAAATTGAGTCAAATAAAGATTTTTGTATTTTTTTGTATTTTTTTCTAATGGTTAAATCGCTTTTGCGACAGAAATTACTGATCCAATTTCACAGTTTCGAATACGTTGAGCTATGTCGGTAACTAATAGTTTTCTTCAAGAAAATTTCGATCACTTACGTTACGTACTTACTTACACTAAGAGAAAACGGTGACGTATCTGTCATGAGTTGCTCTCAGAAAGGATGATTATAATGTCAACTTTAGTGAGCATGACCTTGGTATCCTATTATTTACAAACACAGATTTGTATCAAAACTAAGCTATTCAAAATATCAACAGCCTGATCTGAATACAATTTATTATGACATAGAAAAATTCAAAGTGTAGAGCGCGCCCATAAAACTGCGTGGTACCATAAGCGTGCGAGCAAATTACATATAGTCACAGTGGGAAACGTAACATACTCGTACTTACTAAATCAAAATATTCTTTTTTCTTTGATAAATAAACATCTATTTATTTTCAATCTCATTTGACTTTTAAACAAAATTTTATTCAAATTCAATTACCTATCGAATGTTCAATCAGTTCTAGAATATGACATGTTTTGTCTGTTGTTTTGAGAGCACAATGGACTCTCGAAGAATAACACGAAGAAAATCAATACTAGGCGTCTACCTAAGTAGGTACGTATACCAATTATTTTTGAGGTCGGTGTCTGTATAGGACTTACTTGATGACAGTTTAGGTCCTGACACCGACCTCTAAAAAACAGTTGGTTTACGTAGCTACTTAAGGACGCCTAGTATTGATTTTCTTCGTGTAGAAATAACACGAAGCAAATCAATACTAGGCGTAAATATAAGGCGAAAATCAATACTCTTTTCAGTTTGAAGTCGGTTTAATTTTTTTTAAATTACTTTTATTCAATATAAAACCTACGTCATGTAATAAGAATGTTGCAGTTCAAATATCCGAAAACATATAAAACCACAGGAGGCATTTTAATTCATCTTTTCATTCGCAACGGGTCTCCCGAGTCCGGACCCTGTTGGGTCTTCGGTCCACATGACAAACCTCAATCCTCTCGTCAAAGCCAGGAAAATTTTCAACTTTCGTTACATCCCCAAACCTAATTTTTGCAAGCTTTTGTCTGTACAAACTCGTTAAATTTAACAAAAGGTAAACCGGTAAAGTACGGGACGGATCTTGCGAAACATAGATTATCTGAGTTAGAGATAAAGAAGACAACACCGAGGGCCGGCAAACATTCTATTAGCATTACAAGATTACAGATGGTATTTGAATAAGAGACTTAAAAGGGATTTTTATGTAAGAGAAAATCAATTCAAGCGCGCACGTTTTTTACTTTTGACTTGTGCCCATTTGATTTTTATGAAAATTGTGCTTTTCGCACGATCAAAGAGAATTTGAAAGTTTTTACGTCTTATACTTAGGTTCAAATATATGTTAATGTCGTATTCATATTCTTTTTGCCAAAATATATATATAACTTTATGAATGTACTCAAAGTTTGTTATTGGTAATAATGTTCATGATATCATGCGTTTTCTTAACGATATACATTTTTCATCTCGTCTAGTAAAAAAGTTTTGCAGTGAAATTGCTAAAATAGGTTCTAATTTACATTTTGATAATACAGCGCTTGATTTTTAATCCTATTGGATATAGTTTTTGTTTCATACATTAATAGCAAAAAAGTACGTACTTACGTACGTACGGTGTTCTTAATTGGATTGCTATCACCTATGGATAATGTTAGGTTCTAATAAAATTATTATTATCTTACTATAATGGTTACCGTCAGAACAGAATAGGAGGAGTCTGTTTCTAACTCAATAAATGATACTGGTGGGGAAAAACAACTTAAATGAATAATTTTTCACCAACGGCGGGTGCGCTGGTTCTGGGATATTTTCTTTGGTATTTTCCCACCCGGCGAAACTCGCCGGTGTGCTGTTCTTTGATTTGAAGTTATAAAAAAATAAAAAATATATATAAAACTTGCTCCTATAATACTATTTACAGGCGATTTAGAAAACATGTTACTGTAGCTTAGAAATTAGCTAATTGTAAGCTTATTCCCTAATAGCAGACTTTACAGACGAAGGACAAAAAAGAGCTGATTTTCCTCGCAGCTTCAACATAGGTTACTCAAAGTAGTTAATAGATACAATAACCCTAAGGAGTTATTATACCTATATGTAGTAGCTACATTAATTTTCGAACTTATATTTGAAATCTAACTAATTCAAAGTTACTCTATGAAAGCTCTTTCATTTACTCAGAACTACGTACAACCGGGGCTCTATTAGAGTGTAGTTGTGACCGCATCTCATGGCAGTTGTATTTGCTCCATAGTCTACCGTGCTACCAGTTGTCCGTAATTACGGAACTCTGTGTTTGCTAAGGAAGTCACTATTTGAGCATTATTACGTTTGCCGTGTAACTAGTATGGGATCCTTAAGCTTTGTACACAATATTCTGGATGGTAACATGAGCATTACATGGCCTGCGCGTGATGAGCTTTTGTTATTGTTGACAGGCGTTTGGCTGACTGGCGTGACAGGTCAGCTGGTTATATGCCTCCAATTAATCGATCTATTTAGGTTTAGTTTTTAGTAAATTCTGGTTTGTCCATATTTTCAAGCATAAAAAAATCCAAGCGGAGCTCGGTCACCCAGGTACATAATTTAGTTTAAGCTAAAAATCTGAAATATAATATAGCCTGTATTTATCATCACCAACACCGTTTTTCATCATCACGCAGCTGAAACTGTTAGTAAAATTAAGCATACTATGAAGCTACATGTTTTTGTTACTTAAGAGGGTAGTTGGGGGCGTCCAATACATTATCTGACTTTGTTTCTCTTAGGGACTATTTACCCCGACCTGATCGGACCGGAGCACAGCGCAGCGGTGCAGCAACATTATCACACTAGCGTAGTGATTTGCATTTTTTTTTCCAAACGAGGCAGTTGGAGGACGTTTTCGCATCATTAGACGCGCGCACGCAGCAGTCTCGCTTCGAGCAAACACCGTAGTATGATAGCGCTCAATACGCTAAATATAAGACAATTTTTGCCTTTAAAATGTACGAACTTGCTTGTCTGTGTGTAGAAAGCTTTATCGCGGGGACTTTAGCAGTATGATATGTATTTATGAATTTGTGTGGTAGAAGATATTACAATTAGTTGATATGAAGCCAGATATTAAGTTATTTGACTACTTAAAAGTTATCATTAGTATTTTCATATGTTGACATATATTTTTATTCTTATTCATCCTACAAAATACGCTCAGGCCGCGTGGTCAGTCAGTTAGACTGCTTTATCCGAACGACAACGAACAAACAAATTTATTTCCCAAATACCTATTCAGTTATGTAAGTGGAATGACACGTTTATTGTCCGACTTTTAAGACAGGGTGTCTGTTATCGTCGTTTCATGATAGCGCCATCTAGCGATTATGCATTGGACTATTTGAGAGTGAAATCTTGTATAAAGAGCAATTTTTTGCGCAGATAAAATTGACTCTTGTGATTATTTAAAATTATTTTCGCAAAAAAATGGCTAGCTACTATTGTTAGGTCAAAAAATTAGACACTAAGCACTTACACTGGTAAGTGCTTCAGTAACCTTACTTAAATAATACCAATTCCTCATTAAAAGCTTGCTGAGCATTTACATATTATATTCGATCATTTATAGCTGTAGTCAAACGTTCAGATTGTAAATATAAATAAATCCTACTTGTAATCATAAACAGGTTGTAGACATGAAATTATAGGATCGAAAACTAAGTCTTCGTAACATTAGGTTAAATTAAGATGATTTCAAATAGGCAATTAAAGCCTTCATAAAAAGTACACTAATAAACAAATGACTGTCGAATGATAAGCAACAAATCGAAGGAATTTCTCTCCAAGTCAAAAGGTAGGTACAAAAGAAAAACTCAATTCAAATATCGAAGAGTCGGTGTTAGGATCTCTTTTTACATTAGACGACATCGTGATATTTTTACTTGTTTTTTTTTTTTTCATTCTGAATGGTTTAACATAACTAACCTTAATTATATTATCACTTTAGGGATGTTAAGAAGTGTGTGTTCTATGGGTATGAGTAACTAATTGTATACCCAAAATATCAGTTAGAAATGAAAAGATATGTTACTTAAAGTTGAAAAGTACATGCAAATGTTTTTGTTTAATAACTAATTAATTTGATAATTTAAAAAAAAACACAGAAACTACAACTGCTGCTTTCCATCAAATCATCTATGTCAATGTAAAAATAAAAATATTAAAATGGGGGTTTCCGTTGGAAATTATCCCTCTCTATTTTTTATTTACTACTCACATAACTATATATATATATATACAGGATTTCAAATGAAAACCACATTGTATCTAGGTTACGTTGTCGTTAAAAAAGAGACTAATGTGTTTAGTTCTAGCTCGGATACAGCAGAATAATAATATTTTTGGTTAAAAATCGCAAGATTTTGATTTTTCAACTGGCAAAACAAATACAAATGTTAACTGTTCAAAAATCTATGAAACTGATTTTAATTTTCTGTCAAAATCGTGTCGGTGTCGTTAACTGTAAAAGTTCCCAATGAAATACAATAGTTACTTACTAGAGATCAGACTGAATCGAATCTTTTGTGCAGGCACAGATAGAGCGTGGAGAACTCATTGGGAATCTACTTACCAAGATTTTTTGTATTTCTCCCATTTTAACTAGCCTAAACTTATTCAGAATTTCGCTGTCTGCTAATTAGATGAGTAAAAGATGTCAGAAACTGAGTTAAATGTCTGTTATACCCAGATATACAAGCGGTCTGTAAGAAAAAACAAGGTATATTTTTTGTCTAGGAATTAAATAATATTATATTAATTTAACATTTCTTACAACGTGCTTTTGACTGCATTAAGAAGTTTGTACAGACCACGGACGGTTTATACAGACCATAACAAGGAAAGTTTTATTCGATAACTTTTAAAAGAAAAAAAAAACTGTTCTATGGAAAATAGTTTATTGATCAGAAACAAAATGGATAGAAAAACCGATTTTTCTTTGTGAAATTTCAAAATTTATAATATAACTAACGTCATATTTGTGTCCTATGCATCACTCTTTCCAATGTCTCTTTTTCACTTCAAAAACGCGTTGTATAATTACCGCTTTGTTACACTTTATTCTTTACAACTATCAAACTATAAAATAAAATAATTCGATTTATAAACGTAGCGTCTCATCTGCCAATAAGTAGTTTAGAAAATTCCAAAAACCCCGACAAAAAACACGTGTATCTATTTTCACGAAACATAGCTAATAAGACGCATTAAATCCTCTTTGAGACAAAAAATTAGATCAAAATCGGTCCATCCGTTTGAGGGCTAGGATGCCACAGACAGATACACAGATATATACACGTCAAACTTTTAACACGTCTCTTTTTGGTTCGGGGGTTAAAAATACACTAACAACATGGACTATACTCGTATTTTAGATAAACACATAAAATACATATATATATATATATATATATATATATATATATATACCTATTCTACACTAACCTGTTCTCACTTTACACATATTACATTCCTAATAACCGTATAATATTTTACAACCCAAACTATTTAGGTTTTTGCAGACAGAAGCTCCTTTATAACAATAATAAATATGAATACAAATAGCTGCTATGGAACTCATAAAAATATATGAGTCAAATAAATATGTTTTTTAATTAGTAGCAACATTTCTATGAATATTCACATATTTAACATCTCCGAATTTATGACAATGATACGAATCTACGTATCACATAAAAAACATCTTTAATTTCTCTAATTCGCGTTGTAATCTGGCATCGCTATAAAATTAAAACGACTGGAATCTCGGCCACAGAGCTGGCTCTTATATAAAATAATGTTTTAGATACAATCTTTAAGCTCGTATGTACAAATAAAGAGAAGAATGTTAAACTGGATCTTTTGTACAGATT
Organism: Lycia hirtaria; assembly: GCA_947563715.1. Taxonomy (NCBI): domain Eukaryota; kingdom Metazoa; phylum Arthropoda; class Insecta; order Lepidoptera; family Geometridae; genus Lycia; species Lycia hirtaria. The sequence continues at coordinate 3,003,456 of OX387380.1, forward strand.
ACATAGTCCAGTAAACATAAGATTTATGACTATATAAAAGACTAAATAAATTAAGAATGTATTTATTATTGTTTTTTTTAAATATATTGGTCACAATTTCATCCAATCCTAACTAACCTCGCTTGTATAATATAAGCTAAGCTAATTACCATTTTAAGATCATACAGCTGAACCAATTGTTACGAAAATTTTGTGTAGAGATAGGTGGATATGGAGACGGATACAGGCAACTTATCATCATCATCACAGTTTTTCATTACTACGCAGTAAACCGCGGAGCCTAATTATTGTATAAATCGGCATTATTGTGACAAGTAGACAAGTAACATTATAATCTAGCGAAAGAAAGAAATAAACATTTATTTTGGCACAAAGACACTACATCAACAATAAGATATAACAAATAACGCCAGTGGATAGAAAAGTACATCTATGGAATTGACATTAGAGACAATCTCGTTAGAGATGTCACGTGACGGCACGTCATTGTTTCTTAGCATTTCGATTCGTAAGCGTTTGTGGAAATAGCTCACCGTCGCTTAACATCAGGCGAGTTGGTGGTCAATCGTAGATCTATAATGTATAAAAAATATAGAAACGTTTGCCACTTGTCTAAGCCTGCTGGAAGAACCACAACCTCACACACTGATACATTGACTCTAATAAGAAATGACAGGGAGTATTAAAACAGCAACCGCGATCTAAATACTATCAGTCAAGCACAATGTTAATTTTACCATTATGTACTCTAACTCCACAGACAGTACGTATGTAGAAGTCTTAATTAAACACAAAGAAGACAAGTTATCCAGCTACCGATGAAAATATTCCATCCATCATGGCTCGCTTGATTGATAATAGGAGGTGAATTACTGATAGATAGTGGTGCTGCCTGTCGGCCGCGGGAACCATCGTCTCAATTTATTTACATGTGTTTGTATCACTTGTTGATGTTGGCAACGGTAAAACTGTAGAATACAAGAGAAAGAAATCGATGGAGAGGGCATTTTCAACTGTTGCGGAGATTGATCCTGAACTTTTTCTACTTTCATTGCAGATAGATTAGCGATACGCACAATAATTTCGGTGGAATTTCTGCCCCAGTGGACAGAATCTGAATATCTTTAAATTGCGAGTGTTTGGATTTTGCTCCAAGCATGCTCCATGATAGACTGTAACGATTCCTGAAGCTAAGCAGAAGATAGTGGTCAAGCACAACTCTTTATAAGAACTACAAAAAAATATCTCAATTTAATTCATGGAGCAATGATACTTCTGAAGTACCTAAGGAAGTAAAAATAATAGTACCTAAGGTACTATTATTTTTACTACAACTACAGTTTTCCTGAAGGGTATGGCTATAAGAAGAATCGGAACAAATAGAAAAAAATCCATCCCAAAAATCTAATGGATTCTAATCGTCGCATTACATCCAAGTCTATTTGTGACCAACCTTGCATGCATTGAAAACCAACGAACACAGTCAGTTAGAAGTCAGTCTTTAAAAGCAGCTGATGTGCTTTTCGATTTTACTGACTTTGAAAAACGAATTTTTGAAGTGAATTTATTTTCTTGTCATATCTGAGACAATGGAGGACAAAGGATATAATAATTTAAAAACGTATTTTTACTATCAGCAGGGAAACGACTATTTTATATTGAATTGAATTCTGCGTGGCAACAAAACTAAATTCAAACAATTAAATTCAATAGATATCTTCTAGATCGACGAACTCCATCCTCGGCCACACCGTCGCTTAACATCAGGCGAGTTGGTGGTCAATCGTAGATCTATCTTCTATATAAAAAAAAACGTCCGAAAAAAACACCAAAGAAATGCTACTAGCCCGTACCACCTCCAATAACTCCCACATCATTCTCCAAATCAGATATCCGAGCGCTAACGAACCGTCAGATGTGATTGAAAATCATCGCATAGGTATGTCCTAGACGGAAGCATTATAAATCATGGGTCGACGGTAGCTCATACATCAATAAGGTCGATTATTTGATAACTTCCAAGAAAACACGGTCACCTCTTGTTTCAAATAACTGGCTAATGTTTGGATTAATAATTGAAGGCAGGGTTCAGTATTAAATAAATTTTGCAGCTGTGTGCGTAGTTGTAATACCTACAACAATATTTGAAAAATTGAGTCAATTTCTTGTTGACGTAAAGTTGAAGCCAGATACGCGATCCTCGGAGTTGTATGCAAAACTTAACTCGACCAGGGTGTCAAAGCTGCTAAGTGAACATGACTCTCTCGATACGATTCAAAGTCAATTTTGACGAATTGCTAGTCTATTACTATACAGATAGACTAACAATTTGTCAATTTGTCGAAAAATCAGTAATTCAAAGTCAATTTTGATGAATTGCTAGTCTATTACTATACAGATAGACTAACAATTTGTCAATTTGTCGAAAAATCAGTAATTCAAAGTCAATTTTGACGAATTGCTAGTCTATTACTATACAGATAGACTAACAATTTGTCAATTTGTCGAAAAATCAGTAATGATTGTTCGACCAGTTAGCCAATCGTTAGTCTTTTTTCTCGTGACAATCTCCAACAAATGTCGGTCTACGTTTGTCAGGCACCAAAATGATGGGATTAATAGACAGCATAATACTAATGTTAGTTGCATAAACAAAACATAAGTATCCGAAGCAGGCAATAGCGCTTACATAAGACATCCCTAACGACGTAATTTCAACTAAGTATTTTTATAAATTTATTTTTTGTACTTTACCTGTGTATATTTGGATTTTAGTATTTCCATTGTCCATGCGATTTATTACTTTTTATTATTTTTGTTTTATTATTAAAAATGAGCACATAAAACATCTCAAGCTTAGCATAGTGAGTGTAGAGGATTCCTGTATTATATCTGGAACCCTAATACAAACCGGCTACATGCAGTGCTAGTAAGATGTAATTAAAATAAAAAGTTTGTAATAAATATTTCTATTAAGCAATGCGTAAGGTAACGGTGGGCTGAATCGTTATTTTTGAAATGTGTTTAATTAGAAATAACGTTTTTGGAAAGGTTTGTGCATAGCCAGCTTACTTATTATAACTGGACAAGTTTTAAATCTTAGTTAATATAAAAACTGCTATGATTTTTCAACCGCAAACGTAAAACGCTTAGGCAATTAAAACAGTGTTAGTGTAGATAAATCTTTTTAAAACTAAATTACATCTACATCTTAAATTACTCTTGGTTAAAGTACTTGGCTTGAAATAATTATAATTTCTGATTACATAATCTCACATCAGGTCAAATATAACGATTGTCAGTACATTAAAAGCCTATTTATATACCTGATAAAAAATATTAATTAAAAAAATTAATTGAAAACAAGCTTTTATTTAAATGCACTAAAACGAATAAAATAAATTTTGAGTGCAATCAAACCCACCATTTTATTAAATTATAAAACTTATATTGATATATTTATATCAATTAATTAATTATTTAATTTATTTTATTCAATTTTTCTTTTTTTTCAAAAGAACAAACTAACTTTAATTCTAAGCAAATGGTAAGAACGCGTCTAAGTCTTTTGTTGGAATTAAATATTACTTAGTAGATAGGTACGATGTTGTTTGAAATCTCGCGACGAGCTTTTATTTATATCAATATAAAATTTATTTTCTTCGTTTTAGAGCATTTAAATAAAAGCTTGTTAAAAAAAAAAAAAATTACTAGACTAAAAAAAGAGTGCTTGTCAAGACTATTCAAACGAGTCCAAACTCGACGGTTTAATCTTGTTTAGCTTAGGAGTTCCGATAGCCACCTTCCGACGCCATCTTGAGACCAGCTTCATGGTACCATATTATTGCATTGTCACCGAAGTTGCGCAAGTAAACCAAATTTCAACCTAATCTAACGACAGGAAGTGGTTCTAATTTAACTCGCAAGATTTGTCCCACACATACTAACAGGGCAAGTTAAATAAAAGCTTTTAACATCTTGAGACCAGCTTCATGGTCCCATATTATTATTGCATTGTCACCGAAGTTACGTAAGTAAATCAAATTTCAACCTAATCTAACGACAAGAAGTGGTTCTAATGTAACTCGCAAGATTTGTCCCAAACATACTAACAGGGCAAGTAGAAATAAAGCTTTTAAAAACAATATTATGCCTGTACAGTCGTAAAATCGCGAATATAATTGAAAAAGCATCAAAGATTTTTTTATACCTTTACACAGCAAGTAACAATATTTTTATCCAACTGCCTAAAAAAAAAGGTTAATATTTTTCGAGCGTTCTCATGGTAAATTAAATCTCATAAAATTCGAATTTGAAAATTTCTGCCGCAAGGTGGCCAGAGGACCTCATACAAGTGGCAGGAAGACGCTGGCCACAAGCCACAGGTATTTTTTTAAAATTCAGGCATATATCCAGCAGTGGGCTTCTTGCGATGGAAATGATGATGATGATTTATTTCAATTAAAAAATTTTCAAATCATAGAAAAATTCCCAAGTATATATTTCGAGTAGGTATATAGAAGACTGTCTACTTAAAGTTCTATCGTGGAAACAAGTATCTATATTAAAAGAAAAACAGAATACCCGACTGCAGAAAAGTAGATTTTGTAGTCTAATTTACGATTTTTTTTGCAATTGATACGCCATTGAGTGTACGTTTTTTGTGAGAAATTATGCGTAAAATAGCCGTAAAAGATTAAAAATGTGCATTCTTTAGAATAAATCTAGTCAAATCACTTGTTTATTACGAAAAAGTTTGTTGGACGTTACGAAAAAATGCATTTATTTATTTTTGCGAGAGATATATTATATTTTTTATAAAAAAATATAACCTATGACACTTAGGCAGTGAAGACGAATCTATCGACACCTCGTACACCAAAATCAAGATGCTTAGGCTGTAGGCGATCATATAGAAACATACATACCTACATACATATATACATACACCCTTACATACATACATACATACAAACATAACCCTCCTTCTTACGCAGTCGAGTAAAAAGAGAAAATTCAATTCTATTAATTTATTTCAATTAGATATCATATTAATACACTTTTGAATAAGGTCTTGAAGCAAGAATGTATATATTGTATTCTGTGATCTCCAATGAACAAAATATTGAAATAAGAACATGAGCGCCCTCAATGCCAGATTAGTTCTCTAGCTGAACAGACTAAGCAAAACATAAAATCGAAGTAATTCTCATACCTACCACGGCCTTCTGCCTCATTCACAATACGAACCCAAGCTAACGGTTCTCTTCAACTTGCGAAGGTATTTTGATTGGCAGCCGTGACCCTTAACTGATTTATAGAGTCTCGGATTTGTGAATTGATATTATGGTCTCATAATAGCATTTCACGCCCTTGATTTTTGGTGTGGTGTCGCTGTTCTCGAGAAGTGTGACCTTTTGGGTCTAATATAAATGTGCTAAACTTTCATCTTTACAATGTCGATTCCTATCTTAAATCTGTGATACACTAATTCCGACTATAGATTTTAGAATTAAAAAATGTAATACATAACTTGGTGTGTAGGACTCCAAAATAAATTAAGATTTCTACGGCATTGTATAAATTCTTGGTTTTATTTATAACTAGCTGAGCTTCGCGGTGTCACCCGCGTAGTGATGAAAAACGGTGTCGATGATGGTGATAAAATATAGCTTGTCCTCTTTCAGGTCCTAAAGAATCTTTGTGCCATATTTCATAACGATTGGTTCAGCCGTTTAGCCGTAAAGAAGTAACAAACAAACAGACAAAGGCCAGCCAGAGTAAGTTTCATTTCTATAATATTAATAGGATGACCATGACTAAAATATTAAGTTATTCTTTTTGCAAGCAAGGTATAACAATTTCGATGATATACTTGAGAGATATATACGAATATAAAGACACTCCACACACTAAAATCTATCAAAGCTCTATGATCACGTACCTACTATATAAACACTCATAAATAATATACTGGCATAAACTTACATACATACACTCAAAAAATTCCTTTCTAAAGTTGGGTAAAAAAGTCAAGCGCAAGATAAAACCCAGACGTATTTTTTAGGGTTCCGTACCCAAAGGGTAAAAACGGGACCCTATTACTAAGACTTCGCTGTCTGTCTGTCTGTCTGTCTGTCTGTCTGTCTGTCTGTCTGTCTCCAGGCTGTATCTCATAAACCGTGATAGCTAGAAAGCTGAAATTTTCACAAATGATGTATTTCCGTTGCCGCTATAACAACAAATACTAAAAATTAAAAAAAAAAAATTAAGGGGGTCCCCATACAATAAACGTGTTTTTTTCGTATTTTTTTGCTCAATATTAAAAACGGTAACAGGTAGACGCTTCAAATTTTCACAGAATATTTACTTGTATATTACCTTTCAAAATAAATAATTAAAAAACAATAAAGTAAATATTAAAGGGGGGCTCCCATACAACAAACGTAATTTTTAAGCAATTTTTACTCGATCTTAATTAACAGGTAGAAACTTGAATATTTGTAAGTATCAATAATAATCTAATACATAAAATCTCACAAAATGAAAATAATCCGTGCATCTAAACGCGGTGCGAGCGCCGCGCCGCGGTATGGTGGTGGCGCGAGCGCGAGGCGGTTGCTAAGCAACAGCCGCGCGGGTAGCGGGGGAGGTAACATCACGGAGCGAGCCATAGCCGCGCGTATTCGCGCGAGCGTTATCATGCTGCCCGGATGTGTATCGAAAACCTACCTATAAGTTTGCAATTTACTACTTGGAATTTCGTTTATTTCTCGTTATTTTATAAACAGAACTAAATTTTGTAGTATTATAGATGATAGTACGGAACCCTTCGTGCGCGAGTCTGACTCGTACTTGGCCGATTTTTTATTGTACCTAAGAAATAAACATAATGTTTGTTTGATGTTACGAGTTATCTTTAAACAAATGGGTAAATATTGTTGAATTAAATTGAACTTTTTGGAAGCAAATCGCAAAAAGTATAATAAATCCGGCAAAGTACGAGTTTCACTCACACACTGAGGCTTCCGTATTCCCAAGCAACAACATATGAACACAGTCATGAAGATGGCTAATTAACAAAATGTGCTAAATCTATGAATAATAGTAATTTCAGATTATTTGCTATTCATAGCAGACATATTCTGAAATATGTGGTAGGCACATACAAAGAAAATATTAATAAATGCGCCCTCTACCGGACTTTGAGACTGGGCGGCGTACGCCTTACGTACTTACATAAAGTAAATATATTATATCGATGAAGCTCCATCTAGCGTCACTCGTTTATGTTTTACGATAACTTGAATACATTTGTTTAATTTTATAAATGACAAAATACTGATAATATCTAGTGTTTGTTATTTAATTATTATTTGTTGATTTACATCAAAGTGAATGCTATAATCTTGCTAATATTGAGACTTGTATCTTGTTCTTAGGGTTTCGTACCTCAAAAGGAAAAAACGGAACCTTTATAGGATCACTTTGTTGTCCGTCTGTCTGTCCGTCCGTTCGGGTGTCAAGACGAGAACGCGTGAAGTTATCGTGTTGAAATTAAAACTATATACACAGATCCATAGTCTCTTGCTGCAGAAATAAAAATAAAATTTCTCAGTCCTCGCAAAAAAATTACAGCTGAGTATGTCGTAAAAAACGCACATTTTGACACTCACAAGAGAATCAAAACCTATCCCCATAGGTTCCATACTTCTCGTAGACCTAGAACTATGAAATTTGGCAAGAAGCATTGTGTTATACTACACATATACTTAAAGTCCGAAAACAATCCGAATTGTAAAATCCGAAAACTGGACATTCTTAATGTAATCACAAAAACTAGGGTCTTTAAATCCAAATTTTAAAGTGCTTTAACCGTAACATGTCGGATATCATATGAAAGAGCTTTATTATATTTAAGATGTATATTTTTCGATTTAAAGGAAAATATAAAAAAATATATATAATTTCCCCCTTTTATCTAAGTATTAGTTTGTACGGAACCCTCGGGTGGGCGAGTTTTACTCGCACTTGTCCGTTTTTTTAATTCGTATATAGGCTTGCGCTTGACCGTCAACTCACCTGGTGTGAGTTTACAGTCAAGCGCAAGCTTCTATTATCGTTCCTAAGATACAGCCGATTAAATTTAAGACAGATAGACAGACAGACACCGTATCCTCACGAATAGGCTCCCGCACCCGTAGTACGGAAGCCTAAAAAGATTGCCTGTAACAATTCATAAATTTATAAAGTTTTTAGGTCTAACGACTTCGTGGCAAATGCCTGAAAAATTCTTAACTTAAAAAAAAGACTATGCTCCGCTTGGCTTCCAAAAACCACTTTTTTAACTAGACAAAAAACTACAGATTGCTCGCAACATCAAGGATATATTTTACGATACCTACACTCGTATTTATACCGTTTATAACTCTAAAAGCTTTTATACTCGACCAACAATTACTTAATTAGAGATCTAAACGATAACCGGGGCAGGTGTAACCGTCAAAGATCAAGACGGGCATCGGCGGGCGGACATCAATTCGTTACAAATTCGACCATTTAGTTACACCTCGTTGATCCAAGGACTCTCAAACTCATTCCGTTCACAATAAGAAGAAAAAATGTAACAAATTAAACGATTGAACCTGTTCTCAAGGACCCCTAAAGAGCGGTACGATGTTAAGTGAACTAATTTATACGCGGTTGGGTCGTAAACAATATGTTGAGGCGTTTCTGGAAGGCTTTTGATGTTCATTCCGATTATTGATCTTGAGTGTGTGTACTTACATATTTTGTTGTATTTACCGAGTTTTAATTAAATACGCAAGTTTTTAGCGAATAGTTCAGAGACACAAATACAGGTAATTCTGTATATTTTCGTTAGTATATTTACGTTGTTAAAAAAAATACTTTAAGGACCTGAATTTAACTTGCCATTTGCACAAACAAATGAAACAGGTTAAATACGGTTAATTAGATCAATGAGTTTTTTGGATGACAACCTCTGAAGTATTTTTTTTCCAAAAATCGAGATTTATAGTAAATCAAGAAACATACACACAAAAATTACCATAATCAAACAAAAAAACTACCTAAACTATAAAATTTAACCTATAAATAAATTAATTTCTTGAAAGTTGTGGTTGCAGAATGTTCAAGCCTGTCTTATAAAATAAGTAATCAGTATAATTATTATCTTATAACTTTAAAAACTTGAAATGCTTGATAAGTTATACTGAAACACATAGACTGATATTAACAAGTGAAATAAAACTTGCACAGTCTTGTCATGTGCTATTTGACTTCACGCCGTGTTTGTAAGAGCCTGTTGCACTTACACGTCGTTTTAACTTTACTACGACGTTTTTATATTTCCATTTGCGTATTTTAAAAGTAAAACTTTACTACCGATGTTATTAGACGTTTTGATGCAGTAAAATTGCCAGGATTTGTCGCTTTTTATATTGAAAACAAGCGGGGGGTGCTGTTTTGATGCAAATGAAAATGTCCAGCTTAGATTTAAACTCCTTGGTTAAAATATTGAAATTACTGTTTATTTAGGTTAATTCTTTTTATTTATTTTTTGTACTTATAATAAAAATAACACAAATAAATTCGTTAGGTCTGTCTTCCAATTTAATTAGATTCTAGGATACACAATATTTTAATCAAATTCAAACACTAGGTACGAGTATTTAGTGTTGCCTGAAATGTTCACCAATTTTAATTAATTAATTATTATTGATAATCAAAATATTAAACCCAAATGCTTTATTTCTGCTTTCATTATGTAAGTTTATAAATTGTGGAATACGCTTTCTTCCGGATTTTTTTCGATAAATATACCCATGTGTTTGTAAATCGCTAGTCAATTGGATTCTTCTAAGTAGGTAAGCAACTTCACTGAAAATCAAGTGAGTGGACGATAAATAGCAAACCAAATCAATTAATAATTCAATTATAATTAAATAATGATATCAAGTATAAAAGTAAAAAAAAAACCTCCCTACATGTACATACGCGAGATATAGTCTGCAAGATTAAAAAATAATGTGTGGCTTGTCAGTCGTCGTCAATCTAAACTATTAGATTAATAAATTTATGATAATCTTATATATTGACAGTGTGATGTCAGGATTCTGAACATAAATTTAAAGGAAAGGCTTTAAATTTAAAGCAGGCTTCTTCTTGCAGCGGCGTCGTGTGGCGGGTCGCCCTCTTCCCTAACATGTGGTTGAGGAGAGCGATGGCTGACACATGCGTCATACTCGTGATCGGGTGCTGCTTGCGGGTTGCTGGTATACACACAATATAGTAATAAGTTAGGTAAATTGAAAAGAAAAAATCTTGTCTTCCCGTAATAATGTATGTATATTATAAGTCACGGACCCCGGTGTCTGTGGAGCTAAAAATTAATTAAAAAAAAAAATACAGAAAATCTGAAGGCTTCAGAATCCTGACATCACGTACACTAGTACATAACTAATGTATAAAAAAATAACATAGAAAGATCTTTTATCCGAAAACTGATAAGCTTTTATGATTTTCCGCTAAACAGACCAGAATTAAAACAATGACAAATATGAGACCGAATTGACATTATGACACAAAAATGACATCAAAATTGATTTAGGTAAGTAGTTACCTTAATAAACTCATAGCATAGCAATATCTCTAGCACTCTCATAAAAAAAAGTATCTTCTCTTATTACTCGTTTACTGCTTTTCATTTAACAAGGCAACATTTTATTTAAATGACGTTACAATCGTCTGACAGTGTTACACAAATTAGTAACCGTTGGCGCCCGTTATTTAAAAAAAAGTTCCTATCTGGCCGTCCAAAATATTCCATTTTGGTGCCAGTGGGGGGTTCCGCCTTTTCAATCGATGGTACAATTAATCAAAGTAGAGCTCTGTCATCTAGCATCGGTCAGTAATTGTTATGTGGTTTTTTGTACGTTTTCTTGTTAGGTTAGGAAATAACATGATGTGTTACATAATAATTGGAATAACAAAGTTATTAGACTGTAAAGAGCTTCTAAATAAGTTTTATTATAACTTATTATAGTATTTTAAAACAAGTATTTATATTAAAATAGTGGTCCATACAAAAGTATATTTTTTTACAAAATATGGCCGATCAGAATGTGCTTTGAGTAAGCTTTGATCTTTTGTGTATATTTGGAACGACCAATTAGGAAGGATATAAAATTGTATAAAACAATATGCAAATGTGAACTTAGGATAGACTTGTCACGATTTAATATTTGAATATTGTTTTATCAATACGAATGATCAAGCTATCTGTTTACTCCTTGGCAAAGGTATTAATTAGTTTGTTTTAAAATTGTCTAAAAATAATCCTAGCTAATGCTGTAAAACCGAAAGGAAGTTTGTCATTCTGTATATTTATTATCTTTTATCGCCTACTTTTTTAATAATTGTAAATGAATTGATTTTGATGATAACAATAGGTAGATTTTGATGATAACAATAGGTAGTTAATTATAATTCGCCTACTTAACTTTAGCAGCTGAACGGATTGTTATGAAATTTGTTACACAGATAGCTAAGAATCTGGAAACAGACATAGGCTAAATTTCATCAACATCACTATCTGTGCACCAAAATTCGTAGGACACAGCTAGTTGGAACTAATTTCTTCTTGCACATAAAAATTATATATAAAACATTATTTGATATTGAAGTTACACTTTCGATAGCAAACTGAAAATCCCATGATACCTAAACATTGCGTTGTCAAAATAGCGCGTAAAAATTTAGCATGATAAAAAAATAATTAAGCGTCATCTTATCGCTAATATTCTTCAGTTAAATTTATAATTAAGAATAAATTGCCCTCTAATTTTAAGCTCTAACTTAAATTCCCTTGCCTGAATCTGAAATTCCAATTAGCGAACTAATTACAACAAAAAATTAAACTAAAAGTACTTATTGCTCTAATCGAAGAATTACGATTGCGAGTCGAAAATTAAAGTCATGACGGTCGTCAATAAAAAGCGGACATAAAGAAATTTTCATTATAAGGATTGGATTAAAATAATGATCGCATTAAAGCTTGCCAAATTGATAATAATGTTTAATATTAAAAGGCGGTGTAGATAGAAACGTGTTTTGGATCATTTGTTAAAGTCAAAGCGTCTTATGGTGAGACTAATTTTGTGATATTATTCTGTCTATGGAAGTGATAGTTTTGAGCAGTAGTGGCTTCTGTCTTTATATAATTTTATTTTAGAAACTAAATTATGATTGGTTAGTAGGTAGTAACCAACACTTCTCATAACTTGTGTTCTCCAGCACCCATATTGACAGTTGTTCATCTGATTCGGAATTTATATTTACCTATCTGTCATTGACATACCGTGTTCGCCAGCAAGAAATTCATAAAAAAAGTCATCATTATCAAATAGGTAGTAAAGCATTGACCAAAGAGTAATATTTTTCGTTAAGACCGCAAATGATACAGAGAATAACGTACCTATGTAGATTCCGAATTGGATTGTGAAAAATGGTCCAGACTGGCCCTATTTTTAGGTTTCCGTAGTAAATAAGGAATCCTTATATTTCGCCATATCCGTCTGTCTGTCTATCTGCCCGGCCGCGGCTTTGCTCAAAAACTATGCTATGAGTACTAGAAAACTATAATTTGGTGTGCATATTAATAATGCTGGAAAAGTTGTAGAAAACAATTAAAAAAAAAAACATTTTTTTAGGATACCCGTAAAGTAGGGATGAATTATTTTTTCTCATCTACCCTATCGTGCGGGGTATCGTTGGATAGGTAATAAAAAAAAAAACATTACGAGTGTGGCAAAACCGGTAATGGTTTTGCCACACTCGTAATGTTTTTTTTTTAAACTTAAATTATTGCGTAAACAATATTTTTTATCATATTTTAGTACTTTATTAAAAAAATATTACACATTACGCATATAACACAGTACTTACCGGTAAACACAGCAAAGAACGACCAGCCATAAGGTAGACAAACGACATCATACAAATGGTAGGAAGTCGCTAGTGTCGCTACACACAAACCGCTTTTTACCGGTCCTTTTGGAAATTCAAGCGGTCCAGCAGTGCACTTCTTGTGACTGAGATGATGATGATGAAAAAGCACAGTAACTGTTAAGTATATCTACGTCCACAGGGTCAGGGGTAACATGAGAGCTCGCTAGTCAAAGACGCAAAACAGAAATTTATTGTTTGCAATGTACCGTGGCCGGTCCATTGTGCGATGCAGGGAAGGGTGCAATTACTCGTGTTCTTGAACTTTTACTCGCCATAAACTACATAGAACCGTGTCATATTACTTTCTCAAATTTATTTTCTATATTTTCACGTATATTTTTATGTAACTTTATAATGACAGAGTACAATAAAGTAATTGAATCTCGTTATGTATGTATATTACTTGGAATTTTAATCCGAACTATGGTCGACGAAGTTCTATTATTTGGATTTTAATTACTACTGTTTAAGTAGTTTATTGGTGTTCTCTAAAGTTGGAATTTTAAAAATACTCCGCATTTTTACTTTGATAAGCTAAAATGGGCCTAAACCCGAAGTCACAAACAATCATAAAAAAATAAAAATTCCGGTGTATTGTATACTTTTAACTGAAATCATTAATGATTTCAGTTAAAAGTATACAATACACCTGACTACAGAAAAGCGGTTTTTGCAATCTAACTTATGATTTCGTTATGCATGATACGATGTTGAGTGCACGTTTTGTGTGAGAAAGTATGCGTAAATAGCTGAATCGGTTATAAATACGCATTGTTTAGAATAATTCTAGTAAATACACTTATTTATTACGGAAAAAATCGTTGAAGATTATGAAAAAGCGCATTCTTTATTTTTGCGAGATAGTATTATCATTACAAAGAAATATAGCTAATGACACTCAGGAAGTGAAGATGAATCTAACGACACCTCGCATATAAAAATCAGTCTACCCGTTTACGCTATAGGTAGGAGGTAAAATATAGAAATATAAACATACACACATAAAAACATACATATACTCGAAAAACATAACCCTCCTTCTAGCACAGTCGTGTAAAAACAGCATTGCTCTTTGGACACTGACTAGCCACCATTAGATAGAAGTGAGCGCTCAGAGGGGATCAAATTTAAATTTATTCTGTTTAAAAAAAGAGCAAGGAACAGACAGACAGTATACAAAACAGTAAAGCAACAATACTTATCGCTGTTTTTTTTTATACATTATAGATCTACGAATGACCACCAACTCGCCTGATGTTAAGCAACGGTGTTGCGGTGTTGCTGGTGACGGTGGTGTTGCCTTTGTTGACGGGTTTTCAATCCGGTATCCTCCTTCTCCGTTCGTTTGCTCACTACTGATCGTCGTAATGCTCTCATCCCAGGTGTGGCAGTTGACGACGAACCTGCTACTATTTCTGACGGTCCCCAGCTTGATGTATTAGGTACATATATCAGGAACTTTTGTGGCCAGATTTTTTGATACTTAGTCGGGCCATCTTTTTGGGCTGCGTCCCCGGGTCTTTTATCATAGTACATAATACCTCAAATCTGGTATAACCGCACTACATTAAAAAAAACTGATAGTAGAGAGGCCTAGATGGCTGTAGATGATAAAATATTTTTTTCTAGATCACAGATTCCAGTGATTTTTAGCATTCGTTGACCCCAGTTGTAAATAAAAACCTCCTTAAGTCTTCTTCCTTGTAAAAATAAAAATATAACTCAAAACAAAAGCACAAAGGGTTACCAAACGCTCGGATTAAGGAAGCGGAGATAACCGCAAAAAGGTGAAATTCGTCAAGAAACACCGAGATAAAAGTACCTACATTTTTAATTTTAAAGTTTTCCGTTTTGCTTCGGTTGGCTTCGTTTAATTTCCGGCGAGCTTATCAGAACTGAGCCTGGCTTTGGCTGCACTCTTCAAGAAGGTGTCAACAGTTTTCACTCGAAATAGTTCTTCCACTTTCTCAGTTTTTTTTTTATCTTAAGAGGCTCTTTCAGTAAGTTTTGTTTGGTACTTGTACCGAACAGTACAAGGACTTGGAACTAATAATGGAAAAGTCAGGGAAAGCCTTTGCTTAGCAGTATACAGGACAAAATCAAACAATAATTTCAGTTCCAATTAAGATTATCATTGTATTAAAAGTTAGTGGTCCAGACTTCGTCAGATTCGTAATCCTTTTCCACTTTTACGTTAGTAGGAACTCGTAGGTACCCAGATACTACACTCCTAAGTAGAAAATAAGGTATCTCATTATCCCGCTCCGTGATTTCCAAACCACGAATGCACCTATCCAGCTTTTGCCCGTGAGAACAAAAAAAACAAGATTTCAGTCAATTTGCGAGATATCCTTATGTAGAGGCAATTTTACATGTGGAGTTATGGAAGATTCTAGACTGATCGCACCTACGGGCAGTACCGGTCCTGTAATAACAAGTACCTACCCACTTAAGAACATATTCGCTCGTGTTTTAACTACTTTAGCCTGGGGATTGAAAGTAGATCTGCTAGGATATTGAAGATATTTTAAGAAATAATTTAACATTTTTGCTTCTATGTTAAAGTTCAATTCAACATTGATGTGACGGCTACGAGTATGAAACTGAATCGAAATTCCAAAATATGTTTGTAGTTCTTTTTAAATTTTGAATTATCAAGCGTTGTAGCGATCAGTATCGCTACTGTTATTTAAAAATCTTCTTATAGTATTCTTCATGCATTCCAATGTAAGGTTTCACAGTTTTCCAATGACGAATCCGCGAAGCAACACAACTACGTAGAATTCTGAGAACAATAACACTTATTTATAACATCACAATATTCACTGTTCTTGGTTTGCTCTTTCTTTTCAATATAATTGTTACCTGCTTGAGTTTATATCCTGTTTTTAGTAATTGTGTTTATTGAATTCCGAAGTCGATTTGTTTTGTTATTTTCTGGCGTCGAGAGTAGATCGGCGATTTGACGGATGACACTGACAGCCACGTTTCGCAAGACATCGACTGTTCTAATTGCAAACCATGAAGGCTAAGTGTCGTACCGCAAAATACTATCTGCTCTCCAAGCGAATCTATTCGATGTTTTTAATCGTCTTTGTTTTAAATATTTTATTTTTAGAAAGCATTTCAGCAGTGTTTTCCTTAATGCTAGTTTAGCATTTGTTTTATAATGTAAAACAAATTGGTTTCGGACACTATTCTTAAGTATTTTTTATTTTGTAAACTTATTCAAAAGAAAACTTAATCGATTACCGCATCGACTGAGTGATTGAAAGCGAAACATTTTTTACTCGACGGAGGGACATCCCACGACTATGGAGATGAGTTGACAGGAGTCGAAAGGGAGATTTGGAAGATGACTTACACTTCCGGACATCGGCTGAAGAACACCTCTTTCTACTGAAGATCGAAGAAAGGACGCTCCGAGGAACGCAGGCGTGATCTCGCCCGAGCAGGGCTGAGCGACATCCACAACCTAGTTTCTGAGACGACCTTTGGAGAACCTGAGGAGGCGTGATGAGACATCCCGTTGTCTAGGTTGTATTTTTATTCCCGAGGATCACCGTCATGGAGCATCCTTCTTGACGATCAGCCCGCCACCAGCCTGCTGTTCAGGACGTCGTGGAGCGCCCAGCGCCCGACGTCATTTCCACGTGCGTGTCCATTGACCGCATGCTCACTCTATCTGCGAGGAGCTTACCATCGGCGCGTGCTTTGACCCGCCGATTTATCATCACCGTCAAAAGTGAATCTCACGTGAGTAAAGCGATCGATCGATTTTTATTTGCGTAAAATGGCCATTAGTGTAATATCTGTGCGCGTTCGGAACCTTTCGTATCCACGCTTACAAAGTTCTTGAAGAACTTTAAACTGTATTTTTGTAACTAGAATATTTGTAACCTACATTCAACCTATATCATGATTTTTGCTAAATATAACCTTCATTATTAACTTCAAAACTTTTGTTTCTTTTGTGAGCTGAAACCCATATGTAAGCCGGCCGAACAGCAAGAGGACCCTTGAACTAAATGTTCAATGGCTCTCCGCTGAACCCTATCTAGGTAACCTTTTTTATCTACTTAACTAAGTAATTCTTTTTTTTACTTTTCGTAGCAGTGCGGAGAAAATCTATTTTTCACCCTCACTTTTTCCTCTTTCGAGGTAAAAGTCTTTTTTTTTATTATTTTTTTTTTGCACGCTACAATTGGCGCCCGAATTTAATGTTACTGGACTGCTGCATATGGTTTTTACGCTCACGAGAACATTTCTTGTGTAAATTTAGTTCAGTCAGTAGAAATTTTCAATACTTGACATTTTTTCCATGTGGGTAGCCGCACGTTTTTTATGTGTTTTTTTAAATATCGGCTACATTACTGTGTTTTCCACGTTGTATTGCAAGTGTGTTTCTGCAAACATATTTGTCTGGCACTTTAAAAGACAGCCAGAGCATGCAGAACCACGCTTGTCAACAGATATTTGTTAAGGAAGATGCAACCTTAAAATTATGGAATATAAAATATACAGGCGACTCAAGCCTGGCAGAATTCTTCTTACGCATCGAAGATTTTATGCGTAGTAGACAGACTACCGAGCAAACCGTGGTACGTTGTTTCGCTGATTTGTTAGGTGGTGTACGAATTGGAAGAGTGTAACACAGGCAACATAGGTAAATATCATGCTAAGGACATAATAAAGGTTCACAAGGGTGTATAAGTCAACAGTTTTTTTACTCAATTTTTTTCATATTCACCGTTCTTGACTTAAAAATTTAAATTTTAGTTTTATGCAGCAAACTATTTACATATTAATCCTCTGCTACTTAACGAGTCTGTCACCGTTTAAATTTTGAAAATCGGTACAGTACTTACCTCACAATAATAGAAATGAAGTTTTCATCCCGGAGAAGAAAAAATTAAAAAAGGGAAATTCATTTCTATACACAATACAGGAGAATCAGGGATAATTTTACGAGTCTTTCAGCGTTTGGATTATGAAAATCGGCTCACAAATAACTTAAAAACAATTAAAATCAAGTTTTTCAACAATATGTAAACAGTAATGCTGAACCAAACAACATGAAACAATTATGTTGAGCAGGTGGATAGATTAGAACGTTCACTCAAATAATAGTGAACATTTAACGCTATTTTAACTTATAATCATTTATGATATCATTTTAAAGCTTTTTCTATTTACCCAACAGCATCAAAAGATGTTCTGTCACCTTTTTTTATCACATAGCTCAATTTTTTTGTTTTGACAATTGACAACAACATTTTTATATAGAGCATGTGAACTGTGACCTTTGTAGGCACAGTATTTTACTCGACAGCATCAAAAGATGTTCTGTCACCTTTTTATCACATATTAGCTCAATTTTTTAGTTTTGACAATTGACAACAACATTTTTATAAAGAGCATGTGAACTGTGACCTTTGTAGGCACAGTATTTTACTCGACAGCATCAAAAGATGGCCTGATGGCAATTTTAACCTCTCCGACATGACTCTCAAGGCTATAAGTTTAAGTTTTTAGATTATTCAATTCAAACAACATATAATATGCATATGCAAATACTACTCATGGAAAATACTTTTATGTGACCTTTGTAGGCACAATGTTCTTATTTGGTACCATGTGACAATAAGTCAGGTATCAATTATGAACTTTACAGTAGTACACTGAGACGTCAGTAATATAGAATTTTTGCAATAGTACACCGGGGGACCAGGTTACTATTCATGGATTATACATATATATAGTAGGATAGGAAATTTTCCATACATCCAATGACTATACTTGGACAATACTTGTAAATAGTAGAATAGACAAGGTTTTTTTTTCTTAGATATAAGTAATAGATTAGGTATCAATTTTAGTATTAGAATAGAAATAGGGGGATACCGTTCGATAGGCTGATCACCTATCTTACGGAGTACCATCAGCTTAGTAAGTTTGTAACTTGAGTTACATTTCGGATTGACTGCTTCGGCTGGTTTTTTCCATGACTAACTAATGTGGCTTGCATATTCATAGATAAATATGATGGTTATTTTTTTAATTATTCACAGCTCCCTATAGGGGATCTTAATAAAACACAGCCTTGATAGCATTTAGGAGGAGTTTTTTTTATTTAGAAGTTTATTTTATTTAGATATTTTTTTTCATGGTTTCCGCGGCTGTTCACGGATAACCACGGTTATCCGTCTTTTGCCGTGAAGGGAGGTATTGTAGCGATCAGTATCGCTACTGTTATTTAAAAATCTTCTTATAGTATTCTTCATGCATTCCAATGTAAGGTTTCACAGTTTTCCAATGACGAATCCGCGAAGCAACACAACTACGTAGAATTCTGAGAACAATAACACTTATTTATAACATCACAATATTCACTGTTCTTGGTTTGCTCTTTCTTTTCAATATAATTGTTACCTGCTTGAGTTTATATCCTGTTTTTAGTAATTGTGTTTATTGAATTCCGAAGTCGATTTGTTTTGTTATTTTCTGGCGTCGAGAGTAGATCGGCGATTTGACGGATGACACTGACAGCCACGTTTCGCAAGACATCGACTGTTCTAATTGCAAACCATGAAGGCTAAGTGTCGTACCGCAAAATACTATCTGCTCTCCAAGCGAATCTATTCGATGTTTTTAATCGTCTTTGTTTTAAATATTTTATTTTTAGAAAGCATTTCAGCAGTGTTTTCCTTAATGCTAGTTTAGCATTTGTTTTATAATGTAAAACAAATTGGTTTCGGACACTATTCTTAAGTATTTTTTATTTTGTAAACTTATTCAAAAGAAAACTTAATCGATTACCGCATCGACTGAGTGATTGAAAGCGAAACATTTTTTACTCGACGGAGGGACATCCCACGACTATGGAGATGAGTTGACAGGAGTCGAAAGGGAGATTTGGAAGATGACTTACACTTCCGGACATCGGCTGAAGAACACCTCTTTCTACTGAAGATCGAAGAAAGGACGCTCCGAGGAACGCAGGCGTGATCTCGCCCGAGCAGGGCTGAGCGACATCCACAACCTAGTTTCTGAGACGACCTTTGGAGAACCTGAGGAGGCGTGATGAGACATCCCGTTGTCTAGGTTGTATTTTTATTCCCGAGGATCACCGTCATGGAGCATCCTTCTTGACGATCAGCCCGCCACCAGCCTGCTGTTCAGGACGTCGTGGAGCGCCCAGCGCCCGACGTCATTTCCACGTGCGTGTCCATTGACCGCATGCTCACTCTATCTGCGAGGAGCTTACCATCGGCGCGTGCTTTGACCCGCCGATTTATCATCACCGTCAAAAGTGAATCTCACGTGAGTAAAGCGATCGATCGATTTTTATTTGCGTAAAATGGCCATTAGTGTAATATCTGTGCGCGTTCGGAACCTTTCGTATCCACGCTTACAAAGTTCTTGAAGAACTTTAAACTGTATTTTTGTAACTAGAATATTTGTAACCTACATTCAACCTATATCATGATTTTTGCTAAATATAACCTTCATTATTAACTTCAAAACTTTTGTTTCTTTTGTGAGCTGAAACCCATATGTAAGCCGGCCGAACAGCAAGAGGACCCTTGAACTAAATGTTCAATGGCTCTCCGCTGAACCCTATCTAGGTAACCTTTTTTATCTACTTAACTAAGTAATTCTTTTTTTTACTTTTCGTAGCAGTGCGGAGAAAATCTATTTTTCACCCTCGCTTTTTCCTCTTTCGAGGTAAAAGTCTTTTTTTTTTAAATTATTTTTTTTTCGCACGCTACAGCGTTTGTCTATGATGAAGCGCGCTTACCTAACAACCTGTGAAATTGACTTGTCTATGATACTCACTCATTGTAACTATAGTTACATAAGTTACTTGTAGCAAAAATCTGTTTTTATTATCAGCCACAAAATAGTTTTATTTACTTATTTTTTATGAATTAGTTAGAATATCTTGACACAGCTAATTTCATAAGCAAAAAAGTATCTTTTAAGTGTAGATTTTGAAGAATAAAACTGTGATTTCTGAGTTTGATCTTAAACACTCAGCATCTAGTTTTTACCGTTTTGTGTATATTGTATAAAAAAATGTGAACACCCAGCATTTCAGGCTATTCCTACTATAGAAAATATGTTTAAGTAAGTTACAAATATTCTTCTTAGATATAAAGCACCTTTTGTTGACTCTGGTGACAGTGTTTATGTTCATGTATTGTGTCATGCATAGAAGTACAGAAGCCTTGGTGTGCGAGTGTAACTCGCAGGATTTATTTACATATATATATACATATTATATGTTTAATTCCTTAAGACAGTAGTTCAGCTTTACGGTGTTTCACTATTTATATTATATCAACATGCCTTATGTAAATAGGCCCTCGAATTTTGTGAATCTACTATTTTTTCAAAGAGACACGTACTACAAATTCTAGAGGCAGATGTCAAAGACGGATTTCCTAATTTAAACTCCACCTATCAACTAGGTAATTAGTCTTGACCGCATTTTCTTCGTATAAGTACATCACGCATGACGTCACATGCAACTGCTTCTTAATTGTTCAATTAGCTTTATTGCAGTTGACAGCGTCTTCAATTAAAATTTGCTTTTGTTACTTTGGTTTGGTACCAATTGAAAGTGATTGCAATAAACCATGTCTTAAGTACCTATGCAATGTTTTATGCACTTTATCTGACTTATTAATTATCTAAAATTCACATTATGTGAATGAAATATTAACACGTTGCAGTTAGTTTTTATAAATAAAATTTAGTAAAAAGTATAAACATACTTGATTTTTGTTAATTTATATTCAATTTTTCTTTAAATTATCACAAATCCTGTTCAATAATATTATATTTTCAAACGATTGGCATGCGTTAGCGAAACTCAAGACATACGGTGCCTTAAATTGTCCAGCTTATTTAAAAAAAGTAATATACTATGTATGTTAGCATAATTTTTTATTTTGCCAATATTTTCAAGTATTAAATGACGTTACTCTCTCGTAACATGTTAAAATTAAAGCCTTGAAACCTTACACCATAAAAGTGTGGTTTAAATTTTACTCGCTAAGCTCAGAACCCTCATAAATCGTGGTAGGTCTCCAAATAGGTCTGAAAAGAGTAGCATAGTCCGTAGCCTGGACTAGAATATGGAGTGTGTAAAGCATGAATGCTAGTAACTTGAGAGCTTCTATACGACTCATGAGCAGAACGTTAACTCTCGCTTTTTAGTCTAAGTGTAGAAAAATGAGATAGGTACTCAATAATGCTACCCATTATAGCTTAAAGTGATTGCTTCTTTGGTATAAGGTAATTTAGGTCATTGATATAAATCCTTTCTATAATTTTTTTGGCAGGTACTACAAATACTTCTGAGTACAAGCCATAATAAATCTTCGCCCGGTAGTTTGTGAATTCTCAAGGTTCAATTTATTTATATGCTGATTAGTAAAAGTGTACAAAATGTAAACGTAAAAGTTCGCACTGGATAATTTCACATAGATGACTTTGGTAATGGAGGCCAATGTCTTTGATTTTTTTTAACATGATTAAGTAGACATAGACATAATTTTATTGTAACAAAAACACAGAAAATAAATCATACACACAAATAAGGTCACAAAATAATGTATTTGTTACAATCCGGCCGGATTTTTGTTTCATGATGAATATTCCAAATCCAAAATTATTTCACTTTCATCGTTTACATAGTGTGAATTGTGGAATACTCTTCCCGAGTATGTAATTTGGATGTATATAAATAACGAGTTATTGGTGTATTATAGTTAGCTATAATACACCAATAACTCGTTGCATACATATACAGCTCCATTGTAGACCATAACAAGGTGAAAAAAAATGTGGCATGGAGACTAATCTATAACTTAGGTACTGTATTAATATATACGGCGTTACACTGAGATAGTGGTCCCCTTATTGCTCCGACCCTAAATTGTGGTTTGAATGCAATGCCTTTGACGTTAAATTATTGTCGCCATGCAACGTTACACCGTCCTGGAACACGTGCGCAATGGTCTTATAGCTTGTTTGCTGGTTGGCACTATATCTGCTCTTAGGGTAGGGGGCTATTAGAGACGGCTTATGTGGAAAGATTTGCAAGGATGATGGTCTATTGAAGACCGACGACCTTATGATGAAAATAGTTTGAAAATGGTTTTTAATTATTGTTAATTTGAATGTATACTAATTGAAGTATTTGAGAATTGAAAAATATAATATAAAAATATTGCTGCTGTTTGTTATTTAAGTTACTTAAGCTATGTGAACACATTATTTATGCATAAAAAAATGACATACTGTACCTATCTATATTTTATAATCTAATTGGATTAATTAATCAACTTCAAAGTAGGAGGAAGTTATTTTGCAAGTACAAGTAACTACTATCTAACTACTACTATAAATCTCATCATCATCCTCAGCACCTTCACCTCATTTTAAGCCTTCAATCCTAATCCTAAGCCTAATCTTCAAGGTGTCCGTTTTCAGTTACTGCCAACAGCGTTTCATAAATCGTCACTCCATCGTATCTCAGGGCTCAATCTATGAAATTGTTATAAAATAAAATCATATCATTTAAAGTCCTTATTACACTTTTGTATATCCAACTCATTTCAAAGATAAATTCCACCACATAATCGATTCTCGTAACTCGTTCCCCAGACGAATTGAACAATCGATTTTAATCGTTCACTTAATTACGTAATTAATGTTGGAGCGTACCGGCGATGCTTAATCTGGTGGTGCTCACCGCGACATCCACTGAAAATCTATATATACTTAAGTATGTTAGAATAATACTAGTTTACAAAATTATAATAAGTTATGTCCTTCCAGTAAATTTTATATAATTTTATTCAGTTACAATAACTAAACACGAATAATTATATATGTTTTTTAACTTTACCCCATTAAGAAGTAAAGTTATCATCAAATCTTATTTTCTAGCTACCCAAAAGTAGGAAAATGTTGATGCAGTGTAGTGTTTAAATTAATGAATGATTCGCTTTTGAAATCTCAAACAGGTTGTGTAAAGTAAATCCTAACCATTTTTGTTACGTTTGTGGTGAATTCATTATACCTACATATCTAAAAAGAGATATCCCATAACGGAATCACTCAAAGAAGCATATTTTTGTTATTTCTAAATATGATGGCCGATGGCGCCAAAAATTTCTCGAATGGAAGCCACGCACCGGCAAGCGCTGCGTAGGAAGACCAGCAACGAGATGGACAGATGACCTCATAAAAGTAGCAGGAAGAAGGAGGATGCAAGTCGATTCCAATCGGTGGTTTTGGAAATTCACGGGGAAGTCGATATCCAGCAATGGACTTCTTGTGGCTGAGATGATGATGAAAAATAATTATTTTCCGGTTGAAATAAAAAAAAAATGCGAAAAATTTTGAAAACACCCTTTTCAGGTAGTTCTTCAAGCTTCAGTTATATTCGAATGTGTTAAAATTTATCACGCTACATAACATTTTGCAGTAAACAACAGTGCGCATGAAATTAACCTGTCAAAATGAATAGCCAAAATCATAGACAACCATTAATTGCACATCCATCTTTAAAGCGAGAAAGGCGTTACCGTAATCAAGTCAAAACTAATTACATAAACGTTCACAGCAACGTTAATTAACTTTATTACCATTCGGACACATTTCATTTCGCTGAGAAGTCGTAAATACAAAAATAGCGAACGCGTGCAAACTAAATAAATTTAATTGTAGCCTGTTCAAAAGCGAGGCCTTAACGCAACAAATTAAGGCGGACGTTTCAATTAAATTCTTGTGCTGTGTTGTCCTTGCTTCTTACGATGGCCACCGACATGCTTTCGCCATTAGATGTGAGCTTCTAAATTGAAATACAATTTGATGCAGTCCTGTATTTTACAAATGAGTCTCAATAAATGAGTGCAATTCTGTTTTATTATAACTTGATTGCTTTTGAGTAGTAACTTTTCTCTATGTGATTCTACTTGTACCTACTTTTTAACTACCGATTTAAAAGTCTGTATATGTATGTGTGTGTGTGTGTGTCAGTAGCATTGTAGCTCTCAAACCAAATCGGAATATAAGTATGCGTTTTTTTTTTTTTTTTTAAAGAGTGTTCTTAGCTATTTTAACAAAATTGGTTCGGACATTTTTTTTTCATGTAAGGATATTTAAGTTTTCTGAACTTGTCAATAATGACAAAAATACTATAAATTATGTAGCTGGTACTTTATGTAAGCTATTTTTCAGTAAGATCCAATAATAGTTTAGGGTGTCAATTACGCTTCGGCCGCGTACGTATAACTATTGTTTCGTAACTAGTTTCGTACGAAACATAATTATTCTTGGTACGATACATTACTCATAAAAGTGAACAACTTTTATTAAGCCATACTTGAAGTTGCGAAACAATTAGATATTCTATACATTTTCTCAGGGGTCAACAAATTTTGTAAACTTTCAAATCGGTTTATAAACAAAGGAGTTATTCAGTTCAAAAGATAGAAAAATACAACCGACATGAGGACCTCCTACTTGTTGAAATCACTTAGAAATGTTATAAATGACTGAACGACCCATACCTAACAAAATAAAAGAGTACCTTAGGCATTTAACCAGCAATTAGGCATTTAGTTTTATGAGTTCCGTTGCTATGCTTACGTTGACTGAGCTTCACTTTGTATGAAAATGTAGCCGGTTCAAATACATTGCAACACACGGCCGCACTAAGTACCAAGTATGATTATAAAATCATCCTTTTCATGTACGTACATAAGTGTATAAATGCGTAGTCTCTGCGTACAAATCCTGCAACGCATGCGAGAGCCGTGCGTGGAAAGTGCACTGATAAATGAATGCGAAAAGCAGGTCAGGTTCAGGCCACACCAGCATCAGACCCGCATCCGGTCGACCAGTCTGCTGCTATTTGAGTTCTGAGATGATTAAAATAACGACAATTCACTGCCAAATCTATCATACTGCATTTCTCTAACAACGATTACAAAATTAAATGAGTTTGGGTTTTTTCCATCTGAATAGAGAAAAATGCATATGCATATGCACCTTAATAGGAATAATGATTTTATGGGTACTTCAGCGTTTCGCACCGCAAGTGATTCGAACCACGGTGTGAATTACCCATGTACTGTTTCTGAATGGGCCCATTCGCATCGCAGTGGTTGGTCCGGTGCGAATTACCCAAGACATACTTTTAGGTACTTTAATAATTATTTTTGTAAGTCACAAAGTTGATTGTAAGTACTCCTATTGGCGAAATGTAGATATACCTAATACGCTTTTATTATTATGTTCGTGTTGTGTGTTTTTATTTTATCTATGAAGATAATTTTCTATTTAAAGGTCCTTATTTTATAGTAATAAATTGATTGTAGTTTGAAAATACTTGGACCAAAATGACATTTTTGCTTAACTTAATATGATGACATATTATAGATTTATTTTAAAGTTTTCGCAAGCCTATTTACTAAATTATATCTTCAACAATGTTGGTATGCGCAGACAGAGTAATTACTACCTCCAGCGCCTTAAGTGCCAGAAATTAATTAAGTCAAGATGTACACGGAAAGCCATAAGAAAACGGTAACTCGTAAATAAATACAATAGTATGCTTGTTTCAAGTTACGATTGCTCACGCCTTTGGTTGTGTTTGAGACGGTATTGTGTATGTGTGAATGGAGTTTAATAGTTATGTCACATACACACAAATGTAATGTACACGAATTCTACACGAAAAACAATTGTAAAGTCCTGCGCGCTTGTGAATTGCAACTGCTTATAACACAGAAAACGGTGTACGGATACGTTTTCAGTAGGTAATTAAGATCGAAGTCGCCTTCCAATAAAGGTCTGGAGCGTAAAACGTTTTAGGTCCTTCGGTCGTAGCGTCGTAACTCTTGCAATTAAGTCGAATTAAAAATAAAGTTGAAAGAAACCCTAACAGTGAAGGTTATAGTCGCCAGAGCTTTCTGCCGCTTTTAGAGGACAAAGTGTAGTGTGTCTTCCATTCGTGAGAAATGTGGGATACATCCAAATTCATACCTTAATATTCCATGTTTTGACTTCACGTAATTAAAATTAAATTAAAGCATGTTTTTAAATGTTTTTTTTTTTTAGAATTATCCACCACAAAACGATCTCACTTTTTTGGGCTTCTAGTCGTAAATTAGAAAAACGGTCAGGACGAATAAAAACATTGAACTCTGTAAAAACGCTTCGGAGTATGGAGAACATTCATCTTGCTGGTCTGTGGTAGAAAGAACCGGACTTTATGGGATTTCCAGCGATAAATAAGCGGTAGGAAATACGAAAGAAGCTCGCAACTCGTCAAATTGTGAGATGCGCTTCCTGTCAGTATCTTCCGAATTAATATAATCTGGGTGTCTTTAAGTCGCTAGTAAATACCTAGGTTTTTTCTAGGCAAGCTCACTTCATAGACAGATAGTTCATAGACCGCAGTGGTTTCTTTATGAACTACTAACACAACATCAGTTGTGTTAGTAATCTTGCGCAAGCGCAATACTGAATAGAATAATAAGTTGGTAAATCAGTGTGCGATTCAGAAGTGGGAGCAAGTTTTATGGGGTCTCATTTGCACTGCGTAATGTAAAAGCCACTCACTCACCCAGCTGCAGCACTATGGAGTATCGCTTCACTCTGTTGGCCATATTTCGCTTCGCTTAATTTCTTGGAAGCAAATTTCAAGTTTTTTGGCTCTAAGTGATCTCATAAACTGGACCAATACAATGATTTTAAAAATATGTAACGGGTTACTTACGTTTACTTTTGAGTTATTTTTAACCAACTTCAAGAAAGGTGAAGTTGCTCAATTTGGTTGTATGTTTTCTTTTATGTTTGTTACCGAATAACTCCGTTATTTATGAAACGATTTGATTTTTTTAACTATATTTGAAAGTAAATCATTTTAAATTAGTTCCATAAAAATTATTCAAAATCGGTTCAGTGGCTTTAGTTTTAGAACAAAGTAACTGAAAAATGTCGTTCAAGTGAACAAAATTGCGTACTATGAAGTCGGCAGTTTCAGTTTTTTAAGCTATAATATTTATAGTATATATTTTATTATAATTGAAAATTTTGACTCAAAAATAAAATTAGTAACCCGTAACATGTCCAAATGTGCGACAACCACGTTAGATTCCACAGCAAATCCAAACGATTGCCACCCTCGCAGAGCTGTTGATTAAACGCCATCTCGCGGGCTCCCCATCAATAACAACCGTTTAATTAAACACTTTTATTTGCTCCCGAATGGTCCGACTAGTACCGAGCTTTAATTTACTTTTTTATTTTCCATATTTCAGTTTTTTAATAAGCTTGAGGGTGAACGCTTGCAAAGTAACTCTGGACAAAGAAAGCTCTGTTTTTATCTAGTCTTTGAAATGAGAAGAGCAAAACAACTAATTGGCACAAGTGAAGGAATGTAATACACAAGAAAATTTTGTGTTATTAAATAAAAATACATGTGTCTATTTTAAAAGAAAAATAAAATACCCGACTGCAGGAAATAGGTTTTTACAGTTTAACTTACGATTTTATTATTCTTGATACGTAAAATCGCTATAAAAAGATTATAAATGCGTATTATTTAGAATAATTGTAGTAAAATCAGTTATTTATTATGAAAAAGTCCGTTGGTGGTTATGAAAAAACGCATTTTTTTTATTTTGCGAGAGTTGTATTATTATTATTACAAAAATAAAACCTATGACACTCAGGGATTGCAGACGAATCTAACGACACATCGCACATCAAAATCGGTCAAGCTATTTAGGCTGCAGGCGCTCATATATAAACATTATATATATACATTAACCCTTACATGCATACACTTGAAAAACATAAATCTCCTTACGCAGTCGGGTAAAAATAAACTTCAAAAGATGCAAAATCAAGGGAACTTGAGAAAATCAAATTAAACTTGACATGTCAATTCATGTTATCCTTGCAACAATTAGGGCCTTACCGAAAAACGTAACTTTAACCAACGTCTTAAGTTTTCTGTTTTCTTTCCGCAAGTGTCATTACGTGTCAGCCAAAAGTTGACAAAATATGTTAAGCGTTGCTTAAAGTTAAGTAACGTTTTTCGATAAGGCCGTTAGTCATTATCATTTTACTAAGACATTAAAAGTAGCATATTTATTATTTCAGGGTAGAAACTACCTTTGAGTCTAATTTAAATTCGTTCAGGATTTTTAGCGTGAAAGAATAACAAACATATCCAATAAACATACATCTAAATTAAGCATTAATATTAATTAGTAAGAGTAGGTAGTAAGATAGTGAGAAAACCTCAGATTTATTAACGGAGTTTTGATTAACGTATTATTAATTATTTTCACGTAATTATCAATTGAAAATGGAAAATACGAAAAACACATTAATCTATAAATCCCCAATAAACAAAAAGAAGAAGACCAACCAACACCATTCTAAATATAAATACAAATAAAACTAGTACCCATTGTATTAAAATTAAATACATGTTTGTTCCTAATTACTACGATTTACGATAAAATACTAGCTGAATTCATGATAACAGGAACAATAAAACTTACAGTTAATTAGCCAAGTCCTAATCGTAGCCGAATATCGTACAGAATTATCATAAAAAATACATTTCAAACTAATTTGATAAGGTTAATATTGTGTGGTGCATAGATAACGGGTAATTGTTCCTGCTTTTACACATCGTTATGAAAAATAAAGACGTAAAAATAAATAAGAACTGTTAAATCGCCAAAAGAAGTATAAGAAATAATTATTTTACTCTCCAACTTGTTGTATTGGTTTCTGATTCTATTGTCAACAAACATTAATTACAAAGTTTTATTTAACTATGTTAACGGAATACGTAGGCTACATTGTAAAAATAAAACACAATTCTTGGAAACAATGGGTATTAAAATAACTACACAAATCTCTGTTAAGATTAGGCGTACCTACTTTGAGTACGATGCTGATAGGCTGTCTCTGGGAATTCATTTCATTGTCAACGAACCCAAAATCGTCACTCTGGATTTCATTACCAATTGTACTTCGTCGATTTCTCATAATTGCGACGTATTTCACTTATTATGTATTATGTATGTTCTATATTTGTCTGACAATAAGTTCATTTTTTGTTGACATGGCTATTGATCTGATTATGAAGGTGATGTAATGGTCTTTCGGTAAATCTATCGAGATAGAGCTCACTAATTTAGTTATTGAGCACTATTCATTAGTTACATGCGATGGTATAATTCTTTTAAATGTCGATACATAAATATCTATAAGTATTGCATTCCAAATTTCAAACAATGAAATGATGACGAACTAATGTAAACCTGTCAAATTTTGATAGTTTTCTAGGATAGATATACATATATAGATATAGCAGTTTATTTACTCATCAAACCAGTAAATTATGTTACTAAAAGCTTTTTTCTTTTAGAACTGTCTGATTCCAGATATTTTACATTACTTTTAAGTTAGCCATCAGTTTAATTTGCCCGCACAGTTATTAGGTTAAATTCGTTAGGTTTCTGTTTTATTATGTCCAAAAACTTTCTTATTTACAAAGGTTCGGTTATCAGATATATAATATTTTAGGTTAGGTTCGATATGTTTCTTTCATTATTCTCTTATTATATACATAAACTTTAATTTACAGATTTGGTTCTGAGACGAGTTATCAAATGAGCTTTCAGGATTATGATAAGTTGTCTTTTGAAAAAATAAATGTAGTATTAGGAGAAATAATAATCGGTATTTTACGATTCGGATTATAGATAGATAACCGATTTTAATGTGCTTGACCGCCAGTTCGCCTGATGTTGAGCAATGCAACGGTCCATGAATGAGTGCATTGCCATAAAATAAATCTAATCACTCACGATTTGAAGACACATCAAGACATCAAGCATAGGTTGATATTGGCTGTTAAGGTAGAATTATATTGAAAATAATATTAAGCCATATTTTCACACTACATAAATCATAAGATATACAAATAGCAACATAAATAAATGTTTCAACCGAATGAAAACGTAATTTAAATTAAAAAGCCGTAAATTGAGTAAAATGCAGTGTATAGGTATTGTCGACCACATAATGCGTCAACAGAGATAACGATTCCACGCTCGCTTTATTGTTATTGACAGAAAGATAGATAAAAATAAAAATGTACCAAGCACGATTAGAATTGTATGCAATGGGTTCCGTATCTATTTATTTTTTACCTGAATAATTGAAATAAGTACCTAATATTAAATAAATTAAGGCAAACTCAATGTTGTGTAACATCAAGTAAGTTGTCGGCTAAGAGAAAACTAATTACTGAATACTTTTTTGTGAATTTTTATTACCTAAATACTATTTGAAATTATTATAAACATTTTTAAAATATCAAAATAAATATAAATATTGATGGACATTTCACACAACACCATCTAGCTTAAATTAAGCAAAGCTATATGAACTAAATTATTGATACTTTTTTTGTTTGTCGAAGTCAAAATTTGTAGTGTGGCCTAAACTTATTAGGAGCAAAATTTTGCTCGTAACTTTGCTGGAAAATTATAAAATACATAGTCTAATTCATCCATAAATAGTTTAGTTTTTTAGTATATACTAAAAATGCACCCATAGGTATTATAATCAAGCAAATAATTTAAAAAGTTTTACATCCATGAAGAAGATGTCCGTAGTAGTCGTGTCCCGCAATTTAATTCCCGATCAAAAAATGCTTTTCTAAAGGTTACCTAAGCCTTAAGCCTATACTTTACAAGGAATCCACCCTCCAAATGCCAAGACATTTAGATATTTATAAGCAGCGGCTTAGGCTGTATCTTAACTGTTATTCAAACCTTTGAATAAAGCCTACTTAAGCAGTCTGTTTTAAAGACATTCCTAATGGAAAAATAGTGGCGTTTCTGTTTCACCTCTATGCTACGGAACCCAAAAATTGAACACCCTTCTTTACACTGTCTTCAGGGTATAAAATTGATAAGAACAATATAAAAGTCGTTTTAACCGAGAAACGACGTCCCCAGTGTTATTTCTGTAAAAGTAAAATAGCCGTTCGGGCTTGTTATAAGAACCTTTATAGAACCTTAAAATTTAACACCATATTTTACTCAAAGCTTTATTTTATTTTATTTTATACTATTTTGAGACGCTCAAAGTGCCTCTGTTAAAACAATGATATTTGTAGCGTTTTACAGTAAGTTTTATGGATTTTGTAAATAAACTAAGTAAGTAAAATAACTCAACTAATTTCGAAACTTATTCGAAGTAGAAATTATGAATCATTTAAATAGAAACGAAAGTTTCATATTGAAAATTTAATATGAAACCACAAAATTGAAGGACTAAAAGCTAATTTATATTTATTTTTACCCGACTGCTTAAGAAGAAGGGTAATGTTTCTCGAGTGTATGTATGCATGTATGTCAGACCGAGAGAGCGAAGCGTATCTACATCAACTGGCCAAATTTTCTTTCATCTGTCAGTTTGTATGTTCGTACTCGCCTACAAGGCGTAAATTTGAACCAATTTTGATGAAACTTGTCGTATAGATTCTATTAATTATTTAAACTTTTTCGTCGTCTGCGATTTTTGATAGAAACGGTGGCTCCTCAACCGATTTTAATGATATTTGGTAAGTAGATAAAGTACATAATTATTACAAATTGTGGTAAAAATGTACAGAATTGGTCAAGGGGTTGTCGAGATATGACAACCAACTTGAGATTGCGTGTAGGTAACAGTGAGGGCGCCTGGATATGCTTGATGCATTTTAGCGCTGAATAATAACAGAACGTATAGGCACAACAAATATATTGTTTATGTAATCCAACTATACATAATATATCACTCCCAGAAACGTCCAGCATTATTATGTATTAAAATTAAATTTATCTTTCAAGGTGTTAAACTTATGGAAAAATGATTTTTGATCGTGAAATAACGTCTGTAAAATCACTTAAAATTGCGAAATCGGCCAAAATTTTATGTATCTACATACCTTAGCCAACTTTGTGTAGGTATTATGTACAGATGACCCAAGATGAGCTGCAAATAAGCTCTCTCGCGAGGTCTACTGTTCGTAGAACTACTAGTCTTATTTTTAACAATCAACAAATATCTGTTTAAGCCTAATCTTTTTCTAAGGATGAATGAGGAATCCCGTTTTAATCACCTAAATCTACGCATTTTATTCAAAAATAATTGCGTCATAAATTATCCGCCATTACATACTTTATACGCCATCAAATACTTCTGTGTAGCTTAGTTATATTGTATTCTAGTAACAAGCGGTGACTCCCACACTTTAATAAAGAATTCATTATAATAATAGTATAACAAGATCATAAAATCGGTTGCTATAAATAAAGAATAGTAAGATGAGTTCACACTTGTATTATGGCAATGGTTGTGTTATAGCTTTCACAGATCTCATATTACTATTAGGATAATTCTGGAAAGATTTCCTCCTACGTAATGCTGTGTAAAAATAGGAGAAATCTCCCGTGAGATTTGATAACTGTGAGTAAATAAGAATAGGAAGACAATGATATTATTATGGACAAGGATTTCGTGCCAGCGCTACCGTGTAAAGGCAATACACTGTAACTTAAGTTACAGTGTTTTGGGTTAACAGGGCCCATTGACTTTCTTGTGATCTGTTCTAACCCCCTGTAAAAAAATAATTCTTCTAACCTTTGTCTACACTGATATAATACTTTTAAAAACACTGTATTCGACAGAACATTACAGGTTTATTATTCCAAAACACGGCAACAAAACATACCGTGTATTGCTAAAACAAAACAATGCGCGCGAAAGTTATACTGTGTCAAAAAACCAACGTTTCAAGACACGCGCGCTGCGATCGACAAGCGATAGCGCATAGGTTTGCCGGGAGCTCAAATAACAGTGGCTAGTTCGCGATCAGTGTGCGCGCGCGCGCGGGGCTACGCAACTTTGAAGTAAGAGATAGATCACGCTGCACTTGCGACGGGCCCGTGCAGTCGTTCGTATAATTTAATTATTTTATAGAGTTTTTACGTTAAAAATGTGCGGATTTTGGTAACAAACTCTTGCTAAATTTGTCTATTTGCTAAACTTGCTAAATGACGTGAATCAATGTTTTGCCACAACAATGGCAACATTATTGTAGGAACACTAGTATGGGAAACCACTCTTTTGATTGTATTTTATTTACTATTAAACATATTAGAGTAAATACTAGATGGCTAAATAGATATCAAAAATACCTTTAAATCGATATCAAACAATGTTCTTGAAAGTCATAAGAAGGAAAAATAATCAAAATAAACCCAAAAAACTTTAATCGGCCATTTTCTCAAAACACGTTTTTTCGACTTACAGTGTATTGCCTTTACACGGTAGCGATGAAAAACGTCTTAATGACGTCTAAAGCGTAACCTTTAGACACTATTAAAAAAAATAGTTGTCTGTAAAGTCGGTTTACGGACGATACTCCGCGCGCAAGCTCCGAGGAATGATAATTGAAGCGACGCCGACGGTCGGGCGCGGCGCACACCCGCCCGCTTCCTCAGCCACCGCGCGCGGTTGTAACGGGACAATGAGCGTAACGTAACGGGACAATGAGTCATACTTTTTCGTGCATGCAGCCGGCGTTCATCGATTTATTAGACGTTGTCACGTCAAAAAAAAACAATTTCAAAATATTTTGAAGCTGTAATATACTTAGGTAGGTACATGTATCTAAACTATTCAATCTAAATTAGACTTTAACGCGGCGACGTAGAATTTAAATCATTTCTAATAAGCAAAAAAAAAAAACTGCTTAAAAATATGTTATACACTTTAAGTAACTTTGCTAAATTTCGATTTTATTGTTGTGAACGCAACAATATTTTAATATCAGGTGATATAGGTCAAGAGAAAACCCAACTATCCATTATCCAATTAAAAATACTTCATCCTTAACCAACGATATACATAATTATAATAATATTACACACAAATATTCACATGCTTGCTTCAAGTAATATTTCACCACAACATTATAATCACGTAATTTATAAAAAATGTAGTTTGATTTCTAAATACAAAACATTTCACTACCTTGCATTCAAATTTACAATTAGAACGTTATACGAATGAAATGGTATACATTTAAGCCATAAGCTCGTGCAACTTTGAACCACAACTAAATTAAACATGGGTACTTGTACGCAATTCATATTATGTACTCGTAACGGGTGCGAGCAGACTACAGTATCCCCTACTATGGATTACAATTTTCGACGACAAAGCCAAAAATATTCTATTTTCGAAACAAAAACTCAATTATTTGATTTTCAACTCAATGAAACGAATTTCAGTACGTGTAATACGTGCAATTATGTGTGTGTTTGTTCCTACATATGTATGCGCGTTAGGATATATAATTTCACACGACGGATACTCCATACAACGTTGTGCCTTTATACAGATACATGCATGAAGTTAGTCAGGGTCATTGCCGCTCGCTCATGATGTCAGTTGGGATTAGAAAATTCCAACGAATGTATCAGCTTTGGGAGGAACAACAACAAAAAAAAAAGATGGAGACGAAAGATTGCTACTGGAATTATTTAGTGGAAATGTACTGTAATGTATTCACGTTGCATAGTTTCTAATCGAGAAATCATAGTAAGACGCACACGTAGAAGATTGTGTACACCATAATAATTTCTAACAAGCTACAGTACTTTCTCCTAATTGCCTTCTCACATACATCTTATGGAATAGTTAATACGTAAGACCTTGGATAAAATGATCTTAGTACAAAATGTTTAAGCCTCGTCTACTTTTGCCTAATGTTAACATACAATTAGACCTTAATGCTCTAATGTAAGTGAAAAGGGTAGTAGAAAAGTCTAGTGAAACGCGCGGAATAAAATTATTCGGGGTTATTATTTGAGCTCGAGTTTTGTTATAGTTTCTAAAATTACAATTCGTGAGTAAATTCGTGTAGTTACAGAGATCAGTTTTAATTTTGACTTGGTGCTTGGTGCTTTAGCCGTATTTGTTTAACCAAAAATATTTTCTTTTTCATGAACGCTAATATTCCGATGCGTACAATATTTTTGTGAGCATACAAAGAAGTTTGTTAATTGCCGCCAACTTCAAACGGTGAAGGAAAACATCGTGAGGAAACCTACATGTCTGAGAGTTCTCAATGATCTTGAAGATGTGTGAAGTCTACCAACCCGCACTTGGCCAGCGTGGCAAACTATGGCCTAACCCTTCTCACAATGAGAAGATGGCCCGTTCCCAGCAGTGGGACAGTTTGTACAAACAGGGCTGATTAAAAATAAGTTTGTTATTTCTGATTCAACGAAGAAAAATTTTAATTTTAAAAACTACGTAAACAAATCAATATTTGTAGACGTCTTAGAGATGAATTGTTTTTCTACACCTATTATGTGGTCTTTGATACATTTTAATATTAATATAGAATTATTTTTTATTGAAATTTAAAAGAAATATGTTAAAACCTATGAGAGGACACTACACACCAAGCGCAAACAGTAGAATTATCTCAGAGGTCAATCAAGAGAGGCCAAAAGAGAAATCTGTCCATTCATCAGCGGGATTCAACAAGCTAAAACAAAAAAAAAACATTTTTAATGACTTTAAATGTAAGGAAGTTAACAATTAACCTGTATTTTATGTTTGTTACAGCATAACTTCGTCATTTAAAAACCGATTTAAAAAAAAATAGTTTGATGGATATATTTTCATATTGTACCTACCCATAGAAATTTTATCAAAATCGGTTAAGTAATTTGGTTTTTAGAACAAAATTGCGCATTTTGCACTTACTTTAAACTATATTATTTGTTCAAGTATCTATAGGCTTCCACTTGACCGCTAACTCGCCTGATGGTAAAAAAATGCATTATACGATGTAGACAGAAGATAGAAGGATGTGATTAACACATAATTTATAACCAATGGGAAAGGAGAAA
This sequence comes from Lycia hirtaria, assembly GCA_947563715.1. NCBI lineage: Eukaryota > Metazoa > Arthropoda > Insecta > Lepidoptera > Geometridae > Lycia > Lycia hirtaria. The sequence goes on from OX387380.1 coordinate 3,040,523, forward strand.
TTAAGCTAGACAAGCTCATACCACAACAATTTGGTTCCTAATTTTAAGAAAACGCTTTAGTAAAATATGCCGTAGAGAATTATTAAATCAATTTGAGAGCAATTACTTTTATCAAAAAAAAATATTAGAGCTATATCTAGTCTCCCAAGGACCAAATTTAGACTAATCAAAACAGTTACAATTACAGTAGATAGGTAAACAAAAACAGTTACAATTACAGTAGATAGGTAAACAAAACAGGTTCAATTATCGGGAACATCTATCACGAATACTATTAACTTTGCTCACGTAGTAATTCTAAGTAACGTCTTAAACAAAAATTATGTCTATGTGAACGCCCATGCACGCTTGATAATTATCGACTAGAAGTAAATTTACGCAAGCAGTAGCCTAGCTCTCATGGTTTTAAACGAAAGATTAAATAAATAAATAAATAAATATTTGTGGACATTTCACACAACACCATCTAGCCCAAACTAAGCAAAGCTTGTACTATGGAACTAGATGACTGATAGAATACATATATACTTTTTTTGTTGTAAATATATACATATGATACATAGAAACGCCCAGACACAGAACAAACATCCATGCTCATCACACAAATGTTTGCCCTGGGTGGGGATCGAACCCACGACATTTCAGTTCAGCAGGTAAACGTAAACACACTACCAACTAAGCCACAAGGCCGACTGTGTTGAAAAAGTGAACAAAATAAGTATTTTCATAAATAAAAAGGAATCAATATAATCGCTTAATGTTTATTTTCTTAAATCTTTGGAGAGCATTCTTATATACTTTTTGTCTATTAAACTATGTTATTATCTGTTTTTAGGCTTTCGTACTAAGGGTGCGGTAAGGTACTATGTAAATATTGTAGGAAAACCCTTGTTGTTTTGTTTTCTTTATTCAACGACATAAATGTACGACATCAGGTAATGCTTTGTATGAAGATAAAGTACTGTATTTATGTCTATATAGCGACGCTAATGTGATAATCTCTAAATGTTCTGCTTTGATGAGTTCATCGAAACGAAACCCAAAGAATTCCTCTTCCAGGTCATTAATTACGTTTTTTTCTTGTAATTTGTCAGTTTGATGTTTTGGTGAAGCTAGGTTGTAAATGGTTTTTAGGTACTTTATTACTTATATAGCTAGGTGTACGGAAATTTATAAACAGCCTTCGAGAAATTTCAAATACAATAAAAAATGTTAATTTTAGGTATAGCATTATTTTATTTTTTATTTTTACACACATATATACCTACATACATACCTACATATAATCGCGTTTTTTTTTCCTTACGGGGTAGACAAACCGTCAAAGACCAAGAGGCCATTTGACGCCACATTTGACCGTGGTTAGACGGTAAGATGGCAAGGAGAGGGTGTTAAAGGCAAAAAAATTGAAAACAGCCTTGTGCTTGACCGCCGACTCGCCTGATGTTAAGCGATTGTTACAGTCTACGAGAAAATTTATTCACTCACGATTTGAATATTCCCAGATTATACCTATATCGAAAAGACGTATCCGTACCGCCAAAATTAAAAAGGAGCTAATACTATTTTTTAGGATTCCGTACCCAAAGGGTAAAAACGGGACCCTATTACTAAGACTCCGCTGTCTGTCCGTCCATCCGTCCGTCTGTCACCAGGCTGTATCTCATGAACTGTGATAGTTAGACAGTGAAATTTTCACAGATGATGTATTTCTGTTGCCGGTATAACAACAAATAAAAAACAGAATAAAATAAATATTTAAAGGGGCTCGCATACAACAAACGTGATTATTTTTTTCGTTTTTGCTCGATATTGATAACGGCAACAGGTAAACGCTTGAAATATTCACAGAATATTGAGTTATATTATTAATTACTTTAAAAATAAATAATTAAATTATAGTCAAATTAATATTTAAGGGGGACTCCCATACAAGAAACGTGTTTTTTTGCCGTTTTTATAGATAACGATACGGAACCCTTCGTGCACGAGTCCGACTCTCACTTGTCCGTTTTTTATTAATCGATAGCGCCATCCATTCACAAGGTGGATAGACCATACAAGTGGCAGGAAGACGCTATGCAAGCGATGCAAGCTGCTTTCATCAGGACTACGTCCAGCAGTGGACTTCTTGTAGCTGAGATGATGATGATGATGATGACGACATCTGATTTAAAACATGTATTCAAAATAATGCACCACAGAATCAAAATTAAATCTCAATATATCCTCCTTCAAACAACTGATAGACAATCATGGGAGATTCTCAAAGGAACGCTATTAGCACACAAAGTAATTACTGGCTCAACGCGCACGGCCGGGATGCGCAAGAGTCAGTAACAAGACAACATAATGATCCACACCGCCTTTTGTGTGTGTGTTTCGCCACCTGCCCAAACAGCGAAGTGATGGGGCACTATCGATATCCGAAAACAATGGAGATCCTTCGATATCGAGATTCGATATTCTCAAAACGTTTTTATAATATTGATAGACTTCTATTTTGGAATAACAGTGACTTCATTTTTTGCAGCACGAAATAACAATGCTTCATTCAATTAGTTTTCAGTCGATAAGTCCTAGTTGAAACGATTTTAATAGAATTTTGGATTGGAATCTTTTGACATTTAGTCACGGAGTCTTTAACCTCAATTTAAAATTTAATGTAATTTTACCAGAATCCTAAACTAAATAACTATACTTTTATATTCTATACCTTTCCATTTCCTGTTTTATAAGAATACAAATGGATTACGTGTAAGAATAGTAAAGTTTAAATGTAACAATTTGTGACTATTTAAATTATTATATTATTAGCAGACAAGCGATAGTATACAAATTACAATGATTTAGCAATAACCAAAGCGTACGTCAACGTCATAATGGAACCGAGATAATGATCTAAAATCGAAGTGCTATCGTATTAGGCTTTACGAATCACATTTAACACGTTATATTACAGTCTTCATATCATCGCAAAAAATACTGACAAAAAAATATCGATAAATAGACAGCGAGGTCGACATCCTTATAATGGCCGCTTGTTAGCTACTGCCATTCCTTCCCGCAGAGAAGCATCGGCATCACCACCCTATAAGGCAGTATAAAAGTTTAAATCTTAGTCGATGCTTTAGCAGGACTGCAGATATAAAAAAATAAGCATATCAAGGTATTATAATAGGCTAGTTGCCTAAATTTGAAAACTTGGTTAATTATATACTTTAATATTTATTTTATCCCAAAAGTAATATTTACAATATTACTTTTTCTTTAAAATATAGGTTACGTATTTTGTATGTACTTATTTGAAAAAAATAAACAATATAGATTTCCCTTGAAAACGATGAATAGTGTCATGGCGTTTGAATGACGTCACAGTGTGCGAAATCCATGCGAAATAAAACTGTTTACATCTGTGTCAAGTGTCAAAACAATACGGGGTAACCATAATAACCTGCTCTGTTGTAGGAAAACGTCAACAACAAATTGCATCCCGTGACGTAACACTTTCTGATTGGTGTTCGGTATCATGTGACTTAATGCTTACTTTTTACGAATTTATTTTCTAAAAATATAAGTAATCTTTAACTTTTATGAGAAATAGCCTGTTTTATTCTTATCTACGTCTCTTCATTTATAATTAGAAACAATAAACCAAGCAATTTGATATTAGTGGCAACAAGCCACTAATATCAAATTGATTGATTAATTAATCACTAATATGAATTAGCAAAATATATTTGTTATATCACTTGTATGTCAAAAATACACACCGTGAAATCGTATATTCGATGTTCTATTACATTTAAAATTTTAGAATAGAATAAGTTGATCATAATTTTTTACTAACGAAACTACGAATTAACATATCCAAAAGGTTTCACTTAGGACGGAATCCAAAGTTAGTCCGAAGTTAAGACGTTGGATTCTTAATTAGTCAGGGATGGCTCCTGTTTTCGGTTTTGCTAACTCATACGAAATAATGTTAGTGATAGTTTTATTCACGTTTGATTTTCTTATTACCTGTACGTCAGATAAGGAATTAAAGTATCTTTTTAGGTTTCTGTACCTCTAAAGAACCCTGAGATTCACTGCGTTATCTATTTGTCAATATAATATTAGTGTATGACATTAAAATTAATAAAATAAACTTAAACATAAGAAGGTTTCTGAAATTTGCACAACACATTAATTTTAATTGTCTAAGTATATTTTTAAGTTGATCGACTATTATGCGATAACTGTAAAGCCTTCCTAGCTGTGATAGTTTCCCTTTTTAGAAGATACATGACTCTAATAAAAGTTGTACGTCGTAGATAAATCCCTAAATTTTAAAATTCCTTTGGTACACCCGCAATATTTTAAATTTATTATCCAGCGATATCTCACAATATGGGATAGATGCAAAAAAATATCCTCCCCACTTTACGTGTATGTAGGTATGTTGCTAAAAAAATCACAAGATTTACTTTACCACTTTGTCAGCCCACGTGTTGTAGGCTATGTGGGTAGCCTCAGCAGTAAGCTCAGCAGTTATATATACCTGAAAAACATGAACATAGAAACTTCTATTTTATTTCCTATATCTTAGGGAAAATTATGTAAATAATGTGTGAAATTTCAATAAAAGCACAGCTTTGTTACTGCTTAGTGAATGTACTGTGCTGACATAAGAAAATTGAGCCGATTTTTAACTCAAAGGTGTGATTTTGGTGCCTTGAGGAAGTGTTAAACGTTTAAAGTCAGTTTTAAATTTAAACCGATTTTTTCTTTGGAAAAGTTGTCGCTCAAACTAAATGATGGTGTAATGGGATCCCATCATATCCGATGTAATGATAGTGATCGCACACGATAAAATGTCGGCTAGGGCTTGATTTCTTATATAATTGAATAAATATGTAAGTGTCTATATCAGGAGTTGTCATACCTATCTATTTAGTTAGAATATATTATTTATTTACGTTTTACGAAACGTTATAAACAAAGTTTTGGTATATTATCGTTTTCAAAAATATTCGTCTGACTTCTATAAAATACTGTATAAATCTAAATATAAGCTTACCATAAATGATTTAACTGGAAAGTAATTTTCGGGGAAACTGTTTGACGCTACTAGTAAAGCTAATACTACGTGCATGCTAATATTTTAATTCCTTAAATTAACCATCGCAACAAAGTCAAAAACTTGTATAATAATTCAATTTTAAATTATTGTGGCCGATTTTGGCTGGATACATTCTACCGGCGTCACTTTAAGTCGGATTTCGAACTTCACTATGCTCAGCTATAAATTACTAACCATGGTCAACCGGATACTGACTTTTGTATTCTTGTTCTTCTTATTATGTTTTCGGATATAAATTAGAAAGATTTATAAGTGGCGTTGTGGTAAGCAGTCTGTTTTCGTTTAACAATCAGAAGCAAAATGGTAGTGAACAATTTAATGTACAATAAATAATCTTTAAGCCATATAGTTGGGATTAAAAGATCTTTATTGCATTTAATTGTATCTAACTATGGATTCGTATATCTTTTATGACACAATGAATGGATATGTATATTTAAATACATTTTATAATTCAAGAAGATATTTTTTCCTCTTCCTTTTGTACTAAATATATTTTAAACTTGATCTCTCAAATTATTCATAAAGGAGTAGATTTTCATTACTGTGGTATCAGAGTTATATTGATATAAATTGTATTATATTTTATAATATCAGAAAATTTGGAGATTAAAGTCATTCTAAAATATCTAATGACCAAAGCCAATAACAATTATTGCTCACAAATAGCTCGTATATTTTAGAAACCGTATATGCATTTGATGACCAATAAACTTCTATAATCACATTGCCTCATAACGACCCCTAAAACTGGTGCATGTATACTATAACGCTATACAGTAAGAGCTATTGTAGAATTTATTGTTTTACAGCGCATTTTGACCATAAATTCTTTAATTGGGACCGTCTTTACGCTCTGCGGACCCTTAATTTACAAGGGCAGCCATGGAAAGTATCATTTTTTTAATATACTACGCTTCGAGTTCAGAGCAATTCGCTTCGACGCCGCAGTTAACAAGCACGCCATCGTATAATTTGGTGAAGGAATGCCTACACATTGTTAAAGCAGCTGCCATGCGAAGATTATAGCAACATAACAATTTTCACATTTAAAATAACAGTTCGGAAAGGATAATCTTTCCGAGGTCATGTTTATAATTTATCGAGACGGCAACAGGCTTGTTAGCGGTGGGAAAACGTAATCCGATCATAGTAATTTGTAAATTAAAAAGACGATCGAAGACCGAGTAAATGTTATGAAATGGGCCCTTCATTAAATGTAGTGTATTTCTCTTAGAACGAGGCGCCGACTGGTGTCGACCGGATTTCGACGCATCAGCTATTTTACAGTTAGTAAGATTATTGTTAATTAGCTAGAAGACTGTTCAGATTTTAATTAAATGGTATCGTTTCGGAAACGTTTATGAAGATCGTCTTATTTCAATTTGAAGCATTTTTATGGATGCTAAGCTCGTTAACTACAAATGGATCGAGGAGTCCATCGATTTTATGGGTATAAAATGACTTTGAATTTACTGTTGAGGCATTTTTACTACTCGTGTTTTTGTTGAAATTCTCGTGTTGTTTTTAGTAAACATGAGTTTTCTGAGAAATATCTGAAAAAAATTTACAATTTTTGAGTAAGTTTTTTTTTTATTTTTTTATTCGTCGATAGGCTTGCGCTTGACCGTCAACTCACTGGTGTTAAGCGACAGTTACGGTCTACTATGGAGCGCGCTTGCCCAGAAGAAACCTATTCACTCGCGACACTTAGATTATATTATCTATTCGGAAAGACCCATTCAGGAAGCGCATTCCACATTTTGGCGGTACGCACAATGAAAGTGGAGTCAAAGCGTTTCGTACGTGTTTTCGGAATATCAACCATGTTTAAAAGTAAGTAAGTTAGTAGTAAGTAAGTAAGTTTAGAAAAAAATGTACCTAGTAGTATAGTATTTTTTTTATTTTAATAAATAATATTTTGTACAAAATTTGGTTGAAGTTATACACAGAGACATACATACACTACATACATTACATAGATAAAATATTAAGGGCAAAAGTCAGTCACGATGCTCGATGTTCTTTTGTCTACTGACTTCCTAGTACTTTTGTTGATGTTGTATACAAAAATAAATTATTCTACACAAAATAAAAAAAAAGGTTGCAAACATTTGCTTTGTCTTCATTTTTGTAAATCATGAATAACATAAAAGAAACCTTTGAAAACTTTGAGACACCCATAATATCACTTTCAATTACGTGTCCTCGGTAGCTTTACAAATATTTATTATCTTTAACATTGTATTATCGTAATAAAAAGTGAAACAAACGAGAGCAAAAGTATTTATGTCGCCCAAATAATAAAGCTTCCAGTGAAGGTAGATCCCTAAAAGTGAAACCAGTCATAATGTTGAACAAAACAAATTGCAGGAAACAAAAACTTAACAACAATAGTGTCGCAATGAAACGCTGAGATAAAACAAGTGTGCCATAAAGTTACTGCTGTAAACATTGTTTATAAAACAATTCTGTAGACGGAAAACAAAAGTTTTTGGCGAAATTCCGCGCCACCCTTTTGACATCCTTAAATTGTTATAGCGGTAATAAGGCCGAAGTGAACATGTGACTTTTATGGCTAACCAGTTCTACAGTTTTTGGGAGCACATTTTGTCTCTGACGAAATTACGGGAGCTGTAATTGTATCCGGACTCGGAGTGAAAATTAAGGCAGTTGTTAGGTTTGATACAAAAGGACCGTAATGTAAGGACCTTTTGTCAAACAAAGCCTTGGTTGGGGCTTAACGCATGACTCAATTTTGTGTTTAATTTTCTTTAGTTATCTTTAGCAACTTTTAAAATGTATAACAATATTAAGATTATGGCTTATTCTTAACTATTTAGTTAAACAGGAAACTCTTTTTTTACACGACTGCTTAAGAATGAGGGTTATGTTTTTCTAGTGTATGTATGTTTCTAACGCCTACAGCCTAAATAGCTTGATCGATTATGATGTGCAAGATATCGATAGATTCGTCTTCACTCCCCAAGTGTCATAGGTTATATTTTTTTGTAAAAATAATTATACAACCCTCGCAAAAATAAATAAATATGTTTTTTTCGTAATCTCCAACAAACTTTTTCGTAATAAATAATTTGACTAGAATTGTTCTAAATAATACGCATTTATAATCATTTACAACCATTTTAGTTTTTACATTTACTTTCTAACAAAAAAACGTATACTTACTCAACAGCATACTAAGCGTAACGAACTCGTAAGTTAGACTACAAAAATCGCTTTTCTGCAGTTGGGTGTTTTGTTTTTCGTTTAATATAGTTACTTGTACAATAACTATTATTTCTTGAATGTGGATTTGACTTTATTAACTATAAAATTAATAAAGCTAAATTTTACTTAACTTTATTAACTATATTAAGTTAATAAAGTTAATTTTACCTACTTAATTCGTAATGTTGCAGCTAAACATTATATTTCAATAAGAACTGATAAAAAGTAAAATGAGGTGAAGAAATACATAGTAAAGAAAACTGCATGTCTGCTTATATGTATATATGAAGTCTACCAACCCACTCTTAGCCAGTGCGGTAAGCCTTAACGTTCTCAAAATGGAAAAAAGTTTCACGCTTGCAAGAACTGAATCAGGTATTATAATACATACATACTTAAGATTAAGTTTAATTTCAGTTAGAACAGCTCAGATATTGCTGTGAATAATAATAATTCATCATAATTACTGTCCGTTAAGCTTTGTATGATTACATATACTAATTAATGTTTCTTTATATTTTTCGCGATTGTTATATGCGATAAGTCTGCTAAAAGTGCTTAATTCAGTACATTGTAGTTAGAATGTAACGGGTCAAAAAAGGAAGTTTGACGATAAAAAAAGCCAAAACAGCATTATTTTTGTCCGTATCGCTGATTACGTTATGTATTATGTAGAAGAATCTAGCATATTTTTAAACTGCCTAAAAAAATAGAAGGTTCTCAATTCAGTTGTATTTTTAAATGTTTGTTACAGCATAACTAAAGGCTTCCAACCAACCCGCACTTGGCCAGCGTGGCAGACTATGGCCTAACCCTGCTCACAATGAGAAGATGGCCCGTTCCCAGCAGTGGGACAGTTTGTACAAAATAGGGCTGATAAAAAACTAAAGGCTTAAAGGATATAGTTTTAGAATTCTCACATATACATTTTATCCAAACTAATTCAGTACTTTGACTTTTAAAATAAAATAACCCAAAAAATGTAACTCATCAGAGATTTAGGTTTTCAGCCTTGGTAAGTTTTGAAATTATATTTGTGTACTGTTTATCTAAATATACTGATGCAAACACAGAATAATTAATCTGTGGGAAGGACAACGAAGGGACATTTTGACATATTGTGCGAAGGACGAAGCCGCAATTCACTACTTTTTATGGTCTTCCACTTGGCTTACTTGTTTCAGACCGCGGGCTAAATAGGCGAATACCTAAATAGAATCCTTGTGATATTAGTCTTTTTATTTATAAGTCTAATGAAGCTGATTTCATGTACAAATGAGCAATTATGTTATCAACTACAAACTGCAAACTACTGAACTGATTTCTTAATACCAATCTGAAAGTATATCCTTTCAAACTAAAAATAAAAAAATCGGTTTATAATTATCGGAGTTATACGGTAACAAACAAAAATAACCTGAATTGAAAACCTCCTCTTTTTAGAAATCGGTGAAAAATGAATAAATGCCTCATTGTAAATGTTTGAAAATACTCTCAACTGATAACTGATGTCATCGAGCGTAGACAAAGAGATTATTTCAATATTGCTAGGCTTCTTCTATACTTAAGTTACAGGTCTAGCGCTTAACTGCGTCCGTTCCTGAGATATGGTAGTGGCAATGGAGAGTTGACAATATGTCATAGCAATGCTGACTACACGCGACATTTAATAACCGGAAACATTTCCTCCCGTGCCGCTTCCATACCTCAGAAACAGACTCAGTTAAGCGCTAGACTTGTAATTAGAATTACATAACCGAAGGATCCATTCGTATTCTCCTGACAATAAAACGCTTGCAGATTATGATATGAAAGGCGAAGCTAATTTAACTCGTAATAAATCCGGGAGTTGTTAATTACCAGCCGTCGACAGTCGTGAAGGACTCTTTGTTTTTGGTAACTTTCTTTGACTTCAAAGGGATATTCCTTGATGGAATTATATTGATTGTCGTTGAGAGAATTTAGTCGTCTTCTTTATATCCACATTGATCATCATCATAGGTCTAAATTTTATCACATATTATTTATTTTATTTATTTATTTATTTTATTTTCAAAGGAAAACTTACAGCTAACTACATACATTAGAAAGAGTATATAAAAACGGAAGGCCAATTAAAAGTTTTCACAAATAATATAAAAGACTAGACAACTATGAAATAGACGGACAGGCATAAATACATGTATATGTATAAACTTATAAAATATATACAGAATAATTGTACAAACAAAAAAAAAAAGATAGAATATAAAGAGATAGATACAGAATAAACTTAAGTAAAATAGTTCATATTAAGAAGTTGTTTTAGTTTAAACACAGGAGTGTTGAATAAGTCAACATCCATGTTGCTTAAAGCACTACAGACGCACCGCAAAAGCCGCACGTACTGCAGTCATCGTATTTCTAACCGACTTCAAAAAAGGAGGTTCTCGATTCGGTTGTATTTTTTTAATGTTTGATACCGCTTAACTACGTACCTAATTTATAAGCAGATTTGATAGATTATTTTCTTTTTTGTACTTATCCATAGAAATGTCATCAAAATCGGTTTAGTAGTTTGTTTAAAAAATGCACATTTTCAGTTTTTTAGGTTTCGGCGTGGATAAATACGCAAAGATGCATAAAGTGATAAAAAGATACGATAACTGCGGTACGTGCGCCTGCGTCACGTCTATAGTACAAATAGTCCTGGAGCTGCAGTGACAGACAAAATCTTGGTTGTTTGCTGAAGACAATGACGTGTTAGAATCAGCAATGTTATGCCTACGCGCACGATTTTGTGCCACACATTCTCATTCAATTTACGATTTTAGTCTGCTACTTTGTTCTGTGTATCGCCAAGTCTCTAGCTATTCTCTTCGAGGGACTGCATATTATTGATATAGTGCCTCCCTAATCTAGTAATATTTTTACTATTTATTTTTACTTATCAGTTTTTTTTTTATAGAAATAGGTTTGCGCTTGACCTAGCTCGCTTGATGTTAAGCGGTCTACGATTGAGCGCGCTATGATGTGCGTAGCTTAGCGTACGTTATAATTGCATACTCAAATAATTTTACTATAAATGACCAAAGGGCTGGCGTTTACCTCGGTCAGCGGATTAGCATTGCTATCCAACGAGGCAATGTCGCCAGCCTTTTGGGAACGTTGCCTTGGGACTGTGACCTGAGTTCTGTTTTTTATCTGTAATATGTTTTTTATTTAGAATAATATCTTTAGTTATTTAGGTCATTTATAGAAATAAATTTTACTCAATATATACCAACTATATATATGATACACTAGTATATTATAATAGTTATTAATTAACAGTCTCCCTTATAGTTAATATTTTTTAAGTAATTCGCTTTACTGTTAGATATACGCTTATTTTCACAAAGAAACTAAAACAATTAAGAATCCACTCACAAGCGTTTTGCCAAAATACACCACAAATTGCGGTTAATAGATTTCCCATGCAAATATGTATTCAAATTTTGTCTGGCATGTAGACTCGACTCTCTAATTTGCGAGATCTTTCAATCGATATTGAAATACTTGAGTTAACTTTTCAGACATACATTAGAACTGTTTAACAAGTTCTTGCAAAATTTAAAGGCGTACATGCCTCTTATATTTATTAGCATCGTAAATTATTTATAAGTATCATAAATAAGTCTCTTTTAGGCAAGTGGCGAGAGTTTCTTCATTTCACCTTCCCCTGTAGTGAAATCACTACAGTACCTACTAGCAGAACCACCAATTTCTAATTAAAATGCCAAAAATCCACATTTTATGATTTTGGTCCACGTTCATGAAACATAAGTACTAACCTTCTTGAAACCATCTCTCAGTTCTACAATATTTTTAATGGTTTTTAAGTACAATTATCACTGGGTATTATGAAATTTTAAGTAATGTACTTATATGAATGAATGTTAAAAGTACTGTTCAAAATAAATTTTATTGAACGTTTTTAATATAGTCTACCACTATGGTCAAGGGCCTCGCCAAGGGGGGGCAAGTGGGGGCAGGTGCCCACCCCTAGAGATTAAAAAAATGTAGCCAACTGCAAAGCAATCAAAGTCCTAAGGCCGTGCAATTGTACATGTACCTACAATTAATATTTTTCTCATCCTCCATAATATTAACTTGCCCCCCCCCCCCCCCCCCCGGACCATGGGCTGGCGACGCCCTTGACTATGGTTAACCATGAGGTATAAAAGTGTCGCATTCCTAAACTATTATATCTGGATATAATTGTTTTTAAATACAGGGAATACATACAATTTAACAAATCTCCACAAAGGTAAAGTTATAAGAAATACATGTTACACAAACACTACGTTATGTGTCGTGGTTTATAAAGTAATCTACTAAAATTTTAGCTTTTGTAATGCCAATTACAATAGTCCCTGAATAAACTGGTTGTGACGTATAATTATATAGACAGGCTGCTGTTTAGATATAACGTATTTATAAAGGTTTCTCGCAGTAATACGGAACCCTGAAAATTATCAACTCACCGACATTATAATCGGTGTGAATATTAGGCGACATAAAACTTTCCTCTTATAATTCATCCACCTTCAAACCTTCAAAAGAGACCTCATCAACTTATTTCATCTCTAATGAAAACAAGTTCCAAGTGCGACCTTCTTAAAATTTTTACTCTGTACATTATTATAAACTTTTCGCCGAATACGTAATTCACTTTCATCTTCTACTTATTTCATTATGCCTCGAAAGAGAAATTATGACAATTTCGTTAGGGGAAAATTAAAAAGTTACCTGTTCGTAGATTAGCGTTAACAAGTTAAATTTTCTTCATCTTGTCCGGCATAAGGAAGCGTTCCTTTTTGAAATATTCAAATTGAGTTTAGTCGGGTGTTAAGGATGGCTTTGGACTTTACAATGTCCATTATTTTCTATAATATACGGATTTTAAGCTTTAAGAGGAGCGTTGAGCTGAGTACACAGTGGCCGTCAGTATAACGAACGTTCTTAGGGTTCCGTAGTCAACAAAGTACCCTTATAGTTTCCCCATGTAGGTCCGTATATCTGTCTGTTTGTCTTTCCGCGGCCTAGCTCAAAGTCTCTTAGTACCTACTAGAAAGCTGTAATTTGGTATCGGTATACATTTATTAATTATGGCAAAAAAGTACCTAGTAGAGTACCTCTAACGCAAACGTAAATAAGCATGCGCTTGACCGCTAACTCGTCTGATGTTAAGCGACTATTTAGCGAAATTACTTAAAGGCCTGTGCTTAATTGCCAATTGTCCTGATTTTAATTGACATTGTGGCGCACGATAAAGCGTCCTTTCTTAGAAGAAACCGATTGTTTTTTTACATTTAAATACATCATCATCTCAGCCACAAGAAGTCCACTGCTGAACTAGTCTCCCCCATTGGATTTCCAAAAATACCTGATGGAAGCGGTTAATATGCACACAAGGGTGTCGCCAAGGGGCGGCAAGGGGGGTAGCTGCCCCCCCCCCCCCCCCCCCGTAGAGATCAAAAAAAATTTGCCAACTGCAAAGCAACCAAAGTCCTAAGGCCGTGCAATTGTACCAGTACCTACAATTCATATTTTTCTCATCCTCCATAATATTAACTTGCCCCCCCTGGGCCACGGGCTGGCGACGCCCTTGTATGCTCATAGAAAGTAGGTACTTAATTCACACACATGGACACTTCTACACAAACAATATAATCATATAATAACGTAACGTAATAATAACGTAAGTAAGTAAAATAACGTGTCTTTATAATAACGTTTAATTGATGACATTATGCTGGGTCATTGTGGGCTTGAGCTTTTGGAATGTCTTTAAATCTGTTTCAATCGAGGGTAATCCAATATTTTTTTTACTAGTTTAAGTAGATAAGTAAAATGTAGTTTGTTTCTTAAACATTCAAATTGACTGGCAATTAAAATATTTTCAACTCTATTATCATACAATTCTAAAATAAATCAGCATCAAAAACGTTCCACGGAATCCAACTGGAATTCGCTTCTCATTTACACGGCATACATTACGTTATTTAATCAACGCATAATAAATCCAAAGTCAACTGACCGTGGAACTTATATCAACCTATCTCCATATATAGCTAAATAGGCGTAGTCTACATTGAAGGGGCCGAGGTAAGCGAACCATAACCTACGCTGTTTTTATTTTATAACGAGACTTAGACTATTATTATGGCGTCACCGCGTCAGTCCCACATCAAGTGTACATCCGCCCTATATCACATACAACATCAGATATCGTTTGTTTAAATTCTATCATTACGAAAAGGTTCTCTTTCCTTCCATTTTTATCATTATTACGAACTTTGTCTATGTTAAAAGTGACTAGGTAAGTAGGATTATAAATGGCGGCTAAATGATTTCTTGACAATTTAATATGAATGCGTGCTATCAAATATAGAGATTCGTTAATAACAATTACTATGGAATGGAGATAAGTTTTGTTGAAAGAGTCACCTGTTGCGTTCATGTTACAGCAGTTTGTTTATTTTATCTAATAGTTAATGTATTTTTAAGTAGATATCCTTGTCTTGATTGATGAATTGTTCTTCTGTAGGTCGTTCAGCGGAAGACGAACTGCTGCTATTTTGGGAACAAAAAGTGATTTAAATTTGTTTACCTTAATAGAGATTAATGTTTGAGTTTACACAGGGGCCAACCCTAATGTTCTGAGAGTTCAGTCATTGATCTAAATTATGTATAGAAAGAATTCTCACACGTAATTTTTTGTTAGGATCTGATACAGTTTACAATTCGTCTTCTTTTGTCTGAATTAAGTAATACTTTATATTTCTTTTCATCTACTTCAGTGGTTTCATTGGAGTATCTTTCTCAGTAACAACGCGATCTGAATAGCGAGGTAGGCTCATTTTAACCAACTTCTTTAAAGATAATAGCAGAGAAAAATTATGTGGAGAGTATCGCAACTTTTCGCAACAATCGATTTTCTATGCCTGTAAAAGAAGGAATAATAATCGGCCAAGTGCGAGTCGGACTCGCGCACGAAGGGTTCCGTACTATCATCTATAATACTACAAAGTTTAGTTCTGTTTATAAAATAAGGAGAAATCACCGAAATTCCAAGTAGTAAATTGCAAACTTATAGGTAGGTAGGTTTTCGATACACATCCGGGCAGCACGACGACGCTCGCGCGAATACGCGCGGTTATGGCTCGCTCCGTGATGTTACCTCCCCCGCTACCCGCGCGGCCGTTGCTTATCAACCGCCTCGCGCTCGCGCCACCACTACACCGCGGCGCGGCGCTCGCACCGCGTTTAGATGTACGGATTATTTTCATTTTGTGAGTTTTTATGTATTAGATTAGGTATTTATTTTTATAGTTAGTAATATTTCTAAATATTTACTTACAAATATTCAAGTTTCTACCTGTTAATTAAGATCGATTAAAAATTGCTTAAAAATTACGTTTGTTGTATGGGAGCCCCCCTTTAATATTTACTTTATTGTTATTTAATTATTTATTTTGAAAGGTAATATACAAGTAAATATTCTGTGAAAATTTGAAGCGTCTACCTGTTACCGTTTTTAATATTGAGCAAAAAAATACGAAAAAAACACGTTTATTGTATGGGGACCCCCCTTAATATTTTTTTTTTTTTAATTTTTAGTATTTGTTGTTATAGCGGCAACGGAAATACATCATTTGTGAAAATTTCAGCTTTCTAGCTATCACGGTTTATGAGATACAGCCTGGAGACAGACAGACAGACAGACAGACAGACAGACAGCGAAGTCTTAGTAATAGGGTCCCGTTTTTACCCTTTGGGTACGGAACCCTAAAAAAGAAGAAAATCAAAAAAAAAACATATTTTAAGGTATGCAAATTTAAAAATCCTCAGAACCAATAAAAAAAAACTCAATCTTGATGGTTCAATAGAATTCATCTTCATCATCTAAGCTATAAGAAGTACACTGCTGGACATATGTCGCCCCATGGACTTCCAAAAAGACCGATTAGAAGCGGCTATAGAATTCACTAGTTCTTTACAAATTTGAATACTAAAATAAATTAATCAAGCGTATTAAAGAATCTATCTATAACTTGAAGAAATATTGGAATTCGTGCATTTACAAGAGATACCATACTGTTTGTCGTCTTCAAGTAAGTATTATATTATCGCCTTATATTCTAATAGGATTATTGTAATCCATATAGCTTTTGAATGACCTTAAGTACTCTTATATTTCTAGAAAGTTTTGAGCTGGGATAGTCGTTTCGTGCCAGCGTACGATCGACATTATTATGTTTCGCGACTAAGTAACCAGTTTCAGACTTTTTAAATCATAAGTTATATTGAGCATTTATAAAGTTTTAGTTATTTTTATTGGTATTATCAAATTAATGTGTTTAAAAGCAGATTTTTATTATAATTACTTACCTTTTTATCAAACAGCAAGAATATATTAAAAAACCGGACAAGTGCGAGTCGGACTCGCCCACCGAGGGTTCCGTACAAACTAAATTAAAGGAGGAAATCTTTTTTTTTTTTATATTTTCCTTCATAAACCGAAAAATATACATCGTAAAAATATTTATAAGCCTATTTTAACTTAAATTATGCTAATTGTGCTCTTTCATATGATACCCCACATGATAAGGTTAATTTAATTCACTTATAATATTATAATAAGTATAATAAATTATTGAGAAAATGTCTGCAAAAATCTCAATTACTATACAATAATAAATATATAGCAAATAATAAAAATAAATGTAAGGCTAGCTGGCAGATCATTAAAAATCACACAGAAAACACAATTCCAAAAAATTACATAGATAAAATAATGATTCGGGAAAATGAAATAACTAAAGCTCAAGCCATAAGCACGGAATTTAACAACTTTTTTGTTAATTTAACTTCAACTCAGACAAATATAAATACAAATTGTAGTATACCAAATGTACACCAAACCATTTTCTTGACACCAACAGATCCTAAAGAGATTTACAAAATTATAATGTCATTAAACAATAGTGAAGCTGTAGGCTATGATGGCATCAATACAAAGATGCTTAAAAAAATTGCACCGTTTATATGCACCATCCTTAGCCATCTCATAAACTTGACATTTGAACAAGGCAAATTTCCGAGTCGATTAAAGCTTTCCATTGTCAAGCCAATACTAAAAAAGGGCGATACACATGACATGAATAATTATAGACCAATAACACTCATTCCAGTAATATCAAAGATAGTAGAAAAGGCTATGCACTGCAGAGTTTATAGTTACTTAGAAAAAAATCAGATTCTGAAACCGGAACAATTTGGTTTCCGAAAAGGCAGTTCTACTACTCTGGCATGCTTTAATTTAGTAAAAATAATAACAGAAAGTCTCAATGCAAGAACTCCAATAGTTGCAGTTTTCCTTGATATGAGTAAAGCCTTCGATTTTGTTAACCACGATCGACTCTTGAATAAACTAGAGAAGTACGGCATTCGAGGCAATTCGCATGATTGGTTTGAGAGTTACTTGAAAGACAGGAAGCAATGTACAGAAATAGTTAGACTCGAGAAAAATGAAAGACGTGTGTTCAGATCTGAATATGTGACTAATGATAATGGAGTGCCACAGGGCAGTATCGTAGGGCCTCTTCTCTTTACGTCATATATCAACGACTTACCCGACGCTACCTCTAATAAATGTATTTTATTTGCCGATGACACCACAATCCTAATAAAATGCCAAAATAAAGAAAATTTCGAAAATGAGATAAACAACACGATTAATGATATTCTAGTTTGGTTAGAAATGAACGGACTTAATATTAACATTAGTAAGACAAATATAATACAATTTAAAACACATAATGCAAAAAATATCAATTTAAGTATAAAAAACAACAACAACCATATAAATGAAGTGAACTGTACAAAATTCCTAGGCATCTATATTGACGACCACCTTAATTGGAAGACTCACTGTGCTACTGTCTGTGATAAACTAAATCGGTTTGTTTTTGTACTCAGAAGATTGAGACAAGTTGCATCTGAAAAAGCAGCATTATGTGCTTACCATGGGTATGTGTCATCTGTACTCAACTACGGACTTATAATTTACGGCAACTCAGTAGACATCGAAAAGGTCTTTAAAGCTCAAAAGAAATGTATACGTGCATTATGTGGAGCTCGATTTCGAGAGCATTGCAAGCCATTGTTCCAACGACTGAAAGTGCTACCGTTAGCTTGTATGTACATAAAAGAGATGTGCTTGTTTGTTATTAAAAACAGGCATTGCTTTGAAAACCTTGCATCAACCCGGCAGGATAAACTAGCCATGCCCAGGAGAGTCAGACTTGAACTCTGTCAGCGAAACTCTTTTTGCATGGCTATTAAAATATACAACAAATTATCCAAAGACATTAAAGAATTGCCATATTATAAGTTCAAACAGATATTGACAAACTATTTGCTGGAAAACTGCTTTTACACTGTATCAGAATATCTTAATTATAGGAAACCATTTAATGCATTAGGCAACTGTTGACAACTACTGTGTACTCCCCTGATATTGACATTATGAAATTGACATAATATCTGACATTCTAAATATTATTGTATTTTCTTTTCTCTTGACGTATTGGTTAATTGTTATATAATATATTTAATGCGCTAGGTTGTTGACAGTCACTCCTGACTATCATATATTATTTAAATTAAATTGACATAAATACTAGACATTTACAATCTTAGCTTTTCTTTTAATGCAAATTAACTATTGTGATAATTTAAATAATATCGGTCAGTCTGGGGTAATCGATATGCTTTTTGTGTAGTAGTTTAGTTAGCTGAGTCTGTATATTGTTTTGCTGTAGTTAAAGGCAGCTTGCCCATAATTAATAATGTCTGAAATATTTGCACGTCAGAGATGACCGAATGTAATGGGACATTATAACCAAATTAGACCTTATTTACCTACATTCTTGCAAATAAATAAATTTCATTTCAAATTTCATTTCATTTCATTTCATTTCATTTCATTTCATTTCATTTCATTATTAAAATTTGGGCCCTCATTCCTTGCATAAAGATACTATTTTTTGTGATTAAATAAAAAATGTCTAGTTTTCGGTTTTTTTCCTATATACTCTAACGCAATGCTTCTCGCCAAATTTCATAGTTCTAGGTCAACGGGACCCCATAGGTCCCCATAGGTTTTGATTCCCTTGTGAGTGTCGAAATGTGCGATTTTACGACATATTCGGCTGTAACTTTTTTTTTACGAAAACTGAGAAATTTTATTTTTCTTTCTGGAGCAAGAGAGACTATGGATCTGCGTATATGGTTTTAATTTCAGCTCGATACCTTCACGCGTTCCCGAGATAAAGTTATTTCAATCAATATAATAGTTTAATATATTTATTTTCTTCTAAAATCAAGCTATAAAATAATAAGAAACCTCCCACGTTGGTATCTCTGCGTGCGACGTACTACCAACGTACATATTCTTTAGAAAATAAAATTGACTGGAAGTGTCAACACACCGACCAGAGGGAATGAAAGCAAATAATTGACTAATTAAAGAGTTCAGTAAATACGAGCACCTTTACCGTATGTAATTAACATGTTAACATTTCTAGTTAACGATAAATTTGGTGGAACAAGGTTCACTAAGAACGTAACACTACGCACAGTTAACTCGTTTAGATGTTATATATTCCAAGACTTGTATTAGCAAATTAAAAGTCAATTTTATTATTCATTGTACAATCGAAATGTCTAATTGTTATGTATTATACAAAGTAGGATAACACTTTTATTTTAGAGACAGGTGACGTATTAAGGGTGCCTTGAATAATATAAAAAGAAGATAATGTGAATATACAATAATAAAATAAATAAATATTGGAGGGTATTTTCACACAACCCCATGTAGCCCCAAACTGAGCAAAGCTTGTACTATGGGAACTACGTGGCTGATAGAATACATATATACTTTTTTTGTGAATACATACAGTTATATGATACATATAAACACCCAGACCCAGAACAAACATCCATGCTCAGCAGAAATGTTTGCCCTGGGTGGAAATCGAACCCACGACCTACAGCTCAGAGGCAGACTTACTACCACTGAGCCATGAGGCCTTATCAGATGAGAAAGTAAATCATTATAGAATTCGGGTGGTGCACTATTAAATAATTATATTTTTTCATACGTACCATATGCTTATATTTAGACTGATCAAGCGAAGCGAGCAAGTTATTTTAATACAACGTATTAAATGCCTTTCCAGTAGTAATAGTTCTTTGCAACACATAAATCACAAAATCTATATTCCGTGCACAGGACACCTGCAAAGTCGACATAACGAAATCCAATTAAATACATCTCGATAGGCGAGATCATTACTGGACTACAGCACACGGTACAGGCCTGTTAGAGCTCCTTAGTCGAGGTGTCAGCGCGACATGGGACGGTTATATTGCATTATTTTGAGGGGTTCTAGGAACATTTAACGAGGTCGGAGAAACGGGAGCTTCAATTCTGAGATTTAGGTCTGTTGGATTTGGACTGAAGATATACATATATATATATATATATATATATATTTAATATAGAAACTGGTGAGTTGGTAAAATAACTGTTTTTATAGTTGATATTGGAAGCAGTTTTTTTTTATATTTTCAATTAAGTTTTTTACTCATACAAGCTTCAATATATAATATAAGTGCCAAGAAGATACTGGATGCAAGCCGTTTTCATCAGATATTTTTGGAAATTAATGGTTTATGTCCCGCATTGGACTTCTTGTAGCTAGTCTTCCTATGCTGCGCTTGCCAGTGCGTTAGTTAGCGTTAGTGTCATAATCGACAGACCTGTAGATTATGACACTAACACTAAAATATAAAACAAGTATCTATATTAAAAGATAAACAAAATACCCAACTGCAGAAAAGCAGTTTTTGCAGTCCAACTTTTACGATTTTAGTTACGCTTGTTGAGTGTACGTTTTTTCTGAGAAAGCATGCGTAAAATCGCTGTAAAAGATTATAAATGCGCATTTTTTCGAATAATTCTAGTAAAATCACTTGTTTATTCTGAAAAAGTTCGTTGCAGGTTAAGAAAGCACGCATTTTTTATTTTTGCGAGAGATGTATTATTATTATTACAAAAATATAGCCTATGACACTCAGGGAGTAATGACGAATTTAACGATACCTTGCATATTAAAATCGAACAAGCCGTTTAAGCTGTAGACGAATACATACATGCATGCATATAAACATACATACACTTGAAAAACATAACCAAATCCTTCTTACGCAGTCGGGTAAAAATAAAGCCGAAGTCAATACTTATCTTAAAAATCTTTCCAGTAGTAATTGCAATTTATATACAATATCAATAGACACCATACCCAAGCAGAATCGATTCATGATTCTGTAGCGGTCACGTAAACGTCACGATTGTCGTGTTCCTCGAACGTATAAAAACGACCACAGCGGCTTATTGCCTTATACGTCTAAAAGAGTCCCTTGTCACGAGGAAAGGAACTTAAATCAGCTGCCAATGGTGGCAAGGCACCTGTGGAAATGTCGATTATGCAAATGGTAGGGCCTTTTAACTAAACACCGCGCTTTGGTGTCGACTTCATTCAAAAATTCCTCGTGACTATTTTTTTTGTCTGATTTATAGGACGGTGATTTCAAGCGAAACATAGTTCTTTACTCTTACGAAGTATATTGCATCGACATATTTTATGAATTCATTCAATTCAATTGCAAAAGAAAATGAAAATTCTAATTTTCTTTCAACTTAAACTCACATTAATAGTATACTAAAACTAAACTAAACTAAACAGTTAGCTCAATAAGTAGTGTAATATAGTGAAAAAAAAACCCTGAAAAAAAATCCTCAATATAAAAAATTTGCCAGATGAAAAACTGCTTATAAGTAAAACTAAAATAATAAAACACTAATATAACATGAAACTATCATCAGTGCAAGTAACTTCTGTTCATTAATTAAACGTACTCGTTATTATCAACACCTGGTCTTGAAAAGCATTTAATAATGTCTTCGTTCCTAGAACAGATCCGTAGCAAGGGCTGAAATTAAATAAATAAATAATAATAAATAAATCATATTTGTGGACATTTCACACAACACCATCTAGCCCAAACTAAGCAAAGCTTGTACTATGGAACTAGATGGCTGATAGAATACATATATACTTTTTTTTTTTGTAAATATATACTTATGATACATAGAAACACCCAGACACAGAACAAACATCCATGCTCATCACACAAATGTTTGCCCTGGGTGGGGATCGAACCCACGACCTTTCAGTTCAGCAGGTAGACGTAGACACACTACCAACTGAGCCATAAGGCCAATCGAATTTCATTTCAAATTCAATAAAAATTAGAATAATACTAAGCTGCTAAATCTTCTCCATTACACTAACAGATGAATCGAACGATACCTTGCTCATCAAAATTGGTCAGCAAAACACTCTTTTTGGGCGGGGGTTAAATAAAGAATCACACAAAAGAACAGTTCTAAAACATAATTTAGATTTCTCCCTTGAAACTACCCCCTGTCAGCGAGTCTGGTGTCAAGTAACAGCTGCCGCGGTTACCGGCGCACAGAGCGTTAGTTTTCCGCGAGAGAGGAAGGAAAATTTAAATTTGTAACAGAGCTTTGAATAAATTATTTAATTTAAGATTCAACAAGCCGTGAAGAGCATTATACATTGGTAACACGTGTGCCCTAGGTTGAAGACGGACCATCTACTCGTTTTATTTATTTACTTGACTGTTCAAGAAAGAGAGTAATATTTTCGGGTGTACATATAGTTTGTAGATGAGTATATTTTATATATTACCTCCTTATAAATTGTTAATTACTTCCTGGAGTTTAAAGTACATGACTCATACGATGTACCAGATTTCGTTAGATTTGATTTTCCTTTTACATGCCGTAGTCATAGAATACAAGTTGCAATCATGTTATCATTTTGTTATCCTGTTCAAGAATCTGTCCGTATGCTTTCGTATTTTATTTTTATTTTTTCTTAAGCTTATTGGGACTTGACTTTAGCATAAAAGTTAATCTCGCAATTGAAACAATAAATATTATTTCCCCGAAGATATTTTTTAAAGACTAATACCCCAATGGCGTATTAGACAACAGTCTGATAAATCGAACATTTGTGAATAAATAAGGTACAAACAAAAAAGTAACTTAACCAACATAAGTTACCTTATACATAGTAGTTCAAACAGGTGGGATGTGTGGCTAGCAAACATCCTTATGTTTGTTAATTAGAAACTATTGTCAACCTAAATATCTGGAATTGGTCACTTCTATGAAACGAATCCGTGCGAATAATATTCGAACAAAAATATTTCGGAATATTCATAGTTATCCAACAGAGCAATTCATTGCTCAAAGTAATTTTTACTTGTAAGCTAGAAAAAAATATCTACAGAAGATGCATTAAAGTAAATTAACTGCAGCTTCATCCAATCAAAGCAATTCTAACGAACATTACTGTTAACGTAACACAATAGACGTACGACGCCACAAAAGAGACAAGCAAAAAGAATTCCATAGAAAAAGCGTGCTCTATTTTGTAGAAGCTAATTATAGTGGTTATCCGAATCGATCCATTTACACGATTGCGCAATCCAGTTCTCGATTACAAAACGCAGTATCGAGAAATGAGAATCGAAACTCGAATCAGTCAAATGGTGAATGCACACGAAATTTCATCTATGGTAGGTATATTCTAGAGAGTCGTGTAGCATCGTATCTTTGTTTTATATATTTTACTTTAATAAGCAAAAATATGTTGATCGCGCAATATTTTAAAGGTGCATTTTTAAATAAGGCAGATTTTTTTTTAATGCCTGGTTAAGCACTAACATAATACCTGGTGGCACAGCATTGTCACCAAGCAGCTAAGTCGAGCAAGGGCACACCTTGCCATATTTTTTCGAAGCTATTTAGGGCATTTTTGACCCCCTGTAACTTGATACTTGATAAAACTAGATGCCTGTTTTTCAATAAGCAAGAAGGCATAATGTAAACTATTTTCTCAAATTAGATTTAATTTTAACCAGTAGTTTGAGGACTATTGCAAGTTATAATTCCTTAATGTTATCCCTGACACACTGACTCGCTCACCGCTCATCAAAAGTCTGAAGTATTTCTAGCATACACACAAGTTCCAAATTTTGAACACCATTACCTTTTAGTCTATTATTAAAATGTCTAAAACGGTCACTATAAAGTGCAGTTTGTGGATAATTAGTTTTATAACATATTTATTAAAGTTGTGGAATAAATGCTCCCATAAATAGATACATTACATCTATCATTGTTTTACATTAGATCTCACAACTTTTTGAAGAAGACTTTGATTTTGGTATGATTATGTTTTTGATGGTATTAATATTTTTTATAATATGATCGAATCTATGGTCTTTTTTAGGGACTACTAAAATAAAGATTTTGGATTTTTGCATTAGACCATCAGCTCGTCTAGAGCCATATTTATCAAGTAAACTATGGTTAACCATAGTTTAGTTTACCATAGCCTTAAAACGACAAATGTTTCTTGTTTTTACTTTTAGTTTGTACATATACGACGGTATATGTAAAAAAAAGGTTGTAA
Source organism: Lycia hirtaria (assembly GCA_947563715.1). Lineage (NCBI taxonomy): Eukaryota > Metazoa > Arthropoda > Insecta > Lepidoptera > Geometridae > Lycia > Lycia hirtaria. The sequence continues at coordinate 3,065,543 of OX387380.1, forward strand.
CAAAATGTCCGAGTTTCATAACTGCTTGTTTTTTGTATGAAGTAACTTTTACGATCGGCTGATTCTTTAATTAATGCGTTATCTAGATCGATATAAGCGAGTGTAATCGATTCGATTCAATAGAACACTAATGTAACGTTAGCTTTATCTGGACACGTATTAAGATCAGCAACGATGCTATTTAGTTTTTACTTAAAAAAATATGTATGTAATAAATAACCAAAATGTTTGTATGTAAAAAATAATAAATAAGAATAATTCATATTTTTCAGAAATCAAATTTCCCCAAAGTTATACCTAACACACCGAAGGTTACAAAAATTCCAAGCAAAACAAATTTTCAACACGTAACTTGCATGTATAATACTAATACAAACCGTTTGTGCGCCATCTAGTTGACATGGTTTGAATTAAGGACGCGCTCATGGCGCGCAGCTAATCCATCACATTTCTAAGCAAATAAAATTATTGAGTATTGAGGGATATTAGAAAAGTGAGATATGTTTTTTTTTCTGAGGAGTATAGGAAAATATATGTTTTTCCACTACTTCGTGTAAGTGATATCTGAATAAAACTTTTTTAAAATATTTCTTCCATATAAATAAACAAATCCATCTCTCATTATTCTAATATCCTTAGCCAATGATTTTTATCCATTGAATGTTTAAAAGAGAGAGAGAGATAGCTGCGCAATGTCGATCTCCATCCTAAATGGCACTGTACTTCAGTGCAGTACCAGGCACAGTACCAAGGACCTACTTACATAATAGGTATTCAGTGAGATGCGCTAAACATTTATTATGGATTAATATTATTGAAGAACTGATTAATAATATATCGCATCAGTAAGCAATAGACCTCGCGAATAGTAGACCTCACGAGCACATCAATATATTCACAGAACAGACAAGGCATGTATACACCGTACATTACGAAAAATAAAATGTAAAAATAGAAATTTTGAAAACGATAAAGTAACCATTTCCATTATAACTCTTCCTTCATATTCGACATGTAACTACTAGATCATTAACCCTCCATTCCCCGCTCAACTTGCTCCATGTATCACGTTCTCATTATTTTCGAGCAACAAATTAAAAATACATATCCATTTCCCTCGTAACACCATCTCTCATTACCGGTCCGCCGCGATACGATCGAAGCCAGGGGCGGTCGGCTAGCGAACTGTTATTTATCGTCGAGATTTATGTTTCAATTCGGCACATTATACTTTTCTATGTTTCTAATTAGTGATTTGGTTAACTGTTACAACTTTCAAGTGATAGCGGCGAAATAGCATCTTAAGATAGAAAAAAAATACCGGACAAGTGGGAGTCAGACTCGCTCACCGAGGGTTCCGTACCCCACATGATACGATTTAATTCACTTTAAAATTTGGATCCTCATTCCTTACTTATAGAACCTATTTTTTGTGACTAAACTAAAAATGTCAATTTTTCGAATTGTTTCCTATATGTGTACCTACAGTAACGCAATGCTTATTGCCAAATTTCATAGTTCTAGGTCAACGGGAAGTACCCCATAGGTTTTGATTCCCTTGTCAGTGTCGAAATGTGCGTTTTGTACGACATATTCGGCTGTAACTTTTTTTTACGCTACTGAGAAATTTGATTTTTCTTTTTGCAGCAAGAGACTATATATCTGCGTATATGGTTTTAATTTCAATACGATACCTTCACGCGTTCCCGAGATACAAAGTCTTGACACCCGGACAGACGGACAACAAAGTGATCCTATAAGGGTTCCGTTTTTTCCTTTTGAGGTACGGAACCCTAAAAATCACTCATGAATATCAGGAATTGACATGCAGACGCGGCTTTGTCACCTCTTACACGTCGACACCACCTCTTCTATTCAAACAACTATTCTCAAACACAGCCATTCGTCTTTCAATATACCTCAGATGTGAACAATGTAAAGTTATGGGGTTTTTGGCGGGAACGTCTTAGTAACGTGTTGTTGTTTTGTTTTATTTTCCTAAGCTTGTGTTATTTTGAACATTAATGCTATAAAAATGGTGGTGTTTTTTTCATTAAGTGTTCGATAAAGTGCGTGAGTGTGGGCAAGTGAAATAAAGCAGTAAAACGTGTGATTTTACGTTGTCGGCAAAACTCCATAGAAGCTTCTAGTAAAGTCGCCGCCACTTTACTGAAGCAGGACTCGACTTATAAATTGACTGTATACGTGACTTAGATTGTGACTAGAACATTTACAACTTGTTTTATTCAAGAAACTTGAAAAAATGCTAATACTTGACACTGGCAAATGCTTTAATGCGGGTCCAATACAAAAAAGAAGAAGAATGTAAAGTTATCTATCTTCCAAAGCCAGAACTACTACAAACAGCACTGCATCTAAGTTGTATTTTAATCACAACTTTTACATCAACCCTGGATCGTAACATTGATCGGTAACAATTTAAACAGCCGTTACTGTTTTACGATAGATTTACTTGACATTGTTTAGAGGCAATACTCCTGTTTTACGTCGATTCGTTCTGGTTACAATCCCATTAAATCTTCTTCGGGACAGCACAAGTGGCGGATATTGTTTTGCACTACTCTGTTACTGTATAGGGTTGGAGCTCCTTATTTGATTCTTAAAGTGATGGGATAGAGTTGCATTTTATTAGGTGTTTGCGCCTGATGTCATCCGATAAAATAATAAAAATAAAATAAAATTCATTTATTTCAGTTAATTGAAACCCATACAGTTAAAAAGAGTAATTACAAAGAAAAATAAATACAAATACCGTTTTATAATAATAAGTCATAATAATAAAATCAATTGCACATAATTATAAAAATAAAATAATCACAATATTTTAAACATTTTCAAATTATATAAATGAATAAAACCAAATAAATTACAGTAACTTCATTATGTCAAAATAATACATTAATAATCACAATTTCATAAAAATAAGATAAAATACAATAATGTCATATGGAATAGAAAATAATAAAATGAAGTGGTAATGTTTGTCATCTAGAAGTATGCAAAGCTTTTCTGCTGAATGTATTGGTAGTGCAATTTACAATTTGTGTTCAAAAACATGAATTAAATATTCAATGCTTAAAGTAGGTACATATTATCGGAGTAGGTTTACCTAAGTGTATATGTATTTATCTTATTTTTTCATAAATACTAGTTTTGTATTGAGTTATATAAATAGGTATATGCCAACATAATTAGAATGTAAAGTTTTTTTTGTATAACTAAATTGAACGTTTTTATTTCACAAATATCTAATAGGTTACCTGATGTTAAGCAACATTGCGGTCTACGATGGAGCGCTCTTACATAGGTGATACCGACTACATACTTGTAATTGCTTACTAATTATATTTTTAACAGTATTATTATTTAAAAATAAAAGTTGATTAGAGTCGATTATTTATCATTTCAATATACATATAAGGTAAAAGAAAATTGGATTTAATTGAATATAAGTTGTAATTCAGAAAAGAAAGAATAAAAAAATATCTTCACATAGAGATAACCACATTATAACCTTAGTATCGTGATTATAAGTGTGATGCCATAATGTAATATTTTTTGTGTTATTTTTCTTCAACATAAAAATATTTATTGGCAGTTGTATGACAAAAGCCTGTCCAGCGATGACAAAAAAAAATCTCGGTCAATGGTTTCAGTAGGTACATCCAAAGACATCGATCCAATGTGAAACCTGTCAATCATACAAAGATAAAGTTTGAGATACGCAAAGCAGTTTTACAATCCAGACAAGGCATGTCAAAGACGCCGAGATGGCTCCAGCATTTGATTACACGCGACGTTTATTTTAATGGAAACTGATTTCATTAATTACAAATATAGTTTCTAATCTTTATTATGTCAATTGGCCTAACTTGTCCGATAGTCCAAGCGAGGCAAGTCCAAACGGATGCCGTCTTTTATTATTTTATCAGTGTATTTTTTAGGGTTTCGAACTACAACCCCGAAAAAGGAACCTTTATCGGATCACTTTTTTGACACATGGAGATAAATTAAGTAAAAATTTATTATCATATACTACATCTACACAATAAAAAAATATGCTTTATTTTGTGACTGCATTGATTTTTAATCATAAAATTTGGCAAGAAGCGAGGCCTAACAATACAAACAAAAGGAAATTGAAAAGAATGAATTCGTAGTTTTATTACCTATAATTATTTTAATATTTTTTGGCGAATACAAACTACAACTGTAGTTGAAAACAACTTTTTCACTTCAGTAGCTCAAACATGTAGGTTTTGTTGCCTGAAATCAGTGAGCAAAATACGATTTTGCTCACTGAGTGAGACAAAGTAACTTTTTAATTATTTTTTCAGAAAGCCGCGAATATCTGATTCAGCCTTGGGTTAATCAAACAATTCGAAAAATTCACATCTCTTTCCCGCCATTAGAAAGAGAGAGAGACAAAGACCAGCCCTTTCGAAGTTCTGATTTTGAATTCGACCTCAAAGACAACCACGTTCGGAATTTCGTACTAACTAAAGAAATTTTGCAAAAAGATAATTATGTCTTTTAATGTAATTTATTGAATTTTTAACTTATTGTTGTATTTAAACGAAAATAAGTATTTACTTCCAAGTAGTAGTAAGTTTCCGGCAGCCTAGTGGTGAGACCATCTGACTTGCGATCCGCAGGTCCTGGGTTCGAATCCCACGGCACGCACCTCTGTCTTTTCGAAGTTATGTGCGTATTGTTGATTGCCGCCAACTTCAAACGGTGAAGGAAAACATCGTGAGGAAACCTACATGTCTGAGAGTTCTCAATGATCTTGAAGATGTGTGAAGCCTGCCAACCCGCACTTGGCCAGCGTGGCAGACTATGGCCTAACCCTTCTCACAATGAGAAGATGGCCCGTTCCCAGCAGTGGGACAGTTTGTACAAACAGGGTTGTTAAAAAAAAAAAAAAAAAAGTATTTACTGCAAATAAAACTGATATTTAACATGTGAATGTTTATTATCTCCTAAAGTGTTCTCGCTGCTGAAGTGAAAAGTTATGTACACGAGAGCAAAGTTTTTTGCATCTCGTGCCTTTGAATCACTCGCCACACTCAGGATTCAACTTTAGAATCACTCGCTATGCTCGTGATTCAATCATTGAATCCTTCGCTTGCTCAGGATTCAAAATCAGCACTCGCAGCAAAAAACGACTTTGCTCTCTTGTTGCACAAATAACTATTGTTTTACAGTTAGACTTATCTTGTGTTAGGGCTATCAGTTATTGAATTGGAGGAAGTACTATTTTACAATATTATGTTCTCTACGGGACCCTCAAAACGCGAGTCAAACTAGTATTTGCTTGGTTTTTAGGGTTCCGTAGTAAACAAGGAACCTTTATAGTTTTGCCATGTCCGTCCATGGCTTTGCTCAAAAACTATAAGTATTAGAAAGCTGTTATTTGGTAGATGTGTATATTTTCCCAAAGACTAGGTTAGTAAAAGCAGAAAAACAAGGGCTACACATAAAAATATTAATGTATAATAAGCTGCCAAATTGTATTAGCAAACTTGATTATAGTATTTTTAAACATAAATTAAAATCTTTTTTTGAAAATAACCTTTTTATAAATTAAGTGAATATATGGAAATGGATCTTTCAAAATTCTCATTTTTTACAAACACAGAGCAAGCACAGTCAAGCGTACCAAAAATATAATAATATTTTGGTATTTGTAGTTGTACTAGTATATATATTTAATTAACTAGATAATATATTTTTAATGATATGTATTGATATTTTTAATTAATTTTATTATTGTTTTAACGGTTAAAGTCTTAAAACAAATGTAATTCAAATTTATTGGATACCATAATTTAAATTAAATCGATTATATCATTTTATTTATGCTATTATCATAAAATTTTGTAAATTTATCATATGTGTAATTCTGAATTACCTGTATGTTATTCAAGGTTAATAAATATTCTTCTGTAACATGTATGTTATTCAAGGTTAATAAATATTCTTATTCTTATTCTTAAACAATGCCGAGAAAGTCATAGTAAAAAATAAAAATAAAACCATATTTTTTTTGGGTACCTCCGCTACACGTAAAGTGGGGATGAATTATTTTTTTGTCATCTATCCCAATGTGTGGGATATCGTGTAGGTAGTAAAAAAAATTGGAGGTGTGCGAAAACCATTTTTCAATGTAGGGATCCGGTTGCGAAATATTAAGCTTTTATTGAATTGATAATTTTTTGGGTTCCGTACGCAAAGGGTAAAAACGGGACCCTATTACTGAGACTCCACTGTCTGTCTGTCTGTCCGTCCGTCCGTCCGTCTGTCCGTCTTTCTGTCACTAGGCTGTATCTCATGAACCGTGATAGCTAGACAGTTGAAATTTTCACTGATGATGTATTTCTGTTGCCGCTATAACAACAAATACTAAAAAACAAAATAAAATAAATATTTAAGGGGGCTCCTATACAACAAACGTGATTTTTTTGCCGTTTTTATAGATAATGGCACGGAACCCTTCGTGCGCGAGTCCGACTCGCACTTAGCCGGTTATATTGTTAAAGTCACGTATCCCTCCCTTCTACCGACTAAACAGTTGACTTTGGAGATATGAAAAATTCATGCTAGTAGAATATATGATGAAATTAAAAGGAAAACTATCACGGCTAAGTAGGCTTTACAAGTTATCGAATAATAAGTTGATCGACTCAACTCATAACAATTATTTAGGCAAAATAACATAAATTAACTCATATGTTCGTATTATCAAACAAGAGATCCTGTTTTAAGACCACATAAATTATGATATGTAACTACGGAACCCTATATTGCGCGTGACACGACATGCACTTGGGCATTTTTAACTATTTTTATCGGCATATTTTTAAGGTTTTATTTCGTATGTCGTTTAGGATTTTATAGTTTGTTATCATTATCAAAATCATCGCTGGCATTAAATACGACTGCCATATTAGTTTCCTGGTAGCGGGCCGGTTTCGTGGGGTCAGATATTTGTAAAGCTCCATTATAAAGTATCGAGTTGTGATTTTCTGATATTGTCAACATTTATTAATGAGTTTAACACCTGGTATTTTTATTCTTTGTTTCAATTTATAATGGAATAGGGCTGGCTATTTCTTTTAATGCTTTAAGAAATGTTTATCTACGGCTAACCAGCAGTGTACTAATGTTATCCAATACTTAATGTTTTTTAGACGACTGCGCAAGAAGAGTTATTAAGTTTTCAAAAGATTAAGATGACGCGATATCACGATTATGAGGCATTGTCATCCGATTTGCGAACAAAATTTCAACTTAATATGATACCGGGAAGTAGCTTGTAAGATTACAGACAGACAACGTGGCCGAAGCGGACACACCGGGACAGGTGAAACTAAACAAGATAACCTAAAAAATATTTTTAGGCGCTAGTTTTTATTAATACAATATTAAGTCCTAATACAATATTAAGTCCTTACGGTGACTGAAAAAATTAACACAAGTTCAATTATCTTAGCAATCTTGCGGCTCTATTTTTAGACCCTCGTCAACATGTGTATTGTAAGCCATCCTAATCTCGATTATTTCGATTATTATTTACTTTTCACAGAAAGTTCGAGTGTTTTCCAATCTTCAGACTCTCGTTCTTCTTTGTACTTAATAGAAAGTACCCAGAACAACAAAACTAATAAACCCAAAGACTATCTTAGTACTTTCCAGCAGGAAATGTCCAGTACCTATCTACATCCCCGTTCCATCGTTAGATCATCTTAGTAGCTTCCATAAAGTATCTTATATAATTTTAATGTGCTATTCTCATTTATTAATAATATATATAAATAATAAAGAACTCTTAAATCGCTAAATCCGAGCGGAGCTCCGGTCGCCCAGTACATTTTTTTAATGCAATATAGATCTACGATTGACCACCAACTCGCCTGATGTTAAGCGACGGTATGGCCGAGGATAGAGCTCGTCGATCTAGAAGATACATATCTGTTCACTTTAGCCTTAAAAATTCCAAGATTGTAGTTCTCAGGAAACAGAGATGGCGGGAAAGAATTCCATTCCTATGCAGTACGCATCAAGAACGTGGACCGATATTGCTGACTAGGTTTTTTTTATACTACCTACTTATATACACAATTTTCTAATAAAACCGTGTAATATAAAACATTGGATTTTCGACTACTTAACTAGTCAATAATAATTTATCAATATGTTGACCTACGTTTCTGTTATTTATTCTTCAATTTATCCTTCAATATGGGTATATTTAGTTTTTCATTGAACGGAATTTTATTTACGTCTCAAGAAGTTGCGAAATATTTTTGATATTACGGTGAAGCGAAATTAAAGCTCTAGAAACTAGATAAAACGTTTTCTTTTGGGAATTTTCCTTCAAAGAAACAAGCACTATCGCAGTCCTGCGTGAGTTCCAAGATAATGAAACCTTAGAACCTAAACCCGGGAGGTAAAGCCATAGAATATGTAATAATGTAGCCAGTAGCTAAGGTCTAATATTTAACCAAGAATATTGCAGACTTTTACACAATTACTTAAGTTATAATAATTACTTAGCCTTATACAATTATACCTTTTATATGCTATCTTTGATACTTCCACTGTCAAGAGTTTGATATCGCATATTCAAGTTAAATGCAATTTTACCTTTAAATTCCTGAATTAAAAAAAATATTTAAAAATCAATTTAAAGAGCACATGATAAATAAATAATAAGCTAAAATACCATAGGTATCTAAATGCAAAGTCCTTAGTGAAATTCATGTCATATTTGCGACTGGGAGAGGTGCTGTAATCCCTTGGAAGGAAGTTACAATTGATCCGCAAGGGTCGCAGTGACATAAGCTCTCGGTCTTCCCACCCTACCTCGAATATAAATAGAATAAAAATGGATGCTTACAAAAACATTATTTTAGAGTGTAAATAATTACATGTTTATAAAGCGAAAGTTGGTTGACTACTTGGACCTTACAGTACGAATTTTATACTCTGTTTAAAATAATATAGTACTTGAGCACAATGAAAAATAACCTGTATCCAATGTTGATAACAGGAAGTTGGTACTCAGTTGCGTAGTTGCTCATCGGTGGGGTTTCGCCTCAATCTACCAAACTTCGCCTTTGCAACATATGAACCGCTGAATTTATAAACTTGTGAGATGTTCTTGTGCATTCAATCCTTACGATCCGATATCGTTAGCTATCTGATAAATCATGCTTTTGTAGGATTTCAACTGGCGAAAAAACTGGAAATTGAAACTGGACTGGAGGCTGTGAATAGACTGGAACGAGTACAAGATGGAAAACAATAAATCCGTTACATACAAGTTTCACTCGCACACTGAGGCGTCCGTATTCCAATGCATGACACATGAACACTGACACCAGGGCTAATCACTAACCAAAATGTGCATTGTATCTAAGAATATTTGTAACTTCACATATTTTCTACACAGTAGAAATAGTCTAAATGCTAGGCGTTAACTTAAAATATGAACTTCCAAAAAGTGGGGTGGAATTGAATGGAATTAGAGCAGGAATGAAGTGGATAGGAATAAAATTAGAGCAGGAGTGGGATGAAAGACGACGTAAAGTTTCTCTTTTTTTAGTCCCCATTCAGGAAAAAGAATGAAAAAGGGAAAGAAGTGGGACGGAGTGTTTGTGAATAATCATCATCATCATCATCATCTCAGCTATAAAAAGTCCACTGCTAGACATAGGCCTCCCCTATGGATTTCCAAAAAGACCGATTGGAAGCGGCTATAAGAATAATATAAGAATGCAATCGGAACAAAAGAGATAGTGTTAGGGAAGATAATGTAATCTTAATTTTTAACACAAAACATAACAGATGCGTTTTAGTTAACGAGTACTTAGACTTACGTTACCAAAGGGATGAATACATTTAATTCGCATACTTAGGTGTACGAGTATCTTTTTTGAAGAATAATGATTTGATCGAGTGGTTGTAGATATGTAAAAAAAAAAAAAGTTTTTGTTTAGATTATGTATAAGTAAATACGCTAGTAAGATGATACGTATTTTTCATTATTTTTACGAAGTTGACGAGGTGTTATAGTCAAAGCGCGTACAAACACTGCAATAACTGATAATCCCAGAAATTAATGCGGAAATTGTTATTCTGAAGCTTCATTTAAACTTTATCAATGCCGTAATGATCCTTTCTGAGTTGGCAAGTTTTGTAATCTGACGGTTATTGGAAGCGATAAGGAACCTTTGCGGTGTGAATACAAAACCTTGACACTTGCTACAGATTCTCTGATAATGTTATAGCTTTTATAAGGTCAGTAGTTAGCAGGCGTTCCCACGTAGGTGCCATTGCTTTTACTAGCTTATATTAGCACTGAAATGAAGGATAAAAGAACTAGTATTTTATATTCTACTTTTACTTGGCAGAATTTTATAAATTATGGAGAAGTTTTGAGTGCGCCTTAAGAATTAGTTGATGTTGCATTTACATAATTGGAACATCTCTTATATTTTCAGTTATTTTGTTTTAGTTATAATGGTATTTAAAAGAAATTCAAGTCCAGGCATTTATTACGCCAATGAAATGATAAAGTAATACAGATTATATATTTTATTATGGATATGACAGTATAAATTATAATATACTGTAATAAAGTATAATAAAGTAATAATTATAATAAAGTAATGATAAACACTGCTCATATAATTAACTAACAACAAATCAAATTTATGCACTAAATAACTCATAACCCCTTTTAAGCATTAATTTGCAATTGGATATCACGAAATGTAAGGTTATCTCTCATTAAGGCCCGTTGTAACGATAGAGGAAACGTATTTATTTTCCATACGTAATATTAGACGAAAATTGTAATGAAGGCTAGGGAGTCCCGCAAGGCAGTAGATAACAAGTTGAAGAAATTGTCGATGTTGCAAGTTATAAGATGTAAGCTTTTCTTTTTACAATATATCTACGTTTAAACATCGAGTCACCTGATGGTAAGCCGACGGAGTTGCTGAGGAGAAAAGCACATCGATCTAGAAGAAATCTGTTAACTCTAAACTTGAAAATTTCAAGATTCTAGTTCTTAGGAAACACGAATGGCCGCAGGTCGCCATTTCCATGGAGTACGTAATAAGAACATAGTTCAAAATCGTTGAGTACGGATATTTCGCGCTTAATGACAAATGGTCGGTCGGTCGGTCGGTTTTGCTTAATTCGTATTTTATTTTTTTCGTTTTTGTTTTTTTTTACGATTTCCCTTGCGATCAAATCCCTGCTTAAAGCCATTTGACGAAATCTAGATTCGGAAGCCATACGCACTGAAATCTTTATTTGATTTAGACTTTTCGACAATAAGACGGAAATAATAAGCATAATAAAATTTTGAACTTGGTGAATTCAAGCTCAAAAATGACTTAAATCCTGTGACTTGCGACGCTGAAACACGTAACTCAAGTTGATTTATAAGCAGACGGTTCATAAGTTTCTCGTATGTTACTGTTGCTTCCCTTACCTACTCATCATCATGTTTTCTGGGAACTAAATATTTATCTACTGGTTTGACTTTAGTTTCACATAAGCATTATTGACTGAACGAGCGAAGCTAATAGTTTGTATTTTTAACCAAAAAGAGCGGTATTATAAATAAATAAATATTTGTGGACATTTCACACAACATAAGTATAAATTTGACGCATGTTAGTCTATAGTTGTGTATGTGGTTATATGGTATCGTAGCTTTCAGATTTCGAGCCAACCGAGATCTATTTGAATCTGTTTTTTTTTTTTTTTTGTTATTTTTTTTTTAAAGAGGTTTCGACCGAGTATGTTTCAATCGAGTTGCTAGATAAGTTAATTTAGATAACTTCCTAATCAGTGGTTAGGTATTGTTGAAAAAACAATAAAGTAAAATTTTATGTAAGCCTATAAAAAATATTTCACATGAAAAATTATTCATACATAAAACAACAGCAACTCCAATAGCAAAATTCTACTAAAAATAATCTCTAATGCACCAAAAATGAACTGAATACGCAGATCAAAGTCGACGTCAGCAAAATGTATTGTAACAAACGTTACATGTCGGAAAACAAATTGGGTTAAATGTCTGGTTAAAAGCTAGCAGGCGATGTTTTGTGAACATGTCGATCATTGTCTCAATGTTTCAACGAACTATAAATATCAACAATGTGATATATTTGGAGGAATTCCAGTTAACGACTTTAGAAGATACATTCCCTTCTCTTAAGAAAAGGGAGAACAATGCTTCTTGCGTGTATCCTGTTGCCAAGTTATTTAGTTTACTTGTAAAATAGCACAATTTCGAGTCACAATTTTGATAATGTCGTCGACCCAGTATCGTCAGAATTTTCTCCGACTTCAAAAAGAAAGAAATTAACAATTTGGTCGCATTTTTTTCTTTTCTTTTATGTTTGTTATCAGATAACTCAGTTAAGTATAAACCAATTTCAACAATTTTGTTTTTATTTGGAAATATATATATATATACTTTCAAATTAGTCTCATAGAAATTTCATCAAAATTGGCTCGGTAGTTTGGTTTTTAAAACAAAATTGCGCATTTTGGAATTGTTTTTTCGGTGTTTAAACTATAAGTGAGTGAATGAAGACTTCAAACCCAGGTTCAAGTTATTGATTAAGATCTTGACTGAGTGCAGAAATAAAAATACATTTATGTGCTACGTAAAAAAAATGGTGCGTATCTTGCCCAAAGCCTGAGTTGTTGTAGTTAAAGGCACTTGCCTATTGAAAAAAGAAACTAGGTGAATGAATGTGTAAAGAGTAATGTATAGTTTATTTAAGTATTAAGGCTTCTAATTCTAAATTAAACTCAATTCTTTAGTGTATTTGTTGTTATAGCGGTGAATGAATGAAATATTATTCAACAGGATCCCAGATTGAAATTGCTCCAGCAACCGTGAACAGAAAGTTTTATGCAGCCGGATATTGTCCAGAAAGCTCCGCCAAGTGAGAATGCCCCATTGTTACGTCTGTCCTGGGCCTGAAGGCTGCTATTTGAACTATCGCCACTCGGTGATACGATTTAGCGACAATTGTGACAATTTTTTAGTTTATTACTATGTAATAGCTAATTGTATCAGCGAGTGGCGGAAGAGTGATAGTTCAAATAGCAGCCTTGAGGCCCTATAGTTAGGTTAAATAGTGAAGTATCAACTCTGAGAGCCGAAACCCATAAGAATCTTAAGGCGTTATCCATCATTGATAAAATGTGTTATCTGCAATTGGTTCAAAATTTCGTTGCGGGACGACCGTCTATCCACTTACTTTCTTAGCAAAAATTTGCTAACGATACGACATAAAGTTATTAAGCAACAAATTTTATTAATAACTCACTATAATTATAACTCAGTATAATTCAATACTTCAGTTATTGAAACTCCACGTACAACATAATTTATAAGTTATCAATAATCTTTGGAAATCATAAACTCAAACATTCAAAAACACAAATCGCAGTATAAACGCGTTCAAAAGTAACCTACATACAAAAGTATGTTTCGAAACCAAGGTTGGTGTTGTGAAGGAAAACATGTGACGCTCACGTAAATGTACTGTAAATAATGTAAACGTAAATTATACTGTAACCGGAAATGTATTCTTTATTGTAAACACGAGTGAATGATTTACGTAGTATTGCGGCGAAATATTTCACACTGGCATAGTATCTGCTCGTGAACTTATTTATAGTATACAGATAAAAATGTATTTTACACAACACGAAAACGTAGGCGTATTTAGAGATAAAATGTGAAATTTCTTGTGTAAAAGTAGATAATATACCTAATCATTTTCTTTATTACTATTGTGAAACGAACACTTTGTGAAAACGCTATGTATGTAGGTATATAAAGTCAAGTATAAGTAGATAAAGTCAATGATGTATTATACGTAGATAGGTTTTTCCCGGCTCTGAGATTATTATATATTCTGTGCGTAGTATTATTATACGTTCTGTGTATCAAGTAAGGTAATCGCCCGACTCGTCTTCAGTCGCGACACGTCGGGCAACGCTGTTTAACACGTGTCGTGACTTGCCTTCTCTTTTCTGTGCTTTTAGTTTATATTCAATGACTACAACCTACAAAGGTTATGCCCATATCTTGTCAGTTCATTTAAAAGTTTTGTTGGTGCATAGGTATGGTATAAAATAACTAAACAACCGACTTCTCTTACTACTCTCTCGAACAATATAATTATTACTAAACTACTAAAGCAAAGTAAATAAAGCCTGCACTTAACGGTCCCGTGAACGAATGCACGAGAAATGTGTCATTACGTGAGAAATGACGACGGATTGTGAAGCGATTTACACCTTGTGAAGCGATGTACTCGAATTGCACACCCAAAACGATGACGACGACCACTCCACCAAGTGATAACGACTAAAGAAGAAGAAGAAGAAGAAGAAAGAAGAAGAAGAAAGAAAGAAGAAGAAGAAAGCAAAGTTGATTATTTTTGTAATACCATCTCTAAAGTATCTTCTTTAAGGTACATACATATAAATTAATTGTACACCCTAAGAAGATCAGTTTTTCTTGAACAGGTTCAAACATCATTTAATCTAGTAAAAAGTAATTAAATTTCTGTAGCCAACATTGAAAACGCAACTACCATTAAAACTAAACAATTACAATATAGAGTAGTCATCAAATAATATAAAAAGACTACGAAAAATCTTATTATCCAAAAACCATAAAGCGAATGAGCACAAGACACAAAAATTTCAAAGATCATCAAAATGCTCGCTCTCGGTTCCTGAAGCATCCATAACTCCACGATTCCTAAGTTTTCGCATTTACACTTATAAAGGCAATTTCTCTCACCCTATCACGTAGGTCCCATTACGGTTCAACATAGCCACAGCGGAAACAGACTAGTGGGATCTAGAAATGTAAAATTTGGTGATATGTGCTTTGATATTGTGAAATCAATCATTACCTAACTGTTTACTGCTACCACAAAAAGTAAACATGTAAGAAATTTAACAAAAGAAGTTCTTATCGCTAAATGTAATCCCTTCCAAATAACTTTAGAATGAGTGAAGTACAAGAACAATAGGGGATGGTAGAAATGACACTTGTGATCTGTCACAACTTGTTTTAACATGTTAAAAAGAAAAAAACATAGTATAATTATACTAAAAATTAAATAAAACTTTATATGCTAAATTATTACAAGTTAAATATTATTCAGCAAAATTAAAGACTGACAATCTCCGCAACGTACAGTGCAGATGCATCAAATAAATCTGTATGCGGTAATTTTCTAGTAGAAAACACTTGTTTTGTATGTCAAACGATGTACGCATTTGCGTAAGTCAAAATCACTTTTTGTAATAGAATGGTTATAAATGGAGAAAAATGTATACAACCGTAATAAATAACTTATTTTACCGAGGAAAATTATTACAGCAAAAATATTGGAAATCTTTATTGCATTAGGAATTATGAGAAACCATGGTAACATACTCATACAGCAAATGAGTACAAAATACTTAAAAATATCAACCATCATAGAAATATTCGCTCATTTTTTCCTGTTTCTGGAGCATCCATAACTCCTACAATTCCTAACGTTTCCCATTTAAACCTAGCCCAAGTTAACATACTCATAAAGCCTAACTGTGACGCACCCGTCCAGGTTTTGAAGTTCCACGGATAAATATCTTGTCGTGAGCGAATGCGCCTGTTAACACGTAACAAGGTGTGGAGTACAAGCTCACCAACACACAAGTCATGATCAGGTCTTAGCGAGTTATTCGCCGACCGCTGACCTCTCCACCAAAAGGGAAACAGTCTTAAGTAACACACAACATTAAACAATGAAACAAATAAATAAAAATCATGGTACTTTTAAAATAAGGTTGGTTTTAGATCGGCGATGTAGCATTGGTTTCGGTGGTAGTAATTTTAAAGAAGAAACGTCGGTATGTGATAATTTGTACGCCTCGTTGTAGTATTATCTCTACGTGAGATTCGTCTAACAAGTACGGAATAAGTATAAATAAGGAAATGTTATAAACCGGTTTGAATTGGGTTAGATCGTAATTATAGTTGGGGAACTGTTTGGGATTTTCGATTCGCAAAAGTTTGGAAACTGTTTGAATTTAAAAGCAAATGCCGTATCGGAATCCAATTAGGATGTGGATGCCGATGGGAATTTGGTCGATTAAAATTGGTTCAAAGTTACTTTTATACGTTAATTACATGGACGAAATACTTACTACCATCATCATCATCATTTCAGTCACGAAATGTCAACTGCTGGATGTATGCATGTCCCGCATGGATTTAAAAACAGATGCCTCGACGCCAAAAACCCATGTACGTGTCAACGATCTGAGGTATCTTTATTTTTTATTAATAGGAAAGTACATTAACTTAAAGTAGTTTAACTACAACAAAAAATACAAACTAAACATAATAACTAACTAACCTACTAAACAAAAAGCAAATATATTTAGTCTCCAGATTCCGATAAAGGTCTAAAGATATACCTACTTATCTTGCTACATTACTTGTCTCATAATGAATGAACTCTGCTAAAATGTTTACAACAATGCGATATATCATTGATAATTAAGTATATACATTCTAGCAGAGTTATAAAAATCAGAGCTCTCATTAGACACCAGGTATTGCCATTACTTTTTTAACTATAAACTGATGTTTATAGTATCAAACAAGAAGCTTTGTATTGTAATGTGCAGCTACGGAACCTTAAACTGTGCATGTCTCGACACGCACTTGGCCGGTTTTATTTTAATTCAAAGATTATTTATTTTAAACAGTGCTATGTTCTCCAATTTTAATTATGAACATAAAGCAACAGTATTAAACTGTGGCGTAATCAGAGTAACGGCATGAAAATACCAATCAATGGCCAATCATTGAGCCTCATTCGAGAGCAATCAGAATTCCCGGCTTCCTTTAATTCCATTAATTGCCACTACGTTTTAGCGAAACAAACAAAAATACCACAGCACGAGCGTAGTTAGGAGATGATTCGGAACGTAAACTCAACAAGTACGTGTATTTATGCAGAAAATTAAACAATAAAACGCTATCGTAATATATACTACTTATACGTAAAAGCACAACCGGTTTCTTATTATTTTTGACTAACGAAGATTTTTTTTATTCGTGACAGGCGGTTGACGTGCGGTTGACCGCCAAGTCACCTAATGTGTTAAGAGACATAATTGCGGTCGGCCATTATAGACACCCAATTATATTTATTACTTAGGAAGCGTATTCCATATTTTAGCGTCACGCCTAATAAAAGTGGAATTAAATGTTTTAGTTCGAGATTAGTCAAATTTCGGAACAAGAACGCTTTTTTGTCTTTCTTAAAATTCGATAGCAAAAAGAAAATGGTAATAAGTTTTTTTTTGTTTTATGCAAGATAGATCTACGATTGACCAACAACTCGCCTGATGTTAAGCGACGGTGTGGCCGAGGATGGAGCTCGTCGATATGGAAGATATCTATTCACTCTAGCCTTGAAAATCCCAAGATCATGTAGATCACACACTCGCCCAAATGAATCCGATAAAAAATGAATAAACTTTGCGGCAATGCTCCTAGCTTAAGAGCTTAGTTTAAACAAGAGACTCGTTGATGATAAGTTTTTCGACATGTTTCTCGATATAATCCAACGACTGGTATAAAAACAATATCAATATTTAGCCCCTGATCTATCCCAAAGGCGAAAATAGTACACACAAAAATTTTGATAATTATGAGCAACCTCTAAACAAACATCTATCACAAAAATTACGCAAATTTAAATGTTTTTGGAAGCAGACATAAATACGGCTTATTTTTCATTTCTTTGGCACCGTTTTACAAAATGTAACCCTTAGTACGCCCGCAAAATACAGGAAAAGGTTTCGCTAATTGAATAACGTGGCTTCAATATGGACAAATGAGTATCCATGGTGACCCTTTTCATTCATTAATTAATCCCAAATGAGTAGGAATCGGCCATAATGGACTACTGATTGAAATGAGTTTGTGGTCACAATTAACTAAGAGTACAGACACTCTCACATGCTAAAAGGTGAAACTGAAAGATTTATTTTAAAACTGTACTATTTATTTTAAACAGAAAACGAGCATAAGTTTTGCCTGATGGTAAACAATACATTCCATATGAAAACCTGTAGCTCTAGTTATGTCACTGATGTTCTGTTAAACCTGAATAACTCATAAAAATATCCCTTTTAGCTCTTTATTGAATCTCGCCTGGTAGCTTAATCTTGGTTTTTTTTAATGTAGTAAATAGGTTTGGGCTTGACCGCCAACTCACCTGATGATCCGTGGATGCAAAAAGCAGAAGAATGTTAATGAGTAGAATTCCATAGATTTGATTTTTATGTTTATTTGCAACAGTTTTATGACACCTGATACTTTGAACTGCAATTGTCTAATTCTTGTAAGGCAATGCACTGCCCTTGTCACTCGTAATTAAATTTCTCTCGTATCTCTAGAAATTAAGGGTATTACCGAAAAACGTCTACTACGTCTACTCTAAATTGATCAAGGCTCAAAATATTTTGTCAACTTCTCGCGGACACGTAAAGACATTTGCTGAAATAAGACAGAGAATTTGAGATATTGATCAAAGTTGAGTAACGTTTTTAACCAAAAAACTTTACTCAGATTTAATTATGTAAAATGTCTTTGGAAATATTACTTCTCAATCCAGGAAATAGTACAATGCATAAATATATGCTTTGAATTTGAAACACTAGCAAAAGTGTGGTACTTCCCCAGGCGGACTCTAAGAGACCTATTACTGCAAAGTAGTACTTACAATAAATTTGCTATTAATTTAATCAGTATCTAGCGAAATACTACTAAATTTTGTAGTCAGGACTGAGCATGATTAGTATTTATTTGTGTTCGCCGCTATAGAGAATACATTAGTGAATGAAAATGGATTACTTTTGCGGCTACAATAAATGAATGTCGAAAATATTAAGTGTACCGCGAGTTGCATTATTATTTTGAAATTGTGGTTTTATTGCAGTTGAAACTATTCGCCGATTATTTGGGAAATGCTTTACCTATCAAATAAAATTTGTAATTGTGTGTATATGTTGCCTAGATCTGATCTATTTAACATTTCGACGTATGTATTTATTTGAATTTACTTTTGTTTTAGGGTACTTTTATTATTCATAGCTGCGGTTCACTGCGGTATTGTAAAGGTTGATTATGCTATTAATTTTTTGGACACTTCACACGAACTCCTCATAGTAAGTACAAGCTTTGCTTAGTTTGGACTAGATGGTGTTGTGTGAAATGTCCACAAATATTTATTTATATTATTTATTTATTTATCATGCCATACAGAAGCAACCCTTGAAGAGGCATACAGCTAATTAACACTAACCCATTTTATAGGTAGAGCGTTATACGTGGATTAATGCAAATTAGATACCCCTTAATTACCCAGGCAGCCCAGGCAATAGAGTAACATAGCCTCCACATAACAATAACATAAATTAACCTTACTTCATTAGGTTATTAAGCACCCATGCTTAAACGTATACGTTGGGTGGAATAGTAGGTATATTGAGGAGTATCTACGTAATATATTATATGAGTATTTACATATCTAGTATTGGATACCGAGTATTTGGTTTGCGTCCGCAATGTAGGGTTTGAATACACGTGTGAACCGTCTATGATTATTATAACTGATTAATGTATCTGTTATATAATTAGGTATGTGTAAAGTGAAATAATGATCTTTTAAATAATCGTGTGTAGTAACACTAATAATCTATACAACCGTTAATCTATTATTCGTAGAATCAGTTCGTACATATTTAAATATTGATTATTTGTAACGAATGTTCGTACTAAACATTCGATTTTATTTATAAAAAATATTGCTTTTTTTTGTCACAAAAAAATAAACTAAAACTCTGGTTGGTCCGTTTAAGAATCAGATATTTAGTAAAAGTGTCCTAAGTAAGTATCCCAGTATCCTTGTACCTAGATCTATACTTTCGTACTATTATTGAAAGTACTGTTCAGTGTTCGACTCTAATACAATTAACTGATTGGCAATTTCGTATGGTTAGCGATGTCAGACCGAACCGGGTAATTGCGCTTGTATATGGACAAAGACAATTAGTGGAGGGCTCTGATTGGTAGGCAGAGGGGCGCTATTAACTCTGAATGCAGGATTGCGAATTGGCAGGTAGTTTATTGTGGTCTAGGTTTATCTGTTGGTTGTAAAAGTACATTTTGGACATATTTTGAAGGATCATCTAAGACATTTTATTCTATGAGAAAAAATCTGTAATTGCGAAAAGAAATCAACTGATATATATATAATTTATTCGATATTTTTGAGTGTATTACATGCTGAAGTATCTACAAATTTCTATAAGTATTTTTTTTATTTATAATTTATTGAATGGAAAAATAGTACATTATGATACAAGTGTGCTAAGTTAGTCATTACAGTCGAGGCGTAATTGTAGCCCGGCCGAAGGCGAGGGCTTAATTGAGCCAAGAGTGTAATGACCATAATGCACACGCGTTTCATACGACGTTTTTCAACACAGTTGCGAGGAAAAAAACACCCGTTTATGACTGAAATATTTAATTTAAGTAAAAACGCTTTGTTGAAATTAAAAAAAAAACTGTAAAGACACTAGTGCGTAATAGAAAAGTCAAAAGCACGCGTGTTTTATAGAATACTTTTCGGCCATAAAAACGGCTGAATAAGGGCCACTTTACGAGCAAGTGTGTTGAAAATTATATTAATTTTATGAAAGTATACCTACATACTAATACTATAAAAAATAGCAATATTTATCATAATTTTGAGATTAGTAAGTTAGATTATTAAGTAAACATTAAATGTATTTCAAAAAGAGAAGTATAATTTTTTATACACCTTTTGAGTATATTTTATCGAACATTTCGACACCTTGTATACAAGACTTACGTATCTATAAAAAGTAGGAAAAGTATCCAAATTCGAGTTTTTAAGTTATTTTTAATGGCTTCTTTACCAATTTTTTTTTAATGAAATTGAGCTCCACATATTTACGCACTGCGTACTTAGGTACTTGTGTGACTCCTTATAAAAACGTCTTAGTAGCAAAGCGTCCAAAGCATAAACTGTCTAATGAGCAAATTTTTACCTTGTGCCTTGCAATTTTTGTTTCTCAAAATCGAAATGAAGTGTTCTTACATGATAAGCACAGACATAGTAGATGGAGCATGCGATTTCATTTATATGAAAACCTTGCGTGCCACATTTGGTACCGACTGTGACGTCACATAAACGATTTTGTGATGTAATGATCCATCCGCGCGCTTGTAGGCTAGTAACTAGTTGACAAAATATCGAATAGGAAGTATATATCACCTGGAATTAAATAAATATTGGTCGTTAACTGCGATTTTACGTACTTGACACGCTCGTTTTGACACGCTAGGTACATACACTTGGGGTATCTATAGAAGTCTATTAGTGGAGGGAATCTTTTTTATACAATGACAAGTATTTTAATTTAAGGGTAATCTCACTACCCTGCTGCGTGTTGTTTGTAACTGTACCTATCTTGAACTCCAGGCTAAGCGTATTTGCTGGGTTTTCACAACCACTTAACATCTGTTGAGCTGTGGTCAAATAACCTGATCTATTACCTAGAAAACTTTGCTAAATTACTTATTAATGTACGTTACTACACATAGTGAATAAAATTGTCTATACATTATTGTGAATGCATATTCTTTAAGATAACTTTAGCTGTTTAACTTTGTAGCCACATATTTTAGTGTTCGTGAGAAATAGATAAAATAGGAACGTGATTATCTGTAGAATGATAAGTCGTCTTTAGGATACATTAGCATAAATAATAAGAGTATGACTGATATAGATAGGAGCACGTAGTACTTAGTATATAAGCTTAGTTATTTGTTACAATAAATTAGACCGATACCAGCATGTGTCTCAGTATCACCAACCCTCCAGGCTCCGGCAAAACTTCAAACTGTCTCAAATTTCCTAAGCCAGTTTAAGGTTCAAACATTAAATGATGTACGATAGGTGTGCTTACAGATGTCAACACGCCTGGGAAACGAATGTAGCTGGCTGCGACGCAATGGACTATGCGGGGGGAGTCGGGTTACATACTGGATGGAAATAAACGGAAGGTTTTGAGTGTATATGGAGAAGGCATTGGTTTATTAATAAGTGCTTTTGTTACTGACAACGCGGGTAACTTTGACTCTGTGTCAAACATACCCCTTTTCAAAGGTTCTTGATTTTTTCCCGAAAGATTACTAGTTAAAACGACTATTTAATTAAATAAGTCAGTATTAAAATAAAAATGTATTGTTTGTATTCTACTATTTTGTAATAATTAAAAGTTTATATTACAATGAAGCTGTAAGTTGTTAACGCAGAGACGCAATGTTTAATTAAATAAGTTACTTGATTACGTTGACAGTATAAAATAAAACAAATTGTGTTCCGGGTTTGTGTAAACATTACTAAGTACATTAATTGTAAGCGATGCTATATATACAACATATACTATGTACCGCCGTAGGTTTCTTCTAGGCAAGCGCGCTCCATCGTAGACCGTAATTGTCGCTTAAAACCAGGTGAGTTGACGGTCAAGCGTAAGCCTATCGTCGAATAAAAAAAACTACTGATGATTTTTATAGGGTGAACAAGCTTTTCCTATACAATTGACAGTTTATTAGTGCGCCAAAACGTTTTTTCGAGTGTCTTCAATAGGTAGGTACCTACTTGTAGCAGATGTCAACTCGCAAGTTCGCGAATATTCGTGCGTAATTTTTGGATAACAAGTGTGTATATTAAAAGAAAAATAGAATACCTGACTGCAGAAAAGCAGTTTTTGCATTCTAACGTACGATTTCATTACGCTTGATACGCCGTTGAGTATACGGTTTTTATGAAAAAGTATGCGCAAAATCGCTGTAAAAGATTATAAATGCGTATTCTTTAGAATAATTCTAGTAAAATCACTTGTTTATTACGAAATAGTTCGTTGGAGATAAAGAAAAAACAACCTTATTTGCGAGAAATATATTTTTATAAAAAATATAACCAATATAACCAATCAACTCTGGAACCGAAGACGAATCTAACGGCTCCTCGCACATCAAAATCGGTCAAGCCGTTTAAGCTGTACGCTGTGATATAGAAACATACATACACTCGATAAACATAATCCTCCTTCTTACACAGTCGAGTAAAATAATGGTCTGTTCAGATCACTACTGACGCTGCTGTTTGTATGGCAGTTTCAAAGCTATTGCAAAACTAATGAACAAAAATACTGAACACCAAATACAGACGTCACAATTTGCACCAGGATTTCCTCAAGCCTAACAATTGTCTTATCCAACACCAGCCTTCTTACCTCTAAGTTTCCATAAGAAACTCACACAAGGTAACCCAACCCGCGCAAGCCGCAGTGGCTGTCTTTAAACCGCTCCAGTGTTCACTGGTCAACTTCACTGGCTCTGGAATTTGGTGACGTAATCCGATGACTGATGAATGCTGTGACAAGAGAAGCCTTTTGAGGCAAACTATCTATAACTAACACATAAGTGTTTTGTTAGTTACAAGACGTTCTTTGAACGCTATAGCTACTTGAAAGATTCCTGTATGGCCTTTGAGTACTGACCGTTGGTCGTTGGTTGGTCACTAACCGAATAGGAACATCTGTAGTACAAACTGTATATTGCTACAAGTAACTACAGATTTTTATATGTCGAATTAATCATCAGTACCTGGGCGACCGAGCTCTACTCGGATTTTTTATGACTAAAAATACGAGCAAACCCGGGTTCACTAAAAATTTAGTCTAGCAAAATCGACTTATCGTCTCTAATCTACCTACAAACCAAATTTCATTAAAATCGTTAGAGCCGTTTCCGAGATTCTTTTATCTACTAGTTTGTACGGAACCCTCGTGGGCGAGACTGACTCGCACTTTTTAGGTACGGAACCCTATAATTGTACTTCACATATTTCTGGAAATGTAAGGTTCTGTCAAAGAATGTATTATCTCGTATAATAGAACCACTAAAGCCAAAGCTTTGAAACAGGAAATTGCTGGAGCAAATTCCAGAATATTGCTTTGAACTAATTGTTCTCATTAAACTGTGACGTATAATTAGATATGACATAGACTTCATATAATATGTATTAGTACGGTTCTCTGCTCAGTAGTTTGCAACGATGAGCCTCTAGCATAATAACATGTGATTAATATAATTGACTGTTCAAGTGTTCCTCAATGGGTAAGATCCTAATAAACTAATAGTTTCACATAATAACTAGGTTCGCTATTGAATTTGCTAATTGACTTTGAATTAGAACACTGGCGATAATCTTTTGATGAGAGTGTCTTTACTGGACTAATATTTATAGTTTCGGCGCTCTGTCGGTAGTAAAATGTTCCCACGTTATATATAGGAAGAGATATTATACACCCTATTTAAACGAGAGAGTTCTCGCTCGAACGTGGCAACATTTAAAAAATATAGAATTGCTTAAACGTTTAACGAAAAATCTGCTATGCAAATAATAAGATAGACTCTTGCGCACACTCGCCGAAATGAATCGTATCTTCTTAGCACTTAGTAGCTTCTTGGCGTACCAATCAACCGGCTCTAAAGCTTCCAACTGATATTTGGCTGATCCGTTAAAAAGATGGTGTAGCAGTAGTATTTCACTCACGATTTAATATAGTATACTTAGATGAAGCAACTGTCCCGGTAAGAAGTAGCGCTTAAGGATACCCAGTTTTTGCTAGCTAATTGAGCTTTAGATTTGACGTAGGTCCCGTAGTTCGATATCGAAGTTAATCTGGCAGCTCAAGACGGTCTATCACTGTTACACATACAGTCGGAAAAGTGGAAACTCTTTTTGACGGAGAAAAGGTAAGGTCACACTCAACGCCTACAGACACACTTTTTGGCGTTAAATTTGACGAGATTTTCGTCATTTTAGTTGGAAACAAAATGGTTTAAATAGAGATGCTACATTACATATACATAGTTCGCTAGTCAAAGGGATGTGATCACAGAGTTGAAGAAAATTATAGAATATTACAGACATAAGTATACTAAATAATCAATGTATTAACGACAAACAGTTGTATGCGTAAATACAGTGTAATACATGTGTAAGCGGCGGGTCATTGTACCTGCCGCTATAAAAACATTTTTTAATTAATAAAAATAAAAATGTGTGTTTTCGTAACCTTTAACGAACTTTTCTGTACCTAACAAATAAACGATTTTGAATGAAAGATACTAAAGAATACTCATTTAAAATATATATTTTAGCGGCTTTGTGCAAATTTTGTCACTAAAACATACACTGAATAGCATGTTAAGCGTAAATTAGATCACACAAATCATCATCACAGAGTCACATTTTGTTTTTATTTGTATATAAATACTTCTTTAACCATTCTACCAATAACAATAATGTACCTAACATTACATAATGTACGTTATTGTAACATGGGTAAACTTACCCCAGTTAGCTATTAGTTACTTAAATTTAGTATTTAACTTTTTATTTTAACACAATCTGGGGTCAAGCCCGGTCTTTTGGTGGGCAACAGTGGGGCCAAAGCTAACACTGAGAGGCCCTTTTTACATGTAATATAAAAATACATAATAATTTATTATTTCGATGATACCCAACGATATTATATCGAGAACATCATTGGTGATACCTAATAAAACTCTACAAAGAGTACCTTACTAATATGCGTAATTTAACAAATCTTTCCGACACGCAACAAAATGAAATTCAAGACTTAATCAAGTCCTGCATTACCTCCACCTACACTCAAATAATCGCTAAAATCCTACAAAAGACGGAGACAAACTTTGATAATATTAGCCTCGGAGGAAAATTTAGAGCGTGTTTGTTGAGATTTTGTTAAAACAAAAACAAGAGGAGATATTACGTGAGTACTTCATTACAGAAGGCTTACCTAATTCCATACCTTCTAAAACCTGGGCGCGAAAGGGATTACATTTTTTACCTCAGAAAATAGGCGTACCATAAAACATGGAGAGGATTAAATACGCGCATTTGGGCTGTTATGTGCTTATGTATAAAAGGAAAAGTATCATTTTATGTCGTGTTTGAAGAATGTACGGAATATAACGACAATACAGGATAAACATATGGAAAACAAACAAAATACATGCACGCAGTGTTTTGTACTAATAAAAGCTGCTTGTAGAACCGTTTTTATGAAAAAGAGTAATCTTACAAGAATAGGATTAAATCATGAAATAGAGGACTTTTATGTTTAATAAAATATTGATAATATTTCCTGTGATAAATTCTCTCATAAAATCTTTTAATATAAACTACAGTTGAATATCGCAGATTTCTTGAAATTTAAGATGGAAATCTTAACGTGGTCGCAATTTTGTGTGCTTTAAAATCTAAATAAACTTGTGTTTTTTCAGGTTTTAGTTTTATTTTAAGTTTATTCAGGTTTTAAACATGTTCAGGCATACAAACATGTAAAATGTTTGTATGCCTGAACAAGTTCAAGACAGCAAAATAAAACCAATTATTTTTACGAAAACAATTCTAACGACATTTTGTGTATGTATCAAAATTAGTCCAGCTGTTTAGACTACAGCATGCAGAAGGCTGTTTGGAAACATACCCACACCCAAAAACATAGAGGAACTTATATCCTCTAGAGCAATGTATATGCGTAGTATTATTATATGTTCTGTGGTGTAACAGAAATGACATTTGTTATTTAAGTTTTTGTAATTGTAAAAATCCACAGTTTAATTAGGCCCCAAACATTATAATAAATTAGGAATACTTAGTTTGGGTCTACACAAAATGAATAAAAAAATCGAAAAATCATTTGCTCAGATGTATCTCTGGCCATTTTTAGCGCCAACACAGTCTAATCCAGCATATTGTTGTCACAATCTATTACAGCACTACTAAATCTTGTTTATAAGTATTAAAATGTTGAAAATATTGCGTACTTCACAACAAAGTAGTTGAATATTTTGATGCGCGTAAAGTAATGCAAGGCGGTGACTGCTCATATGGAACCATAAAATGCACTGCACTGCACGGGTGATTCAGTCAAGTGTATTAAATTACAGGTAATAAAAAACTACAATGGGTGGTAAAAGAAGAATACACTGCAAAGCTTGAGGGTTCCAGGGAGATTTTATGCGACGTTATATTAAGAGGGAAGATTTATGTAAAATCCTAGTACGTCCCGGAAAAGTGGGATAACTCTAAATGTATATTTTTTTTAGATAATAAAGTAGATTTTCGATTATGTAGTGAAATTTTTGATTTGGTTGCATTATATTTGAACAAAACACTGTTCACTAAATATTACTTTAAAAGCAACGTAGCAGAAGTATAATTATCATTAATTTTAATTTTTATTCCAACTGTTTAATTTATCTAAAAAAAATATTAATTCTTTTTAGTAATTTGTCAAATGTTATTTTATCGTTGATGTATTTTTTTTTATTTATTAGCGATATATTTTTAAGTTACATATGTGCTTTTTAGCGCTTGGCTGCTGTTGTTTTTAACGTTGGGCTGCTGCTGTAGTACGCTCGTTTTGCATTTTGTGCTATAGCAGTTCTCGAGATGAACACCATAATATTATTTTATGTTTTATTATTTTGCTGTACGCTAGCATGTTAGTTCGCTTCGCTCGCTCAGCTCGAATATTAAATTGTCTCAGTTCGAATCTAAAATAATCCACTGATTAGAGTCACGGTATTATTTTGTAATACCGGCAAAATGTTTGCTTCGCTCGCGCGTTGTGTTGTCGTAGTCACAACCTAACCTAACCTAACCTAACCTAGTATAGTTTTAGTAATACGCATAGTAATTAATCGTTTGCAGAACGTCGGAGAATTAACAGGATATCTTCTACGGCTAGTGGCATTATATTTCTAAGTCAGTCAGAACTCTTAATTTTGTATATACTGTTAGTAACTGGGTATTCGAAATTATAAGATTCCTTGAGAAATAATTTTACCAGCAATTCTGTCCAAGCTCCAAACTTCTCAACTCTTCATCATTGTCATAAAATTCTCTAGGTCAGATCGAGAAACAATCTCTATTTGCGTCAAAGTTTCTACTCTATATATTTATGCGGCTGGAAGGTCCATTTAGGATCTTTAGATTACACAAGTTTTCAAATTAGATCGAATTATACATCCAAAGTCGGATTCTTTGGAAGTTCCTCTGGAGTACCAATAAATTCGGAGGGAACAAATAACTTGAGTTGCAAAATTGTCTGCAAGTTAATTGTTGAAGAGGGAATAGACTTTACAACTTTCGATAGACGTTGCGGACGTTTTTTGTTTAATAATCAGACTTCAGACTATTTACCATTTTCCAGGAGTTTTGATTAAAATTTTATTTCAAAAATTCAAATCCATTTTTTTTTTGTAGAAAGCAAAAACATTGATTTAGAAAAATACAAACATTAAAAAAGTAAACACTACCTAGAAATTGTATATATACCCGACATGATCAACTCCGTGGTCAAATTAATAGAGCCTTCTAATGGTTGGGATACAGCGGGTTCAACTCACGTCGTATGTTGAAATTTTTTGAATTGTCTGAATATTTGTAAATCTTTAAGTGTTTTTTTTTTATAAATACGTTCATCATCATCATCAACCATTGTCCACCCATTTTGATATTGCTGCCCATTGCTGAGTATAGATTTGTTTCGGTCTATTTAGGTACATTTAAAGTTGTAATAAAGTCCTTGGCTCAAGTTTGCCATGAAAATGATTCACTGGTATATTATTATTATTATGCAATAGATATACGCCTACGTAAACTACTCTTATTTAAAATTGTAAAAGGGTTTTGTTTTGTTTCCAGCCCTCAACTACCATGCAATAAAAAATATACTTACATTAAAAATATAACCTATTGCAATTTATACCTATTAGAAATGTTTTCTTTAAGTAATTGCCTACTTGTTGCTTCAATAAACGAAACTTTAATCACGGCAATATAAGTTGAATGACAAGGTTAGTGTTGTACCTTTCAGGTATGTTAATGTGTTCAAAAATTATCGATAAACTGAATTTGACAATATTAACATAGTAGCTAATCCTGACAATGTAATTCGTAGTTACTGTATAAATTCCTATCCAAATAAAATAAGGATTTTTAAACTTACAAAATATTTCTTTTGTATTTTAATCTAATTTCATGCATTTTACAGAACAAAAATAAAAAATATTTTCTAAGGTTTTCACGATTGTTACTCACTGAAACGAAATAAATTTTAACGGATTCACCGCGTTTCTTTTACATAATTTTATAATCTGACATTTCTTTTAAATTTGTTCCATTTAAAAAAAAAACGTACTTTATTTTTCATATATCCAAATATTTCGTCTACAATGGATTCATAATAAATAATGTTGGTCTAATTTCTTGATTCGTACAGGATATGAGTGGAACTACCTTCTCTGTTTTCTGAGAATTACAATTTTAACGTTTTCAAAGCTAGAGTGAGTCTAGATGAAGCTATCGTCTAGATTAACCATGCTTTGTTCTCGGCCACACTGTGTTTCACCATTAGGCTAATTTGTGATAAAGTATAGATCCATTTCGTTAACAAAATCGCAAATATCATGCTGTTTATAAAACAACGTACCACTTTGTGTACCGATATCGATAAAAACATCCGTGTGCACTTGCGCAGCCCTATCGAACCCGCCCGCGGTTGTACTTCCACAAATTACACACTGCGCCCGCTTACTCTTCAGTTTGCACCTATCGCTCGTTTTGCAAATTTATATGAATCATTATTGGCTTGAATTACAGTACGGACGTCGTGAGTCGACGCCGACAGACGTGAGAAGTCATGTTCGGTGCCGATACAAAATACAACACGTACTTGCCATGATATCCATGTTGGTGTTAACCTTAGAACCTGCTTTGTTGACCTTGTTGTGGTGTGATCTCAATCTGACAATAACGAATATAATCTCAGATAAATTGAATGTTGAATTTGATAATATTTTAATTCGGAGTTATGTCTAATAGGTACTATATACTACCTACGTGTATATCAGTTTTCAACCTACTTAAAAATGGTTCTCAATTCGACTATACTTTGTATTCTTTGATACCCGATAACTCTGTCGCTTAGGATGCGGTTTAGATATAAATAGATTTAAAAAAATAATTGAAAGGATATTATTTTCAGGTAAGGCACACGGGCCACTGGCCACAACCACAAAACGCCGCCACCAGCATATTTCCTGTAGTTTTCATACATTTTATATAGACTCGCCGCACACGGTAGGTAAACGCCGGTGGTCGCCACTCGCTACAAACACCGCTTCTCGCTTCTTGTGGCCCGCATCGGTTTCTAAACGCCGATACAAAACGCCACCACACGCCAGTCGCGCGAGTCCCTACCCCTCTCTCTCTTACCTCAGTTAACCTGTTTAAGTCGAACGCACGTAGTCTGTTGCTGATTGAAATAAATATGCCAGCCTTTATTTTGTATATTTTCGGGTTAAAGAATTTTATTTTCTCAAGAAGAATTAAGATTCACTTATTTGAGATTACATTTCATTAAACTTATTATTGTTAAACGTCTTATTTTATTTATAAAGTGCTGGAACGCACTTGTTGCAAAACCTGTTCTGCGCTGTGACACCGAACAAACGTATCTGGAAGTGGCAATTAAACAAAAATCATGTTTTTCGAAGCATGTTTTTAAGTATATTTTCGAGTGGGACTATTTTTAAAGTGTTAGCCTTCTTCGTCAGAGTTCATTATGATACTGGTTACAAAGTAGCAGCCACCGACCGTAGGCGTCGACCACCGACCACAAGTGGTTGTCACGCGCTGAAGCGCGACAACCACTTGTGCACGAGGAGCTAGAAGCGACAAAGGTAGCTGAAGCTACCTTTGTCGCTTCTAGCTCCTCGTGGCAGCGTTTGTGGCTGTGGCCGGTGGCCCGAGTGTATACTTAGTCTTATAGGAATTTCATTAATGTCGGTTAAATAGTTTGGTTAGAAAAGAAAAACTAGAAAAAATGTCATCGAAGTACACGTTGTTTTGGTTTTTTAAACTATAATAATCATATAATGAAAATCATATAAGTTGACTGAGCAGATGGCTATCGATAGACGTCTCCTTTAAAGAAATACTTAGAGATGTGTTAATTAATTATGGTGCACCCTTTTACCCAACTACGCAAGAAGGAGTTACTGCGACAAAGAAATACGCAAGCTTAGCAATTTATTTAACAATTTTCCTTATTTTATATTTTTTTAGTTTAAAGATTTTATTATATTGAAATAAAACATACATATAATTAATATAAATGAATAACGTTACTAATAACTAAAGCAATAAAAAAAAACAATTTGACGTTAAAATCTAAAACGATATATCTGCCCAAACGTGCCCATTAGGCTGCCGGCTGCTTATACGTTGTATGGCCAGAGATATTTTTCCTTATTATGTTTTCTGGAGCTGAATCAATATCCTTCAATTCTGTAATGCAATATTCAGATTAATATTCGAAGAAGCGTTTTGTTCCCCCTTACATTTACATTATAGCTCATATCCGTTATTTTTCCTTTGTATGAAATGTACAATAACTTTGATGAAATTATGTTTTGTGCGTTCCTTATATATAGTAGGTAAATTGAAGTAGGTAAATAATTTGCTCGATGAAAATTATATTTTTTATGCTTCACTATACAATAAAAGGGAATATTACTTAAATTTAAATTAACTAAACTTTATGTAAGTTATGTAGAATATCCCCTAGGTTCATACTTTAGTTTAGCGCTCAAATTCTTTTAAGTGTTTGGTGTTATCTCTGAAATTATAAATTAAATATCATAGTAATAAAATTAATATACAATATAAATATCGAAAACACCTAGTCAAGCTACGCCACGAGCGCTACCTACCTATAGGAGGTAATATACATACATACATATATAGTTACCCACAAGGGCGTCGCCAGCCCATGGCCCAGTTAATATTATGAAGGATGAGAAAAATATGAATTGTATAGGTACAGGTACAATTGCACGGCCTTAGGACTTTGGTTGCTTTGCAATTGGCTCCATTTTAAAATCTCTAGGGGGGGGAGCTGCCCCCCCCCTCCCCCTTGGCGACGCCCTTGTACCATACGTATATACATACATACAAAAGAACATTGCCTACCTTCTAGCTCAGTCGGGTAAAAATATTGTTTAAAGAAGAATCAGAGTCCAACATAAAATTGTTTGAATCTATTGTCTAGAATGTTGTAAAAGTTTTTATTCTCTGTGTCTGTCAAACATTTTGCTGTCAAATTAGTAGTCAATGTACATTATAAACATTGAATTTAATTGAATTCTCTTAGTTGTAAACAAAACCAATGTAAACTGAATAATGCAGAAGTTTCTCAGTTTTTTTGTAATACTAATATTAATTTACAGGATTACTTCTTTGTCTGGCAATGTATCATTCCAAAATATTGCACTAACATCAAATATTTATTTCACGAGTAATTCAAGAAACATACCAGACGAGTTTACAATCACAAGGCCTAATATTATTGTGCGTGAAGAATACCCCTACATTTATAAACATAAGTTCAGTGTAAATGAAATAAAAGATATCCCATTAAAAGCGCTTGTATTCGATGTAGAAAACGGTAACGCAAGGAAAAATCTCAAATCCGCAAAACTGACGTCGTTAGTCAAAGACTTTAGTCACATCATGAAATGTATTTCATGCTTCGGCTTTGGAACGACGTTAAGTGATGATAATTGTTATACTGGAGAATCGTAAGTAGTCCTATAATTTCTGCAGTTAATTTAGTTATTTCAAGGATTCAAATTAAGTCAGGATTGCACGCAGCTATGTAGAATTTGTGTGTGTCTACAATTCGACACAAATTCTGCGTAAAGAACGTACCTACTTGTGCGCGCTCGTGGATTTGAACCTCTTGAACTGTTTTGCCCAGATCGGGCATACCATCTCGCCTTACGGCATTTATCCGGCAGATCCGCCGTCATCGAATTGCAGCTTTACGCCGCCCTCATAATATCCACAATAGCGTATTTATAGCTCAAATATCATCATTGCTTCAACGAAAGGAGTAGAATTAGAAAGGTACTGAACGGTATTTCTACGAGTATTATCAGTGGCTTTCGTCGGCGTTTGTCAGCGATATATAAAAACTTACTAGAACTTATAAACATTCATAATAGGACCTCGATACCTGTAGGATTCCTCTTAGTACGATAGAACCCTAAAAAACACAGTAACCAAACCTTAAAATGAGATTTTATATTTCAAAAAATGTTGGTAGGTACACGAGTTCGAGAGGCCCGATGTTTATATGTGTTTGTTCTAAAAATGTGATGAGCCAGCCCCATTTAGTTCCAGATTAGACACAGTGAGTTGCGCTTACGGCGAGGCATGTTTTACCGAACTCAATCCTCAATACATAAAGAGAGGTTGTATGTTACGTTCAAGCTTAAATAGGACATTTGTATGCAAATGTCCCCTATGTAACGACAAACCTGCGGGCGATGTGACCTATTATGAGTATAAGACTATCAGCGATTGGAAATTCGATAACGAACGTCTTGAATTGCCGGTATTGGGAAATGAACTACTTTGCAAAGTCTGCGAAACGACAGGTCGGAGTCGGGTTTCTGATAAAATCTGCATTAATGGTTCAAGGTGAGCTTCAGTACGCTTAGTTCAGTGTTCTATCTATTCATGTCTTTTGCACTTCCCGCACCCCCTTACTACGGAAGCATTATTAAATATTCGTGATGCTATACTGTCTGTTAATTCTACCTTTAAATGGCATTAAGTACTTTTTGATCCGTAATAGGTAGGAAGTTGAAATTTTAAAAAAATATGAGTTATTACAGCGAATTTATCAACAAATAAAAATTATAACAAAATTAAAAAATCTGGGAGGTTTATAACAAACGTGTATTTTTCTGTTTTTTTTTTCTTTGGATTTATAGTAAAAACGGTAACGGTAACATATCCCAAAATTGACAAGATTATAGGATTATAAATCTGAAATATAGCAATGAATACCTACTAGAAACAGGTGAAGCGCGAGTTAAACTTACATTTTAAAAAATACTAGTGGGAAATTATTGTAGCAAGTTAGCACTTTCCTTTTGAAGCCGAAACAAAAAGAAAACAAATATTTTTTTGTAATGTTGTTAGAGGTTTTGTTGCATAGTAGTACGGAAGCTTCAGTTTTCGAGTGAAACTTTTTTTTTATGCAAGTATGTTATGAGCTTAACTCTTGCCTTTAACAATTCCACTCCAAATATTGTTCTCATTTGTTAAAAAACATTGATAGCAATATTCCAGTATCTGTGATATCAACTTGTAACATCCAAAAATGTCGCTGAAAACGTTGCCTTTCACACTTAGTAATTCATAGATATTCTATTTTAGTTATTATATTATTCGCCGTCATTCAATAACAATTATAACCTATTTACAAGTAAAAAGTAGGTAGACAAAACAAGTTTTGTGTACCTACACATCGTACTTGATAAGTGATTTCCAAAACACAAAATTATGCAAATCTTACTTTTAAGCTATTGCATAGCTTCTATCGCGGGCCTTGAGCGTGGAGACCGAATCCAGAAATTCCGTAACGAAAATAACCTAACACACCGCGCGTAAATAATGCGCGTATGCAAAGACTTACAAGACTCCTAATGCGATACAAAATATTGTTCCAAAAACTTAACACCAAAATCAGGTGTTTGCTAATGACAGGTCATAAACGTCATTTAATCTTAAACGTCATCTCATCGCAATCACTTCTCAATTCTTACGGTGCCAAGATGGTGAACTGTGTTAAACAATCTTGTAAAAATTACAAACTTCTTTAAAAAACTATGGAAAACATTATCACCTTCCATCTCTAAGTAACAAAAATATATTTCTAACAGTATAAAAAGCGAAATGAAACAAATTTTTACGTATTTGTAGCGTATGTTCGTGTCTCACCTATGACCACGGATGCTCCAGTGTTTGAAAAATCGGGTCTTAAATTATGTGAAATATACGCGATGAAATTGTTGAAATTTATTTCATTTCAATAAATAACATTCGCGAATATTAGTATAAAAAGCATATATGCATTTCATTTCATAAATTGATTTTATTATATAAACAAATTACTGCAAATAATTAGAGATGGGTCGATGTAATATAAGTTATCGATAACAATTATTATTTTTACGGACTTCAATAACGAGATTATCAGTTAGCTTATATTTTTCTTATATGTTACCCGCATGATTTCGTCATTTAAATTGATTTAAAATTCCTTTCAAATCTCAAAATCGGTCAATAGTTTGGTTTTTAAAACAAAATTGCGAATTTTGAAGTCGGTTATTCTAGTTTTGTGAACTATAATAATTATGATATGTGAATCATCATCATCATCTCAGTCATAAGAAGTCCACTGCTGGACATAGGCCTCCCCCTTGGATTTCTATATAAGCCGATTGGAAGCGGCTTGCATCCAGCATCTTCCTGCCACTTGTATAAGTTCATCTGTCCATTTCGTGGCTGGTCTGCCTACGCTACGCTTGCCGGGGCGTGGTGTCCACTCGAGAACTTTCAGCCCCATTGGCCATCAGTTCTATGTTCACTGCCACTTCAACTTGCTAATCAGCTGTGCTATGTCGGTGACCTTTGTACGTGAAACATGGTATTTGATTTTACGATAAATGTTTTTTTTTTATTCTCAAACTAACACAGCACCATGCTAACTATTCTGTTTAGATTTTCTAGTTGATGCTGTACAAGCAGAACATTGGGCAGATATAGTAAGGCGAAGCCAAAATGATCCTTGGTGGAAACCGAATTCTCGCTTAACAATTTGTTCAGTGAATTTCCACAATAAATGTAAATACATAACAAAAACAGGGCGCCAGCGTGTACAACATTGAGCAATACCTTCAAAGGTTACTTTGAATTATAAAATCATGATATTAATAACATTTATTCAAATTTAAATTTATAGTCCCGTAGAGAAGTTGGAATCACAGAATGTTCAAAATAATTTTCATTGAAAGTATTTAATAATTATGGTCTACTATTATGGTTAATAATGAATTTTTTGGTCTTAGTTGAAATGTAGGGGGGGGGGGGGGGGGACACAACTTTTTAACTTTAGCGAGCTATATCTCGCACATATCACATCTGAGACACGATAGGGTGGGGGGTTAAAAAATGATCCAGTCTTTATTGTAATTATGAAAAACCCAATCTCTATTTTAATTTTTTTTGCAAATTTTACTACGGCATTTTGTAGCGGCTCACAAAACACAATTATGTATAAAAATTTGTTTTTATAGGGTTAATAGTCTCCGAGTAAAAAGACTGTGACATAGGACAGACAGACAGACGGACATGACGGAATTATAAGGGTTCCCCGTAGTTACTACGGAACCCTAATAAAACGATGTTTCTTGAAACATTACAAAAAAAATCAAAAGAAAAAATTGGTACCTATAATTATTTATCGATATCGATACTTTAATACCTCTTGGTCTATCTCTGGTTGGTCTGTCATTAGGTTTTTTTTTATTTATTTCAGTATTGCCAGTATATGTTTTCTCAATTTCCCTTTATCATTTGTATTTACCTATACTATATTGTTTGTAAATAGGTGTGAAAATTTATTTATTCAGTAGAATTTAAAAAAATTAATTTGGTCCATTACTGGTGCTACGAATTAACCATTGACATACTTATCTAAGTATTGTGATAAGCCCATTAGATTTCGAGAGGCAGTAATGTGTTAATGAATACGGAGGCCAAAAATAGTGCTACGTTAACTACAATGTAGGAACTCTGCTATAGTAAAATAAACATTTGCTGTTTTATCCTATTTTCAAAAATGAAGTTCCGAATGAAATAGCTGGGCGTGGACCGTTGCACTCCAACAAAAAAAAACGTAATATATATTGTTTACCTGGCTGTCAACTGATGCGAAAGCAAAAAGAACCTTCGTGATCTTAACCTACATTAAACCTACCTACATAAAAATATAGTACAAAATAAAAATACATACAAAATAAAAATACATTAGATTCTTTTATAAAGTGATGAAAGTGGCGCCGCTGCCTGTTTCGCTCGCACGCGGTACCCATAGATATAAAATTATTTAAATTACTGATTTCATTTTTGATTTCAGATTTTCTTTCACAGTCATAAGAACACTATTACAATGTATTAACAGTAGCTGTTATTTTATATGTGATATTTTGACCGTGATAAACGTGTAACCGACAAAATTTTCACGTTTAAATCTAAATTTCGGTCAAAATAACAAATATAATAATTTTATAGTTTAAAAAACTGAAACAACAGACTTCAAAGTTACTATTATTTCAGTTATATGATTGTATGAATCTCTCATGGACCATTCTGACTTTAATCATTATTACCCGATCAAATCGGGAGATATCCTTTTCAAAGGCAACTTTGTAGATAAATTTGGCAAATGGACGTGTATCTACAGTTAAAAATAAATTTATAAAAAAATTAAGTGTCAAATTGAAAAAATAAAATTGGCTCGAATTTAAAAGGCGGTTTGTATGGAGATTATCCTTCTGGGTCCTATGTAATAGGGCGAATTCTGTGCGCGTATGCAATAGCTTTACCGCGGCAATCTCCGAGTGCCACACGTCTTTTATTTTTATTTTTTTTTGTTAAATTTATTCTTCTTATAATGTAGGTAGACTAATATATAATAGAATATAATATAATAATAGATAATACTAATATATAATAATAGACTAATCTACTTACTCTAAACAATTTAGCGTAAAGTGTTAGTTGTTTTTTGTTTTGTTTTCAGGGCTGATTATATGCTTTGTGGACATAACCAACTATGTTTCACTAACATTAACCGAGAAAAAGATCATGTATCTAGAGGATGTATAGAAACTCCAGCTTTCAATTCGATCTATCTCTTTTGCAATTCTTCATCAGCTTGTAATGTAATGGCATATGAAAATCCAGCAAGGATTAAGAGAACGTTAAATAACGTGTTGGACACACAAATTTTAACAAATTTAAGATCCTGTGCTATCGACCTGACCGTAATTAAGTATCAAATCTTAGTTCTATATATGTTCATCCTATTTTGAGACAATTTAATATACAACGGTTTCGTTTTCGCGATTTTTGTTGTTGTTGAACGCAATATACATATGTGTGAAAACTTCTGTAATATCAATCATTTCAATATCTTCAATCTTAAGATATAACTTTTTGAAAACTAAGAAATACTTCTTACTTCATCTGTCAAATTTCAACGTTTGAAATAATAACATAATATGAAAGTTTCGAGCAGTTGGAAGAATAAAAGGAAAATAAGTATTGAATTCTCTTTAGCAAATTATGGTAAAAGCCAAAAACAAATTTAAAATATGAAGAAATTTTGGATTGTTATATATTTTATACAATTATTTGTTGTAACCGTTAAATGCAACATCGAAGGAGGAATCGAAAGTAAGAACAAATTACCTTACTTTAGGAGAAATGTAGATGAAAATTTAGATAACCTCGATAAGAGGGATTTACATTCAGACGATCTGGATGGTCATGTTGTTTCATTGCTTTTTCATAATGTAAAAGAAATATTCAGCGATAATGATGAAATAAACAAATTTTCAGTATCACCAATATCCTTTCTTAACAATGAGATTTTGACACGAAGCACTACAAACTACATTAGCACTGTTGAAGAAGATCCATTACCTACAAATGACATCAAAGGCTATGGAAATATGTCCCTTACGACCATATTTGATATGAATGAGTTAATTTCTGTTACTCCTAGATATGATATGAAGAAAGCTAAGCAGTCACGCATGATGATACTCTCTGAAAATTCCTTGAAAAAATCTGAGCAAAAAGTCCTTGACAATAACAGTTTTATACTTGTAAGTTCATTGGCTCCAGAAATAAATGACACTGATGCCACAGACGATACCACTAAGCATGAACGTTCTTGTATATTTTGCAACAATGTCATGCATGAAGATTGTGACGATCCTAAAAACAAATTGTACGTAATTTAATTGATATTTTGTAATTTGTTATAGTTTTTGAACTTTTCATTTTAAGTTGCTATTTTGATATTTTGTCATATGAAAAGTAGTGTGATATAATTCACGATAGTAAATAATACAAATTTTAAAATGATAGTTTTAAAAATTCAAAGACTATATTTTTTTTATTTTTTTTAATATAGGTACCTACTTACTTATAAAAAGCTTTATCCTAAATTTTAATGACAAACAACAATAACATAGCTGCTCGCCCTATAGATATAAAATTTGATAGGTGTTATTTCAATTCTAGCTTCCTATCTCTTTGTTTGTTTGTGCCTTTTCACGATGAAAACAGCTGAACCAATTATTGTTATTAAATTTGGTACAAATGTGGGTGAAAATCTGGAGACCGACATATGCTAAAATTTATAATCTTTATCGTTCACTATCGCTATTCTTTTTCATCAATAAGCAGATGAAACCGTGGCGCACACCTAGTAACTCAATTCATGAAAAATATTTTAATATATAATAAGGAGTTACACTTATTTCTACTATATTATATTTTTTAGGATACCGTCCGTCGTCTGCAAACACGAAGATGATTTGTGTTATTCATTGCACACACCTTTTGGAGTGATTAATCGTGGATGTTACAACATAAAACGCAACCTTACCGTCTACGTATGTGCTTGCAATCTTTGCAACTACTTTTCCATTGAGGAAATGCCGTATATTTTCTCAAATAAGCGAGAATGGGTACAAAATGTTATTGAGCTCTCACGTATAAGAAGTTTAAGAAAATCTGTCTTCAAAGATATGGCATGCTTGAGCTGTGAAGTAAATATGACTTGCAGCAAAGTAGGGATTATGGCCAATGAAAATTGTTTAGATGGAAACATGTAAGTCAACTTACATTATAACTATTTTTGAATCACTATTTTTGTATAATTGATGAATATTATTTGTCTTTCAGTGGTAGTGTTCCTACGCAAGTGTGCGAAGATAATGAAATATGTGCTGTGAAAACGATTAAAGATGAGGGTTACATTTGGCGTGGTTGTGTCAGGAGCCCCCTTTACAATTACTGGTGGAATATATGCGATCGTGACCTTTGCAACTACGATAGCTTAGTTTCAATTTACGACTATCTTTAAATTTTACTTTTAAGTAATTTGGAATAATTTATTATATATTATTTGTTTGAAGTTTTATATTGTTTTTTGAGTTATAAATGGGGTAAAAAAAGATTAGTTTTGGTTGTACAGGTACATAATTTTTGTGTATTTTTTATTTATTTAAAATTTTCATA
This sequence comes from Lycia hirtaria, assembly GCA_947563715.1. Lineage (NCBI taxonomy): Eukaryota > Metazoa > Arthropoda > Insecta > Lepidoptera > Geometridae > Lycia > Lycia hirtaria. The sequence goes on from OX387380.1 coordinate 3,106,072, forward strand.
TGAATTTAATCAACTTTAATTCAGTGCTATAATAGTCAGCTCTAATGAAATGAAAGTTCTCTATATATAAGTATTTACCACTGTTTCAAAGTACTCAAAACATTTTGCGAGAACTGGATAGTCCAATAAAGAAAATCGCCAAGAAAATTAGTAACATCATTCTGCCAAAACTCCGTCTTTCGAGGGTCTATTCCATTACCTGGCTCGTTGCCCAGACCGATGTTATTGGCTCACATCCAAAGGAAATATTTGGTTACTTTTTGAACCTTGACCTCATTGACTGCTACTTTTTTAATTTTTAATTGCATAGTAGTTAACATGAATACATTCAAACATATTTCAATAACCAAACTTTAGAACGAATTTATAACAAAAGTAAAATATTCTTGCAAATTTTCATTTAACAATTTGTATTTAATAATAGTTTGTAAACCTAACAATGGTCACGGATGTTTTTGGACCTGAAAATTAAAAAAAATTGGGTCTATGTAAAATATTAAAGAAATTTATTTACACGACTGATGAAAAAAGAAGTCTCATTTGTCCTTTTAAGTCCTTTGCCAGTGGGTAAAATGCGTATAATAAGCCAAAATGTCCAGTATTCATAATGTCTAGTGTCTATTCCAACATTTATAGTGTGCCAAAAGTATTCAATGACAAAAGGACCTTTGCACCTGAATAGCAAATAAATGATTGTTCCACAAATGCTTTTCTTGGCCTGCCAATAATCCCATATATTTTGTTCTAGTGTAGCAGTTCTGTCTAGCCTTAATTATATAGAGAATATAGATGCTTCAATAAAGTCTGCTGACTTAAGTGAATTTCGCCATTAAAGAAGTTGAATTGCTCCAAAATAGAGCGGCTATATGTGGCCAAGAGTATAGGGCTTTTTATTGCGAATAAGCCTGTGTTACCACCAACTCGCCTGTTGAAAAGCAACGATGTGGTCGAAGATGAAGCATGCAGACCTAGAAGATATCTATTTACTCTGACCTTAAAAATATCTAAATCGTATCTCTTGGGGAACAAACAAGCCGGCAATTAGATGTTACCTACATAAACTGTATACCTGAGTATTTGACCTAGTGTGTGAAGCGATCAAATTAAGGTCTTTGCAAAAAAACCGGCTGTTAGTTTGTACACGCGTACAGGCCTTATTTTTCAACCAATCTTTACAAAACTTGGTATACAGGTTTGACAATTTGTTTTCTGTCGTCGGAGATTTTTGGTTAAGGGTGTCCCATAAAGTGAGAATGTTTGCTATTGCACCATTCATTGAACAATTCTGATATTTACTAGAAAAGTTTGACTGCAAATATTGTTTTAGACTCGAGTTGGAAATCTAACGTGCTTGAGAGCCAGCTTTAATTCCAGACATCATGTGCTTCCTAACTTGGTACACAGGTGAGCCGTGATCAAATCTAGATATCAAATCAAATTTAGCCTGTATACAAAAATAATGTCTAAAATTTAACTTTGATTTATTTTTATTTTAGTGTAATCTCCAATATAAAACAAAGCAAAGCAAGCTACTAAATCACCTCACATAATACCAGTAATCCTGTCCAGTCGGTCAACACCAGCCGAATATGAACAAAAAGTGAGATAATCACATTTGAAATAACACGATCATTGCTCGCCTTCGCCAGCTTATAATAACAGTGTTCTTCTTGAAGCGGATAAGATGGTAATGAAAGGTTTAGCTGAAAAGAAAACTCGTTTAAATTCAACTTTAATCCCCAGAGATAGAGTTACAATTGTGATTCTGAGAAATAGAACTAGAGATGCCTCGAGGCGCATACTTTCTTTCATCGCCTTACAGTGTGTGTTTAATGTATAATGCTCGCTATCAAAGACGTCTGGGTCTGAAAGGGTTTGGATTTGCAATCGTGTTGGCGTAAACGAGATACCATTTAGCCAAAGGCAAAACTGGATGATGTTTCGAGAAGCTTCTATAAGCTTTGGAGTAAGAAAATTATAGGGGATGAGTTTTGCCTATGTTGAGGCTATGACATTCGTTGAACAATATTTTTTATCTGGGTAGGTACGATCTCAAATATTTTTATAGATTTATAACAATACAAAGATACATACCTAGCCGTGTTGGTTGTACAGTTTTCTCGTTCACGCGTCATTTTAACCGATTTCAAAAAAGTAGGAGGTTCTATGTTTGACTGTATGTATTTTTTTATGTAGGTATGTTCACCGATGACTCCATCCCTCCCTGCACCAATTTATGTGTTTCTTTAATAATTATAAAGAGAAAATTCCCGAGGTGGTCTCATAATTATTTTATCGACTTTGTTTTATTATTATTACAGACAAGCTGTGCCCCGCGGTTTCACCCGCATAGTGAAATAATATAATGATGATCATGATGAAATATAACTATGTCCGTTTTCAGAGATAGATTATCTCTGTACCAAATTTCTTAACAGTGTGTTCAGCCGTTTCGCTTTTATAATATAAAGTTATTGTAATGTCATTATAATATGAAAATACAGAGCAAATTCTTTGGAAAGATAACTTAAGCTTTATTTTTCATGATAATTATTTAGGTGGCTTCACAAAAAAATTTTACAACAAAGTTTACTATTTTCAGGGTTCCGTACCTCAATAGGATAAAACGGAACCCTTATAGGATCACTTTGTTGTCCGTCTGCCCGTCTGTCCGTCCGTCCGTCCGTCCGTCCGTCCGTCCGGGTGTCAATACCTTTATCTCGGGAACGCGTGAAGGTATCAAGTTGAAATTAAAACTATATACGCAGATCCATAGTATCTTGCTGCAGAAAGAAAAATAAAATTTCTCAGTTTTCGTAAAAAAAAAATACAGCTGAATATGTCGTAAAAAACGCACATTTCGACACTCACAGAGGAATCAAAACCTATGGGGTACTTCCCGTTGACCTAGAACTTTGAAATTTGGCAAACAGCATTGTGTTAGAGTACACATATAGGAAAATATCCGAAAACCGGACATTTTTAATTTAATCACAAAAAAATAGTGTCGTTATGCAAGGAATGTGAATTAACCGTATCATGTGAATTATCATATGAAAGAGCTTAATTAGCATTAATTAAAACAGGTTTTTAAATATTTTTACGATATATATTTTTCGGTATAAGAAGGAAAAAAAATATTTCCCCCTTTTATTTACTAGTTTGTACGGAACCCTCGTTGGGCGAGTCTGACTTACGTCACTTGTCCGGTTTTTTTAAGAATAAGTTTCGAATAAATCTTGATTATACGTATGAAGACTATTATCAATAATTAATTAATCACCTATCAAGATTAAATGTATAAAGAAAGAAGAAAACAATCGACTGTATGAGTCTAAGATAAAAAAAAAACATAACATTCAAATATGAATTTTATTTGAAACTAAATATTAAAAATTCAGTCACAATATGCCTCTTTATATAAATGTAAGTACTTACACAAAAACGTTCAACAGGAGTCGTTGAAAAACACAAAAATCCGCGTGTTAAAAGAGGAATAAAAAATGTTGCAGTAACGAGCACCCGCGCAACTCTTAGTGGACATCGATAAATAACAGCTTACTGGTCGATTTAACTGTAGCACTGAAATATTAAACGATGAATTTCCGCTGTACTAGTTATACTACACATTTACTAAACGCGAATGTACTGAGCTTAATCTCACACGCAGTGAATGTTTCTGGAAGAATATACATAGAATAGAGTCGCTTTTTGTGTGAATAAGTAATTTTTAGGGTTCCATTGTAACTACAGGGGACCATAATAAATTCACCAAATCCGGCTGTCTGTAATCATAACACAGGGATGAAAACAGTACTTTTTGTCCCCGGGAAACGGATTTTCCCAGCTGTCAAATTATAAAAAAAACGGACAAGTGCGAGTCAGACTCGCCCACCGAGGGTTCCGTTCAAACTAGTAGATAAAAGGGGGAAATCATATATTTTTTTTATATTTTCCTTCTTATACCGAAAAATATACCTATATCGTAAAAATATTACAAAGCTATTTTAACTTATGCTAACTAAGCTCTTTCATATGTTACAGTTAATTCACATTCAAATTTGGACCTTCATTCCTTGCATAACGACACTATTTTTTGTGATTAAATTAAAAATGTCCGGTTTTCGGATTTTTTCCTATATGTGTACTATAACACAATGCTTCTTCCAAATTTCATAGTTCCAAATTTTAGTTTTTAATATACATTTCCACTTAACATTTCAGAAATGACTAATAGTGAACGATACGATGACGGCCTATATTTCATTCGGTTATTTCGCGCTTCAACTTGATTGATTTATTAAATAATATTTGCAGTTGCCAATTTGAGAGCATTTGTACTGCAATTAAGGGGAGTTATGAAGTCTCGGACAGGCAATTTACAATTTGTTAGCTTTTTTTGAGATGAATGCAGTTAGTCATGCTGAATTATTATTGTCAGTTTTTAGCCGACTTGAAAAAAAGGAGGGGGTTCTCAATTCGTCGGAATCTTTTTTATGTACATACATATGTTTCCCGATTACTCGAAAATACCTGGAGCGATTAAAAAAAATTGTTTGAAAAGGCATAGGTGACCATAGGACCACCTTCCCAGGTGGTCCCGTAGAATAAAATATCCTTTAACTAAAGCTCAAGCACGAGTGAAACTCAAAGCACGAGAGTATTAAGCACGAGATTCTATCAAGTACAAGGCTTTATCAAGCACGAGAGTCTATCAAGCACGATAATCTATCAAGCTCTGGAGTTTATTATACACGAGAGTCTATCAATATAACTTCTGTTCTTACGTCGCTCTATCATAACAATAACATTTAAAACTATATAGGTATCTCTATCTAGAGGAAAAGTTGTAAATATTGCTCCAATTTCAAAGAATTCATGATTAAATTTATGATTGTTCACACACAAATTTACTTTGAATCTTAAAATTATTATCTAACAAAAACAGTTTACCGAATACAGAGCATATTACTAGGCAAGGGAATGAATACCGATCGATATCAATATAATTAAAGCAGTATTTAAGAAATCTCACCATCCTATCAGGAATGCGGGACCGTTTGCGATGACAGTAACATATTGCTGACATAAAATCCCAAGATTTGGAGATATCCTCAGATAGTCGGTTTCCGCTCGAGAGGCCCACGATCCTTCTCACTTGGCTCTATAAAAATGTGGAAAAATTATTTAGATAACGCCTCCTACTGATCCATCAATGTCGAACGTTAGCACGTCTTTTATTCCTGAAAGAATGAAAGAATTCACTAAAACGCTGCACGAAAAAGTTTTGTTTAGTCGGATTAGTGGTTCTTAAATACTGGTCCGTGGACTATTTCTGGACCCGTGTAGCGAATCATATTGGTTTATAGAAGTGAGCCATCTTCATTGTTTTAATGTTACTTTCATGAACAACAACTATAACTATTTGTGTTCGCACCTGTTGTATAATATACTACTATAATACGCAAAGATTATCTAAAATTCCAGCACTTACTATACATATTTTCTTGTCTCAGATTTTATAGATGTTTTTGGTAGTAACCAACAAAAATGGAAAAATGTATCCTAAAAAAATGTTTTAAACCACTGAGTTAGTCAAACGAAATTTTTAGGTCACTGAACCTTGTAACGAAAAAATTGTTCAATACGACCAAAAACTGTTCAAACTAAGGCCGACAGTCACCAAAACAACATATTTTCACCATAAATATAAATAGCGTCAATCAATATAAATGAAACACCTGATTGCTTTAAACATAAGAATAAATCGCTGTTCTTATCAAAATCGTTGTCCGAAACTTGTCTCAGCCCGTACACAAATACAATATTTTATCCAGAAATCAACGGACAAGATAAGATAGCTTGTTTTTATGGCCGAATCAGAGAAAATAACATGTGTCAATAAGCCAAATACCTAACATGGAATTCTTCGGCGATGTTTTATGTTAGCTCATATATTTCATCAGCCATGCCATCAAAATTTTATTAGAAACGGTGGCTTATTACTACGAAATCTTGGCTGGCGGTAAAACAATTCGTTTGGGGTAATACGAGCTGATCTCACGAAATTGTATGAATGTATGAAATTGTATGAATTCTATAAATGTTAAGTAGATATTTAGGGCGTCAGAAATGAGTTTTTATTCTGAGAAATTGTTGAGAAGAAAATTATAACGGAGTACTTACTTTGGGAGCTCAGTGCCTGTCTTCTAAACTAAAGGCCGCGAGTTCAATCCCCATCCAAGACAAATATTTGTGTGATGAACCTTGAACATGGATGTTTTTTCTTTTTCTGGGTGTTTCCATGTATTATTTATCATAAGTTTGTATTTACAAAAAGAAAGTATATAAACATTATATAGATATTATCAACTATCTAGTCTCTGTAGTACAAGCTTCGCTTAGATTGAGGCTAGGTAGTATTGTGTGAAAGTTTCAATTAACATTTTACTTAACGTAAAAAAGAGAGTGGCTCGAAAACTTAAAAAATCCTGGGAAGACTGAAAATAATCCATATATAGGTATTAAAAATACTAGGTTCATAATAACATCAAACAAGTCCTAGTCCCAGACATTTTAAGTCTGTAAAAAACCTAGGTGTCAACAGGTCGAAATAACGCTCGATTTCTAACGGGTTTTTCTACTAATCCGTCATTATATCAACGAGCCATCAAAATGTTGTGACTTACTCTCTATCTTGCCTTCCGGGGTCATCTCGGGCCGTGCTGATACTTCGTACGCATTGTTTTGGGTGTCAAGACCCATCCATCAAGGTACTGTTAGCTGGCCAGTTTTAACCAACCAGTTAACCGGCTGTTAAACATTTTGAATGTGTGAAGTTTTGAGGAATCTTGATTGTGTTTTTAAATTTCTCTTACTTTTACACTTACTTTTACTTGGTCTTTCAAAAAGAGATACAATAATAACCTCTTTAACCTCTGTAAATAACGGAACCCTTATAGGATCACTTTGTTGTCCGTCTGTCTGTTTGTTTGTCTGTCCGTCTGTCCGGGATTTATTAAAACTATATACGCAGATCCATAGTCTATTGCTGCAGAAGGAAAATAAAATTTCTCAGTTTACGTAAAAAAAAGTTACAGCCGAATATGTCGTAAAAAAACTCATATTTCGACACTCACAAGGGAATCAAACCCTATGGGGTACTTCCCGTTGACCTAGAACTATGAAATTTGGCAACAAGCATTGTGTTAGAGTACATATATAGGAAAAAATCCGAAAACTGGACATTTTTATTTTAATCACAAAAATTTGGGTCATTATGCAAGGAAGGAGGGTCCAAATTTTAAATGACTTTAACCGTATAATGTGGGGTATCATATGAAAGAGCTTAATTAGCACAAGCTAACACAGGTTCTTAAATATTTTTGCGATGTATATTTTTCGATTCATGAAGGAAAATATATGTAAATTCCCCCTTTTATCTACTAGTTTGTACGGAACCCTCAGTGGGCGAGTCTGACTCGCTCTTGTCCGGTTTTAAAAAAAATACTAAAGCTTATTTTATAGGTTATATGAGGACTTAAAGTTTAATATAAAATGAAATTATTGATGTGAAACGTCTAATGACGAGGCTTAGCAGTAAAACCAACCAAGTTCTATGATTCAGACGACTTCAAAGACAGAAAATTGCAAGACGCTCTTTCTGCCGTTTTGTCCCCACTACGTTACCGCGCGCTCTCGACTGACGCTGGTGTGCATTTATATAAGATTACACTTCGTTACTTCTATTTATATGAGTTGTATACTGCTTATGCCTATATATTAAACTGTACTTGGATGCATTCACCGCTTGTACAAATTTTGTTCAAGTTCAACTTGCTTTAGTGACTATGTCGAGTATGTCGACCTAGAGTCTTGCAGCTTTCTTAAACCGTCGATTATTTTATCGGTGAAGCTCGTCCTACACACGTCAGCTTCGATAATAACACCCCCGTGGTTAGAACAGTTGCCGATGTGAAGGCATTGTAATCTCCGAAAGCTTATTAGTATTTAGGTTACCATATTGTTACTCCGAGACGCTGTGGGAATGTGTTAAATGACTTTGATTATAGTAAGCTTCAAACTTAATGACGACTTGAATTATATTAACAAGACACTGACTGGCATGTCTTGTGTAATATGCTACAATTCTCACATGCTTATCGTTGTTATTATCATTGCTCTATCTATATAATGTACATTTTAGTGGGTGTGCGAAATCTACATCATCTTATTCTTCTTTGTTCTTTATATTTATCAAATAATTAGGTTAGAATTGGTTAAGGGTGTAGAAAAATGAAATATATTTTTTGTTTGTTATTCCAAATACAAAAAAAATGGGTACTAGTATATTATTGAGCATACCTACCGCTAAAATGTGACATACCTACCTACACACCTACACGTCGGTACTTCCCGATGGAGCTTTCTGCGCTAAATATAATACACAATCGTAAATTATTAATTATTTAATCGCTGTGATTTTTTTTCTTCTAGTCTAAACTAGTTTTGTGTCTTCTAGTTTTGTGTCTAGTTTTGTGTCTTCTAGTCGTACTAAAAGCTTGAAAAAGGCTTACTTAACGCGAAAAGTATTTCTTTGCCAAAGAAATCCGCATGTCACAATTTTTTTGCCATTTTGTTGTAAGTTGTAACTCGATTTTGGCTGAGTAGCACTATTCCCCTTTGTAAAATAAATACGACCTATAAAAAATATCTAACTAGTAGCTAGATATTTTTATAACTGATTGTTACTGATAAGCTACAAAAAAATAATTATAAACAGATATGTTAAAGCTCATCGTCCATTAGAAAGTTTCAGACCTAGACCAGAATCCTACCCACACAAAACCCGCATCGACCAGCACACATTACCTATATTTACAAAAAACATGAATCATTTATCACATAATTATGCAATAAACCTGATTTGATTTGATTTGAAAAATAAATAAACGTGTGCAACATAAAGTATACATTATTTTAGTTGGAGTTTGTCTATAAGGTGGTCGTGAGTGACCCTTATATACTCGTAGATCTCTGGGTCAGTTTATTCGAGTGTAAAACTATGTTGAACTAAGCGCGGGTCCTTCGTATAAACTAAACTAGAATAATTTGTTAGAATAAGTTTCCGGCAGCCTAGTGGTGAGACCGTCTGACTTGCGATCCGCAGGTCCTGGGTTCGAATCCCACAGCACGCACCTCTGTCTTTTCGAAGTTATGTGCGTATTGTTGATTGCCGCCAACTTCAAACGGTGAAGGAAAACATCGTGAGGAAACCTACATGTCTGAGAGTTATCAATGATCTTGAAGATGTGTGAAGTCTGCCAACCCGCACTTGGCCAGCGTGGTAGACTATGGCCTAACCCTTCTCACATTGAGAAGATGGCCCGTTCCCAGCAGTGGGACAGTTTGTACAAACAGGGCTGATAAAAAAAAAAAAAACTAGAATAAACTTTATGTCGCATAGTTTAACTTTTATTAACTGGCTATGACAAACTAGTAATTTTATAATATAAATAGGTACTTATTTTTATATTTTCACGCTAAAATGAATATAATAGAAACGAACAAATTAAACATAATTTAGCAATAAAAGATGTTGTTTTGTAGTTTTTCAATTTGTGTCTTGTCATTTTACTTGATTATGAAGCGAAGTTGCAGTGGTCTATTCCCGAAACATAACAATGGACGACAACCATATAGCTGCAAACGTAGGTAAGTATTATCCGAAAAACTGAACGAACAAAAATAGATTAATTACTCTGTTGCAGAGCAGACAGAGTCATATTTTCCAAACTCATCAATATTTTTAACGATCAATACATTTAACGATGGCGTATTACATGTAACATCAAAGGGAACCAGTTCATGTTTTAAAAGTATTTATGTGCCAATTACTTTCAACACCCGCCAAAATAATCGATGTTCCATTGTATGGAGACAAACTTGCGTTAAAATAAAACAGTGTTATAGGTTTTCCCAGCTGGATTTTTTTAGTGCAGGTTTTCTAAGCTGATCGTGATTATAATTTTACATATTTTTGTATTTATTTATCATACTTACATCTAACTGCAAAATTTTGTTTAGGAGTAGGTAATAAATCTCTCAATAAAAATGGATATATGGACAGACTGACAGATGGATATGCAAACTGATAACGGTTCCCCATAGTACTACGGAATCTTAAAGCTCAGAGAAATATGAACAACTTTGTATAAGTACTAAAGAAGCGTGCTAAATAATGTAGTTATTAAAAAAAATACATTCTTTCTTTTTTCTTACTTAACAATATAGTCATTGTATTTTTTTATAGCGATTGCTTCCAAGTGAAAAATAATAACACTAAAGTTTAGGTACTACCACCACCTTTCCAGTTTTGGTTCCGTTTAGGGCGGGTGTACACTTGTGCTGAATATTTCACTGCCAACTGTACAGTGACAGTAGAGTTATTAATGCCTCCGGCTGAGGATCTTGTCGCCACTGGTTTCAAGATGTCACACAGTAGATGCTTTGGTGCAGCTTACCAATGGTGGTGTTGTGAACACATAGGTTATAAATTACAATAAAACTGCATTAAATTGTACAAACAATAATCTTGTTTCAGAAGTTTGTTTCATAAAAGCCTAAATGGGTATTTTCGTTAAGATTATATGTAGGTATATAATGTGTTCAAAAGTCGCCAGTGAATAATATGTTCCACCTAATCAAACGAGTTCTGTCTATGATCCTAATTATGAAATATGGAATATCATTTCCCCGTAAACGTTTTTATTTTCAAACGATGGCGAGTAAGATTCGAAGAAATGTATTTCGGACTATAGATAGGTGACGCTTTTTAGTGCTTATTGCAAACCAAATCAATTTAATTATTTTGTGGAATACTAAACGAATATAATACTTTTTTTTCTCAACCATTACTGTCCCATTGCAGGGCATAGGCCTCTCTTCCCTCTTCCCATTTTTCTCGGTTACGAGCTTCCTTAGTCCTTTTAATACATATTCAAAATAGAAAATATTTACAAACAATTGTTACTATAACAATGATTATTTTTTTGTCATTGATTGGACTTCTTCAGACTGACGAGACAAGCAAGCACAGACAAAATAGATAAAGCATTTATATGAAAACCTTGCGTGCCACATTTTTGGTATCGACTGTGACGTCACACAAACGATTTTGTGATGGAATGTTCCATCCGCGCGAAATCTATTCAACCCATTGCCTTCGTCGCGCTTGTACGCTAGTAAAATTATCGAATCGGAAGTATATATCATTTGAAATTAAATAATCTTAGGTCGTCAATTGCGATTTTTTATCATACTTGTTGACACGCTAGTAGTACATACACTTGGGGTATATATAGAAGTCTATGCAAGCTAGTCATTTTGCTTAATGTCATCAAGTTTGTCCATAATCGTACATTGTAATATTATAAGTATAGTTTAAAAAAAACTGTAACAATCAACTTTAAAATGTGTAGTTTTGTTTTAAAAACCGAACTTTAAGATCGATATTGATGAAATTTCTATAAGAGCAATCTGAAACATATCCTTTCAAATATAAATACATAAATGACAGAGTTATCCGCTAACAAATATTTAAAAAAAACATCCGATTAAGAACTTCCTTTTTGAAGTCGGTTAAAAAGTACATATAGCTTTCAAATACTTTATTTCAATTGTTATACATTGAAAAAAGGCTTGCTATTCTTAATTCATCCACTTAGATGGCACAAAAGTTAGCAACCAGTAAACATTTCAAAAACGATCCAAAATGCAACCAACCTTTTAAAACTTGTTCTTTTTATTCCAGATTTGGCACAATAAACATACCACCTGACGACGTCTGAGCAACTACAATCACTCGGACGCCGCGGATGCAACACGACCAAAACACTATACAATCGCGTTAGGCGGGATCCACCACGGCCGCGTCGCACCTTTTTGTTGCTCCAGTGTGTGTCGCTCTTTACAAAACTTAGTAGCTTTTTGTGCGTGATTTACAATTTAAAGGAAAAGAAGTCGGTCAATTTTGCTAAGGTCTTTTATTTATCAGTTTTTAAAGGGTTTTACAAGATTTTCTAGTTTTTATGCTTTTCTGGTTTATTTATCTCTAAAGAAAATAATTGGCCAAGAATAGCAAATTTTACACAATCAATCAATCAATCAATAACACTTTAATGACACCACATAAAGTAATAAGACAATAAACCTAGGGCTCCTTAAGTAATACAGAACTAAGAAAACTACTTAGATTTTTTTTTGTTAAGACTATTTTCCAAAAAAGTCTGAGCTACAATGTCTGAAATATTATACATTTTATGTAGCTTTATCTTGAAAAGTTGTAATCCAAGGATAGTCAAAATAATTTCCATTAAGGTTTTAGACATGATTTTATTACACACTTATGCACATTATTTTCCCCATTTGGCGGACTGTATCTTACACATACACATATGAGAGAATATAATATATAAAAGACCTATTACGACGATTATATACCAAGAATGACATCCCATACGAAAAAAATCATACCATATGATGGCATCATGACATGGCAATCACCAAACATAATGTATTTCATACATGTAAAGAGGTATGTGAGGCATTTCATATGTGAAAACATACAACTATAAAATTCGTTAAAATATAATTAATACACATTTTAACGTTTATGATCAATCTTAGATCTACCTATCTTGCGTAAAAAATATGTATTATGTGTTCTTCTCAACTTCTAACTTCGGTCAAAATGACCGGCGGCTCCCCTACTCTGATTTACAGACGCCTGTTGGACAATGTAAACTAGAATGTCGTTTATTTTTATTAACCATCTTTACAGCATAAAGTAGGCATTATTTCCATCTGAATATAGTCTAGCCTCATAAATTGTTACCTACTAAACGTAGAATGCCCGTAAATCAGACAAATAAATTAAACGTTATGGCTAATAAAATGATACCTATTGAAAAAGAATATCATTAGATACTTATATGTTTTGGCTATTTAAATGCAGGAGAACTTATCATACTTGTCTAACAATATTTTTACTTCGAAAATAAGAAATACTTGATTTTACATGTAATTTTTTTTTCTCTATTATTCAGAAAATGTAATAATTCTATTAGTTCTCGTTAACTGAACTGTTTTTTTTTACCTCGCAGTAATGAAATACTGAGTGAATGTATAATAAAGTCACACACAAATATATGCCTCGGGTGCCTTTATTAAATCGCTTACTTTTGTTTACTATTCTTCAGACCCCTTCAGCTGTCTTCTAATCGCAGCTGAAGGGGGAAAAACGCATACCCAGAGGCGAATATTTACGCTGCAAGGATGTCTTGAGATGCCATCTCACCGCATGAGACAGGGATGTCGGACGCACAGGGATGCACGCGAGTGCGAAGGTTGAGATCTCGCGCAACAGAGACGAGAATGGCGCGACTTTGTTCATAAGTCTGTTAAAAGTACAAGTATATAGTACTTTACCTATTAAAAGAAAAAAAAAGTACCCGACTGCAGAAAAAAAGATTTTTGCAGTCTAACTTGCGATATCGTTACGCTTGATACGCTGTCGCTATCGTTTTTTTAATGGGCATTCCTTAGAATAATTCTAATAAAATCACTTGTTTATTACGAACAAGTTCATTGGAATTTACGAAATAACTTTTTTATTTTTCATTTTTGCGAGAGATGTATTACAAAAAAATAACCTATGACGCTCAAAAAGTGAAGACAAATCCAGCGATACATCGCACATAAAATTTTCATCAAAATTTCTAAAATTCAGAAACCTGTTTCTGATTAAAACACACACGAAAAAATTAAATAAATTGTGAAATGTCTAGAACCCGCATTTCATTTTATAATGATTTCCGTCTCGTTAAATTGTCTGCAAAAGAGTGTGCAATAAGTTATTGTGAACATAGAATAGGTTTCAGATACAAAATAAATAAAAATGCGAAATCTATTGAATTCGTCGGGGTTGAAATTCACAAATAATACTCCTTAATTAAGTTAGGTAAGGGATAAATAAATGTAAATGAATATATAATTATTATTTTGTTTTTCGCGTTTTTGCCACTAAATGACTACACAAATAATGAAATTTGGTATAGAAGTCATTAAAACACTGAAGACAGACATTTTATCATAATTATTATCTCTTTATTTCTTACACGGGCGAAATTTTTATACATAGGTAGTCATTGATTTATACGTATTAATATATTCCGTGGTTTTATGCTTCACCATGCAGGATCTCAGCTACCGAAATGTTATCAAAATCAATAAATCAAAATCAAATTAGAAAATTCAGACAGAAAAACAGAGTTGATTTTTCTTTTTCTTTTTTAGGGTTCCGTACCCAAAGGGTAAAAACGGGACCCTATTACTAAGACTTCGCTGTCTGTCTGTCTGTCTGTCTGTCTGTCTGTCTGTCTGTCTGTCTGTCTATCTGTCTGTCTCCAGGCTGTATCTCATAAACCGTGATAGCTAGAAAGCTGAAATTTTCACAAATGATGTATTTCCGTTGCCGCTATAACAACAAATAAACAAATACTAAAAATTAAAAAAATTAAAAAATTAAGAGGGTCCCCATACAATAAACGTGTTTTTTATGTATTTTTTGCTCAATATTAAAAACGGTAACAGGTAGACGCTTCAAATTTTCACAGAATATTTACTTGTATATTACCTTTCAAAATAAATAATTAAATAACAATAAATTAAATATTAAAGGGGGCTCCCATACAACAAACGTAATTTTTAAGCAATTTTAACTCGATTTAATTAACAGGTAGAAACTTGAATATTTGTAAGTAAATATTTAGAAATATATTAACTATAAAAATAAATACCTAATCTAATACATAAAAACTCACAAAATTAAAATAATCCGTGCATCTAAACGCGGTGCGAACGCCGCGCCGCGGTGTGGTGGTGGCGCGAGCGCGAGGCGGATGTGTATCGAAAACCTACCTATAAGTTTGCAATTTACTACTTTGAATTTCGTTGATTTCTCGTTATTTTATAACAGAACTAAACTTTGTAGTATTATAGATGATAGTACGGAACCCTTCGTGCGCGAGTCCGACTCGCACTTGGCCGATTATTTATTTGTTAAGTACCTGTTTTCCGCGGCTTCCTCCCGCGTGGTGTTGAAAAACAGTAATTATAAAAAATTGATGATGACATGCTGCGTGTGTGCAACTCTGAGGCCTCAAGGCTGCTAAGTGAACATCACTCGTTCGCCGCTCGCTGAAACGATTCAAAGACAATTTTGACAAATTGGTAGTCTATTACTTTATAAATAGATGTTCACTTAGCAGCCTTGAGGCCCAGGTTCTAAAATATATCTATATATAACGATTTTCTTAACCATTTGATCCTGAGAAGGTACCAAACAGACGGAAAGACAAAGTTTCTTTCGCTTTTATATTATTATAGTTTAGATTAGTTGGATACACGATTATTCCAACCTATTTATAACCTCCGATCAAAAAGAAAGGTGTTTTACGTGTTTATGTGTGTATCTGTGTGTATGTTGTGGCATCGTTGCTCTAAAACAGATGGACTGATTTTGATCTAGTTTTTTGTTTGATAGAAAATTTGATCGAGAGTGTTCTTGGCTACGTTTCAACAAAATCAGTTCAGCCGTTTTTTACATCGGAAGTTTTCAGATCTCTAAACTTATAATAGTGTGAACAAATAAATCGAGTATTAAGGTAGCTAGAACTACACACATATATATATATATATATATATATATATATATTTATCAGCCCTGTTTTGTACAAACTATCCCACTGCTGGGAACGGGCCATCTTCTCACTGTGAGAAGGGTAAGGCCATAGTCTACCACGCTGGCCAAGTGCGGGTTGGCAGACTTCAAGACACATCTTCAAGATCATTGAGAACTCTCAGACATGTAGGTTTCCTCACGATGTTTTCCTTCATCGTTTGAAGTTGACGGCAATCAACAATACGCACATAACTTCGAAAAGACAGAGGTGCGTGCCGTATACTTAATTACATAATACGATCAAATCAATTTTATCACTTGTACACTCAAGGTACGTCCTAAAGAAACTTCTTCACTGAAATTCCACGGTACCTCTACCTCTACATTAATATTTGTGCAAAATATTTCAGACGCTCAGTTCCTCAAAACCACTAGAAAACGTTAAAAAGTCTGCATAGGTTTTGTCGGGAGCCATACCTACATCGTGTTAACAAAATGCATTTAGAATTTCTGCAAATTCTTTCAAACGCAAGCCGTCGAGTTTTTCTGGAATGTTCGTTCTTCAGTGTCTTTAAAATTTGCCAGATTTTAATTTTGTATGTACCTAATTAGATAACTAAAAATATGTCTGTTTTCAAATTGATTTTCTTTTATTTTGTAAATCAAATAATGATGTCTGAGAGGTTTTTTTTACTACAAAATCCATGAGGGAAAACTTATGTGGACTTCTTGTGCCTGAGATTATGATGATGATGACGAGTAAACTAAATTACTTCATCAAATCTCTACGTAATCAGTCTTGTAGAACTTATTCCGATATCCAAGATTTTGACGTCTGACGTTTTAAGTTTTTTTTTACATGAATAAGTCCGCGTTTGACCACCAACTCGCCTGTTGGAAAGCGAAGATGTGGTCGGAGATGAAGCACGCAGACTTAGTAGATACCTATTCACTCTGACCTTAAAAGTCCAACAGACCTGATAAATGCAAACAAATGCCGCATGCTCCTAAATAAAAGATTGTAAAGAGAAATCTATTTAACGTAACACATACGTAAAGTACAGTAAATTAGATACAAGGAACATAAGTAGAAAACAAACTCGATCATTCCATTTGTCTCTAGGTACTCTAATTTGTGAAGAAATACCTTTGCTTTTGAGTAAACAAGTCTCTTTGATACAAAAATTGGCTTCTGTAAATGTACTCGTAGCTTTACAGGATTTCCTACAATTTCTTTCTGTATTTTGTGAGTTATTCCTTAAAAATATATTTGTGACACTAGAAATATAAAGAATCATATATTTTGTTAAAAGGTTGAATATTTCTAACCGAATATCATGTGATTAATGAAAACAAAAATTTGAAATATATTTTTTTTCGTTGCATTTATTATCGTCTTATCAGATTTTTTACATGAAATAGAATATACAAATTGCATATATTAAAAAAAAAACAACACAATTCTAACAATCTTTTAATAAAAAAACTTCAACATCGTAACACTTCGTTAACACTCTTTGTCTCCATTAACGTCTCAAAAGACAAACAAAATTAAGTGAAACTCATCCAAACCGATTATCCGATTAAGAATCAAAGTCGCCGAAGTTCGGAATCACGTTTAACAAGATCGCAACTTTTGCAACACCACTAAACAGTTTGTTTGCTTTGTTTCTATTCCCGTCTATTGAAACGAGATTAATGGCGGATCCTTGAGGAACTCGAACACAGTGAATTAGATCCAACTTATTTGTTGTTTTTTTGACGTGACAACGTCTAATAAATCGATGAACGCCGGTTGCACGCACGAAAAAGTATGACTCATTGTCCCGTTTCGCTCATTGTCCCGTTATGCTCATTATCCCGTTACATCATCATCATTTCATCAATGTTTTGTTATTTTGTTATGACGTTGCGTAAACCGACTTTACAGACAACCAATTTTTTCCCCTATAATAAATAGATCTATGTTTGACCACCAACTCGCCTGATTGTATACGACGGTGTGGTTGAAAGTGGAACACCAACGTGCTCCACTTTGAACCACAATAGATATCTTCTGTAGGTATCAACATACAGAAGATATCTATTGACGAGAAGGTGGCAAGGAGTTTAAGAAGACTTGTGTGCCGATTTTCTATTTGCCCTGTAGTGAATGGACATAATGAACTTTTTGTATATACTATGTACTATGATCAGCAATATGATCATTTTAGGCTTGTCATAAAAGAATATGAAGAACTGAACAACGAATTGAATGACGATTTTCTTTCAAGGCTGGACACAGTTTTCCCATATAAGTAATAAATGTTGAATTTATTTATTTATTGGTCAGACACTTTGAAATACTATAAATATTATAGGTACGTGTTAGTGTCCCAATAAATAATTTGAAGTATGTTTTAAGCTACTGTCGCGAATATCATACAAATGTTGACACAGTAAATGACTTGTATTGTATTGTCACTTGTATTGCACATCATTGCACTAAAATTACACTCAGATGTTTTTTGAGAATGAGTAAACATAATTTTTTTCATCTTAAAACAGTTGAGTTCATAAGTTTAGATTCTGTCGACAGCGTCCATTGCCAAGTGTTAAATCAACGGGCGGTCGTAAAAAACACCTGTCGCCTGTTAATGTCGGATATCAAAGTTTTGATCGGAAACTCGGCCGTTATGTCGTCGGACATTTTATCGGCTTTGCCGCGGTGTTTGATGGACACGTGGACGGACGATCTTCAGTCTTCGGTTCGACTTTCTGTGATAATGTTTTTCTAACTCCCTTTGAATCGGCACCCCGTTGGCATCGGCAGTAATCCATGGTATAAGAATCTGAAGCTGCTTTAGCAACTACAAACTTGTTTTTACCTTAGCAGTTTCAAACAGTTTTTTTTAATCAATGAGTTGGCTGTTGTTTTTCAAAAGTGTGATCTTCTTTGAGGCGGCTTGATTCTTTTTGAAGGATCATCTATTCGCTTGTCAATTTATTCTACTATCTAATAAATATTTAAACAAGCTAAATATAGTAAGAATCTCGAGAACAGCTCCAACGATTTTGATACAATTTGTTATATACATAGATTCGGGGACGATAAATCGATCCAGCTAGATTGAATTTTTTGTGAAACCGGGGTGCTAATAAAAAGTCAAAAAATCCGAGCAGAGCTCGGTCACTCAGGTACTTTTATTTTAAATGTGTAATAGATCTGAATGTTCTTATCCCTCTGCCCTCTCTTTTGTTGGGTGGTTAGAAGCAGAAAGAAGAAATCGACATCGTTTCGTGCCGTTTATTTTATAATCCGAAAAAAAACAACATCTTCTTTTGACCACCAACTTGCCTGATGTTACGAGGTATCCCGGTGGTGTGACCGAGGATGGAGTTCATCAATCTAAAAGCTATTTCTTTACTCTAGCCTTAAAAAAATCAAGATCGTCGTTCTCAGGAAACAGAAAAAGCAGCAAAGATTTCTATTTCTGTACAGTACACATCAAAAACGTGGACCAAAATCTTTAAGTATGGATTTCAATGAGAAATGAGTAGTCATTTTCTGTTAGTTCTGTAATGGAATGGGGAGGGTGAAATAAAGTCGTAAAGCATGAATGCAAAGTACGACTTGCGAATTAATTTTTGATTTTATATGAAACAGCCGTTCCAGCTGAAAGCCGAAAGTCATTGCAACCGAAAGATGCAACAGAACTTCTTCCAAAGAACTTCAATATCTTGAAGAAGAAAAATATCAGTCCCACAGGCAGCAGTATCACCACTTCATACTCGTGTAGGAAACAGGTTGTTTATAGTTCAGATCTCGTATGAACGGTTGCCAAAAGTCGTTAACACTACACAGGCTCACTTCGTAAATATCAGTTGTGTGTTCTGCTGCTGATATATGCTGGTGTGTGGAAGCGGGGAAATTGACCACATATATTTTTGGTGCATTTTTGTCATGAACATTTTATAGACGTAATCTTTTAGGTTGCATGTTAAATAAAAGTAAGTTTAACTTTTAACTTACTTTTATTTAACTTTTAACTTACTTTTATTGTATTTTGTCACTTTATTGTTCCTTCATAAGGAGAAGCCTTTGGCTCTGTAATACAGTTATTACTAGTTCGGAGCCAATGGATTCATAATCACGCTGTAACTATTTTCTTTTGTGCAAAATAAACTTTATTATTATTATTATTATGTTAATCTACTTTAGTACTCAAACACGGATATCTAATAATGTACCTTCAATAACTTTAAAAATACATTTATTTTATTTTATTTTTAAGCCTGCCCTGGACTACAACAAACATTTCAAAACCAAAATCAGCTAAATCGGCCAAGCCGTTCTCGAGTTTTAGCGAGACAAACGAAAAGCAATTGATTTATATATATATATATATATATATATATAGAGATACTTAGAGATCATTTTATTTCCACTACGATTCTACTTTTCCCAAACAAGTGCGCCTTAGAACACACTTAATCAACTAAATCTCGTTAATGTAGTCTCGTCCCATGCGGATAGCTCTTCAATAAACCCTCAACATTAACCATTAGCTTTGCATTGACCGACATACATAAACAGAGCCCAGCACCGCCACATTAATTATCCCACTGTCCCTCAGAAACACGCAAGATGCTCGCTCGTACTAATTATTTTAATACAAGACCTCTGTTATGAGCAATTTACAACTAAGACCATCGTCTTTAATCATCATAACCCAAACGTGGATTATATGGGCATATAAATTAAATGTTTGTAGCAGGCGTGGGGCTACAAGAACTTGGAACCTAGCCCGACCTTAATACTGGCTCGAGTTGTTTCATACAGCCAGTATGGTAAAGAGTGTTGAAAATTTAAATTTAATTTAACTGAATTTTAAATTACAAGTTTAATTTGTGGTTCTACTGGTTAAAACGCCAGAGGTACCTACGTACTGTAATTTTGATAATAATACAGATTGGAACCTAGGGCAGTGCTCATTACTATGAAGAACTATAATATGGGATGAATAACTTTTTACTACAGAACCAATCATGAAATCGCGACAAAAGATAAGCTTGTAAAAGTGTATTGACATTTGACAAAATGGCTAGAACAGATTATATTTCAGGATTGTGGGATTACTTTCATAGCATACTAAAAGAAATGGCACCTACAGTGAATAATTTCATTCAAAATTCTGTTCATAACTGAAGTCAAAAATCTAACAAAATATGTGCATAACCAGCACATATTTAGTGTTTTTGACATGCTTATGAGCATTCAAATGATGTTTCAAGTGAGTAGACGTATTTTTCAGAGTCAAGATGTGAAATTATGCCTTTACCGGTTACCCTGACCTGTCGTATGTAGCCAGCGAGGTGACACACCATAAAGACCTGTTAAAATTTGGTTCAAATAGTTAACGGTGGCACGAATTCTAAGCTTGTTACTTCTATGATAGCACATTTATAAAATTTAAATTTCAGACAGTCAAAAAATATAGAGTACCTACTTGTACCTACTTGCCTCCAACAGAAAGTACATTTCAAGCACTGGCACCTTATTCACATTAATTGAGCAGTTAGGTAATACAGCGAAACATTTCTGCATATTTCCCTTCTTTTTGGTTTTGCCTTCGTATGATAATAACTACTCATGTCTTTTCATATTCTGATATTAAACCAACTAGGAATAGCCTCCCAGTTACACAAGGATCATGCTTACTTTTCTAGTTCAAGCACTATGTGGAAGCCAAATTAACTAAAATAATAGTGGATAAGTTTCTGCCACCCTCCACTTGAGTGTTCTCTTTCCTTTGTTAATATAACACTGACTGGCCTTGTGGCTCAGTTGGTAGTATGTTTACGTCTACCTGCTGAACTGAAAGGTCGTGGGTTCGATCCCCACCCAGGGCAAACATTTGTGTGATGAGCATGGATGTTTGTTCTGTGTCTGGGTGTTTCTATGTATCATATGTCTAAATATATTTACAAAAAAAAGCATATATGTATTCTATCAGCCATCTAGTTCCATACAAACTTTGCTTGGCTTGGGCTATATGGTGTTGTGTGAAATGTCCACAAATATTTATTTATTTATTTATAACACAGTGAATTTTTGAGTAAATTGAATGTGATAGATACGTTGTATCGTTAAAGGTTTATTTAGCATGGTTTTAATTTTTAAATACCTACTTAGTTGTCAGTGTCACTTGTATTTCTATATGAACTGCTTAATTTTAACCGACTTAAAAAAAGGAGGTTATTGGTTTGACTGTATTTTTTGTGTATTTTGCGGTATTATAAGGTTGTGATCAAACTTCGATAGCAGCCAAATTACAGGACAACGTCTACTTATAGGGTGTGTATTGTCATACAATTTGAGTATTTCACTTGTCCCTCTATTCTCATTACATCGCAAGCAAACTTCAACTAGCCAACAAAATATTTTAAAACATGATTCACATTTTTTTTTACAATTGTGTGTGTAATAATATATCAATGCTTAACTAAACAGCAGCATAGTTTATACATAATGTTTTCTCTTAGAGAAATACACAAACAATATCTCAAACAAGCATCTGCAACACTCTGCTACTCTCAGAGCACCCGTAAAACAACCCCAAAGAAAGCCAAGAAGCTGAACCATCACAAAATCACTTACCACAATTTTCCCTTCTCTCCAACTTTACCGCTTACCTTAAACGCATCGGGCAAAAAGAAACATTGGTCTCGAAAGTGGTTTTCGCTGTCATTACAGCTCATTTTGCTGAAAAGCTTTTATAAGAGGCATGTTGAGTCCTCGCCTTTCAACTATCATTATCTGAAGCTCACCTGGAAATTCCTCTTTATGCATAAAGATAGTATGACCAAACTTATAGCACATGAAGCAAATTATACTTGTCTTAAGTTTTTGAGTAACTGACCTAGACTTTAAGAAATATATATAAAGTCAAGCTTAATGGTACGTGCCAAAAATCATTATCGTACTTAATCAAAAGATATTGACACATAAAACAATTATATTTGAACCACTCCACACAGTAAACGCGTATGTAGGTACATATTATATTCTGTTCTTCGTTAAAATTCGTCGGTTGTAAATCAATTTAAATTAATATAGTTTTAGGTGTTTTTTTATTAAAGTACATAAATAATTTTATTAACATTTTATCACTTCAATTTTGTAGTTTTTAATTACTTAGGTATATTTAAATATAATTTTCTCTAGATGGCCGTTGCATTAAATTTCACCTACAGAAATTGTCAGGACGTCTTGAGTCTTTTAAAAATATGTTCTAATTGCGAGTATAATTCTAAATGAAGATTGCTTAATTTGCTAATAAAAGCTAAGATTCTTCGAAGTAAAAGTCATGTTAGTCTACGCATTCGAACAAACACAAACCGCCAGCTAAGCTAAGAATAAACTTAGTTAAAAATAAACCTAAATGCTTAGGCACATTTACAACTTTAACAAAACACGCTCCAAAACTCCGAAAGTAATCCAAGAGATATTAAGAACTTCCCACACATAACTGAAATAAATCATATTTCAGCCGAAGAGGCGTTATCGACGAAAAACCATCACTTTGGCGAGAAACTTTAACTTTCTACCCAAACTTGAGACTCTACTTATTACAGCCAGTTTATGTCAGATGGCTTTGAAGACTAGGTAAGTATTTCTTCTGCCTAACCACTTAGAAGGCAGACAGTTCTGGATCAGCAGTGGTATCAAAATGAGAAAAGTAATAGATAAAATGAGTGGTTTTTCTAAAAAAAAATATTTGAGATACAACTGAAACGATTGTTTATTTAGTTTGTTGGTACACAAAACAAAACACAGTCGCTAATGATTTACATTTTCGAACTAAGTATAAAAGTTTGATAAAGTATCATCAACCTGTAAAAACGTTGATTTGGTTGGACTTTATTTAATAATAATACTACTGTAAGATCCACGACTAAAATTATTTAATTAATTTAAAATTATTTACGTAGTTATTTGGTCAACATAACATAAATATGTGTGTCATCTTTATAAATATATGTACTTACTTATTTATATTAATTCTGTGTATTTCTCTAAATTATCAATAAAATTGGAATAACTACATAATATGAATACTTTTAAATGCGTAAATAAATGAAATAAGGTTGTTATTGTGAAGGAAAAAAAATAGTCGAGCATCTAGCTCTCACTCTCACCTATTCCATTCAAAAAGATAATAAAGCAGTCACTAGACATTTGCAGCAATATCACTTGTCTGCTCAAATGATAATCAAGAATTAAATAAATAACAAAATAAAATCTGAAGTAAACCTAGAGAAAGTGGTTTAAAACAACGAAATATCACCAAACACAAAAGCATCTGTTACTATTTTTTATTTTAAAATGGTATCATTAACCAAAAGTTTCCTCGCGTAATTTAAGCTCCTTCATACCGCTACTTCTGACATTAAGAAGCTTAGCTTCACTTAAGGGTGCGTGTTCATAACATTAAAAAGTTTCTCAAAGTCTCTAAGCATGTTTTATCATTGTTTAAAGTTGAAGTTTCTTCCACGTAAGCTCGTGGTCTGAACTCTTTAATGACGTAAAACAACTCTTGGATAACGTAATCGGCCGCGTATAAAACTTTTGACTTTGTTTATGTTTACATTTTTTTAACAATAAAACGTTTTGCATATTTGTATTTTTCGCTTATAAGGTCGCTTAGGTTCATTAGAAATATATTTGTTAAATCCTTCATTAAAATCTTTTAGGATTCATAAAACCGATATTTTATTACATCTCTTATATCGGTGGCCTAAATTAATAACCACAAAGAAGTGAACTGAGTTAGGAAAAAAACCGGACAACTGTGAGTCAGACTCGCCCACCGAGGGTTCCGTACAAACTAGTAGATAAAAGGGGGACATCGTATTTTTTTCATATTTTCCTTCTTATACCGAAAAATATACATCGTAAAAATATTTAAAAACCTGTTTTACCTTATGCTAATAAAGCTATTTCATATGATACTCTACATGATACGGTTAAAGAACTTTAAAATTTTGACCCTCATTCCTTGCGTAAAGACACTATTTTATATTTCTCGCAGCATACGTGACGCGCCACCTTAATGACAATCGAAGGACTTTGTGTTAAACATTTTATAATAATTTACAACTGATACGGAACAACAAGAATTTCTCGACAGGAATAATGATTTTAAGACAGAGAAATCTAAGTTCAGTTCGCCTTCAACTGTTCAACTTCATTTTTAAACGCTCCCAACTTTCAAGAGCTAGTTCCATTCAATTTTTTAAATAAAAAAGAGTAAAAGACTAAAGACAAAGTGCGCCCAAACAACGGGGGGTCCGTAGGTACATCTCGTGTTTGGAATCAGAGGTAAACACATTAGGTAGCTGTTTGCATAGGCGCCGGCATCACACAGAACTTGTTTGATCCGAGACAAAACAAACGTACACTAATCAGGGACAACTTCGCTGATTCGGGGTTTTTGAACGTTGTTTTATGTTTGGAAATGAGGTTTTTGATCAATAAAGCATGTTGAAATGTCTAGCTGCTTTGTAATAGGAATGTTTCTGATATATTTTTATCTATTTTTTATATCTATATATATATTTTCATGATAATTTAACATATTATAGCGGGCGCCTAAGCAAAATATTCGAAAATATTGGGATTTCGTGAAAATATAGAATAAAACAGATAAAATCAAGACTAGCCACAGCCTTTATGTCCGTAACTGTCGCTTAACACCAGATGATTTGACGGTCAAGCGCAAGCCTATTTTCGAATTAAAAAAAAAACCAGTGGTATTATGAAACTACATTTTAATCGACTTAAAAAAAAAGGAGATTATTAATTTGATATTTATGTAATATTATTAGAATTATACAATTTTAACATAAGATACATAACCTATGTGGCATTTGTGGCATTATGTGTCATTCTAAGCACGTATGCGAAATTTCGTAAGTGCCTGTATATACATATATACATGCACCTATCTATGTTTGTTCATGTATTACGCGGAAACTAGAAGTCATATTACAAAACTTCTTTTATTATTGAATAAAATATCTCCTAGAATTGGAAATTTTATAAAAGTTCAATAGTTCATTATCTTAGTATTACTGAAGTTTCAAGATATGAACTAATCCAAAATTTTGGTGTTGCAGTAGTAGTGAAGTGTGTTTGAAAATTAAACGAACTTACCTAGTGAAGTTTGTGAATCTATTTAGTTTTAAGCAAAACAAAATTAAATAAATAAAATAAAAACGAGTAAGTAAGCACCAATAAAAATTAATTTACATAATTGATTAAAAAAAAAAAATCTACTGCAAAACAATCCATTTAAAAGAGAGAAATAACAATGTTACGTAATACCGAAAAATTAAATCAAAAACTGGGCGTCTACATAATTAGGAATGTAGACCAACTATACGTATGTACAAAAAATAATTGGTGTATGTCCCTGCTTAGGTAAACGCCAAGTTTTGATTTAATTTTTGGTTAGGTAGTTATAAATGAAAATAAAACAAAAACTAATTTATTAATTGATTAATAATTTTTAAGTTACCGCAACTCTGAGCCCATAAATTAAAAAAAAAACGAAAAACACCTACATACTGAATAAAAACTGTAAATTATATTTTTAAATAAAAACTACGGGTCACTCACGTCTGTTTTGAGCCGAAATATCCGACTATAGTTTCAACCGCATTCGGCGGTCTTTTTCAAAGGAGCAGCACACACGTCACTCTCGGTCGGTGACGCGCCTTGCACTGACGTGAGTGACCCCTAGTTTTTATTTAAAAATGTGTGACCGTTAATTTCAATAGTAAAACTGTAAATTATATTTTGAAATTTAAGGAAAGTTTTTAGAGTCTATCGAAACGATCCATATTAAATGCTTGTTTACTTTATTGCTTGTAACTTTAATAAAATACACTTAGTGTTAAACTTTGCTCTGAGAATTATTAAAAGACTCTAGTCTAGACACTTCAAAACTATTTAAACTTTGGCTTCAAAATATGTATATTGACGATATTTTGAATTAAATACATTGAGTTAAAAATACATCCAGAGTCACAATAACTAAGTAAAAACATAAAAAAAACAACAAGCGGTGTTATAGTATAAGGTAGAGTCTTCTTCTTCTTTTTTGTATTGGACCCGCATTAAAGCATTTGCCAGTGTCAAGTATTAGATTTTTTTTCAAGTTTCTTGATTAAAACAAGTTGTAAATGTTCTAGTCACAATTTAAGTCACTGTTAGCGCCACTCTGTGACGCATCCTTTTACCCATCACCTACCCTCATTTTATTACGAACAACGACGAGCGAAGCCACGGGTGCATGGGATGTACTGTTCGCACTCGCGAACAGTCTGCACTTGACCCGCACGAGCGTCGGATGTGTCAGATTCAGATCACCGCTATTTTCCTTGTCGTTCCCCTTGGAACTACGACACCGCTCAGGAAGCATCCTATTGTTTCACCGCGTCGCGACAACCGCATACAACACCACTGCTATCAAGGCCGCTATTGAGAAGAAGACACGCAGCTATCGCTCATCATCCCGGAACAGGTTAGTCGTTGTTCTTCTTCTCCCTCCCTTGAATGGACCGCATTCTGCCATAAAGCTTGGCAGCGGCGGCATCATTCTTCTGTCCTTCGAGCCCGGATCTTCTGTCTTCCGAGCCCGAATCTTCTTTCCTTCGAGCTTCTTTCCGTAGCTCTCGGATCTCCTTTCCATCGATCCTTATTCCTGGATCCTCGTTATTTCATCATCTTCATTTCATTTTGGCGGAGATTTTGAAATCTACGTGAAAGCTTTTAAGAGTCATCTGGCTAGAACAATAGGTTCACAGTTGCTTACTTACGAAGAAATGCTAACTGTGCTCGTACAACTCGAAAGTGTTATCAATTCGAGACCTATCACGTTACTTAGCCAAGATCCAGCTTGTCCGTTACCTTTAACACCTTCAGATTTTTTAATGGTTGCACCACTAAAACATTTACCCGCGTGCGCGGCTACAGACGAGCCCGCTCATTTGCTTAAACGCTATGCTTTAATTGACCAAATGGTCCAATCGTTTTCCAATCGATGGAAACTGGAGTATCTCCATTTGCTTCAATCAAGGGGCAAATGGAACACACCTTCTAATCCTATAAATGTAGGTTCCGTCGTACTTATCGTCACGGACAACCTTCCACCGCTTTCCTGGCCCTTGGGTGTAGTCGTCGAGACCATCCTGGGCGCCGATGGAATCTGTAGAGTATGTTTAGTAAAGACTTCTACAGGTGTGTATAAACGACCAGTCGTTCGTTTATGCACGCTCCCTACTCAATAAATTTTCCAACTGCCCCCCGGTCAACCCGCTCTCGCTATTCTTATTTAACCCGCTAATCTTTCCACGCCATTTTCATTTTTAAAAACCCATGGTTTTTAAGGCCGGGGGCAATGTTAGCGCCACTCTGTGACGCATCCTTTTACCCATCACCTACCCTCATTTTATTACGAACAACGACGAGCGAAGCCACGGGTGCATGGGATGTACTGTTCGCACTCGCGAACAGTCTGCACTTGACCCGCACGAGCGTCGGATGTGTCAGATTCAGATCACCGCTATTTTCCTTGTCGTTCCCCTTGGAACTACGACACCGCTCAGGAAGCATCCTATTGTTTCACCGCGTCGCGATCGTCGCGACAACCGCATACAACACCACTGCTATCAAGGCCGCTATTGAGAAGAAGACACGCAGCTATCGCTCATCATCCCGGAACAGGTTAGTCGTTGTTCTTCTTCTCCCTCCCTTGAATGGACCGCATTCTGCTTACTTAAAGCTTGGCAGCGGCGGCATCAGTCACGTATACAGTCAATTTGTAAGTCGAGTCCTGCTTCAGTAAAGTGGTGGCGACTTTACTAGAAGCTTCTATGGAGTTTTGCCAACAACGTAAAATCACACGTTTTACTGCTTTATTTCACTTGTCCACACTCACGCACTATATCGAACACATAATGAATAAAACACCACCATTTTTATAACATTAATGTTCAAAATAACACAAGTTTAGGAATATAAAACAAAGCAACAACACGTTACTTAGACGTTCCCGCCAAAACTCAACCTAAGGTAGAGTCCGTTCAGTTATAGAACTAATACTAATTTCATTATTTGACAGGCCTTTGCAATAAAAAATTTTTTTTTATTGCAAATAATATTTATTACTTTTACAGTGTGTTAGTTTAATACATAAATATAAAACAATTTAAAATATAAAAGCTTATTCGAAGTGGTCTCCATTGGCTGCAATACAGTCCTTTAAACGTTGAGGCCAGTTATCAATAGAAGCACGCACTCTTTCCAAATTCAAATGTAATATCTTTCTTATTTTTAACTGTAACAGTATTTATGGCCAGACTAAGTAATATATACATTTGCACCAGTGGTATGGTACGAAGTGTACAGAATAATATACATTATGTATTATACAGTTTATAAGCCCCATACCATACAAAACTTTAAAGAGCACGAAGTTTCAACAGAATCTCCTACGAGAGCACCCCAAGCTATTTGCGATTTAAAAAGTCCAAGATCATGCCTCAGTTGCTCAGTACAGACTTCAGAGCATCTTAAGAGTAAAGTTTGATCAAGTGAGAAACGTTCAAAGTTTACATTCCCCACAGGACTGAGATAAATATTCATGAGAGTTAACTCGAGCAAAACTTATTTCCACGTCAGTATCTGTCCGCCTCTACATTTGTAATGAAACGACTTTTAACTGACTGTTTTAATACTTCTGATTTGGGGAGTTGTTCAAGAATTCTTCTTTCGGTTGTTTGATCTATATTTTACTTTGCTTTGATAGGATAAAACACAATAGTCAAATGAAAGTTATATTGCACCTAGGCATGCATAGGCTTAGAAATCTAAAACTACCTAATAGTGGTGGTCATGCACATTTTTTTTGGCTTCAACTGTGAACGAAATTCCAAACCAAGCTGCCGACTGCAATTGCTGACAGAATCTTTAGCGACTGCATGTTGTTGTATGTTAACTGCACATGCTGCTGCCGCGGTGCTCAGAAGTAATTTCATATTTCAGGATAAAAATATTGGAGCACATTTTCACACAACACCATATAGCCCCAAACTAAGCAAAGCTTGTACTATGGGAACCAGATGGATAATGGAATACATATATACTTATTTTGTAAAATACACACACATGATACATATCAACACCCAGACATAGGGCAAATATACATGCTCAATAGAAAGTGTTTGCCCTGAGTGGGAATCAAACCCACGACCTACAGCTCAGAAGGCAAACGTTCTACCACTAAGCCGTGAAGCTTGTGAAAGTTTTATTTTACAGCCACAACCAGGTGGCTAGTATCATCCACCAGCAACACGCTCTTCAATAACGCCTTAATGTATCTAAGTTACTGTGCTATCAGTGCACACCAGCGCCAATTCACCTACACTGCGTACATCTATACATTGACAATGAAAATTATACAAAGAAAACAATTCTTGAAACTAGCCATGTTTGCTCAATTGAAACCGCTTTATCACCATAGAAGAGTATTTTCGTTTTCCAACAAGCCTGATATCGTGGTGGTAGGTAGATTAGTTTCAACGCCGGGCATTGCTTGTTGACTGAATTTCGTAAAAACCTAGAAGGCAAGCTCAGCAAGTACCTTGACTTTGTTTACAACATAACCGCCTTAAAAAATCGCTAAGACAATTTCGTGCCATAAGTTTTAAAACAGAAATTTTTTTTGATGAAAACAAAGGCAAATATGTATCTATAATTGTAAACAAATTTATTACTTATTATTATTTAGGGTACCGTACCGAATGGGTAAAAATGGAACCCTATTACTGAGACTCCGCTATCTGTCCGTCTAGTCTAGTAAAAATAAGATTTGTGACCACATAAAAGACAACTATTAAGTATATTGTTATTTATATGAATGTAAGTACTGGTGTTTTGAAATACAATTGACACAATTTCATAATTATATTATAAAAGCTAATTTTGTTAACTTTACACGCTCAAACAGCTGAACCGATCGTTATGAAAATTAGTGTAGAGATAGCATTGTACCTGGAGTCGGACATAAGCAACTTATCATCATCATAATCATCACCGTTTTTCATAACTACGCGAGTGAAATCGCGGAACACAGCTAGTCTATAAATCGGGGATTATTATTGATTTATGATTTTTAGCAATTTTCCTATCATAATTCCAAAGAATCCCCCCAGTTGCAAATACTGTGATGTGCTCCATACAAACGGATTTATTTTTACTAGACTAATCCGTCCGTCCGTCCGTCTGTCACCAGGCTGTATCTCATGAACCGTGATAGTTAGAGAGTTGAAATTTTCACAAATACAAAAAAAAAAGGGGGCTTCCATATATATGGCTGGATATTGATACGGTGATATTGACGGCAACCGGTAGACGCTTGAAATATTCACTGAATATTGAGTTATATTATTGACTTTAAAATAAATAATTAAACTAAAATAACATTAATATTTAAGGGAAAAAAATGATAAAAAATAAAAATAAATTTAAAATTGATATTTATTTATTTTTATTCCCATAAAACAAACATATTTTTTTTGCCGTTTTTATTGATAATGGTACGGAACCCTTCGTGCGCGAGTCCGACTCGCACTTGGCCGGTTTTATTTTTTTACTTATATAGTTGCAAATTCGCGATACCGTGGATTCTTGAAGCAAAAGCAATAACGAGTTTCTAAAATAAACACAAATAAATTCCGCCGCCAAAACTCCGGTACGAAAATCGCAAATTCAAATAAATCCCGGTCACATTTATCGACGCACTTAATTTTTACGTCCAGTTTGCGATTATGTTAATCTCGTCAAACGATAACAGTGAGGACCACACATACATTGTGCTTCTAATTAAACCCTTTAGGCCGGTAATAGTGAATAAGGCAACTGTCTCACCATCATCGGTCCTGGCGAAGTATCGAATTGAAAGCTGACTCAACTCTACACATCAGCTGCCGTAAAAATTCACATAATCTAGAGAGGTAGTGTTATTGGTACGAGTAGATGAGTAGATCTTAGTTTTATTTGTAGATAAATTGTGTTATAAAGAGTCCAAGTCTCGATTAATTAAAATTGACAATGTTTAACAATTGATCAAGAAAATAAAATTAGAGAATAATATAATTAAAATATATAAAACTTAGATTATCTTGTTATCCCGGCACTAGTTTATTTTGTTTCCGACACTCGTCCATCGTACTTCCAAATAAATACTTGACAGTTTTATCTTCAAACAGAATATATTAAAATTTCTTCAAAAACATTGAGATAATACTAATAAGTATATCTCAATGTTCAGAAATATAAAAGTTACATGTAAGTATATTAATTGACCGAGCGAGCGAAGCGAGCGTAGCGTCTCTGTAATCTGCATCGACTTGCCAAATTTTCTTTCGTCTGTCAGTTTGTATGTTCGTACTCGGGTACAGGGCGTAATTTTGAATCAGTTTTGATGAAACTTGGCGTATAGGTCATCACCGTTTTTCATAACTACGCGAGTGAAACTGCGGAACAAAGCTAGTCTATAAATAGGGGATTATTATTGATTTATAATTTTTAGCAAATTTCCTTTCATAATTCCAAAGAATTATTAATTAATTAATTAATTATTAATAATTCCAGTTGCAAATACTGTGATGTGCTCCATACAAACGGAACTTGGCGTATAGGTTCTATGGTTTTTATTTTGTCGTCGGCGATTTTTGATAGGAGGGGTGGTTCCTATAAAAAGGGGGGAAGTTTATTGCAGCGCTAATTACCAACCGATTTTAATGATATTTAGTAAATAGATAAAGTACACAATTATTACAACTTGTGGTAAAAATGAACAGAATTGGTCAAGTGGTTGTCGAGATATGACAACCAACTTGAGATTGCGTGTAACAGTGAGGGCTCGTGGATGTGCTAAGCCAACTTTATGTATGTATTATGTATAGATGACCCAAGGTGAGCTGCAAATAAGCTCTCTCGCGAGGACTGTTCGTGGAACTACTAGTTTTATGTGAAAAGAAGAGTGCTAGAAGTGTCATTATTTATTAATACGCCGCTAGTTCTATACAACCTCAGACTATAATGGTCTGAGTATACAACACGCTCATTTCGCTGGGAAGGCCCATTGAAACTTTAAGAACTTCTCAGAAGTTAAATGGCTAGTTAAGTTTATTTCTGCAATATTTTTTTAAACATTTTTTCGCTAAATTTTTTGAATAATAAAGTGAACACCAACAAATATTTCTATTAACCATTGTCTTACTGTTCATGTTGCAGTTCGCTTTGTGGTGGGACAGCTACCAAATTAAACCCTTTAGGCTGGCCGGTAGGGCATAAGTCAGGTATACCGAGATAAAGATTAATTCTCCTCTGTCAAATAATTTACCGTGCTGATAGCGGGAGGTTTGGAGTCTTGGCTCGTGTATTTTGCTAGAATTAGCAGAAAGGACTTTACGTACTTATTTACTTTTGCCTACTTACTTGTTTCTGAGTAGGCAAACGTAATTACAAAATGGTAGGCGTAATAAGCAAACACATTCATAAAGTTTTTCGGTAATCTTTAGTGCGACGTTCAGGATTATTTTATTTTTGTTTCACTGGACAGAACCGAGAGTAATGCTTCTCGTATCGTTAGATCTCGTCAATTTTTTTACTCGACTACCCAAGATGGAGGATAATAATATATGTCATGTTTGTATAAATGTAACTATGTACGTATACACGTACGAATATAATGTTTCTACATTAAAAAACCGTAGTCCAACCATCGTCCGTCTTTACCCGCATACCCACATTTTGAAGACATAAAATTACCGCATGCACTTAAAAAAATCGTCGTTTGTAAAATTAGAAAACAACATCACAAATATTCGTCAAAAATTTCAAAAATATCTACAAAAATGTAGGTATGCGCGAGCTAGACTGACGATGGTCGAACTGGACTCTTAATTCTTATAGCCTAAACGATTTGACAGAAAATTTGTTTATACATATCTGTTTCACGACATAAAACAGCAAATTATAAAAAAAAAACATTGGAGCAAATTTTGTTACACGGCTCATATAACTTAAAACTTTGACACATTATATTGGTTAGAAAAAAGAGATCGGCTTAGATGTGTATTGGTTCCCTCAATTTATTCTAAGTTGTAATGAGTCCTTAACATAATTGATCCCATTAAATCATTTTCATTAGGTACATAAAATGAAAAATAAATAAAATAGAATAGTTATAACATCGAGCAATTCCATGTGGTATTGCATTATTGTTACAATCATTTACTTTAATGCGTTTTATATTTCCCATTTCACATTCGATTTCAAACACAAAACATTTTAATTTCAAATACCAGTAAACAAAATACGCTCTTTAAATTCTTTCCGCATCGTTTTCAAAGCGAAACTTCTGTTGCTCGCTACTGATTTATGAAATTAATTTCCCAGAGAATACGCTCAAACTCTTTAGGAATTATACTTGTTTCTCGAATAAGATCCACGTGAGACAAACACTTGAACAATCTTACGTAACTTGTATTTAATATCGGAGACGTGTTTTGTGAAACTTATTTCTGAAACTGGTGGTAAAACTGGTAGAGTTGGAGTTGGGAACAAAATGTGTTCGCTTATTTCGAGATTTGTTTTCACGTACCATATATGTATAAATTATAAGTGGCAATGATAATACAAATGGTAGCGCTTTAATTTTAATTAAAATGTAAGTACCTACATACTTATTGCAGATTCATATAACAACACTGAACCTTAGGAACACCCTTGTCATCTTCAACTTTGATTAAGATTGTTTTTGGGTAGCAAAATTTTATGTATGGATAACCAGAATGAAATAGCTGTAATACTGCTAACATAGTCCATCTTAACCTCAAATAAATTGTACTTAAAACGTAGCTGCAGTTTGTCAAACTCTATTTAAAGCATTTATTACTTACTAAACTACATTTAGCAAGTTTAATGAAACTTTGATTATAAGCTAATGACAGTCGACGAAAGTCACTATTAATAATTATTTTATAAATTTGACATCTAATAATATAATTAATAACTATGACTTTAATCAGAATAACATTGACATTAATCCAAAAACTATATTTTTAACCCCCGTAGATTCCAGTGAGATTTACAACATTATAATGAGCCTTAACAACAGCAAAACAAGTGGTTGCGATGACATTACCACCAAAGTACTTAAAAGCTGCGCTTATTGGATATGTCATCCTCTTGCTCATATTGTCAACTTGTCATTTTTAGAAGGCACATTTCCCGAGCAATTAAAAATGTCAATTATCAAGCCTTTATTTAAGAAGGGAGATAAATATGATCCCAATAATTATCGTCCTATTACTATAGTCCCAGTTCTATCAAAGGTATTAGAAAAGGCAATGCTTATTAGGTTAGATAGTTTTTTGACAAAATACATGATCCTAAGAGAAGAACAGTTTGGCTTCCGTAAAGGTTATTCAACTACGTTGGCATGTTTTAACTTAATAAGATTTGTCACCGAAAATATAAATGATGGCAATTATATAATATCAATGTTCCTAGATATGACCAAAGCATTTGACTTTGTTAACCATTCAATACTTTTGGACAAATTAGAACATTATGGAATACGAGGACTAGCTAACAATTGGATAGCTAGTTATTTAAAGAACAGAAAACAGGTTACAGAAATATCAAAAGTTATCACCAACACTAAAAATAATAAAATAAACTTTACAAAAGAAAAATTTAGATCAGACCCATTAACTAATAATAATGGAGTGCCTCAAGGCAGTATTTTAGCATCAGTGCTCTTCTTATTCTATATTAATGACCTTCCACAAGCCATCTCCCATAAAAGTATATTATTTGCAGACGATACTACTGTCCTAATTAAGTGTAACATCAAAGAACAAGCTCAAAAAACAGTAAGTAATGCACTATCAGACGTGATCCGCTGGATGGAATCTAATAGTTTGAAAATTAACATCGGCAAAACTAGATTAATTCAATTTATTTCATATAACGCTAATCCATTACAACTTGACATAATTCATAACAATGAAATAGTAGACAATGTTGACAATTATAAATTTCTAGGATTAAATCTTGACAAGAACCTTAATTGGAAATCCCATATTGATATCTTATGTAAAAAGCTTGATCGATACGTATTTGCTCTAAAAAAAATTAGGTATACTGTGTCTATGGAGGCTGCGTTAATAGCATATCATGGTCATGTGTCATCTCTTCTTAATTACGGCCTGATAATGTACATAATATTGCTACAGGTGACCGATCAAGGTCTAATGTAATTTAGCTTACTAATATAAATTAATAAACAATTGTTCTATCTTTTGCTGATGTCATCGTCTTATTTAACAATTTTTGCACAGTACCTACTTAAAAAAAACTTAAAAACGCTTCTTGATAAACCAGTAAATACTTACTACTACAGGCTTACTATCGTTAAGAGTAATTTTAGTCTTGTCTGTAAAACACTGCTTGGATATCGTTTTATTTTTACCTACTTCAAAATGAAGGAGGTTAACAATAACAATTCGGCTGTATTTTTTTTATTTACCTCATATCTCCGTCATTTATAAACCGATTTTTTTTTGTTGTTTGAAAGGATATACTGTCAGATGAGTCCCATAGAAGTTTTATTAAAATCGGTTTAGTAATTTGGTTTATAAAACAAAATTATGCATTTAAAAGTAGATTTTTATTGGTTTTAGGCTTCCGTACCCAAAGTGTAAAAAACGAGACCCTATTAATAAGACTCCACTCTCTGTTCGTCCGTCCGTCCGTCCGTCTGTCACCAGGCTGTATCTCATGAACCGTGATAGACAGTTGCAATTTTCACAGATGATGTATTTCTGTTGCCGCTATAACAACAAATACTAAAAAACAGAATAAAATAAATATTTAAGAGGGCTCCCATACAACAAACGTTATTTTTTTGCTCGTTTTTGCTCGAAACTGATAACGGCAACAGGTAGACGCTTGAAATATTCACAGAATATTGAGTTATATTCACTTTAAAAATAAATAATTAAATTAGAATAAAATTAATATTTAAGGAAGGTTACAACAAGCGTGATTATTTTGCCGTTTTTAGAGATAATGGTACGGAACCCTTCATGCGCGAGTCTGACTCGCACTTGGCCGGTTTTTATTTAAACTATAATTATATATGAAATAAATGGATCTTTATACAAACACGTCAAATGGTCAGCGATATCTTCGAGAGTGGAGTATAATCAGATTTTGTAGAAATATAATTCATTCTAGCCTCCAATAATTTCCGTCCAAAACTCAATCGTATCTTTAAGTCAATTGATCTACGAAAAAAAGACAGTATTTTTGTTCATACCAATCTGTACACAATTTTTATAAATGAATTAAAACGATCAAGATCCGACTATGCTCATACTTTATAACATTTACAAACACGAGTCGTAAATTATTCACAAAGCTACAGAATACTTTACAACAAACGTAATTAGATTTGTGTCTTCAACGTTTGCGTAACAGGAGTAAATAAATTAATAATTCCATCTGGGTGTAAACACACGCTACGCTATTTACTATGTACCCCTTACTAAATACGCAATTATTTTGTACCTGGTTTATTTTGTGTCACCTCATATTGTAGAGACTGAAACTGAAGCTTCAAAATTCTGAATAGAAGACAGAACATTTTTTCCGTTGAAGGGATCCGGTTTTCATATGTTTATGGTGTTTGTAGGTAGGTAATATAACGACTTTTTACCTCGAGAGCCGCGAAATAACTGCCATAGGGGTGATAAGGGACGGTTGACCCCTGCCCCTCGCCCGCTCCTACCTCCTCATTCCGCGGGCGATATATTTCATAGCTGTATGTACTCTAGCAGTACATATACATATAGTTAGTATTGATTTTTGAAAATCGTTTTGTTTCGATAGATCCATACGATGCAGAAATTACTTGTATTTATATCCATTTCATTAGAACTGCCTGATTCCAGATGTTTTACTTGGCATTAGTTTCTGATTCCATAAGTTTGATAGCTATCAGATTCAGTTACCCTAACAGTTATTAGGTTAGATTCGTTAGGATACCTACACAACTTTTGTATTATGGTTAGTAAAGGTTAGTAGAATTCAATTCTACTAACCTTTACTAACCATAATGTTAGTTTCTGATTCCATAAGTTTGATAGCTATCAGATTCAGTTACCCGAACAGTTATTAGGTTAGATTCGTGGATACCTACACAAACTTTTGTATTATGGTTAGCAAAGGTTAGTAGAATTCAATTCTACTAACCTATACTAACCATATTTTTTATACAACCCTGTTTGTGTAAACTGTCCGCTGGGCGCGGGCCATCTTCTCATTGTGAGAAGGGACTAACCATAATGCCTACACCAAAACTTTCATAAACATTCGGTTAACAAACGAGTTATAAATGAGCTACGGGAATTTGACGAAGCGTCTTGAAAAAAAAATCGTTTTGAGGAAACGATATTCGGTATTTCACAATTCGGATTACATATAGGTAACCGTTTTCATACAAGTATAACTTTAGGTTGTATCTTGTTTGCTTCTAAGAGTAACGATGACGCACCAACTAAGAAAAATATTGGCCGCGGAATGAGAATATACTACGGAAATGAGAATTGTATGCGACCCAAATAGAATAGAATACATAAATAATTTTACTGTAAATACATACTTATAGTGGTCACAAAACAAACATGTACAAACATCACACAAATGTTTTTCCTCTATGGGAATCGAACTAAAAACTACTACTTAAGAGGCAAGCACACTTCCAAATAACCTATAAGCCAGTCAAAAATGACAAAGAAAATTATAGTCAAGTATAATTATAGGCTGAGATTATAGGTATACTTCATACAATTTATAACACTTCGATCCTGAAGGACGAGATTAAAAATCCGAGAGCCGAGAGCAATAAAGTAAGAATAAGAAAGAGTCCAATACCATTCCTTTATCTAGAAATGAAATTGAAACATAATATTCCGATTAGTGAGATCAGAATATCTCGTTTTAAATTGAAAAGAAGTGACTCGCCCCCGGCTATATCCTTCATTAACTCTTTCGATTTAATACCGAAAATCTTTTCGATTCCATCTTTTTAAAAGCATTTCTCGCTCCTTTGAGGCTTTGTAAAAAACTTAAAGAAACATTATAAAATCCTTTGGCATAAACTGTTTTAGATATTTTAACGTTTGAATTTTATAAAATTTGTTGTTTATTGTGCGATATTTTGCACATTAAAGTAGATGTTTTGAAAAGGTTGGAATGCTTTGAGAGAGTGTGCTTTTCTTTTTATTTATAATTTAAGAAAAGTCAAGACCATTATTGATTATATTTTATTCAACCACTGAATGGTTTTAAATTTACGGTGAATTTCTATATTCTATCGAATTCAGTTAGGTAATATCCTAAAGACTCGTGTGGCAGCCATGATAAGATTTGTCAATGTTATTTCAAGAAATAGTCAGTAACGTGGTTGGTAGAAATAATCTGATTTGACAGAATGTTAGCATCCGTCAATATTCCGCATTTGCGTAATCTGTATAAGAGTATTGTACAAATGTATTTGAGTTTTCTATTACTGTTAGTTTTTGAGCTAAACCAAAGACATGACATAAATATAAGGGTTCGCAGTCACTACGGAACCCTAAAACAGTACAATAAAGAAAACACGAACTAAAGAGTCATTATGTAAAATTAAACATTGAAATCTTGAAACAACTGTCGCCGATCGTTATCTTTTATTACCCCTTGACTAAACTCCCATATGGTGATATATTTCGGAGACAAACATCGTAAAGGCGCTCCATCGACATGGCATTGTTTTAGAAAGCTTTTGTCGCTGTAAATCGTTACATTGATGTGTTCGGATTGTCATTCTTGAAGTTTTGATAGTCTGTGTTTTTATGTGTGTGACGACACAAAGTACATACTTTGTATCATCACACAAAGTTTGTTGATTTATTGTTTTGTATTTAAACCTTATCTCAACTTTACTATAAAATACATAATATGTATGTATTTATCTACTTATACTACTAAACAAACGAGCAATCTGATTACCACAGACTGCCGAATAACAACAAAAATATATAATAATAATACATTTGTATTCTCAAACTTGCTACCGATTGTTAGCATACCCAACATGCTGCCAGCATGGCCACATCGAATGGCTTTAGTCCAAGAATTCTGTCTACAAATACAAACGATATACGAATGCAAGGAGTATCAGTACCATACTTCGCTACATTATATTTAACTTACCATAAAAACACTCGATTTGTGACCCTATAACACATTTCACAAGGGCTTATTAATCGTCTTTCACTGGTCACATAATTAATAGCCGGCTGACAAGTCGGTCGGTAATCTTTGTTCTAACGATTTCAGGTCTACTGCCCTTTATGGTTTTTTTGTTGATAACCAGTGAGGAGGAAGGCCATGTGTTTTTGCAGTGGCGCGAGACCGCCGCATGACTGATGCCCATGTGTCAGCTACTTTTTGGACATAGAATAGTAAATTTGAAACAAACAGATGAGACAATGCGTGGTAAGCTCATTGTAGATAATTTAGGCCTGCTATTGTGTAACAATAAAAGTAAAGTTAAATTTCATGTTCATATTATCTTTAAATTTAGTTGAATAGTTTCCTCTTCGATGGAATATATATCTCTAATTATGAAAATGACATCTTATTTGTTACAGTGGAATAAACACTGATCTATTTATTATAAAAAATGAATACGTTTACAATTTAAAATACATACTTAAACTATACTTATTAATCTAGAAAACTTCACTTGGAAAGTATGTCTATTTTACTGATATGCATAATATATGTATATATAGTGTCAAATTTACCTTTAACTAAGCTGTGTACTGTTGTAATTGGATTTTAGGTTCACGTTTTGCCGGTTGAGTTTATATACTGTATATTATATAGCCTAATATCTGTAACTGTACCTATTACAATAAAATAAATAAATGAAATATATTTGATTTCGTTTTGGTGAATTCCACTAAAAAGTATTGTATTCAATCAGATTATAATTTCAAACTTTGCTATTAAAAGTACCTGCCTACATAAAAATTTTAAAATAGACAAGTTTTTTTTAATACTTTACCTCAATTTTGCTTTTTCATTTATATGTATATATTATTTACTATTTGAGGTCAATCGTCGGATCCAACTCGGCTGGGCAGCGTTCAGGAAACTTAAAAGCGTCTTCTCGTCCAATATACCCCAGTCCCTCAAGTCGAAAGCTTACAACCAGTGTGTGTTACCAGTGATGACATAGGGCACTGAAACGTGGTCCCTAACTATGGGCCTTATAAGGAAGCTCAAGGTCGCGCAACGAGCTTTGGAGAGGGATATGCTCGGAGTCTCTCTACGAGATCGAATCAGAAATGAAGAGATACGTAGACGTACAGAAGTCACCGATATAGCACAGCGGATTAGCAAGTTGAAGTGGCAGTGGGCAGGGCACATAGCACGTAGAACTGATGGTCGACGGGGCCGAAAGGTTCTCGAGTGGAGACCAAGTACCGGCAAGCGCTGCGTAGGAAGACCAGCCACTAGATGGACAGATGACCATACAAGTGGCGGGAAGACGCTGGATGCAAGCCGCTTCCAATCGGTCTTTTTGGAAATCCATGGGGGAGGCCTATGTCCAGCAGTGGACTTCTTATGGCTGAGATGATGATGATGATTATTATTACACTATTTTGGCGATGATAAAAATCTAGGGCTCGCCGGCCGCTACTGCGGCACCCTAACTTCGCTCACTCGGTGCGCGCATGTTTTGTCGCAGTTCAAACTTAATCTAACATATTTTTACTAGAAGTTAAATATTTTTTTAAATAATTGTTATTATGAATAATTGTTATTATTCTAACTTTATATATCCAAAATAAAAACTTACGTATAAGTAAATGTTTTCTACATGAAGTAAAATTATGTTAAATAAATGTTTGTATCAAAGAAGAATAAAGTAGATAAGTAAACTGAATATTTATAAGAACTGAAATTATACAGAGTACCTAATATTATACTAAAAATCGTTATAGGAAACAAGGTAGAACCTATAAAATCATATCTGATGTTATTAATCTTTGACAGTCTTAATGAATCAACTCAGATTACTCAGGGGTGTTCCTAAACGTACAAAATGCTTCACACATTTCTACTACGACATGTGGTGAAAAATAAAAACGGATCATCTTTTGTCAAATATCCACTGCCGTTAACAAGTTATTTCCTGTTTATTATACATTATTTATAATATATTTATCCACCCACCTGTATTAAATATACATAAATATATCTTACAGTAGGTAATATTTAATGTAACCAACTTTAACATAATTAAGTACGGGCTCATTTGCCACCCTCTTGTCAAACAAGCTAAATCACAATACCATCGTTTCATACAGTTTATATTCAATTAATTTATAATTAACTATTCATAAGAGAACTCGGGATGTTGAATACTTTCCTTCTTCCCCTAACATTGTTAAAGGATTAAGGCGAGCTTGCAAAGTCTTTGGTACATGGACTTAAAATTTAAATGAAATGTGAAGCGTCTTCAGTTTAGATATTGTTATGGTGAGACTACACAGAACAGTGAATCTTGGAGTTTGAGATATATTTTGAGAAATTAAATAAAGCATTTTATAGACTAAACGGAGTTTGGTGGAGATTGTCGTAGGCGTCGTAGGCATGTTTGTGAGAAATGGACGATGTTTGATCTATTTAAATATTCTTTACCTATATTTGGCAAACATATACCTGGTACGGCGCACTACTACTTTGTTACAGTTTCATGTTTGTTTGATGTCATGTTAAAAAATTAGCTTAACGCGAAAACATTTTTAAAATAATAGCGGAGGATGTCACACCAGAGTTTGAGGAAAATAGCGATGTAACGCGAACATGTCACATTTTATCGTCGTCATATCTCGTGATCCAAATATTATATCGATAATTCTCATACACTATCAGAGAAGACGTGAATCAATACTTGAATTATTTTTAGGGTTCCGTACCAAAAGGTAAAAACGTGGCCCTATTACTGAGACTCCGCTGTCTGTCCGTCCGTCCGTCCGTCTGTCACCAGGCTGTATCTCATGAACCGAGATAGTTAGACAGTTGAAATTTTCACATATGATGTATTCCTGTTGCCGCTTTAACAAATACTAAAAAATAGAATAGAATGAATATTTAAGGGACCTCTCATACAACAAACGTGATTTTTGGTCGTTTTTGCTCGATATTGATAACGGCAACAGGTAGACGCTTGAAATATTCACTGAATATTGAGTTATATTATTCACTTTAAAAGTAAATAATTAAATTAATATTTGAGGGGGGCTCCCATACAACAAACGTGATTTTTTTGCTGTTTTTATTGATAATGGTACGGAACCATTCGTGCGCGAGTCCGATTCGCACTTGGCCGGTTTTATTTTTACTAAATGTACCCCAAACATGGTACGTTACGTAATAAAGTTGAGAGAAGGGGGTGAATAAGCAAAAAATGTTTTTTTTTCTTTTTTGTCACCAAAAACATGGTTAACTTTAACCTTTTGTCTACTCAATAAAGTTATATTGGATTTATCTAGAAAAGTAGACCATCAGCGTAACGTATGATAACATAATTATGGTGGTAGAAGCTGAGGGAGTTGAAAATGTTCCACGAGAAATGATTTCTCGTAATAATATAATACGGTACTCATAATAATACGGTAATGTAACGATAATACCCCATTTTAAGTCATTGTGAGTATTTTAAAATTTGCATGCTAAAATGACGTTTATAATATATTATTTGTAAATTTTTAGTTTTAATCAAATTATGAATAAGAAAAATTGCTAGGTAAAAATATCTAGGTGCTGAACTAATGTAGACCCAACCTAGCCCGTATCAAGTGTGCTCAGGGCGAACAGGGATGCTGGTAAGAAAGTGTGCCTCATACCGTCCGGGAACTAATTAATGCAATGAACGCCGTCTCGGCGCTAACGAGGATCGTCGTTTCGGCTCCTCCTGGTGCGGGGGACACGGGACTGTACAGTTACTGCTCGATCATTAAACTAAAGACAACAATAATTTATAGTTTTTTGTAGATAAAAATTTAAAGAAAATTAACGTTATAGCTCTGATAAAACACAAAATATTAATGCGTAAGTCTAATTTACTTTATTATCAACATCACAGCCATAAAAAGTTCACTGCTGGACATAGCCCCACGCCCCCCAATTAACTTGTTGTAAGCACAGAATAATAACCTTTAGATTGAGAGTTCCATTTAAAATTCCGTTCATAGTTTAAGCTAAAACTCAACAAAAATATGTGTATGACCATTACGTAATTACCCTCTTTGAAATCACGAAGGTACTCTCTTTGAAATCAAATAGAGTAAGTAATTCACATATTTTTGGCTACAAATGTAAACGGAATTTTGAATGAAACTATCATTCTAAGCGTCATTATTATGTACTATGCAACGTAATTTGCTTACAAATATAATGAAAGATATAAAATAGGAAAGGATAAAAAGTAAGGCAACGGGTTCCGGACTATTTGGGCTTCTTACATTCAGTGCTGAGAAATTGTATTTCAGAAATCGATCCTGACGAACGTCAAGCTGCTTCTGATAAAGGATTTAGGGTAACTTTATTGAGAAGAGAATCTGGGTTAAGTAAGATGAGAATACAAACTAAGCTAGGATATTTATACGACAAAATGCTTGACAAAATAAATGACAGAAATCAAGGGTGACAGTAAATTCTACGTTTATTCGTTTAACATCAAAATTGTACCTAATTGAGAGTGTATTTAGCGTTCACGGACCCCGGTGCCTATAGAGCTGAAAATTAAATAACAAAAAGTGTATTTAGTTAAACTTCGATAGACACTGATAATTCGCCTTGCAATTGGACTGACCGCAACTATGCCACCCCTTAAATATTATTATAACATCACTTGCTTACATAGCAGTTCATACCAGCCAGACCTAGGTCTGCACATGACCGCCAGCTCAAAAGTCTCATATAATTATCCACGCACCGGCAAGGGCAGCGTAGGAAGACCAGCCACAGGGTAGAGAGAAGACCGCTCATACAAGTGG
Source organism: Lycia hirtaria (assembly GCA_947563715.1). NCBI lineage: Eukaryota > Metazoa > Arthropoda > Insecta > Lepidoptera > Geometridae > Lycia > Lycia hirtaria. The sequence continues at coordinate 3,151,058 of OX387380.1, forward strand.
TAGGAAGACGCTAGGTGCAAGACGCTTTTAACCGGTATTTTTTGGCAACTATGGAGGAGGCTGGGGAAGAGATTCATAGACGTACGAAAGTCACCGACACAGGACAGCGGATTAGTGAGCTGAAGTGGCAGTGGGCAGGGCACATAGCACGTAGAACTGATGGCCGATGGGGCTGAAAAGTTCTCAAGTGGAGACCACGCACCGGCAAGCGCAGCGTAGGAAGACCAGCCAAGAGATGTATAGATACCCTCATGCAAGTGACGGGAAGACGCTAGATGCAAGCCGCTTCCAATCGGTCTTTTTGGAAATCCATGGGGGAGGCCTATGTTCAGCAGTGGACTTCTTATGGCTGAGATGATGATGATCAATAAAACTATTGTTACAAAAATAAAAATAAAAAACAGAATACCCTACTATGGGAAAAAGTAGGGTGGCATCGCTGTCTCGCTCGCATGCGGCACCTTTTTTATACAAAATTATTATAATTTTGAGTGTACGACGCACAGTTTGTATAAATGAGCTTCAAGTAAAATCACTTATTAGTAATATCACCAAAGGCTTCATAAAAGTACATTTGTTTTGTGAGTAATTCATACTTCCTCTATACATAGTTGGAAGTTATAGGATATGATTAAAAATGTGGAATACATTTTGAGATAACATTTGCAAGTTTTTTTTTTTTAAATACTTCTCAACCCTTTATTTATATTTTAGAAATATCAGAAATCAGGAACTAAAACAAACGTCCAGCCTTTAAACTACAACTGCCTTTTGATGGATGACCGGACGAAATATACTTTATTCGGTGGATTCCTAAAACATAGCTGGAACCGTTGTCCTGACTAAATTTATTGATTTAAGGGTGTTGTGTGATTTTGTCAAAGCTTTTTTCTACTCCGTAACATTATCCGATTGCAATTTTTTTTACGATATATATCATAAATGGCTCTAAAATTAAATGCTATAAATAAATAAATTAATGGCTATAAAGTTTCCGGCAGCCTAGTGGTGAGACCGTCTGACTTGCGATCCGCAGGTCCTGGGCTTGAATCCCACGGCACGCACCTCTGTCTTTTCGAAGTTATGTAAGTATTGTTGATTGCCGCCAAAACATCGTGAGGAAACCTACATGTCTGAGAGTTCTCAATGATCTTGAAGATGTGTGAAGTCTGCCAACCCGCACTTGGCCAGCGTGGCAGACTATGGCCTAACCCTTCTCACAATGAGAAGATGGCCCGTTCCCAGCAGTGAGACAGTTTGTACAAACAGGGCTGATAAAAAAAACAAAAAATGGCTCTATAGTTTGCTTTTTTCAAATGTAGATATAAATATGTAGTTACTTAATTAAATTTAAGCAAATTAATGTATGATAAATTAAAATTTTGAAAAAAAAATAAAGAGGCATATTAATGATTCCAAGCAAAAAATATCGAAATCGGTTATTATTTAGGGGTATAAAACAGTTTTTTTTCTATTATATGATCGAAATCGTTTAATATTTATAGTCTAGTAAAAATAAGATTTGTGACAACATAAAAGACAACTAAGTATATTGTTATCTAAATGAATGTAGGTACTGGTACTGGTGAAATACATTTGACACAATTTTATAATTATATTAAAAAAGCTAATTTTGTTAATTTTACACGCTCAAACAGCTGAACCGATCGTTATGAAAATTAGTATGGAGATAGCTTTGGACCTGGAGATGGATATAAGCAACTTATCATCATTATAATCATCACCGTTTTTCATAACTACGCGAGTGAAACTGCGGAACACAGCTAGTCTATAAATTGGGGATTATTATTGATTTATGATTTTTAGCAATTTTCCTATCATAATTCCAAAGAATCCCCCCCAGTTGCAAATACTGTGATGTGCTCCATACAAACGGATTTATTTTTACTAGACTATTAGTGCAAGTTGCTGCGACAACTATGTTTTTACCCTTTAAAGTATAGTCGTCGTGGCAAATATCTCCAGATTAACCGATTTTATCACTATCAAAATATTTGTCAATCTGTCACTAAATCACTGAAGTTATAAAGCCAAATAGCGAATCGTCCAATTCGTCCAAATTAGACTCATTTCAGCTCCTACTAGGAACGAAATTGCTGTGGAAACCTGCTATGTTACAGCGAACAAGAAAAATATAGATGTAAAACTTACTTAATCTAATGTTTATTCGTTAGATGACAAAGAGAGACAGACGTACATTAGTTGAAATTAAATAACTTTTAACAGATGTCGTACGTATATTTTACATAATTTTAAGACCTGACGTTATTTGACGTTGAATTATGTAAAATATAGTGAAAACATACGCGATAAATCCGTTAAAAGTTATTAAATTGCAATGAGTAACAATTATGAAAACCTAAGAAATCATTAGAGACAGACATTATTCTTTTCTATGACTAGTCTGTTTAAAAAGGCCTAATGTCTGATAATACATGGACCAAGCTCTCTCTAAAGTATCTCTTCTCTAGCTTCTCAATAATCTAGGCTTTACTAACTTGTGACTTATTACTACATGGGTCACACTTATTCGTTGGAGCTCTCGCTCGTCCCCCGTCTACCCTCCGAACATCTACCCTCCCACCACACTACGTGAATATTTTTGTCAGTTTCAATGTAGTTAGCTTAGTTCATTTAATAGTTTTTTGCTGACTGATCGTGAAGTTGACTGATAGCGAAGTTGACTGATCGCAAAGTTGACCGACCGCGAACAAACGGATGATACTTGGAAAATTCCTATATCCAGTGAAGTGGGCTGTAACTCGAGTAAAGTAGAAAATTTTTTTTTGTTCATTATTTTAATTGTAAGCCGTACCTTATTTTAGTCATCACCTTTGCAAAAATTACAATAAAAAGTAGAGAAAAGAACTGCACTTTCAATAATTTAAAAATCAAATACAGAATGTAGTTAATTAAAAATAACCAAACTACACAAATGTTTTAAAATAGATAAATTATAAATCTAATAAAATATCACCAAAGAATATTTTATTATTGTCAACAGACAACAAAAATGCTCATACAGACAAGAAGAATACGAAGTTTCTTGATATTTCTTCTTCCTTAATCAAAAGGTCGAAGTTTCCGGCAGCCTAGTGTTGAGACCGTCTGATTTGCGATCCGCAGGTCCTGGGTTCGAATCCCACGGCACGCACCTCTGTCTTTTCGAAGTTATGTGCGTATTGTTGATTGCCGGCAACTTCAAACGGTGAAGGAAAACATCGTGAGGAAACCTACATGTCTGAGAGTTCTCAATGATCTTGAATATGTGTGAAGTCTGCCAACCCGCACTTGGCCAGCGTGGCAGACTATGGCCTAACCCTTCTCATAATGAGAAGATGGCCCGCGCCCAGCAGTGGGACAGTTTGTATAAACAGGGCTGACAAAAAAAAAAAAAAAAAAAAAAAAAAATCAAAAGGTCTCTGTTTCTTCCTAATCTGTGATTTTACCGAGATGTTCGCTATAATAGACATCGTTAGTGCCGATCGCCGTTTCGGGGCGCTACTTTTTCAAGTCATTGAGTCAATCGTTTATCACGGGGCTGTTGTGTTAACTTTTACATCCCATGGACAAAAATTCATGGAGTTTCTTATTTGGAAAATATCACTAATGAGATAAAATTATTTTATCAAACTAATTTTAATACATTTTAGTTCATCATCATCTCAACCACAAGAAGTCCACTGTTCAGCACTGGATATATAAAGTAGATGAAGTATAGGTTTGTAAAAGGCCAGCTACCAGAGCGTCTTTCTGACACTTTTATGAGGTCGTCTGTCCACCATTCCACATTTTAGTTACTATTTGTGAATATGTAAATTTGGAATAACTATAAGTTTTGTAGTTGTCATAGATATGCCAAATATCTTATGGCAAGTATACGAGTTTTATGAGGCTACCTGCTCGAAGTTCAAACTAGATATTAAGTACTTAAACACTTTTTTTTCAATTCAAAATGTGCTGCATCCTTGGTCTACACCATCGTTTAACACTATACGAGTTGGTGATCAATCGTAGATCAATCTAACATTTAAAAAAACTACGATTATCTACCTGCTACATTTTTTTAAGTAAGCAACAATGCTAGACTGGCGACTAATCTACTGGCGACTAAGTTAAATCTCTCACTGTTCGTTGGTCTGCCGTTGTTGTTCTGAAGCAGGTAAGTATAAAACGACAGATTTTACGTTATTTAAGTTTTTTTCATATTATTGGTTTCTTTTATTTTTAATAATAAGGTTATTTTACTAAGAAATGTCAGGAAAAATTTCCCTCACGTCTACTCAGTCTTAGAAACACACTTTTTTCTGAAAATAGTTTCTATCGGATGTGTAAAAAGAATTAATAAAAAGTGATCAAAATAGACTCCACTACTTTCTTATTCTTGTTTAGGGAGTCATCTCGGACGTCAGGTTCATTAGTTGAGGTAACTGGCCCAAAATTTAGCGAAGTCATTTGCCAAAATGTTACTTAGCAAAGATTAGTGCAAGTGCCAGCCGCTAATTTATTTGGCAGAGTAGCGATAGATCATTAATCTGTCAATTTGGGGACGCCGATCAGACAGCATTGTTTTTAGAATCAATGAAGGAATATTATTGATGGAATTTTTAGACGCTTAAAGGACGCAGCAGTACCATTTTTCATGTGTACAAAATAAAAATATGCACAGACTCAATTTCAAATTTAGTGATTAGAATGGCATTGTATGCGTTCCAATTTCATACACTTCAGCGAAATTAACCTATTAACAAACACAAATACATCAACCAAACGGCCATACGCACATAAAAAGGAAGTACAACAAAGTAATAAAAAATATGTTACAGCATTAGAAAACAGAGCATGAAAAAACAACAGGATGTCCGATAATCACTTCCCGGAGCAAAAGAGATGGAAGCTGACATAAAACCTGTCATCATCCGTTCAGAAAACGGAGTAAAGATAAATTTTACTATGAAAAGATAAAGCTGAGAGCGATAGTAAAAGTATTAATGACCAAATGAGTCGTACATTTCGCTTATCGCGAAAGCTTGAGTCAGCATCCTGTAGATCGATTACCTCGAATCCGGGGAGGCATGAATGTGCCCGATTGAGATGTTGGGAGCTCTTTGTAAAAATACTTTTATTATCTTTTTATACAATGGGCAGTAGGTAGTACTTTTTATGTAGTACTGTTGATGAAATTATGTTCGGGATACATCATATCAAATAAAATGAAACACATAATAGGAATAACTGATATGCTGATATGCGAGCCATGCGATACGGTAGAAAATGTTCACCGAGTATAATATTGATGGAGTCCGTCCGGAACGAGACTCAGACGCAGGCTATTATTTAATACCTAGGAGACCAAGTGGGCTATAACAGCCCCGGCACGTCACTGCGACCTTTGCAGATCTATTGTGACAAAAATACTTACCTGGCGTAGGGGACACCGTGATCAGACGCAGGCTATGTTTTATGTATAATGAAATGTGGGTCTATGTAACAGTATTTTTTTTCACTTATATCAGGGGAAGTCGAAATAATGTTTATTATATAGATCTAACATGCAAATCATGTTTATTCTAACCATCATATCGAAATCGAATATCGGGAGCTCAAAATTAACGCGAACCACGGTAAATATCCCGTTAATAATAATAGTGTTTTAATGAAAGATCGTGATAGTTTAAAAAAGTATCATGTTTATTCTGTCACGAGGGTGACATAGTCATTGTTTGACTAAATTCCTTTAAATGTAAAAAAAACTTACATATAAAATAACCACAAACACCGCACGCCCAATGATGTACGTAGATGGGTTTTGCCAGCTCTGCGTGGCAAGCTTCAAGTAAGGCAATCGTCCGACTCGTCCTTACTCGCGACACGTCGGGCAACGCTGTTAGATGTTTTATGTTGTGACTTGTGAACAATGATAATGCCATCCAATGTGTTTAGACAGTGCAACACCAAGATATACCCATATAAGGCCAAGCTACACTAAAAGGCCTCAATAATGTGTCTTACCACTCGAAAGTACTGACGTGCTCTTACTTCTAATTCAATGAATTTAACCTCTCTCTATATAGAATCTCATCGAGCACACCAGTTTTTGACCAAATTTGACGGATGATAAGCAAAAACGTGGCATGAACGCGTCGGACATCGAAAATACATGTATTCCCTACAGCCTAGAAAATTTTGAGACTTTATTTCACGAACCAGGAAAAACGGAAATGAGTACACACCCGTGCGTTAGGTACGCATTTATAATTTAGACCAAAATCTTTATGGCTTTTAATGGTGTATTATGTACGATATGCACCAAGGTAATTTTGTGGTCCGAGTTAATTTACATTTGATTTATATACTATATGGTTTTGTGTGAAATGTCCACCAATATTTATTTATTTATATATATTTTTTTTTAATGGCAAGCGCCTTTATTAACTACAACACAACAATATACAGACTCAACTAACTAAACTACTACACAAAAAGCACATCGATCACCCCAGACCGATAAAGGTCTAAAGGTAATCCAAATGCTCAAACCCACTACCAGTTGGCAGCGTACCCAGCATGCTGCCGCATTGCCATATGTTATACATGTTGAATAAATGTTGGGCACAAAACACTGAGAACTGATGGTCGATGGGGCTAAAAAATTCTGGACTGTTCCAGAAATGTTTAGCCCCACCACGCAACAGCAAGCGCATCGTAGAACGACCAGCCACAAGGTAGACAGGCCACTTCATTCAGGTGAATGAAGTCTCTAGTTGGAAGCTGCATCCAAACAGTCTTTTAAGAAATGCAAACAGAAGATCAATATCCAGCAGAAAGCTTCTTGAGCCTGAAATTATGACATTAACGGACCAACACACTATAATTTAATTACAGAAATTAAAGAATCGGTCCTTAATGATAGTGTTATGATGATCATGAGTATGATCATACATATGACAAAAGGATAACAAAGTCCCGAGTGCAAATATGTAAGCATCAAGAAAATAAAACGAAAAGATTTAAAAGGTTGTAAATTACATTACATTCAGCCTACCTTTAAAATATCACAAATCGCGTAAAACACACAGGTATAAAATACTTGCTTGAAAATTTACCTAAACTGAAAATCTCGTGCTCCTTAGCATCTTTGAAATAAACGAAAATTGTATTAAAGCCTCCAATTTATGCAAGCTTTTAGACTAATTAATTAAGACCCTTTACATGTTAGGTCCCTTGAACCGAATTCCGAAAAGTTTCTTCTGAATTTTAAACAGTCTGTAACGTCTATTCACTGTTTCATCAAATGTGATTTGTAACTTTGTTTACTTTTTTTACCATTTATCAATGGTAAAAATTAATTATCAAGCTTTATGATATATATGAGATTATGGAGACAATGTAACAATTCACTTTCAAATCATAATATAGTATATCATTTTTTATTGACTTCCAAAAAGGAGGAGGTTTTCAATTCGTCTGTATTTTTTGTGTGTTTGTTTATTTATTTGAACTATTGTTCAAAGGTGCTCCCATATAAATTTTATCAAAAATTTAGGTTTTAAAACAAAATAACTGGAAAAATTGTGGTCCAAGTAAACGAAATTGCGTATTTTGAAATCAGTTGTTTCGGTTTTTAGGGTTCCGTACCTCAAAAGAAAAAAAACGGAACTCTTATAGGATCACTTTGTTGTCCGGTTGTCCGTCTATCTGACTGTCCGTCTGTCCGGGTGTCAAGACCTGTATCTCTCGAACGCGTTAAGGTATCGAGTTGACATAAAAATCATATACGCAAATCCATAGTCTCTTGCTGCAGAAAGAAAAATCTAAATCTCAGTTTTCGTAAAAAAAAGTTACAGCCGAATATGTCGTACAAAACTCACATTTCGACACTCACAAGGGAATCAAAACTTATGGGGTACATCCTGTTGACCTAGAACTATGAAATTTGCCAAGAAGCATTATGTTAGAGTAATATGGGAAAAAATCCGAACACTGAACATTTTTAATTTAATCACAAAAAATTGGGTCTTTATACAAGGAAGGAAGGTCCAAATTTTAAATGGCTTTAACCGTATCATGTGGGGTATCATATGAAATAACTTAATTAGCACAAGCTAAAACAGGTTTTTAAATATTTTTACGATGAATATTTTTCGGTTTATGAAGGAAAATATAAAAAATATATGATTTCCCCCTTTTATCTACTAGTTTGTACGGAACCCTCAATGGGCGAGTCTGACTCGCACTTGTCCGGTTTTTTAAACTTGTATACCTGCAACGAATTCATTTTCCGCGTAACATTTGTATTTGTGTTCTCTCTTTTTGTTGTAGTGTATGGTGTATAAAAATATAATATTTTCTTGATTTCTTTCTTTTATAAAGAGTAAAACGAGCTCTACGAACTATAGTCGGCGTTAATTTTGCAACAATTTTCTTATAAACACCGAACAATGTAGCCCATTTCCTTGGGCGGGCAGGTCAACACGTAGACCGTCGCAATGATTAACGACTCTGGGGCAGACCCGAATCAGATGCACGTGACGTCACTGCCCGTTACGCCACTGAAGAGGAAAGTGGAGAAGTACAACATTTATAAATCAACCAGATGGTATAATTAATATAATACTTATATAATTTATTTTCTAAATTAAAAATCGCCATCTGTGTTATCTGAGAACTACAATCGTGGAATTTTCAAGACTAGAGTGAATAGATATCTTTTAGATCAACTATCTCCATCCTCGTCCAAACCGTCACTTAACAAAGGACCAATGGTAGATCTATCTCGCATAAAAAAATATTAAATTTATTAATACTATATAAATGTATTAATAATAATTATATAATAGATATATTTAAAATAAGTACTTTTAGTGATATTAATATTCGAATTAGTTACCCTTTTAATAGATGAGTATAGATTACAGCTACATGCTTTTAGCTTCGACGATGCTCTTTAGCCCTGAGACGATATTGATGAGACTTCTGTTCTTGTTTTCAATGTTTAAGGGCATAGTTGTCGCGACAGCTTCTTCCAGTAAAATATACGTTATACACACAGTGGGGAACACTTTTTTCTTCCAGTATTACCACATTTTTGATCCTCTCGCCTGTCTTGCCAGCCGTAACTTATTTTTTTTATACTTCGGATTTTTTTGTGTTAGAAAAGCTGATATTTGTATGATTTCAATTAGAATCAAAAATCATCGATATCGGATAATGTTTAGGGGTAGAAAACTCTTTCGTTAGGGATTTGTCCTAATTATGAGGAAGAGCGCTTAACAACGTTTCATTAAAATAATTATGGTTTAAAAAACTAAAAAAACCAGACAAGGCGAGTCAGACTCGCCCACCGAGGGTTCCGTATAAACTAGTAGATAAAAGGTTTTTTTTTTATATTTTCCTTCATAAATCGAAAAATATACATCAAAAATATTTAAAAACCCGTTTTAGCTTGTGCTAATGAAGCTCTTTCATATGATACCCCACATGATACGGTTAAAGTACTTAAAAATTTGGACCCACTTTCCTTGCTTAAAGACCCTATATTTTGTGATTAAATTAAAAATATGGACATTTTTAATTTTAAGGTTTTGATTCCTCTGTGAGTGTCGAAATCTGCGTTTTTTACGACATATTCGGCTGTAACTTTTTTTTACTAAAACTGAGAAATTTTATTTTTCTTTCTGCAGCAAGGTACTATGGATCTGCGTATACGGTTTTAATTTCAACTCGATACCTTCACGCGTTCCCGAGATAAAGGTCTTGACACCCGGACGGACGGACAGACGGACAGACGGACAGACAGACGGACAACAAAGTGATACTATAAGGGTTCCGTTTTTTTCTTTTGAGGTACGGAACCCTAAAAAACGATTTCAAAATACGCAATTCGTTTACTTGGATTACATTTATTATTGGATTGGATTATATTTTATATTTACAGATTATAATAAAGTTTATATGGGACCACCTCTGAGGTATTACCTACCAAACAAAAAATAATCATCAAAAACAATTTATATTTGACAGAGTAATCACGTAACAAACATAGAGAAAAAAGCACATAAGTACAGTTGAATTGACTTCCTTCTTTTTGGAAATCTGTTATGAAATTAAAGTTAAATTATAATAGTTATCGGTTAAATTGTAATAGTTTCAATAACTAAAAAAAAATATTTTAAAATATGCGATTCGTTTACGGGACCGCCTCTTAAGTATGACCTACCAAACAAAAGAGAATCATCAAAATCAATTCGTGATTGGCGAAGTAATCGCTGACAAACAGACAAAAAGAACATACAGTGGAACTGAGAACCTCCTTTTTGGAAGTCGGAGCAGGACATATTCATACTTGCGGTGCGAATAAGTCAGGAAAATTAAACGTTGGAAAAGCTCGTTGGTCGAACGGTAACTCGTTACATGACTAAATGACTTATAGTGTGTACTATAGTATAGTAGTCACTAGAGTACTGCACTATAGTACACACTATAAGAAACTGCTCTACATCAAGACTTTAAGTTAAGTATGCGTTAGTGACCGACCTTATGGTTCTGATCCCATAAAGTCGAATGTGCCATTAGTAATGAGTGGGACATCCAACTTTATGGTTCTCATATCGAAAATGATCTACTTAACGTAAGAATTAAAAGTTAAGTTACTGCAGTTTCCTGTTCTTTGATAACGTTCAAATAATTATTCGGCTACAGTCGGAAATTCTGGAAATGGGTTAAAATTTTACTTCAGTGTTTTAAACGATTTAATTTTTAACCGACTTAAAAAAAAGAATGTTACTAAAAGATATATTAAACAGTTTATAACAAAAGCATGAGTGGTCATTGAAATAAAATAGCTTACCAAGGTCTTGACAAGAGTCAAGACTCGAGTGAGGACACTACACTGCTCAAGACATAGGTACTTATGGTAGTTATCACATAGATAGTCATAGTAAAAAAATAGCTGCTAGCACATGGTTTATACGAAACTTTAGATGTAGCCAAATTTTGGAGATGTTTCATCCCAAAATAATTTACAATGTTTAAAATTTAGAGAGCAAGAAAAACGTTTGGGTAATATTTGGTTTAAATTATTTTTCATCCCCCCATCTCGGAAAGAGTATTTTTGCTCTTCGATATCTGAGTGCAAAAGCCGTTTTTATCCTCTAGAGGATAAAGTAAATTCAAATTTAGAACATCGTGTACACTGAGTTTATGAATTCAAAACATCATTTAACCTATTTACTTCTACCTCCATGCTGCCGAATTTATCATACTACCTTTTTTAATTTGTTAAAAACTCAGACTCGGAACCTTCTTGGTGTACTTTTTTTTAAATTTGCTTTGCGCGCGCCATTTTATTTTCACGACATAATGTTAAAATCTTATGTTAAAAACAAGAAATTGGAAAACAAGTGAAAAACCTAAAATGAGTGATTTTAGCAACGAAGAAGTTTATTTGATGCCAACAGAATTGACTAAAACTGTTAATAATGCGCAAATGATCTTTCTCCCTCAACAATCACACGAGAAGTATTTGAAACAGTAGGTACGATATGTTTAACACGTAGCGACTAGCTAAAGGAGCCAAAACGTTCTCCGAAAACGTTTTGCTGGCATGTTTTATTGAATTATCCGAGACCAAGAAATCAAACATTCTATGGAGTACGTATTCAATGTAAAAAACCAAATGAAAAAAGACATACATATCGATACCTATCCTAAATTAGTGGCATTTTTAAAAAGAGCCTCATCTGGTCATCAACCATTAAACCTAAGTGTTATTTGTTATAATTTAAAGATTATTCTGTAATACTTACCTATCATAATGTAGTAGTTAATACCTATACTGAAATAAAAGTATCTTGTGATTGTATTTTTTTTTTGCATTTAGTCATTTCCTCGCTGAGGTGGGATGAAAAGTTACGTGTTGCACTAGAGTGCAAAGATTTTTCACCTCGTGCTCTTTTAATCGCTCGCTGCGCTCGTGATTTAGAATTCTTGTAATTTTAGAATCCTTCGCTTGCTCGGTCATCAAAATTGAGCACGCGGTTAAAAACCAACTTTGCACTCTTGTATAACAAATAACTATTGTTGTTGTTGATTTTAGTTTAAAGTATCTCACTGCTGGGTTCTCCTCCTAGTTTTCCCATGTTGGCGGTTTCTGAGTTACCAAATCTACTAGGTTTAGTAGAAGGTTTTAAATTCGCAGATTTGAGGGAAAAAGGTGCCCTGGCACACGACGCCGCCGCCATAAGAAGCTTTTTAGTGAGCGTGGTGCTCTGGGTATACATCATATGGTAGGAGAGACGAGTCACGAGTTGACGCTTGTGCCAGCCATCGGGCTGGCACAAGCGTCAACTCGTGAACGGGTGCTGCTTGCGGGAACTGGACTGCTCGGCGTATATACCTTTGTAATATGATATTTTTAAGCTATTGCATAGCTTCTATCGCGGGCCTTGAGCGTGGAGACCGAATCCAGAAATTCCGTAACGAAAATAACCTAACACACCGCGCGTAAAGCTATTATGCAATAGCTTTACCGCGGCAGTCTCCGAGTGCCATACGTTTTTTTTTTTAAGATTGAGGCAGTGATATACGCTATCCATTAGATAGGTACAATACCTACTAGTGCCTCAATCTTGAAAAAAATACATGTATATATTTTACATTTTGAAAAGATCTATATTTTACAAACTTCTACTTCCACTTATATGTTATTCTGAATCTAGAATATATCTATAAATTATAAATTGTACATTGTGAAAATTGTAAAGACTGTATTCTGTTCGTGTACCAATAAACTAAATAAATAAATAAATATATATCTATACTTACTATAAATAATTAGGTACGAAAAATGTCACTATTTTTTAAAATAAAAATATTGTTTTTATAAAACATTTTTTTTATATTTGATTATTGATTTATTAACTTGATACCTTCGTACGTTCTTGAGACAATAACGTTCTTCTTGAGAGTAATCCTATAAAGTTTATTTTTTCCTGTTGAGGTGCGGAACCCTAAAAACTACAATATAAATAATACAATAGGTATGTAATGATAATACACTTGACCTATTTCACGAAAGTTCAATATAATTAAGTCTATTATAGTTATAGGTACCTAATTAACACAAATTTGCTATTGTAATTTACTTAATTGATTTAATTGTTTATTTGTACAAATCAATAAAATAAACAAGATTTGATCAAAAAATAAAAAGAAGTACCAAAATGTAGTTTTGATTATAATTCATTAATTCAATATAAATATCAAATATATCAATTTTAGACTTGACTATAGTGAAAACCTGGCCACTCAGTATATACGGGCTTAATATTAAGATCGATTTTCGTAATGTGGTCTTAGGTAACTCTATGCACCTATTATAAAAGCGAGAATATTTTTCTGTCTCTCTATTCACTGTTACTAGTACTTTTTCAGGACAAAACCATTTATTATTAAATTTAGTACAGACATAGCTGAGAACTTGGAGACGGACATAGATTATATTTTATCATCATCATCATCAAATATTTTCATCACTTCTCGAGTGAAACCGCGGGACACAGCTATTTGTTATAATTATTATGCTTGATATGATGTTAAGTGTAGGTTTTTGCGAAAAAGTATGTGCAGAGTCGGTGTACAATAATTTATTTAAAGGAACTTTGTTTTTTTTACAAGTTTTGTACTTATTTACTTGTATTTGATGCAAATCTTGCAAGCTTCCTCTTTCAACTTTAAAGTTTTGCATGTTTTCTCGGCTCTAATAATACTTTCATACAATAAAATTACAATAGTATCTTAAGGAGGAGTTCAACGCGCGCAGCTATCTCTCTCGCACATCACAACCTTTTTAAATATAAATTTATTGGTTGGGGATATTAGAAAAGTGAGAAATGAATATGTTTATTATTCAAATATGAATAAGTTTTATTCAGGTATCACTTACCTATACTGGCGACGGAATACTTAAATAAAAATCGGCCAAGTGCGAGTCGGACTCGCGCACGAAGGGTTCCGTACTATCATCTATAATACTACAAAGTTTAGTTCTGTTTATAAAATAACGAGAAATCAACGAAATTCCAAGTAGTAAATTGCAAACTTATAGGTAGGTTTTCGAAACACATCCGGGCAGCATGACAACGCTCGCGCGAATACGCGCGGCTATGGCTCGCTCCGTGATGTTACCTCCCCCGCTACCCGCGCGTTCGCGCCACCACCACACCGCGGCGCGGCGCTCGCACCGCGTTTAGATGCACGGATTATTTTCATTTTGTGTTTTTATGTATTAGATTAGGTATTTATTTTTATAGTTAATATATTTCTAAATATTTACTTACAAATATTCAAGTTTCTACCTGTAATTAAGATCGAGTAAAAATTGCTTAAAAATTACGTTTGTTGTATGGGAGCCCCCCTTTAATATTTACTTTATAGTTATTTAATTATTTATTTTGAAAGGTAATATACAAGTTAGTATTCTGTCAAAATTTGAAGCGTCTACCTGTTACCGTTTTTAATATTGAGCAAAAAAATACGAAAAAAATACGTTTATTGTATGGGGACCCCCCTTAATATTTTATTTTATTTAATTTTTAGTATTTGTTGTTATAGCGGCAACGGAAATACATCATTTGTGAAAATTTCAGCTTTCTAGCTATCACGGTTTATGAGATACAGCCTGGAGACAGACAGACAGACAGACAGACAGACAGACAGACAGACAGACAGACAGACAGACAGACAGACAGACAGACAGACAGACAGACAGACAGACAGACAGACAGACAGCGAAGTCTTAGTAATAGGGTCCCGTTTTTACCCTTTGGGTACGGAACCCTAAAAACATATTCTTATATCCTACTCCTCAGCCAATTTCAATGATAGATAGATAGATAGATAACTCTTTATTAAAAAAAACACACACACAGAAAAATAAATACAGAGAAAACATAAATATAGCTAGGCTTTTAATTGGCGGCCTTATCTCTTAGAGCGATCTCTTCCAGGCAACCATGCACGGATATATAAGATGCTACAAATAGTGACCTTTAAAAGTAACTAAAAACTATAGTATACACTAAAACAATATACAGTAGTGTAACGATCCTAACTGACTTACCTACAGTAGGCAGATAAGGGAAAGACAGTTAAGAGTTAACAGAATTTAATTTAAAAGTTACTAAAATAAAAGATACAAAAAAACAAAGTAGGTAATATAACTAGGCTCGTAAAGTATGAGGGTATGTAAGTATGAGGCTAAAGTAATTTAGATTAAGAGAGGGGTCGAGGGTTCACTTCACGTGAACCGAAATGCGTTGGACGACCGTGAAGACACACTGGCCTTGAATTTGCAGAGCAGCCGGTGGCAGTCCGTGATCTTCAGGCGGCGTCCTCGAAGTTCTAGCGGGTGATGGTCGGTCCGCCACGGAAGTTGAGAATATCCACTTCGTCGCAGTCGTGACTAATTCCGTTTCGTCACGGCTAAGTCCGATTCCAGTTCGTCACGAAAGTGGCTGATTAGTTTATGAATAAGTAGGTAGTATGGTAGTCAGGTGGGTGGATCCCAGGTTGGGGTATCACACTGAATTTAAAAGTAAAGTAAATATTTAGAAAATAAAAATAAAAGAAATTGGCTGGCGGCAAAAGATATTGTAGGTGTAAGTGCGAAATCGTCAGTTGCGTCCGCTTCCCGATACCGCTAGCCGTCGGTTAGTCGCGCCTGGCACCGGGTGGTACCGCGCGTCTGGTAAGCCCGAACTTCACACCACAGATGTTCCGATTTATTGGAAATGACGCACGGTCTTACGTTGCGTTTACACATAGACAAGAGTTGACAGTTGACAGAGTGTGGCAGTTGTTAACGAAGCGTTACAGTAGGTACCTATTTATATTACAAGAAAAAAAGAGTAATAATAATTAATCATAATATATATACTTATTCATAAACTTACTTATATATGTCTGACAATATATATCTACACTAATATATACATAATAAATTTAGTCTGTGTTATTTACATAATAAGCTTTTATATTTAATTATATTAAAGGAAAACATTTTTTTAACATTGACGGAGTATGCGGTAACAAACGGTTTATTCAGTGATTACTTCGCCAACTAAGAATTGTTATTAATGTTTTTTTTTTGGTAGGTAATACCTCAGAGGTGGTCCCATATACATCACGTACATGCTTGTTATTATGTACCTATATTTTGACCTGTAACTGTGGTGTTACTAATAAATTATTTGTATTTGTATAAATGTTATCCAAATCGGTTTAGTACTTTGGTTTTTATAACAAAATAACTGAAATATCATCCAAGTAAACGAATAGAGTATTTTGAAATCAGTTTTTTAAACTATAACCATTTATGTACTATTGCGCGCGGTAAATAGGTTCATCAACTTTTGGTTCGTGGCCATGAAGATTCGTTGACAGCCATATTAAAAATGTTGAGGCGCTGTTGGGTAAAAATAGACAAATTTTAGTAATCCCTAAAAGTCAAATAATCACCGTGACATTTCTTAACATAAATCAAAATGTATTTGAATATTTTGCAGTCTTACCATCTTATTAACATATATAATACTTGCTTAGTGGCTGCTCGGAAGTTTGTAATAGCAGTTTATAGTAAGTGCAACACGCATTACATAATTAGATACAAACTTGTTCTTTTATATATTTTTCTTTTATGTTTGTTACCGCATAGCTCTGATAATTAAGCCGATTTGATTGTTTTTTATTTGAAAAGAAATACTCTCAGATTACTCTCATAAAATTTCATCTAAATCGGTTTACCAGTTTGGTGTTTAAAACAAAATAACTGGAAAAATTTCATCCAAACGAAAAATTGCATATTTTGAAATCCATTGTTTTAGTTTTTAAACTATAATAATTATTATTATGAAACTACCTATCTCCTTCCTGACTCATTTTACGATAAAAAATATACTAGAAAAATGTATCTACTATAATTTATGTCTGTAAGTACTTTATTTGTAACATCGATAGATTTAGCGTACGATCGCCACAGTTGTGCAACATGCGTTGTTGCTTAAAAACTGTTATCAACACCATAGAAAAGTTATCAGGTGAAATGATCGAACGATTGCGTTCGATAACAGCACCTGATAAGTTTTTGGTTCACGATCCTGGCACAAATCACGACCCTGGTACAAATCTCGTCAGTCATTTCGGAAAGAGCACATCAAAATCCATAAGTTTACCAATTTTAAAAACTTGCGCAATGGATCACGAGCCAGCAACAGATTTTCATGACCAATTTCCTTCAGCCGATAACTCGTATAGCTAATGATTAAAAGAGTTGTGACACGAGGTCTCGTGAGGCTGTGGCCCCTCTGATGTTCACAATTCCTCATGTTCCAACTCTCTTAATCATTAAACGAGTTATCGTCCGGGAGGAAATTGGTCATGAAAATCTGTTGTTGGCCCATGGACCATTACCGAGTGTTTTGAAACTTGATATACTTATGGATTTCGATGCGCTCTTTTTGAATTTCTACTTTGCTATCTCGTATCTTTGCTGTTTGCTCTGCTTTTGCGTTTTCCTGACCGTTTTAAGCATTTCATAGAGTACCGGATTACGATAATATACACTGGCAGTATTGTATGTACGTATTATGTCGAAATGTTGAATATCAAAAATTGAAATAGCTGCTTTATTTAAACTGTTTCTTTTTCCAGATAATGCCTCCTCACGCAAAGTCAGTTTACCACAACATAGATCAACACGAAGATGGAGAAGAAATAAAGCTGCTAGCACCGCAAGCGGCGCCAAGAAAATATCAAATTGCTAAATCAATAGTTCTGTTTTTGGTGTATGTGCACTTCGCAGCGTTCTATGGTCTATATCTGTGTTACACTGAGGCTAAATGGAAGACTAAGTATTTTATTGAGTGAGTATCATAGTGTAGAGATGGTCTATATCTGTGTTACACTGAGGCTAAATGGAAGACTATTTTATTGAGTAAGTATCAAGTGTAGAAATGGTCTATAATCTGTGTTACACTGAGGCTGAGTGCCTTACCGAAAAACTTACTTAACTTTAAGCAATGCTTAGCATATTTTGTCCACTTATTGCCGACACGTAATTACACTTGCGGAAAGAAGACAGAGAATTCAAGACAATGGTTAAAGTTAAGTAACGTTTTTCGGTAAGGCCGTAAATGGAAGACTATTTTATTGAGTGAGTATCATAGTGTATAGATGGTCTATAATCTGTGTTACACTGAGGCTAAATGGAAGACTATTTTATTGATTAAGTATCATAGTGTAGAGATGGTCTATATCTGTGTTACACTGAGGCTAAATGGAAGACTAATTTATTGAGGAAGTATTCTAGTGTAGAGCAGGGGTTCCCTAACTTTTTCATGGGGATTATATACGTCACATGAACATGTATTTTTTTTCCAGTGAAATATGTATTATGTCTGTTTCAGCATATATGATGTACCTGATGTCGTGTATAGGGATAACAGCGGGTGCGCATCGGCTCTGGGCACACAGGTCCTATAAGGCCAAGTTGCCGTTACAGATATTACTGATGGTGATGAACTCGTGTACCTTCCAGAACACCATCATCTATTGGGTGCGAGACCACAGGTTACATCACAAGCATTCGTGAGTACATTATCGTCCTTTTAGGCTTGCGTATCAAAGGGTGCGGGTGTGGGAGCCTATTACCGAAGCTACGGTGTCTTTCTTTTAAGCGACCGTATTTTTTTACCGTAATAGATATGATGTTGAAAATTTCACAAAGTATCTAATATAATGGCGGATTTTTAAATAAAAACTACGGGTCACTCACGTCTGTTTTGAGCCGAAATATCCGACTATAGTTTCAACCGCATTCGGCGGTCTTTTTCAAAGGAGCAGCACACACGTCACTCTCGGTCGGTGACGCGCCTTGCACTGCGACGTGCCGCTCGTGCCGCACATGATGTCATCGGTTGCAAAAGGGTTAGGGCGGGAAGCTGGTCGTCTTGCGTCGGTTCAGCTGAAGTGTCCTCTTCACTAGAACTCTCGTGAGTGTCAGGAATGTTCCATCAAGCGGAACTCACAATATCACCACCAGACTCACGATTATCCTGCCGAGCTCCATGAAGGCAAGGTTTCCAAGTGGGTGGTAAGTGCCATCTCTGTTGGAGGAAGGACGTGAGTGACCCGTAGTTTTTATTTAAAAATCTGATCACGTTAATTTCCATAGTATAATGGCGGATTTCTCAAGAAATAATAATAATAACGTGAACCGAACCTTTTGAGCGCCACCTTTGATAAAAATTGAGCGCCACGATCTTCTATAGAAGACAAACGCTTTCGTGCCCTTAGCGTCATGTCTTCAATACAAGTTTTTTTTTGAATAAATATTGGTGGACATTTCCCACAACACCATCTAGCCCAAACTAAGCAAAGCTTGTACTATGGAACTAGACGGCTGATAGAATAGATATATTCTTTTTTTAACCGACTTCCAAATAGAAGGAGGTTATCAATTCGGTCCGTATGTTTTATTTATTTATTTGTAAATACATAGGTACTTATGATACATAGAAACACCCAGACAAAGAACAAACATCCATGCTCATTACACAGATGAGTATGGATGTTTGTTGCCCTGGGTGGGGATCGAACCCACGACCTACAGTTCAGGAGGCCGTAGTACTACCACTGACCCATGAGGCCTGCCATTTTACAATACTTTTTGGAACAATTTTAACATACTTGGCACTGAGTGCACGGGAATTCGTTTTAAACATAATGCTCAAAAGGTTACAGAAAATAATTTCACATTCCAGCGACACTGATGCAGATCCTCACAACGCTACTCGAGGTTTCTTCTATTCTCACATCGGCTGGTTGCTAGTGATTAGGCACCCAGAGGTGAAGAAGAGGGGGCAAACTATTGACATGTCGGATATATACAGCAACCCAGTGCTGATGTTTCAGAAGAGGTAATATTTACAGCACAATTAATTTGTTTCTTTTTCACGTCAAAATAAAATAAAAAGTTCACAATATACATATTTATTACCGTGGCCGTTTTGCTTAACGGAAAGAACCCGGGATCTTTTAGAGGAATATCAGAGAGGAATCAACACATCAGACCCTTAAAATTATGTAAGCAGCTACATATTAATCTCAAGTCATGCCAGCTACCTATAAGCAGCTATACTATACTAATCTCAAGTCATGCCACCCTTCATTGTTAAAGGTGGAAAATCTACCTATAATTAGCTAAGTATTTTTACCCGACTGCGCAAGAAGGAGGGTTATGTTTTTCGAGTGTATTTATGTGTATGTATGTTTCTATATTACCTCCTACAGCTTAAACAGATTGACCGATTTTGATGAGCGAGGTGTTGCTAGATTTGTCTTCAATTCTTGAGTGTCACAAGCTAAATTTTTTGTAATAATAAAATACAACTCTCACAAAAAACAAATGTGTATAAACGCTTTTTCATAAGCTTTTTAATATCAATTTTATTATATTTATACAAAAACTGTTTTAAAGAATGTTCACACACATAAAAGTATAGTTTATAATGTAGCTTTGTGCATACTTTCTCGCAAAAAAATACATTCATGCACAACGTTGCACCACGAAAGTCATCCTTGTGCAGTCGGGTATTTGTTTTTTTCTTTTAACATAGATACTTGTTTTTTATTAGTAACAGCAGAATTTAATACAATAATTACAAAAAATAAACAAATAAAATATTATTTAACAAACCAACCGTTTGTCTTGTTCTTTGCATATTATTAGATTTAGACATGATCAATTAATTTTACGTATAATTTAAGTTGTTGCTGGTTCATGTTCAAGCAGATATGGTCTTATTTCCTGGTTTATTTTTTCAGGTACGCCGCTCCTTTCATCGGTACAGTCGGTTTCCTTCTTCCCACCATTCTTCCTGTCTACCTGTGGGGGGAGACCGTCAGAGCCGCCTGGCACCTCGTTATGTTGCGTTATGTCGTCAACTTGCACGTAACGATGCTCGTCAACAGTGCAGCACATTTATGGGGGAATAAGCCGTATGAAAAGAATATACTCCCTTCTCAAAATAAAACGGTATCATTCTTCGCTTTTGGAGAGGTAATTTTGTGTTTTTAGCATTTGAAACGTAGAAAGAGAAGACTATAGAAGGAATACCACTTTCTCTTTTCAACCAATGTGAGTCATGGGAAGAAAAGAGACGGAGCTTGGCACTTTTTGTTGCTTAAGTATTATTATTATGATAATAATTGTGTTCATTTTTTAAAAACTTATTTTATTTTTAAAACCAAAGTACCTACTGAACCGATTTTGATAAAATTTATATGGGATCATCTCTGAAATATTACCTATCAAACTAAAAAGAAACATCAAGATCAATTCATAATTGGCAAAGTAATTGCGTAACAAACATACAAAAAAAACATACCGTTGAATTGAAAACTTCCTCTTTGGAAATCGGTTAAAAAAGATTCTAGACAATTTTTTGTTGCTAGAATCTCTCTGCGAGATTGAATTATAAGTAAAAAGATCAGTAGACGTAAGAGTGTCATCATTACATAGCACAGCAACTAAGCAAGTTGAATTGGCAGGAGGCAGGTCACATAGCACGCAGAACTGATGGTCAAAGTTCTCAAGTTGCATGCATCGGCAAGTGCAAAGGACAACCAGCCACAAAGAGGACAAATGACTTCTTACAAGGACAGGAAGATGCTAAAAGCAGCCCGCTTCTAACTGGCCTTTTTGGAAATCCATGAGGGAGACCTATATCCAGCAGTTGATTTCGTGTGATGATGATAAAACGAAGAGATCCGTAGACGTACAAAAGTTACCGACATAGCACAGCGGTTTAGCAAGTTGAAGTAGCAGTGGGCAGAGCACATAGCACGTAGAACTGACGGCCGATGGGGCCGAAAATTTCTCGAATGGAGACCACAAACCGGCAAGCGAGCGTAGGAAGACCAGCCACAAGGTGAACAGAAGATATCATACAAGTGGCAGGAAGACGCTGGATGCAGGGCGCTTCCATCCGGTCTTTCTGGAAATCCATGGGGGAGGCCTATGCCTAGCAGTGGACTTCTTGCGGTTGAGATGATGATGATGATAATTCCATGTATTGTTTAAATATGTAAGTTATTCATAATATGCGTCCGTGTTAGTTGTACTTTTCTGTAGCTTGAAATAAATAGCGATCATGTTTGACTGACCTTGTGGCTCAGTTGGTACTGTGTTTACGTCTACCTGCTGAACTGAAAGGTAGTGGGTTCAATCCCCACCCAGGGCAAACATTTGTGTGATGAGCATGGATGTTTGTTCTGTGTCTGGGTGTTTTTATGTATCATATGTATATATTTACAAAAAAAAAAGTATATATGTATTCTATCAGCCATCTAGTTCCATAGTACAAGCTTTGCTTAATTTGGGCTAGATGGTGATGTGTGAAATGTCCACAAATATTTATTTATTATTTATTTATGTTATCGACTTCTAGCACGCAAAGCGATGTTGGCAATCGAATATAAATTTAGCCAATAAACTTAAAAAAAAAAAACGATTGACCAACATAATAAATTAATTCAATATCATATTTCAGGGCTTCCACAACTACCACCACGTATTCCCGTGGGACTACAAGACGGCAGAACTGGGCAACAATTGGCTGAACGTTACAACACTATTCATAGACTTCTTCGCCAAAATAGGATGGGCTTATGATTTGAAAACTGTGTCGGAAGATGTTGTTCTAACTAGAGCTAAGCGTACAGGGGATGGCAGTTATGAATATGACACAAATGAATAGGCCATATTTTGTGACTATATCGAGTAAGGATTTTAGAGTACAAGTATCTACAATAAAAGTAAAACAATATACCCATCTGGCATCTGTACAAGAGAGAATTTTGCAGAAAAGCAGTTATTGATGTTAAGTTACGATTTCGTTAGTGTACGTATTTTGTGAGAAAGTATGCATAAATTTGTTGTAAAAGATTATAAATTTGCATTCATTAAAATAATTCTAGTAAAACCCCTTGTATAATATGAAATAATTCGTTGAAGGTTACGAAAAAAACGCATTAAATTTTTTATTTTTTGCGAGAGATGTATTATTGGGAAATCATTGTGCGAGATAAAACCTTGTTGATATCACAAACAAGTATCTATGTTAAAAGAAAAACTAAATACCCCACTGCAGAAAAACAGTTTTTGCAGTCTAACTTACGATTTTGTTACGTGTGACATGGTGTTGAATATACAGTTTTTGTGAGAAAGTACGCATAAATTCGCTGTAAAAGATTATAAATTCGCATTCTTTAGAATAATTGTACTAAAATCCCTTGTTTATTACGAAATAGTTCGTTAGAGGTAACGAAAAACGCATTTTTTAATTTTTGCGAGAGAGGTATCATGATTATTACAAAAAAATATAGTGTCACATTCTGGAAGTGAAGACAAATCTAAAGATACCTCGCACATCTAAATCGGTCAAGCCGTTTAAGCTGGAGGCGATCATATAGAACATATATACATACATGCATACAAACAAACATACATTCGAAAAATATAATTCATAATTCAATTATTCCTTGCAAAAAACAGGTTGAACAATAAATTGTGATCTTAAATCCTAGTACATAAAGTATCTCTGTTTTTGCTAAAATAGCAATGCAAGTAGGTATTTAATCGTTAGTGCATTAGAAGAATTTACACATGCATATTACTTATTTAGCTTCATGACAAAATGGACACACAAAAACCAACAAACGAAACAATAAAATTAAATATCAATAGTTTCATTAAGTTACGCAGACTATTTAGGCATACGCAAATTTTTTATCATTAGATCCTAAAATGTCAACATATGAGCACAGAAATAGACAAAATTGTGAAATGTCAATCTATCCAGTATAAATGTCAATCTATCCAGTATAAATGTCAGATTTAAGTAAATGTCAGTTAATAATATGGAATACAAAATGTCACAAACCAGCTTAAGTCAATATACGAAAAAAAAAAAAACAATATGTTTATAATGCCAAATTAATTAGAATCAATAAAAAAATGTAATAAAATGTTCAAATCAAAATACAGAAATTGAATGTCAAGAGTTATAAAGTAATGTCAATATAATATTAATTATTATAATAAATATTAATTCTACTTGGAATGTCTGATAAATTAAGATTTAATCATTCACATTACACTCATACAAATATTATAAAATAATACATACATTTTATGATTTTTCTGCTTTAAGATCTTTGTCATTCAGGAAGTCATCAATAGTATAATATACCTTATCCACTAGAAGATTCGTTAAAGCTAATTTAAAAATATTGATGTCATTCTCAGTTCTTATTCCAGCAGGGATGTTGTTAAAAATCATTGGCAACATACAAAAGACGCTTGTGTGTAAAAGATGTGTTTTAGAGTTATGGAGACATAACTTATTTTGTTTATTTCTACCGGGTTTCTTCCATATGAATAAATTTGGATAGGTTTTAACAAATACTGCAACCTCGAGAATGTAAGTAGCGGGCATGGTTAATATTCTTAATTCTTTAAAGTGGTTTTTACATGATTGCCTCTGATGCAAACCTAGCATTGCGCGTATGCATCGCTTTTGGGTTTTGAATGCAATTTGTTTATCGGTGGAATTTCCCCAGAACATGATTCCATATCGCAAAATGGATGCCGCAAATGCATGATAGGCCGTGACTAGAGTTTGTAAATTTGCTACTTTCCTCAATTTTGAGAGATAGTATGAGGCAGAGTAAAGTCTTTTGGAGACATTATCAATATGTAATTTCCATTCCTAAAAATTTTATTGAGTCAGTTTCATTAACAGTATTACCTAAGTAGTTAACTAAGAGCTTATCATGTTCCGTATGTCTTTGTTTAAAATTCATCAAGTAAGTTTTGCTTAGATTAATTTTTAAATTATTTTTGTTAAGCCAATCGATTATGGATGTCAATGTTCTATGAATTTCATCATGATTGCATTTGTTACCGATGAATAAGACAGTGCTGTCGTCAATATAGCCCTTCTTCTTATGCAGTCGGGTAAAACAATGCTGCTTTTGTAAACATGACTTTTCTGAGAAATCTGTTTTTTTAACAATATTAGAATAATTTTAGAAAAAAATGAGTAATTTCATTTTTGTTTAAAAATGACTTGTGAACGTTTCGACGACAGTTGGTGTCATGTGACATGAACTTTAAATAAAGTAAATGGTAGTGTTAAAATCTCTTTAAATACAGAAAATAAGTCTGTAAGACTAAGCTACTTATGTCAAACGCCTAGCATTTCAGGCTATTCCTACAGTAGAAAATATTATGTGAAGTTACAGAATATTACCGTTCAAAATATACAGCCGTTTAAGTGTAGGACAGATGGACAGACAGACAGACACCGTTGTCTCACGAATAAATGGAAAACTTTTTTACGACAATGCTATCCTTATTTGGACGCTCTAAAGTAAACATCTAGACTAGTGACAAAATTACTGACAGATCTCCTACTCCATGCGACATATTTTTAAAACTAGTACTTAGGTATATAAACGTATTTGCACATATCTGCAACGTATGGTTAAGATTATACACAGTACCATATAAAACACCGTCAGTGGTAGATGCGTAAGTGCAATATTTAATATTTGTATTATTTTAAATTGTGGAAAAGAGTGCTAATATCTTATAAATAAAGGGTGTTGTTATAAGGTATGTATTTTGTCTGGAGCGCCATAGATTCCAAAATGATGAATGTATTTTTTTCTAAAAACAATAAAAAAAAAAAAAAAAAAAAAAAAAAACAACCAATTAACAGATATATAAAATTTTATGTTATAACTACAGAAGATATTAATAGTAGGTATCACATGTCTATAATAGAACTATAAATATTTTTTATTTAATTAAAATGATTTATTTATTTAACATTGTTTATTTATTTATTTTGAATGGATTTGTGTATTTTCTACTGTATCTTCGCTAATTATAAACCCAGATATCTTTTTACCTAGCAAGGCAACCTTTAGCGTATAAGTCACTATAGCAAACAAAATAACAAGTTATGTATATAAAAATATAAACAAAATACCCGACTGCAGAAAAGCGGTAACATAGGATTTCGTTACTTGATACGCTATTGAGTGCACGTTTTTTGTGAGAAAATATGCGTAAAATGGGTGTAAAAGTATATAAATACGCATCTTTAGAATAATTCTAGTAAAATCACGTTTATTACAAAAAAGTTCGGAGGTTACGAAAACATGATTTTTTTTATTTTTGCAAACCATGTATTATTATTATTATTCCAAAAAAATATAGCCAAGAACTCAAGACATTCAAGAAGTGAAGAAGAATCTAACGACACCTTGCACATCAAAATCGGTCAAGCCATTTAGGCTGTAGGCGCTCATATATAAACATACATACATAGCCACATACTTACATACATATACATACATGCATAAAAACATACATACACTCTAAAAACATAACCCTCCTTCTTACACAGTCGGGCAAAAAGCTAGCAAAAGATAGCTTTGTTTTTTAGGGAAGATTCTGTAAATCTGTATGTTGAGGTATATTTTCTTTAAGCTATAATATTATAATATCTTGTTGCAAAAATAAACATATTTTTATTCTTGCAATAAATATTTAATTTACTTCTATTCAGCAGTCTTTTATACACTCAGTTACAAGAATATTTTGTTCAGACTTCAGACGCCCCCCGAGTGGCTGGTTAAAGTAGATATTTTTTTTTTTTACTTTGCATAATTTTGTTGGTTTAATAGTACTGCATTATGACAAAGCAGTGCCACAGAAAATAAAATAATAAAATAAAACTGTTTCGTTATTTTTATTTTTAGGGTTCCGTACCTCATAAGGAAAAAACGGAACCCTTATAGGATCACTTTGTTGTCCGTCTGTCTGTCAGTCCGTTTGTCCGGGTATCAAGACCTTTCGGGAACGCGTGAAGGTATCGAGTTGAAATTAAAACCATATACGCAGATCTATAGTCTCTTGCTGCAGAAAGATAAAAATGCACATTTCGACAATCACAAGGGAATCAAAACCTATGGAGTACTTCCAGTTGACCTAGAACTATGAAATTTGGCAAGAAGCATTGTGTTAGAGTACACAATACACATATAGGAAAAAATCCGAAAACTGGTCATTTTTTATTTGTCTTTATGTCTTTATTCAAGGAATGAGGGCCCAAATTTTAAAATGAATCATGTGGGGTATCATATGAAAGAGCTTCATTAGCATAAGCTAAAACAGGTTTTTAAGATGTGTATTTTTCGGTTTATGAAAGAAAATATAAAAAAAAATATGATTTCCCCCTTTTATTTAATTTGTACGGAACCCTCGGTGGACGAGTCTAACTCGCACTTGTCCGGTTTTTATTTATATCTTAAGTCATTAACTTTAGATTTTTTCGTGATCCGGTTCGGTTGTCCGGTCAACCGAGGGCAAAAAACGATCCTGTTTATGTCATTTAAAAATAATCGAAATTGGATGATGGCTCTTTGTTCAAATTAGTGTCAAATACAGGTAAATATTAGTACCTGTAGTTTTTTGTATCATTAAGAAAAATATAAAAATATATGTTAACTACCAAGATCAGTTACTGGTCTACCAAGAGGCCTCACCTTTTTCCCGAATTTTTTTATTGTTTTTTTTTTCTATGGACCTAATTTTTAGGGTTCCATAATTATCAAAGAACCCATATAGTTTTGCCATGTCCGTCTATCAATGAAAAACCGATTTTAGCCAGCAGGTAGGTACCTATTTTATTTATTTATTGGAGCTAGTTTTATAAATTAAAATCCGAAGTTGCCTTTCAACCGTCTTTCAAATAAAAATAAAAATATTTATATTAATATACAAATATATATATTTCAAATATAAATATCTATGGAATTCTTTGCCGTCATTTCTGTTTCCTGAGAACTACAATCTTAGAATTTTCAAAGCTACAACCTCCATCCTCACCCACACAGTCGCGTTGGTGGTCCATCGTAGATCTATCTTGCGTAATAAAAAAACTTTGTTTCCAATAAGTAAAGAAATATCAAAAACAGCTCGTGACGTCACCTATCAATTCCAACTAAAAACCAACGCTGGTTATTTCTACCAGCATTATGCAGAGTTGGGACCGGCTTGTGACAAAAACGGTAATTTTATTTGTTGTTCTTGTAATTTTTTTACTATGAAAGTCTACTGTAAAAGTCAGCTAAGGGACTTGAGGGAAATTGGCATTTATATAGGCGATAGGCTGACCCTATCACTGCGAGACAATATTACCCTCTGGCTGACTACATTGCAGATATGACCAAGTGACTGTTTTTTTTTTTCGTGCTTGTTTGATACAAGTGTATATACAGGTTGTATCTAGGTAATATTTTTCTCAATTTTGAACTACTTAGAATAAAAATAAACTACTTAGAGCACTTGAGTTACTCAAGCACTAAATTTTTGTTTCGATATTGGATTTGCATCAAGCTTTGTACTTATCTTAAACAAGCACGAAATATTAATTACGTTGTCGTGAAACAAAGAAATTTTAAACTATATTTTTATAGTTTTAAAAGCAAAAAGTTTTTTTTTTTTTTAACCAACAGAACTGAAATTTAATCCTTAACAAGACTGCATTTAAAAATGATTTTCGATAAATGTGGCGTTTGTGTTAAACAAGCACTAAAGCGACGAGACGTCATCGTGCTTGAAAACAGCTGGGTCCTTATTCCGTATTACCATCGGCCGCGTTACGTGAACGTGACGTGGGTGCATAATAAGTAAGCCTTTAAGTTTAAGAAGCTAAAGTCTAATTTTCATTGTAGACAGACCCACGTCAAATTCACGTAATTCGGGCGATGGTCATACGGAATAAGGGTCCTTTGCACAGCTCCTTAGTCGACGTTTTGTAGTTGTAGCGCGTGCCCCGTGTACAGGTACCGTAACTTGATAAAAAAATATATTTTTCAGATAATGTCTCCTCAAAAGAAGTCTGTTGACCTTCCTACAGACGAACAAGAAGAAGAGAAACTGGTTGCACCGCAAGCAGCGCAATGGAACTATCAAATTATCAAAACGAGTCTCTTATATTTCGGATATGTACACCTCGCGGCACTATATGGCATATATCTAAGTTTTACTGAGGCGAAGTGGCAGACTATATTGATGTGTAAGAATTACAATGCTATTTTGCATCCAATTATAGTTCAGCGTAGGTAGACCAGCGACGAGGTGGACAGACGCCCTCATACAAATAGTAACAACAATCTCTGGATGCTAGCCGCTTCCAACAGGTATTTTTGGAAATCCATGCGAACCGCCTATATGATCAGTGACTTCTTATGACTGGAATGATGATGATGATGAATGACATCAAATACCTTTATAGTACGTATAGACAAAGAAGTGTCACTCCGAAAAAAATATATACAAAAAGCTGTTTTGGTAAAGCAAGTCCAGTTCAGGTCGCAGATGCGCTAATTCTTAACTTATTTATATTTATTTTATTATTGTTGAACCAATCGCGACTACTGCATCTGATGAGTAGGTCATGGTACGTGGATGTTTGTTCTGTGTTTAGGTGTTTCTACAGGTGTCTGGTTGTGTAATCGTACAATAAATATGAATTATATGAACTTATTATTAACTAGTAGTGCTACGAACAGTAGACCTCGCGAGAACAAACTTTTACAAAATTACTTGTTGCAAAAAACTGTGCGAGCGAGGTCTACTGCTCGTATTCAATTGAACTCAATGACAGCGTTTAGAAATTCGTTAAATTCATAAAATTATTGCCCAATTCAAGCTAAATAAGACAATTTTAAGCCTTATTTTAAGCGATTGTAGAATGCCGGCTTCATTGACGTCATTTTGGTAAATGATTTTGCGCGGTACAGTAGTGCCATGACATGTATAAGCTTAGTGGATTTCTCGAGATAAATCAGTTAATTCACTCTTTCCAATTAAAGAAAAAATAGATTATATCTTTGTTTCAGCTTACATCATATACGTGATGTCGTGTGTAGGAGTGACAGCGGGAGCGCACAGACTGTGGTCACACCGGACCTACAAAGCAAAGCTGCCTTTACAGATAATACTAATGGTGATGAACTCGCTTAGCTTCCAGTACACCATTATTTATTGGGTGCGAGACCACAGGTTACATCACAAACATTCGTGAGTATATCTTCTAATCTTCTTATTTTTAGGGTTCCGTACCTCAAAAGGAAAAAACTGAACCCATATAGGATCACTTTGTTGTCCGTCTGTCCGGGTGTCAAGACCTTTATCTCGGGAATGCGTGAAGGTATTGAGTTGAAATTAAAACCATATACACAGATCTATAGTATCTTGCTGCAGAAAGAAAAATAAAATTTCTCAGATTTCGCAAAAAAAAGTTCTAGCCGAATATGTCGTAAAAAGCGCACATTTCGACACTTACAAGGGAATCAAAACCTATGGGGTACTTCTCGTTGACCTAGAACTATGAAATTTGACAAGAAGCATTGTGTTAGAGTAGATAAAGGAAAAAAACCGTAAACTGGACATTTTTAATTTAATCACAAAAAAATACTGTCTCTATGCAAGGAATGAAGGCCCAAATTTTAAAGTGAATTAACCGTATTATGTGGGGTATCATATGAAAGAGCCTCATTAGCATAAGCTAAAACAGGTTTTTAAATATTTTTACGATGTGTATTTTTCGGTTTATGAAGGAAAATATAAAAAATATATATGATTTCCCCCTTTTATTTAGTTTGTACGGAACCCTCGGTGGGCGATTCTGACTCGCACTTGACCGGTTTTATTTTAAATACCAGTGGAATGAATCGATATTTACTAGATCGACGAGCTCCATCTTCGGCCACCTAGTCGCTTGACATCAGGCAAGTTGGTGGTCAATCGCAGATCTAGTAGTATGTGACCGTAGTTATCTATCCTATAATTAGGCGATCATGAGATATGTCTCCCTGAATTTACCAGTGGGTTCAGGCCTTGCATATTATTATGTCTCCCATACCTCGAGAATGAATCACGCAGCATCAAAGATGTTATAATTTCTGATTCCAGCGACACTGATGCAGATCCTCACAACGCCACACGTGGGTTCTTTTTTTCTCACATTGGATGGTTGCTAGTTATGAAGCACCCAGAAGTGAAAAAGAGAGGCAAAACCATCGATATGTCAGATATATACAGCAACCCAGTACTTATGTTTCAGAAGAGGTAAGATTTACGATACAATTAATTATTTTTGTTGACATGGAAAAATCCCAAAAATGTTCTTAATGCTTAACGGGAACAAGCCGAGATTTCCAGAAGTACCACCAGGCTCTCAGCCTGGTACCTCTGGCAACTCTGCACACTCTTTTTTGGATACCGGGAAAGATTGCTTCAACGATACCAGTGCGGACGGAAAATGACGTACCTAGTTCATTAAACTATAGTAGGTATAGAATAATTTATAGAGTTTCCGGCAGCCTAGTGGTGAGACCGTCTGACTTGCGATCCGCAGGTCCTGGATTTGAATCCCACGGCACGCACCTCTGTTTTTTCGAAGTTATGTGCGTATTGTTGATTGCCGCCAACTTCAAACGGTGAAGGAACACATCGTGAGGAAACCTACATGTCTGAGAGTTCTCAATGATCTTGAAGATGTGTGAAGTCTGCCAACCCGCACTTGACCAGTGTGGCAGACTATGGCCTAACCCTTCTCACAATGAGAAGATGGCCCGTTCCCAGCAGTGGGACAGTTTGTACAAACAGGGCTGACAAAAAAAATATAAATATAGAATAATTTAATGAACTAGGTAGATCATTTTCCGTACTATATTTACATATTTATCTGAGAAAAATAAAATCTATTATAATAAACTATTCGTCCATTTTAACTGCAGGTAGCGCGAGTATGTATGTGTTAAACACACGTTTATTGATATAAAATTAATATTACAATTATATATCAATTATTTAGATTATTTTAGCTGGGTACGCTGGTAGTGGGTTTGAGCATCTGGATTGTCTTTAGACCTTTATCGGTCTGGGGTAATCGATATGCTTTTTGTGTAGAAGTTTAGTTAGTTGAGTTTGTATATTATTTTGTTGTAGTTAATAAAGGCACTTGCCCGTATAAAAAAATAATTTTGACACCATTCATAGAATGCCCTTTTACGCTGATGAAACTGCAGATCACCGATTGTGCTATTTCATGATTATTGTTTTAGGTACGCTGCCCCTTTTATTGGAATAGTCGGTTTCGTCCTTCCTACCATTCTCCCCGTCTACCTGTGGGAGGAGACTCTCAGAGTCGCCTGGCACGTTGGTATGCTGCGTTACGTCATCAACTTAAACGTGATGTTCCTCGTCAACAGTGCGACTCACATGTGGGGAAACAAGCCGTATGATAAGAGTATACTTCCTACTCAAAACAAGTCGGTGTCGTTCTTAGTGTTTGGAGAGGTATTGTTAATTTTAATGTGTATGCTCCTTTTATTACTCTTCGAGCAAATTTGCCATCAAACCTTCGTTTGTGTGGAGTGCTTTGTAGTATTTTAAAATAAGTTAATAGAATAGAATCTTATGCTGGCATTTAATCGTCAATTAGTTTGAGCCTCATCATAATATTGCTATCCACGACTTACATATATCTACTAGAACATATACGAAATTTATCCAATTAAACTGCGATTTAAAGATACCCAGTAAATACAGGAAATAAAATATATTAAACTATGGAGATGTTAATGAATTTTGTGGTTCTGAATTGAAACATGCAGCCGTTTATGGGCCAAAATTTGGATTAAATGCAATATTTGATATTATTATACTTCTTGATCATGGATATTCAAGCAATTATTTAATTGAAAAAAATCTCACATTTCAGGGTTTCCACAACTACCACCACGTATTCCCTTGGGACTACAGGACGGCGGAACTGGGTAACAATTGGCTGAACCTAACAACTCTATTCATAAACTTCTTCGCCAAAATCGGATGGGCTTATGATTTGAGAACTGTATCTAACGATATCATTTTAAGTAGAGCTCAGCGTACAGGAGATGGGAGTTACGGAGGTGACAGTATTAGTTAAAAGAATAAAAATTTAGAATATGTTAATAAAGGCAATGTTTTAAGGGGTGTATATGTAGGTAGGGTGTATAAAGGTCAACTAGAAGGAAATAAAACGGCATGAAAATGTCATTTAAACCTTTGCTAAAACCTAAGGTGAAAATGGATAAAATATTATAGATAGAAATTGAGTAGTAAAATTATTAGTATGATTTTTGTCTTTTTAGGGTTCCGTACCTCAAAAGGAAAAACGGAACCCTTATAGGATCACTTTGTTGTCCGTCTGTCCGTCTGTCTGTCTGTCCGTCTGTCCGTCTGTCCGTCTGTCCGTCTGTCCGTCTGTCCGTCTGTCCGGGTTTCAAGACCTTTATCTCGGGAACGCGTAAAGGTATCGAGTTGAAATTAAAACCATATACGCAGATCCATAGTATCTTGCTGCAAAAAGAAAAATAAAATTTCTCAGTTTTAAAAAAAGTTACAGCCGAATATGTCGTAAAAAATGCACATTTCGACACTCACAGAGGAATCAAAACCTATGGGGTACTTCCCGTTGACCTATAACTCTGAAATTTGGCAAGAAGCATTGTGTTAGAGTACACATATAGGAAAAAATCCGAAAACTGGTCATTTTTAGTTTAATCACAACAAAAAAAATGTCGTTAAGCAAGGAATAAGGGTCGAAATTTTAAAGTGAATTAACCGTATCATGTGGGGTATCATATGAAATTGCTTAATTAAAACAGGTTTTTAAATATTTTTACGATGTATATTTTTCGGTATAAAAAGGAAAATATAAAATAAATGATTTCCCCCTTTTATTTACTAGTTTGTACGGAACCCTCGGTGGGCGAGTCTGACACACACTTGTCCGGTTTTTTTTTTCTAATAAAAAGCTCTGTGATCATAATTCTACTAAGATTCTACCCTGATAAATGGGATGACACCTGAGGACTTTTTGACACACTTGAAAATATGACTAAGACAATCTTTGTTTATTATTGTAGGTACATAGTAAACTTGCATGCTGACTTCACCTGTAATTATTGTGACATTAAGCTGTATTTTATTTGTATGATTTTTATTGTCAATGTATAGATGTACACAGTTTAGGTGAACTTTATTAATAAATAAATCACTTTTTGAACAGTGTGTTTTCTTTCTAACGAGATAATTATGGAGATTAGCTGATGTACTATGCAGGACTGTTTATCAATTCTTAAATGATTAAGCTTAGTTTCTTTACAGCATAATTAAAACATCTTTTATACAATGACTCTTTTTTTTTAAATCAGCTGATAAAAAACTATTATCGGCAAATATAAGGTAAGCTCTAAAAATGTTAATCTCAATGCAGTAGAAATGAGTGTTTAAACACAAATCTAGATAATATTTAGTGAATAATAATTAATTAATATAATGTATAAGTAATTAATCGCTTCTCAGCATAATATATTTAAACTATAATTATAAACATAATAATTATCTATTTATGTGGCATAGAACTTTAGACGAGCCGAAAAAATACTAATTATCAAAGATACAAGACAAAAAAACTGAAGCATGCAATTCATTGACATATACAATGACTCATCGTTATTATTATAATTCTCTTGAGAATTAACTCCTAATGTTTTAGGCACACCTCTTTTCCATATCCGTTCAGTTTTTGCCTAATTAAGTCGTAACCTAACACTGAACAGTGGTTTTGTATTTAATGTCGAACAAGCTGTTGTTGTGGGCGGATGTTCTTAGGGTCATGGTATATTTATAGTTCAAGCCAACCTATGCTATGTCGACCGATGGTAGTGATTTATTTGGAATAAAATCCAAATTATAGTCACAAGATCATTTTCAAGTTTTGATAATAAAGGTTGATTTGCTATTGGAGCTGATAGCACCACCACTACACCCACCGTACCACCGTATAAGTTCGTCTGTCTATATTCTGGCTAATTGTACTTCGATGGGCTTATCAATACGTGCTTTCCACTCAAGAAATTTTCAATCGCGTCGACAATCGATTCGCCAGTCTGTGCTCTGCTCACTACCACTTGATAATCCTTTTGATAACTTTATAACTTTGACAATTTTTAACACAACACTATGCTCATTGGGTAACTTTGACCTTTTTACGAGGCTAACTCTTAGTAATCACGTTTCAGTTACTTCATTATTACGTCATAATGTTTCTGTTTTTTTTTATACCACTAAGAGATTTTTTTTTTAGGATATCAAGCTAATTTATATACCTATATTCCCTAACTTTGGTAGGTACTATTTTATTCAGAAATTTGTCGTAATTTTAAGGTTATTAGAAACTCATCCACATCTGTTTCCAGATCACTACAATGGAACTTGGAATTTTCAAGGCTGGAGCGAATAGTTATCTTCTAGATCGACGAGCTCCATCCTCGGCCACACCGTCGCTTAACATCAGGCGACGTTTAGCGACGGTGGTCAATCGTAGATCTATCTTACGTAAAACAAAATAAAAAACTTAAATTAAATAATAATATATATTTTCCTTCAAAATAATAAATGTCGTCAAAGTTTACATAAACTTAAATTTAGATTAATTTCCGTATAGATACGTTATTGTTGTACCACTTGATGTGATTTTAGCATTTAGATTTATATTAAAAAAACAATTCCACTACTGGACATAGGGGCAGGCTTATGTTAAATGGATTCCCTAAAAGACCCTAGATGCGGCTTTCATCCAGTGTCTTCTTGTCTCTCTTATGAGGTTGTCTGAGGTTGCGTAAAGGTTATTTTTATAAAATGTTTTTATTTATTTCAAATATCGACTTACATAAAATTGTTACATATTTGAAATATGCTAATAAATTTCTTAATTTTGACATCAATCTTTTAAAGCAAAAATATTTACAAGCAGCAATTTAAGCCACATAGTCACGCCTACCATACTGTCAAAATCATAACCCACCTTATTCAACAAAACCCTGAGTAAGAGAATAATTTTAATCTTATTCAATTTCGTAGGTCATAACGAAAATCTATAAAGTCTGCTTAGAAACAGTTTAGAATACACCAAATGCAATCCCGTACAGGTCGTATTTAGGTCCAATAATTATTGGTCACCAACAGCTGGTTCCGACAGAAACGTTCCGGAAACGACGTCCCAACCGGATATTGGATAGTAAACTGCCTCTGTGTATCAGCTTGAATGTTCAGCGGTGCTTGATATAGCTTTACTGCTTGATAGATATCTAATAAAAATAGTTATTGTTGCTGGTCACTTTTTTGATGAGACACCATTAGATGCTATCCCCTTGTTTACTGTTTATTGCTATATTTATACATTTTACTACCTCACTACTAAAGA
Source organism: Lycia hirtaria (assembly GCA_947563715.1). Classification (NCBI taxonomy): domain Eukaryota; kingdom Metazoa; phylum Arthropoda; class Insecta; order Lepidoptera; family Geometridae; genus Lycia; species Lycia hirtaria. The sequence continues at coordinate 3,187,537 of OX387380.1, forward strand.
GTGTTGTTTTTTTAATGGACGTAATTGTGTATCAAAGTGTAGGTAGATCGGAAAAGTACAATTTAGGTAATATATATTTAAATACCAAAAATTATGTTGTAACATTTCGCTTCAATCCAAAATTCACTTCAATCCTATATTGCTAACATTGCTGCGAGGCGGTTAAATGACCAGAAAAGGTTAGGTATCTATTTATAACCCTATATATATGAAATATCGGTTATCTTATCCACTATTTTTTTTTTTAATATACTTTATCAAAATCTAGCAGGCATTGTCTGAATGTCGGGCCGAACTTTTGAGAATAGGTAATAAGCGTCTAATAATAAAATAATTCGGGCAAATAAAATTCATTTATACCATACAATAAAATTTGTCGATGAATCTTCCAGAGTAACACTAATTATAAAAACACTGTTTCTTTTTCTTTTTTCTCCAATAACAATATTGTCCAATGTGTTTTATGATTTTATGAGATTTATGAAATAATAATTTTGATCTTCATTATCATCTCAGCCAAAAGAAGTCCAGTGCTGAACATAGGTTTCTCCAAAGGATTTTTCCTAAAATATCATCTGACGTTCAATTATGCATATCCTTTTATTATTAGTTATTTTAAATGACCGGAAAAATCATGCCAAAAGCAGTAACAGACTGGCAGTGTTGCGAATAATTCAGAAGGCTGGACCTAAAATAAATACAAAATGAGTACTATTTCACGGCTCGGGGCTAGCGGCGATTTGGACAACGATCCACTGTGACATGTCCAGAAACCAGACGTATCTGGAACGCTGTGACTATACTGATTTATTTATTGGGCTCTATTTAGACAGGTATACATTATATACGAATCTATTTCTGTAATTACAGAAATAGATTCGTATATAATGTATATAATGATTTGTATATAATGTGTGTAATTTCTCTTAATTAAGAGAAATTGTGATAGAGACACATTTAGATGGATTTATCTCTATCACAATAACAGATTTTGATATGTAATTTGATATAATTATATTTAGCTATTATTTTGTTATTTATCTAAAAAACCCGGAAAAGAGCGAGTCAAGACTCGCCCACCGAGGGTTCCGTACAAACTAGTAGATAAAAGTGGGAATTTATATTTTTTTTTATATTTTCCTTCATAAATCGAAAAACATACATCGCAAAAATATTTAAAAACCTGATTTAGCTTGTGCTAATTAAGCTCTTTCTTATGATACCCCACATGATAAGGTTAAAGCCATTTAAAATTTGGACCTTCTTTTCTTGCATAAAGACCAAATTTTTTGTGATTAAATTAAAAATTACCAGTTTTCGGAATTTTTCATATATGCCTACATATATACATACACAATGCTTCTTGTCAAATTTCATAGTTCTAGGTCAACGGGAAGTACCCCATAGGTTTTGATTCCCTTGTGAGTGTCGAAATGTGAGTTTTTTTTACGACATATTCGGCTGTAACTTTTTTTTTACGTCACATGTCACTTCCTAAAATATGATAGGGCGTGGCGAAATATTGATTCAGACACAGCATCACCTAATGATGATATTTATTATTTTATTTTATTTTTACTAATGATAGGTACTGTAAAACTTTATATTTATTTTGACGAATTTATGGTTTTTATTTTGTTTACTTTACACTAGTAATCTAATTTTGTTGTTTATTTTTATTTTTATGTAATTTTTCACTTTAATTCTTACAATGAATTATTACCGAATTAAATGTTATGACTATTCATGAGTTTATTTTTACAATACCTAGTTGATATAAATTGAAAATCTATTCAACCTGTACTCGTATTCACTTCCTTTCCGCTCCTGTGCGAGCCTCAACTGCCATCTAACGTGCTCTGATTTTATTTCAGTTAAAATCATCGATTTCAATTAATTAAATCTGTTGAATTTAGATAAAATATAAATTACATGAACGTACAACCATGATATGGTTACAGAACAATCGCAAATTTGTACTTTTGTACATTTTACTCCAACGTTAACCAAATACATCTTAGATATTTCATTTCTTTGAACAATACATTTCACCTAAAACACAAATGCTCCTAAAACACCGTTATACAACATCAAGTTTATTTCTTCATTTTCACCTAACAAACGCTTGTCTAAGCTGTTGGGTTTGGTAGATTTATGCACTAATTTCTCGGTACGTACCAGGCACGGTTAAGTCAGATCCGCTACTGACTTTGGCAGCGGTACAGTGGCCAGTGACTGACAGCGGTTGTGGTATACCGAGGGTTAAAGCAACGGATAATGTACTTAAATACAAATAAGATAAGATGCATAATACTTTAATTATGGAAAATGCAACATTTTTAAGTCCCATAAACATTTTTTCGTCAATGACAAACAAGGGACAGACTACTTAATGATAGGTAAGCTCTAAGGCACCTTCGCAGCGTCTACTCGCGGTCCACACGCCGTCAACCCAGACGTCTGCGTGCTTCATAATCTGCCTTGCGCCTTTCTACATTTTACACCAAACTCAAAAGAACTCAACACGTTCTCAAAAGGTCTCCTTCGTATCTTGAATTTGGAATTATAGCTATTAATTTAATTTTATATAGCCAGCACTGCAATAAAAAAAAACATTCAGCGAGAATAGTCAAAAACGTAAAAATCATAGATGGGTGCGCAACTTCGCAATATGTTAAAACATAAGAAGTTACAGGGAATATTCCAGTATCCAAAAAAATTTACAAAATGTCTAAATTTTTTTTTAACAAACTTCTATTTCCCCATGCAATAAATACTCTTTTATCTCCCAAAAATATATCTAAATTATAAAACACCTAAGAACATTAAAAAAAGTTAGAAGTGTCGTTTGAAACGCCTTCCAAGTTTGTCGCTTTAAAAATTTTATGCCTCCCATGGTTACAATACAAACGTTCGCGCTCGAACTATGCCCGGGGGTCGGGCATGGCCCATTATAGGTATAATGTCATAAATAATCTTGTTTGCCTCGAATACCACGTATATTTGTGAATCTCGAGATAAAATGTTAGAGAATATTTCAACGTCAGTAGCCTTTTTTACAGAGTTTTCGTACGTAGGTAAGCAAATTTAGATACTTTTTTTATCGTACTACTAGCTGCTTGTGAAAACAGCTTTCTGTTATAGAAAAAAATACCACTCCCATTCGTGCATTCTGGCTAGCCCTTATCGCGTCACATTTGCCTCTTGGTAAATTTTCTCGGAACCTACATTTTTAGATACCTGGACTATACTAGTATACTTTCACTACGATTCATAGTAACATGCAATCACAAGAACAACACTTCATCAGAAAATTTTCTCATTATTCTCCGACCTAAGAAATATAATAACAAAACCACGAGCAAACATTATCTTCTCTCATATTGGAAACTTCCTTTCAATATTAAAAACGGCAGTAACAATGCGCAAGTTATTTAGATCGTTTATTAATCCCGCACTATGGGCTCTACGAGACGCTGAATTCTTTATAAAGTGCCCAACCGTTATCCCGGAGTTTTGAATATTTCAAATTTCCCACACAATCTTACCCGATTTATTAATATTTGGCGATGGAAGGGATCGGAGGGCATTTGACTATGTAATGAGGCTTACAGGAAGTACATTAATAATGGTTGTCGTCAAAAATAGAAGTTACATTTACTCGAGCTGGCCTTGTTTTAACATTATTTAGTGACATTTCGTAGTTTTAATATTAAATGTCTTATCTTATGCTTTGTACCCTTAACATAGAGCAAAGACACTTAGTGCCTCTTTCATAATCTTTGAGTAAAGTGAGAAGTAGTTACGTGCCAAGTTATGTTACTCAGCGAGTAATAGTCTCGATTAACTTTAGTCAGTTTCACAAACGAAAACCTAGCTCCGAGTAATAACTCAGGAGTTACCCGAATGAAAGAACGAAAACATTCATTGTTCGTTCAAATTCCTTTGTTACAGCTGTTTAGTTAGTCAAATACACGTAGCGCCACAATCGCATACTTTACATGGTACTTAATATGAAAATAATAACTGACAACTGAGGTACGAAATATGATAATTTTATGAGTTTAGTATCAAGTTCTATATTTCGAACTATTAAATTTTTGATGTTATTTGTTCTTTATATTTGTTAGAAATAAACAGAATAGAATTAAAACCCATTTTTTTAGATGTGTTTGGTTTTGACTCTCAGTACACTCTTAATACTACGATTTTATATATCAATTCATGTTTATCGTTTAGTAGGTAAGATATCGTAGTTTACCTAGAAATAGAGTCCTTTCTCCACATTTGAACAAAAGGTCATAGAATAATAAAATCATGCCAGGGACATCTACAATAGAGGTTGTACGAATGGCACATCTGTTTATGACTGACAATGGCCTTACTCGTCGATTATCTCCGATACTCGGCAGATGAAGTCACACGTAAGTTACGGGCCAGTTTATGAGATGGTCATGGCTACTCAGACATTATGAAATTAGAATCTACAATTACTTGGCGGTTCAAGTGGCAAGTAGCCAACTTTGATCTTTACTCGGGGGTGATGAAAGAAGCCCTTAGAGTGATAGTTACATTAAAAATTTCGTTCCTAAAAAGCCAAAAATCTATAAAAATGTGTTCATGACCATCACGTATTTACTGTCTTTGACATTGATATTAATGCTTCCAAATGATGTTTCAAGTGAGTAGACGTACCTATTAGTGAAATTGTGCTAAATTTGTGGGTAGCGACGGGAACAGCTGCTATAGGCCTTAAAAGGCTTCCTATAAAAAGTGTATTATTTTAGCTAGAGGTGACTCGCATTACAAGCTTATTTACTTCTGAGATTGTAATGATTCTATTTAGAGCCTGAGATCTTGTATGTGGTTGAATGTTTGAACCTTTTAAAGTTCTAACTGTAATCCAGTATTATTTTATTGTTATACTTAAATTTTTAAGCTTCTGTACTAGGGATGCGGTAGCCTATTTGTCTGTCTATTCTATACTTAAAAGGCTGTACTTACAAGTCTCAAATCGGCAAGATTATACATTATCATATATATATACATAGATCATGATAATAGCAAGGGTTTACTTTGATGTATTTCTACAAATACCAAAAATTGGTCAAGAGCGAGACAAACTTACGTAAATTTTAAAAATGGTAAAAAATGTACGAAAAAAACCTTATTGTTGATTCCGCAAAAAAGAAACGAAAATGACAAGTGGACGTTTGTTGACATTCAGAGTTATGTGACATAAGCATAGAACATCAACAAAAGTATAGTAAGCGGTAGTTCAAACCTCTTTGAATAAAGAAAATAGGTCTGTAACATTTACTTATTTGAACTTGGTATGTAAACGCATTTCAAGCTATTCCTAATGTATAGAAATTATGTGAAGTTGCAAATATTTTTAGTTAAAAAGCATATGTTATTGACTAATTAGCTCTAGTGTCAGTGTTCATGGTCATGCATAGGAGTACGGAAGCCTCAGTGTGCGAGTGAAACTCATAGTTCCCGGTTTTTTTTTTCTTTTCTTGGTCTGATAATTAATTAAACTTTGTATTTATTTAATAAGAAAAGAAACAAACACGGTGTATTGCAAATTCAATCAAACTGTAATGACACCATTACGATGCCCTTTTTATTAGAATTTCCCTTTAAAATTCATCTATCTAGTATTCTATAAACTATATTTAAATTCAAAAGTAACTTAAACTCAATCGAGTATGCTCTACTTTCCATTAAAATTAGTTTAGTTCCTCAGTAAACACAATTATCCTGAACAAAATGGAAACGTATCCGTAACAAGAAGGCTCTTGTTTAGCGTCGCTTCATTTCATGGAGTGTTTGCTTAAATTAAGATAGCGCGGAATCGAATCCACTTCAACTGGTTTTCGTTACTATATCAAGCTACGCCACGAGCGCAACATAAGTAAATTATAATTTACTTAGCGCTCGTAGCGTACTATATTGTGGTGTTCTCGAACTATCACCAATGTCAAGCAACGGACGGACCGGTCAGTCTTCGGATGGGTGACCGTGAGTGGCATTTTTTCTGATTGCTACCGTGGGTCGGATGACACGTTAAATTGTAGGTCCCGATTGTTTGTCAATCGTCAAGCCAGGTCAGAGGCCTTTCGGCGGTCTAATAACTCTGACACTAGGGCTGGGCACTTAGTCTATACGAACTTACTTACCTAGTGTCTGTGTTGATTTAATGACTTATTCGACTTTCTTTAAGCTGAAATATTTCAGGAATCAAAATAGAATAAGTACTTAATTTATAAAGACTTCCAAATAGTTAGGTACTTATAATAACTAGCAGCCAAAAATGATGCAATGATAATGATGTATACGTTTTTAAACATATAAAATCACTGTGTAGAAATATCATAAAAGTGGGAGATAATTTTGTTTATTTAGATAAGAGACATATTTTTAAGCTATTGCATAGCTTCTATCGCGGGCCTTGAGCGTGGAGACCGAATCCAGAAATTCCGTAACGAAAATAACCTAACGCAGTAACGCCGATACAACCAATGCCACTTAGAGGCGATTACCTACAGAGAACTAAAGAGTCAAGAGCAGAACTAAAGAGACAAGCGTGATATTTCAAAAAGTCATTAAAAGTTCTGCTATTCATCGATAGATGGCAAAACTAAAAACTAAAAAGTATCACCGCTGTGCCGGTCGGAGTGGGCCCCCCCACTAGGAATACTGCATAAATAAAATAAATAAATAATTATAATTACATAAGTTGATAAAAAATGCTATGCAATAGCTTTACCGCGGCAGTCTCCGAGTGCCACACGTCTTTTTTATTTCAAGAAATTTGTTCTTCAGTATCTGAAAGAATTGGCTTCGCAGTTCCGAAATATTATGGGTTTTCAAAAATTCTGTCGCCAAAGTATGTTTTTTTTAAATATTACTCTTATCTAAATAACCAAAATCATCACTGACTCCTATAATATTCTCACAATTTATTTCTTACATCTTTAAATAAACAATTGAAAATATAAATAAATACATAGCAAACTACATTGATGTGTGATACCTATCCAAAAGTACATACATCTTTTAACGTTTTAAGTATGACATTTTAACATGTTACGTAAATATTTCCAAATATTTTCTCTAATTTCAAAAATAAATTAGCAACAATACGTCCCTCGCAAAATGTCGCTTTATAAAATCAAAGTTCATTGCAGGTTTTTTATTATTATTAAAAATTCATATCGTTCACTAAATGATGTAAAATTACATCTGCATAAAGTTTACATATGTTTTCAATAGGTATGTATAGGTGTTTTCTTCTTGCATAATAAAAAAAAACAGTAAGTTAAAATATATTAAACAATATAATTATATTAGTTCATAAAAGGCATGGACCCCGGAGTCTGTAGAGATTTATTTTGTCAAATAAAAAAGGTGTGTAAGCTCTCTCTATAGTAAATAAAATATTAAGTTTTAGGTGCTTTTTTTCTTTATAAAAAACCGGACAAGTGCGAGTCAGACTCGCCCACTGAGGGTTCCGTACAAACTAAATAAAAGGGGGAAATCATATTTTTTTTTATATTTTCCTTCATAAACCGAAAAATATACATAGTAAAAATATTAAAAAACCTGTTTTAGCTTATGCTAATGAAGTTCTTTCATATGATACCCCACATGATACGGTTAATTCTAAAAATAGCAAAGTATTGAAAAGAGGATACATGCTTAAGCATTTATTCAATCAAAAAACAAAACTTATCGTATAAATAAAGGATAATATTTTTGATTTTCGATATTCCTTAAAATTGAACGTCTAAAACACAATGTATTTAATAACAATAAAAAATAATGGTTTCTTTATTTCTTTACCCATCTTGCAAACCAGCTGCAAGTTTGATGGAGATCCGTGGAAATTAATATAAAAATATTGGTTAACCTTTCAACAAAATGAATTGGTTTTCGGAAGGCGCCTATCTAGGAGGCTATTTGTTCCACTCCGCCGCAGTAGGGCACTGGCACTTTCTAACAAAATTATCATATCTATAAATTAAGGACCATGTTTTGACACAAAAAAAGATAAAGTAGGGTATCCAGTTAGAATCTATGAAAGATGAATTTAACTTTAATTTTTAGTGATGTTGACTGTTTTTTTTTTTTTTTTTGTAAATAGTAATACCAATAAGAAACCGTGTTTATGTTTGAGCACACCTGACCTAATGTCATGTAATGATTTTCTCGATATTCAATCTGGTTTGCATTTACGGCTGAGAGCGCGATCTTTCCTATGAAATCAACGGCGGAGCTAGACTGCTCAGTTTAGATATACAAACAAGTGTTTGTGTAGCTATAAAAAAGCTATAATTTGGTATATAATCCAAGCAGCCACCCAACAAAATTACCTAATTTTTTTAATCAAACTATGTTTTGAACGTACCATTCCTCGAAGATGACAACTAATTCCATAGATTGCATTGTAGCTTATTAAAAAAACTCACCGTATTGCATAGGTACAGCTTCAAATTCGTGTACAATAACATCAACAACAACATCATCAACATCTGCATATTAAATTATTATTTTAATCATTAATTTAATAACAGTAATAAACACTCACTAAAATCCCAATCTTAATTAAAGTCATTCTTATAATTACTAATTACCACGCAATTATAATAAAAAACAAAACAAACGAACATACAAACATAAACCATGGTCACTCTACTAAAAGTGCACCTGTCCTCGCCTTGTTAAGGTGCCGACGTTCTAAAACTATACCACGAAGACAGGTGCCAAATCTAAACCCAGTGGGGGTCCAAAATACCTGTCGTGTCACCCATAACCTTAATTGATAGGAATCGTTAACCTTTAAACGCGGCCCTTAGTTTCCTTCATAAATACTTTTCGATTTTTATCTATAGTTTTTTCAACGTTATTTTATACGAGGTTTTATTTTTCGGTTGCTCGGGCATCGTTATATTGTAATAAACAGTTCTTTGTCACTCGATATTTTTGAGATTGGTAACAGATAGTTTGATCTTCTCGGCGGCTTTAGTACATTTTGTTATGAATCATAAGTCTTGAAGAGTGCGTAAGTGCAGTGTATTTTTTAAAGTAGAAAGCCTAACTGATGTTAAATAACAAAATAATGAGCATACCTAGCATGTGAGAACTCTTAAGTTTCCCGGAATATATCATCAAGTGCTTGATAACATATTTCTTACTAGAGAGGTGTGGCTAGCCAAACGGGGACTAGAAAGTTATCTCCTAAGTTTTCCTTCACTGAATGTCAAGATTTGAACATGCGTAAACAATTGTATTACCATGGATCCAAAATTTCTTAAATTGTGCACTATTGTCAGAGTGGTTGTGATTGCAACGTCGGTGTATCCTCGTCGTCACCGTTACTCTCCAGGGTGGTTACCACAATCCTAAAAGTAATCATATTCCAATATTACTTTGACCTTTGTCTTGCTCCCACAACTACATATAGGAAGAACGAGACAAAAATCAAAGTAATATTGAAATAAGACTGCTAAGCTTATGGTACGGCCCCAGGACAACTGCTCATCTCACGATGCTCCTCCATTTCTGACGGCCGGTTGCAATGCAAGTACATTGTACTACGGTAGAGCAGCGCGAGTTGATCGGACAGTACTTCGCTTTCGTTCTATCAACACAGCCTTGCATTACTATACTATACCTCTCCATCGAGCGGTCTTTTCTAGAAATATTATGTGAGTATTCGTAATTGCTTGCGACATGCTGTCCACGGTAATCTCAACCGCTATCTCCAGCTCTATATCTACATAACAGCACACAGACATGCCACCGATCCCGCAGCTTCAGAGAACATTTTTCGACCCCACAAAGAAATATCCAAAAGTATCTGTTATAAAAATTTAAATAATTACATTTCTGAGAACATCTTCTTAAAGACTTTTTATGCGTCCTAGTTTAATGGTTTCATGTTTTATAAACTATCGCATTCGCCGAAAGCATAAAAAAAAAATATATACAGCAAAAAAAATATATATATATAGATAGCATAAAAAAATATATATATATAAAGTGCATCAAAATAATGTTTCCTGCTTTTTTTCATGCCTTAACCATCGACACACAAAAATTATGCCCCAAAAATAACGAGCACCAATTTAAATTACCCCAAATACCATTATTCAGAGGGACGCGATCATGAATTACATTAATCGAGTGGAGATATTGATCAGTTCTGACCATTAAATCAACTTAATTTAGAGTTACCGACTCTAAAACCTCCAAGGCGTAATCAATATCTTCGGGCTCTGAATACCGGTGACATAAATTCTATGGGACGGACATTAGTAAGTTTGTCATCGGGACCTTATCAAGGGATCAGATGCTGACGGGACTTCCTTAATTTTTTATGACAAAAATATCTTGACAGGATCTGGAACGGCAATTTTGTTGAAATAAAACCAGCGTATACCGATTTATTTATAATATGCAGTAGTAAAATAATGTAATAAGCAGTATTTTAGATGGCAATTCAAACAAGGAATACCTACTTAGAGGTCCGATAAATAAATAATTGGCAACGGACAGACCGGTCTGTCTTTGTGTAAGAGACTGCGAGTGGGATTTTGTACCCACTTTCGAAAAGCCTTCTTTTCAGTTCTTAATTCGACTGTGTTTTTAGGGTTCCGTACCCAAAGGGTAAAAACGAGACCCTATTACTAAGACTCCGCAGTCTGTCCGTCCGTCTGTCTTTCACCAGGCTGTATCTCATGAACCGTGATAATTAGAGAGTGGAAATTATCACAGATGATGTATTTCTATTGCCGCTATATTAACAAATGCTAAAAAATAGAATAAAATAAATATTTAAGGGGGCTCCCATACAATAAACGTGATTTTTTTTTTTGCTCGTTTTTGCTCAATATTGATAACGGCAACAGGTAGACGCTTGAAATATTCATAGAATATCAAGTTATATTATTATATTTAAAAATATATAATTAAATTAAAATAAAATTAATATTTAAGGGGGGCTCCCAATCAACAAACGAGATTTTTTCCAATTTTGTATAGATAATGGTACGGTACCCTTCATGCGCGAGTCCGATTTGCACTTGGCCGGTTTCATTTTTTGTATTTTTGTTACCCGATTACTCCGTAAATTATGACTTTATGACTTAAGTTTGATGATTTTTTATTTATTTGGTAGGTAAAAGTTCAGAGGTGGTTCCATATAAATTTAATAAAAATTGGGAAACTAACTGGAAAATAACTGGGAAAATGTCATCTAAGTAAACGAAATTTCGTATTTTGAAATCGGTTGCTTCAGTTTTTTTTTATATATAATTATTTCTGAGCGCTACCGTATCACTTGAACGAAATCAACTGGAAAATTCCTAAACTATACGTGTCCAAGGAATAAACATGACGGTCATAACTAAACTTTATCCTTTTCCCTGATGCAACTACTAAAACCGTCCAAGCCAAGTGCGTGTGAGGCTATGCGCATTTAGGGTTCCGTAGTTGCATATTGCAATATATATATATATTTAAAATATTACATACACATTTATAAATTGGTTGCCAAAATATATCAAATTAGAGCTTTCTAGTAGGTACTAATAGTCTTTGAATTAAGCAGCGGATGTACAGACATGGCAAAACCATGAGTTTTTGTTGATAACGAAACTCTAAAATTCATATATAGTTTAGGAATTTAGTTAAATACAATATTGGATTTTGGATACTGCAAAAATATTTTTCCAACATCATGCTCATACAAGCAGCTAATACATGTATTATGCAAAATAATCAAACCATATTTGAATAGGATATGAGATAGTGTTCAGTTCGGGCCTTAGAATAATAACAATCAAGCAGACCCGCATATTCATGAAGAGCGCACGCTCGGCGAGGCATGTGTCAGAAATTGACTTAGAAATTTAGAAATACCGATTTCATGTTGACGTTAAGAAAATTTGCTATAAACGTGTAAAAATATAAGTTAAATGTGGTGTTATTTAATTTTATTATGGGAATATTTCGATCAAAGTTTTTTTTTACAATATTTTATTGGTACAGGATTTTTTTTAAGCTCCGTCGCCAAAATATATGACACCTATATAAACTACTACACTATTTAAATAATTTAGTGTAGCGCAGCGTAGGAAGACCAGCCACGAGATGGACAGATGATCTCATACAAGTGGCGGGAAGACGCTGGATGCAAGCCGTTTCCAATCGGTCTTTTTGGAAATCCATGGAGGAGGCCTATGTCCAGCAGTGGACTTCTTATGGCTGAGATGATGATGATGATGATTTAAATAATTTATAGTGCCTATGTAATTATTATAATGTATTGTTAAAATCTTTTATTTTACTGTCTCTTTTATTTACTATTTTAATTTACAATACTCCTCTACTTTCAGTGATTTTATATCTTTAATAAAACCGGCCAAATGCGTATCAGGGCCACGCGTAGTGTAGTACTCCGTAGTTGTACATAACAATATTAAGTGGATTTAAAACAAGGCTTCCTGTTTGATTCTATGAACATACAAGTTAACTAATTTAATGAAATTTGATAAAAATTAAAAATTTATTAAATTAAATTAAAGTACATCTTACTATTAGTCGTTAACTTTAAAGATAGTTTCTCATAATCGCAATATTTTTAAATTACCTATACCTATGTAATGAGTAAAAAAGTTCAATCCCAATTTACGTGTAATGGAAGTAACCTATTTTTGTGTTTTGTTTTTCTTGAAAATTATTTTAATATATTATCGGCGTGATTATTATTTATACTCATATTAAATTAAAACTTTCTACTACTAAAATCTCCGAGCTTAGCTGAGGACGGACGGACGAACATGGCGAAACTATAAGGTTTCCTTGTTGACTATGGAACCCTAAAAATGTTGTTATGTGCAAGAAAGATATCTGCGTAGCCCCAGCAGTTCTTAAACATAATGAACCTTTAGAAAGAAAACTTTCAATGATAACTTATCAACTTTATTATCCACAAATTTTCTTGCAACAATGTCTTGAGATGACATTTTGTGAAAATTTTCTAACTTGTGGTAAGCAACTTTGTGGCAATTTTTTACGTGTGTACAGAAAAAAACGTGCAGTAGTGACACTAGTGTCGCGCTATCCTGTCCTTGAAAGACTTTTTTTTTATTGACATACCTAATCTAATACCCTTTGAATTATTACAAACGAACCGCACCCGCACTTTTCCTTGAGATTATAAATGTATTTTACCCAACTGTGTATTAAAAATATATGGTGGTCTGTATGTATGTAAGTATTTATGTTTGTAATGTGCGCGGTATCGTCAGATTCGTCTTTACTGAGTGCCATAGGCTACATGTCTTGTAATAATAATAATACAACTCACAATAAGAAAATAAAAACACTTTGTCGTATCTCGTAACGAATTTCTTCGTAACAAATACCTTTTTATTATGTTATTTAATAATAATTTGACATAGTTGGAATATTTTGTTGAATTATTTATTATAGATTATTTTAATCATGATAAATAATTCATTTAATATTATTTATTAAATTATGATATTATTTATTACTGATTGTGGATTGTTAATAATTTTTCATTACTCATACTCTGAAATTGGGGATCTAGGCTGATCAATACTAGAGGAAGACAACTTTGTAAAGTCACAGAAGATATGAAGTTAGAATGTCATTCCGGCAGAGAACCTACCTATTGGCCTACCGACAGACAAAGAATCCCAGACTTATTGGACTTTTTTATTGTTAAAAACATAGATAGTAACTACTTAAACATAGAACCACGAATAGATCTCACATCTGACCACACACCAGTTATACTGAATGTTACTACAACAGTTAAATTGGTAGCACCGCCCCTAAGAATATACAACTTAAACACTACAGACTGGACAATCTATAAAAATATAATCATGACAGAGACAGAACTAAAGACCAAAATTGATACAATAGAAGAACTTGAAAGACAACTGGAACAACTTAATAGGACTATCCACATAGCTGCCAATTCCGCAACTCCAAAAAGGACAGGTAAAGGACAACCTCTGAAACATAACTCATATCCAAAGGATATTAAAGAGAAAATACAAGAGCGCCGTCGTTTGAGAAAAATTTGGCATACTACAGGATACCCAAGTGATAAAGCTGCATTCAATAGTTTCTCAAATGAACTCAAAGCCCTTATCAGCACCCTAGAAAATGATAATATTCAACACTATCTTTCAAATCTAGATTCAACGAGAGACACAAACTACTCGCTGTGGAAGGCTACCAAGAATCTGAAGCGCCCGAAAATCCATAAATCACCTATCAATGATGAAAAAGGAGGATGGGCTAGATCAGATAAAGAAAAGGCAACAATCTTCGCGGAACATCTGAAAACAGTTTTCCAACCACTCCCTGAAAACAATCCCGAACAAACTATGGAAATCAAGGTATACCTTGAATCTGCGAATCAAATGTGTCTTCCACTAAAAAGTACCAGCCCAAAAGAAATTGTGAAAGAAATAAGGAACCTCAAGGAAGGTAAAGCACCCGGCTATGACCTTTGTGATGCCACATTACTTAAAAACCTGCCTCATAAAGGTGTAATGAAATTAGTTAACATCTTTAATGCCAGCTTAAGACTCGAACATTGCCCTGGGCAATGAAAAATTGCACATGTAGTCATGGTACCGAAACCCGGTAAACCCCCACACGAAGCTACTTCATACAGACCTATCAGCCTGCTACCAGTTATTGGCAAACTGTTTGAGAGGATATTGCTTAACAGGATGAAAGAACATCTAAGTACAGTAATACCGAACCACCATTTGGATTCCGGGAAAAACACGGGACAATTGAACAGGTACACCGTATAATTGACACCATTAGCAGATGCCTTGAAAACAAATTATATTGCTCTGCAGTCTTTTTGGATATCAGCCAAGCGTTTGATAAGGTATGGCATGACGGCCTCCTGTTCAAGCTAAAGAAGCATCTCCCCCATTGTCTATTCCGAATACTTAAATCCTACTTAGATAAAAGATGCTACCAAGTGAAGTACAGCGATGATCTCTCAGAAGTACACGAAATAAAATCAGGTGTCCCTCAGGGCAGTATCTTGAGCCCTATACTATACCTCATTTTTACAGCAGATATCCCAACAACTGACTACACCACGACTGCGACATACGCTGATGATACGGCGCTACTGTCGGCTCATAGCAACCCAGAAACGGCATCATCACAGTTGCAAAACCACCTGACAGAAATTGAGATGTGGCTGAAGCGTTGGAGAATAAAAGCCAATGAGAGCAAATCGGTACATGTAACATTCACACTTAGGAAAGAAACATGTCCTCCGGTAACGCTAAACTGCAAAGTTATCCCTCAAGATAATAACGCCATATACTTGGGCATGCACCTAGACAGGAAACTTACATGGCAAAAACATATTTGGACAAAGCGCAAACAACTAGATGGAAAACTGCGGTCACTGAACTGGTTATTGGGACGCCAATCACAACTAAATCCTAACAGCAAGATGCTTGTGTACAAAACTACCATAAAACCAATCTGGACTTACGGAATACAACTGTGGGGAACGGCCAGCAACAGTAATATAGATATCCTGGAGAGATTCCAGACCAAAGCTCTGAGAACAATGTTTGGCATCCCTCATTGTATAAGTAATAGATACCTCGACCTCGGGCTCGACCTCGGCCTAAAAACAGTTCGGCAGGAAATAGCTCAAAACAGCCTGAAATATCAGGCGAAACTGTCAGTCCATGTAAACAAACTAGCACAAGCTCTGAGTGGAGAAGACGCTCTTCAGCATACCCGATTAAAAAGAAGTGACATACCGAGCCTACATAAAAGATTTACCACTTGACATCAAGAGAGTCGTGTGAAAACAATTTTCATACAAGTATGGCTCTTGAGGAAAACATAAACTGAGAAATCAAATAAAGAAGTGGCTTATTGTTGGAAAACAGATTGCCATGAAGCAGAAATCATCAAAAAAAAACTCATACTCTGAAAGTAGGTCTGAAGTTGCCTGAGGAACGGATTGAAAGTAATACTTTCAGCCCTAGGAAGAATCATGTTCAACTGCCAGCTGTCAAATTAAAAAAAAAAACTAAACTATTTTCACGTTTCTATTGAGCCATGTCTAACTTTCTTTAAAGCCACTCAATTACAGCGCGATGTAAAATTGAAATAACAAAGATAAGTATTGATTAAAGAATATATATTTTATAAACTTTAAATAAAATTATCTTACCAAAGTTTTTGATCTATGTAAAATAAAATTTACTCATTTTTTCTGTAGCTAATTCGTGTTTTTATTTTTACTTTCCTTGTATTCGTAATGAAAAGCACAGTGTTTACCTCGGGTTAAATACTTCTTTAGTCCCTCGAACTATTGGCACCCTCACTTCGTTCGTGCGCCAAACCCTGTGTCGGGACTAAATAAGTTATTTTCACTCCTAGGGTAACAATGTACTATTAATTTAATTTGATTAACATGTACTTATGACATTTCACATAATGACATGTATCATATTATGAAATAAAATGTAAATGAATGAATATACGAGAACTATTATTTATTTTTGCTGGTATCAAATATTCAGGTACCAAAATAGCCTACTGTATTTATCACTTAGCTGTCACTCCCGGTCACCTCCGGTAAATGGACAGAACAGGTGCATTAAACTTTTTATAAAGTCTACCCGATCGTAAATCGCCTAAGTAACAAGGGTGAGCTTTAAGTTTTAGAGTACAATAAATAAAGAATGAACTCGACCAAACTTTTATAAAACAGGTATTATATGAAAACGCCGTACCTATTTTGAAAGTTTGGTCTAATCGGTTGTCAATTAAAAAGTTTGACTCTTTATTAGGTAGGAGTTGGTATAAAATTTATGGATTGTTTAGTTTGGGATAATTTCGTAGTTTTTTGGTAAGTTGTACATAATTTGGCGATGATTTAGTTAAGGTCCGGCTAGTCCGCAAAAGCAGTAAAACAAAGCTTTTTGAAAATTTACAAAAAATACTTGTATTATTAGTTCAAGCTCAAATTTTTTGTATGTAAAATTTTGATCTGTTGGCTAGGTTTCCCTAGAAACAAAAATACGATTGCTGAAAAAAATCTCGATAGCTTTATTTTTTGAAAAATATGCCATTTCATTTATTTTTCCCATTTATCTCTAAAGTGTTTAAAGCCATCAAAACCAAATTTACCATGTTAAGTAGCTATTACATTTTTTTAGTGTTCTCTAGAATTACATTTTTGATACGTTTAGTGCATTATTTTATAGTAATTTATTTTACAATAAGTTTGCTCGCGAGCAACCGTCCCGCCGCCTTGCTTCAGCTGTTCACCCGCGCCAGTCTGTCGGTGACCACTGTCAGCGACGGTACTGTGTCGGATTGCATCGCACGCCAAATAAAACAAATTACTATGGGAAATCATAGAACAAAGAAACCAAAAAATAAGCGAACGCGTAAGCGCAAAATTTTGGCTCATATAGAAATGATGCGATCCCGAAAAAGGTAAATACCCAGTTGCAAGTTATTATTTCCTAGAAATATACATGTAAGTATTTATATAGATCACTCGCACTCGCAGTTCATAAACCTATGAGTTCTATTCATACTCGTATAAAGAAAATGTACTTACTCTTACCTGATGTTCAAATATTTCAGTTATGAAAGATGTGTGAAGTCTGCCAACCCGCATTTGGCCAGCGTGGTAGATTATGGCCTTACCCTTGTTATAATGAGAAGATGGCCCGCGCCCAGCAGTGGGACAGTTTGTACAAACAGGACTCATAAAAAATAAATGTATACATAAACATACATACACATGCTAGCTGCATCCCGCGGTTTCACCCGCGTAGTGATGAAAAATGGTGATAATAATATATATATATATATATATTCTGTCTTTCTCCAGGTCCTAAAGTCCATAATTATTGGTTCAGCCGTTTAGCCGTTTAGGTAACAAACAGACAGAGAGACAGACGACAGACAATTTCGCTTTTATAATCTTATATGATTCATACATTTGAAAAACATAACCCACCTTTTTGCACAGTCCGGTAAAAATAGTCGCGGCAGGCGGCATATGGCGCGGCATCTTTGAACGCGTCACAGACTTTGAGAGTACCTATATAGGTATACCGCCGTTTGTCGCGCGCCGCCCGCGCCGCGCGTAGGTAGGTAATTTTTACCCGATTGCGTAAGGAGGGTTGCTTATCGAGTATATGTATGTTTGTATTTATGTATGTAAGGGTGTATGTGGGTGTATATCTATGTATGTACTATGCATATTTTTAGATTACCTCCTACAGCCTAAACAGCTTGACCGATTTTGATGTGCTAGGTGTCGTTAGATTCGTCTTTACTCCCTGAATATCATATGCTATATTATATTTTTTGTAACGCATTTTTTGTACTCTTGCAAAAATAAAATAAAATGTTTTTTCATAACCTAGAACTTCTTCGTGATAAATAAGAAATAAGTAATTTTACTGGAATAAAAAATACACACTTCAACTTTTTACAGCGATTTTACGTATACATATATTACGTATTTGAGTATAAAATATTTTAGATAGGTAGTTTCATAACATGTATATTTCCACCACAAATACAGGGTGTTAGGTTAGGTTAGTTAGGTACATTTATCAGTGATTGACATTGTTAGCATTATTCTTGTATATTGCAGATCAAAGAAGCATCTTGAAGTAATCAACGAGTCTTTGATAACATTAGAGCCAGTTGATTTGAATACTTCTAGGATTGAGTGAGCACTAAAACCTTATTTATTTTACAAAAATGAGGTTTTTGTAACTGCAAATTTGTATGAATTGGTAGGTAGACCAGCAATTTATGTGAAAACCTCACGCAAAAAAGTAAAATAAATTATAATGCACCTGTTTGTATAATTAAAATATATCTTATGTGCATTAGCCTCGTTGTAATGATAAAATGTGTGGTTGCTACAACGTTTACTTTTATATTACAGAACGACCGTCAATAAAAACTCGCATAATTTGTCCCGTACTCCACCATGTGAGAGTAATAACATCGACATGTGAGTTGTGATATAGTTGTGAGAATAGAACATAAAAAAGAAATAAAACAGGCACGAATACTGCAACCAAAGAAGATGAAATATGCTACAACTGAAAGATCTGTAAATTTTTTGATATTGTACTACGGTTGTTTTTTATATTTTTATTATGGGAAACTTTAGCTTGACCACCGATCCCGCTAGTTTTGAACGACGTTTACGGTCTACGATGGAGCGCGTTTGCTTAGAAAAACTCTATTTTAATTGCGATTGCGACGTTCTGTTACATAATGTAGGTATAATAATGTGAATCAAAGAAAATCCGTTCAGGTAGCGTATGCTGAAATTTTTCAAGGCTGTACGTTAAAAATAACAACAAAGCGCTCTGTTTTGTTAAATAATGTAGATTCAAACCCATTTCTTTCTATAATCACGCATTAGGTGTAAAAAGTAGAGTATGCACTTCGGGGATAAAGGTGTTTTTGTCTTGGGCGAGCTTGAATCCCTCGTTACACTCCGGATTCTAAATTTGTAACTCTGTAAATATGTAAATCTGTTAATCAATAAACAAACAAAATAGACAACTTATTATTTATATTATTTGTAGTAAACTCTCTCAGGATCTTTTTAAAACCTACAATAATTGTAAGTTATTTTGTTATAAAAATCCAAAGTACTAGACCGATATTGATAAAATTTATATGGGACCACTTCTGAAATCACTTACCAAAGAAAAAATAATCTTCAAAATCGATTCACAATTGGTGGAGTAATCGGTGAACAAACATACAAAAAACATAGTCAA
This sequence comes from Lycia hirtaria, assembly GCA_947563715.1. Taxonomy (NCBI): domain Eukaryota; kingdom Metazoa; phylum Arthropoda; class Insecta; order Lepidoptera; family Geometridae; genus Lycia; species Lycia hirtaria. The sequence goes on from OX387380.1 coordinate 3,207,417, forward strand.
ATTGAAAACCTCCTTCTTTTTGGAAGTCGGTTAACTAATGGTATTGCAATATAATTATAAAATTAACCTTGTTGTGTCTGCTTGTGTTTATTACCTAACATCCTGTATAGACCTTTACATTATTGTCAAAGATATTTACGTGATATATTTGACCTGTAATATGTAATTCTAACCAATATTTATGAAATTTGGACAGGAGATTCTTCAAGACCTGGAGAAGGACAAAGGCTATATTTTATCATAATCATCATCGTTTTTCATCACTACGCAGGTTACACCGCAGGAGCATAGCTATTATTTTATAAATGTGATCATTTAGTGTTTTATGTGAGTTAGTGAGTTGGTTGTTGAATGGAGATAGATATACCCACATAATATGACATACTTAGGCTTTTATCCCGGAAAAATGAACGAGTACGAGTAGTAAATTATTATTTCATAGATTTTCAAGAAATAAGCTTATAGATTGATATCAGTAAATCACAACATACTTGCCACTACAATGTAATGAAGATGTGGCTCAGACGAGTCGCGCGCCGCGCGGCGAGGCTCGCGCGTGGTACAGCGCGCGGCGGATCGGTATCGCCTAAACGTACGCCACGTTTTGTGCGGACGTCGCGCTCTCATAAAACGCGGAACTATGCCGTAAACTGAGGTAGCGTAAAATACCTAAATTTCTGGACAAGCCTCGCCTTAACTGTGGCATAATGTTAAAGCTAGTGTTCCGACAGGCGCGGCCTATGCGTGATGAATGACGCGCACTATTGACGCGCTATATTGAACTATTGAACATATATGACAGATATTAAATATGAATTGCGGCGGTTCACAGTCGCACACCCAGATCAACACTGCATTAAGTAAAAATAACAATTGTTCCAAAATAGCCGAAAAAACGGTTTTTATATTATACTATTTTGAATTAATGTAGTGTTGTATAGATTATTGTTTATAATTCGACTAAGTAATTTTTCCTGGTTTATTCAATAAAATAAAATTATTCAGTAAAAGTTTTAATAATTAATATTAAAAAAGACTAAAATGAGTAGGTACTTTCTTGGTTGCATGTGTCAACATGCAACAAAGTAAGCACTTATGACACGACAAGACAAAACGAAAAGCGCGAGATGGCTATCTTAAAAATTGTTTAAGATCCATATCTTTCGTTATCTTATGCTTGTAAAATGTCTCCTGTTACTATCAGGCACGTTGCAAAGGCTGCTATAACAATAGCGTTGCATTAAAGAGAAAAGTGGTTAAAGACGAATTAAGGATACCTCTATCCTAAATATACCTACTAATTTCCATGTGATGCAAAAAAAAATATTGTACTTAATTTGTTTATATTGTTTATTTTGAAGTATCTGTCTGTAAAAAATATATAAAATATAAATAAATGACTTAATTATATTTTATTTCTGGAAGCTTTTTATCTTTGTGAATCACTGAAACACACATTAAGACATTGACAACACACATATTAAGACACTGACAACAACTAAAAATTTTTTTATTCAATAATGCATCCAGTCAAGATTCAACCTTTTTTACATGAGATCGTTATGTTTTCTAAGCTATTCGCGATTGTTACTCAATAAACATCATCATCATATATTCTCATGTTGTTGTTAATTATGTAAAATATAGGTACGTATAAAATTTGTTGAGATGTGTTAAGTTTGACCGCCAACTCGCCTAAAGCTACGGTGTCCTATCTTGGTGAAGTAACTTTATCATTAGTCATAACACTTTATCGCCTTTTACATCTTCATATCATGATATAAAATTATATGTAGCAAAAACTTCTTGATTCCGTCGACATTGTCATCATGCAAATATATTTCAATCCCAATGCCTTTATACTCCATACCCATACCAGCGAGCCAATTGGCAATTTTTTTATTTTCTATTTCTTAAAACCCTCTTTGAGTTTGCCACATAATATTCCGTTGATCTATGTCAATACTATGTCATGTTTTTCTATTTTGTTGACGTTTACGAACTTAAAAAGCTACTTGTCTAACCCTGCTGTACCTCTTACTGCCCCCATCATTTACTGGCGCCGTCCCTGACAAAGTCCCCAGCAATGTCGGCAGTACTTTAATGTCATGTTGTCCATGTAGATGTCTAGATAAAGCAAAAGACACGCTACTCACGGTAGCCTGAGGCCTCCGCATTAAGACTCGCTCTTATCTCTGATATTATCGCTAGCTAAATCGATACAAAGGATGCGCAGGGACTCGTACGCTTAAATTCTTGCCAAGAATGTTTTATCCAAAATACTTAGATTGAGGAAATGTTCATTATTATAAGATTATGTAGTCTTAAATCAGACAAGCAGACGGTTGACAAGATAATTACCGACAATCGTCGCCCATGTGAGTGTACAACTACAACTCAAGTAGTATCTACCCGAGTTTATAGTATTTTGTGAGCCTGTAGAGGTGTTTGTAAATTATTTCCTATTGTACTGCTAGGAAATAATTTACACTGGTATTGTACATGTTCTTGGTTTATTATCATTACTGAATAAAGATATTTTAAAACTGAAACTGAACCTCTTCCGCTCGCTCTTTATTGAAATTCAGCAGGACAACCTGCAGAGGAAAAACAATCCACAATTTGCAAATCTATTATATATATTTTTTTAGTTCATGTTAAGAACATACGATTTATTGTTGTCAAGATCATAAACAAGGCTTTCTCATTTTAATTCTGAAACAGTAAAGTAGTTATATCTAATAAGTGTGTGAATAATAACTTAAATCAAAGGAAGCTTTAATGACGTGTGTAATGTATTGAAATCTTATGGACCTCATTGATTTTAATGAAACATAGAAAATAATTATCCATACAAGAACTTACGATGCTCATTATAATGTGTATACATACGAAACAAACTGTATGGTCAAATCAAACCATAATTTACTTCAAATAACTCTTTCAGAATATAAAAATAACATTATTCTTGGAACAACTGAAGGATATAATGAAGTATTTACTGAGATAAGGTTCTTAACAGTAAATGATACGAATACAGTTAAAATGTATCTCCACGTATGGCTCTTACTAACAGTTCGTAATAGATTTTAGACTGACATTGATGGGCAGATAAGATCGTAGTGCCCGATTCATTAAGCGTAATGATATGGTTCGTTAATCTAGGACAATCGACAATTCAACTTGTGATACGATACCTATACGTCGTTCGGTACTAAGCAGATGGGCTATCGTGTCAGTAAGAAGTTCTATATCTTTCAAGTTAAGAAAGCAGGCATTTGGTTATATACGACCTTATTCCTCCCTGCCCTTATTCCTATCGGACGCCAAGAAGCACGAAAATGCGACATCGATTCAAGATTCTTATTACTAAAACTTAAACAAAACATTTTTGTTGAGTTAGGCCTTGTTGTTTCTCAAAGTTGGCTTGCTTTGTTTTTCCTCCCCCCTTTCTTCAGTTGCGATAACAAGGCAAATGTCAGGCTGCTATAATAAATACCTATAGCAATTGCAACTGGACCGTATGACCAATAAGGTACTGAGATAAGATACCTTGAGTTTCATTAGCACAAAATAGTAACAGAAATGGTATGATTGGAACAGTAAAACGAAAGAATATATATGCACAGCATATAGGCAGGGCTTTTTGTGGGGGCAAGTTGGGCACTGCGTGCCCCAAAGGTAAGGAAAGGAAAGGAAATTTCGAACATATCGAAAAATTGCCATAAAAACTGAAAAAAATCAATTTTGGTAACCTTTACCTTTGGTTTTTTTTAATAGGTCAAAATTATTCAAAAACAAAATCTAATCTATTTTCCTTAGAATTTTTGAGAATTAGCGTGCCCCAAAAAAGAAGTGACAAAAAAAGGCCTACATATATGTATTATACACTGTATAAGTCAATGAATAAAGATGATAATGATAAATGCAAGTTTTACATCCCAATAGCAATCTTGTATTTTTATATTGCAAACAAAAAATATTATGACTACGAGAGTTAGATACTCTACCACCTTCCCTCAATTTGCTTGAGATCAGAAAAATTGTGGTCAGAGACTCTGTTATTACAGTCATTAAAAATGAATTTATGGATAACTTAATTTCAATTAATTTCATTTGACGATTTTTTTGTCAACATTCTCACTAATCTTCATGATAGGATAGAACCTGAAAATTATTAGCAAAATACTCTTAAATTAACCAAAATGTTAAGAACCCTTTGATCATGCTCTTTACTTTAGACCGTGTCAACTTTCGCAGGTCTCCGTTCAATGGTTTGTTATTCGTGACTCATGGATGATTGTTTGGTTAAATTTTTGTGTTCGGTACCGCGGGCCGTCAGAAATGACGAGTCATATTAATCTTTATGAAATAATCAATTAAGTGGTGGGGGGAATCTGGATTAGATGGTATCGGTGCTCTGTCGGCGTGTACCGTGAGACTAGTAACAAGATACTTTGAGGACGTAACTGTTTTGATACTTGAGCTGAAATAACATATAGATTTTGAAATGACGATTTTTTAGTACATATTTATTTAGTTAGGTACATATTTTCATATATATTACGCTTAACTACTGAATTTGTTATTTTTAACAACAAAAATCGTCAGCAATCATCATTACCTCAGAGATGATTCCAAAAATAATAGGGACTGTGTATTTAGAACTAGAGTCTAGGATGTAGCGATGTAGTTCTAGGGGGTAGGTACTACAACCTACCCCCTAGAACTACATCGTCACTTTACATTATGCTTGTTAATTGCTGTCAAATATACGTATGTATCGTGTATTTGGGTATCTGTCTGTGGCATCATAGTTTTCAAATGGATTAAGAAATTATGACCTATATTTTTGTCAAAACGTTCAAACATTTTTGTATCGCGCCATCAAATCTTCTTAAAAAAACTAGATCAAACACAGTCCATCTGTTTGAAAGCTACGATGCCACAAACAGATATACAAATACACCCGTCAAATTTATAACACACCTCTTTTTAGTTGATAATGTCTGTAAACGCACAGACAGACTGACACAACGTTTTTATTAGTATATCACTAAGTATCAAAACCATTTCAAGCACATTAAGACCAAAGCGGTATGTTTTGGTATCGACTGGTCAAGTATTCGAAGTATTGTCAGTGATTTAATTGAAACAGCGGGAGCCGGGCCCATAGTCCAACCATCCAAAACAGGAAACAATGTTTTGTATACAAAAATGATCTGCTACATTCTAATTGCCTCCTAAAGTTTAATTAGAACAGTTCTATACTGCAGTTGATTAATGCGGTACCATAAATGGGATGCGTGTGATGACTATAATATATGTGGCTGGAGGCCGACAAATGTGAATAGATAATTTTGTGATTAAATTATATTTGATGAATGATAAAGATTGTAAGAACTAGTTTAATGACTATCATTTTACTAAATTCTTGTATATATATTTTTTACTAAATTCTTTTATTTAAGTTTTTCGATTTTATTTTAAAAATTGCGTAGAAATATAATAAAGCCAATCCTCATGACATATTAAGGGCAATTCTAAAGGGAACTAAAACATTTATTACATTTCTTAAAAAAAACTTACAGAATAATAATAATAATTTTATTTATTAGCATAATAAAATACAAATTATTATGTTTATTGTCTATTTTTTTTATTAGTTTAGTGCTATATTAACATATTTGATGCGGGACAGAATTGGAACTCCCTGCTTACCTTCTCTGTTTCCTGACAACTATAATTTTTTTATATTTTTTTGAAGTTTTCAAGGCTTTGGTCTTGATAAATATCTTCTAGATCAACGTGATCCATCCTCGGTCATACTGTCGCTTATCATCGGGCGAATTAGTGGTCAAACGTAGATCTATTTAGTATATAAAATTAAAAGGATAGAGTATTGCCTACAATGTCAAAGTAGTGTTATCGATTCTAAAATAATTATATTTTTAGCAACATTTCATAAATAAATACATAATAATACATTCATTTAAAAACAGACAGACTATCCTGGTCGATTCTTGTCTCAATCTGCAACACTACAATGGTAACAGTACAAACTATCCCCTTGCTTGTTATCGCTAAAGTCAAACCGATCAACGCTTTGATAAATGAGAATACTCCGAAACTAATCTCAACATCTACAACTTTGACTGAAGGTTTATACCAAACCTTCGAAGATTTGGAGATTTTGGAACTTTACAACTCCTACAACACGCTTAAAATACCAACATTTCAATCACTGACTACAAGGCGACTTCACTAACAGAAGAATTTATGGTAAAATATATGTAAATATATGCACAAATCTATGTATAAAGTTTTTTTAATTAAAATTATACGGTTTTTTTTTTCAACGAAATTTAGTACACAGTTTCTACAGTTTCACAGTTTTTTTATCGAGTTCCCTTATACGTGATTTATTAAATTTGTTCCGTCCTTAACTATAACATATTGTACAATTTACACTGAGTAAAAAGAAAAAAATATCAGTAACAGTTTATCTTCTCAAATAAAACACCAATTCTACACTAAAATGTTACACCAAATGAACGTAAAATAAAGGATGTGCAAAACGCAAGCTTTATATTAGCATGACCAATCTGCAGAGATTGTCTGATTTGTGCAGCACTTACGGATAACCATAGTGGCAAGGCCAGTGAGAGTTCTTTGAACCCTTTTATGAAGGTTGTAATCGAATAAACAAATACTTAAATATTAAAATATAGTTAAAACTGAAAATAGATAAACACATACACACAATCACACCTTTTTTCCAATCGGCGTAGGCACAGAATATATCTTCCCACTTGCTACGATTCTGACACACGTCTTTCACTATAATTTAACACGTAATTATTGTATTCAGTACTTTAAGTATTTAACTATACAGCCAAAACAATATAAAATTTAGAATTTTTATATAATAACATTAGACCCAAATTAGACCTATTAATTGTCAGATCTTCTTTTCCTAATTTTCTCGAATGGAGACCACGCACCGGCACGCGCATCGTAGGAAGACCAGCAACAAGATGGACAGATGAACTCATACAAGTGGCTAGAAGAAACTGCATGTTATCATCAGGGTTTTTCGGAAATCCATGGGGCAGGTTTATATCCATCAGTGCACTTCTTGTGGCTGAGATGATGATGATGAACTGAATGTTTTGAAGGTTATTTATTTATTTTTAGAAACACTAACAGTATACTAGTACCCTCGTACATAATACATTAAGACTAAGTAGGTAATTAGAAGTTATAATTATAGTTTCAAACACACGAAAATGAATCATAATAATATGATTTTTAGAGGAAAAGCAAGTTTCTCTTTAGAGAATTTCTGCAGACTACAATTATGTGGGAAAAAGAAGGAATTTGTGGAATTTTACTCATTATGTGTACTTACAAACTAATACTATAAATACCAAAGTACAAGTAACTATATCTTTGTTTCATTAGCATAGAAGTATTTTCTTATAAATTAGTGTTAAAGAAGGTGCAAGCAATAAAGATTTTTAGGTATCTACATAAATATTTATCTTTACCTTTTGGATTCTTTATTTATTAGGGAAATTAACGTGGTTTTCACACATTTTTAAATAAAAACTACGGGTCATAAGCAGACGTGAGTGATCCGTAGTTTTTATTTAAAAAAGATTCTTTATTTGTTACCATTTTACTACCAAACACCTAGAATCGATCGTTATGAAATTTGGTGCAGAGATAGTCGAACGAATATTAAATAAATTTCATTAAACATCAATACCAGTTCTCATCAGTATTCTATAGAAACCGCAATGTACATCTAAGTACACAGATGATGTTCCGTAAATAAAATGTGGAACCCTATCGATGTGAGCAAACTTCTGACCCTTTTGTAAGAAACAGTAAATTCCCGTAAAGGCAAAACGTAGGCACTTCCTATGTAGATTATCTACTGGAAATTCTGCGATGAACATCACTTTGTGAGTTTACTGCCCTCTCAACAACTTTATTGTCCAGTGTCTCGCCGCGGTCATTTGCTTTAAACTTTTAATTAGATCCCGTGTTGCCTTGTTAAGGATATTGGCCTGATTTTATGATGATACGCCATTGGGTAATTCTCGGTATTTTTTAGGGTTCCGTACCCAAAGGGTAAAAACGGGACCCTATTACTAAGACTTCGCTGTCTGTCTGTCTGTCTGTCTGTCTGTCTGTCTGTCTGTCTGTCTGTCTGTCTGTCTGTCTGTCTGTCTGTCTGTCTCCAGGCTTTATCTCATAAACCGTGATAGCTAGAAAGCTGAAATTTTCACAAATGATGTATTTCCGTTGCCGCTATAACAACAAATACTAAAAATTAAAAAAAAACAAATATTAAGGGGGGTCCCCATACAATAAACGTGTTTTTTTCGTATTTTTTTGCTCAATATTAAAAACGGTAACAGGTAGACGCTTCAAATTTTCACAGAATATTTACTTGTATATTACCTTTCAAAATAAATAATTAAATAACAATAAAGTAAATATTAAAGGGGGGCTCCCATACAAAAAACGTAATTTTTAAGCAATTTTTACTCGATCTCAATTAAAAGGTAGAAACTTGAATATTTGTAAGTAAATATTTAGAAATATATTAACTATAAAAATAAATACCTAATCTAATACATAAAAACTCACAAAATGAAAATAATCCGTGCATCTAAACGCGGTGCGAGCGCCGGTTTAGCGGGGTAGCGGGGGAGGTAACATCACGGAGCGAGCCATAGCCGCGCGTATTCGCGCGAGCGTCGTCATGCTGCCCGGATGTGTATCGAAAACCTACCTATAAGTTTGCAATTTACTACTTGGAATTTCGTTGATTTCTCGTTATTTTATAAACAGAACTAAACTTTGTAGTATTATAGATGATAGTACGGAACCCTTCGTGCGCGAGTCCGACTCGCACTTGGCCGATTATTTCTTTTATCTGATTAGTCGGACTACATTTTTAGAACTTCGTAATTTGAAATCCGAAGGCCTGATTGCTTCCAATTAACATAATTGGATTACAGGATATTTTGTAGGCCAAAAGCTAAATTGAAATTACAAGTTAATTTCCGAAGTTATTGTTTTTTTTAATAAGGACAATATGAAATAACTGTCCCAGATTGAAAAGTAATTTGTAATATTGTGATCTATCCTTCTCTGCGTCTTCTCGTCCAATATTTTCCAGTCCCTCAAGTCGAAAGTTTACAACCAGTGTGTGTTACCAGTGATGACATACGGCACTGAAACGTGGTCCCTAACTATGGGCCTTATAAGGAAACTCAAGGTCACGCAACGAGCTATGGAGAGGGCTATGCTCGGAGTCTCTCTACGAGATCGAATCAGAAATGAAGAGATACGTAGACGTACAAAAGTCACCGATATAGCACAGCGGATTAGCAAGTTGAAGTGGCAGTGGGCAGGGCACATAGCACGTAGAACTGATGGCCGATGGGGCCGAAAGGTTCTCGAGTGGAGACCACGTACCGGCAAGCGCAGCGTAGGAAGACCAGCCACGAGATGGACAGATGATCTCATACAAGTGGCGGGAAGACGCTGGATGCAAGCCGCTTCCAATCGGTCTTTTTGGAAATCCATGGAGGAGGCCTATGTCCAGCAGTGGACTTCTTATGGCTGAGATGATGATGATGATGATGATCTATAGTGGATTTTATAGCTGATATAAAGTATTTAAATTCATTCTAATTTAAGACACCAGCAGCATTGTAAAGATTCAATTGAAGAAAGGCTTATGTAATTGTCATGTGAAGTCAAAAACACATTATTATGAGGACGGAATCCATACAAATTATACCTTATCCTTTTTTAATCAATTTTATTTTTTTATTTTTTTATTCAAGTCATAGCGCTGTTTCGTATTAGGTAAGTATAGATAAACTTTTCATCGGATCTTATTATAAATAATAATGACACTGGCGATATTATTTAATGCAACAACAGACATCATTTGCAGCCACAAACCAATTAATAACTTAAGAGCCTCACTCTGTATGGCGGCCTAACAAAAGAACGTGTCTCATAATAAAACGGGCCAGTGAAAAAATAAAAAAGCAAGTTCTCAAATAAAACAATGTAAAGGACAAACAGAAAACAAAGGAGAATACTATAAATCAGCTGTTGTGGAAGTGTCCCTTTATAAAAGTATGGATAGGAGCAGACGGGTGATGTCGGTTGTTAACTCGAAATTTATTGTTCATCATGACCGAAGAGGTTTCATTCTCGTAAATTTTCGTGTAATACGAGTGGATTGATGCAAGAGAGCTGATAAGCGTAATATGGGGAATATAGGCAGTAGCTCGACTTTATCAATTTTGGTGTTTTTTGTTTGTTTTGTCTTGTCGAATTATTAGAGTCGCGCAGGTAGCACATTTGCCTAAGTGCAATATGTTATGACTTTCAGTCATATTGCACTGATGCGTGGTTACTAACTGTAGAAATTATAAGGAAGCTCAAAGTCATGCAACGAACTATGGAAAGGCTGTGCTTGAGATGAGATCTTTCTTGCGAGACCGAATCAGTGAGACTGCAAAAATCTGCGAGATCAGTAGACGTACGAAAGTCATCCACAGTACAGGTACAGCGAATTAGCAATTTGAAGTGGCAGTGGGCAAGACACATAGGCTACAAAACTCAAATAGCTACATGCCATATATGTAGGTACTTAATTGCATTTTTTTTTTTAAACTAGCTTTTATTTAAATGCTCTAAGACGAAGAAAATAAATTTTATATTGATATAAATAAAAGCTTCTCGCGAGAACACAAACATACATTTTTTTTTTCAAAAGAACAAACTAATTTTAATTCTAAGCAAATGATAAGAAGTATTTTGTTGGAATTAAATATTACTTAGTAGAAAGGTACGATGTTGTTTGAAATCTCGCGACAAGCTTTTATTTATATCGATATAAAATTTATTTTCTTCGTTTTAGAGCATTTAAATAAAAGCTTGTTTTTAAACAAAATAAATTAATATTTTATTTACTAGACTAAAAAAGAGTACTTGTCAAGACTATTCAAACGAGTCCAAACTCGACGGTTTTATCTTGTTTAGTTTAGGAGTTCCTATGGCCACCTTCCGACGCCATCTTGAGACCCTGGCTGTCATGTAGCACAAGAGTGCTTGTCAAGGCTATTCAAACGAGTCCAAACTCGATGGTTTTATCTCATTTAGTTTAGGAGTTCCGATAGCCACTTTCCGACGCCATCTTGAGACCAGCTTCATGGTACCATATTATTGCATTGTCACCGAAGTTACGTAAGTAAACCAAATTTCAACCTTATCTAACGACAGGAAGTGGTTCTAATTTAACTCGCAAGATTTGTCCCATACTAACATACTAACAGGGCAAGTAGAATATATAAGCTTTTAAAAAAGAAGAACAGACGGATAGGCGGTCAAAAAAATAAAAATATAAAAGTTCTCTGTAGCATTGATAAATCGTCATCAGCCCACTCCTGGACACAGGCCTTATGTCCCTAAGCTCGATTTTCGGTTTTCCGTTTCCAGCCACTGCCAACTGCTTTCCTTAAAATCGTAACAAGACTTGGCCTGGAACAAAAATCACATTAACAATTAAATTTTCAAATATGTAGACAGCATACTGCTAATTTCCTTATGTATGTGTCACAAGCGTGCGGCGGAAATAATTGAAAGGCTTTATGGAGAAGCCTGAGGTAGCTGTAAGCACGACAAAACCGACTTCCGATCCCTAATATCCCCTTTGACATAAAGACGAAAATTGAATGCGCTTCTAATTTAATTCTGTGTAACTCTTGTCTGTAATGGTAAAATCGGTTCTGCTGGTTAAACATGGTCTAAAATAACTGCTTTGTATGTGAACGGACAAATGAGGTATATTTTAAAATAGTAGGTATATTTATTTTCTAGAAGTTAAAATCATGTAAAAATATATTTTTTGAAAGATGAAAGCTCACTCTACATTTGAAAAACCGAACAAGTGCGAGTCAGACTCGCCCACCGAGGGTTCCGTACAAACTAATTAAAAGGGGGAAATCATATATATTTTTTTATATTTTCCTTCATAAACCGAAAAATATACATCCTAAAAATATAAAAAAAAAACTGTTTTAACTTATGCTAATGAAGCTTTCAGAATAAGAATAAGAATAAGAATAAGAATATTTATTAACCTTGAATAACAAACATGTTACAGGTAAGTCAGATTTACACATATTATGATAAATTAACTAAATTTTATGATAATAGCATAAATAAAATGATATAATCGATTTAATTTAAATTATGGTATCCAATAAATTTTAATTACATTTGTTTTAAGACTCCAACCGTTAAAACAAGAATAATCAAAAACATCAATACCTATCATTAAAAATATATTATCTAGTTAATTAAGTATATATACTAGTACAACTACAAATACCAAAATATTATTATATTTTTGCTACGCGTGACTGTGCTTGCTCTGTATTTGTAAAAAATGAGGATTTTGAAAGATCCATTTCCATATATTCACTTAATTTATAAAAAGGGTTATTTTCAAAGAAAGATTTTAATTTATGTTTAAACATACTATAATCAAGTTTGCTAATACAATTTGGCAGCTTATTATACAGTAATATTTTGATATGACGCCCTTGTTTTTCTGCTTTTACTAACCTAGTCTTTGGGATATACAACTTCTCTTTATTTCTTAAATTGTACGTATGCTTATCTTTATTCTGCTGTAAATCAGCTTCATGTATTTCTAGTAGGCTATTATATATGTAAAGTGATATCACCGTCATTATTTTGTTTTTTTTGAAATATTTTCGTGCAGAACTACGCTTTTTCAGACATTCAATTATCCTAATTGCTCTTTTTTGACATCTTAAAACTTTAATAACATTTATAGCATTTCCCCAAATTGTAACAGCATATCTAATCACAGAATGTATATATGCATAATATACCGATATAAGAGTTGTTTTATCTACTAACGGCTTAAGTTTAAACAAAGCATAATTTCCACTAGCAATTTTCTTACATAATTTGTCAATGTGAGCTGTATGATTAATTGTGTTATCTATTGTATACCCCAGAAAAACATTCTCTTTACTGAAAAAATTTTCAAAAAGTCTTGTTTGATATTGCATTACGACGCTTTTATTAGAATTTAGAATTATACCATTACAATCAAACCATTATTTAAGCAAGTCCAATGCCTTATTTGTTTTCAGTTCTAGATTTTCAATATTTTTATCTTTAATTCCAACATGAGTATCATCTGCGAAAAGACATACATGCATCCATTCTGGCATAGCATTTGCGAGGTCATTTATATAGATTAAAAATAACAAAGGACCTAAAATTGAACCTTGTGGTATCCCCATTGACACATCTCCGTCTAAAGAAGAGGATTCGTTAACACATACTGTTTGGCTACGTTTATTTAGGTAAGATTTCATCATGTTTAATTCAGTGCCACGAAAGCCATAGAATTTTAATTTTAATATTAGTATATCATGTCTCAAACAATCAAACGCCTTTGATAAGTCACAAAATATGCTTGAACATCTGTTTGAGCCGTCTAAAGATTCAAGAATAAAGTAAATTACGTCTCTAATAGCCATCTCAGTCGAACGACCTTTTCTAAAACCGAATTGAGCAACAGTGAACAGATTATTTTCTTCAAAAAATTGTACTGTTCTGGACTTAAGGGCAGTTTCTAGTATTTTAGATAAAGCAGGTAGTATACATATTGGTCTATAATTATTAAGATCTGATGAATCTCCTTTCTTGTAAAGAGGTATCACTCTCCCTGGTTTTAATACATCGGGAAATACACCATCAGCTAAGCAAGAGTTTATAATACTGTGTATTAATTCAAAGATGTTGTTATTATTTAAAATAATATTTCTCAAGGTCCTAGTGCTCATATCATAGATATCTAAAGTTGATTTTTGTTTTAAATTTGTGACAATAGTTCTTAATTCCTTATAATCCAATGGATAGAATATAATTGATGTTTGTGGTTTATTTGACTCATCTAGATACTTCAAGCAATTTTTAGCACTAATATCTAAGTTACTTGTCAATTTATGAGCACCCTACATGATACGGGTAATTCACTTTAATATTTGGGCCCTCATTCCTTGCATAGAGACACAATTTTTTTGTGATTAAATTAAAAATGACCAGTTTTCAGATTGTTTCCTATAGGTGTACTCTAACACAATGCTTCTTACCAAATTTCAGAGTTCTAGGTTAACGGGAAGTACCCCATAGGGTTTGATTCCTCTGTGAGCGTCGAAATGTGCATTTTTTACGACATATTCGGCTGTAACTTTTTTTTACGAAAACAGAAATTTTATTTTTCTTTCTGCAGCAAGATACTATGGATTTGCGTATATGGTTTTAATTTCAACTCGATACCATCACGCATTCCCGAGATAAAGGTCTTGACACCCGGACAGACGGACAGACAGACGGACAACAAAGTGATCCTATAAGGGTTCCGTTTTTTTCCTTTTGAGGTACGGAACCCTAAAAAGCTGAATTATACAATCTTTATTAATATGCTACATTCGACTAAACGTCTTGCAAGCAAAAGAAAAACTAAATCAAAATTAATTTTGGGCTTTTATGTGAAAGTGTGTGGCAAATATAATAGGGAATATGCATATGTAATACAAAAAAAAAAACAATAGGTCAATAAACTTGCGAAATATAAAAAAAATAGTTTTAGGGGAGGCATGCTCTGTCCCTCTTTCGCGAAATAACGGTTTTATATTGAATTTGTAGGGCGAACATGAACCATGACGTCATCATTCGCTATTGTGTGCTCTCTGTCTAATATGATATTAAATTGTTTATAACTTTCTTATTGTTGAAGGTATTTTAATTTTGATTATGTGGAATGCACCTATTTGTAATGGACCTTTTTTATGACCAAATAAAAATAAATCACACAATCAATATTGTTTATTTTATTTTCTGCTACGATCACGAGTCATAATACAATTTCACCTGTTTACTTAGTTTAATAATACGCGTAAGGTTATTTCTACTTACTTCAAAATGTATTCTTACCTTCTTCAAAATGTTACACATCCAGTAAACTGCTCAAGACGTAAACAATTTAATGGCCACCAAATGTCCGCAGCAACCCCAGAACAAGACGTAGTAAAGAAGTCACTGCACTGCGAATGCGATGTGATATGAAACTATACGCATTAAACAAGCATAAACTTAATTATAATGACATTATATTACATTATATTATATATTTTTAGCGATAATTTTTTAAATTGTGTAAAGTTACAACTTTAAGATAAACATACAAAGCTACTTAAATATCCAACTAATTGTAATAAAATACATAACACCTATTTTTAGCACCCGACCCAAAAAGAGGGGTGTTAAAAGTTTGACGTGTGTATCTGTGTATCTATCTATGGCATCGTAGCTCTCAAAAATCAAGAGACTGATTTTTCAGGGATCGTAAACGGTAAAGGTATAATAAGGTTACGCTACCGGTATAATAACGGTAGTAATAAAATAAAAATATCTAATAAAATAAAAATAAAATCATACACAAAATTTATAGGTATATAAAATGTTTTTGTCATAATCCGGTCCCAGCTCACCATAATGCTAGTTGTAAACAACCAGCGCTGGTCTTCCGCTTTGATCTAGTTTTATTTTTAAGAAGATTTGTTCGAGACTATTGTTAGGCTATGTTTCATAAAAATCGGTTTAGCCGTTTTTCTATGTAGGGGGTTTTTTCTTTTTCTAAACTTACTTGTATCGTAGGTTATCAATGCACACTATATTTTATTTCGTTTTAATAATATTTTGTATATTATTATATAAAAATTCTATTATATATTAATTCTTACGTATTTGTTAATATCAGCCTGATAAATCTAATACCTTTAAACGGGCAATTCTTGTATATACATATGTATACATGTAATCTGAATCTCGGTAACGGCTCCAACGAGTTTAATGAAATTTGGTTTGTAGGTAGATAAGGGGACGATAAATCGATCTTGCTATGTTTCATTTTTAGTGAACCCGGGTTTGCTCATATTTTCAGTCATAAAAAATCCGAGTGGAGCTCGGTCATCCAGGTACTATAACACAAAAATGTTATGCTGTAGATACTATTAAGGTATTATTCTATGACTATAGTCACTGAAAAATGTATTGCACTTGACTGTTCATTGTACTATTGCTTGATTCAAATATGATTATTATCTTTTGTAGCGTAATGCATCCTTGTGTAGGTTTACCCTAAGCAAGTATTTAAGTTTAAGGGAATCAAAAATCTAACAACAACATGCAATGAAACTGGAATGTTTCCCGTAATAAAACCACTTTTACCGCCTCAATACGCATCTTTTCTACTGCGATCCAATAAGTATCTTGTTATTTTACGGTCAAGTAATTTATCGAGACTTTTATTGTTTAAATTTAACGATCTTTAATGTGAAGAGACGAAACTTAATGAGAAAATAAAATTGGAGAAATATATCAAGGAAAATTATAAATTACGATAACTACATGTTTCTATTAAAAACGAAATCAAAGTTTATTAATGAAAATAATTTCATCAACATCATCTCAGCCATAAGAAGTCCACTGCTGGACATAGGCCTCCCCCATGGATTTTCAAAAAGACCCATTGGAAGCGGCTTGTATCCAGTGTCTTCCCGAAACTTGTATGAGGTCATCTGTCCATCTCGTGGCTGGCCTTCCTACGCTGCGCTTGCCGGTACGTGGTCTCCACTCGAGAACCTTTCGGCCCCATCGGCCATCAGTTCTACGTGCTATGTACTCTGCCCACTGCCACTTCAACTTGCTAATCCGCTGTGCTATATCGGTGACTTTTGTACGTCTACGTATCTCTTCATTTCTGATTCGATCTCGTAGAGAGACTCCGAGCATAGCCCTCTCCATAGCTCGTTGCGTGACCTTGAGTTTCCTTATACGGCCCATAGGAAAATAATTTAACGAATTAAAATAAAACCAGTTTTATTTTTATCTACTTAAAAAAAGGAGGTTATCAATTCGACCTGTATGTTTGTTGTATTGTCAGAATTGCACAATTTATGTATGTTAGTCTATACCAGCTTCTAAACGTGTATGCTAAATTTCATAAGTGTATGTATGTTTGTAGGTTTGTATGATTGTATGTTTGTCCACGCATTACGCAGAAACTAGAAGTCGTATTTTAAAGATTATTTCTTTATTGAATAAAGTATCTTTCAACTTAGGAGTCACTGTAAGTTTTATCAAAATCGGTTCAGTATAGTTTTCAAGATATGGGCTTTAAAACACTAACTTCGTTCATCGCAACTGCAGAGCAGTGTCTACACCTTATATTTCAATTGTTTGATAGACAGTGACATGAGCGGTGATAAATACTATTAAAAATGAATAAATAAAAGTAATTTGAAAAACAAAAAACCGACTTTAAGCTGAAAAGAGAAAAATAACTCGAAGAAAACAATACTAGGCGTCTACCTAAGTAGGTACGTAAACCAACTATTTTTGAGGTCGGTGTATAGGACTTACTTGATGACAGTTTAGGTCCTGACACCGACCTCAATAATAGTTGGTTTACGTACCTACTTAGGTAGACGCCTAGTATTGTTTTCTTCGTGTTATTTCTCTCTTTTCAGTTTGAAGTCGGTTTATGTTTTTTAAATTACTTTTATTAATATCGTGTATTATATGCTATTGCTATGAAAATCATAGCAACCATTTAGCTAGGCCGAATATTTAACTCTTAACAAATTGAGAAATGGTTAACTTTCGAAGTACATTTTTAAAATAACCTCTAAAATATATGGAAATGAAAAAAAAACATATTGAATAGTAGTTTACCAAAGTATTATTACTGTTATCCAATAACAAGTTATGGCATCCGCCAAATCCAAAAAGCCTTCATTTCAGCACGTATCGCAATTTAGCAAAATACTCACCTACTTTATATGATTTTTGTCGCGTGGAGGCAATAAATTTCATTTCATTCCAGGAAGCGGAAAATATGTCCCGTCCTATTGCATATTTCGTATGAGACAGTGTGAAAACATGTTATTTCGTAAAGGCGATGTAGGTCCATGTCCCGGAGCCACTTTTATATGTCCCGATAAAATAAAATGGTAATCTTTCTTGTAATATTTAAATCTGTCGTATGTCAGGACATGTGCCTTCGGATATTGCTTTATTGAGCATAACTGACGATTTACTTGAATCAGGAAAATTTGCTTGTTTTGCTTGCTACCTTCTGTATAAAAATAAAAAAAACTTCATACGATTAGCTAGTTAGCTGTGTGAAACCTTACTACATTACACTGCAAATAAATACCAATGATTATTCACTTCTATACTGTTCCAATTTGAAACGGTTTAAGCTCAACACACTGATATGGAAAAGTGATCCTTTTCAAGAAATTCTTTTGAAGCAAAATTGCGTGCTTAGGATGTGCTCATGTTATCCGTTTCACGGACGCCTTTGATGTGTAAAGCAAAAAAAGAAGGAAACGGGAACAAGCCTTGTGATGAACCAGAGCTTATAAATATTTATTGCCTAATTATTAAGGTCTGGTTTAACACCTCCAATGAGTTATTTAGCCAAAGGCGTATGCTTCTCTGAGTCGCTAATTTATTTTTACCCAGAGCAGCTCTAATTTTTTACTCTCTAACTTGTTAACGTCGTTATAAAGTTGTCCATTATAGTAAACCTTTCTTTGACAGGTGCAATAATGTGGGTTGGCAACACTTAATTTAAATACATTGAAATTAAAAACACTAATTATAATTTTTGCCTGCAACGAGGAAAAATCATTTCGCCAAATTTATATACTCAAGTAAAAAATTTGTACATTTGTTTTTTTTAATAGTTATATATATAAGGATGATGTAAACATGACGGCATATTATTCATTATTAGCGATTACGTGCATGAGCGTGTGACTAGTGAAATAAAATAAAGGAATTCGTTTTTAAATTTTATCGACAGAATTACATTAAAGTCATCACCACTTTACTAAGCCAGACCATAAGTAACTTAGATTTGACCGTGATATGATTTACTTTGTTTTGACGGTGACTGGTACTTATCAGCATTAAAAGATAAAAATAAAACACAGAAAGAATAAAGGGCTAATTTAAATAGCTGACATTATCTAGTTGCCGCAAAAAAATAAAACAAAAAGAGCAAATGAGATGTTAATAATCTCATTCAATTTCAATGTTCTTTTGTTTATAAATAGCAGTTTTATATTAATACGGATCAGCCAGTTATTTTATTCGAATATTATGAGACATGAGCTTTCGAGTTGTTTGCTTATCTAATGGATCTTCAATTTATCAAGTTTGAGCAAACTTAGTTTTGCTTTCGAAAAACTTGTTTGTTTGAATCATGAAAGCTAATAAAGTCGAGAATAGCGTATCAGAGCTTGTTTATAGAAAAGTTTTCTCTGTTTACTTAAATAATTTAATCCGATTCATTTCAATAGGATTGGTATGAAACTTGTTCTACCGTCGATTCACGAAGTAAATTATCGAAATGTGACATTTTATCTCAAAAGAACAGCAGTTTACACTTATACAAGTGTTGGGGACACTATCTGGCCTTAGTTATGCATTTACTCACCTTATTAAATAAAGCTTTATCAATTACAACTTCGTAGGATTTCATAATACATGGATACAGAGACTGGAAAATAGAGGAATGTTGTTTGTTGCCTTTATATTGGCCCCGCGCTATTAGCGCATTTGCCAATATCATGTTTTAAAATTTATTCAAACATATAACAATGTCAGTCTCAAAGTTTAGTCATGCATGCCTCAATAAAGATTTTACTGCAAGTTTCTTTGGAGTTTTGTGTGCAGCATCAAAATTTTTGTTTATGCCCTGAGTAGAGCTACCGCTACAGTGCCTATGCCTAGGCACTGTAACTTAAGTTACAGTGTTTTGGGTTAACAGGGCCCATTAACTTTCTTGTGGTCTGTTTTAACCCCCTATAAATATTTTTTTCTACTAACCTTTATCTACACACCTTTATAGTGTCCTTGGTTGACCGATACTCATATACCAATAATTACGAACTTAAAGATTTTGATATAAAGCCTAATTTAGATTGAGAAGTCTAGATACGTCTATTTTGCCGCTTCGAATTGTTTTGAAAATCGAAATTATTGTAATCGTGTAAGGGGTCTAATTAGATCTCATTGAGCTCGGAAGTTTTGAGGACTTACGCTAGATCCCGTTGATACTTTATCAAAGACCGAGGGAGGCCCCTATAATAAAGATTATTCTACAGATGCGCTACTGAGAGGGTGAGACCGAAAGCACTTATATGTTTCTAAAAAAAAAATGAGAAGAGGTAAAATAACGAGGTGTGTAGGTATTTTGGAGAAAAAAATAAATAATGTAAGTAAACCACTCAATTCTGGCTACCGATATAAAAATGTAAATTAAATTTGTTTAAATCAACTTCGAAGTTTTATGTAAATACGTTCGTTTTAATCAATGACTGATATCATTGCTTTTCAAGACTGAGACAGTCTGCCTATACAAACAAGCATTATTATTATCATTGATTGTATTATTTAGTAGATATATTTTTATTAAATATATATATTTTTCAAATAGTAATAACATTTGTACGCCATAAGTGGGCAAGAATATGTGTTCCAAGTATATGTTAAGATCTCTATACCACTTAGTATGTGTGTGTGCTACCATGTTCTGACAAATAAATAAATCTTGAATAAGGACTTGTTACCCTACTATCAGACGAGAAAACGGAAAAAACTGTTTAACTAACATGCTCTTATAAAAAAGAAAGTATATGACCTAATCAAATCTATGCAATCACGGCAACATATACATTTACATATTACATGGTAGAAAAAATTAAAAACAGATCATCACAATACTAATGACAAATTTCTTTCCCTAAGCATTGTTGGAGAGAGTTTATCTACATCTAGCCCCAGGCTTCTCACCCATCCTCATGATTCTGTCAGTCCAACAAATGCTAAGAACAATCAATCAAGTGGAAGGGTAAGACATAACGTTTGATTCAACAATCGTTAGTTTAAACAAACATTTGAGTGTAGTTATTAGCGTCACGACTTCATATTTCTTACTTGTGTTGGCAGGTTTAAATAGTAGTTAATAGGCACGTGAAATGAAGAAACGATAACGAAATAAACGTGATCAAAGAATCATTAAGATCATCATCATCATCTCAGCCACTAGAAGTCCACTTCTAAATATAGGCATCTCTTATGGATTTCCAAAAAGTCTTGATGGAAGTGGCTTACATAAGCGTCTCCATACTAATTGTATGAGGTCGTCTGTCCATTCTTTCTTCGTCCTACGTTGCGCCAGCCGGTGCGTCGTCTCCATTCGAATTTTTCGGAGCCATCGGCCATCAGTTTTCTGCCCACTGCCCTCACAACTTACTACTACGCTTTGTTATATCGGTGACTTTTGTACGTCTAGAAAAGAAGTCTAAATATTTGACTAAGATAAATGCGGCTGTAAAACGTAGTTTTTTTTTATCAGCCCTGTTTTACAAACTATCCCACACTGCTGGGCGCGGGCCATCTTCTCATTATGAGAAGGGCAAGGCCATAGTCTACCACGCTGGCCAAGTGCGAGTTGGCAGACTTCACACATCTTCAAGATCATTGAGAACTCTCAGCTATGTAGGTTTCCTCACGATGTTTTTCCTTCAACGTTTTGAAGTTGGCGGCAAGCAACAATACGCACATAACTCCGAAAAGACAGAGGTGCGTGCCGCGGGGTTCGAACCCAGGACCTGCGGATCGCAAGTCAATAAAGTAAATTTATGAATAATATAAAAACTATTTAAATCGCAAAAATGTTGCAGTAGTTTCTTAAAATAGTTTAACGATTCAAATAAAGCAATAAAATAAATACCGAAATAATTACTTTAGCCATTCAAGAAAGAGTTTTAATTTCAAAAGAGATTTTTATCGCGCGCATTGAATTTCATTTAATGTTTTTAGCACCTACATCTGACTCGTGAAAGCATTAAATTTCTATAATAGGCATTATAGTCGTTAATATGTTAATTTATTGTCTTTTAATTTTAAGAGGCAATTAAATTATAATAACATTATAAGGAAACAGCAAACTCATAAAATTTCTGAGCATTATAATTTTATATGTGATTACGAGTAATATGAGTAATCTAGCTGCCACAATCTAAAAGGTTCTTACTTTCAGAACTGTCCGTGTAAAGTCAATTTTCAAAGAGCGGATATGTACTGGAGATCAGCGCAGATATATCGTTATAGAAAATTAAAGCGCATTGAGTTGGCTTCGATAGATACTTATGTGTATTTGTTCCCGCATAACTTCTAAATTACTTATCATAATTTTACAAAATATGGGCTATTGTTAAGAGTCTTGATTATGTGCTAGACTATTTGACAACATACCAAATTCAATATATTGCCCTCTAGAAGACATAAAACCGTTTTTAGGGTTCCGTACCTCAAAAGAACCCTTATAAGATCACTTTGTTGTCCGTCTGTCCGGGTGTTAAGACCTTTATCTCGGGAACGCGTAAATGTATCGTGTTGAAATTAAAACCATACTTATCCATAGTCTCTTGCTGCAGAAAGAAAAATAAAATTTCTCAGTTTTGGTAAAAAAAAAGTTATAGCCGAATATGTCGTAAAAAACGCAAATTTCGACACTCACAAGGGAATCAAAACCTATGGGGCACTTCCCGTTGGCATTTGGCAAGAAGCATAGTGTTACTCTAACACAATGCTTCTTGCCAAATTTCGATGCCTACACGTATAGAAAAAAAAACCGAAAACTGGTCATTTTTAATTTATCACAAAAAAATTGTGTCTTTATGCAAGGAATGAGGGCCCAAATTTTAAAGTTCTTTAACCGTACATGGGATATCATATGAAAGAGCATTAGTATAAGCTAAAACAGGTTTTTAAATATTTTTACGATGTATATTTTTCGGTTTATAAAGGAAAATATAAAAAAAATATATGATTTCCCTTTTCATCTACTAGTTTGTACGGAACTCTCGGTGGGCGAGTCTGACTCGCACTTGCCAGATTTTTTATTTTTTCATGAAGCGCATTGTACTGGGATCAAATAACACATTCCAAATACTTAATACGCACCTACGTAATTTATGTATGTATATGTAAAAGTTATAAAAATTACGCATTACTGAACTTTATTACTAGGCTGTTTCTAACATACCACAAAATATTACTTTTATAAGCAAAAGTTACAAGCAAGTGATGCGTCATGATGTCATTAGTTATTATCTGATCATAGCGCATATCTCCTTTCGTGCAAAAAAATGGACTGTGGACAAACTATTGGCACCCGCCAACGTCCTTGATTGTAGATTATGTACAAGTTACTAAACTTGAACATAATCTACAATCAAGGACGTTGGATGCTAACAAACAGATCAATTTATTACAAAGATAGTGAACCGCGTGCTTTAGATAGCTATTACAAGTCTTTCAACGCCACATATCTAATTACGTACTATATCCAATTCTCCTATTCGAAATTACTTTGTAAAATGCAAAGAGATTTTAAAAATTTTAAGAGTGACAAGGTTCTATTTTGACTTTAAAAGTGGACATAGAGCTTATATCATCAAACTAATGATGCACAAAAATATTTTCCGTGTCGCTCTCAGCCATCGATTAATCAGAATATCCGTTGTTTTATTTAGACTCTAAAAGGATTTTAGTAGCGTATATTTAGAGTACAGTGCTAGCAGTACAACATTGCACGTTGTTTGTCTTTGCAGAGGCATATCTATTCATTAGATTACGTAATTCTCTTCCGGCATCGCATTTATTTGATGCGATTCCTTCCTATTTCTTATTTAGCGTACGCTCAAAATAAAATATCACAATAATAAAGCTATTAATTAAATAAACACTATTTTCAAAGTACTGACAATCGATTAGGATTTATTAAGAGTTAAGTAAGTAAGTAATTACAAATTGTTATGTGAAGAAAATCGTCTATCGTAGACATATTAGACATATGTTTATTTTTGTCAAAAACAACCACAACAATAATCACATAAAATGAACAAAACCAACAACAACAGTTACTTTTGTCACAAACCGGTATCAGTGTCGATATACTGATTTTCGTCTTCAGATCTGTAAAATTGATGATAAGAATAACAGTACATCTACCTACTTGAAGAGCTAAAGCATAAACACTAACAGTGAAGCTAGTCAAAAAATCGGTTTGTACAAAAAAAAAAAAAAAATGAAAAATAAAATCAGAAATGGGATATAGGCAAAAAAGAATACACCACTTGCACATTTTTTAATCATCAGCTAAATATCAGCTGGAAGCTTTTAGAGTTGGTTGACTGGCGAGCTGTGACGTTAATCGGTGACGATAATTTAATTGCCAAGAAGCTACTTAGTCTCGAGCACCGTAAGTAAAGTAGCTTAAAGAGAATAAAAAAACATCGACATAGCTCACAGGGCGGCAATCAAATTCGATTTTATCGAATAAAGCGCACAGTAAAAAAGTAGATCGCGTATATTCGAAAAATTACTGATAGACAAGTACCTACATGCATAAAATCATTAAGTAAGGCGTACTTCTAGCAGTAACTGCTGATGACGATGTAACTCTTGATTGATATTTGATATATAACCACTTAAGTATATACCACGTGCTTCAAACCCATCATAACAAAAATAACAACCTTGTTAAAACTCTGGGAATAACTGTGTTCCATGAAGTTCTCCAAGGCATACTCTACAAAACCCACCCAATATCACTAACACGTCATCTTGCTAAGCTTTTCCCGAAATGGAATATAACAAAAATGACTTTTTCATCAATATCCTACGGTTTTCCTCCACAAAATTGGTGTTTTTATCTTCTTGGAATATTCAAAATCATATTTGCAGTTCAAATGAAATATTTCGAAGAACTTATTACAAGGTAAGCGTTGCTACACGATGCTAAAGAGGACTACTGTGTTTTAGTTGTTTGAACCTTTTATCCTAAAAAAAAAGAAAACAGAAATTACATGTCTTCTTTTACCTTATACCAGGCTAGACGCACACTGCAACCTAGTTAGGATACTATTAAGTAAGTACCTACATGCAAAGTGCCGGCTCGACCGGACACTTCAGTACTTTTCCGCACGCCAGAAGTTCTCAGCTACGCGATAGAACAAGATACACTCTGCAAGTGTATGAAACTCGTATTAACACGAGTATAGGTAATTAGAACCTGTACAAGCTGATTTACACTTTATTGCGCTGCCACAAGAGTTTATAAATAGTAATAATAAGAAAGTCGCTGATAAGCGGCGACAGAGGAAGACTTCACCTGAAACAGACACTGACGTCATAATCCATATATTATTTCATAATAAAGTTAAAGCTCTTAAGCTGGACAAAGTATATCTACTATTAATGTATTCTATGACACAGCACCACAGGCAATATAATTTCGGAATTCAGCTTCTCTACTGAATAAAATGCCAATGTATTTCCGCACAAACCTCCAATACTTCTCAAGTTCCACTGCTGGAATGCTACCTAAGCTCCAGAAGAAATATTAGTTGCCCGTGGAATAATATACAGGCGTTATGAACGCACGCCTCGCGACTAATAGCGTTATTAGTCAAAACGAATTTTGTGGTAGCAGGTTAATTTCAAATTCGAGGCACTGGAGTGCTGTGTAATTCGATTGTGGGCATTGTTATATTATTCAGTGTGATATTTGAGGATTACTTTAAATTATATTATTTTAGTTTCTGAACACTACTAATATTTAGCATTAATATGTTCTATTAAATATAAATTATTTATTTATGCATTTTATTCTTGCAATCACAGAATTCGCCCTATTACATATTTGCTTTCAATATTGTTTTTGTAAAAATTATACAAATTATGCTCTTTAAGAGAATCATTTAGCTCGAATTCGGTACAAAAAAGAAAAGGTGTTTGCACCTAAACGAACGATTTAGATGGGTTTTTTAACCGACTTCGAAAAAGGAGGAGGTTATCAATTCGTACCGTATATTATTTTTTTATGTATGCACACGAATTACTCTGTCATTCGAGAACCCATTTTGGTGTTTCGTGAATTGATATATAGAGAAAGCTCCCAAGTTGGTCCCATAATTATTTTAGAAACATTGCTTTATTACTTTTTGAATAATCTCTAAAAGTTAAAATATTTTCATTGGATTCCAGATTATAGAATCGCAGAGTTCCACTGACACGTTTTTCTTTACAAAAGTGTCAAATGTTGAGGTTTTTCGTATAAACATCTGCACATTTTCTAATCTGCGACGACGAAGCATTTGACATTCAATGACAAATGTCATTCTTGAAAAAGAAAGGAGTGGGTGAAGAGAGGTCTCTTTAAAAAGTTTACAATCGTAAGGGATTTATTGCGCTTGAAAAGTAAAACCTACTTACTCCTCATCCAATGTGTATAAGGAGAAAATACAGTTACTTCAACGCTTGAGCGCCCTGTTTAATTATTATCCTTACTAATATTACAAGTAAAAAAAATAACGTTCTTAGAAGTCGGTTGTTTCAGTTTTTTAAACTTTAAAATTATTATTATAATTACTTGACGATTTAAAACATTAGACGTTGAAATCTCGAAAGATTATAACATATAAGACTGATTTAAATGTCTATATGACATTTAAATCAGTCGTCAATCTTTTTAAAAGTTCAATACTATTAAAAAAAACAACATTGGAAACGTATCGAAACCGAAAACAGTTTTCCTCAGTAATTTGAAAAATGCAAGATTTACTGATCTTTCGAAGTATTTGGTGTGAAAATGTTATATTTGTCTTTAAAAATTGAGGTGTTTATTCGATCGATCGTTGTTTTTGCTTTTTTCTAATCGCTTTTCGCTCTTCAAAACAACAAAAAGATCGAGCGACAAAAATGCGTCTTCATATTGGTTTCCAGTATTATGTATTATCATTACGTTGTCTACTACTCCATCATTATCATTCTGTATAGAACTGACAGAGATGGAGATATAGTTTTCGAACCGATTACGAACCCGAATGATTGTAAATAAGCCTACTGTACTAAGCCACTGAACATTATATTAATGATTGTAAATGACTTTTATTATGGACAGAACTCGAAATTCTCAGGTTACCGTGTTAACCTAATTATTTTGACTATTGACTATTATTTAACCTTTAAAACTGTTTATATACATTAAGCGTCTTCAAGTAGGAAAATATACCAAAAGATAAAGTTCATTAGTTGAGTACATAGGTGGCTTAACCGATCGTGATTTACTATCGGCATCAAACCAAATTTATGGCCATCGAGTCAATTACAAAAATAGTCCAGTGTTGGTTAAAATTCAGCCACCAATTTACGACCTGGTGTCACGCTACTGTCCAACCACCGCTCGATACGAAGTGGGTCGTCGTCCAATTTGGGTCTTCAAACTAGGCAAAAAGTTCCTGTACAGGTAACAGCTAACTAGTTCATTGTGATGGTGAAACGGTGGCCAAATTTGCACTGTAATGGACATCCGACGCAGTCAGTGTTCGTTGTTTAGGTTTATTTCTGTGATAGGAACCTTTACAATGTACGCGATCCCAGTATATTTTGATTTACAGTGTCTATCTTTTTTAATTTACGGCTTTTCTGTAACTGCTATCTTATGCCATTCATCATCATCATCATCTCAGCCACAAGAAGTCCACTGCTGGACATAGGCCTCCCCCATTGATTTTCAAAAAGTCCGGTTGGAAGCGGCCTGCATCCAGCGTCTGTATGATATCTTCTGTCCACCTTGTGGCTGGTCTTCCTACGCTGCGCTTGCTGGTTCGTGGTCTTCATTCTTATGCCATTACTAAAAATGTTAATAGGTACTTAATGAGGACTTATTTGTGATTAAACTGTTTCTCGGGTGACACAAAGACACACATATCGCTTGTATAACTCGCGACTTATGACCAAAAAACCCAGCCAGCCTTGTAAAAATAACCGCGATTTGCATTTTACAACTGAGTGCTGCCGTATATCGGATGACATGTTAAATTATAGGTTGCGTTGCATGTTGTTGACAACAGCATAAAACTATCGGAAACACATTGTGTTAGTAATTTAGTAGAGTAGGTAGTAATCCCGCCTCAGCACGAAAATGAATGTCACTACTATTTATAAATGCCAAAGTTTGTGCGTATTTGCGTGTGTATTTATGTTTGTTACGTTCACATTCAAACGGCTGAACCAATTTACTTACATAAATTTGGTACGAAGGTTGCGTGTGTGCTCTTAATACTTCTGGAATAACACGGCTACTTGTTATCACGTAAAATGAAAGGTACTGGCAGAGTAGCGGGTGAAACCGCGGGGCACAGTTAGTAGAATATAAGTATTTTTTTCACGTAGCACCATGCTACGAAGAGGTTACTCGCAATTTTACTAAATTACTAACATAATGCGAACCGTTTCTAAGGATGTCTCTTTGGTGTCCAATGATGATGATACGTAGATAGGTTTTCCCGGGCTCTGCGTGGCAAGCCTCAAGTAAGGTAATCACCCGACTTGTCTCCAGTCGCGAGACGTCGGGCAATGCTGTTATAGGTACGCTTGTCGTGACTTTTGAACAGTGACTATGCCATCCTTTCTGTTTAGAAAGTGCAACACCAATATATATATACTATATAGGTATATAAGGTCAAGATACTAAAGTCTTAAGAATGTGGTATTTTCCTTGAAAGTGCTAGGAACTGAGATTTGTCATGTTTTACTTCATATGCAATGAGTATAATCTCTCTATACAGATAAAATCTCATTGATGCTGTCTACATTTTCTGTGGACAGTGTTCTTGCTATCCTTAGTACATAATAAGCGACGCTTGGTAAATATTGCATCTAATATTGTTGTGATTCTGTGATTATCTTCAATTATTGGCACAAATAAATCTCAAAAACGACCATTCACCTCATTGTGGTTTATACCCACGTCAAAATCGCATTAAATTTTACTACAATTCAAAAGGTTTGTTGACACACGCTACATTCTCATTGAATCCAAATCGTGAATGGCGATATCGCAGAATCAAGACCTCAGAGTCAATATGTCTGGTGAAAAGACTGGTCAAAACGAGGGTCAAACCACACAAAGATTAACTGCGACGGGGTATGTAAAGAGAAATGTAACATAATATGGTGATTCCAAGACCATTTCGAGATTATATATGAATCAACACAAACATTCTTTACTTTGTGCTCTTAAAATTATACAAGTATCAATGTTAAAAGAAAAACAAAATACCCGGCTGCAGAAAAAAGGTTTTTGCAGCATATCTTACGATTTATTTACGCCTAATACGCTGTTGAGTGTACGTTTTTGTAAGAAAGTATGCGTACAATCGCTGTAAAAGATTATTGCGCATACTTTAGAAAAAAATCTAGTAAAATCACTTGTTTATTACGAAAAAGTTCGTTGGAAGTTACAAAAAACACGCGTTTGTTTATATTTGTGAGAGATGTATGATTTTTATTACAAAAAAAAATATAGCCTATGACACTCAGCAAGTGAAAAGGAATCTAACGACACCTCTCACATCAAAATCGGTCAAGCCCTTTAGGCTTTAGGCGATCATATAGAAACATACAGATATACATACATACCCACATACATACATACACCCGAAACACCGAAGAATTTTTAAAATTTGACACTGACAGTACAGCATTGACAACATAAAAATGCCTTGCTTGTGTCATGCAAATGTAATGCATGTCAACAAAAATAATCACACAACGCACGGAAGCCATCAAACAAGTTGAAGTTGAAGTTGAAGTTGAAAATAATCACAAATTATATTTTTCTAAGTAAAGTACTTAATCATGACATTATCCTATTCAGAGGAATTTGTGACGTTATCACGACTTTATCTTCAAAAGTTTAATAAAAAATGACGGTTAAATAAAATTAAAAATATTGAAATTAGTCCTTCGAAAGGACTCAATCTACCAAATAAAAAAATATCGAAAAAAATCTTTACTTGCCCCATTATATGCCAAAAATTGGACCAGTGAAATAATATAAGATTGAAATAATCCATCCATCGATGGTCAGATTATTTAAAGCGTATTGGAGTGGGCAAGACTCACACAGCACAGAAAAGGAGGGCATGAACGAGAGAAAGCTATAACCCCCCAGTGGGTGGACACAGGCTGTTATTATGCGTGAATTAGTTTCCGTCTCAAGCTGGAAATATTCTACCATGGAAATTTCCTACCATCTTTAACTAGCCTGTCACTAAATTACGAAATTATCTGATTTATTTTAGCTTTTACATGACTGATTTACTATCTAGCGGCTGAAGATAGTAAATAAAGGATTTTCGTCATGAAAAAAAGATTTTGAGGTATGCCTATGTCTAGCAGTGGACTTCTTGTGCTTGAAATGACCATGATGAAAAAATATAAATATGTGTGACTCTTCATAAAATCACCAAATTGTATAATGTTCTTTTACGTATCCACGTAATACCACCGACCTTTCGCAGATAACTTCAACGTATTCCATAGTTACTTATCCTAGTGCAGTTATACCTTAAGACCACAATGTGGTCCTATTACTCATGGGTGGCCCGAGCGACACAGCCAAGGTCTTTGTACTTGGCAAATGTATTCGTCAGTTTTGTAAAACACTGCGGGGTTCTTGCTATAATATAAAATTGAGATGTAGACTAAATTGTGTCATCCTACAATTACGAATTTTTGAGTCTGGTGCGCGGACCTACGAATGTTGCAAATATTCGGCCTTACCGAAAAACGTTGTTTAATTTTAACTTATTTTTGCAACTACTCGCTGACACATAATGACACTTGCGGAAAGAAGACAGAGAATTTAAGACGATGCTTAAAGTTAAGTAACGTTTTTCGGTAAGGCCGATCATCGTCAACTTAGTCACGTGTGCACTTATTAGCACTCCTCAAAAAGTTAAAATAAGTGCACAAATGACGTTTCAAATTGATACCAATACACTAGTTTTTTTTTAGCAGGAAGTGCCTTAGTTACTTAAATACAACAAAACAAGATACAATCTACTTACACTTAACCACCTATTCTACTACACAAACAGTGCCGTAAATAGCCTTTTCGGCGCCCTGTGCGAGATTCTATAACTGCGCCCGTTGTTTTTTATTTAGGTAAGGTACCCTAGCTAGAGCAATGCTATGTATAGGCCTAGCTACTGGTATGTAGGTACGTATGTGTTGAAATCGAGCACTAGGGGCGCAGCGGGAACTTATCAGCAGCAAACCGAAAAAATAATAGTCCTGGCATAGAAATAGTTATCTATCTCTATGAGTCCTGCCTAGTCTGGCCATTCTTGCGACCCCCAGAGTCTACGCCCTGTGCCTGGGCACCGGTGGCACCGCCGGCACCGCCCTATTTACGGCACTGTACACAAAAACCAAACAGATTACTCCAGACTGATAAAGGACTAAAGTTACCTACGCTTTTGATAAGTATGTACGCTAACCTAGAATAAAATTTATCTTATGACTGAAGAGACTTTTTCCTTTCTACTAGCATGCTATACCTAGGATACTAGTAGCGTGTCTACCTATTAGCCTAATAATGAAAAAAAAAACCGGACAAGTGCGAGTCAGACTCGCCCACCGAGGGTTGCGTACAAACTAGTAAATAAAAAAAACCTTCATAAACCGAAAACTATACATCGTAAAATATTTAAAAACCTGTCTTAGCTTTTGCTAATGAAGCTCTTTCATATGATACCCCACATGATACGGTTAAAGCACTTTAAAATTTGGACCCTCCTTCGTTGCATAGAAAAAGACACCCTATTTTAGTGATTAAATAAAAAATGTACAGTTTTCGGATTTTTTTCCTCTATGTACTATATGACAATTCTTCTTGCCAAATTTCACAGTTATAGGTACAACGGGAAGTACCCCAGAGGTTTTAATTCCTTTGCGAGTGTCGAAATATGCGTTTTTGCGACATATTTGGCTGTTACTATTTTTTATGTAAACGTAGAAATTTGATTTTTCTCTCTGCAGCAAGAGACTATGAATCTGTGTATATGGTTTTAATTTCAATTCGATACCTTCACGCGTTCCCGAGATGTAGGTCTTAACAGACGGACAGACGGACAACAAATTGATACTTTAAGGGTTTCGTTTTTCCTTTTGAGGTACAGAACCCTAAAAATAACAATTTATTCTTGTACAGGTTCAACATTAAATATAGTTTTTTTTTTCATCGTGACATGATCACCTGCTGCTAGATCTCTTTCACACAATAAATACAATTAGTTGTCAACACACATTAGCTGTTGTCCTGATATTGTACTTACGTTAAACTCCTATATCACCTCCTATATGCGTTTTCTTGGTACTCCAGAGAGCTGTCCACAATAGAAATGAAGCAAAGGAATCTCGACGGCATTGTCCTTTGTTCTGACCACCTTTGTCCGAGGATTGTTTTATACAGAATGTAAGTCACGAATACCTTGTACAGTCTAACTGAATAAGGCTGCGTCGGCTGCTCCTAGCCGGTACTACTTGTACTCGAACAACTCTATTTCGTGAGCCTCTCTCCTGTTTTGTTCTACGTTGAATGTGATTTTTGAGGCGAGGAAGTTGGAACATTTGCATAAAAGCGATTATTGGCATGGTACTATTGAGTGTTCTGTCTTCAAATATCTAAGTACACGAAAATGGATGAAGCATATTATTTAATAACAATAGTTAAAAAGTTAATGTTAATATTTATTATCCCCTTAAAATATCAATGAAATTAATACGATTTTTTTGTTTTGGTTGCTCTATGTGTTAACAACTGAACGTATTTGAAAATAATTTTGATATTTTATGCTCTGGATTAATTTTTATCCTAAAAAAGCTATAATTTCTCGTAGTTACTATACATTGGTAATTATATTTTCCCGTAAGTTACTGTAAATGTTGGTCTAATGATGAAGCAAAAACATGCTTGACATAAGTAAATCTTAAATAGATTAATATGTAATATCTACTTTCAAGTTTTAAGTTATATTTAGGTGCATAAAGCAATTTTTAACCGACTTCTAAAAAGAAGGAAGTTGTCAATTCGACAGTATGTTTCTTTTGTTACGTGATTACTTCGCCAATTATA
Source organism: Lycia hirtaria (assembly GCA_947563715.1). Classification (NCBI taxonomy): domain Eukaryota; kingdom Metazoa; phylum Arthropoda; class Insecta; order Lepidoptera; family Geometridae; genus Lycia; species Lycia hirtaria. The sequence continues at coordinate 3,240,637 of OX387380.1, forward strand.
AATTGTGTTTAATTTTTTTTTTATTTGGTAGTTAATACTGAAAGGTAGTCTCTTAAAGAAGTCATTTTTTCAGTTTTTTTTTTTAATATAAATATATCGAGTACTAACATATATAACACACAACGGAAAAATAACAAAAAAACTTTTTTTTTTTTAAATCTACTTTTATTTTTATTTTATTGAGTTTTTGATGATGAAACTAGAATATTACACTAAAACGTTAATTCAGACAAATTTTACACATTTTCACCAGTCACTACAATATAGTTAGTAGTTAATATCAGTTATTTTAATTATATTTGTGTTATTATTTTAACTAAAAATATTAATATTCCAATGATAGGGTCTGGAGAAATGAGCCGTAGATACCGGAAGACTTCCGTACGTTTCAATATAAAATTGAAGAAGAAAATGCAATGGGTGCGGTTTTGAGACGCCACAACGTATTCCTTACTGATGTTGAGGAATATTGGAATAGAATTGCTTTCTGCTTCTTGAGATGAAAATGTTACGATTTGGCCGGATTTCAGTTTACGCCGGATGCATCTAGATTCTTACATATAATATTGCAATATTCGTACTATATCATTAATCATTGCTTATATATAACATCGGCATATTTATCGTGTGATATTTTATTCTTGGCAATTTTATCAATGGTCTGATTCGACAAAATATTACAATTCGTTAAAACAGAATATTGCAATCGTTGACTCGTTTTACAACAGATGTTTGATTATTCTGTTATAAAATATTAGTGATATATGTTCTCCTCTTTATAAAATGATAATATATTTTATTTTTGTATCAGGTTTTCTACGAAGAAACAAAAAAAAACGACTGTGCTTAAATATAACATTGGAATGTTTAATTCAAGAAACTTGAAGAAATCTTAATGCTTACTTGACACCGGAAATGCTTTAAGCGGGTCCAAATCTAATTTTAAAAAATGCTATATGGCGGATGTCAAAATTATGTCAAACACGGATCAAACACCAACCTTCGCATGAATTAACATTAACATATGTATCACATGACATCGCATTCCGTGCAAGCAATGGTTAGTCAAAAATTTCATTTTTATTGGATAGTACATATTAGGTACTCGTACACTATAGAAACAAGCATACAGATTTACACACACTAAAATCTACATTAAGACAGTTACGACTTTTACAATCCCCCGATCCAAAAACAGAGGTGTTATAAGTTTGACGTGTGTACCTGTGTTTTTGTATATCTGTGTGTCTGTATGTGGCATCGAATATCTCAAACAGATGGACCAATTACGAATTAGTCTTTTTTGTTTACAAAAGGGATTTCATCAAGAGTTTTTAGTTACGTTACATCTAGGCAAGCGCGCTCCATCGTAGACCGTAACTGTCGCTTAAGCCTCGATGACACTGGGCTAGTTTACGAGCTGCTAGTCGGCGAGCTTAAAAGCTAGCGAGTAGCGAGTGTCGATGACACAATAAAAGCAGATTGTAAAAAAAGCTCAATGACACGGAGCGAGTTTACAAGCTGCTCGCGAACTCGCTGGCTTGTAGCTTGTAAACTAGCCCAGTGTCATCGAGGCTTTAACACCAGGTGAGTAGACGGTCAAGCGCAAGCATATATTCGAATAAAAAAAAAATGGTTCTGCCGTTGTTGTTTTTCAGGGGTTTTTGAGTTTTCTAAGCTTATACTTGTATAATAAAGGGGTTGGACGAATATTCGCCGGACGCCCATTCCATTTCTACTAGTAACATTTGCAAGGATACTGCACAACGGAGGCTCAAATTGTGTATTCGCGTCAGTTAAAAGTCGTATATTTTCTCCTAACAGCATACTGTAGTCGGCTCTTTGGGGATCAAGGAGCACAATTGCTTTTGAACTTTTATGAATAATGTTGGTACCACTAGAGCTGCACGGTTTCACTTGTAACTCATATAAGTCTTTGTTGTGCACTACAAAGGATTAGTATTTAGCGCAACTACGAAAATATATAAAAATAGGTACTCTACTGGCAGATATTTGTAATTAGTTTTGTCATTTATCTAAATTTATAATTTATTGAAATATTTCTGCTACAAATTTTCCAAAAAATATCCCTAAAAATAATAAAGAAAGGAGCAGATTCAAGAGTAAATAGTTTAAAATATCGTCTGTTTCTAATTGACTGGCCTTGTGGCTCAGTTGGTAGTGTGTCTACGCCTACCTGCTGTACTGAAAGGTCGTGGGTTCGATCTCCACCTAGAGCAAACATTTGTGTGATGAGCATGGATGTTTGTTCTGTGTCTGGGTATTTCTACGTATCATATGTATATACATATTTACAAAATATATATATATATATATATATATATATTCTATCAGCCATCTAGTTCCATACAAGCTTTGCTTAGTTTGGGCTAGATGGTGTTGTGTGAAATGTCCACAAATATTTATTTATTATTTAATTATAACAAATCAGTAGTTAAGTACTTTTAAAGAAGTTACCTTTAAGTTTTCGGGTATCATACAACACACAAAAGCAGAATAATTGATTTAGAAAGTGTTATCAATTTGCAAGCTTAGCATGGAAAGTAGGCATTTTAACCATTTGTCATGTCAATTATCAATACATGAGTAGGCACTATATTTCCACTGGTAAGTGGATAAAACGGTGAAAATCCAATTTGTTTAAATTACAAGGAAAAGTTGTTTAAAATGCTGGAACAAACAGTAAATTGTAAATTAGAAAAGTTAAAATTAAATATTTGTTTTTTCAACTGAATGAACCACATTTCATAGCATGTTTGCAGGTATTCTATTACGAAATCTCAACTTTCAAAGGTCACTGTTGGAAATGTGTCCATAATGAGAGTCCATACCATATACGTCCCGTATTGCTCGCGTGCCGAACTTGACCTCGCTATCTCAATCTGATTCCGAGATAACCACCAGCATTGTTCCCAGCGGGGTGCAGACAACATATTTCAGAAGATCATCTTACTACAAATTTGTTTGTTCCTAAAGCTTACTGGTCTTTTCAACGGCAATCGCTATGGAGACGCGGCAACCTCTCTACGACTACTGCACGTGTGTCGTCTATAGAAAAAATTGTTCTCGTCGTACTTCTGTCATGTTTCTCGTCATCTCGTAACCATTCATCTTCTTTTTCTTTATTGTATTGGACCTACGCGATTAGCTATTTGCCATTGTCAAGCATTGAGATTTCTTAAAGTTTCTTGAATAATACAAGTTATATTATGTTCTAGTCACAGTCTAAGTCTCGTATACAGTCATTTTCAAGTTCGAGTTCTGCTTGTGAAAGTGTGGTTTATGAAAGAAAATATTAAATAAAATATTAAATAATAAAATATTAATAATTATTAATATTAAATAAAAATATATAATTTCCCCCTTTTATCTACAAGTTTGTACGGAACCCTCGGCGTGCGAATCTGAGACTCGCACTTCTCGGTTTTTATTTCTTTTGAGGTACGGAACCCTAAAAAGAGTAGACACAAAGCGAGATAGGCATTTTTTGATCGGGTTAGCTTAAACACGAAATGTTAATGAAAGCGTTATTCTAAACAAGGCATTTGCCTCAAAAGATTTTGCCTTAAGCGAAAGATTCCGATAAAGCTGTATGCCTGAAATAATTAAAAAATAATAATTTACACTCTATTAATATTCTATCATCAATAATCATCATTGAAATACGAGTAACACAAAAACTAATACCGAATCTTGCTACGTAATCGACATGACGACTTAAACGACATACGGCCTTACCGAAAAACGTTACTTAACTTTAACCATCGTCTTAAATTCTCTATCTTATTTCCGTGTTTCCTTAAGTGTCATTACGTGTCAGCGAGAAGTTGACAAAATAAGATAAGCATTGCTTAAAGTTAAGTAACATTTTTCGGTAAGGTCGCAAATAACGACTCACTTGAAAACTGCAAACCGCAAACATTCTCCTACTGCTTATATCGAAATAAATCGTGTAAAAGCAGAACCCTTATCTCTAAGCATTCAAAGTTCAGAATTGAAGAGCAATTCTGGATGAAGTGGGATGGATTTGTCATAGGTTACATGAGTGGGTAACACGTTGTCGTCGTGATATTTTTGTCTTATAGGTCACGAGGAGCTGTGTTGTGCTGTCAATGTTTCTCACGTTGAAAACTTTTACTATTTTTACACAGTAGAGTAAAAAGGCAAAAAAACCCACCTATTCGGTAGTCATCATCATCTCAGCCATAAGAAGTCCACTGCTGGACATAGGCCTCCCCCATGAATTTTTAAAAAGACCGATTGGAAGCTTGCATCCAGCGTCTTCCCGCCACTTGCATGAGGATGCCACTTGTATTCGGTAGTACTATTCTTGAATGTAAAAACAATTATAATTGTTGTTCATCAAAGTCATAATTTGAAAGTTACCAACTTTGATACAGGAATGTCTATGGTTACTAAAGTCGATTCGGTCCTGTAGACTTGAAAGACTTCCCTATGGTCAGTCACATAATACCTAATATAGGAAAATCTGTTATTATCTTGGTATTTTTGAACTGAATTAATAAAACGAGTTAATATTGTGTGTTCATAAAGTTTTTTGATATTTTCACTTATTATAACCCAACTTTTACTATTATTTTTAACCCCCGACCCAAAAAGAGGGCTGCTAAGAGTCTGGCGTGTGTATTTGTTTATCTGTATATCTGTGTTTCTGTCTGTGGCATCGTAGCTCTGTAAACGGATGGACCGGTTTTAACCTAGTTTTTATGTTCGAAAGAGCATTCTTAGCTATGTTTAATAAAACTCGGTTCAGCCGGGTTATTTTTTTCGGGGGTTTTTGGGTTTTCTAAACTTACACTTGTTTATTAGAAAAATAAATAAATAATATAATAATAATAAATAATCTTAGCCTCGACCAACATCTCAAGAGGCTCTCGCTCGATGGTTGGGTCAAGGGTCAGATACAGAAGGCAGTCATCCTAGACACGGCACGTATTGTCAGGAGGTTCCTCTCTCTGTAGCCCCTACCACCGGCAGCTTGAGCCCCGCCCCGCTGCCGGCGGCACCCTAGTTTTAAGTTTTTTACAATATTTATGTTTATTTTTTATAAGTTTATATTTGCGTTGTAAAAAATTTAAAATTAAGAATGTAAATAAATAAATGAGATAAATAATCTTATAACAAATTACCAACGTTAGCTCAGTAGTCTAATTATATAATTACACTTGCTAGGCTGCCTGCTGATTGAAGTCTTTCAGCTTAAAAAATGAAAAATCGACTCCAATATTTCAAACTACTACCTATATAAAGTTTAATAAAATATGCTTTCTTTGTTTTCCAAACAATGTATTTATCGCAATCAAATATAAAGTGCTGGGCTGATCAAGCACTTCAAGCTCAGCGCTCCAAAACGCTATCAAACTTTATTTTCTAATGAAACTTTAGACGGAAATTGCATGGAAACAAATACGAACGCAGCATTTTGCTGAGCAACTTTTAAATACGCCTCGAGCACAATGCTTTTGTTGGTTCGGAGTGAGTGAAATTTAAAACGCTTTAAAAATTAACTTTAGCAAAACAGAGTTGAATATTGACTTAAATGAAATACAGCTTTAATTCGTAAATATTTTATTAAAAGCCCGTGAAACGGAAATTACTTTAACCCCTATGATTGCATTTAACCGTCTAAAAGTGAGGCAATAAAGCATTGTAGGTAATACGGTTACTGGATAATTCAGTACAAAAACGAACTAAGCGGCCAAGATTGTGTCGACAATCGAGACACGCATAAGATTCGTTGAAGGGTTCCGTAGCTGATGCTATGATCTAAATCTAAAAGAAGACTACTTATCGCGTATTATTTAATGTAGAAAAGTCATAACCATACAGTGTACAAAATAATTATCATCAAAAGTTTTGATAAATGTTGTCTATTACAATATTTACTTAGTTATGTATTTCTGGTTTCTTATAATTTAGAAATCCAGGCCTACGTTTTTACATCTTGGGCTCGCCAATATACCTCATCTGAATAGAAAATTATTTGAGGAACCTTATTTAGTTTTATAGTACATATATCACGCAAAGGGAATACTGACAAACATTTTCGTTCCTTTTTAAATGTCCGGGGTCCCATCACTATTTTTCATAATATTTACTAATACATTTACTCCAGCATTTTATAGAATACATCTACCTAAAAAAAAACATGTATGTGGTGTTATTAGTCTCTGAGTAAAATGTCTGAGACACGAACAAACGGACAAGGTGAATTTATGAGGGTTCCTCGTAGTTACTACGGAACCCTAAAGAGTAGTAAAAGCAGTAAAAATCCGCAATTGCCTGTGAGTAAGGAGTATGTTACGAATGAAATATTAAAGTTATAAAGGACTGTGCTTCACAGAAAAGTAATAAAGTAGTCAAGGGTGAGGCTTTGTGAGAAATCATGTGCCGGCTTTATTGCAAATTATATTTCGGCGTAGCACTCCGAGCTTACCGTGAGTCCGTGAGTGGTCTTGGGAATCGGGGTTTGTAGTCATTTTATTAATATTATTATGATTAACCCACCTCGTTCTGAGGTGGACTATTTCCTTTCTGAGAAATTACAATACCTACTGGGTAGGCACTAGTAGGCATCACATACTTTTTTTTTCTTCAGATTATTGCTAAAAATAAATTTAAATAAGAAAATCTGTATAAATTTTGTGAATGCAGAAAAAATGTACACGATGACCAAAAACGAGTCCAAATTCAAGGAATTCCCCTTTTAGAAACCCATTTTAATGTTTCTTCAATGGAAGAAACGACGACGTTCAGGATAACTACATACTTAAATGTGTTTTTAGGGTTCCGTACCCAAAGGGTAAAAACGGGACCCTATTACTAAGACTTCGCTGTCTGTCTGTCTGTCTGTCTGTCTGTCTGTCTGTCTGTCTGTCTGTCTGTCTGTCTGTCTGTCTGTCTGTCTGTCTCCAGGCTGTATCTCATAAACCGTGATAGCTAGAAAGCTGAAATTTTCACAAATGATGTATTTCCGTTGCCGCTATAACAACAAATACTAAAAATTAAAAAAAAAAAATATTAAGGGGGGTCCCCATACAATAAACGTGTTTTTTTCGTATTTTTTTGCTCAATAGTAAAAACGGTAACAGGTAGACGCTTCAAATTTTCACAGAATACTTACTTGTATATTACCTTTCAAAATAAATAATTAAATAACAATAAAGTAAATATTAAAGGGGGGCTCCCATACAACAATCGTAAATTTTAAGCAATTTTTACTCGATCTTAATTAACAGGTAGAAACTTGAATATTTGTAAGTAAATATTTAGAAATATATTAACTATAAAAATAAATACCTAATCTAATACATAAAAACTCACAAAATGAAAATAATCCGTGCATCTAAACGCGGTGTGAGCGCCGCGCCGCGGTGTGGTGGTGGCGCGAACGCGCGGGTAGCGGGGGAGGTAACATCACGGAGCGAGCCATAGCCGCGCGTATCCGCGCGAGCGTCGTCATGCTGCCCAGATGTGTATCGAAAACCTACCTATAAGTTTGCAATTTACTACTTGGAAGTTCGTTGATTTCTCGTTATTTTATAAACAGAACTAAACTTTGTAGTATTATAGATGATAGTACGGAACCCTTCGTGCGCGAGTCCGACTCGCACTTGGCCGATTATTTTTATTTTCAACGATTGTTTTTTAGCTCCATAATAAATACAGCAAAACTTGAAAGTAATAAATGAATATGAAATAGCCGCAGATGAAAACTAACTGTTTAGCGAAAAGTGAATCATGAAATTTGATAAAAAAAGTTTCGATTTAATTTCAAATTAAAGTCTATTTTCGAATGTTATTAATTTTCTACAAAACTAGCTCCCGCGGCTTGTCAGTCCCGGTTTATTAGGGTTCCGTACCCAAAAGGCAAAAACGGGACCCTATTACTGAGACTCCGCTGTCTGTCCGTCCGTCCGTCCGTCCGTCTGTCACCAGGCTGTATCTCATGAACCGTGATAGTTAGACAGTTAAAATTTTCACAGATGATGTATTTCTGTTCCCGCTATAACAAAAAATACTAAAAAACAGAATAAAATAAATATTTAAGGGGGCTCTCATCAAACGTGATTTATTTGCTTGATATTGATAACGGCAACAGGCAGACGCTTAAAACATTGACTAAATATTGAGGCATATTTTTCACTTTAAAAATAAATAAATAAATAATAAAAATAAATATTAAATAAAAAACAGTAAAAAACATAAAACAAACGTGTTTTTTTTGCCGTTTTTATAAATATTGGTACGGAAGCCTTCGTGCGCGACTCCGACTTGCACTTGGGCGTTTTTATTATTATAGCCGGGTTCTTGGCTGAGTACTTTCTGATAAGCGGCGAGTTTCATGTCCATTTTAAATTTTAATTTATTTATAATCCATTTTATTACACTGCTTATGGAAAAGTTTTAAAAATCGATGTAATTACTTATTTAATTCGTTTAGTACCTACACGGCTTATAAAAAACTTTGTTTCTAAACAAATTGTTCTTGATTACTTAATTTATTTTCCATTTTAGATACACGATCTTATTCATAAATTTTCACACAGTTACGTAATCTGTGATTTAGATCCACAATAATTGTTTCCACAAAACACTAATAGATAAATACCTATATAATTAATTTAAAATTAGTCCTCTATACATAAGATTTTTGTGTCGATTAATTTGTAAATAAGGTGTACTCGTTTGTTCTAGCGACCAATGAGATAATTTTCAATATTTTTTTATCGACTTCCAAAAAGAAGGAGTTCAATTCGTCTACATGTTTTTTTTTTTGAATGTTTGTTCATCGATTACTCCGTCAATTGTACATTGATTTTGATGATTCTTTTTATATTTGGTAGGTCATATTCAGAGGTGATTCCATACAAATTTTATCAAAATCGGTTCAGTATTTGGTTCTTATAACAAAACAACTGGTAAAATATCATCCAAGTGCCTGTAAAAAGTGAACAGCAAGTCGCGTATACTAATCACCGTTAGCTAGTTACGTGTGTGTAGGCGCGCTTTACATTATATAAATTCAACACTTGCGACCTAACCGTGTTACCGAACACATCAATGTATCTAATATTTTATAATTTTCAACAATACAAGCAATCACTAGAATTTGGAGTTTGCATGACACCAGTACATCCTCTAAAGATTTAACACCAAGTAAACGAATTGCGAATTTTGAATTCGGTTTTTGAGTTTTTAAACTAAACTAAACTATAATTATGTTACTCGTTGTTCACCAGTTTTGTTTGTAGGTACCTATTTCACATTTTTGTTATCATTGTAAGATCGGTGACAAAACTCCGAATCGTATACGTTTCAATTTCATGATATTTAGAACGTTATAACCATTCTTCTACAGTTTTCAACTGTAGAAGAAGTTTCTACTTTCTTCTGCAAAAAACATAACAAACTCTGAAAATGAGATTCAAGCTAAGCTTAGAAATCCCATAAAACCTCTAACCGCATCCTAGAATCGCTATTTAACTATGTAATAACACCAGGGCCGTTATAATAAATATAGAGTGCAATATCTGTCTCGTGCATAGAGAGTGCAGCCCATTTGCATCGGTGGTGAGTACGGCGAAACTGCCTCCGAAGGAATTTAATAAAAATATCTCTCCGACTGGCTCAGTGTTTCTTTAAAATACGGCCGAGTTTATTGTCTTTAATATGCTCGAGGAAGGTCTGGAGAATGGGTCGGAAATACTCGCCTATTTATGTGTTTACTTCATTTATCGTTATCACTTCATAATGTTTTCTTGTTTTGTTGTGTTCGAGAAATATTATTATAGAGAATGTCAATGGAAAAATAAGAACTAAAATTGCCATCAAATAGGTATACGAGGTTATTAGTAGCGTCGTGTAAGTTGAGTTAGCGAACACCTCTGCAAATTATACGCCTTATTGGAGACAGAGATAAGGGTCCGGCTAGTTGGAGAATGGAGAGTCTAGTAGAAAACGTGATCCGTGCAAAAGTGTAAGTACCTACTTGTAGAAGTACTTACCTACACGAAAATACGACAGTCGTTGGCGCTAAATTTATACACTGTACAGAGCCAGTGGTTGCTACACCTATCTATTAATATCATCGTCATCATCTAGGTGTCGATAATAACATTTGGCATCTATTAAGATGCCATCAATGCCGAATGAAATTTATGGTTAAGATGAAATTCAGTAAGATGAAAGGCCTATGCTGCTGGAAGATGAGGTGCGCGCATAAGATGGCACATTCCCATGTTGTATGAAGTGCTGAAGTTAAAAGACAGGGATAGAACCTCCTCCTTTTTGGATTTTCATTCCTCATTCGTCGGAGTCTTTTTTTTATGTATGTTCCCCGGTTACTCAAAGAGGTATACTTCCCAGGTGTCCCTATAGAAATTTTATCAAAATCGGTTCAGTGTTTAGGGTTTTTATAATAAAATAACTGGAAAAACATGTCATCCAAGTAAACGAATTACAAACTTTGAAGCCAGTTTTTTTAGTTTTTTAAACTATTACTTGTACTAAATTATCTTAACACTTATATAAACTAGCAGCTACAAATATAGTAAGTAATATATTTTTTACAAAACATAATTGTATAAAATATATTTTTTATTACATAAATAATGCACAGACAAATGCAAATTTAGAAACACAATTAGCATTAACCGTGATCTAATTTGTAAGTAATCCCTTACTTCGCTACACAAACAAACGACCCTTTCTTATTTACATACGAATATTAGCTGCGGACAGAACGCTGACTGATGTGGCCAAATGAGAGATATCCCTCACTGGAATTAGCATTCATAAGCCAACTCAGGCAACATAAATAACGACGAATATTTCACTTACTACGTATCGCCATAGAAATTGATTGCATTCACTGATATAGAAACTCAATCGCCATCACGTCGTCATAGGAATTGAAAATATTATTCACTAAATTAGAAACTCAATTACTATCATATCGTCATACAAAGACATTTACTGAAATAGAAACAGTTTAGAACAAAGTCATTTTTTTGTGGAAAGAAGTATATACCTACTTACTTTAATAGAAAAACAAAATACACATAAGGGGTAACTAACTGTGTAGTATTACTATTTGAATACCAACTTACAATTTGGCGAGAAAGTATGTTCAAAGCCGATAGGTATGCAATTTATTAAAATGGCATTCTTTTGGATAATTCTTATGTTTTATACAAGAGTTCTGTTATTATTATTTCAAAGATACGAATTCAAAGGTGCGAAGTAAAGATAAGTCTAACGACAAATTGCACATTCATGACCTTACCGAAAAATGTTACTTAACTTTAAGCTATGCTTAACATATTTTGTCAACTTCTCGCTGACACGTAAAGACATTTGCGGAAAGAAGACAGAGAATTTAAGATGTTGGTTAAAGTTAAGTAACGTTTTTCGGTAAGGCCCATAAATCGGTTTAGCAGTTTAGTATTTCTCGTTATCCCTTTAGAATGTGATAAAGAGATATACATTCATACCCACTTACTTGCGAACATGCATTTATATATTATATACTCCTTCTTACGCAGATTTTTTTTATTCGTAAAATTGTATTGAACCTTGAAATTATCATTACTTTAACATAATATTTTTAATCATAAAATCGGCTATCTTAAGATCGTTCTAAGAAGCGTCTCTTACCTCAGGATTAGTCTTGAGGTGGGCTAAAATTGTAATATAATTAATAAATCAGTTTCTGGGAGACCGTCTGACTTGCAATCCGCAGGTCCTAGGTTCGAACCCCGCGGCACGCACCTCTGTCTTTTCGAAGTTATGTGCGTATTGTTGATTGCCGCCAACTTCAAACGGTGAAGGAAAACATCGTGAGGAAACCGACATGTCTGAGAGTTCTCAATGATCTTAAAGATGTATGAAGTCTTCCAACCCGCACTTGGCCAGAGTGGTAGACTATGGGTTTACCCTTTTCACAATGAGATGATGGCCCGCGCCCAGCAGTGGGACAGTTTGTACAAACAGGGCTGATTTTGATTTAGAATTAATAAATTAACGTGTAAAATAATGAATATCGTTTCTTTGATCGTAATTGTTCGTCAAACAAATAATTTATTAGTAACTGCACAGTTACAGGTCAAAACTTATCATTATAGGTACATATAACATGTACCTATAACATGTGCATGTAGGTAATTGTAAAATAAAATGTCAGTAATCAATAATATAAACAAATTAAATGTAAAATTGAATTGAATTGAAATTAATTAATTGAAAAATTACTATTATTATAAAATTAAAATCGATCTATAGGTAACAATACCAAGAAACTCTTTAATTATATAACATCAAGTAATCGTTTAACATTTCGTATTCTTCAAATGTTATTTTTTTTAAAATAGAAATGAGATGCTTACTGTAGCATATTTATTGGATCTCAACTATTCACTTAGTTTACAAAAACAGTGCTTTGATAGCAACAATCTTGAAGTGATACATGTAATAGGTCAGTAGACCTCTATCTCGCAGATCTGTTCTGTATTCGAGAGCCGACTACTTGTCTAGCTCCAGCGGGAATATTGCTATATCTCGGCCGCAAATACAAACCTATGTCCTTTTGATAGGTCGTTTCATTGAGAACAACTTGAAATAAGCAAACTGATAATATCTTCACCTAATTTTGTGTAATACAATGGACGATGATGTACGATAAATGAGCGTTTCTGTTCAGATTGGGCAGCCAACTTGCTGTGTATGACACTGCCAAGCTGGTGACTGGTAGAATGTTCTGAGAATTGGCTTTCTTTTGCTTTTCTCCAGTCTAGACGATTGTACCTACTGTTTTCATGTTAAGTAAGCTAAAAGTTTATTAGTATTGGAGCTTGTTTTTTCTCCTGAAAAGATTAAGGCCTCGCATTTCGTGTGTATTTGCCTGTGTTAATTGTTTAATGCTGTTTTGAAGTTAACATAATAATATGTATTATTAATCAGTTTATATTAATTATTAGTTATGCCTTAGAAAAATATAAATCGAAGTCGAAGTGAATCTTGCCGGAATCTTCTATAGCGTTTTACAGACATGTATTTACAAATCTCATCATACTATTGCGTACAGTAAGTACAACAGCACATAATATTTTTGTATATATAGGTATTTAATTCCAATTTAATCACTAAACAAAAAAGTAGGTATATGGGATACCTATCTAAATTTATATTTTGTTTTTCTGTACCTACTCCTGAAACTGAGTAACATTGGCTTGTTTTTTGTCCAGGAAAAAATAAAATTTACACTAACAGTGTAGTTAAACTTTGCATCAAAACATTGCATTGGCAAAATTCTATAAAAACATCTTTATTACGATCGTCATTATTCAAGCACAAAAGCTACTGATTTTCTGGCTAGTTGAGCAAACACCCATGTCAAGATGGTCAGGTATTGTCTCAAAAAAAGGGCAGATGTTGTCACCAGTCCTAAAGTTCTAACAAAAAGGGCGTCTGCCCATCTTTTGTTAAGTAAACTAAGCATTCAAGATGTTCCCCGAATTACAAAATGTTTAGCTATTTGTTAAAGTCCTATTAAGTTCTGTCACTTCGGTCCTACCTTTGCAAAGTTATTTTTGCGGGGGTTTTCAAGCAACTTTAAACTTTATTTAACATCAGTTAAGGTTTCTAGAAGTTACTGGTTGTGTTTTGCAGAATTGTAATTGTCGTTCGACGCAACGGTGATGCTCCCAGTCTGAATGAGATGTCGATAAATTAAATTCGTTTCCGCTGTGTGAATACTAAAGTTGTCTCAATTTGTTATCTGTTACTGACAAAAGATTCCTTTCTTGTCCTTTCGAAATTCTGTAATGTTTATGGTATTATGATTAAATGACGCGTATAGGAATCTTATTAATTTTAAATTGATGACAAATGGTTTATAATAGTATCTTCGAGTCATGTTCCATTGCGTTTCGTGTAATTTTTAAAGAAACTGAACATATTTTGAACCTACATATTATTAGGGTTCCGTACCTTAAAAGAAAAAAACGGAACCGTTATAGGATCACTTTGCTGTCCGTCTGACGTTGTACCCTCGGTGGGAGAGTCTGACTCGCACTTGTCCGGTTTTTCAGTTTTTCTATTAGTAACACTTAAAACTGTTCCACTGATAGGTGAAAGCCAATTTCTTAAAGTTAATTTTTTTATCATACGAAAATCATACGTTACATACGTTCCATAAAAAAATTGGATAATATTTAAGGGTTGAAATAGTTTTTCTTCTGTTGTATGAAAAACGCGTTATTTATTGGTGAAAGTAAGCGATAAAGTGACGATAAACTAGCTGCCAAGAAGCTACTTAGTCTCGAGCACCGCCGTAAAGTAGCATGTCTGTCTATTTTCTACAGAATTCATTTCGGGGAATGTACGCAGGAGCTTCACGACCTAATTCCACCCTCCCCATTTCACTACAGGACTAGCAGAAAGTCGGCGAATTACCACCCATTTCTCGTTGAAATGCCAAAAATCCGCACTCAGCGATATCGATTCACATTCCTGTTGCGTACTGCACAAGAATGGAATTCTTTGCCGCCATCTCTGTTTCCTTGGAATTTTCAAGGCTAGAGTAGATCGACGAGCTCCATCCTCGGCCACATCGCCGCTTAACATCAGGCGAGTTGGTGGTCAATCGTAGATCTATAATTTATAAAAAAAAGTAACTGCGACAACTATGCTTTTAAGTATAAGGCCTTAGTACCTACACAATGATGGCCAAGTGCCGATGGGCCGACGCCACACATTTTTGAAAACGTTAAGAAATCTCATGTAGTCATTGAACCTAGGACCTAATCATCAATTATATATAGTAAATTTACCAGCGGGTTCATAGTATATACCACGTAAATCAGGAAGATCATTACATTCAAAAACCAGCATACGATGAGACATGCATCTTAACTAAGCACGGGACCAAAAAGTTCATCCGAGTAATAAGAAACAAAATTAGATTTCATCCGAAGAGTCGCCAGTTAATTCAATATACATCAATATTTTATCAAACAAACAAAATTTAATATTCCAACCTTTTTTATAACAAGCAATTTTATCTCTATGAAAACGAGATTACAGTCTGCCCTTCACTAAAATATCGAGTCATCCTCAAAGCTCGAACCTAAAACAATAAAAATTATTTTCTTATTTGCTAAGCCACCGAGATATTAAAAAAAATATTCAAGAGACGTTCGGTAGAAGCAATTCAACACTGTGTCAATAGTGATAAAAGGTATTTGCTTTACCAAGACTACAAAGATCAGAGCAAACACTTGAGTACGCCTACTGAGACTGTGGCTTGAGTTGATACGCCAATAAATAGTTTTTTTCTAACTCTTGTGACTGAATTGTCTGTCCTTTGTTTGTGAAGTGATTTTCAACTTTGAACTTGAATAGAAATTCTTTGATTTTCATATAAATGAAGTAGCTCAAAATTATCATTCTTACGAGTACTGTGTCGCGAGGTCTATTGTCCGTAGACAACTACTACAAGTAGCCATTATCAAAATGTTGTTATCTTAGGTACTGGCCGCATAATAACGTTGGCAATGCCGTTGCCTGTCGAATTTCACGTACAATTTACGCCTAAAAGCCTTTGAGTCGAAGCTAATGTTTTCGCTAAGCGATTCGTTCAAATTGTTAGACAGGGAAAGCATTTGTTTTTAGTAAATGCTTCACTCTACCGCCACGGAAGGGGCGGCTCGTTAAATTCATTGCGGTATTAAATTTAACAATGTACTTACACCATAGGCCAGCGAAATATTGCTTAGGACATTTAGTTAGACTTGATTTATTTGTCATCTTTATGAAAATTGTATTTCGCTGTTTTTACGAGCGGGTTTACGAGTTAATGTCTTTATTAAAAACTTTGTTGCTTTACTTAGTACCGGATATTGCATTATTAAAGTATTAATTAAAGAGTCTTTGGAGGAACCAAATTTATTTACAATTATTATACTAATATGTGTTAATCTAGTACGAATTGAATGATAGGCTTAGACGAGGTAAGCGGAGCATAGGACGTCCGGTTGCAAGATGGGTCGACGATAAATTAACAATCACTGGTCGAACCTGGATTCGATTGGCAGAAGACTGAGGAAAATCTAAAAACAAGATATAGAGAGTCGGTCTATAGGTAGGATAGAGAAAGATGTGAGCGATAATGATTATGGATTTAATAAACACTATGGAAACTCTAAAATACAATATGCAGCACATATACAAATAGTGTTTTATATACAAATTGCCTACGAATATCTGAGCAAACATCAAACTGAGCAAATAAAACTATAGAAAACCGACTTCAGGCAGTAGAGACCTGAACAAAATATTCATATATTTCATTTAATTATAGCTAATAGAAAAACAACTGAACTGAAGCTGTTGACTTTAAGGTACATTTTACATGGCTGTGTAAGATGAAGGATAATGTTTTGTGCGTATATGTACTTATATATTGAGCTTAAATTGGATATCGTTTACGTTAATAACATATCAATTATCGATACACTTTCACACAAAAAGATACCAGCTACATATCGCATCACTAATGGTCTACGCATTCGTCTTGTATTTCTACACAATCAAAAAGAGAAAAGAAACTCTGGAATAAAACAAATTATCTTTGGATCCTTGGCATATTGAGTTACACGTATTAATATTGGGGATTCCTCCTCCGCTCACCGGTCGAGCAAGACGTGTCGCGACAACCGACAAGCTAGCGCGTGAGCGTGAATCACTCGGCCGACTACCGTGCCGCTGCCCGAGTATTGGTGTTTGGTGCAAGTTATATATTTTCCGCAAGTTACAATCTCACTGCTTGGGATCACAGCACGTTCTCCACGCAAGTACATACTCTTTACTTTTTATCGATCACATGACAGTTGCCCTTGTATAGTCATAAGGTGCAACTAACAAACGCAATAATTGAAATCCCAGTAAATTCTGCAGGCAAGAGTGCATCTTTGATCCCTTTGATCTCTTTCCAAAATGCCTACGGACTCTGATGTATCAACCGACAGAGAGTCAGGAAAGTCAGGAAAAACCGGAGTACATAAACGAAAGCGATTGTCAGATGGAGGAAGTGACCCATTAAGCGCGCTAAAAAAGGATCTGATCGAACTAATCGATGCAAAGTTCTCAAATCTGGAAACACATATAATTGAATTAAAGCAACAAAATATAGAATATTGTAAAGCTTTAGAATATATCTCAGCTAAACACGAAGAATTGAAAACAGAAATAGCAGTACTACAAAGAGAAAAAGAAGAGGATAGGAATTATATACATGAACTACAAAATAAACTGGAAACGTCCGACAAACTCAAAAAATCCTCTAGCATCGAAATTAGAAATGTCCCAAAAAGCGAATCAGAAAACAAGGAGAGTCTTTTAACGATGGCGTTTCACTTAAGTACAGCTCTGAAACTTGATCTAAACAAAACTGAAATTGACGACATGTACAGAGTAAACCCGAAGTCTGAAAAAAACTCATTCATACTTCTGAGATTCACAACTATCATTCGCAAAGAAGAAGTCATGAGAGCAGTAAAAAAGTATAACAGAGACCACTCTACTAAACTTACATCCCAACAATTGGGACTGTCTCAACCTTCTGTTCCTATATATATCTCAGAGCAACTTACATCTAAAACGAAACGGCTATTTTTTCTTGCAAGGGATTTTGCAAAGACATATAACTACTTGTATTGCTGGTGCTCACGTGGACGTATTCTGCTTCGTAGGAAGGAAGGTATGCGTCATATTCATATTAAAAGCGAAAAAGAATTGGAAGAACTCAAAGCTACTCAGAATACGACAGAGTTTTCTACCAAGATTGTATAAATTTCATAATACTTTTGGTAATTGCTTACTGATTATTTCTATTATATCTCTTAATAAAATCATGCCCACATTTGTAATGTTAAATTGGACACGTACATACTCACACATTTACACATACCACTGTTACTCATTCCTTACACTAATAACAAATCTTGTTATTGCTATTATTTTCCATCATTTAATTAGTTGTCATAATAAAAACAATATTATCTTAATGCTTACTTCCTCTAAATTGTGTACTGCTAATTACAAAGGAAGACCCAACTTTACATATACATTCTTTAATGGGTAATAAAGAGATTAGTTTGGAATTGGATAAGTATGAAATATCAGAATCATTCCAATGTGATATACAAAGTGCAAATAGACTTATGACTAGTACTAATACTACAAACAAACTTACGATAGCTTGTCAAAACATCAGAAGTATTGGCTACAAAATACCACAAGTAGAAATTTTACTTTCCCGCCTTGAATTCGACATAGATATTCTTATCCTCACGGAATGTTGGCTTAACAGCATAGATTTTACGCCGACCTTAAAAAATTATACGACTTATTGCTCCACCTTAAACAAGACTCAAAATGAGGGAGTTGTCGTTTTCATTCGAAAAGATTTAGCTGCGGATATTGTAGAGCCTCTTGCATTTGAAGCAAACTGTCTAACTATCAAACTTGGTAATGATACAGCCATATTAGCCATCTATCGACCGCCATCTTACCGCAAGCTTGATAATTTTTTCTGTGCTATAAACTCTATTTTGTCTTCACTCTGCTCTTTCAAAAATATCATTCTAACGGGGGATATAAATATAAATATAAACAAAATATTTGATGAAGACTGCAATACATACTTGGATTTGATGGCCCATCATGAATTATTATCTGCACATACGTACCCTACGAGAGAGGGAAGTTGTCTGGATCACATATTTCTAAAGACTAAACTAAAATCTACTACTCTAGTGATAACTACCACCATTACAGACCATTATACGGTAGTAGTCAGTTTAAATAACCACAAACCGTCTCATATTAAAAACTACTCCAGTACAAAAATTAACTATGAAAATATAGAAAAAGATTTAGATGTAAACATACTTGAGACTATATTAGAAATCAATGACGTTAATCAAGCTACAAAAATCTTAACAGATGAGTTAAAGAGAGTAGTTGATAAAAACACTAAAACTTTTAAAGTATCCTGCCGTAAAAGAATTATAGCACCATGGATAACAGCTGGCTTGCTTAGGTGTATTAAACAACGTGATAAACTGCATTACGAAGCAAAATGTGATCCAAGTAACTCCATCAAACTCATAATATACAAAAGATATCGCAACTATTGTGGTAACGTTCTAAAAAAGGTAAAATCAGATTATGACAGGAATGAAGTCTTGAAAGCAGGTAATAATTCCAAAGCTACTTGGAATGCAATTAAAAATATAGCTAACTTAAATTCTAAAAAAAACATAGACACCGACGATTCGCAACTATTTAAACTAAAAAATACTCCAAACGACTCAATTAACTTTATAAACTCTTACTTTGCCAACGTAGGAAAAACCCTAGCTGACCCTATCATAAGCAAAACTTGTCAAGATAAATGCTATACTTCATCATTACCTACCAATCGTGATTCTTTTGTACTCTTAGATACAGACCCAATAGAAGTAGAAACCGTTATTAAGAACCTTAAATCAGATTGCGCTGTTGGCTATGACGGTATACCGACAAAAGTACTTAAAATTACTAAAAATCTAATTATTCCTGCGATTGTTCATATAGTTAACCTTAGCTTTAACACTGGTATCTTCCCAGAATCATTCAAAACTGCACTAATTAAGCCAATTCATAAAGGAGGGGACAGAGGCAGTATCAGTAACTACCGACCTATTTCACTGCTAACATCACTTTCAAAAATTATTGAACGCCTATTAAATAAACGCATAACTTCTTATCTTAATAAATATAATATTCTATCCAAACATCAATTCGGTTTTATAGCTGGAAAATCTACAGAACAAGCAGTAAATGAATTAACAAATTTTATCGTGCATAAACTAGACAAAAACAACAAGTGTATAGGTATATTCCTAGATCTTGCTAAAGCCTTTGATACTGTCTCTGTCCCCATCCTGATTGGAAAGATGGAGAAATTGGGAATCAGAGGAATTGCTTTGAAACTTCTATCAGACTATCTTACAAATAGAACCCAGAAAGTTATAGTAGGGCACATGGTTAGTGACGATGATAGTGCTGGATACGGGATTCCTCAAGGGAGCATTCTGGGCCCTACCCTCTTCCTTATGTACGTCAATGATTTGTGTGAATTAAAAATAAACGGTGGCAAAATAGTTTCATTTGCAGATGACACGGCTCTCCTATTTTCTGCGCCGACTTGGGAAGAGGTTAGGGATTTGGCAGAAACTGGACTTAATGAGGTAATGGATTGGCTCAGGACAAACATTCTAACTTTAAATTTAGATAAAACAAAATCTTTAACTTTCTCAAAATCTATAATTGGTCAACCTAAACACGATGAAGCCAAAATAAAAGCACATGTTTGCACAACCCAAAGTGAAAGGCTGTCATGTTCGTGTACTTATCTGGAAAGAGTCTCGTTCATCAAGTATCTGGGTGTGGTTGTGGATAATCTATTATCATGGCAGAACCATATCCAGGTACTAGTGGGACGAACTCGTAAATTAATTACAATTTTTAAACGATTAAGGTCAATTATTGAAGAAAATTTAATCAAGAATATCTATTTCGCTTTGTGCCAGTCCTTATTAAGCTATTGCACTCTAGTATGGGGTGGCACTTACAAAACATACCTACTACGGGCTGAGGTGGCACAAAGGGCAGTACTGAAAGTAATGCTTAATAAACCTTACAGATACCCGACAGAAAAGCTTTTCAGTGATTTAAAAATTCTAACTGTTAGGCAAATTTTTATCCTAAAAACATTATTGCACACACATGTCACTTCAACATTCACAAATTCACCTCAAAATAAGCGCAGGACAAAAAGACCCGTTAAAGCAAAAAATTATTCCTCATATGTGGCAAAAAGGCATAACTGCTTCTTAGGCCCTTTCTTATACAACAAAATTAGTCAATATATAAATCTGCCTACAATGAAGAAAGCACAATGTAAGAATGAAGTAACTAAATATCTGATTAATCATTCTTATGAAAGCACTGAAGAACTTTTACGCATACATGAATACGAAGCATATAAACCTAAGTAACACTAATTGACAAAAATATAATAGC
Source organism: Lycia hirtaria (assembly GCA_947563715.1). NCBI lineage: Eukaryota > Metazoa > Arthropoda > Insecta > Lepidoptera > Geometridae > Lycia > Lycia hirtaria. The sequence goes on from OX387380.1 coordinate 3,261,808, forward strand.
ATCAACACCAACATTTTTTGGACGCACATACACCCCCCACACTCTCACATACACACACACACACACACACACACACATACACACACACATCACGCAGGCATGCACACCCGCCCATGATATAAAATAAAATAACAATATTACAATGTTTTCTGTTAAGCAGAAATAATTTGCCAATCTATTAATTTAATAAATATAATAATAATATAATGTATATCCCTATATGTACCCTATCTTAAATTTGCATATTATTAACAATCAAATTCTTCAAAAGTTTCAAATCAACACATTGAAAAAAAAAAATGCATCGTCAACCAAACTTTCATAACTTGTACCACACACCATAACAAAACACTGAAGCTACCTTACTTTAAAAAATAAAATGAAATATTCAAACAGATTTTTTCAATATTCCTAAGATTATTAAAATAACAAGTATTATTTTAGGGGCTTTCCAAGCTATATTTGTGTATATTGGTAGTAAAAATATTGTTTCATTGTAGTTTCCCTTGTAGGTGCAAAATACGTTGTAATTGTATAATGTTATGGTATGTGACACAGTTGGAGGTTGGAACAGTAGCAGCTGTAACACAGGTATTACCTAGCACGGCTGCTCACGGAACACCCCACTGGCCAGATATACTATATTAATAGGATTAATTGTGCTTTGTTATTATAATAATTAAAATGAGGGTAGTTACAAATGTTTTATAAGTGTTTGGAAATAAATGTATTTGTATTTGTATTTGTAATATTAGTAACAGTAACGCAGTTCAATAAAGCGTACACTTTTTTTAAAAAAAACTACGGGTCACTCACGTCTGTTTTAAGCCGAACAATCCGACTATAGTTTCAACCGCATTCGGCGGTCTTTTTCAAATAGTTTTTATTTAAAAATGTGTGAAAACCACGTTAGTATCCATAGTAAAAAGCGCACTCTACTTCTCTCAAATTATAATCGCCTGAATGAATGGATTAACCAACTAAATAGCGTACCTTACATTCTTCTAGTTCACTTGCAGTTTACAACATCGTTGCACTTTCAAACAAGTCTGTACTCGCAAGGTCTACTGGATCTACTGCTCATATTCAAAATTCTTATTTAGGATTGACTATATAATGTTTCTGTCAGATACTATCAAAATTGGCCGACAAATTTAATAGCCATCTTGTTTTTTTGACCATGATCTCAACAACTTCTTGACTGATTTTGCTCATATTTATAATTGAGTGATACACGTTTTCAGAGAAATATTCAGCCCGTAAATATAAAAATTGACCAGTAAATGGCACCGCAGCATTTTCTCTTTTTGGGTGAAATACCCTACTTATCAAAAATCCTTGACGCCAAAAAATCTATAAAATTGTGAAAACTGTATACTAAGTTTCGTCAAGATTTGTCGAAAAATACAACCTATATCAATAAATGTTCACAAAACAACAACAAAAGAAAGAATTAAGTGCCAGTTGATGCAGAGAACTTTGTTCGCTTCACTCGGTCATTCAAGTACGCACATAACTACGAAAAGACAGAGGTGTGTTCCTCGGGATTTGAACCAAAGTGCGGATTGCACGTATAAATCCTCGCAAATCTAAATAAAGATTTGCATATTTTTTATGCATTAACAAACTTTAACCTAACTTCAACTTTATATCTAATTATGTTACTGGTGTCAAGGGTAGCTCCCGATACCTAAATAACAGTATATACCTACGTATATCAATAAAACGTATCACTTACATACAAATTACAGACAACAATATTTGCAAAGAACCGTGTGCAAGGAACTACTAATGAAACTGTGTTGATTTTCCGTTACGTACAGGGCCCTTATTCCGTATGACCATCAGCAGCGTTACGTGAACGTGACGTGGGTGCATTGACAATGAAAATTAGTCTTTAAGTTTAAGAAGCCAAAGGCTAATTTTCATTGTAGATGCACCCACGTTAAATTCACGTAACGCGGTTAAAGGTCACACGGAATAAGGGCCCTGGATTATTGTAATAAAGACGCGTTTGTGAACTAAACGATTATGACGAAAAATATTGTTTTACCTGCGATTTTCCAACTTCCTGTTACATTGATACGTGTATATGTATTTGAAACAAGAGTTAGAACTTGAAGGAAAACATCATAATGAAAACATAATAGCACGATGGTGGAGGGTATTTTGAACCCTTGACCCAAAAATAGGGACGTGTGTATTTGTGTATCTATGTTTCTATGTGTCTTTATGTAGCATCTTAGGTCTCAAACTGATTTTGATTTAGTTTTTTTTTTGTTTGAAAAAGGATTTCATCGTAAGTGTTCTCAGCTATGTTTTATCAAAATCGGGTCAGCCGTTTTTTTCAGGGTTTTTAAGTTTTCTAAACTTATACTTGTTTAATAACTAGCTGTTAGCCACCGCCCTCTGATTTGATAATTACCCGCCAAGCACCAATCTGTGTCATCTGATACCCTCACTCTAGGTCTTTTAGTATGGACAATTAAATAGTCTTATCACAATTTTCCATTTATCAGAACAAATAAAGTATATACTGACATACAAACGCGGATAAAAACGGTTTATCTACCTTCCATTCTAGGCCAGCAGAACCAACTACTTGACGTACTTACCACCTCGATCACAAAGTCAAAATTATCATCAGCATCAACCATAATATGTCCACTACTGGACATAGGCCTACCCTATAGATTTCCAAAAAGATAATGAAAACCACAAGAACAAAGACCAGCCACAAGATGACCAGAAGATCACAATGTCTCTTGAAATCTATATAGTGAGCTGTAGTCTACCGCTTGGTCCATTCTTAGCCTGTCAATCATAAAATAGATTGGTGAATCAAGAAAGAGTTGTTGCGGTCACAAATGCTGCCAGTACATATTTTTTTCATATAACAGGAGAAGACATCTTAGTTTATTTTTAAACGACTTCCAAAAAGAAGGAGGTTATCAATTCGGTCTGTATGTTTTTTTTTTGTATGTTTGTTCACCGATTACTCAGTCAATTGTGCATTGATTTTGATGTGGAAATTAGCGTGGTTTTCACACATTTTTAAATAAAAACTACGGGTCACTCACGTCTGTTTTGAGCCGAAATATCCGACTATAGTTTCAACCGCATTCGGCGGTCTTTTTCAAAGGAGCAGCACACACGTCACTCTCGGTCAGTGACGTGCCTTGCACTGCGACGTGCCGCTCGTGCCGCACGTGATGTGAATGCGGTTGAAACTATAGTCGGATATTTCGGCTCAAAACAGACGTGAGTGACCCGTAGTTTTTATTTAAAACTGATTTTGATGTTTTTTTTTTGTATTTAGTAGGTCATACTTCAGAAGTAGTTCTATATAAATTTTACCAGAATCGCAGCAGTAATTAGGTATTTATAAGAAAATAAGTGGTAAAATATCATCCAAGTGCCTGTAGAAAAGTGAACAGCAAGATGCGTATGTATTATATTGTTATTGTTGAAGTCGATTTTTAACATTTTTTTAAACTATAATTATTGTAAGTTATTTTATACTACAGCAAAATTTAAAAATAAATATATATATCTTAAATAGACATTGATAGCAATCAAGTTCTTTGCAACAGATCGACTGTGCCTGTTTATATGAGTGACAGTTCCAATTTTGTGGTTTTGTTGTCGAGAATTTGCTCTTGGTAATCAAAATGAAGAATTTAAAGTCCACCTGCAAAATCTTAATAAACTTGTATATAAAGTTTCCAAATAATTTTGTTCATTTTTACCTAAATATACGACTGCAGCAACGGGGGGTCCACTTTGCACTTACCACTCGCTACCAACCGTCAAATTTGTTAAAAATAAGTGGCAATCAAACATAAAGGTTATTTTAATATGCAGTAAAATTTCAAATCAATTTCTTTTTGAGCAATAAAGATGCTTTTACTGGGATTTCACGTGAATCATTCTTGAGTTCATTCAGTTCGGCGTGATTTGTAGGTATGAGCGGGTTAGGGCCCAGCGAGAGTCCTCGTAAATCAAAATTCTTGACGCACACGTGAAACTTGGTCCTGTAGCTTACGAAAATAGGAATGAGTCAGCTTGCTTTTTGAACGGACGTAATTTATTTCAAAACTGCAAAGGTCTTCAATTATCAAATTAAATTAACTGAATAACTTTATTAAGAAATTAATATTGTTTTCAAGATTTAAACAGATTGAATCGTCTGTGATAAGCTGCCATATTTTTTTTTGTAAACAATCATGGCTTTGCATTATGCGGAATTTCATCTTCAAAATTTTGTCGGTATTGAATATCTAGTATAATATTTTCGCTTCAATGTCTTTAAGCTGATACTCGAGTCTACTTCGAAGTCTTCAAGCTGGCTCTTGAGGCCGGCTTTACTGAGAACAGCTAAGAGCTCTACAATTAACAATAAGGAAGTTTCCAATTTTTCAGTTTTTTTTTTTAATCAAACTAAGCCTGCAATAAATTCCAGTGATTTTTTTTTTCAATTATCTTCACAAATGACAAAGTTCTGAAGCTTTTCCCACCCGTATTGAAATTGTATGACGCGCAGTCGGTCGGGCTATGCGGTGACGTCACAAGTCTCGCTCGACACGGAGACTGTTCGCCGGTCGGGCAGTCAGTACTTGTTAGCTCGCCACGACAGCCGGTATTATCATGGAAACTAAAACTAAAATACATTATAAATACTGCATCGTGCCTAAGTGTACAAGTACAACTGTTACTACCCCCGATAAACATTTTTTTACTGTGCCAAAACAAAAAAAAATAAGAACTAAGTGGTGCAAAATTATGAAAAGAAAGGATTCTTTATCAGAAAAATCGGTACGGTATTGCTGTGAAGACCATTTCGAAGTAAGTATCTATACATTATCTTGTTACTTATACACTAGTTCTATGTCTATCTATGTTTGTTTGTTATGTCGATACTACTGAACTACCTGGCGACATTTAGTCACAATATAATGAATACGCATCCTTCCAAGAATTTCGTAGCCCAGTAAGCTAGAGATGGAATAATGTTTGATGCATACTATCGATATTTTTGATTTTAATATACCTACTTACTTTCTTATAAAGTTAAACAACACTAAACATATTTTAATTGGTTCACTTGCATATTTGGTAGCATAAGTTGTTTTAAGTTTTTTTTATATATATTTTTTCAGGTAGAAAACGACACTGAAAACTTTATGAGACATCGATTTGCTGGTGGTAGACTACTTCTAAAAAAACACGTTGTACCTCACAAGTTTGCTTGTCAAAAGACCAATGTAGATACACAAGAACGGTCTGCTGTTGCGAAGCGTCGTCGAGCCGAGTACTATGAAAAAGTACTTTCAACGGCAGTTCCAGCCTCTGTTGCCCAACAACCCACAGAGTTTATTGAATGTGTTCAGAGCGATGAAGAAATGAAAGATCCTGAAAACCCTATTTCTGTATCAATGGACTGTTTTGATGTGAATATGGAAGCCAGTGTCAAAATAAAAACAAAAAATAAGGGCACACAAGTACATATAACGGGCCAAAAAAAACATAAAGGATGTCAAACAAAATTTAGGCAGAAGAGTATGACATGTTCAGACAATAAAATACTTCAAGACAACGACATTAGTGATGATAGTACAGAAACTGCAGATTCTGTTAATCTCTCGGTCTGTTCGAGTGAAAGCTCATGTGACAAACTTCCATATAATGCTAATAATACGCTCAACAAAATAAAAAATCACACACAGCTGTATTTAGGGCTTTCCAAAGACACTTACTTCTTGATAGAGACTTTAATTAATCATGTTCAACGACCACAGGTAGATCTCCTAATAGCTTTAAAAAAAATAAGACTGAATGATCCGTATTCTCGACTAGCTATAGATTTTGGGCTTCAAAAGGGTTCCATTGCAAAAATTATTGGAAAAACTTTGTCGCCATTGGCACATTTCATGCGAGAGTTAATATATTTTCCCGACCAAGCAGATGTTGAAGCTAACTTGCCTATGGCATTTCGAACTCGTTTCTCCAAAACTCAAAGCATTATTGACTGCTTTGAAATTCGAATTCAACAGCCCAGTAATGCTATTCACCAGTCGTTAACTTGGTCTAGTTACAAAGGATGCAACACATTGAAATTCCTGATCTCTATAACACCAAACGGATTTATAAACTTTGTATCTGATGGTTATGGTGGAAGAGTGGACGATGCTACTTTGTTTGAAGATTGTGGTATAATCGACAAGATACCTACAGGATCAACCATTTTAGCAGACAGGGGATTTAAGCATATCGCCTCCATAGTAGAAACCAAAGGATGTAAGCTTATCAGACCACCCAGCGTAAAATCTGGTTCTATCAGTAACAAAACAGAAGTTATTGATACAAAGAGGATTGCTGCTGTTCGAATCCATGTTGAAAGATCGATAGGAAGATTGAGAAATTATAAAATGCTTGCACCTCATGCATGCATAAACGTGAAAATGCTGCCTTACTTTGATAATATTGTATTAATAGCATGTGGATTAGTTAACTTGCAGAGCCTTTTAATAAAACAATAAATTTATACTCAAAACTAGCTTATTTATTTATTTTCAAACATCAAAACTTTCTTGAACACATTTATTTTCCAAAATGAAAGACTGCTATCCATTAACTCAGAGCAAATTACTTCATTGAAGTCCACTTTAAAAATGTCTACGTTATTAGAAATTTCGAAGTCCTCATGAGCAATACAAAACAAACCCTTTGTCTTCTCTGCAAATAACATTTGCAGTTGGATTTGTGCCATATATTTTTTTGTTACTTCTCCATCCCGTACATAGTTCTTAATATTTTTTTTGCTAAACGGACATTTTATTTCCACTACATATTCCTCTGAGATACCATCCGGGGATGCACCAAACAGGGGAAAATTCTTATTGAGGATTAGTCCACTTTCTTTTATAATAATATTTTGTTTCGCAGACACTATTTGACGAACTTTTGGTTCCAAAGTCTTTCCTGAAATTATAAATGAAATATCAAAATACAAAAGTAATGTTTAAGCGGTAGACTCAGATTAAAATAAAAACAAAAGATACCTCTGCTAATAGCTTTCGTGTCTTTGAAGGTATATGCTCCTAAAATATTTTCTACCAATACCCCATTTTCTTTGCTGCAGTGTGCTATTTCGTGCAGCTTTGAGGCGGTGATGCGGCCATACCGCAGTTCGAACCACATATTTGATTTAAACTGATCCATTGTGTCATGAGAGACGATTTTCAAATCAGCATTTTTCATGTGGTCTTTGCAGTATTGTATGAAACCGTCTGCATTAGGTTGCTGTACCTGGGCTTTATAATGACATGCCATAGAATGAATAGAAAGCGTGGGACCTTTCTCAGATTTATGATACAGCATTAACATTGAATTTAGATTTAATTTCTGTGACTTGTCAACAACTTCTTTCAAAAAGGATACATTACTAGGAGGCAGAGCAACCTTCGGAGTCTTAGTTGTTTTTGAAAGCGACGTAACTAAATCAGCGGTTTTAATAAATTTTAAATTACTCCCCACAGTAGAAAGCTTTGCTTTTGCCCAATAACATTTCACAGAAGTGCAAGAAGGTTCTTCAGATCGTCTGTTCAGCCACATAACTAAAGCTATAGCGTGCTTACAACCTCCTTGGCTGGCAGCACAATCTTCACAACATACGCTTATAATCTGTTCACTTTCTTCATTACATACAAATGTACAACGATATGGCTTGCTTTTAACTTTATGCTCTGGAGTTATTCTAGCTTTCACCGTGCATAGTTGGCCTTCTCTTTGCACCTGCACATAGCCAATGGCGTCGTCACCGTAGCTTTCTCGAGCAGATCTGCAAATGATTTTATTAATTTTATTAAATCAAGCTGAACAAACACCCAATAGATTTTAATAAATATTTTACTCCAAATATCGATATCGATTTAACAATTTATTCAATCTCTACGATGGGACACCAAGTTGCCGCTTATCAACAGCCACGTGGGATTTTTGTGTTGATTCATTGTTTTGTTAAATGAAACAAAATAACAAACAAATTTGTTTAAGTTGGTTAATACAAAATATTATAGTAGGTATTTGGATTACTTGGATGTGCATTTAGTACTAAGTTCCGAAATTTAAACAAAAATGATGAGATGTTTATTACGGCAGATAAATGATTAAGTTGGTAGGTATGTAATTACTTACGTTGAAAGCTTGACGCCTCTTATCTCTGCACTTGTATACAGCGGATTGTTAGTCAAAAAGTCTAAAACCATAACCATGTCGACTTTTGGCAAATTATTAGACTGCCCGCGCACAAAACCACTCTCCATTGTCAAAATTCAACGACAATAGTTTATATTTACTTTCTATAAACTAAAGTATAGTAGAAAATATGATAAGAATCGCAATACTACATACACACACCACGTCTGAGATAGTACTGCGAGCAAGAAACACGCTCCCTGTGCCGAGATACTCGGTTTTAGTTCATCCAGTCGAACCCACAACGCAGTCTCCGAGACTTGTGACGTCATGACCATGAATCCTCTGCGCGGCTTTTTATTTTCGTTGGGGTGATATTAAAAAATTCGTAGCTTCGTCATTTTTTAAGATATTCGAATAATTTTTTCACTATGTTTAATATATTTTTATTGTCTTTCAATTTATGTAATTATTTTATTGTTTTTATGTGACTGGAAACTTCCTTATTCCTGAAGATACCTCGTGAATCTTCATTGCTCTGAGCTCGTGAACAGGACAAGTTGTGACAAGAGTTGACAACAGGATTGAAGACATCGAGCTGATATAAGTACATTAGAATTACAATTACAGTTGAATTTTGAAAATTAAACGAACTATGTCATCTTAGGAGAAAATAGAGCTTATTACAAATTTTAATCGAACATTTTGATTGAAACACTTAAACTTTATGAAAATCAATTAAATTTTCTATAAAATATGAGACATACCCCAAAAAATCTAAATTTAATCAGCTTATACTGATAGTGGGATTCAAAGACTTATTTTTTTTTCGGAAGTTTGTATGTTTTTAATTTTTTCAAATTTTGTCGGCAACATATTATTTAAATATCCGGACAAAAACTTCAACGACTTCCAAGTCCGATAAATAATTACTTGCATCCCTATACGGTTTGACAAAGGTAGTTTAAATATTTATAAGAAACGAACAGGTCTGGTGTTGTAAAATATGACGCGTGTAACTTTTGTGCAATATTGTTTATGGAGCAATATTTAACTCTTGAAGTCTCAGAAGGAATTTGTTAACCCATCTGTGTTTGTATACTTTTGTATCTATTCATATTTTAATTTATTTTATAATATAACTTATTGATTTAAGAAACCACGAGTTTTATAAGTTATTTTCTTATTCTTTGGATGGCTCTCAATAGTAGAAATATTTAATAGTTGTTAGTGACTATAGGTACAAAGTCAGTGAATGCAGTACTTAATACTTTATCCCCTTGATGCATAATCTAATATTTATGGTCAGCCTACGTCATACTGTTTTGACGTAGGTACTTACTTACCTATTTAAAACATGACGCAAAGATTAAGTATTTTTCGTCTCAATTTTTACTGTATTAATTGGTATGTTAATTAACTCGTTACTAAATGTTTCAATTTTCCTTTTTTTTACTTATAACTGTCATATAGCCAATAGTATCTTTCTTGTAATCTTGACAAGTTGACTTCTTATGAAAATATTTAAGTGGTTAGGTACCTACACATCAAGGCGTATTTGATTTAATTAAAGCTACTTACTTCATAGCCTTTCAATCAACCTTGAAAGTGGCTTAAACTAAATTCACAAGATTTCGGATACATATAACTGTTTTATAATTACTATCAAACAAAAAATAAAATATCGATCGTTAGTAAGCCCATTACTTGTTTTTTTTTCTCTTATAGGTTAAAAAGGACTCGTGCGATTACCGCATTTGATATTTTCTATTAGGTATCATGATATTTTTTTTATAAATTCAATGGAGGCAAGTGACGGTCAAGTCGTCGACACGTCAATAAAGTTTAATTGTTTTTATATATTTTTGGTATTTTCCGGCTACGTAACACATTTTATCTTTATTTCACTTGTCCATATTCCCTACTGAATATACTAAGGCAAGGAGTTAGTTATCGGTGACCTATCCTATCCTATCTATTGTATTTTATATGATTAAAAAAAAACGCAAAAAAGCAGTGTAAGTTATAAGTTGTTGTTACAAGTTACTTTTCATGATGTATTTAGGAGGACATTATTTCTTGTCCTTGGTGATGTTTTTAAGAGATTTTTATATAGGTATAAGTAATTACACAAAACACTGAAATTATTGAATCTTACTTACTTTCATATGCGAATGTCAGCACTATATAAATAATATTCCGCTGTGTAAAAAAACATTGTTTTTATTTTTACCTAAATTATCATCATCATTATCTCAACCACAAGTAATCTCCTACTGGACACAAACTTCCTGCATGAGTTTCCAATAAGACCGGTTAGAAGCGGCTTGCACCCAGCGTCTTCCTGCCGCTTGTAAACTTTGAGGTCGTCTGTCCACTTTGTGTCTTGTATTCTTACTCTGTGCTTGCTGGTGCGTGGTCTTCACATGAAAACTTTCGACCCATCGGCCAACAACATCATTTATATCATAATTCTTTGTGTAAATGAGAAAAACAATAAAAACATTTCACATTTCCTACGTCAGCTGGCTCTACGCTTTAAATTTAAGAGCACGGTCACTCTCCTCAAAACCTGTGGCACAATCCAGCGTCAGATGAAGAAGTGGCTTTCCTAACCACCAGATTGTGACATGATAATCACCCATCTGTTAGATCTTTGTTCTACGAACCACCATTAGCGATCAAATACAGTCCATTAGGAGCATAGATTGATTGGGCGGTCGACGGAACTTTACAGGCTAACGTTATCAAGCCATAATATTGTTGAATCTTGATGAGGATTGGCACTTAGTTGAAAAAACTTTGAAGGAAACGCGGTGATTGGCAACTTTGAAACGGATTTGGTTCAATATTGGGCACTTTTTGTTAACGAAATGTTGATTTTTGGAATACCTCTTAGTAAAAAGGTTAATATTGTAGTTAAGGGTAACGGTTAGTTATATTTTTTAAATAACATTTCGGGTTACCTGCTCACGTCTATTTTGTGTTCCTACTATAGTTTAAGCCGCATTCGGCGGTCTCATTTAAAAAGAGCAACATAAATGTCATTCCTGGTTAAAATCTCACCTGGCCTGGTCGGGCTGGCCTTGTGTTCTTATCAAAGATGTAAGCACATCTACCCTGGAATGGTCAATAACTGTCGAGTTGCTCTGCTGAAACATACCATTTTTGTGCTAATACCAACATTTTACTTTATATAAAGCATTACTGTGTGTGTTACCACTTACCAGTGATGACATATGGTTACTCACTATGACACACAAGGAAATTAAAAGTTACGCGACAAGCTATAGAGAAGGATCTGTTCAGGATCTTCAAGATCGAATCAGAAATGAAAAGATAGACGTAGGAAAGATGTCAACATAGCACAGCAAATTAGCAAGTTACAGTGGCAGGGGGGTGAACGCTAGAACCGATCGACTGTTCTCAAGTTGATACCACGTACAGGTAAGTACAGCGTAGAAAGACCAGCCACAAGATGGACAGACAATCTCATGTCAACAGTCGTGCCGACAAGTGGCAGGGAGACGCTGGATGCAAGCTGCTTCCAACTAATCTGTTTAGAAATCCATGCCATAGTCTATCATCCGGAAGTTCAGCAGTGGGCCTCTTGTGGGTGAGATGATAGTGAGGATGATGATTAGATCATTTCTCATATTAGTACTCCAATTAAAGCTCATACTCGTCACTAGGATTCGAACCCGCTACCAGATTAAGATATAATCAATTCAATCATTAAGTATTTGTAATAATTGTATAGAAAAATACTGTTTTAAGTTTATTGTAATATACTCGTAATTTTGTTCTAATTGTAAATTATTGTTCTCTCCAAACCAATCGGAATTGTCACAAGGGATAGCGCAATCCAAAAGGAATTCTCCGTCTAGACGCATGGCTTAATGGGTGCATATTATTGCAAATCACATTCCTGGAACCATGGTACAAATAACAGGACAAGTATTTGACGATGTAACAGCTGCTTTGACTAATTATACACTCTGAAATATACTAAAAATAAAAACTATTTGTTAAAAAACTCCATGTAAAAACCATGTGAAGTGTAGATATGCGCAAGGAAAGGATTAAATAAGTTAGTTCTTCATGCATAAAATGTTGTAAAAATGTTTCTTTTTGCCTATAAAGTACATCATTTAAAAAGCATGAAGCAGCAAGCAGCATTGATATATTTAATATTGTAAAAGAAAAAATAATTATGTTTCTCCGTCAGTCCCTCTCTCCGTAGGTAGGTATGTGTGTTACCTTTTCTCGCCCACTGAATTTTGTACAGATATGCCTAAGATATTAAAAAAACCGGACAAGTGCGAGTCAGACTCGCCCACCGAGGGTTCCGTACAAACTAGTAGATAAAAGGGGGAAAATCATATATTTTTTTATATTTTCCTTCTAAACCGAAAAATATACATCGTAAAAATATTAAAAATAAAAATCTGTTTCAGCTTATGCTACTGAAGCTCTTTCATATGATACCCCACATGATACGCTTAATTCACTTTAAAATTTGGATCTTCATTCCTTGCATAAAGACACTATTTTTTTGTTATTAAATAAAAAATGACCAGTTTTCGGATGTTTACTCTAACACAATGCTTTTTGCCAAATTTCATTGTTCTAGGTCAACGGGAAGTACGGTTTTGATTCCCTTGTGAGTGTCGAAATGTGCGTTTTTTACGATATATTCGGCTGTACCTTTTTTTACGAAAACTTAGAAACTTTATTTTTCTTTCTGCAGTATGATACTATAGATCTGCGTATATGGTTTTAATTTCAACTCGATACCTTCACGCGTTCCCGAGATAAAGGTCTTGACACCCGACGGACGGACAGACGGGCAACAAAGTGATCCTAAAAGGGTTCCGTTTTTTCCTATTGAGGTACGGAACCCTAAAAATCGTACCGTAAATTGATCAACCAATGAAAACCCACCGCCAAACCATTAACATTTTATAAGCTATAAAAATCTAATTAGAAAAAACATACTTGTACAAAATTGTAATTAGTACTTAGAAACGGTTTAAAAACAGTGAAAGCCCAACTTCAAAATGTATAATTTTCTTATAAAAACCAAACTACTGAGGCATTTTTGATTAAATTCTAAAACTATGAGACCAATCTATAAAAAAAATATTTTTTCAAAAAAAAAAAAAAGATTTTTTGAAATCTGTTAATAAATGACAGAGTTATGCAGTAATAAACATAGTAGAAAAAAATACAGTCCCATTGTTAACCTCCGTCTTTTTGAAGTCTGTAAAAATCATCCGACCTACAATTCTTTCTCGGCAATCTTTCTTTATTTCTCTTTATTTTTATTCTTTTCAATAAAAAAAATCCTATGACAATTGAAATTTCGATTTGGCATTCGAAAAGCTACAGAATCGTTGCAATAGCAACGAGCCTCTTAGTAGTTTTTGTACATCCTAAAATTAAGGAGTTATGTTGCTAAATAACCTATCTTATGATATTGATAAGTTAGGTAAACATCATCTATTATAAGAAATATGAATATTAACATATCAAACATATTTTTATTAGTAGAAAAAGGCAAGATTGAAAAACCCCTAATAAATACCGTAATTGAAGTGAGGTATGTCAAATATGTGACGCTCCTTCTTGGCATGTCCTAAAAAGCCAAATCACGGTGCTTGAACTCGAAACTTTTTAATTGTAATGGAGATTAGCCACTATCTGATTGTACCTAGCAAGCATTAGTAATAACATATTTATTTTGTTCGTTTGACAGCGGTAGGCGGATCGATGCCCGAGATAAAGTTAAGAGCGTCGAAACATTATAAGGTCTCTTCAGACTACGTTTTTATTTATTAATCGACTTCAAAAAAAGGAGATTATAAATTTGATGTGAAAGTATGTAATATTATTAGAATTGCACAATTTTCACTTATTTTAGTCTATACCAGCTTTTAAACATGTGTCAAATTTCATAAGTGCGTGTATATTTGTATGTTTGTCCACGCATATCTCAATATAAGTAATTTAAAAAATTCAATCGACTTCAAAACTACTAATTAAAATAACTAACTAAAATTACTATTCTCAAAAGAGAGAAATAACAACAGCTGTTACATAATACCGACAAATTACCGAAAAAATATCAAAAAATCAAAACTGGGCGTCCACCTAAGTCTGTGCGTATCCCAACTATTTTTTGAGGTCGGTGCCATTACCGCCAACTTTAAGTCTTAGACAGGCAATTGTTTAGTATAATACGATGCTAAGTGTATTTTACTTGCAACCATATAATATGCATAGGTACGTACCTATAAAATAATTGTATAACGTAGTCTGAAGAAGCTTTATCAACTACAGCTCAATCTGTGTCCGGCGATGCGAACTAGAATGGTTATAACAACTCACTGCAACTGGTCTTCAATTAGTTAAGTTCTTTTGTTTTTTTAATATATCTTGTTATGGAGGTGTCGGAATGTAACGAAGTGGCATTTATCTGTGTTTTGGTTGACTCCAGATATTATGGTAACGGTGTGGGCTTTAACAGAAGTCTCTTATTTCGATAAAAAATACATCACTTTAATGTTTTTCTTTATTTTTTATCAAATCTTAAAATACAGGTTTGCTAGCGATTAGCGTGTGAAGTAACTAAAATACGACTTAGACCGCTTAGCTAAGCTTTATGTTATGCTAGGACTTAAATCCTAAATTTGGGTATTAAATTTACCTATAAAAATAACCTGAATATTATTGCTTCGATATTTTAATATCTGTGTTCACATACCTATTTAATAAATAAATAATAATAAATATTTGTGGACATTAATTACATTAATTACATATGAATTTAACGACATGACAAATAATTATTTATACTATAGTGACATTAATTTTATTTATATAATATTAATTGTATACTATACAGCTTTATTGTAAATTGACAGTGCATAAATATTTTCTATTTTATACTTGTTATAATAATAGATAAGTTTTATGAGAATAATAAAACAACAACAACAACAACAACAACATTTCACACAACACCATCTAGCCCAAACTAAGCAAAGCTTGTACTATGGTACTAGATGGCTGATAGAATACATATATACTTTTTTTTTGTAAATATATACATATGATACATAGAAACACCCAGACACAGAACAAACATCCATGCTCATCACACAAATGTTTGTCCTGGGTGGGGATCGAACCCACGACCTTTCAGTTCAGCAGGTAGACGAAAACACACTACCAACTGAGCCACAAGGCTTCATATTCATATTCATATTCATATCATTTATTGCGTCATATGTAGGTACATGCAGGTCTTATAATAACACATGTTTATTTAGGGAATACATATGGCCCTATAGGGGCATGGCAACACTTGAGTCGGAACGTTCTATTTTAATTTTAATTTAGTCAAAGTTATCCTTAAAAAAATTGTCAAGATTATAATAACTGTTAGCTTCTAGGAGATCTTTCAAATTCAAAATAAAGCTTTCATCTGTGTCTATATCTTTTAAGCAATTCGGTAGCTTGTTATATATTTTTACTGCCATAGAATTAGGGCTAGAACTATGCATTGCTAGATTTGACCTTGGTATTACTAATTTATGTTTATGTTGGAGTCTAATTTTACGCGGTCCGTCTGCTACTTTTTTAAATAAATCTGGATATTTCCTAACGAATTTACATAATTCCAATATATATATAGATGTCACTGTTAAAATTTTGAATTTAATGAAGTATCAATTATTTATATTAATAAAGTAAGTGAATAGTGTCTTTTTCTAATTTAACCGATTTTCGATGTGGCTATGACATAGGTTTTCTGTCATTATTTAGGTCGCACAGAAATAATGTAAGACTGGTTTATATCTAAGTGATCTAAGTGATGTAAACCAGTCTTAAATTAAAAGCACTCATGCAAAGCTTATTAGGCTTAGTTACTTACAAGTTTACTAAAAGCTTTTCATGAGTACTTTTCAAGCTTCAAAATAGAACAGAGAATATTTGCAATATTCTAAGGCACCGTATTATAAGGCACGTTAGGCACCGCGCTAACGCAGGGTTCTCCGTATATATCTGAATTAGAATCTGTTTGGAAAGAGAACTGACGTAGCAAAATGGCGACTAACGTCTCAATAGTGTTGTTAATAGAACAAAATAAGGACAGCAGCGTTTTCAATGACGTACTAAAGCTCGGAAAGAGATTAGTTCAAGAGGACTAATCTCTTTCCGAGGACAGTTCACTAACGTAATTAAAATGAGACTAATCTTAAAGTCCTAACAGACAATTGAAAATGGGATGGCATTGTCGATCATCTCTTAGTACTTTTTGAATCATTCTCACTTATGTTTATCTTTCTTCTCCAAGTAGTTGATAATAATTATTTTGCTTAGTCAAAATGGCGCGTGTCGATAATACAAGTCATTTAGCACACATTAGCTCCCTAAGCTTTTACATGCGACATCGATGGGCACACAAAAACTGCATTTCATGTATTTAATAACATCGTCAACTCTATCTACTTATAACCAGTAAGGATATTTATAAATGTTTCACTCAATTTTTCAATATTATAATTTCTTTATTCAGTATAAAAATTATAATGTATACACTGTACAAGCACCAGTGTTTGTTATATCCTAGTGGTACAAAAAATACTGATATATTAACAAAATTGTTTTCCAGGTACAAAAGCTTATATAAACTTACTTCATGAAAATAAAATATATAAAAATGAAGTGTTAGAATAATGTTCAATGAGAAAATTTAAATTTAAGGTAATTAGTCCTGTAAGCTTAAGATCGAGCGTTACATAATATATACCTAAAATATTGTTTGTTTATTAGATAAATGTCTCACTGTTTTTTAACTCGCTGCTTCACCCATTTAAATATTAGATTTATAACATAACTAATTTCACTAAGATTTTTTTTTTCTTTGCTTAGTCGTAAAATATTAAATAACAAACTAAGATTATTGGATAAAAAGAGATAAAGTAACATTCTCATACGTATGATTTATTACCTATATTAGTTAAACCATAATATCGTTTGCAAAAATATTTTATTACAATTTATGTAAAATAATAGACAGACATAATTATGTACCTACCCTTCATTATGTTAAGTATATTAAGTACATACGCAATAATGTAAAATAACACCAAGCTAATTTCCCAACTGGCAGTCTTATCATTAGAATCAACTTGTTCCAGGCAACTCCCATAAGGATAATAAGCACGGGTAAGTACTTATGTATAATTGGTGGACATTACACACAACACCATCTAGATGGTTGATAGAATACATAATATACTTTTTATTGGAAAAACATACTTATGATACATAGAAACACTAAGACACAGAACAAACATCCATGCAAATGCTTGCCCTGGGTGGGGGTCGAACCCACGACCTACAACTCAGGAGGCAATCGTACTACCACTGAGCCCTGTCAAAGTGTATTTAAACTAGACATTATTTTGTAACGGATATATCCTTACTGTTAATATTGTGGCTGTGCACCCCACACGGGAAATCTATTAACGTCAAAACGGACGCAATCCATCAAGCATTCAACCCCTTGTGAATAGAAACGTTTTGTGCGTAGGCATGTATGATGATGATTGTACTTTTTGTATCTTCAGATCAATGCTAGAATTTCAGGAAACTTGGAAAAATAAGGCTCTTTGAATTCGAAGAAAAAAAACAGGATGGGGTTAAATGAGAACCCAGATTCTGCGAATACTTGTAACATGTGGAGAGAAGTTCACGACCAAAGGAGCATCTAGAAGGTCCTATCCTCAGTCTTGAAGATACAAAGGGGAAGAACGTACCAAAAAAAATCTGGTGAGGTTTGTGTTGTCCCTGAACCTCGGAGAGGTGCTATAACCACTTGCTCCCAACCTTAGCACTCTAAAACAATTTCACTTAATATGCCGTGGTACCCAGAGTTAGCAAATTTTTAAATAATTGTAGCTTAAAAAAACTGCTAAAACTGACTTCAACATACGCAATTCGTTTACTTGGACGCCATTTTTTCAGTAATTTTGTTATAGTCATAGTCATATTCATTTATTTCCATTGGAACACATAGGAGCACTTAGACATAAAAACCAAAGTACTGAACCGACCACCGTGGGACCACCTCTAAGGTATTACCTACGATCATCATCATCCGAATCATCAAAAACAATGCATAATTGGCTAAATAATCGTTGAACAAACATAGAAAAAAAACATACAGTCGGATTGAGAACCTCCTTCTGTTTGGGAGTCGGCCACTACAAGCGCAGCGTAGGAAGATGGACAGACGACCTCATACAAGTGGTGGGAACACGCTGAAGCCGCTCCCAATCTTTTTGGAAATCCATGGGGAGGCCGATGTCCAGCAGTGGACTTCTTATGGGTGACATGAAGATGATGATGACAAGCCACTATAATATATAATTCCAAACAGAATATAACGAAAAATATTGAAACAGATAATTTTTGGAATTTAGCTCAATTTTCTTAGTTTTTATGGGTGCAACAATCGCCTAACAACCTGAACAGATTGTGTACATGACAAAATAATATGTCTATCAAATAACACAATATAAATTACTAAGCAAAACTTTATAAAAGAACGAATATTCTCTCACAGCAATAAAAACCAACCTGTTGTTTCTCTCGCTCAATGAAATCTATTGTACGAGACCAAAATAAAACGTCGGTCCAAAAAAACAACGTTCTTTAAAAAGCGTTAAATATAAAACGAACGCTTAGATTTTATTTTCACTTTCGCGCTTCATAAACGGGACAATAGGCAAACAATAACGGGGAAAATTTGCATTCACTGCTAACATTTTTCTACCATCTTCCGCAGGAGACAACGCATTAAACTCGCTTCATTAAACGTCAAATTATCAACATCCTTGACTAGCAAGCAAAAATAACCATTAGGTATTGGAAGCGTATCCCAGCAACTTCCTTCACTAAAGTAAACTTCCAACCTAAGTTATTAAAGTACATTTTTGTATGAAACGGAATGGAATGCAAGCGATTTTTACTGAGAACTCCAGCAGATCATAACTCATGACTGCGGAAAACTGATCACACCTAGCGATGAAAATGCTAATGTATTATAGCTTTTCATGTCTTCAGTTAAGGCTTATTATAGCACAGCAGATGGACGAAAATTATTTCACACACTTCAACTAAAGACCCTTTGGAAGGCGTGTAATCCCCTTTCAGTGTTCTTAATTGTTTTGGTTCCAAATTGCAAAAATGCAAAAACGGGGGTGCATTTTTAAAGCAGTAAAAATGTTTGATTTTTCTCGGTGTTACCAAATTGCTTATTTTGTGTATTTTTCATTTTGAAGTCTGGAACGGAGCGTTAGGAATACATGATGTAGGACATTATAATTATGGACTAATTGGTTTGGTGGATTCTCTATACCAATAGTGTGTCGTATTGGAAAATGTCCAATACGAGACGTTGTGTGTGTGTGTGTTTTCCTATGTATTATGTTTTTTTATATTATTAAATGTTTTCATATGTAACAGTGTAACTTGTAGCAACTATCTTATAGAATGCGAGTTCCTAATGAATAACACTATGGCTCGATGGGAAAAAATACTTCCCAATGTAATCCGTGTGAGTCACAGCATGAGTTCCTGATATTTTGGCATATTTTTTAACAACAAGTATCTATATTAAAAGAAAAACAAAATGCCAGACTGCAGGAAATTAGTTTTACAGTCTAAAAAAGCTTTTAATTAGGATTTCGTTACGCTTAATACGCTGTTGAGTGTACTTTTTGTGAGAGATTTGCATAAAATTTCTGTTAAAGGTTCTGTATAACCTTTAACAGCAATTTTATGTAACTCTCTCACAAAAAGTACAATGTGCATTCTTTAAAATACTTAAAGTACGAAAAAGTCAACTTTTTGAATAAAACATAATTAGGTACTTATACGGAATTAGACAACATGCAATACTATAGAAAACTAAATTATATAATTACAGAAAAAAAAATTGGAACTACACTACTGCACATTTTATTTATAACCAGTACTATACCTATACCAGACAAATAATAAAAGAGCATTGAATTTCAACATGCATGAAAAGTGTTTCGTTTTTGCAATCGAACTAAGCTAGCGTATTTATCCCGTCACGCTATTCCATTTGGATGAATCAGGAAACACGCAGAACAAAGGATGAAACTGGTTCAAACTAAAATGTTCTGAATGCGTGTCCCGGTGGGTCCGGGCTTTGCACTGTTTCCAAAAATCTCTCACATTCTTAAATTTTTCCGCTTTTCCTTATCCTGGATAATACAATATTCAATGATAGCGTGTTTTATTGCAAACGCAATATCAATCGCATTAGATTGATTTAAGGACGCTTCTCCATTTTGAATACGTCTGAATATGTATCTTATTAATAAGGACATTGTTACCGGGTGTAGTTTAACATAATTGTGTATTTGAAACTACACTACACTGAAAAAATAATCATAGTTTACATAACTGATATAACTGATTCCAAACACGCAGTTGCCAAGTAAAATAATCATATAAATTTGAACTGATAACTAAACGACTGAATCACAATTGATGAATATTTACGGAACCACCTTAAAAAATACTTATTTATCTCTTTTCTTACAAAAAGACGTCGAAATCGGTTTGCATGCCTACATAGAAAAAAAAACACTTTCTTACTAGGGTAAGCTGTATTTCAGAGACAACAGTTTTTCATATAATTATATGTATATAGCTTACCGGCAATCTGTATAAATCAGGTATTCTATACAATACCTAGGTAATGCATAGAATACCTGGAGCGTCTGAGCAATGTATGAAATATTATGAATATTATTGTCCATTTCATACTTTACCTAGGTTATGTATACAATCCCTAGGGAGTGTATAGAGTACCTCTTAATCCACCAGCAATGTGTTAAATAATTAAATTTTGCCTGTATTTATCAATATTATGTAATTTGGTACCTATTCTTACCACCTATGAATTAATTATAATGATGTATGTGCTTAAAATCAACTTTATTAAAATTAGGAATTAGGATTCTCAGGAAAAACAATATTAAAAAGGTGGGTATTTTTAGTAGGTTAGGTTAGTTTAGTGTAGGTAGGCTTTTTTACACACATTGCCAGTTGCACATTTGGCATTGCATAGAATACCTAGGCAAAGTATGAAATGAATCCTATTTTATACATTAACTAAACGTTTTAAATATTCTATACATTGCCTAGGAATTGTGTAGAATACCGGATTATACAGATTGCCGGTAACATCTATATACCTAATATCATTACACACTACACAGATTATATTCAGATGATAACAAAACTGTTCCATACACAAATAAAATAATATTGTTAGTAAAGTTTAGTACCTACCTAACCATTCCAGAACAATCAAGAATTGTAAATTTTGCTAAGCATTTTGCATGTAATGTTTAGTGTTGATTTTGATTTCGAATTCAATTCAATGCAATAAATTTTTGACGTTTAATAAAATAAAACTGCGATATCGTATGTCCCGCATCGGAACAACTAAACGCAAACAGTGCTATGCCGAAACATTTGGACAAATTGAAGTGTGATAGAGACCTCTCAATATTGTTTCGTTCGTTTTTATTCGCAATTCAATTTCTGTTCGAAGCGAGTTCGTTAGTGATTTGTGATTTATGTAGTGCGTGAGGAGCATCGCAAATCTAGACTGCGTGTGGGCTGGCTCGTAACCAGTTCTCTTTTTAGCCGATTGCGCAAGAAATAGTTTATATTATTCGAGTGTATGTATGTATGATATGAGATAAGTTTCTATATTACCTCCAACACCTTAAACGGCCTAACCAATTTTAATGAGTTATGTGTCGCTAGATTCGTATTTAATTTTCCGAGTGTTACATGCAAAACTTTTTATACTTAATAATAATGCAAAACTCGCTAAATTAATGATTCAAGTTTTTCGAAATTGGAATTTTTTAATTTTCTAAAATAATGAAACCTAAATTTAATTAAATGCATTCCAATCCATAGCTCGAGACAAATATTTTTCGAGACATCTTTCTTGTTTTTTATTTATTTATTTATTAATAAACTTCACCTATACTGTGTGCATCTATACATTGACAATAAAAAATCATACAAATAAAATACAGCTTAATGTCACAATAATTACAGGTGAAGTCAGCATGCATTAATAATAAGCGAAAAATATAAATAGTCATTAAAAATAGTCAATGAGTAGGAAATTGTTTTAATTAAGTGTTTTCCTGAAATCGTATCTAAATATGGTAATAACCAAAAGTATATAGTTCCAATCGTTAAATTATAGGTATCGTAAATATTGTCATCATCATCATCTCAGCCATAAGATGTCCACGACTGGACATAGGCCTCTCCCATGGATTTCCAAATAGACCGATTGGAAGCGGCCTCCAACGTCTTCCTGCCACTAGTATGAGGACTCGAGGCCGGTCTCCCTACGCTGCGCTTGCCGTACATATACTTTTTATCAATGTCCACCGTCCGCCCGCTCAAATACTGCGTCAGCCCAAATAAAAACGTTTAAATAAATAAGTTTTCATTATTATTGATAATTTTACTTATAAACGTCTAATAATTTTGTTTTACGTACATAAGTTTTTCAAGTGTATTAAAAAACAAAGTACTTCAGCTTTTTAATGTAGTAGCCACATTGTAAATTTGGATTAAGAAAATCGTGTTCTAACAAACGCAAGCCCGAGTTAAACCACAGAACATTCACACTTACATTATAAATTCACAAATGTGGGGAAAATTATGATATGAGGAGTTACCCACTAATGAAGGGAACGGTGATTAAATTTTACTTTAGTATGTAAGCAATGCTTTCAAATTTAATTACTTATTTGGATGTGTACATTTTGTCTATATTGAAATCAAAGAGGATCGTGTCTTGTGCCACGGAACACATACCTATGTATGATCATATATTCAAACATTTTCTTGTCCAGAAATCGTACGCGGAACTTGTAAAATGGAAAATGTACCAATAGTGAGCTAAATGGGTCGTTAATAAAGTATGTACTTAGGTACATTTTTTTTATGTAATTATATTCAAAAGAGATGTATTGTTATAGTAACTGGTTTATGAAATGAATGATTTTTACCTCAATAGTGTATGCTAAGTACCCATATTTTTAGTATTTCATGCTTTTAAACGAAATTTTGAAATATTTTACAGAAATACTTGAATAATTTTGCCATAAATGCTGTTTTTCTTTTAGTACCTACTTTTTTCGGAGTAAGTTAAAATAATTTCAAGTTTAAAGTAAAAATAGCGAATCAAGTAAGATAATTAAAATAAGTAATAATATTTTAAGTATCGTCTACACTATAAGTTTGTTCCCTAAAACTCAAGTTTTGATTAAGTAAGCCAACTTTACACTCATCAGTAACATTTTAATAAGGCAGTTAATCGTGAGCTTACACGCGACATTCCAGTTAGAAGCGACAACTACTGCGATATTTAAATACGTTATAATGGTTTGTTTACACTAGTTTAATAGTCAGTTCCATCGTGAAGTACTTTAAATGGGTTATTTTTAAACTACTTTTACATTAAGTAGACAGGAATCAAGTGCATTTCTCAAACCATAGAATAGAGCATCTGCTCGTGTTCGCAAAGTACCCTATATCTGGACACAACATGACTTATGTGAGAGCCCAATCAACAGAAGTGGCCCTATGTAGCCATATATTGATCATATAATAACAGTCAAACCACAGACACGAAACGAAAAAGGAGGGAGCATGTAGGTAGATGGATGTTGATATTAATCAAGATTGGTAAAAATATAAATAAAAAAACAAATATTACGATTTCTGCAGTTAAATTGTTTTTATTAGCACTAGTATTGCTTTTTAGGGTTCCGTGCCTCAATAGGAAAAAAACGGAACCCTTATAGGATCACTTTGTTGTCCGTCTGTCCGTCTGTCCGTCTGTCCGGGTGTCAAGACCTTTTTCTCGGGAACGCGTGAAGGTATCGAGTTGAAATTAAAACCATATACGCAGATCCATAGTATCTTGCTGCAGAAAGAAAAATAAAATTTCTCAGTTTTCGTAAAAAAAAGTTACAGCCGAATATGTCGTAAAAAACGCACATTTCGACACTCACAGAGGAATCAAAACCTATAGGGTACTTCCCGTTGACCTAGAACTCTGAAATTTGGCAAGAAGCATTGTGTTAGAGTACACATATAGGAAAAAATACGAAAACTGTTTTTTTTTAATTTAATCACAAAAAAATTGTGTCTCTATGCAAGGAATGAGTGCTGCCTCAAACGTTCGCTCGCTCGGATCCGAGTGGGAGGCGCCGCTACTATAGCCCCTACCCGGATCCGAGTGGTGAGCAAGGAATGTGTTAAATATTTTTACGATGTATATTTTTCGGTTTATGAAGGAAAATATAAAAAAAAAATATGATTTCCCCCTTTTATTTAGTTTGTACGGAACCCTCGGTGGGCGAGTCTGACTCGCACTTGTCCGGATTTTTGTTGCTCTAATTAGGATTCATGACAGCCAAAATCGTACAGCTATATGTTTGAAATCAGAGTAATGTTTGTAATCATACTATCAGAGTCTTCCGCTCTTAAAAAAAAACTCGTTTTGTGAAAAATTTTACATTTCACTGACAAAAAAAATAGTACTTCGTCTTCCTTTACGTCGTAAGCAGAGCATAAAAAATTATGAGCCCGTTTGACGCCACACTTGCTAAAAAGTTGGAGGGAATTAGATGGTAAAAAAATAGGAGTTTGTAATAAATTTTAAGTTTCAACACTAAAATGAAAAAGGAAAAAAATAGAAGAGGTGTAAGCCAAGGTTAAGGTAATAAAATGTATCATCAAATAGATTTTATCGAACATTCAAAGATTGCCCTATCTACTTGTCGTGTGTAAACCAGGCACAATTTGTTAAATTTATATCGCTAGGTGCATTTTACGGTCACATGTCGTGACTTATGACTATAAAAGTAGGCAAGTATTTAGAACAACGTGTTTATTGTACATTAAAACAGCCATCTTATCTTTATGCTCGTACAAAACAGCAATATCATGAATAAAATTATTGTACATCATTTTTATTAAAGTTTGAAAGAATGGCTTGTTTCCGGCCATGTTTTCACGCGGAGATTTCAATGTTGATGATAATAAATTTTATGGTACAAATATTGTCTATGTTTATGTACTTACTAGTAGGTATAATATTTTTTCATCATCATCATCTCAGCCATAAGAAGTCCACTGCTGGACATAGGCCTCCCCCATGGATTTCCAAAAAGACCGATTGGAAGCGGCTTGCATCCAGCGTCTTCCCGCCACTTGTATGAGGTCATCTGTCCATCTCGTGCCTGGTCTTCCTACGCTGCGCTTGCCGGTACGTTTACTCCACTCGAGAACCTTTCGGCCCCATCGGTCATCAGTTCTACGTGATATGTGCCCTGCCCACTGCCACTTCAACTTGCTAATCCACTGTGCTATATCGATGACTCCTGTACTTCTACGTATCTCTTCAATTCTGATTCAATCTCGTAGAGAGACTCCGATAATATTTTTTAATGGCACTGATTTAAAGAGGCAGTTGTAAATAGCAGTTTTGGTAAGTTAAAAAATATTGGCACGTTTAATAACTAGTTCAGCAGTTAAAACTAAGCTGTAAAGTAAACAAAAATGAGTAATAAATAATAATGAAATGGATCAGTGAATATATAATTGAGCAGGAAAATAATTAAATGGGCGGTAAAAATTATTGAACGAGCGGTTACGTGTGGGCAGTAATAAATCGGAATTTGTCGGTAAGAAATCTCATGCAATTCTATAAACAATGAGGTGGTAAAATAAAATAAAAAAACAGTACTTAAATAGTAATATTATAAAATTATAAATTTGTATTAAAAAAAAAAAAAACATAACTTATTCTCTGAAGAAATTATTGCTTATACCTATATACATAGATAACTTTCCATAATTTTTACCGCTCATTCAGTTATTGGACTGCTCAATTATTTGGCAGAGGCTATTTCCCCCATGGCGGGTTTTTTTTTTTTTTTTTTTTTTTTTTTTTGTTGCCATTATAAAAACTTGATAAAAACTATCTGAAGCTACCTTTTTGATTGTGGTCGGTGCGTGAATGGGACTATAGTGTTTAGCAAAAAAAAATCTACGTCAATGTCAGAAAATATTTTTTACAGTGCTGCCATCTCGTGCTTTCTATAGCGAATTTTAGCTATAAACCAGCTCCATCGGCTACAAAGATTAAACTAAATAACAAAAATGACCTAGGGATTAAAGATTACCACCAATTTAACAGTTTGCGTGCTATATCTTTGCAACAAGCATGCTAATCGTCAAATGCGGACATATTTGTTTAAAAATAACATTCCTAATTTAGTAACAGCCATATTTGAACTAAAAGGAATTCGTCGTTTCTCTCCCACAAAAAAATTTTCATCTTACTTAGAAACGCATGTTAAAATCTTATTCATTGAATAAGGACTCATCACTTTCTGTCAAACGGGTACTGTCACGAGCGAAAATGGAACAAGACACTGTTTAATTATAAGCCCTTTTTTCATCGTTTATAGCACACACGCATACATTCACCATCATACACTCACATCACGCACACATTTAGTTTATGGAGTGCTTACTTTTCTATTTGATGTAACAGTATCTTCCTTTACTTTACGACTTTAATTGCAAAAAAATAAATATAAAATGTATATCTATTATTGGCCTTAAGCCTTATATAAGTTATATATTGTACGTTGTAAATGGCTGTAGATTTTGTTGAATAAATAAAATAAATAAATAAGTAAGATGTCGGTCAAAAAGCAGCCAAATTAAAATGGGATTGGGCGGGACATGTGGCTCGCATGCATCCAGAACGATGGGCTCGGATTGTCACGCAGCGGACGCCAGATGGACGACGCTGTCCAAGTAGACCTAGGAAACGCTGGTGGGACGATCTTGGCAAATTCCAAAAAGATTGGCAGCAGATGGCGCAGGACCGTGACTTGTGGAAGGAAATGGGGAAGACCTTTGCGCAGCAGTGGGACAGCATAGGTTAATTAAAAAAAAAAAAAAGTAAGACGGTGTAACTTAAAACACATTTTTTCAAACCGCAATATAAAAATGGGCGTCACCAATTACCAATAAATAAGACATGATTTTTTCTTGTGTCAAAGACTGACGTAGACTACTAGTCGTATTAGATCATAATATCTGAAACTTGTCATCTTCCTAGAAGATGTGTGAAGTCTGCCAACCTGCACTTGGGCAATAAAATTAACTATATTGTAACCCATTTGACCATTTCATAATGAGGTGACGATGGCCAGCGTTCAAATACTGCGTCAGTACATATAAACAGGGCCAATTCGAAGGGTCTTGTTTACCCAGTATTTGATTTTTCTTTCATGGAAAAAGATGGCACTAAGAAATTCCAATAATTTTAACAATATAGAATTTATAGAGCAAGACAAGAGAGAGGCCTATATCCAGCAGTGGGATAGAGAAGGCTGTTGATGATGATGATAATTTATAAGTACAATATTTGTTTCATACTACTTGGCTCCAATAAAAAAAAACTGAGTAAAAAATGAGTTATGGCAACATAATTTTCGATTTGGTTTTGGATGGATGCTCCCTTTCAATTTTTCTTTTCAAAATTTCAAATTGTATTTTTGATTTGTTGTTTTACGTTTTCTGTCGGTAAGCACTGTTATTAGGTGTCAGGCCTAATTGTTCTATTGAAGAATATGTTCAACGGAAAATAATTTTCAATATAAGTACCTTATTCCTGAGATCGAACTTCGAACTGAGAGGTCGACGTATTTTGTCGATTTATCTCTGTAATTTTCTTTTATACATTATGCATTTACAGGTACAGTGTAAAGTGTATTTAAAACAATTCAAATAACATAACTGTGATCAGAAAAAGTTCTAGGGACAAACAAGATCAATGGCAAAACTCATAAGGGACTATAAGTAATGTTAGGGTTTATTTAGCATGGAAAAGCATGGCGAACACTAAATACATTTTTATTGGTAATCTTTTAACAAACGGAATAATATGACAATGTATAGATTTTTGTTTTCAGTATCTTGTCATTATTTCAAATTCGTACGGAGAATCATAGACAGTGCTGTGTCCAGTACTCACACTCCTCTTCACGGCACTATTGTGATGATCAGGACAGTCCCAGGCTGCTCCGCAACTTCATCAACCGCGGACCAGCTAAAGCCTTGGTTAGCAGGTCTGCCTCCATGTCTTCGGTTCGCAGATACTTGACGTCGATTGCTCTTTCTTGGATACAGTTCCTAATGAAGTGCATTTTCAAATCTATATGTTTTGACTTCGACGTCACCATTGAATTTTTGCTCAATTTGAGGGCTGCTTGATTGTCTGTTAAGACGACAACTTGTTCGTAGTCAGCTCCTAAATCTTTGAACAGACTTTTCAAATGTATCGCCTCTTTTGCAGCTTCGGTTAAAGCGACGTATTCCGCTTCTGCTGTCGAAAGGGCGACGCTCTTTTGTTTTTTTCGACATCCAGCTTATAGCCGTGCCGGCATATTTGAAGCAATAGCCTGAAAATGATTTTCGGTCAAGCTTACAGGAGCCCCAATCCGCATCAGCCATACCGTACATGTCTTGGCCGGTCTTCGTGAATGTCAAGCCAACATTCTTTGTCGCTTTGAGGTATCGAAGTACTCTTTTGGCGCACTTAAAGTGCTCTTCCTTGTAACAGTCATTAAACTGTGATAGGTAGCTTATAGCAAACATAATATCAGGACGTGTCGCCACTGCAAGATACATAAGCGTACCTATTAAATTTTTATACGGAAGATTAAGATGTTGACTTTCATCTCTTCCACATCTTTCAAGTTTGAGGCCTGGCTCCATTGGTGTTGATGTAGTTTTGCAGTCTTCCATTTTGAATTTCTTTAGACTGTCTTCTATAAATTTCTGTTGGTAAATTTTAATTCCATCCTTATTAAATGTTAAATCTATACCGATGAGCCGTTTTAGTCTTCCCAAGACTTTTAGTTCGAATTTTGAATTAAGCATGTCTTTGACTTCTTTAAGTTTTCTAGGACTCGAGTAGGCAATCAATAGGTCATCGACATAGATAACTATTATAATTTTAACTCCTCTTTTCTCTAGTAGGTATGGGTCAGCTTCTGATGTTCTGAAACCGATGTGTTTTAGTTCTGTGTCGAGCTTCTTGTACCATTGCCTCCCTGCCTGCTTGAGTCCGTAAAGTGCTTTAATGAGACGGCAAACCTTCTCTTTTGGGTTGTTCTTTATGTCTCTCAGCATCTCAACTGTTTTATTGTATATAGTTAATGCCTGGTCGCTGTGTAAAGCCTCGTGCTACAAGTCTGGCTTTTCTGGTGATACTGTCATCTGGTCCAACTTTGTTTCTCAGAACCATCTTGTAGTCTACGACTTTCACATTTTCAACTTTCTTTTCGACTTTCCAGGTTCCGTTTTTTACATGTGCTCTTATTTCTGCTTTTATGGCATCATGCCAGTACTCGTCGTTCTCATCATCATTTCCGTCAGACAGGTAAGTAATTTCGTTGAGTAAATGACTTTCTTGACTTTCTTCAGTCTCATCTAGTACGTAATCTCTAGTCCATGCAGGTGGGTGCCTCTCTCTTTGTGGCCTCCCATTCTCAGGAATTTCCGATGCGTCGTCGAATGATTCGTTTTCGTCTGAGTCGTCAGGTTCTAGAGGTAAGTTTTCTGGATGTTGAATTTCATTGTTCATGGTGTCATTTTTCTTCTCTGTAATTTCAACTTCTATTTCCTGTCTAATTTTGTTCTTTTTTCTTTTATTTATCTTTTCTTTTTCAGGTGTGTTCGAGTGATGGCGTTCCTCTTCGTGTACAAGGTCTTCATAATCCGTGTCTTTTTCTTTGAAGTACATCTGATCTATAACCTTGATGTCCCTGCTTATCACCACATCATCATCTTCAGGTATGTATACTCTGTATCCTTTTGTGGTCAACGAGTATCCCATGAATACGCCCTCTTTGGCTTGTTGAGTCAGCTTTCCTCGTCTGTTCTTTCTCAGGACAAAGGTCTTTCTGCCAAAAACGTGAAGATGATTTCCAGACGGTGTTCGGTCGACCCATTTGGTGAATGGTATGTCGCCGTTTAACGCTTTCGAAGGGCTACGGTTGATGAGGTAGTTGGCCGTATGTACCGCTTCTGCCCAGAGCTTTTTGGGTGCGTTTGCTTCGATCAACAGGCATCTGGCTTTTTCTAGCAAAGATCTGTTCTTCCTCTCGCTTATCCCATTTTGTTGCGGGGTATACACTGTGGTTAATCTTCTTTGGATGCCATGGAGCTTGAGGAAATCGTCAAATTCTTTGTTGCGATATTCAGTGCCGTTGTCAGTCTGCAGGTGTTTTATCTTTTTGTTGTGGAACGTCTCGACTTCGCTTTTATATTGCTTAAACGTGTTGAAAACGTCACTTTTCTTTTTGATGAAGTAGACGTGGCAGTATCGAGTGAAGTCGTCTATGAATGTCACGTAATATCTCGATCCCGCTAACGTTTCGCACTCGAAAGGTCCACATACGTCGCTATGAATAATTTCTAGCTTTTCCGTTGTGTAGAGGCCTTCGTGTCGCGTGAATGGTAATCTTGACAGCTTGCCCTTTATGCAGGTTTCACACGCTTCTAATTTTTCATCAGTCGGTTTCATTCCATACATAAGGTTGTCTTGAGCCATCTTCTTTAGATCCCTTTCATTTATATGGCCTAGTTTTTTATGCCATTCCATTAAGTCGCAGCCATTTCTATTTCGGGTGTAGTTTGACACTTCTTTCTTCTCAAATTCGAAGTAGTATAGACCGTCTTTTCTCTGTGCTGTCAGTGACACCTCGCCACTTTTTTCTACGATGTAGGCTTTGTCTTTTTCAAAAATGACTTTGTGTCCTCTGTCAGCTATTTCGCTCACTGACAGTAGATTGACTGACACATCAGGAACGAATAAAGTGTCATTGAAGTTGTAATCTATTTTTTCTTGGCTGACTGTAATTTTTCCTTTTCCTTCAATTTTGCTCGTATATTTATTTGATGCCAACTTTAGGGTTCCATTTTCAGGGGTCAGAGCCGAAAACATTGTCTTGTCGCCGCACATTTGGGATGAGCAGCCGCTATCTAAACACCACGTGTTTTTATTGGTGCTTGAATTCACAGTACTCAGGCAGACGTTGAAGTTTTTTGGTTGGCTTCTGTTAGGCTTCTCATTTGAGCGATCCTTCTTTCCCCAGCATGCCTCGGTAGTATGGCCCTTCTTCTTGCAGTTCTTGCAGTACAACTTCGACTTATTTTTCTTGAAGTGGTATGCTTCACTACTCTCAGGTGCTTCTTTACCGTTCCTGGCCTGGTATTCTTCAAGAATTTTTACTTTCAAGTCATCAGGATTTGGCAGTGTGTCTCTTGACTCGATGGCTATTCGGAAGTTTTCGAATGACGTTGGCAAACTGTAGAGCAGCATTATACTGAGCAGTTCTGGTGGTATTTTTATGTCCATATCCGCGAGTTTATCGACCACATCCATGAAATTATTTAGGTGATCACGGATGTCCTCATCAGCTGTCATACGTTTGAGAACTAGCTGTTTCAATAAGGTTGCCTTACGTGCAGGCCCAGTGCTTTGGTATGTAGCTTTAAGTTTGTCCCATACAGATTTCGACGACGTGCATGTTTTTATTTGCTTTAGTTCGGAAGGTGACAGCAAAAGTAAAATTTCAGCTCTTGCCTTGAGGTCTTCCTTTTCGAACGCAGATTTTTCCGCCGCCGCCGCAGTTGATGACAATATTTTCGTGCCACTTACAATATCCCAATAGTCGTTTTTAATCAGGACGGCTTGCGCTTGTAGGCACCAAGTATCGTAATTTGACTTGGTCAATGGTTCGATATTTCGGTAACTCGTCGATGCCATATTTTTACCTTTTATTTAGTAGATAGTCGTATAACCATGAAACCACGCTCTGCTACCAATTTGTTAGGGTTTATTTAGCATGGAAAAGCATGGCGAACACTAAATACATTTTTATTGGTAATCTTTTAACAAACGGAATAATATGACAATGTATAGATTTTTGTTTTCAGTATCTTGTCATTATTTCAAATTCGTACGGAGAATCATAGACAGTGCTGTGTCCAGTACTCACAAGTAATAATAACTACCTAGTCATCTTATGAAAGTAGTCATTGAATGGCACCCAAGGAACGGGCGACGACATCATGCAGACCACCAGCTCGGCTCGATGGTCAGATGCCATTGGAAAGCATAGACTGATGTCAATTGATGAGACTTGCCACTGGACAGGACTGGCCGTAAACGAGAGGCCTATACTTAGCAGTGGATGGATACAGGCTGAATTGATAGATATGAAATCTTTGAGCTCTGTTATGATATCTTTGCATCAGCTTTTCAGCAGATCCTTAGCACATGTTATAATGTTTATTGTTATTACAGTGTGTTTGAGTTCCTCCAATAACGCAGGGTAAGTAAGTCTTGTACCTAATTTAACTAGAAAGGGGATTAAATATTCTATTCATTGCAATACTTTTAATTTATTTTGAAATTAGTATCTGGGATTGTGACAAAAACAATTGTGCTGTTATATAATATACAAAATATACTTACAATTATGTTAATTTTATCGGTTCATAGTGATACAATCAAACACACATGGCATAGGTTTTTATTACCTGTGTCTTCCATTTGCATGCTATTTATTAAGTATATGAAATATTTTAACAATTTGGCTCTGGCAGCGTTTAACTTTAAAGTGTTCAAATTGTCTACCTTGTGACAACGCTTTAATAAACAATTTCCACCACTCACACAAGGGGTAAATACATTCCAATTTAGTGCTTTCATGAATATTTTTTTGGTAGCAAAGTATTTCATAATACTATGAGGAGTCCTTATAAATTAACCTTGTCTGTCTGTATGGAGTGTAAATACAATAGAGTGTGCATGCAACAGCTCTACGTTTGACCACCATTTTCCAGATTTGAACAATGCATGAAAAATACTCATAGTCCAATGTTTGTCATTAACCGCTCTAGAACCATACCCTCTTATAACAAATGTTACTAAACACCTTTGCCAGTTGAGTTAGGTAATCAGGCTGTTGAATTTGTTTGCGCTCACTGTGACTAATATGGGGTGTAAAGGACGAATACTTGTGTAACTCCGCCTCATAAATGCAAACTAAGCTATTTATGATGCCGGTCCTCAGCCCGGATAAAGGAGGAAGGCACAAGTAATCATCTATACACTGGACTCGTTACTTGATGGAGGGATTCCGATCGAGCTGGACGCCCTGCAGGAGTATTCAGAACTCGGATTCAGGTTCGGTTTCGGAATCTATATCTCTGTTTCTGTCATTCTCTATGGAAATGACAGAAACGGACATATAGATTCCGAATTGATTCTGAAACCAAATGAGTTCTGAATACGGGGGCAGAATAGGAGGGCCCTCATCTGCTCACACTACATAGCATTTGAGACCCACTCTCGTCTGTTTGAAACTGTACATTTCATGGAAGTGGGTGATTCAGGGTTTTTATGCCAAGTTTAATGTTTTATGCCTTCACAACCGTGAGATGTGCAGTCTGTAAGATTGTTTTGCTATACTTTCTTTTGAGGAGAAGAAGTTTGGAAGGTTTTTGGAGGAGGGGTGTTTTGACAGCAGAGGTTCAGCGCTAACGGTATACACATTCTCTCTGCTGACAGGAAGTGGGGTGGAGTTGGCAGTGAATGGTGAGCGCTATGTTATGCACTACACCATTCACTACCAAGGGGGTTGTGGGGTGGTGAAGAAGAATGGAAAAGGTTGAAGGTAAGCGGTTTGATGGTAGGGGTTGTTTTGCTATAGTCTGCCATGTTGTCCCATATCTTATAATGTGCGAGCGTAGCGAGCGGAAAAAAAGTTTTTTAATTT
The DNA here is from genome assembly GCA_947563715.1 of Lycia hirtaria. Lineage (NCBI taxonomy): Eukaryota > Metazoa > Arthropoda > Insecta > Lepidoptera > Geometridae > Lycia > Lycia hirtaria. The sequence goes on from OX387380.1 coordinate 3,296,037, forward strand.
TTCAGTAAGTAAATATGCTGTTTATCGGGCTTCTAGCACTTTAATGTCCCAGATGAACACCAAGTCTGTCATAACAATATGTTCTATTAGTTTTGGGTAGTATTTTTTTTTTTATACATTATAGATCAACGATTGACCACCAACTCGCCTGATGTTAAGCGACGGTGTGGCCGAGGATGGAGCTCGTCGATCTAGAAGATATCTATAGAAGATATAATATTTCATTTTCGTTTTAACGAGCACTCAGCGCTTGCATGACCTAAATAAACAAAAACATATGTAACACGTATGCGCGAGCGCAAAAATTTTAGTTGTGTTTTTATAGTAATATGAACTAATATGCTTTATTTTTCGTATTAATAAACCCACAGTACTTCCACCATGTCAAAATAAAAGATTTTTTTAAGAGTTTTAATATTAAATCATGGAAGTGATTTGATTCATTGATCGTGTTAGCGAGTCCGGAAATATATAATATACCCCAAGCGGGACGTCAGTGCAGGATTTATAGCCCTCATCTTGTCTTATAAAAATAAATTGCTGTTCGAACTCAAAAACTACTTGATTAGTCGTTATATCGTCATCATCATCGTTATCATTATAATTATCATCAAGGCCGCAGGCATTATCACGAAATCCTGGCCATTATCAAAAATCCTTCCAGGCTTAAATAATTTTATAAAATGCTTGAAAAAGTTTCGCGCTCGCTTCGCTCGCGCATGATTGTTTCTTGTTGATCTTTATTTGTAATGATCATTAAAGTGCCGTGAACTTTCTAATACGAGCAAATAATTCACTAAAAATAGCCACAAACCAAAAATTTTTGCGCGTTCTTGTAGGTATGTTTGTAATTTTCTATAAAGTCATATAGTATCAGTAAGGCATTCAAATGATTGTATTTATAATTTTTGATAGCGTTCAAGTCGCTCTTTTCCAGTCGGGATTTCTCTTAACACAGTTACTTGTTTGATTAACAGAACTACGAGAAATTTAGCATATTACACTATAAACGCTACTAAAAAATGTTCGCGCTCGCTTCGCTCGCGCATTCATATTATGTTGACATGGAAGTACTATGAATTCACTAATACGAGAAATAAAGCATATTACTATAAAACACCACTAAAATTTTCGCGCTCGCTTCGTTTGCGCATACTTATTACATATTTTTGTTTATATTTAGGTCAAGCAAGCGCCGAGTGCTCGTTAAAACTAAAAAAAAAAAGTTTTATTACTACCCAAAATTAATAGAAAATTTTGCTATGACAAACTTAGTGTTCATTGGGACATTAAGGTGCTCATTTTTTTCCCGCTCGCTTCGCTCGCACATTATAAGTGGGACAACATGGCCGCAGACCCCCCCCCGTTATGAGAAGGCTATAAGCTTTACCCATGCGTCCATTGCTGAACCCCCCCCCCCCCCCCCCGAAATTAATTCCTGGCTACTACTATTTGCCTCTTTATCTGAGCAGACTATACGCAGACGAGTACTGGTGTAAACGTCAATCTTAGTTATAAACATTAAAATACATGAAAATTAAGCTACGTATAAGCTATAGTATAACTGTAAATAAAGTGTATAGGTAACGTCCGAAAATTATTAATTAATATTAAACTAAATTTACATTTATTTAATTTACATCTAGTTTTTTTTTACAGGAGATTTCACCCGTTTTAACGAGCGCTCAGCATTTGTATGACTCAAGTAAACAAAAGACAGGTAATAAGCATGCGCGAGCGAAGCGAGCAAGAAAATTGTAGTAGTGTTTTTATAATAATATGATTTATTTCTCCTATTAGTGAGCCCACAGTACTTCCATGGCAAAATACATAGTACTAAAGCGCGAGCGAAGCGAGCGCAAAAATTTTGAAAGTTTTTAAAATGAAATCTTGGAAGTAATTTGATTCATTGATCGTGTTACCGAGCCTAGGTTTTTGTGGCCCAGATGAACCAAATAAGTATATGTGTTAAAAGAAAAAATGAAATACCCGACCGAATAAGAGTCACTTTTACGCTAGCAAAAATTATATTTACAACTATTTTAATACATTGATTGCCAATTTATTATTCCTAAACTTAAATATATGACTTTACAGAAAATAACAAACATATCTACGCGCTACTTCTTTGGCAGTCGGAAAGCTATTTGGTTAGTGATTATTTTTTGATGAATTATAATATGCATCTATTAGTACGGCACTTTAAGTCTTGTTCGATCTTTTAGAAATTATTAACGCAAAAATATTTTTATGTAAAATTGGCTTGGCTCGAATTGAAATTTTTGTGGAATATCTGTATTTTTTTAACATAAGATAGATCTACGACTGACCACCAATTCACCTGATGTTTAGCGATGTTATTTTCTAGTTTTAGGAAGAAGGAATTTTTTATATGTTCATTCAGTCATGTCATATCTTCAAATAATGCGCGAGCTAAGCGAGCGCGAAAAAACATTTTTTGTGAGAAATTATGCGTAAAATCGCTTTAAAAGATTGTAAATGCGCATTCTTTTGAATAATTAAAAGAAATACTTGTTTGTTACGAAATAAATCGTTAGAGGTTACAAAAAAAGTTTTTATATTTTTGCAAGAGATGTATTATTATTATTACAAAAAATATAGTCTGTAACACTCTGGAAGCAAAGACGAATCTAATGACACCTCGCACATCAAAATCGGTCAAGTCGTTCGGGCTGTAGGCTGTCATATAGAAACATACTGGGTATGTATGTATACATACATACACTCGAAAAACATTACCCTCCTTCTTACGCAGTCGGGTAAAAATATATAGTTTCGATTTGATATGCGCGTTTGTAGCATGCGCGGGCGAAGGACGGACTAAAGTCATACTGCATCTTTAGTAATACTGTCGTTATGTTACTTATTTCACACGTTTCACATCCATCAAATTATAATATTTGCATGTCAAAAGAATTAAAATTAATATAATAAATCACAATTTTAATGATAATTAATAGGTAAACAAACAGACAGAACATATTTATTATTGTTATTAGAGATGTTTAGTATTCAAAGTACTTTTCCTGAAACATGTCCCACGGCAGAATAGAGGAACTATTGTATTTGTCAGGTCTGTCGCACGATGACAGCGCCGAGTCTAGAAGACTTTATTGAAACAAGCGCATTGTCCTGCTTTATCGTGCAAATTACAATATTGCAAAACCACGTATACTGCTGAGTCGCCGCGGCCTACTTTCGACACACGGCGACACGAGGATGCACCGGGCACGAGGAGCAGAGTCAGCGGAACGTGCCGTCCACCGACCTTACCTTCTGCGGCCTCATGGTGGACCCCGTCACTCTTGAGCTATACATCAGCTGGAGTGAACCTCCTTAGTCTTAGAATAGTCATCTAATTTAATATATCATTTAATTATAATTTTAACATTAAATTCTTTTAAAGTAATTTTGGTTTTTTTAAGTCCTTCGACTGCAGCTAACGTAATTTGCATGCACTTTTTTCATTTTAATCTGACGAAAATATTGTTGTAATTTTTGCGCTAGGTGGTTTGCTATTTTGTTTTGTTGTAATTAATAAAGGCACTTGCCCGAAATAAAACAAACATGAAAATATTGGAAGTAAGTCGTATAATTTTCATTACGTGCTTAGAAACGTATCGAATATCCGTACACGCGGTCTTGTACTAATACAACACATAGAAACATGTTGCCAAACCACAAGGTAGGCCCGTCAGGTACAGTAAAATATGCTCTATTGCTTAGAAGATAAGGAAAGTTAACATATCAACTTATGCCGGTACTGCGTAGAAATAGCGTAAACAAACCCGCTGCGTGAGCACACATAGATAAAAACTACAACACATTTACACATTTTTATAGTTGTGTGCAAACGCAGTGGCCTCAATATTGCCAATTGAAATCAACATCACATGTTTTTCCATTTAGTAATTTTTTTATGTCTTGATTATATATTTAATAATTAATTTACTGACGTAGAAAAACACTAGTGTATTAATAAATTGTTAACTTCTAGCCGGTTAACATTTATCGATAGTTAAATGAGTATTTTAGATTATAAAACAATTCCTATAAAGCCTGCCATGCATGCTGCGACATAATATTTTTTTAATTTTTGAACAGATTATATAACAGATCTTCAAGTGTGCATGTTTCCACGGGTCATTTTAATGCGTACTAAAATAATTTTGAGTATGAAATAATCATTCTATTTTTTGGCTGATCTTGATATTTGACAGAAATATTCGAGTACTTAATTCTGTAAAACAGGATTGAATATGAGTAGTAGACCTCATGATCACATTGTTTTGCGGATAATGCATGTAAAAACTAGATAGATAATGCACACACTGAACACAATTGTTGCCAACAAGTTTGTTCTCACGAGATGTACTAGTTTAGCACAACTATTAGTTTAGATAGTCAAGCCCGTGGTGCTTAGGTTGATAACATTGACAAAATTGTGTACTTTTGTCAACCTTCACGAAAAACCACACGATAAATGTGAACACTTCATCAAGTCAACGTAATTAATACAGTATAGAAGTAACGCGTTGGCTATATCTTGCTCACTCACTTAGTCGACTCAAGCCAACTTTAACCGAACAAGCGTTACATAGCCAAGTGTGACGGGACGGGTCTCTTCCAATTCCAATATCCACAAAAAAATGCGTGCCTAAAGTAACTAAGTGCCTAAATTTTTAACCAAAGAAAATAATGTAAATACCTATAAATAATAAATTCAGTCACTATAAAGAAGAATTTGATAGAGTGATATTTGTAATGGACTTGAAATAAGAGGAACATTATGTCCATGGTTGCGAAGAAGGCCAATACTTTTGTGTATGTTATGCCCTAGTCATTCCAAACTGTGGCTCTAGAAGTATTCTTAAAAATATAATATAAAACTTACATTCGATCATTACCTACTCGGGTATGGTTTCCAAGTCTGGAGTTTACTTAAAGAAGGATATAGACTTACATGAAAGTGTCCAGAGAGAACCCACCAAATTACCATAATATGCTTTTCGTCATAAACCATGTGATGAGAGATCGAAAGCACTGTGTCTCACTACACGGCTACGGGGTGACTTGATTGAAACTTTTAAAATAATGAATAGTTTCTACAAAGTATGATGCAATCAGTTAATTCGTGGGGCGTGCGTCAGCTGCGTCACCAAAGACCATCAAAGAGTACAATTAAATTTACAGATAGCCATTAAAGATCGGTACATGGCGGTGATAGAGGCCCTGGACCGAAAGTAGGCGACAAATCAGGGCAAACAGCTGAAACCCCGTCTAAAAACCGGGCTCTAATAGTGACTGCATTCACAGAAATAATAGTAATTCAGTATTTAGAAATAAGTATTGTGTGTACACCACGAGCATACATGCTCACCATCGAAGGCTATTTCTTGCAGCGGCGTCGTGTGGCAGGTCGCCCTCTTCCATAACAATATGGTTAAGGGGGGTGATGCTGATGGCTGGTACATGTGTCATACTCGTGATTAGGTGCTGCTTGTGGGTCGCCGGTTTGCTCGTGGTATACACACAACATAGTAATAAGTTAATTAAATTAAAACAAAATAATCTTCCCGTAACGATAAGTAGTAAAAAATATTTGTAATCATAACAAAGGTCACGTACCCTGGTGTCTGTAGAGCTAAAAATTAAATAAAAAAATGTTTCTACAGTCTGCCAGACATAAGAAGCATACATACCATAAATAATCGGCCAAGTGCGAGTCGGACTCGCGCACGAAGGGTTCCGTACTATCATCTATAATACTCTACAGTTTAGTTCTGTTTATAAAATAACGAGAAATCAACGAAATTCCAAGTAGTAAATTGCAAACTTATAGGTAGGTTTTCGATACACATCCGGGCAGCATGACGACGCTCGCGCGAATACGCGCGGCTATGGCTCGCTCCGTGATGTTACCTCCCCCGCTACCCGCGCGCCGCGGCGCTCGCACCGCGTTTAGATGCACGGATTATTTTCATTTTGTGAGTTTTTATGTATTAGATTAGGTATTTATTTTTATAGTTAATATATTTCTAAATATTTACTTACAAATATTCAAGTTTCTACCTGTTAATTAAGATCGAGTAAAAATTGCTTAAAAATTCGGTTTGTTGTATGGGAGCCCCCCTTTAATATTTACTTTATTGTTATTTAATTATTTATTTTGAAAGGTAATATACAAGTAAATATTCTGTGGAAATTTGAAGCGTCTATCTGTTACCGTTTTTAATATTGAGCAAAAAAATACGAAAAAAACACGTTTATTGTATGGGGACCCCCCTTAATAATATTTTTTTTTAAATTTTAGTATTTGTTGTTATAGCGGCAACGGAAATACATCATTTGTGAAAATTTCAGCTTTCTAGCTATCACGGTTTATGAGATACAGCCTGGAGACAGACAGACAGACAGACAGACAGACAGACAGACAGACAGACAGACAGACATACAGACAGACAGACAGCGAAGTCTTAGTAATAGGGTCCCGTTTTTACCCTTTGGGTACGGAACCCTAAAAAGAACTTGCGAAAAAGCAGACGTCACAACATCTTAATATGGCTTTGACCATCACAAACCAATACTGCACACCATAACCTAAGCAAGAGTTGTTCGCAATTGAAATTGGTTGCCTGAAGACGTTATCCTAACAAAGTGAATCCTTTAAAAATAAATCTCAAGGGTAGGGATTGAATCCACAACTTGCAGGTTAGAAGACAGGCAGTATATGTGAAACATGTAAATTACTTTTTCTATTCTAAAGCATTGCATTTATTTTTTTTGAAAACTTATCACGTCGTTAGCTGATTTGACTCGTCTCACTGTACACATACAATAATGCCCGGGTTATAGGGAATGCTATTTTATTTTATGCGCTCGAGCGTTCAAAACGCTGCAAAGTCGTTGAAAAAACGCGCGTAAAAAACGCTCGTGCAAATGACGACTTAGTGACGTCACACTGCGTAGGAATAGCAGTTGCGCAATTATTTTTAGAATTGACATTGTATGATAAAATAACCGACTGATTGATTTTTTATTACTGTCCATGTTTTACTGTCGCAATAATTAATCAACCGCCATTAAATTAAATAACTGCTCAATATGTTTTTGAACTGATCATAATAACATCTCGAATATTTAAATAACAGCTCAAAAAATTAGTTCCCTTTTTTTTAATTAATATAAATCCGGCAAAGTACGAGTTTCACTTGCACACCTAGGTTTTCGTACATTATCGATTAAAAAGAAGGAAAAAACAGTATCAGAAAAAAATGCGTATTAAAGGGAAAACCTACACTCAGCAATAGATAATAATGGTGTTGATGATGATGGTAGAAAAAATGCAAAACATAAAAAAACGTAAAGAGAAAGATAGATAGAAACTAAATAAAATACTACAATATACTACAAATATATAAGTAAATGTATAAGTTGCTACAAATATATTTACCAATATATTTGTAGCAACTTATACATTTTGTATAACGGCACAGATACAATTTTAAAAAGCAAAATATAAGCCAATAATTACGAGTACTTTTCCCCAAGTCAATTGAGTTCCGAGCTTTGATTTAGATATATTACTGTTTGCTTAGTCTGGGAAGTTAGTTCTGGCAGTTATTTATTAGTCGGTCTGCCTACGCAATGCACAGAAAAGCCTATGGGTAAATTAGGCAGTGTCCGTGAAAGTTATATGCTTGGTTCTTTGATTTTTTGCAGCTGCTAATGGCACTTCTGTAAAAGTTATTCATGATAATGGAGGTAAAGCGGCTTGATGGCTACTTGGCTTCCGACCCTCAGGTCTAAGTTCAAATTATAGAACAGGTGCTGTCTTTCCAAAATTAAATATTCTGTTGACTTTAAATATAAAATACTGTGATGATACCTATAGCGAGGAGAAAAAAGGCCCGCTTCTAGTAATGGGAAAATAAACAAATCCGATACCGATTAATAAAAATTAATCATGTCAATAAATCCGACTTGAGATTTAGCACTAGGTAAGTATAATAAACAAAATTTTTGCTAATCAAGCTACGTTTCACGATTTTACCTTCTATCCTACAGAGACTGGTCCCTTTTTCGGAATAAAAAATAACTTGTATGTTAAATATCCAAAGGCATACATTTGTGGTAATGATAACGTGTATAATAGTCTAAGATCCCGCTATAGGATGACCTTCACCGAGCTGGTTAATGGATGTTTTTTTTTTTTATATTCAATTAAATATGTCAATAAATAAATTGCAAATAGGTTGTCTAAAAAATTTCAGTCCAGAATATGATTAATTAATAAATATTTTTTTCTTTTTTTTAAGCATTTCACTGGTTGGGTAATAAACAAATTTTAGATATTTATGTGTAAATAATCTTTATTTTAATTTAACTTTAATTCATTAACCAGACTGGTGCAAGTTACTAGTATCGATTTACCTGTTTATACCTGCCTACCCAAGAGTTGTAACGGGAAAAAAATAGTCAACCTAACGTTTGCATATTCTATGGGCTTCATACTTTCGATTGGTAAGGAATTTGTCTATTAACAAAAATCAGTGAAAAGTAAAAAAAAAAAAAAAACATTCTGGACTGAAATTTTTTAGACAACCCATTTGCAATATATTTATTGACATATTTAATTGAATATTTAAAAAAAACATCCATTAACCAGCTCGGTGAAGGTCGTCCTATAGCGGGATCTTAGACCATAATAAACAATACAAACAACAGTTAGAACACGAAAAGTCGTCATTGTTTCACAATAGATATTCCGAAAAAACGAACAAAACGCTTTTCATTTTGCGAATGCACTGTGCTTATCAGTAGAATATGACTGATTCTGAGATTTCAGAATGTCTTTACCCATAAATATAATCTGGGTGTCTTTAAATCGCTAGTGGTACGGTTTCTTCAAAGTTCATAAATACAAACTATATACTACATAAAACAACAATTTCCAATAATATTTAATAGTCAAATGATTATTTTACTATGGAAATTAACGTTATTAAAGCCGAAATATCCGACTATAGTTTCAACCGCATTCGGCGGTTTTTTTCAAAGGAGCAGCACACACGTCACTCTCGGTCGGTGACGCGCCTTGCACTCAAGGCAAGAGTGCAAGGCGCGTCACCGACCGAGAGTGACGTGTGTGCTGCTCCTTTGAAAAAAAACCGCCGAATGCGGTTGAAACTATAGTCGGATATTTCGGCTCAAAACAGACGTGAGTGACCCGTAGTTTTTATTTAAAAATGTCAAATGATTAATCTAGAGACTCTGACAAACTCCTTGCTCTGAGCCTAGAGACCATTTGGTAAAAAAACTTACACTAGTATTAAAAGTCACATAATTGTCATTAATAAAAATGAACTTTCAATGTTATATCTCACAAACTAATACGTTTCTCCGTTCGATAGATATTTCATCGATAAATCGAATGGTCGAGAGTAAGATAAGGCATGATATTCAAATTAAATACCTTTGACATTTCAAGATTAGAAACATCGGCCTTACAATGTCGAGAAGTGTATGCGCTGATCTAAAGAAAGAGAAGTGTGGATCAACATTTACACATATTAATGATACTACAAAAGCGCATCTACCATTTTATATCAAAACTTGAATTGCGTATATTGTCGGACCCACAAAACGCAAATCAGCAAGTATTTTTCTTTTGTTTCTGGTTCGATTGTAAAAGTAACAAAATATATGTATTATACCACAGAATTCGCCCTATTACATAGGATATTATACCTAGTTTAAAAAACTGAAATAAACGATTTCAACCGCAGCTTGGACGACATTTTCCAGTGATTTTATACCTTGTCGGTTAAAAGTTGGCTCTTCGGTAGAAAACCGCAGATCGGCAGAAAACAGTACCTAATACGTAATTCAATTTAAGAAAAAATATTAGATACCTACGTGTTTTCAACCAACAGGGGCTTTTTTTAATTATTCTAAAATAGGCTTGCGCTTGACCGTTAATTCACCTGGTGTAAGCGACAGTTACAGTCTACGATGGAGCGCGCTTGCCTAGAAGAAACCTATTCACTCGCGATTACATATTGTGTTTTCCAGGAAACCTGACCCACCAGTGCTCCTTACTACAATTATGGCATATCCCCAATAACCTATCGGCTGCGTATGAGTTATCACGGCAATGCACTTACGATCTCTCTGTCTCCAGCGTTAGTGCTATCTTTATCCAATTTGTTACCCTTATCGAGAATTAAATGCGTTTTAGGACCATCGCTCGGCGGGTTTTTATTTTTTATTAATTACTGGCCATATAAAGCGCCGGCAACACGATCCGACGGACAGGTGATAGGTTTTTATGATCCCTGTTTATCGGATATTCGTTTGTTACTCAATGAATTTTTGGTCATGCTCTGGAGAGATTGTTTGGGTTGGGTATTTGGAATTTGATAAAATTTTATTTTAGGGAAAAAATTGCTTGTCTGTAAAGTTGGTTTACGGACGATAGTTTAACGTGACAACGACATAACAAAACATTGATGAAATGATGATGATGATGATGTAACGGGACAATGAGCGTAACGCGTAACGGGACAATGAGTCATACTTTTTCGTGCGTGCAGCCGGAGTTCATCGATTTATTAGACGTTGTCACGCAATTATATAAGTCAATGTTGTCACGTCAAAAATAAATGCTAACAATACTTAATGGAGTTTATTGGTTTTCACTAACTTTTTGATATGAAACATCTATTGCTACACCTTGGCAGTAAAACCAACTGGTATGCGTGACGGAAAATGGCATGACGCTCATTTATGTCGTCGTGCGCGTATATATACTCTTCGTTACTTCTATGTGTGCGTTGTATATTGAGTAGATATGCCTAATGCCTGCCTATATATTTGAAGCGTTCATGCATTTTGTACTTCTGACAATATTACCTTTTGTTTCACATCTTCAGGGCATCCAGTGGAGGCCAACTTTTTTTCTTAGCTTTCTTAGCATTATACATTAAAACTTCACAAATTCTAAAATATTATTCCTATTATTTTCACGATTTTTTTCACGTTTGCGTGAGAAGCTAATTTGGCAAAGATGTAAAGATTGTGTAAGGTAGGAATTGACATCAGATTCTTAATATCAGATTACTGTTTTTCTGAATAAAAATTGGCAAAATTGCAATATCGTAAGAATAACCAGCAAGCAACATTACCACAGCTCCATTGATGCTAAGTGACGATGTATTGAAAAGCAGTAAACACGTCTGGCATAGGAACAAAGAATTCTCAAGTGAGGTTGTAAGAACACATTGGTAACAGTTACTGGTGGTATATGCATGAGTGGCGTAAAAGGACCGCCACTCCTGAATCCTATCACACCACCACTATTTACCATATTAGCAGTTTCTAACAAACTATCATTTTTATATTTACAATAATTATCTATATTTATCGTTCGGTCAGATTTAAGGGGCTACGTAAAATTGACGAAAGAAACTTATATTCAACAGCGCATCAAGCGTAACGAAATCGTAAGTTAGACTGCAAAACCTGCTTTTCTGCAGTCGGGTGTTTTGTTTTTCTTTTAATATAGATACTTGTTAACTATAATCATTATATAAGAAGACAATATAACATCAATACTTATTATAGTTAAAAAAACTGAAATAACCGCCTTCCGAATACCTAATTTCGTTTACTTGGTTTGTTTTAAAAATCAAACTGCTTTTTAACCGATTTTGATGAAACTTCTATTGGACCAATCTGAAAGTTTATCTTTTCAAACAAAAAAATCCAAATCGGTTTGTAAATGACAAAATTATTCGGTAAAAAAGATAAAATATCACCGCATTGACAACCTCCTCTTGTTTGAGATCGGTTGAAAATGTGACAATGCGTGAGCGGGATAGCAAACTTCAGTCACACAGGCCCTTAAATTAATGACATTACAAACACGATTATAGAATTTCATTCCAGTAGCCATTTATACTGACATGTTCATTGTTTTATTTATGAACACGATATTTACATTTAATAACTGTCATGGACGTAATATATAACTGTTCAGACCCACGCACTATCTAATTCAAAGTATAAAATGCTAATAAACATGATTGTAAACATATGTATCACAAATATTTTATTTATACACGGTTATAAATACTTTCGTTCTACGCTAGAAACTTGTCTGTCAACTAAGGCTTCATTAAAGCTCCGTAAATAACATAAAAATCCATTCGTACAAATATCATATAATTTAAATTGGAAATTCAATCAATATGTTCAATTGGGCTACCTATCTATAATCCGAATCATGAAATACCGAATATCATTTTTCCGAAAAAGAAATTATTTTTTTTCAAAAAACTCTATTAAAATCCCGAAAGCTAATTTAACAACTTTTCTGTTAACCGAATCTAGTAATGCGAAAATTTATGTGTATTATAAAAAAAACATAACGAAACTAACCTAATAATTGTCGTAACATCTGATAAATAAATTTTTGTAAGTAATGACGTTTCTTGATATAATAAAACAAAAATCTAACGAAACTAACCTAATAACTGTTCGGGCAAATGAAACAGATGGCTAACAAACCTATGGAATCAGAAACTTGTGTCAAGTAATCAGGCAGTTCTATGAAACGGATTCGGGCAAGTAAGATTCGAACCAAACACATACCGATGTGTTACGGTAGCTTCACTTGATAACCAATTCCCATTCAGGTTAAATATTTACCAACTTAGACCATATTAGCTTAACTTTAGATAATCTGTGGTCAAACGCATAGCCTGTTGATTATAAAAATGCATCTTGTTACCATAAAGATACCTTATACCTTAATGTAACAATAAAGATAAGCCAAACAAACACGCCTTGTCATAAAATGTTACACTTAACAGCGACAATTATGACACACGCTGTTACAATCTTCACCCCCTCTGTATCCAGGGAATTAAAACGTTATTAATTAATAATTTGATTATCAGTCGGTTAAATCTTAAATTACTTAAGGATTAGTCACTCATATAATATGGAGAATATGGATGATGTACCTACCTGTAAAAAGTTTATAATAGGACTTTTTTATAGAGTCCGCCTTGGGAAGTACCCACACTTTTGACAGTCATTCATGTGTTCTGGTTATGTTTAAAAAAAACAAGCATAACATTTCAAAATGACAAGCGCGGTACATTACCACACAGTATTAAGCAGTTCAAGTTCAAATTTTTGAATGGTATAGACTATTATGAACGTAAAGCTTAATAAACTTGCACGACTCGTCGCTAAGTTCCATACATATTGGAGGTATGGTACAAACACAAGGTTATAAGCGATATCGTAAAATATGTTAATTTTGAGTACTCAGCAGATAGCAAACTGCCAGCCAGTGCAACTGAACCAAAGTAAATATCTTTTAAACATACTTTTTGACGAAGCTTTTTTGTGACAAATAAGTGATTTTACTTTATAAATATATTCTTAAAAAAAAAAAAAAAAAAAAAAAAAAAAAAGCCCAACTGCATAGTATAAGCACAGAATTAGTGGCCCTATTTTTTAGTATAAGGTACCTACTTAACTGAAAATCTATGAACAAGCAGTAGTGTGAAAAATGTTCTCCAATATTCCTTTTCCAATATTGTAGCTTTCTATGCTTTATAAAATATAGGTAAACTGAAAAAGCATAAAATAAAACAAATATTTGAAAATGTGGAGCAGGCGGGGGAATTATTTAATTTAGATCATTACCTATAACTATTTAGCTTGCCCCCGTCATTAAACAAACTGTCTAACGTCTCTGCACATAGGTACTTCTTTCTTGTTGGAACACGTTTATTCAACATCATAACAAGCGTGAAAATCGCTCTTAAGCATGCGGATATTTTGTTTTTCTTTGAGAAATTTAGATACTTATTCTATATTCATCGATCGACTAAATGACTGATCCTATCTTTTTTTAAATCCATGCTCGTCATTATCGCTGACGCCGAATTATTTCCTCGCGCCAACAACCGCCTCTCGATTTCACGTAAAAAAATCATAAAACAAAAGACGTCTCAAAGGATATAGGGCCATCATTATGTCAAACCGAGTCACTTTACACCTTAATGGATTTCGGTTTCTCGCCAAATGACAGTTTCCGCGTCACTTAGCTTCACTTCCGACGTAATCGATATCATTTCGTTGAAAAAATCGGGAAAGGTGTCACTTGTTATACGATAGCTCTTTTGGAAACCTTTTGTGTGAAGGTGTCATCTATACGAGGATTAAATCAATTGGATTTGTGACACGTTTGGTGGAGTAATAAGTGTTCAGTTTTATCATTTGTACCTAGCTATCATCACCTACCTGTATACATACTTACATACAATAACGTTATTATCATATTTTTAGGATCACTTTGTTGTCCGTCTGTCCGGGTGTCAAGACCTTTATCTCGGGAACGCGTGAAGGTATCGAGTTGAAATTAAAACCATATACGCAGATCCATAGTATCTTGGTACAGAAAGAAAAATCAAACTTCTCAGTTTTCATAAAAAAAAAGTTACAGCCGAATATATTCACAAGAAAATCAAAATATATGGGGTACTTCTCGTTGACCTAGAACTATGAAATTTGGCAAGAAGCATTTTGATAGAGTACACATATAGGAAAAAACCGAAAACTGGTCATTTTTTATTTAATCACAAAAAATAGGGTCTTTATGCAAGGAATGAGGGTCCAAATTTTAAAGTTCTTTAACCGTATCATATGAAAGAGCTTCATTGGCATAAGCTAAAACAGGTTTTTAAATATTTTTGTATGGTTTTTAAGTACAATGTATATTTTTCGGTTTACGAAGGAAAATATAAAATAAAAAAAAACTCCCTTTTATTTACTAGTTTGTACGGAACCCTCAGTGAGCGGGTTTCACTCGCACTTGTCCGGTTTTTTTTATTGGATTTGGACCCGCTGAGAGCATTTGCCATTTTCAAGTATAAAGATTTCTTCAAGTTTCTTGAATAAATCAGGTTATAAGTAAATGTTCTAATCACAATCGAAGTCACTTAACTTAAGAACGCTCTTACGCGAAATCTTTGTCGGTATAATATCGTTGCCTATACATTGTTAAATTTTCAAAAAACCATAACCATATGCAAAATACCATTGAAGCATTAGGTGATGCGTATCTGGCCCACGCATAAGCATTGCCATTCAACGTATCAATGCTGCTAGCATGTTGGGTGCACTGACAACGGGTAGAAAGTTCAAGAAATGGGATTACCTTTAGACCTTCATCGGTCTTTGATAAGTCTCCTACATATTTGGGCTTTTGTGTAGTAGTTAATTAGGTATGTATAAATTATATATTTTATTGTAATTAATAATAGTAGGAAAATATTTCAGTAATAAAGTCCTACTCCTTTGTAGCACACTACACTCCAGATATTTATTATGTGGTAACTTATGGAGTACTAACTGAGACCCGCAATTTCCCTCGCATAGTGATGAAAAATAGTGATATTGATAATGATGATAAAATATAATATTTTTTTCAGGTTTTGGAGAATATCTGTGTCAAACTTCATAACTAGTGGTTCAGCTGTTTACCTGTATAAAGGTAACAAAAAGAGTGACAGAGTTAGCTTCGCTTTTATGTACCTATTATTTATATGTATTTATGAACATAATGTAAATGTGTAGCCGATATATAGCTCATAATACTTAGCGTGAGAGTTAAGTGATGACAAAAATCAGTTGTCTTACACGTAATAATGTAGTTAAGTAATTATTCCATACAATTTATCCGTAAAGCATGACCACGATCGGACCATCCTACGCTTGCTTCGTAAACATTAATGTAACTCCACCTTAATTCAATAAACGTAATAACCCTCTATTACCACCCAAACTGTGACCAATTTTGGACATAATTGTTTTGAAATTGTTACTTTATGGCCCAAAAACAGTGTTAACGAAACGTGTTTTAACGTTTTTTATAATAACGAAAGGTTTTATGACTTTTAAATATTTATCAATCGATTCCTTTGAATTACTTAACTAACGATTTTGTTTTATGGCAACGCGCCTGTATTGGTCTTGTCGTGTTAAAGATAATTGTAATATTTGCATACTGAGTGTCATTTTTATTGTGTGTATCAATTTATATTTTTTTCTTGTCGCTGTGGGAAAGATTTTAACCGTGAAATTTTTCAAAAATTTTAATTTGGTTAACTCTCTAACTACTAATAAAAAATTTGAAGAATAAAATAAACCGGCAAAAGTGATCAATCGTACATGGAATTTGGTCC
Source organism: Lycia hirtaria (assembly GCA_947563715.1). Classification (NCBI taxonomy): domain Eukaryota; kingdom Metazoa; phylum Arthropoda; class Insecta; order Lepidoptera; family Geometridae; genus Lycia; species Lycia hirtaria. The sequence continues at coordinate 3,312,323 of OX387380.1, forward strand.
AAGACACAAAAAAAGTACATATTCATCAACCAAACCTGTAAATGACAGTAATCAGTAATTATTTGGAGTATGTAAATAGGTAATGTTTGATTTGTAATAAATAAAATTGGTTTGTAATAATCATTAAAGTTTTTTTACAATGCTGCCTTGAATATTTCCAATTAGGAAAGCTTTCTGAAGTTTTCGCTGCCTTGAATATTTCCAATTAGAAAAGCTTTCTGAAGTTTTCCAAGTGTGCAATGTAATATATTAAGTATTATTAGGATCATTACATTTTCGGTTGGTATTTTTGTCTCAACAATTATTTTTTTATAGATATCGGTATCCCTAATACAATATACTTGTTCCACGGAGAACTTTTGATGCCCCGCATAAAGACTATTCTTCATTAATTGTTAATTATTAGCATTGATATCTACCTACTTTGAAGACACCCTGATTGTTTTCCTTAAGAAAAACCTATCTATTTAATGATACCTGTATTGTATCATAAAAAACTTGACAAACGAATGCTTAATGCTGGCAAATGTACAAAACGTGCTATGCCATTATCCTCCCAGGTGGAAAATAAAAAACATGTACATAATTACATATCCTACTGAATGACAATGGGCGTAACTAGTTTGTACTAACAGGTTGAGTCTAAACGACCACACCTTTTAAATACATGATTCGTTCATAAATTACTTATTCACGAGCGTAACGACACCATGATAGCGACTAATTTGAATTCATTCCATGAGTCATTTTGGTGAAGGAAGTCGGAAAGTTTTTATTTGATGATAAAACTTTTGGGAGCCACCGTTTTTCGTACTCTGTGGCATCGACGTCGTCGTCGAAAAAGACGAAAAAGAAAAATACCATCTAACCCTCTAACTACGGTCACACGTAGCGTGCAACAGCCTCATGGTCTATGATGCTCTGTTAGAGCATCATAGACGTCCCCATTAGAGAAAATAGACGTGATTTTAAGTATTCACGTAATGTATACCGCTCGTGGCGAAATTTGACTTGGTGTTCTCGAACAATCACTAATGTCGAGCAACGGACGGACCGGTCAGTCTTCGGATGGGTGACCGTGAGTGACAATTCTTTCTAAGTGCTACCGTGGGTCGGATGACACGTTAACTGCTACTTTAAAATATAATAAAGAATTCTAGATATTGCTGCTATAGCTAGTATTTTTGTATCATTAGGTAAGTATGTAACTGTTTATGAGAATCACAAAAACACAGAGCAGATGTTTCCTCAGCTTTGATTTGTAATAATTATAAAAAATGAGGACGCTCCCTTTGATATTTTTTTCCGTTTGACGGTAATAAATCAAATCATCATTCTCGGATTCGACGTAGTAATAACATTACCTACTTTATGAGTGATGTTCTTTTGAACACGACAAATATGACAAAATATTTAAGTATTACGTGTTTTGTATCACTGGAATTCGTCATAATAAATGTTAAAGATTAAATTAAGAGTCTTACCGAAAAATTACTTTAACCAACGTCTTAAGTTCTCTGTCTTCTTTACGCACAAGAAGTTGAAGAAGTCTAGAAGTTGACATTATATGTTAAGCATTGCTTAAAGTTAAGTAACGTTTTTCGGTATGGCAGTAAAAAATTGCAGATATACATAAAAGACGATCTGTTTGGTGAAAGTTTTGACAGGAACGTGAGAGTGAAATGTCGGCACTTTATTTTTCTTAACTTGGTGTTATATCAGTTAATTGTAATGATAATTTTGTAAAAATGTTGGTTATTTTGTTTGATTAAAATTCATTTAAGGCTACAAAAGTGGTCAAGTGAAATTAAATTAAGGGCTGAAACACGATGTTTTTAACAAAAGTCCGTAGAAGTTTCCAGTAACCACTTTATCGTCATAGGACGAAACAGGTACTTGAAAATAGCCATTTTCAAGAGCCATTTTGAAAATAGCCATTTTTATAGCCATGCTGCTGAAGTTACTTTACAACAACATATGTACATATTTGCCGACACACCTCAAATTTGCCTCACTAGCTAAGGATGGGAGTTCTTTAATGTGAACAAATCACGTAGCAGAGAGCACCTTGTACGAAAACAATCAAGGCGTGCTTGGCCAGACATTTACAGCTAGGTACTAAGTTTAATTTGTCGCCAGGACAATACACTAATATATAAGTACATATACTATACAAAATTTGAGTTAGCCAAAAACAACTTCCATCTAATTCTAGCAACGTAGATTACGTAGATGTACGGCAGTACCCAGCAATTAACCTCTTCGTATCAAGATAGCCAAGCCACTTTGCAGTATTACGTACTTATGCTTTTACCCACCTTACTTTGTGTGGACTTAACAGTAGAACGGTAAGGGCTGGAACTGAGAACTGTAACGGACGAAAAATCGTTACGTCCGTTCTCCGTCCGTTACTTCCAGTCTCATTGGTCTCAGAAGTCATTTTTATGCGTGATGTACGGGAGTAGAACTCCCTGCAATATTTGTGATTTAATCATGGCATTTCAAGGATCGATATCGATGTCTTCTAGATCGACGTGCTTTCCTAGGCTATACCGGAGCTTACCATCAACCGGACTAGTGTGGTAAAAAATTTGAAGTTATACTAGTATTAATACATACAAAAAAGCTAATTCTGTCGAAATAGTTTTCTAATAAGTTTAGAAAACTCAAAAACCCCCGACTAAAAGTGCCCTTTCATAAAATATAGCTAAAAACAATCTTCTAATGAAATCCTTCTTCAAACGACGAAAACTAGATCTAAATCGGTCCATCCTTTTGAGAGTTACGATGCCATAGACATACACACGTCAAACTTATAACACAACTCTTTTTGTGTCTTAACAATCAATATTAACCAGACTTTTTTCGCTACGCTTGTCTTTGACTCGTTGACCTGGTCATAGACAAAGTCAAAAAGCCTTCCGATTACAAGTAATCATTTAATAAACTAAATAAACCGACTTCAAACTACGCAATTCGGTTACTTGGAAGACACATTTTCCAGCTATTTTGTTATAAAAACCAAAATACTGAACCAATTTTGAGAAAAATTGTATGGGACCCTTTCAAACAAAAAACATTTTTTCAAATCGGTCTAGTGAGGTTACTCTCAACTCATATAGAGATGCAAAGCAGAAGGACGCTGGATGCAAACCGGTTCTTTTGGCCTTTTTGGAAATCAATGGGAGAATCCTATGTTCAGCAGTGGACTTCTTGTGGCTGAGATGATGATGACAAAAAGGATATTTACATAATGTGTAACGAAATAAACCACACAAAAAAAAACACAAAACCACACTGACGGCTTTCATGCGGTCATTAGAAAAAAAGTGGCCTCACTGATCAGGCGAGTGCGGGGAAGCAGCAATACCATCCTGAAAGTTGTGTCAGAAGACCTCAATGCGCCTGTACTAAGGCATTTCATGCGGACAATGTTTCCGCCCGAAATACCTCGCAAGTACATGACGCATTGAGAGACTCGCTGAAATTTTGAATATTTTTTGTAAATGTAATTAGGATAAGTACTAACCGTAGCTTTTAAGCCCTTATATTTTGTTACTAACACTTTGGACCAAGAAGTCTTTAAATAAAATATTTTGAATTTGAATTTTTGAATTTGAAGTATCCATACTGTATCTTTTATTTCTCGATATAAGTATATATTTCAGAAGTAGAACAGTTGCGTTGGTACATTTACCTGTAAGTTAACAAATATTGGCAGGCATTAGGTACACAACACATTCAGCGGGTCTGCTTCTAGAAAGGTGGCCGTTGAATATTAAACACCTCTTACAATTTAAATTAACTGAAACACCGAAATAATTAAGGAGGGCTTCAGACAGCAAGAGCCCGATTATGAAAATTTCTTGTAAGATAAGCTTCTTGGGAAAATTTACCTAGGTATGGTCTAATTTCCTTCTCAGAAACTTGAATAGCTCTTGATATATTTAAGACGGTTCAACATGAGTTAGCTAGTTGAGTGATCTTATGTTGTCTTGTTGTTATGATGTATTATTCTGAGTTTTGCGTTGCCTTTGTGGTAGTCTCACCTAAGGCATAACTTTGGTTTAGCATAGCTTTACCTTACGTCTATGTTAAGCCTTTGTGATGTGTAAATAAATGAATATATCTATGATTAATAATTCAACTGATAAAGTAGGCACATTTTATCATAGTTACTAACTCATTTACTACAAAAATACAAGCTAGCAACAGTAGCAACTATGATATCTGGTGGTTCATACAGTTTGGATCTCTACTTCACCGCAGATCCTAACTGTAATCCTAATATTCTGGGAAATCCAGTTTAGCTCTACCATTGCTTGCGAAAACCGTGACAATAGTATGATGCCGCATTATCTACAACCGATGAGCAGTGAAATACTAGCCTCCTTACCGAAAAAGTTACTTAACTTTAAGAATCGTCTTAAATTATCTGTCTTCTTTCCGCAAGTGTCATTGCGTGTCAGTGAGAAATTGACAAAACATGTTAAGCAATGCTTAAAGTTATCTAACGTTTTTCGGTAAGGCCAATTGTGTGTAATACAAAACTATGTTTCATCAAATATATGGGTTCGCCCTTAGATGTCTTAAATTATCTGTCTTCTTTCCGCAAGTGTCATTGCGTGTCAGCGAGAAATTGACAAAATATGTTAAGCAATGCTTAAAGTTATCTAACGTTTTTCGGTAAGGCCAATTGTGTGTAATACAAAACTATGTTTCATCGAATATATGGGTTCGCCCTTAGATGTCTTAGGATATCGCCCATTAAGAATTATATTTAAACTTACTAATTTTTGACAATATTGTGAAAAGTTCTATATTTTCATTTTTCAGCAGTACTTAGCAACTCGTATTTTTTTGTCCGTAATAATAAATATAACAGGTTTTATCAAATTTTTAGACAGTTTAAAAATTTTCCACAACCGGACTTGAACCCGTACCATCCCAACCGCATTCAAGTCCCGTCAAATGTGGAACATTTTCAGCATATTTTCTACAAATTTGTAAATCATTAGTAAAAAAATAAAAATAATTGGTCCGTATAAAAAAAAACTAATATCAGAGGATTTGTTTGATGTTCAAACGTATATAAAATAAAAGCGATAAATCGTTAAGAACTGTTTCAATTAATTTCATGTATGCGGTTGGAATGAGATACGCACTATTCACGCTGTTTTACGATTATCGCTACTCGTAGTAAAATTATGTTTGTTTCGAAGCAGTTAATGATTTTTAAACATCTTATTTTCTTACTGGGACTGATTCTCAACTACATATCTCCAACGCAAATATATCACTTTGCTGTTGAACTTGTACAATATTATTTGATTTTTCTCCCAACATAAAGTTCAATTTCGAAAGTTCCGATAGGAAAGTCAAACGTGTACTTAAGTCGTAGAATAATTTATGACTATTATAACCAAACACAGTCATAAATACGGTAACAATCATTTGTTTTCTAGGTCCACGTTTGTTGTTAAATAGAATTTGACAGACGTTAGTCGTAGGCGTCTTTCTTCTGAGCGTGTAGGCTTAGTCCCACGTGGTCATAATTCTTTTGTTCCACTTTCTGGCATGCATGAGATCTGTTTGTATGCAAAAATCGGCTGCCTGTTATTTAACATTCCTCGTAACATGACCATTGTTTAGCCACTTATTTAAAATCAAGTAATTACAGTTGGTTTTGGTGTGATATTTTGTTTTGCAGAGTTCATTTGGGCACGTGATTCATCGTTTCATGAAGAATATTGCAAAAGACTGAAAACAAATCTAGATTTATCATATGGATTGCTAAATTGTGGAATACGCAATCTGGGTTTTTTACCCGACTGCGCAAGAAGGAAAAACATAACCAGAGTGTGTGCTTGCTCATCTCGTCACACAGTTGCCTTAAAAATACTCTCGTTTACATTTATTAAAACCACTTTAGGAGTAATTTCAATGTGAGCGTAAACTTTAAAAAATAGAAAATGAAATGAGTCATCATCGATTTAAAAAAGAATAAAGTATGCAGCAGACAAAATTATTCATTCGAATATAAAAGATCAGGTAGCCCTTATCGTAGAGTAGGAGAATTTAAAATCGATTTGAAATGAGAATCGTGTTGGATTGTTTCTATACAGAGGCTTGAGCGACCTTTTCTCAGTGATCGTTATCATATGCAGTCATCGGTGGACCAAAGCGACAATACTATCGAATCTCTTTGCTATCGATATGGAAATATATAATGCAACCATATTGCCTTTAGAATTGAATGAGGGAGCTAGTGTCGTAGTATCTGAGCAAAATAGACAAAATCCGATTGTAATTTATAGTTCTTCGTTTGGCCAGATTCTTGGATAAATTAGTCGAGCTATCCCGACCGAAGCATTCCTTACCTTTGTGTACTTATGTTGATGAGGTGGGCGAAACTCCATTGATATACAATCGATGTTATTGTTAATATTATGGGGTGGACTCGGTTTTAAAAGGCAATTTATTCTGACCGATGGGACATCAGATACTGCTTTGTCATTCTCGTTCATATTTGTTGGACATAATACTCCGTCGGAAAATATCAATACGTAGACGACTCTGACATCGATTGTTGCGTTTATCTTAAGTCATACTCATCCTGTAACTTCATTGACATTTGAGATTATAATAACCTAAAGATTATCATTGTTTGTTTGAGCATTGCACCGTCACGCATCTGTTTCTGTAGGCAAATATTGAACCATATAAAAACGTATATAAGCAGCAAATAAATATAGATCATAGTGATAGTTAAGATTTGTCAGTTTATTCATCTACCGCCTATTATTTTAATAAAAACGTTTCGTAAATAATGTATTCTTTTGCGAGGGTAAATCTTGGTAATGCTTTTCAGTGTTTTTCCATTAAAAGATAAAAACGAACCACAATGTGTACTACCAATCGATAAAACCTAAGATTATATTGTATTTTTTTTTTTATCAGCCCTGTTTGTACAAACTGTCCCACTGCTGGGAACGGGCCATCTTCTCATTGTGAGAATATCATATATTGAATATACGTTGACAAAGCATTCTAAATCTAAATCGAAGTACCCACATACAATTCGATGAAGTGTCTCAAATATATTTTATTTTCACTCGAATCTGTCTAGACCACTTTTTAAAACACAAAATCGCCTTCAAAGAGCGTAAAGCAAATCAATAAATCCTCATCAAAAGGTCGCTCCTACGCGTTAATTTAAGAGCGAGCTATTAAATTTCAAAAACCCTTTTAGTCCCTTCAGTCTATCGTTACGATAACCACAATAATCCTTGCCCATAAAATTGGTATTTACCCAAATTAAACTCGGTACGTAATTGATACAAATGGTTGTTTCTAGTTAAATGTAATTGAAGACAGTGGCAAGTGCAACGGAGCAGGCGTAATTTCAAACCTATTGTTCTGGAGATAGATAAATTCTTCAATTATCGTGGCTGACTTGATGGAGATGGATAAAGATAGTAGAGATGTTAATAACAGCTGATGAACAGTGCGCAGTGTGTGTTTTAGCATATTTTGTGAATTGCAATCAACGCCAGACGTTTCATTTCATCTGGCTTACTGGTGTTGCATTCCATAATTTTACTTGACATCTGATACTAAAACAGTACCCATTTTATTTTTATTTTATTGTAAACAAAGCTGGGAACGCATGTTATCTGAAATTTAGCAGTGGTTTAGTCCATAATGATAAGTCTAATAATGCAACTAGCATTTTTTTAAAGAACAGTTGAGAAAATAAACACAGATAGATTTTCTACTTGGTAGCAGCTCCTTCGGATAGATAGATAAGGTCATTCGGGCACCAAAAAGTACTTTAAAAAAAAAAAAAAGTACCTTATCATTATGATGATGGTAATGTCTTTCTTGATGTGACCGTCTGACGATGAATCTTGTCAAATCCGGTGGTATGATTGTATGTAGTTGGCAAAGCCAAAAGACTGGCTTTGTGACACAGTTGGTAGTCTACCTGCTAAGTTGTAGGTCGTAGGTTCGATCCCCACCCAGAGCAAACATTTGTGTGATGAGCATGGATGTTTGTTCTGGGTCTGGGTGTTTCTATGTATCATATGTATATATTCACAAAAAAAGTATGTGTGTGAAATGTTCACAAATATTTATTTATTTTGACCCGTTACAGTCATATTGTATGTATAGATTTTGTTTTAAAGTTTCCTCAAAATATTCTCCTTTAACGATAAGGTCTCAAGGTCTTTGTTAGTATTGGAACTCGTATCTTCCTGCATAGAAATCCAATACGCAACTGTCTGAACTATTCATTGCTTCCATAATTATAATTAAATTCCTTTTTACGAAAATCTCAATTAGGCAAAGTAAAGTATTAATTCTTATATTCAAATTAATGGAACAAAAGTACAGTACCTACAGGAAGTAAACTACTTTGGACTTGTAAATGAACAAAATATTACCCACTATGTGTCATACTATCGTAGGTCAATGCAAATTTTCAGCTGAGCTTTTCAGTTGAAATACACATTGAGCGCTGCCAACAAACTTAATTAGTTATTCAACTGTCAATGTTACATTTTTATTCAAAATAAGTAGTTGCAATTGCTTGCTGCTGCAGTCGAAATTGCTTTCATTAACATACAATATTACCGAACGAGCGAATCTATACTGTTTCCAATTGCAAAGTAAATTCATTTAAACAGTTTCTACCAGTTACTCGTACGTTGACTTATATAAAAACTTTTAATTAAACACTGCTTACAATTTTACTGCCAGACTCGTCTGTACCTTCACCTGGACTGTATTCTATATTCAAACCACGATTAGCTGCCCGTTATTTTGTATGTAAGAAATCCAATAACATTTGTGTAAAAGCGACATTCTAAATAGTTATCATTGTTTTGGGCAATCAAAAGCGTTGTAAATTCATTTAAATCGACCATCAGTTAGCGTTTCCGATCGATATTGAATTTTAACTTACAAGCACCCTGCTGCGTAACAGCATTCAGAGATAGCCACATAGCGTTAGTTTTTTAAGTTTGTCGCGTTAAATTGCTATTTAGTTGGTAAATACGTGGTCGTTGTAACAGTTAGATATCCATTGGTGGTTATTTATCGTGATTTTGTATGCTATTTACATCGGGAGGTGAAATTGAATTTTCGAAATCGTGTACCGAATTTCAATTTTGAGACATCGATTAGAACTATTGCTTTGACAGGTCATCGAAATTTATAAAATAGATAAGTTATTTTTTATTTTTAAAAGCTTTTATTCTACTTGCCCTGTTAGTATGTGTGGGACAAATCTTGCGAGTTAAATTAGAACCACTTCTTGTCGTTAAAGGTTGAAATTTGGTTTACTTACGTAACTTCGGTGACAATGCAATAATATGGTACCATGAAGCTGGTCTCAAGATGGCGTCGGAAGGTGGCTATCGGAACTCCTAAACTAAACGAGATAAAACCGTCGAGTTTGGACTCGTTTGAATAGTCTTGACAAGCACTCTTTTTTTAGTCTAGTCTAAATAAAATATTAATAATATTTTTTTTTTAAGCAAGCTTTTATTTAAATGCTCTAAAACGAAGAAAATAAATTTTATATTGATATAAATAAAAGCTTGTCGCGAGATTTCAAACAACAGCGTACCTATCTACTAAGTAATATTTAATTCCAACAAAAGACTTAGACGCGTTCTTAACATTTGCTTAGATTTAAAGTAGGTTTATTCTTTTGAAAAAAAAAATATGTTTGTGTTCTCGCGACAAGCTTTTATTTATATCAATATAAAATTTATTTTCTTATTAGAAATAATTTTGGATAGCAACCCTCATCATTTATTTCTGATCAACATTTCTCTGAATAATAACATTCCCTGAAAACTAATAAAGGGAAACACAACAAAAACATATCTATTTAATATCAGAAAACAGTTCTGCCCTTTTCACAGTCCGTTGGTTCTTCGCAACTCGTATGTCATATTAGTATCAAACATGGAAAGCAAAAATATTATCATCCCGTGGCGTATCCCATTCCTGATTCCACTATCATATTAGTTGTCCTTTTCTGGACATGTCGCTGATTTAGTGTTGCCAGTTAGAAACTTTTGTAATAAATAAACCTTATTTGCTCCGACGTCAAACTCCATGCGCCACAAGTATCTCAATGGACAATGTAGGGGAGATGTATCGGTCTTGCCAGAACGTAAGCTTGTTACATTTTAGCTCAGTATTTTAAGCTTTTTAGTATTAGTAAATATGTATAATATGATGACAGATTTTTTATGAATTTAAACACTTTAATTTCAACGATTTTTTATCGTTATTATCATTTAAGCTAGTTAGAATGAATTTCAAAGTTTTCATCTGAAACTATTGTTAATTATCTCCCAAATTAAAGACTAATTGTAAAAACTAAACTTAAATTTATGATTAATTGTAGAAATTCGTAATTATCACATTATTTACTACTAGCTAGACGAAGATTGTGTATAGTAGGGTAATGACATTTACGGCCTTACCGAAAAACGTTACTTAACTTTGATCAACATCTTAAATTCTCTGTCTTCTTTCCGCAAGTGTCATTACGTTTCAGCGAGTGGACAAAATCTGTTAACATTGCTTAAAGTTAAGTAACGTTTTTTGGGAAGGCGGTTATAGTGCTAGTAACATTCAAAATTCCGTTCATAAGTTAAGCCGTTCATCTATCTATCACAATCTGCGAGGTAACTCTTATAGCGATGCAAAGTTGGCTCAGCGCCCGTTATTATCTTGCTTTTTCTGTAATTAAGAATTCGAAACAAAAGTTCAAATGAGTCTACTTTAAATTGTGATATTTTTAATAGCTTCAACTTTTGTGTCACTCTCTTAATTGCAAAAAAAAAAGCAAGATAAAAACGAGCGCTGAGTGACTTTGCATCCATAGACTTTTGGCATCGCTATACGAGTGTATGAGTGTACGGGTGCTGTGCATGACCATCACGTTTATTTACTGTCTTTGACATACACGTGAGCTTTCGAATGATGTTTTAAGTGAGCACGCCTATTAGTCATATTTTGTGCTAAATTTTGCTTACATATTGTACTCAGCCCCGGATTAACGATTTTTTCGAACCGGGGCAGAAACTTGACGGTGGCACCCCTCTCGCTAGCGCTTAAAATAACTTACTATAATTATCTATATGGCGCCTTTTTCTTAAAAGTTAACGGTGAGTCAACCAAGCTTTCGTATTCTAGGCGCTTTGTGGAGCAAGTTATTTTATTTTTAATCATATTAATTATGATTTTTGCGCCCCTGAAAATGTCGCCCGGGACGGGTATCCCGGTTTGCCCCCCCCCCCCCCCTCTAGCTGTGGAAAGTTGCTTCACTTAGCTAGAGGCGACTAGCATTCTAAGCCTATAACTTCTATGTCTACGCATTTAAGCATTTTTACAAATGTTACATACGTCTAGATACTTAATCAGTCTACAGACACTGAAAAGAAAAAAACAAATAGGTAATATTTGCTGTTTATTTATTTTTTTACAAAATATATATGGATAGCTTGTAACTAACATAGAAGTTTTTATTCTGTGTGAACCTAAAGCAACTCAACAAAATCTAGACTAACTAACGTACTGGCTTACAATACGATACGTCGGTTTTTGCGTCCCTACTACATAAATTTGTCCCTTGGCCCGGAACACAACATATTCAGGGACCTTTATGAGTACGGTGGCCCGATGTAGGTTAAACTTGGCAATTTATCTCTTTTAATCGTAGCATAATGAACTTTGTTCGTTCAACAGTGAACACGAGCATTTCGATTGTTTAACCAGTCCGAAATGACTTTTGTCGTCATTGCGATAAAATCGGAATTTACTTTGCGATCTTCTTTTGTTTCAGTAACGTATGTTTGTTTTTCATTTGTGTATTTTTGTGTAAGTTTGAAAGTTAAGCAATTGTTTGTTTTCTTTTATTTCTGACGTCGTACATTTTGACAGCTTTTATATCCTGTATTTACAATACATTGAAAATAAAAAAAAAACACGAAATCCGAATGTAAGAAAAACCAAAAGCTTACCCACCTACTAGCTGCGAAATAGACAACAAGTTCTGCCGTAGTAGTTAGTTATTTTTAAGTAGTAAATTTTTTGCAACCTATGTATACATGTGTGTGATGTTTATTATAAGGCAAATGACATGATTATCTCTACAGACACTAATTTTAAATCGTTTTCTAACGTCTACCAACTCACATACGCGAAATCAAATTAATTTCCTTGTTTGTTTCACACGTCGTTTATTAAAAATAAAATATTAATAAAAAATAATCGGCCAAGTGCGAGTCGGACTCGCGCACGAAGGGTTCCGTACTATCATCTATAATAGTACAAAGTTTAGTTCTATTTATAAAATAACGAGAAATCAACGAAATTCCAAGTAGTAAATTGCAAACTTATAGGTAGGTTTTCGATACACATTCGGGCAGCATAACGACGCTCGCGCGAATACGCGCGGCTATGGCTCGCTCCGTGATGTTACCTCCCCCGCTACCCCGCTAAACCGGCGCTCGCACCGCGTTTAGATGCACGGATTATTTTCATTTTGTGAGTTTTTATGTATTAGATTAGGTATTTATTTTTATAGTTAATATATTTCTAAATATTTACTCACAAATATTCAAGTTTCTACCTGTTAATTAAGATCGAGTAAAAATTGCTTTAAAATTACGTTTGTTGTATAGGAGCCCCCCTTTAATATTTACTTTATTGTTATTTAATTATTTATTTTGATACTAATATACAAATAAATATTCTGTGAAAATTTGAAGCGTCTACCTGTTACCGTTTTTAATATTGAGCAAAAAAATACGAAAAAAACACGTTTAATGTATGGGGACCCCCCTTAATTTTTAATTTTTTTAAATTTTTAGTATTTGTTGTTATAGCGGCAACGGAAATACATCATTTGTGAAAATTTCAGCTTTCTAGCTATCACGGTTTATGAGATACAGCCTGGAGACAGACAGACAGACAGACAGACAGACAGACAGACAGACAGACAGCGAAGTCTTAGTAATAGGGTCCCGTTTTTACCCTTTGGGTACGGAACCCTAAAAAACAAGCTTTTATCTAAAAGGAAGAAATTAAATTTTAAATGCAATCAAACCCACCATTTTATATTATATAATAAATAAATATATGTATAATATTTTATGTACTAGAATAAAAAAGAGTGCTTGTCAAGACTATTCAAACGAGTCCAAACTCGACGGTTTTATCTCGTTTAGTTTAGGAGTTCTTATGGCCACCTTCCGACGCCATCTTGAGACCCTGGATATCACGTAACACAAGACTGCTTGTCAATACTATTCAAACGAGTCCAAACTCGACGGTTTTATCTTGTTTAGTTTAGGAGTTCCTATGGCCACCTTCCGATGTCATCTTGAGACCAGCTTCATGGTACCATATTATTGCATTGTCACCGAAGTTACCAAATTTCAACCTAATCTAATGACAGGAAATGGTTCTAATTTAACTCGCAAGATTTGTCTCATACTAACAGGGCAAGTTAAATAAAAGCTAGTGAACACCCCACTCGCCTCGCTCATTAGCTTAAAATATAGTTTTAATGAAACTATACGGTTGAGCATAAATCTAAGATACCAAAACATAATGGCCCTTACCGAAAAACGGTACTTAACTTTAACCAACGTCTTCAATTCTCTGTCTTCTTTCTGCGAGTGTCATTACGTGTCAGCGAGATGTTGACAAAATATGTTAAGCATTGCTTAAAGTTAAGTACCGTTTGTCGGTAAGTCCGAATAAGTTGTTTAAAATAACTTCCGTAATACAGTAGACAGTTATTCTTTTTTCTACGAAGAGTATCTCACTGTGCCAAGTGCCAACAGTGCCAACTAAAACTCGACTGCCAGTTACGTTACCCTACTTTCAAAAATGTATTAGTAGTTTTATAAAAAGTATCCTAACTTCATATTGGGTACGCTATTTTAAAATAACTTTTGTATTTCAAATCTAATATATCGCATTTAAGTGAAGTATAGAATGTTATGGCTAGTGTGTTTTTTTCTAATTGTTAGTATATTTCAATTATAATATTTTGTGTGACTTAAGGTGCTGTTCCGACCTATGCTTACAGACTGAAACAGAAATCTGTAAGTACGGCATTACTATACCTTTTATTATTATTATACCTTTATAAAACGAATAAAATTGACATGATTGTTTTTGAAATCAAGAGATTCCATAATAAAATATGTATATTAAATTATAGTTTGTTGTAAACAGGCGTCAATAAATTTCGCTCGAATAAAACAACAAAAATACGCCTTAACACGCACCTTCGATGCATGAAATAAAAATTGAAAACATTTGAGTTTTCCTTCATGAAAAGCATTAGCTATTTACATGTTGAAATATAATGTAGGTACATAATTGTACAAATTCCACGAATGATTTTGTGAATATGGTAGCTATTGGAATATAGATTCTTTAGGGTTCACGCTTGTGTAGCTTATATTGTGTAGTAGCTTGTTGGTAGCTTCAAAAATTAGTTTAAATTGGGTTTCAACATCCCCTATAATTTCGTGTATGACATATGTCAAAGAAACTGGTACCTATTTCTGAGGAAGGTCTGGTTTGAGGTTTCTTTGAGGTTTGAGGGAGACTCAGGATTCGGATTCCGTTGTTGAAATTGTTTTGGGTGTTTATATGTATCATATGTATGTACCTATGTATTTACAATAAAAAAAGTATATATGTATTCTATCAGCCTATCTGATGGTCCTCATAGTACGAGTACAAGCTTTACTTAATTTGAGGCTAGATGGTGTTGTGTGAAAATGTCCTACAATATTTATTTATTTAATTTAAAATGTTAATTACTGTTATTTCTTTAATATGTTAGTTTCATATACTAAAATCTCACTTTATAAAACGGTTCCAAGCATAAAACTAGCACTAAACTAGCTCGCAGCAGAACATTTAATGAAAATCATAAGTTTGTATCAGAAGTTCGCAAGCGTCTGCTTTGCCGACAAACTTGAGTTAGACCATAATTTGCTGACGAGCTACTCGCAAACTTGGTTTGCCATTTCGACGGCCACGCTGCATCACTTTATTTTTCAAATGCGAGCAGCATGTTGGAGAAATCTTATGTGTAGACGGAGCAAAGATACCATCGTCTAATCATTTCCACAAAACCTAAAACATTGAATTCACATTTTGTGAAATGTGCTCAGATATCTTCTAGATCGACCTCTTCTAGCCGATACACTTGACCTAATTTGATGGGCGAGATGTTGTTAGATTCGTCTCTGTCACTCCCTGAGTATTATATATAGTTATATTTTTTGTAATAATTAAAATAATAATAATATAAAAGTAATATATATATTAATTATAATAATATTACAGCTCTCGTAAAAAATGTGCTTTTTCGTAACAAATAAGTGATCTAACAAAAATCATTCTAGGAAAGTTAATTTGAATACATTTTACACTAACTTTGCATATACTTTCTCACAAAAAAATACCCCACAGCATATCAAGCGCAAGTTACAATACAAAAACCGTTCTTATGCAGTCGGTTATTTTGTTTAATATGTACCTATATAATAATAAAATATATATATGTACATAATACATATACTTGTTTTAAATTACATTAATTTTATTGTAAGTTTATGGTTACAAATTACAATTTAGTGGCAAAAATAGCCGCTACACAAGTTGTATGTTATTGTTTATTAATGGTTTTTCAAAGTGTATATCTTCATTGGTAAGCTCCTGTCTGGGCTCCCGCGCACGGATCACCCCGTAAGCACGATCTACAAACAGTTGGACCGTTTGCAAATTTTATTTGCACTAAACTGTTTACAGTTGATAAAAATAATATCTCACAGCACAGTGGGGTTACTCTCAACTCTTATAGCGATGCAGAGTTCGCTCAGCAACCGTTTTATCTTGCTTTTAATGTGAAACGAAAGTTCAAATGAGCCTAGTTTAAATTGTGTTTTTTTTTAAATCGCTTCAACTTTTTTATCACTATCTTAATTGCAGAAAAAGCAACATCAAAACGAGCGCTGAGCGAACTTTGCATCGCTATCAAAGTTGAGATTACGGCTGCTGGGCATTAAAGAAACTTGCTTACACGTTGTGTATTAAAAAAAACACACTCGTCCAGACAAAATGAGATAAATGATATGTACCCTAAAACATTAAAAAGACTATTTTCTATCTGATAGTTACTAAAAAAACGAAATCGAATAATATTTAAAGTTACGTCATCTAGGCAACTGAATTTCGCAACAAGTTATCAATAAGGGATTTTACTTCTTTCAGATGCAACAGTGTTTTTTCTTAATTCGCCATTAATTGCAAATCAGGATATAATCCTTTATTGCAACTGAGTTTAACAACCAGATGCGACTAAAGAGATTCTGCTCTTTGTACACAACTTTTTGGATATCAACAAATAATTTTATTACCTATTAGACTTTGAATACGAAGGCTGGAAATCATTTGTAGTTTTATCACAGAGTTTTATATAAAAAATATTAGCTACCAAATAATACCAAAATCTTTTATATGTAACATAAAGGAACATTAAAGCGACAAAAGCTTTAAGAGACACTGAAATCTCTCTTAATACGGACCACATAAGATTAAGTTTAAATAATAAACAAGTTACATTTTCCAAAGAGCTTGTAAATCCTCTTGTGGCCTAGAAAATGTTTCAAATAATCCGACTTATCTAAGATTATACCCAGTTTCCTTCTTCCTCATAATATAACCTGGCAAGTTACAAAAACTTTTGTAAGTGGGTTGTAAGTTTGGGTTAATACACTAGCGCGCGCAAGCCTTTATTGTAAGTACCTATTCCTGTAGCATTAGTATACATATGCACATTGAATTAGTGTGTGTGCGAGAAGGTGTGAGCTTGTGTCACTCACACGTACATACATACACTAGGAAGTTTACTTATATTTTAACTAATACTAGCTGCGCCTTCGGTTTTTTAATAATTGAAGATGTAAAATAGATGATATTGAAATTAATATAGGTAGCTAGTGTCTTTTTCAAAGTTTCAGATAACTTTGTACCATATTTCATCGTTTTCTGTTCAGTCGTTTAGTAAGACTATAGTCTAACTCTCAATAGACAAGTTAAATTGCTTTTCATGATCATCTTTTCAGCCACCAGAAGTCCCCTGCTGGATATAAGCCTCTCCCATAGATTTCCAAAAAGATCGGTTAGAAGCGGCCTGTGAATAATTTTGACAAGTACATCCGTCGTAAAACGCGACTAACAACCGAGTTGGTGATCATATAATAGCAATATCATTGTATAAGGAGTTAATCGAAGAAAAAGTTCTGTAACACAAATAATTGATTCGATAACTCGCCGCCGCCGTCACGGAAGTCTCAGTTCTATTTAAGTTTCCTAAAAGGAAATGAAAGGAAATCAGGCCCCGCGTCGTCGCAGCCTTTATCGAAACTTAACGGGAGTATTTCTTAGAACACGGGGCAAAAGTCTTTACTGAATGGTCTTTAAAATTAAATATATTGAGTTCCTTTTAAAAATTAGGTACAATTCATTTTATTTTATAAATACAGACAAAGCCGTCTGTATTTATACGTCTGTGCCGTCTTTCCAATCCATGCATGGTTGCCTGGAAGAGATCGCTCTAAGCGATAAGGCCGCCAATTAAAAGCCTAGCCATAATCTTATTTTTTTATGTATCTTTTTCCGTGTATACTGTGGTCTTTTAATAAAAAGTTATCTATCTATCTATAACTACAGATATAAAAGCAAAATTAGCACTATCTCTGTCTCTCTCTGTTGGTTACCTTTACACGCTCAAATAGACATAGCATTGTTTTTCTTTTAATCAACGCATACGCGACATCCAGTAAAACCGCAATATGCAGTAAACACCACACACAATCATCATTCATCATCATTTACGAAATTATTGAAACACAACATAGAAATCAATGTAACCATCACGTTATGATTCCATTGATTTAAATTGTTACTATTGCCAACTTCAAATCCCACCCAAACAAAAGTAACAGAGATGATGTAACCACTGTAACAATAACGCTGATAATACCAATTTCAATGCAGCGGAGGCGTGAGCTTATTATCCTGTCACATACACTCGACACATTGTCGAGGACATTCGATTCTATAGAAAATATGAGACGTTGTATGGGGTAAGGGAATTAACTACTACAGCGGTACGTGCAATGGGGTAATCGATGGTAAGCTGAGCTGATATACTTTATAAATATAAAGTATATCAGCGTTATGTAGGATTATAATTAGTCTATACTGATTTTCTCATGCTTGACACCCTTTTAGACTCCTTGCTTTCATTTATAGATTTATACTTTTATAGAGCAGAATATTTTTTTAATGAAATGGTCCAGTCAAGGATTTGAATTGAGAAGTGCCTGATATTGAGCCAATAAAAAGGAGATTATCATGTTATCAAACAGAGTGATGACAGGTAAAAGGTGAGTATATCGGTATTTTTATCGGGTCACCAACTATTTTTGAGGTCGGTGTCAGGACCAGTCTTGACCGACCTATATGTCATGATCATACAATAGGATTATATCCTGTAAATATAGTCTTAAATTTCTCGATACAAATCGAATTAAAAAAAATATTAAATTGTTACAATTAGCTAATTCACACAACTCACGTTAAACTATGAACACTAATTATGTACAACTTCTATTATAAGTGTGTTTAAAAAAATACAAAACACGTCTACGTTTTTTAATAGATTATTACTACATATTTGCATCTATCTGTAACATATAGGTTAATACAATAGCTAATACTAATATGCAAGGCAACACACTTCGAATATTTCACAAAACCTGTGTATTTAAATACACAACGCTGCGCACACCCTAACTACAACAGGGATCCCCAGACATAATTTCAGTAACCCCTAATTAATTAATCACCATTGTCTGAGACCGGGGAGACATAATTGATATTTGAAGGGACCTCCCGTAGACGTTAATTTTGTGTCTCGAAACAAGAACGGTGTTTTCTTTTCTGTCGATCTCATGTCATAAGGCGGAAGACAGTGTTAATAAAATGAGTGCTCAATAATTGAAATTGAAATCAACAAGCAGAAGTGAGGTGAATTTAAAACTTTATCAGGTTGTTTAATGTTATTATGTTGTTGTTGTTGTTTTATATTCACTTGTAATGTATTGAGAATTATTTGTATTAAGACTGTAATAGTTAAACCTATATGCCACTTCATGGCGTTGTCCGCTGGTTATAATGGTTTTAATACACTGTGCAGTAAACTTAATTATATAAATATATATACTTTTGGCCTATATTCTGCAGTTCTTTAGGCTGAGATGATGATGATGATGGCCACATAATTTATATAATTATATTGAGTTTTGTATATTTCTTATTATTTTGATTTTTAGATTTTGCCATGAACGTCTCGTTCTCATGGATTGCCACTATAATTTCCTGTGTCAGTGTTAATAGACCACCTAGAGTCCTAGATGACACCTATATTCCAAGCACTTTTTAAATTCATCATTCAAACATCTGCCCGACATGAAGCCGTTTGGCTTGATTAGATGATTACTAGGTAACACTATCGAGCCAAACTACATCACCACCAAATTACATCCAGTTAATTTACTATGGTGATTCTAATAAATTAAACAGTAATACATAAAGGAAGTAATATTCCCGCGGGTCTTTTGCAGTATAATATGAAAGACCGCCCAATATCATAAAAAGTATCAATTAAAATGTATTTGTACCCCAAACAAAGGCCTGAAATTGTCAATCACCTAATTAATAAATCAGGAATTGCCTGGGCAAACAGTGTCGGCACGGCATGCTCTCGCTTCCACTGACACGCAAGCTGTGGCGGCGACATGGAAAATCGAAAGCAGTTAGATTTCCTTACCATAAATAATTTTAAATGTGACTAATTCATTACTTTCAGCATATTTAGCATTTGCTCATGATGGACATAAAAACAATACAAAACATATATCTTCTAGCTAATACTCCTTCTTCTGTCCGCTTCTAAGTCTCCATGCCTTGTTTAAGTTATCGATACTGACAAGAATGCCAGCAGAAATCTATGTATTAAAATAAATAAATATTTGAGTTTTCGCAAAATGCCACCTAATTAGATAAATCCAGAAAATAGAGGTTTTAGCTATTAAATATCCTATGCCTATTGTGTTTTTTTTTACTATTACTACTTATAACAGTACATATTATTGGTACTGCTGCCGCTTCTTTTAGCCAGTTAACATGAAGCTATTCCAAGTTTTCATAATCTATGGTGATCATCCATCTAAACCGACAAAATCTGTAGTCATACCAACATTCCCGCTAATTATTAGTTGTGAGTACTTAATCGTTTTTGTATAACTATACACAGGTTGAGCGTGCATTTTACAGGTGACGAAATAGTTATTATATAACTTACATGAAAGAAATGTAAAGCCTAAAAATTTAGATTTTCGAGAATATCTGACTCCAGCGAGACAAGTAAAGATGTCTTATGATTCCGTTGGTCGCGGCCAACTGAGTTGATGTCGCAACGAGGCTCATGCACGCTTGAGATATTTGATGTCTAAGTAAGTATATGTGCACTAGACTTTTTACCATTTTTTTTTATGAGTCTACGGTTAAGAAATAACGAGGTTATTGAAGCTTTCTTTTTGCCTTGTTAAATACGCGACCGCTTTGCAGTTAAGGTAAATGATGTCATAAACATGACGTTTAATACGTGGCCACTTTGCGATGATGGTCAATGATGTCATAAAACCACACTCACTCTTCACTATTCGCTGTTAACTGTAAAAATATATATATAGTAAAATATATAAATATATACGTAGAAAACAAAAATACACGAACAAAACCGCATATCGCAGCTGGTAATGTAATATTTTTTATTTACTCCGTAATCCCGACTCATCACACCGTTCTGCTTTAGTGGGCAATAATACCTAATGGATTAGCCATTTGTGTGATTAGTATCGTCAATAAATAACGACGCTCTACAGTTGGATATAAAAGGTGTACGGCGAAAATAGTGACCTTGTATAGGCAATAGTTAATAATTTACTTTAATACTAGCTGCGCCTCGTGGTTTTACCCGCGTAGTGACCAAAATGACATAACGTAGTCTATGTCCTTCTCCAGGTCCTAAAAAACCTCTGACAAATTCGTTTTATCAATAACATCCAGTATATTTTTATTTAACTGGCTTCATTAAAATTTCTTACCAGGGAATTGTGCGTAGTACGTATAAATCTTTGTTTCTTAGTATTCTTTTTCCACCTAGCAAACTACCAGTTCTTTGGTCGAATGATATAGACAGTGGGATAAGACTGACACAGGACCGTGAAAAGTGGCACGCTAAAGAGGAGACCTTTTTTAGGGTTCCGTACCCAAAGGGTAAAAACGGGACCCTATTACTGAGACTCCGCTGTCTGTCCGTCCGTCCGTCCATCTGTCACCAGGCTGTATCTCATGAACCGTGATAGTTAGACAGTTGAAATTTTCACAAATGATGTATTTCTGTTGCCGCTATAACAACAAATACTAAAAAACAGAATAAAATAAATATTTAAGGGGGCTCCCATACAACAAACGTGTTTTTTTTTGCTCGTTTTTGCTCGATATTGATAACGGCAACAGGTAGACGCTTGAAATATTCACAGAATATAGAGTTATATTATTCACTTTACAAATAAATAATTAAATAAAATACGTAATTCTTTAAATCTTGCAGTTTAATTATTATAGTTCAAAAAGTCCACCCTGACTGTATCCGACGCAAAGGTGCCCATGACACTCGCCGCATTACCTTGTTGAATAGCGATGGACAGCCTTTGCATCATGTAAAATCCGGAGCGAGGGTCGCCACAAATCTCCTTTATCCGCTGCCCCAACTCCAAAACCAAGCTTTTGGCTTCAGCGCCCCTGCTGCCCATGGTCTCCACGGCGATATGGGTACAAAATGATACCATGTCATTAGCGCCACGTACTTCTCACGCTTTATACTCGCAGCAACTTCTGCGGCAGCTGCTGGCGACCGGATGGATCCGTCCGTCCGTCCGTCCATCCGTCTGTCACCAGGCTGAATCTCATGAACCGTGATAGTTAGAGAGTTGAAATTTTCACACATGTTGTATTTCTGATGTAATATTTAAGGGGGCTCGCATACAACAAACATGATTGTTTTGCCGTTATTATAGATAATGGTACAGAACCCTTCGTTCGCGAGCCAGACTCGCACTTAGCCGGTTTTATTATAGATAATGGTACGGAACCCTTCGTGCGCGAGTCCGACTTGCACTTGGCTGGTTTTATTTTATTATTCGAACTTTAGCGAGCCAAATGGGCTCTGACAGCCCCAGCTAGTCACTGCGACCTTTGCTGATCTATTGTAACATAAGAGGAGACCTTACTTTGTAGTGGATAGAGATTGGTCGTTGATGATGATGCCGACGATAAATTTTTGTAAATAACCATTGTTTCAATAACTCTTAACTATTTACATAAAGGGTGGTGCCTACATGCTGTTTGTCTGTCACGAGTATACTAATTAACCTGAGCAAACATTTATAAACATTGTTGTATCCAAATTGGAGGCAAAAGTCAACATTGTACATAATTTATTGTCCTGATTTTGTTGAGACGGTGCTGTAATAAATGCAGAGTTAAATTCTCCTCTGTAAAATATTTTACGAGTTACTCACGTTTATTTTTGAGTCGAAATATCCGACTACAGTCAAAGCATGCTGCTGAATTTCTAATTTCCACAAAATTCCTTGACTGAGGTATACTGCGCTGGAAGAGAAACTGTAAAAATCACATTAAAAGACATAGTTATACGCTTCTGCCGAAAGATGGTGATTTTATTTCAAACAAGTAAATCCAAGTATCAGCTGGAAGCTTTAGAATCAGTGGGCCGGCGAGCTGTGAGGTTAATCGGTGACAATAAACTAGCTGCCAAGAAACTACTTAGTCTCGAGCACCACCGTAAAGAAGCATGTCTGTCTATTTTCTACAGAATAAATTTCGGGGAATGTGCACAAGAGCTTCACGACCTAATTCCACCCTCCCCATTTCACTACAGGACTAGCAGAAAGTCGGCGAATTACCATTTCTCGTTGAAATGCCAAAAATCCGCACTCAGCGATATCGATCCACATTCCTGTTGCGTACTGCACAAGAATGGAATTCTTTGCCGCCATCTCTGTTTCCTGAGACCTACAATCTTGGAATTTTCAAGGCTAGAGTGAATAGATATCTTCTAGATCGACGAGCTGCATCCTCGGCCACACGGTCGCTTAACATCAGGCGAGTTGGTGGTCAATCGTAGATCTATAATATATAAAAAAACATTACTTACGCTTTAATAATATATTATACATATATTTTATAAATATATTTTTTACCGACTACACAAAAGAGTTTCTCATTTTGATTGTATTATTATGTTTGTTACCGCATAACTCTGTCATTTATAAACCGGTTTTGGAAAACACTTTTTTGTTTTCTCTTTCCCATAGAAATTTCATCAAAATCGGCTTAGTAGTTAGGAATTTTGAAACAAAATTCCTTATTTTAAAGTCAGTTGTTTCAGTTTTTAGGGTTCCGTACCCAAAGGGTAAAACGGGACCGTATTACTGAGACTTCGCTGTCTGTCCGTCCGTCCGTCCGTCCGTCTGTCACCAGGCTGTATCTCATGAACCGTGATAGTTAGAGAGTTGAAATTTTCACAGATGATGTATTTCTATTGCCGCTATAACAACAAATACTAAAAACAGAATAAAATAAATATCTAGGGGGGCTCCCATACAACAAACGTGATTTTTTGCTCGATATTGATAACGGCAACAGGTAGACGCTTAACATATTCACAGAGTATTGAGTTATATTATTAACTTTAAAAATAAATAGTTAAATTAAAATAAAATTATTATTTAAGGGGGCTCCTATACAACAGGCATAATTTTTTGCCGTTTTTATAGATAATGGTAAGGAACCCTTCCTGCGCGAGTCCAACTCGCACTTGGCCGGTTTTATTAAACTACATATGTATATTAATTATTGATCTTACAACCTAACAATTTTCATAAGATTTTCTTGGATTTGTCTCTGTTGTTCAAGTACCTAATCAAAGATTTTGTATATTATAAAGTATTATTTGAATTTAACGATCGGAAAAAATAGACAGATAATAAAAACAGGCTAGATATTGCCGTCGTGTATTTATTTTCTTTTAATAATATTAACTTTTAAACACAACATTTTTCTACTCAAAGACAGGTCTTATGAACCATCCAACTTGAGGACTAACCATAAACGCCACTCTTACTTTACATTCCACTAAGTAGACCACTTTCAAAAGTCCAAATTATAATTAAACCTTACAAAGTCTCCAGGAATAAAATTAGTATCTCAAATCCTTCGCGGTATTAAAGTTCAGAGGCGCACGTGTCTGTTGCCCAACAATTGCGAACTGACAAAATGTAAACTCAGCATGAATTATGAGGTACAACTCTCACCCGAGGGAAATTAAAGTGTCTTGCACCAACTTTAAGACGCCCAGGTACTGTATTCTGGCTATACCGCTATACCGTACTGGCTGTACGGCTATACCGTAGTAATAAATTCAATTCATTCTTTCTTTCACCAACAATACCTATGGAAGCCAAAAAGATATGGCAGGTGAATAAAAGTGTGTGTTCTCGTCTTATAATTTGTTTTTGACTAGCCGCAATGTTACCACTGTCGAGAAATACACTTCACAAAGAAGACAATTTTATTCTCTAAAACTTAGCTTTTTAGGCTGTACTTTTCTGTAAGTCAGTCACTCAAAACTTTGATTTCCTTCCTTTTTTCAAGTTCCTATCATAGATATAGATAAATCTTATCTTCAAATCCATTAGGCCGGATGTCCGTTCCTAAAAAAGGGACAGACCTTGTGGTACTCATATCGAGAAATGTGACGTCCATCTGTCTGGTTTCTGCATCTATTACGTCTACTTTGTAATATTGTACGGTAGCGAGGCTTGAAGTTAAGTAAGTAAGTTTTAAATAAATCGGTCAGAAACGCAAAGCTCTTGCAGACCGAACAAAAAATTAAGGTTGCACCACTGTATGTACTTACGTACAAAAAGCAATCAAACGAAACAGCGTTACAGCGCTGGAATAATAATTACATCGTTTATCTACGATTATAAGAATGTTTTTTTTTTTGTGACAAGTGCCTTTATTAACTACAACACAACAATATACAGACTCAACTAACTAAACTACTACACAAAAAGCACATCGATCACCCCAGACCGATAAAGGTCTAAAGATAATCCAAATGCTCAAACCCACTACCAGTTGGCAGCGTACCCAGCATGCTAGCCGCATTGCCACGTTGAATGCATTGCCACGTTGAATGGCAATGCTTATGCGTTGGGCCAGATAAGCGCCAGCATTTTGGTCACGCGTCGCATCGATCAGGTACGATATGATTGATACTTGCAACGCAAAATTGCATCTATGGTGTGTCTTCTTGCCAGCAAAACGTCGAAAGCACTCACTTCACTAGTAAGCCACTGAGCGGCGCTCTCGCCGCAGTTGAATATAACAAAATAGTGAGTGGTGTCTGTTCTCATACCCAAGTACATACAGCTCAATGGGTTGCTCATCATTTCCATAGCCTAACTGAGACATGTCCAACGGCATATAAGATAATAATCTTATATTCCTGACTGATAAATTACCAATTTATTTATTTTTAATCCAATTTCTTTAGCATTGCTGCGTAAAAGTCTCCTGTAATCATAGGAAAGTTTTATGATCAGCAAAAGCGAGAAATAAATGAGATCATAACCGTTCTGACATTGAAATAACTCAGAACAAAGTTATAAGTTGAAGACCACTTCGAAGATTGACCATTAGGTACAAAAGTTAGCGCAAGCTACTTGATTAGGTATGTTCAAGGGCTATCGTACCGAAACTTTAATAAATAATGGATATAATAAAATCACTTTCTAATATGATGCCTTTGATGACAATCGTATTTTGTTTTAATTATAAAAAGTTAAAACACTTAAGATAATTTTCAGAACTAGTAAATATAAATACTCTTTTAGTGTATTTATAAGCATGTAGCTCTTATATTATTTTAATCAATGATTTATATTTCATATTCAAAATGATCGATACATAACTCCAGGTAAATAATAACTCTACCATCAGATAAAAAGAATCGAACGAAAATATTTATAGTAGACATTGTGGTCAATTCTGTAGCACCAGTAAGTAATCTAATTAATTAATTAAGATACAAATATTAATTGAATCATTAAAAAAGTAATCTAATTATAATTCTTAAACTTAATAAATTCAAAAAATCGGCCAAGTGCGAGTCGGACTCGCGCACGAAGGGTTCCGTACTATCATCTTTAATAGAAAATCACGTTTGTTGTAGGTATACTAATTTTTAGTCTGTTTTAGTTGTTATATAAATCCATGAGAGTTTATTCTTGATTTTCGGTTAGTTTTGATAAAATCTATTGCTCAATTCGAAATTGTATCCATAAAGGGCTATGGTAACTAAATAGTGCACAGTACGTGCCAGCATTTAAGTCAATATTGCTAAACACGTTATCTATTTGAGTATAACCCGTTATTTAGTTCTGTTTATAAAATAACGAGAAATCAACGAAATTCCAAGTAGTAAATTGCAAACTTATAGGTAGGTTTTCGATACACATCCGGGCAGCATGACGACGCTCCGCGAATACGCGCGGCTATGGCTCGTTCCGTGATGTTACCTCCCCCGCTACCCGCGCTGCCGTTGCTTATCAACCGCCTCGCGCTCGCGCCACCACCACACCGCGGCGCGACCCTCGCACCGCACTTAGATGCACGGATTATTTTCATTTTGTGAATTTTTATGTATTATATTAGGTATTTATTTTTATAGTTAATATATTTCTATATATTTACTTACAAATATTCAAGTTTCTACCTGTTAATTAAGATCGAGTAAAAATTGCTTAAAAATTACGTTTGTTGTATGGGAGCCCCCCTTTAATATTTACTTTATTGTTATTTAATTATTTATTTTGAGAGGTAATATACAAGTAAATATTCTGTGAAAATTTGAAGCGTCTACCTGTTACCGTTTTTAATATTAGCTTGCTAGCTATCACGGTTTATGAGATACAGCCTGGAGACAGACAGACAGACAGACAGCGAAGTCTTAGTAATAGGGTCCCGTTTTTACCCTTTGGGTACGGAACCCTAAAAAGAACAAAAATTGTATGGGACTTTCGTAGTTTTTTTAAACATTTAAAGTAGTTTAGTGATGCCTTGACCTGAAAGCTATTCTCTTTTAACTTCACTATTTAAATACACCAATTGATCGAACACAGATGCGGATGGGCGGCCTTACTGTACAGAGCAGTGTTTTCAGTTGTAAATAGTAACAAAATTTGATAACATTTCTATGGAACCAATTTTTTTAAATATTTGAAATTGATTATTAAATGACGGAGTTATGCGGCAACAACATTCATATATATATTTTTTTTTTTATCAGCCCTGTTTGTACAAACTGTCCCACTGCTGGGAACGGGCCATCTTCTCTTTGTGAGAAGGGTTAGGCCATAGTCTGCCACGCTGGCCAAGTGCGGGTTGGCAGACTTCACACATCTTCAAGATCATCGAGAACTCTCAGACATGTAGGTTTCCTCACGATGTTTTCCTTCACCGTTTGAAGTTGGCGGCAATCAACAATACGCACATAACTTCGAAAAGACAGAGATGCGTGCCGTGGGATTCGAATCCAGGACCTGCGGATCGCAAGTCAGACGGTCTCACCACTAGGCTGCCGGAAACAACATACATAAAAGAAAAAAATACAGTCGAATTGTTAACCACCTTCATTTTGAAGTAGGTAAAAATAGTGATAGATAGCCCTTTGCAACCCCAAAAGTCACCGCACACATTACTTAGTCTGGCCATAAATACTGTTACAGTTAAAAATAAGAAAGATATTACATTTGAATTTGGAATCTGTCATTTTTATACGATTGTTCATTGAGTTTTCTAATTTTGGCGCCAATACATTGTACAATATTTTGCGATATTAAAATGGAGTGGGGTGATTAAGAGAACCGAATCGCTGTGATTGCATTACACAAAGTTGGTATGGAGCCAAATGCAATTTTTAAAACTCTCCATACGCTTGGTATTAGTCAAATGTTTGTGTACCGGGCTATTAATAGGTACAATGAGACCTCCTCTGTTTGTGACAGAAAAAGATCTGGCCGTCTTAGATCTCACAAGCATATTTTTTTCGCAAAAACACTTGTTTGAAAAATCTGTGCTCCCAAGCCTACTTATACCTATTCGAAATTCTTTTTCTGATTTGAGTATCGAATATTACTCCCAAATATTATCGAAATAGGCCAATAAATGACCCCATACAAACTTATTAGTCGTGGGTCAACTCCCTGGTTCCTATAGTTTGGGGCTATGTGAAAAAAAAATGTCGACAAATATGTCCACATTCACGTAGTTTTAGGATATTAAGTATAGGAATCATTGTTTATTTGAAACATCTACGGCATAAAATTCAAGCAACAAAATGGCATTCTTCATCTAAAGTACGTGATAGTGCATTCTTGCAGCAAAGGTTCGAAACACAAATGCGGTCTGATGTGAAATTTTAATTTGACATGAGTGCTCCGAGTCAGTTTGTATCCAATATTCAAATTTAAAAAAAACCATGCTTTCCACCTTCTGCATATAAACTTCAGAAGCAAGTGGAAGTACGTATATTAATGTTATTTAGTTTACTTTTGCCGAATAGTCCAAACTCTGAAAGTTGTGTGAACCCCACAAAAAGTTGCCAAGTTATTACTCAGGTAAATAGAAGTTGGAGGGGAAATTTCGACTTTTTCATACAGCGGCTTTGTATAACTTCCAGAACTTTGCCGCTTATCAATTTCCGCAAATGAAAGGATTTCGTGTCAAAAGAAATGTTATAATGAAGTTATGCCGTTATCTGATTGGAGCTTGGCTGGTTTGTTGTGTTAACGTGAGAACAGAAAAATAATAACGGTAGATATGTGGCTTTACTATTTGGCCGGATGATAATAATCGGCATAACCGACCAAAAAAATATGTGGCCATGATACAACAATGGTTTATTGATACATCAACATACCAGTTTCAACCTCTCTCTACACAGACAATCCATAAGTATTGTTGACGATCCCAAGTTCCCTAACAAGCTGGACTTTATCTTGTTTTGTATCTTGTACCGTTAGTTTTTTAGGAAATGGTTGAAAAAGTTTTTAGTCATTGTTTCTTTATCAAATTTCCACCGAAACAGTTCACATCGTCAAATAACTTATCCCCAGATTTTTCACAGCTGAAAATCCCATACAGTCGGTTCTTTCGCTTCCTCCGAAAGTCTTCGTGCTGGGTTTAAAAAGCGATTTAAAAAGTGTGTCTACAAATACCTATCACAAGACTTGCAAAAGATCAGCTACGCCACTAGTGTTACATATAACTAGGTACAGTAAAATAAAAAAATCAAATATCGCCGGTGCTCTCTCTAAATAAATAAAAATATTTAATCAAGTTAGTAAAATATCTATTAAAATTTAAGCCTGACATATTATTGATTTTGCCGGTACCACATCTCAAATCTAAATATCACAAAAAATCCATTATTGACATAGCTGGCCGCAAGATCGCGTGTGTCACGGAAATTATTGGAACAAAAATATAATAAACTGTTCCGTATAATTTCACCATTGTAAATTAAAACATAGTTTATTACTCACGATAAAAGGAAATATTTCTTAGTGTTTTAGACCTCAAACTTAATTAAACAGCTTATACTAAAACATGCTATTTAGACTTTTCTTTTAGTATTACTGACTACAATTGTTATTATATCTTTCTAGAATGGCAAAATATGTCCAATAGGAACCTTCTATTTTTAAACCCAAGTCGTCTATTGGATCAACAATAGCGAATAAATTAGGTACTCCAGGCAGGCTACTTGAACGCTGTTTAGATTCATTAAGGATGAGTAGCATCCTTCTAGGGTAGGTATAGAGAAGCATCTGCAGCAGACTGCAGAATCAGTCTGAAGATGTAATTAATCTGCCAAGCAGTAGTTACAGCATTATCTACTGTGTTGCGTGTTGATATTTTATTTAAATTATGTTATAAAATTAATGTCTTCTGTGGTGTTGAGTAACAATGTTTTTAAAGAGATTTAACATACTGACGAACACAATGCTCTGAACTTGAATTCCAATATCCTGGATTGCATTGATCTGTTGCGGAAAATCAAAAAGCTTACCATCACCTGCTTGTGTGTTAACTTCACGCACTAAATTGCGAAGTTATAGAATCCTAACATTATAAAAGCGGTATTAACTCTGACTATCTCTCTGTTTGTTTCTTAGTTACCTTTTCACGACCAAACGGCTGAGCTGACCCGATTGATATAAAGTTTGATATAGAGATAGCTGATAATCTGAAAAAATACGTAATTTACATTTTACCATCATCATCACTACAAGGGTGAAAACATCAGTTATCAATATTTTATCGCGTGCTTAAAGCATTTTCAACTCAATTCCTTTCGAATTTCCAAACAGTGTGATTTTAATTCACAGTACTGCAGTTTTATGTATGTTGAGATTCCTTCCGTTCACCGGGTGTTTCAATAATGCAGCTATAGCCGTAAAACGAGGAAAGTACGACTAAATGGCTAGCAGTAAGAATTTACTGTGAAAACGTGCTTCGATATGCGAAGGATGTGATAAAAATATACCGCAGTGTTGGAATGCAAAATCAAGTAACACGTTTTTGTTCAATAAATCATAAAGTACATATTTTTACAGAAATTTGCAAATATGATCTACAAACAATAGCTGTAACTAGTAGTTATAGGAACAGCAGACGTAAGCATAATTTTTAACCTTCGACCAAAAAAAGGGGTGTCATAACTTTGATCTGTGTATCTGTGTGGCATCGTAGCTCTCAAGCGGATGGACCAACTTTGATCTAGTTTTTCTTGTTTGAAAGAGGATTTAATTTTTGGGTACCTACCTACACGTGAAGTGGATGTGATTTTTTTTTCTTACCTGCCCTATGGTGTGAGGTGTAGTTGGATAAATACTCAAAAAATATTATAGGTATGGGAAAATCTTATTTAGATTTAGTAATCCGTTTCAAAAATATTAAGATTTAAATTAATAATCTTTGTTAGAGCTAAGTGTCCCCACCCCCTGCCAGCAAAATGGTTGACTTTTGAGATTGACACACTGAGCCAATTATATTATCAGAATAAATACTCAAACCGTAATAAAATTATTGACAACACAAATTAAATAACCAAAAACACAAAGCCAAAAACCAAAACCATGCACAAATTAAATATTTAGTTGGAATTACTAAATTCAGTCATAAAACTTCGAAACTTCAAAAGACTTAAGAAACAAGCGTTCACTTACATTAAAATGTCAACTGTATTTATTTGCATATGAAAATACTAAAGTAATTTTATTTAGAAAGTAAAAGATTTTGAGAGATCAAAGCATAGACTTTGGTTTAGCCGCGAGTTTTCAATTTAAATTTAAATATGCATAAAATTGAATATTTTATTTACGTAGATACCTAATGATGCTTATTAGGTAGGAAAATTATATACTTCTTTACAACGTAATTTATAGGAGAAGCCATTGGCACTGAAATACAGTGAATACTAGTTCAGAGTCAATGGGTTCACAAGTAATCTGTACAAATTCTATTGTGACAAATAAACTTATTTGTATTTGTATTCTATAATCCATAAAGTTACATAATGTTTCATGACATGAAAAATATTAGATTTCATTTTCTAAGCTTGTTAGTTACTACTAGAAACTACGTTCACAAATGTCAGTATTTCCCACAATCGATTGAACAGTGTTTACATCAACTTCATAAAGATAAAGTACGATCAGAGTCAACTTCAAGTTTGCCCAATTCATGTCTTCTCTTTGAGAAGTTTCCTTTGTCTAATGAACTGCAGGTAACTTAATATAATAGATTGCCTTATTGTCAGTAGTACCATTGATGGTACAATTGACACAACGTTGTATCCTTAGTACCGTTAATGGTACTAGTGACAATTATTTAGAACCAGTAGTACCATCATAAATATTGATGTATCGCTAGTACCATGAATGGTACTACTAAACAAACTTGAAGTAAGTACCGTGGAGTGTCATTGGAAATGAAGTTCTCAATGAGATCTATCACTTTTGTGAAGGAACCAATAGTCTAGAGGCAATAGTTTCTGAGATATAGCCGTGTCAAGTTTGACAGCTGTCATTTGAAATGAAGTTCTCAATGAGATCTATCACTTTTGTGAAGGAACTAATAGTCCAAAGTCAATAGTTTCTGAGATATAACCGTGTCAAGTTTGACAGCTGTCATTTGAAATGAAGTTCTCAATTAGATCTATCACTTTTGTGAAGAAACCAATAGTCTAGATTAACACCGGTTCGAGTTCATAAAGAAACTATATATTTTGTCTATATTTTGCATACTTTAAGTCATAATTCATAAGTAATTTATTCATAAAATGTAAATTTACACGTCAAAAATATAAATATAAATTTCACACAGAACTAATGTTGATTTAATAAGATATTGTTATTACAAACTTTATCATCATGATTCATAATTTTAGCCATAAGAAATCCACTGCTGGACATAGGCCTCCCCCCTGGACTTTCAAAAAGACCGATTGGAAGCGACTTGCACCCAGCGTCTTCCCGCCACTTGTTTAAGGTCATCTATCCATCTCGTGCGTGGCTGGTCTTCCTACGCTGGCTTGCCGGTGCGTAGTCTCACCTCAAGAACTTTTATTAAGTATATGTGTATCGCAATTGTGGTATTTTGACGCTTTTACAACATCATGAGAATATACAATTATGTATATTGAAGTTTTGTTCATTTCGTCGCTCGCATGACTTACTGTCCTATCTCATTTCAGTAATTTTTTCAGGACAATCGTTTTTCGGTTCCGAGACATTGAGCTGTATATACTTAAGTACCAGAGGAGCTATCTGAAGCAAAAGTATTGTCACATTTTGACGTGACAACGTGTAATAAATCGATGAACGCCAGCTGCACGCACGAAAAAGTATGACTCATTGTCCCCTTACGTTTTTTTTTTTTTTGTAAAGTAAACGAAACAACATTATAGCGCTGGAATAATAATTGTACGATTATACGATACGATAAAACGTCGAAAGCACTCACTTCACTAGTAAACCACTGAGTGAGGTGCGGCGCTTTCGCCGCAATTGAATGTTACAAAGTAGTTGTGAGTGTTGTCTGCTCTCAGCTCAATGTTTCAAGATTAGATTGTATTTGTAAAATATATTAAAAATCTGATGTTTTGCATACTTATTTCATCATCATCATCATCTCAGCCATAAGAAGTCCACTGCTGGACATAGGCCTCCCCCATGGATTTCCAAAAAGACCGATTGGAAGCGGCTTGCATCCAGCGTCTTCCCGCCACTTGTATGAGGTCATCTGTCCATCTCGTGGCTGGTCTTCCTACGCTGCGCTTGCCGGTACGTGGTCTCCACTCGAGAACCTTTCGGCCCCATCGGCCATCAGTTCTACGCGCTATGTGCCCTGCCCACTGCCACTTCAACTTACTAATCCGCTGTGCTATATCGGTGACTTTTGTGCGTCTACGTATCTCTTCATATCTGATTCGATCTCGTAGATAGACTCCGAGCATAGCTCTCTCCGTAGCTCGTTGCGTGACCTTGAGCTTCTTTATAAGGCCCATAGTTAGGGACCACGTTTCAGTGCCGTATGTCATCACTGGTAACACACACTGGTTGTAAACTTTCGACTTGAGGGACTGGGGAATATTGGACGAGAAGACGTTTTTAAGTTTCCCGAACGCTGCCCAGCCGAGTTGGATACGACGATTGACCTCCCTCGTAAAGTTGGACCTGCCTAATCGGACCGTTTGTCCTAGGTCACAGATATTGGGGTGGGCACTACATGGACGTTCGACATAACCTTCGTTTTGTCCATGTTCATTTTGAGGCCCACCCTTTGGGAAACTCTATTGAGGTCTTCGAGCATCGTACTGAGCTCTTCCATCGACTTTGCCATGACTACTATATCGTCGGCAAACCGAAGGTGAGTGATGTACTCGCCGTTAATATTGATGCCAAGCCCTTTCCATTCCAGAAGCTTATAGGCATCTTCCAAACCGGCGGTAAACAGTTTCGGAGAGACAACGTCTCCCTGTCTCACGCCTCTCTTCAATGGAATTGCCTCTGAATTCTGGTCTTGTACTCGGACTGACATGGTGGCGTTGTTGTACAAACACTTCAGCACTTCGACATACCGATAGTCAATACGGCATCGCTGGAGAGCCTCAAGCACCGCCCAGGTCTCGATCGAATCAAAGGCATTCTCATAGTCCACAAACGCCAAGCAAAGGGGCAAGTTATACTCTTCGGTCTTCTGTATCACTTGCCGCAGCGTATGGATGTGGTCTATGGTACTATAGCCTTTTCGGATACCGGCTTGTTCGGGAGGCTGGAAGTCATCAAACCTGCGTTCAATACGATTCGTGATGACCCTTGAAAACAGCTTATAGACATGGCTCAGAAGCGAGATGGGTCTGTAGTTCTTCAGCAAAGTGTATAGTGCATACTTATTTACCTTATGATATTAGCTTTTGGAGGGGCGTGTAAATAGCCCTTCCAAGGGTGTGATTGCTCACAGATGTGTTTTATGTTAATAAATAATATAACAGAGGAAAAGTGTGTCGGTGAAGGAGAAAAACACCTGCACTAACCTGCAAATGCCAGCTTCCGTTCCTCGTCTAGAGTGGCAGAATCCAATAGTCTTCTAGTACCGGCCGGCACAGATCCACAAAAGTTCTCCTCACACCAAACACAAAACTTCACCAATAATATAAAGGAAAGTTTGTATGATTTAAAAGTCCAGAGTTCCAAATGTAAGCGGTATATTATAAAAATTAAGCACCTCAAAAATAATCCGCCATTGAAAATTGAAGACACAAGAGTATGCATGCGAGAAAGGTCTCGCGTCGTAGATCTTCGCACGTCACACATGCGAGCGAATAGCGAACGTTCTTCATACCATCGCTGAGGATGCGTAGCGCCATCTCATACATTACTGAAGTACTTCAGCAAAACAAATGCTAGTTTGACAGGTGCGTTACTTCACCGACACAGACGTGGGAAATTTAAAATTAGAATAAATGATATAATAATATGTGAGTCGCAATAAAACATTTGATGCGCTTCACCATGCACCCCGCCTTGGAAGTCGCCAGATCTTACAAAACGAACGAACTTCATAATTGGTCAAAATACATTGCGTAATATACGATCAAATAAAACTAATAGAGCGTAATGCTTAAGAACCAACTTATCTATTATACTACTACTATAATTAATGTATGTATTTAAGCTAAGTTTTCTTTATTGCGTAGGAATAGGGTATAATTTCGTGACAGCACGTTTGTAAATGCCAGTTTTGGTTTTAACTTTTGCTACACGAATAGTGTTATTTGCGCCCTTGTAAACTTCTACAATTACTCCTAGAGGCCAATTTAAGGGAGCAGTATTCTTTTTAAAACACGTGTTACATTTGCGCAATTTTGATCTTATGACAGTTCTCGCGTCTAATATCCAGTAGCGTTGTCGTATTATGGACATAAGAAGTCCAGGACCAGTATGACAGTTCATAACATGCTGATGTTGTATTAATAGATCAATAATGTGATCATGTTTTGGCAGAAGAACTGGATGCTTAACATCAAAGGGAAGGTCTGATGCAGAAAGTCTCCCTCCAATACGTAAAATGCCTTCTTCATCTAAGAAAACTGCTAGATTTTGCAGTTTCTTTGGAAGTAGCTTCCCTGCCTTTATCAATTTAATGTCTTCAGCGAAATAGACAGACTGAACAGCACGCAGCAAAGCTTTCTCAGCAGCTAACAATCCCGATACAGTTCGGGGTTCAATTTTTGATTTAGGTCGAGCGAACTTCAGCACATATGCGATAATACGGAGCAATTTCTCCCAAGAAGAAATACGCTGCGCTAGAGCGTACAGAAGCGGCGGATCTACATGTGTAGTAACTGTCATCACAGTTGCTTTATGCTCAGGAAGCTCATTACAATCAGCGGGAGAGAATGGTTTGATCGGCCATTCTTCAGGAGCGCGGCGGATCCACGGAGGACTGTTCCACCAAAGATCGTGGGACAATAGTTGTGATGGAAGCATACCTCGTGAAAGACAGTCGCTAGGATTTATAGCGCCAGCTACGTGATAGAAATGCTTAGCAGCCAAATTTTCCTGGCATTGTGCTACACGGTTGCTCACAAAAATCGACCAGCGGTGTGGTGATGAATGTATCCACGATAAAGCAATGGTAGAATCTGAGAACGCATATATATCTGCAATAGGAATGCGTAGTGCATAAGTATCCTGCACAGTTTTCACTAACTTTGCCATAAGCAAAGCGGCGCATAATTCAAGGCGAGCGAGAGTTGTAATTTTTGTCGGCGATACCTTCGACTTTGCACAGAGAAGGCGAGTTTGGATACCAGACGGGTAAGTGCAGTGAGCGTATATGACACATCCATAACCGCTCATGCTAGCATCACAGAACGCTACCAGACGTAACTCGCAATCAGTTTCGACGCCTACATGTCGCGGAATCCGTAGCGTGTTAAGTAGATGGAGTTCTTGCGTGAGGGCGCCGAAACGAGCGCGTATGTGTTCCGGTGCAAGAGCGTCCCACTCGTAATTGCCTTGCCACAATTCTTTAATAAGCAATTTCGAGTAGAGGATTACTGGTGCTACCATCCCTAACACATCAAACAAGCGTGCAACAACCGAGAGTATATTTCTCTTCGTGCATTTCTCTGTGACTACAGCAGATGTGAAAAAGAAAATATCTTCACACGGATCCCATGATAGACCTAAAACTTTCGAGATATTATCACCAACGTCAAAAGACAGTGACTTGCGGTGCGAGTCGGGAAGACTATCTAATAAAGCTAGAGAATTGCTTGACCATTTTACTAAGTCAAAATCACCTGGCTTGAAAAGTTTTATCAAATCTTGCGCTAGCTGCTTCGCAGTTGCCTCATTATGGACGGAATGAACTAAGTCGTCCATATACAGGCTGTTCTCAACAACTTTGGCAGCGTCAGGATAATGCGGACTCATGTCTGAAGCCAGCTGTCGTACAGTACGCATAGCTATGTATGGGCTCGACTTGAGACCGAACGGTTGCCTATTAAAAGCAAAACTGCGAATTTCTTCGGATTCATTGAACCGAAATAAAATACGTAGGTATTTACGCTGGTCAACAGGAACACCAATGCGTAAATAATGCTGTTTTATATCAGCGTTCATAGCGATGGGAAATAACCTAAAATCTAAAAGCAATAGAAATAAGTCGGCTTGTAAATTGGGGCCGATGTGTAATACATCATTAAGCGAAATCCCCGTGTGCGTTTTAGCGCTTGCGTCCAATACAATTCGTGGCATTGGTTTGTCAGACCGAACCACAGCGTGATGTGGTATGTAATAACCATCAGAAGACAACTCAGACTCGTTGACAAGACTGAGGTAACCGTTATCTATGTAATCTTGGATCACTTTATTATAATTTTCGCGTAACGTTGGTATTTGACGAAACTTACGCTCAAGCGTCAAATAGCGGCGGTAAGCGGCAGCATGTGAGTTACCTAACTCGGATGGATCTTTGCAAAATGGAAGAGATACAGTGTAGCGACCGACATCGTCGCGTGTCACGGTGGATATGAATATATTCTCACATTCCGTTTCTTCCGGTGAAAGAAAGCGCTTCGAAGGCATTTCTTCAAGTTCCCAAAATTTATGAACCAAATCATTAAGGACTAGCGCGGAGAAAGAAGAATCAGGCGTTATGTCAATACGCGGGTAATCGCCCATCAGGACCCAACCAAACGTCGTAGACAACGCGGGAGGGGCGTGCGAGCCACACTCAACTTTATTTCCCAAGTATATATACGGGAAGAGTTGTGCACCCAGTACTATATCTATATCACCTGGTATATTCCAACTTAAATCAGCTAGTTGAAGTTCGGAGAAGATGCTATTATCACACTCAACAAATTGAGTAGGTAGCTGTTCCGCAATACAATCTACTACAAGCGCGTATATCGTATACTGTTGTTGTGGAGATACGCGTGATTGTAATTCAACGTAAACATACCCGATTATAGGACGTGAAGCTGCACCAACACCTTTTACAAACGAATTATGCAATGGTGTTATCGGTAAATTCAACTTCCGGCAACAATCAGTTGTTATCAGATGATTTTGCGACCCGTTATCTATAAGACATCTAACAATGGATGACGTCATACTCCCTTTAGAGCGTGCATACACTTGTGCCGTTGACAACAAAATCGTAGATTTCGTTTTAGTTCCAGCCGCGAGTAGTGTCGCGGCATTGTTGGTCGAAGACGGCAACGATGGCGGGTGAATATTTGGTACGAGTGGCATACGAATATGATCGTTATTCATGGGCAAGCAAGGTTGAAGTTGCTTATCAATTTCTGAAGCGGGTAAAAGCGTGATAGTACACAGCGGTTGCGGCGAGCGAGCGTCCGACACAATGGAGTGAGCGGGCGCTGAAGACGGCAACGAATGTCCGTCGGTATGAATCAAAGCGGTATGCGAATGACTATTTTTATTTTCACTATTATCTTTAGTGAAACAGAGTAAGGTGTGATGTCGTTTTTTGCAACATTCACAAACGGAATTAGAATTGCACTTCGGTAAACTATGTACTGTGCTAAGACAGTTTACACATCCATGCTTAGACTTGATAAATTGATACCTACTATGCGGATCTCGTTTTTTAAATTGAGCGCAATTATAAAGATGCACGTGATCACTGCTCGAGCAAAAAGAACATGTATTGCGTTGCATAGGCGGCGCTGAAGCATACGCAGTTTGCGTAGATAAAGGCGTCTGAATATCTGAATCGGTCGCAACAAATGACTTGTAGGTATTTTGATTGCGCGTATCACGATTTGTATTAGCGGGCGTTCTATTCGACGCAGTGTTATAACGTGACCGTTCCAATATCTTCGCTTGATCCTGCACAAAACTTATAAGTTGTTTGGTAGAAGGTATCTCTGTATCACGCACAGTGAGTTCAAAAGATTGAACAGTTTGCGTGTCTAGCTTCCTAAGCGCACATTGAACAAAAATAAAATCGGTTAAGTCTTCGATTTCTAATTGTTTTAGCGCCGACATCGACGCAGAAAATTTGCTGATAAATGTATCGAGATTATTTGCATTATGCGAGCTTGCTTTCAAGTCGAGAATATTATTCAAGTAATGACAACCTAATGCGCGTTTGTCTTGAAATTTTTTGACTAAGCTATCCCACAGAACATTGTATGTTTCTCCAGTCGGAACAATACCGGCGGTGAATTTCAACGCGTCGTGAGTAAGCTTTGAAATCAAATATTGCATACGCTGCGAGTCAGACAACTGATTATTCGAGTGTATATTAGCTTTAAACGACTGATAAAATAAATTCCAATTTTCAGGGCGTCCATCAAAACTAGGAATGACTAAAGGTTGTAATTTAACTACTGGCATTGACGAGTTACTCGCTCCATTCGAAGTGACATTGTTTACATAGGCAGCGGTCAACTTGTTGCGAACGCGTTTTACCTTTGTATATAAATCTTCAAATGACTCGAGACATGAGTACTCAGGGATTGCATCTGATTTTAATTTCAATTTAATTGTGTTATATTTGTCTACAACAGATTCAAATTTATCATGTATGTCGTCAATCGTTTCTGACTCAGCTAGGAAGTTTTCATTCGAACGCGAAGTTGAATCAAAAGAAACAATATTTCTAGAAGTATTGTACAAACGATTCATGCGTGAAAACAATAATTCTTTCTTTTGATTCAAAAGAACCAACATTGCTTCCATATCGGATTGTTTTTCCGTCATGTTTACAAAATTAAATTGACAATAACACGAAAAAACAAACGATCAAAAGTAAATGTGGGTAATTCAACGTATAAAATAAAGTTAATTACAAGCAACTTTTAAAATAGTTACACAAGTATGTGGCGAATATAGCAAAATAATATGGCGTATTAATGTTATGGCGAAATAGTTATATGGCGGAATATGGGTGCATAGGCGGAGCGGGAAATAATTAATTGAATTAGGTAATCTAACAATTTGGACAATGGATTTATCGAAAGGCGTAGTTAAAAAATGTAGGTAAATAATAAAATAATTAGCGTAGATATCATGTGATTTTTTTCTTATTAAGCGGTTAATGAGGGTGGATGTCTACCAAAAAATTACGTAGAACAAACAAAATTTGAGATTCTACCAAAAAATACGCAGAATCTCAGGCGAAAATAAAAGATTTTACCAATAAGCACGTAAAATCCTTAGCGTAATGAACAGAATTTACTAAAATTATGTAAATCTGAGTATAAATGGGGCGATAAGCGGGACAATCGTCGAAATGGCGTATGTAGGTATGAAGCGATATTAATGTATTTTAGCAAGAATTCACCAATAATTACGTGAATCTGCAATTATTCACTGGACAATGCGACTCGAAAAGGACCATAAAAAATGGAGGGGCGTGTAAATAGCCCTTCCAAGGGTGTGATTGCTCACAGATGTGTTTTATGTTAATAAATAATATAACAGAGGAAAAGTGTGTCGGTGAAGGAGAAAAACACCTGCACTAACCTGCAAATGCCAGCTTCCGTTCCTCGTCTAGAGTGGCAGAATCCAATAGTCTTCTAGTACCGGCCGGCACAGATCCACAAAAGTTCTCCTCACACCAAACACAAAACTTCACCAATAATATAAAGGAAAGTTTGTATGATTTAAAAGTCCAGAGTTCCAAATGTAAGCGGTATATTATAAAAATTAAGCACCTCAAAAATAATCCGCCATTGAAAATTGAAGACACAAGAGTATGCATGCGAGAAAGGTCTCGCGTCGTAGATCTTCGCACGTCACACATGCGAGCGAATAGCGAACGTTCTTCATACCATCGCTGAGGATGCGTAGCGCCATCTCATACATTACTGAAGTACTTCAGCAAAACAAATGCTAGTTTGACAGGTGCGTTACTTCACCGACACAGACGTGGGAAATTTAAAATTAGAATAAATGATATAATAATATGTGAGTCGCAATAAAACATTTGATGCGCTTCACCAGCTTTCATAGAGGTTACTTGCTTTTTAATTTCATATTGACACTTTTAATGTATCTATGCATTCTAAATACCTACCTGTTTTTATTATTTAAAAAATGAGATAGGATAGTTAGTCATGCCATCGACGATTTGTGCAAGAGCTTTTTACTTTATTATTCACCCGAAAACGCTTAAGCCAAAAAGAGATTTATGATTTCAATTCCTAATTTTACTTATAAAAAAAAAAGTTCACTGTTTACTTATTTCAAATATATAAATGATGAAAATTGGCACTGAATGAAAAATGTTTTATGATAAATCAACCAACAACAAAACTAGCATCAAAGTAATAACAGCATCAATAAAATATTTCTACTATTAACAAAACGGCCAATCCATTAAGTGAATGCATGTTAAATATGGTAGGGGATGCATTCGGTGGTCTCTGAGCGCAGACCAAAACTACCTATAGATGGCAACTTTAACTCCAAGCTGCAAAGAAGTCATAAATTACGGTCACGTGATATTGACGTAATTTATGGCCAAAAAAAAGTCACTCTGGTTAAAATTAATTAGGCAAAATTACCAACAAGACCGATATCGCCATCTATCGGTGATCTGTAAAACATTTAAAACTTTTTATTTAATTACCTACAACAGCGATTTTAATGGAATAATTAATTTTAAATTTTGAGCAGTTGTTTCAATTACTTACGTATATTATTTTATTTAGTGAATATTAGGATTAAAACATTATGGATTCTAAGCTTGTAGGGACATATTATGTACGTTATTACACGATAACTAAAACGTGTACATCACATATGATTGTAAATACACGTAGTATTAAACAAAAGGCTTTATCATATAAGTTTTTTATCAAGAAAAGTTTATATTCAATCACAATTAATCCACCTTTCATAAGGTACCTACTAAATAAGGCTGCGTCCACTTTGCGTCGCCTGAACAAAATGTAAGAAAATTCAAAAAAAAAAAAAAAATGTTCATAATAATTTTTTGAAGTTTTCGAAAAGCAAACTGTATAAGATTTGTTTCTTCAAATTTAATATCATTAGATCCTCACATTAAAAGTTTCAGAAACTACCACAAAAACAAGTAATGTCCTATATTTTCGCTGTAATAATTCTCTTAAAATGACGAAAAGTCATGATTATCAGTAAAGCTAAATTTTCCATAATACACCTTGCAGCTATGAAAAAATCAAACTTTATGGTTATTGTAAAAAAAGTTAGAGCCGTATATGTCGCAAAAAACCGCATATTTCGTCATGCTGCGCTTACGCATGGTAGCGTAAAAACAATCTGTATGTGCGTG
Organism: Lycia hirtaria; assembly: GCA_947563715.1. Classification (NCBI taxonomy): domain Eukaryota; kingdom Metazoa; phylum Arthropoda; class Insecta; order Lepidoptera; family Geometridae; genus Lycia; species Lycia hirtaria. The sequence continues at coordinate 3,355,031 of OX387380.1, forward strand.
TGCAAACATGCCCGAGGCGCTACAGAACCGGGGCAGCCCCAATACCGCCCTAAACGCATTGTTACATTGAACACGGAGAGCGCTGTAGGTTTTTTCAGTGTAATTAGGCCACAGGCTGCACGTGACCCTTATGACAGTTGAAAATCCATGGGGAGGCCTATGTCCAGCAATGGACTTCTTTTGGCTGAGATGATGAAGATACAAAGAATGAGAGTTCAAATTTTAAAGTGAGTTAACCGTATCATGTGGGGTATCTAATGAAAGAGCTTTATTAGCACAGACAAAACCGGTTTTTTTTTTTTTTTACGATATTGTGTCGTTTCCGGATTATGACGAAAAATGTAAAAAAAATACAATTTCCCCCTTTTATCAATGACTAGCTTCGCCCGGTAGTTCTTTTATCTAGTTTGTACAGAACCCTCGGTGGGTAAGTCTGACTCGCACTTGTCCGGTTTATTTTTCACGGGGCGTATTTTTTATTTTCGTTTTTTATACATGTTATATTTAAAATCAACAGCAGCGAGTCGTCACTTGGATGGACATTAAAAGTAATATATTATTTACTCGTAGCTGTTGTGACCACAACAGCTACGAGTAAATAATATTTCACGCCCAAAGACTGTAATTGTTAGGTACAATAATGACCGTTGAAAGCCCAGATGTTCACTCAAAGTGAATTTTCTGTCAATCGTTAGTAGGTACGCATCTGTTACATTATATTCTGTGTAAAATCTACCGGTGCATGAAGATTCGTACATTTGGTTTATTAGTTGAGAATATGAAATGGAGATCTGAAAATGCTATTTCGAAATTGAAAAAGCTGCAAAGCTCAGGACTGAGATTTTTTTATTAACTCATTGAATTATGCACTGAGATCTTATTTGCTGAAATATTATAACTACCTAGTAACCAACTCCTGAGAAGCGAATTATCTAATAATGGTGCAAGTGGGTTGGCGAAATATTAAGCGCAAACTTAATAAAAAAAAAACTTACTGAAATCTACGAATTAAAAAAACATCGTTCGGTCTGCTCGCTCATTTTCTTGAGAACTTCTTGAATTTGGATACGTTTAATTCAAATATAATTAGAAATTTACGTTTAATACCTAAATATATTTTATTATTACAAATCCAAATCTGTCCTGATAAGTATTTCACTGTAGCATACGCCATGTAAGTCGTTAATTTTCTTAACTTTATTTCACAAACATATCTCAAAACTTGAAGAGTAAAATAACAGGGCTATCACGACAAGTTATGTTGATCTTTTAGAAATAAGCAAAGATCCCCAAATTCTGAAATTTGAAAGTTCGCCGCTTTCACTCGTTCTAAACTTTGATCAAACTCAGCAGTATGCTGTGAAGTCAGACGGAAAATAAATTTTATTATTCTCTTAAAGCTTTGTTTCGTTAAATAAATTCCGAGTTTAATTTTAAAAGTTACTTCGGCTTTATCTAGAGATGGCTGCGGTTGGGCGAAACTAAATAGAGACAGATTCTTCAAAGTAGAGTTCATTTCTTTGAATAGCCTTTCTAGATGCAAATGGCTTCGAACCTAAGTCACAGAAAATAATTTACTAAAGTACATTAACTTCTTACTTTCTGTGTTAATCGTAACGACTCATTGATACGGTTACAAAATTTCTTACTAAATTATATTCCACAAAAAAATATCTTCTATTTCTACCAAAGTCTATTTAATTTCTTCTTCTCTCTAATCAGTTTTGGCCATCACCAACTGTACCTATTATTCAATTTGTTCTTTTTCTCTGTCATTAAACTTATGGGGAATCATCCATGAGGAGAGATCCATGGATTTGGAATCTATATCTTTCATATCTTCTTCACTGTCATAGTAATGTAATTAATGAAGAGGAAGATACAGATTCCGAATCGAATCCGAAACCGATAGATTGTGAATAATATAAGTGTGTACAATAATACCATCCCAAACATATTTTATCCATTCTAAAATTAGTTAAAACTGTGATCAAAGCGAAAAAATAGATTGGAAGAACAATTTCAATGTGTAAAAAACAAATCTTTTCAGTCTTTCTCTCACAAAACTACCATATTCGAGAACAAAGGAAAGAGCTCCAATATGCAGAATTGCAGATAGAATAAACAGAATTAATAGCACTGAACGGAAACATTCGGGAAAAATCTACCCGTACCTTCACCTGCTACTCCGAAATGATTTTAAAAGCCTTTTCCATAACGAAAAAAAAAATATCACAAAAAAACGCTTGAGAAAGCTGTTAGGGAACTGCGGCGTAAATCATTACCAAGTTTTAACTACACAAATAAGCTCTTAATAACTAAAACAATGCTATTTTCCCGGCGCCGACCAAAAAGAATATTTCACAAAAGAAACGAAGTCCAATTTAAGAGACGCCGACTTATTATTCGTTATTTCATCCTATTTTTCTCAACAAGAGAAACTAATCTAAAGAAAATTTTCGAGTCCCAACGAAGAAAATAAGCTTGTACGGAAGTGCAGTTTGTCCGTACGAATACTGCCTAGGAATACCGGCTTGCAACAAACTTTAAATTAAAGTTTTGAATGAGAAAGAAAATTTTTGCACTCTCGTTTGGCCCCCTAGGGGTTTATAATTAACTTTCAAAAGCATGAAGTACATTATAGTTATAATCTCTTCCAAATTCTGCAAACAAAATGTTTGGTTGAATAAAGCAGGGCTCCGGACTATACACTATAGCACATTATTGGAATCCGAAGATAAAATACAATGACAAAGATAAAATGTAGATATAGAAATCGGAGGTACATTTGAAATCGCGTTAAAAATGCAAATACAACAGCAAAAACCTCGAATCAATCAATGCATGAAAACATTTTTGGGTTGTTAAAAACGTTTGGAGTTCAGCAGCGGAATCCATTTATTAAACCAAACAAAAAAGTTTCCGTACAAATCGACAAATAAAATGTTAATTGAAATAACTTTGTATGTTACGGTTTTTCTATTGATTCAAAAGATTGATAAATTGTATGGTTTTTGTGGATATGATAGCTTTAGTCGCCTTATATGGATTTCTTGAAAATTTACCAGAATTGTGATAATATGATTACTAGCTTTGCCCTACGGTTTCACCCGTGAAGTGATGAAATACGATGATGAGCCTATGTCTACGTCTCTAAGTTACCGGCTTTACTTAGACAAGTGGCAAATGTTTCTATTTTTGACCGACTTCCAAAAAAGGAGGTTATCAATTCGACCTGTATGTTTGTAATATTGTCATAATTGCACAATTTTAGTATATGTTAGTCTATACCAGCTTCTAAACATGTGTGACAAATTTCATAAGTGTATGTATGTTTGTCCACGCATTACGCAGAAACTAGAAGTCGTATTTCAAAAATGCTTAGGACTCAACTTAGGATTCACTGTAAGTATTATCAAAATCGGTTCAGTATAGTTTTCAAGATATGGGCTTTTGAACACTCACTTCGTTCATCTCAACTGCAGAGCAGTGTCTACACCTTATATTTTAATTGTTTGATAGACAGTGACATGAGCGGTGATGAGCGTTGACGACCGTTTTTAACCGACTTCAAAATAATAAATACTATTAAAAATGAATAAATAAAAGTAATTAAAAAAAAATTAAACCGACTACAAACTAAAAAGAAAGAAATAACTCGATGAAAAACAAATCTCGGCGTCTACCTAAGTAGGAACGTACACCAACAATTTTTTTTGAGGTCGTTGTCTGTATAGGATTATAGTTGATGGTAGCTTAGGGCCTGACACCGACCTCAAAAAAAATAGTTGGTGTACGCACCTACTTAGGTAGACGCCCAGTTTAGATTTTCTTCGAGTTATTTCTTTCTTTTCAGTTTGAAGTCGGTTTTATATTTTTTAATTTACTTTTATTACAAACGCTTACGCTTCGAAATCGTTCGTGGTAATCGTTTTCGAAATGCGAAACTGTAACGTGTTGTCACGTGACATTTCGTTAGCTAATATCAATCTCATGCATTTACTTTTCTATTCTACTGGCGTTCACGAAATTAGAATGTCACTTATCTAAGATAGGGGTATCTGTCGGTAAGTCACAGCCGTCTTACTCAAAGACCATTTATAACCTCCGACCCAAAAAGAATGGATCAAGAAAAACTCACAAGCGGATGAGCCAATTTTGATGATTTTTGAAAGAAAACTTGATCGAGAGTGTTCTTAGGTGATTCATCAAAATCGGTTCACTCGATTTTTTGTCAGGAGTTTTTTGAGTTTTCTAAACTTATACCTAAACTTCAAATGATATACATTTTAATTCTTCTCGAATGTTGTATTCAATATGAAGTACCAATACTGATATACATTTTAATTCTTCACGAATGTTGTATTCAATATGAAGTACCAATACTTTACTTTTAAAAAGCTAGTTAATAAGTTAAAACAAGGGTTCTACATATAATCCCTAATAGTACTTTGGCACCGTCTCATCTTCCTGAGACACGGAGTAGGGCTGGCGCTGCGGCTAATTCGGCAGAGCAGCACAAGCGGCGTAAATACATATGTAAATCTCGGTAGAGGTTACATATTTCAGCCGTTTGGTGTCGAGACTTTGGTCTGTGGGGACCGGGAGCTCATCTCATTTTCAAAAATTTATCTGAGCGCCTGATTGATGCCACGCGTGACCAAAATGCTGGCGCGTATATCTAGCCCACAGAATTCGCCCTATTACATAGATCTAGCCCAACGCATAAGCATTGCCATTCAACGTGGCAATGCGTCAGCATGCTGGGTACGCTGCCAACTGGTAGTGGGTTTGAGCATTTAGATTATCTTTATACCTTTATCGGTCTGGGGTAATCGATATGCTTTTTGTGTAATAGTTTAGTTAGTTAAGTCTGTATATTGTTTTCCTGTAGTTAATAAAGGCACTTGGCCATGAAAATAAAATAAAGGCACTTGCCCGAAATAAAACAAATATGAAAATATCCCTAATTTAACTGATTAACTGACTATAATAATAATCAATTTCTTGGAAATATTTATAGTTTAATCGCTATAAGATCTCAAAATCCCAAGACATATAAATCCAGCTAATCAAAGCAAATCTTAAGTCAAAATAAATCCAACAACTCAACTCTGAACTGAACAAACCAAAAAGCTTTTACGGACATAAAGTACACTAAACACTAAAGCCAGCATTAAAATTTCAAACAAAGCCCTAGCTGAACGAATGTCGGTCAGCGGCGTGGATAAATTTTTAATTTCAGTCAATTTAATTCCTTAGAAAAAAGTTAATACCGAAGGGCTTCGTGGAATAAAAGTGTCACGTAGAGAATAGGTGCGATTTTCACAAATGAGCTCTTCAATATTCAAGAGGCAGACGCCTTAGCGTAACAACAGAACAAATTCGAAAGACGAAGTATCGGCTACGGACCGCCCTTAATGTAATTATCATAATGGCGACCAATAAAAGAGAGGTTCCCAATTCGTGACGCAGCTTTAAAAAGTACTATCAAAGGTGCCCGAGGCGGAAAACGTCGCATCTTATTTAGCACCCTCGAAAGGAGCCGATCGAGCTCTTCTAATCACATTACGAATGAAAGAGCTCCGGGTGAAAAAGGACGGAGACAGATTTGCATGAAGTGTCAAAGTTGATTATGAGTACGTTATAAAATATGTAGATTCGATAAATCACAATCGAAACGCTCTATTAGAAAATTTTATTAGCTTTTCTCAATTTAAAGTTCAGAATTAAACTTTTTTTTATTTCATTTCAGAATATGACTGTCAGTTTACACTAGAATAAAAACTATGGACCAACGTATGAACATTTTGCTTGAAAATAAAAAGGTGGGTCCATACACAGGATACAGCCGCATAATTATTTGATTGGACCGTTTATAAACTCTAGTGAACATTTAAACTTTGCCTGTCATGAAGATATTGTTTATTTCAAAAAAAAAACAATATCTTATAGAAACAAATTCACTCCGTTAAATTATAACGAAAAATGTCATCAAATGAAATACTCGTAAATATGAATTAATCGCTACGGCAGCACAGTTCAAATCGATAACGAAATCTCGAAATTTTGTTGAAATTAGAAACAGTAATATCGTTACACTTCGGTGATCTCAAAGAGAATCGCCCCAATATAATATTACACAATACGGGCAATTCTATTCACATCTATATCAGAATAGCGATCAGGCGTGAAGTCTTTTATATTTGGAGGTCACGTGTCTCACCACTGCCAGGAAGCAGGCGAATGTGTTTGAGCGAAACTAATGCACTCAGAGCCATGCGACATCGGAGGGACATCAGAATAGGGGCGACAATCGAAACAATAAAGAAACCAACCGGATTTTTGGCAGACAGTGTATTTGCGGAAAAATCAATGGTGAAATGTTTCCGATGGCAGTTGACAGAAGCAGGAAGGTCGATCATTATTACTGTCCTGATGGCCGCGTGCCGGCGAGTCTTCGGCTACAGTTTCCTTTTGGGGAATGATGGCTTAATAAAAGCTGTTATTTTGTCGTCTGTGTTGCCGCCGTAATTTGATTGTCGAATGAAATGTGATTAAGGTTGTCGAAAATATAGCGTTATTATTATTTTAATTTGCCATATTCTTCCATGTTGGACTGGGAGTAAAAGAAAAACATTGAATGTACCAGCTGCTTCTCTTACCGGGCATACTGTACAAGTCAGTTTAGGGACTTGAGGGAAATTGGCGTTTATGTAGGCGATGGGCTGACCCCCTATCACTGCAAGCCAATATTATAGCATTCCCTCTATTCCCCTCTAACCTTCTAATACCCCTCTCCCTTCCATCTAACTGTCTAATAATGGTCCAATGTGGCGTCAAACGACCTAATGGTCTTTGATGCTCTGCCTACCACGTAACGGAAAACAAAAAAGAAGAAAGCAAGGCGTGTAAGGAAGGCGTGATTATATGTACGTTTAACTACCATATATGTACTTCCATTATACGAAACAGTTTTACGCTTAACTACCAACTCGCATATTATCAAAACCTTTAAAATATGTAATTAAAATATCTGTAGGTACGTATTGTTAAAATATATACTAACAATAAAAACTCTAAAAACCGTGTCATTATTTACATTGATTGAGTCACAAACACACATAAATCCTTGTTTTTTTTCTATATTGTAAGTCAGACTTTCAGAGGTGGTCCCATAATTATGTTATCAAAATCGGTTCAGTAAGTACTTTGGTTTTTAACAAAATAAGTAGAAAAATATGTATCGAAGTAATAATTTACTAGGATGATATATTTTTCCACTTATTGCGTATTTTGAAACCGGTTATTCCAGTTTTTTAAACTATATTTATTTACACACTACTTCTTGCCAGTTCTAAGTCTGGCAGGTGTGATACTTCGCCAAACAGACTGCAAAAGAGTCCCACCATTATGAAAGTATAATAGTTCATTCTCACTCATATCATCGCTTATCATCTCATCATCATCTCAGCCATAAGAAGTCCACTGTTGGACATAGGCCTCCCCCATGGATTTCCAAAAAGACCGATTGGAAGCGGCTTGCATTCAGCGTCTTCCCGCCACTTGACCCCGCCACTTGCTTATCATCTGATTAGTACAAATTATTTTATTTAGGCCTCCGTAGTAAACAAGGAACCCTTAGTTTCGCTATGTCAGTCTGTCTGTTCGTCCGCGGCTTTGCTCAAAACTACATATAAGTATTAGAATGCTGTAATTTGGTATAGATATTATTTATAATAATAATGCAGAGAAAGTTGTAGAATAAAACGTAGAAAAAAAAATTTTTTAGGGTACCGCCCCTACACGTAAAGTGGGAATTAATTATTTGAATATTTCATTTAAATTAATATGGCTTAATTCATATGTTCATAATATCAAACAAGAAACCCTGTTTTAAGATCACATAAATTATGATATGTAACTACGGAACCCTAACTATTGCGCGTGGCATGGCACGCACTTGGCGTTTTCATCAACATCAAAGCTGGTCAATATTAGCCATCACATCTAAAAACGTCAAAGAAATCTTGACTCTTCTGTAACTAAATTACTGAAAAAAACGGCTTTCTCATATCGGAGAGGGAAACAAAGATCACCGTCCCTATTGGCGTGTCACAATCTAAATTGGAACCTTAACACCGTTTGTACACGAGTCGACTAATCTATACATATAACTAGCTGCCCGCCGCGACTTCGTACGCGTAAGAAAATCGTACATGTCACGCTCCTACCCGCACTCAATTCACTCCCGCCAAGCTAATGCTCCAGTACCACATTTGCTCTGCTCGTGTTTCGCTCCTAACTCAATCTCGTCGAACTACCGTCCTACTTCAACCAAACTTCTGACCCATTCTATTAATGTCGATTCAGTGGTCAAACGTAGATTTATGTATTTGAATAAAACTAACTCCCATCCCATTCCCCTTTTTCACCCCGCTCCTACCCTGCTCTCATTGGGCTAACTGTTCCTGTTCTGCTCTTCCCGATCTCAGATCACTCTCACACCATTTCCACCCTACATTCACTCGCAATTCTGCCTCGCACCTGTCCCACTCCCACTTTGTTCTCGTTCTGCTTTCACCTCGCTCCCACCCCGTTCCGTTCCGCTCTTGTCCCATTCCCGCCTCGCTCCGTTCACACCTTGCTTTTCTGCCGCTCTTACCTCGTTCCCCCCACACACCTGACTCCTGTTCCGCTTCTGTTTTGCTCCCACCTTGCTTCCAGCTCAGGTTTGTTGCTCCCTTTTCACTCCTGCTCCGCACTCACCCCCTCCCACCGTAATCGCACCCCTCCCGATGTAATCCCATCCACTCTCACATTGCTCACGCCTCACTCCCGCAACTCGTTTATTTTATACCGTTCTCATCCCGCTCCCGTGACGCTTTCATTTATCACACTAATGCTTCACTCTCGCCAGCTCTGCTCCCTTCTTCCCCACTCCCACCCAACATTCAACCCTGGAACTTTCGTATAATTTTTTAACTCCCCTCTCCCCGTGTATAACCCTTAATTAATCCCTATTGCAAAACTATAATGCTGCCAATATAGTTTTGCAATAGGGATAAATTCATTGATCTAAATCTTACATTTCATGTCCCTAACATTAAAACGATTTTTTTTGGATATTTTTTACACCTTGGGTTACATTATTGAAGTTTTAGTAGGGATCCCTAATTTTTTTCTAATACTAAATATAACCTATGTTACTCAGAATAATGTAGCATTCTAACGAGATCGAGTTATTTATTTGGATGTAACATGCGTATATATTTTTACCGACTTCAAAGAGAAGCTTTCGGATGTATTTTTTTATAATGTTTGTTACCGCATTACTCGATTTTTATAAACCGATTTAAAAAAAAAACTTGTTCAAAGGGTATTACTTTCAGACTGGTGTCAGATATTCATCATAATCAGATCAGTTGTTTGGTTTTTAAAACATAATTGCGTTTTTGAAGTCGGTTGTTTTGTTTTTTAACCGACTTCGAAAAAAGAGGAGGTTATCAATTCGTACCGTATAATTTTTTTTATGTATGTACACGAATTACTCCGTCATTCGTGAACCAATTTTTATGTTTCTTAAATTGATGTATAGAGAAAGCTCCCAAGTTGGTCCCATAATTATTTTAAAAACATTGCTTTATTACTTTTTGAATAATCTCTAAAAGTAAAAATATTTTCATTGTATTCCTGAGTGAGTGCGTCAGATTATAGAATCGCAGAATTCCACTGACATGTTTTTGTTTGCAAAAGTGTCAAATGTTGAGGTTTTCAGTATAAACATCTGCACATTTTCTAATCTGCAACGACTAAGCATTTGACATTCAGTGACAAATTTCGTCTTGAAAAAAAAACGAGCGGGTGAATAGAGGTCTTTAAAAAAGTTTACAATCGTGAGGGATTTATTGAGCTTGAAAAGTAAAACCTACTTACTACTCATCCAATGTGTATAAGGAGAAAATAGAGTTACTTCAACGCTTGAGCGCTTTGTTTAATTATTATCCTTACTTATATTACAAGTAAACGAAATAACGTACTTTGAAGTCGGTTGTTTCAGTTTTTTAAGCTATAAAATTATTTAACTTCAACAATATGCAAACTACACATACTTAACTAACTAAACTACTACACAAAAAGCAAATCTATTACCCCAGACCGATAAAGATCTAAAGACAATCCTAATGCTACCACTTGGCAGCATACCCACAACATGCTGGGTATGCTGCCAAGTGCGCATTGCCACATTGAATGGCAATGCTTATGAGTAGGGCCAAATACGCACCGGCATTTTGCTCACGTGTCGCATCGATCAGCTTTTTTAAACTATATTTATTACTTTTCAGCGTAAACGCTGAGAAGTTGTCTGCATTTTTAAGCTTTACTGGAAACCCTTGGGTTCAGTATAAATACAAGGCCCAACCTTGGCCAAATTAGTTTTCTATACTTAAATGAATTACGAGCGAACAACACAGTGATTTAGTGACATATCTACGTGTTAATTATACATGTAAGTTGTGTAAAATATAGGTTTTTTTATTATTCGAAAATAGGCTTGCGCTTGACCGTCAACTCACCTGGTGACAGTTACGGAGTGCAAGGAGTCGACATAATTCCTCATGTGCAAACGGCTCGAGGGGAGAACAAATACTGTTTTATTTGAAATATTAGGTGCATTTTCGACGCTTCGATTTTATTGAGGTGGCGACAGGTGGGTTGTATAGTTCAGAGCCCCTTTTTTGGTGTTTAAATAAAAATACATTTTATTTATTTCATACCTACAAAAGCCTATTTCCTACGTAAATATGTATTTACCAGAGTTATGAGTAAGTGACTTTCTATTTAATTTTTTCACCGAGTTCAAAAAAGGAGGAGGTTATCAATTCGTACCGTACTTTTTTTATATGTATGTACACGAATTTCTCCGTCATTCGTGAACCAATTTTTGTGTTTTGTGAATTGGCGTATAGAGAAAGCTCCCAAGTTGGGCCCATAATTATTTTAGAAACATCGCTTTATTACTTTTTGAATAATCTCTAAAAATTAAAATATTTGTATTGGATTCCCGAGTGAGTGCATCAGATTATAGAATCGCAGAGTTCCACTAACACGTTTTTCTTTGCAAAAGTGTCAAATATTGAAGATTATCGTATTAACTTCTGCACATTTTCTAATCTTCAAAGACGAAACATTTAGCATTCAATGACAAATCTCATTCTTAATTAAAAAAAACTCTTTAAAAGTTACAATCGTGAAGGATTTAACTAGTAAGCTTGAAAAATAAAACCTTCTTACTTCTCGTATCCTTACTAATATTACAAGTAAACGAAATAGCGTACTTTGGAGTCGGTTGTTTCAGTGTTTTAAACTATAAAATTATTTTATTATATAGCCTTAATCCGCCCAAACAGATTAACAGGTTTTGATGTGCCGAGTATCGATAGCTGCGTCTTTCAGAGTGTCACGGGTTTGTTTTTAGTTATAATAAAGAAACAAAAATAGAAAACAGTTTATTTAATAAAATTTCTTTTTTAATACAATGGAAAACTAGCATTTTACAAAATAAGAATTCAATTACACTATTTTAAATTAGTGAAGCATTGACTGTCTAATACTAACAGTAATGTTAATGAGAATAATATTATTGATAATTCAAAATATTCTGAAATAAATGCACGTTGATTATAATATGTAGCAGTAATTAGATATTATTAATTAGGTACTGTAGGTAATTATCACTGGGTTCAATTCAGTGGGAAACGGCTGTCATTAGGCAATTTTGTCGAAGTCCATTAATTTATATATTATTCTGAGCTACGATTATATTCGTACTCCATGAAGTTGCTAAAGTTACTAACCCAAATAATTTATCAATTAATGCTAACTAATCCATGTACTACTAATAAGTTACTTTTTAATCGATTACAGCAAACCTAAAAGAAAGGGTTATGTATGAGCAGTCTTATGTTGTCAACATCAGACATATAGATCGTTTCGACGCATTTGTACCAGATTTACAAATGATCAGTTACGCGAATGACCATAAAAGCCAAACATTCAATTTTAGCCGAGTTTCAAAAAGGAGGAGGGTCTCAATTTGACTGTACTTATGTTTTTTTTTTTCGAAATCGGTTCAGTACTTTGGTTTTTATAACAAAAGAACTAAAAAATGTCATCCAAGTAAACAAATTGGGTATTAGGAAGTCAGTCTTTGCAGTTTTTTTTAAAACTATAATTATGATAAATTAAATGTCGATCGATTCGGTAATTACTGAGCGAGCAAAGCGAGTAAAACATCTCCATTTCAAAACAGGAAGATTTTGTTTTCGTCTGATTACGTGTTTGTTTTCCTTTACAGGTCGTTTTGTCTAACCAATCTTGATTAAATTAGGCATTTGGGTTCTATGATTTATTCGACTTTTTATCGGAGATGCAATTCGCCCATTAAAGAAGGACATTTTCACCGGTACTATGTACCCGATGATTCCAATTATATTTAGGAGAAACAAATTCAATAGTTAAGGGGAAATTGCAAGAGATCCATCGAGAAATCCGTACTCGTTTTCGGTCCATACTCCATACTTTCTAAATGCGTACTGCATATGAATGCAACTTCCTGCTCCCTGCTTATTTTTCTATCAGCTGCAATACTGGAATTTTCAAAAGTAGCCTTAGCTCAGTTTAGTGTTAGAGAGCTATTACAGACTTTGTAAGCTGCGATCAAGTGTCTAGTCAACCGACTCTAGAAAACTAAATATTCTCATTAATAGGCTTGAATATAAAGTCGAATATATTATGTGTGTAGTTTTCGCACTAATCGTATTTATCCCAATGCTCATTACTTAGGACGTTATCAATTCGTGACGTGTCCAGCTCCACCTCAGTTCAATTTTGAAATTAGCTGTAATGGCCCATGTTGCAAAATGTATAGAGCTGAGATAACCAGTATAATTGTGGACCGGTCAATACTTGGAATTACGTGTAGTGATGGCAAGTTATTTATAACAACTATTACAATCTTACCTGTTTTAAATAATTGTTGTTGACATTATAGAACTATAATATTTTGCATACACCATGCATGATTATTCAAACCAAACGGTTAGAATAATCATGCACGGTCATTCTTAAAATCCAATATGGCCAGCTCCCAAATATGGCAAACAAGTCCTATTTATGTTGTCCCACGCTATGGGGCACCAAATATGTATATGGGTTTACGGAAAAGAATACGAAAAGTTTTTTTTTTCCAAAAAAAAATAAACTTTTCGTTTTCCCAGAGGAAAAACTCTGCTTTTCATTTCGAATATAAGGTAAGTAGAGAAGTCAAGACAAATCAAGGTAAGTCAAGACTCAAGACTCGAAACCATGACTTGAGATTCAAGACTCAAGACAAAACACAACTTGAAAATGTCAAATACGCTGACCGCGTGAGTCCACATCCCCATGAGAGAAAAAACAAGAAACAAAAGTTTCGACATGGTCCAATAGAAATGTCAAAAATAGATCGTGATATTCTAATAATTTGACAGAACGGAAAAACGATTCTCCATAAGGACAAAAAGTAGTGTTTTCGGCCGTGTGTATGAACTTCAAGCATACTTTCCGCGTATGAGAAATGAAAAAGTATTTCCAATAGCTGTCACAATACGTAATAGTGTCCTGTGAATCCCGTCCCCTACAGAATGTTTGATAATGTCTGCAGATAGATTTGAGTGCACCCGCATATATTCGGGGTTCATTTAGTGTATTTATCAGTACATGAGATTAATGTATTGATTGCATCCCTGTTGTGACAGTAATGTCCATTGAGGCAAACAAGTTTAAAGATAATCATGTCTGTTATGATGATTTATAGACCCAGTTATAGATATTTTATTGGTCCAATGCTGTTTCTTGAACTTGAACTACTATGAATTAATCCAGTAGCTTCACTTGAGAGTCTAGGAACACTTTCGATGCAATCTTCTTTCAAACAAAAAAACGGCCCATTCGTTTGAGAGCTACGATGTACGAGCTACGGTTACAGATACACGGATATAAAGACACACAAATAATAATAATATATATATATATAATAAATAAGCCTTTTATTTCCTTAATAAATATTCAATTTAAATTATACAAAAATTTCATTTAATTATACTATCATGCATTAGTATAGTGTATTTATTATTTAATCTTCTATCAACTAATATTAATTATTCATATATATGTATATTTTTAATGTCATATTATTATATTTTTGTTTTTATTAAGGACCTCCCTAAAGAGTAAAGGCCTCCTCCAATTTCCTCCATATTGTTCTGTCATTTGCTTTTTCTTTCCAATTGAAACCTGCTGTTTTTGTTAAAGACACACAAACTTATAACACCACTCTTTTTGGTCCAGGGGTTTAAAAAACACTAATGGTGAAAATTGTTATAAATTCATAGTCAAAATGCCAATATTCGTAGTTGAAAATTCTGTTAAATCTGTCTACAAAACCAACAAACCATGCTAAGCCAAAGCACAGACGCCCCATCGATCCCATCGCCCCACCCCACGAGTTAAGACCCCATTACCAGATAAATATATGCAATTTATTACATTTACCGATTTACATACACTCTGTGAAGACACGGCATGTTGAAGTTAAACGACGTTAGGGAGTTTGGAGGGAGAGATGTTAAAAGGAACGATGGATGGAAAGGTTTTAGGACAAGTTCTTCACAGTGTGTTTGCTTTGACTTATAAGTACGCGTTAGTGGTTTAAATTGAAACGCACAAAGCCAAATACTATAAAAAATATATAAAAAAACCGGACAAGTGCGAATCAGACTCGCCCACCGAGGGTTCCGTACAAACTAAATAAAAGGGGGAAATCATATATTTTCCTTCATAAACCGAAAAATATACATCGTACAAATATTTGACACATTCCTTGCTCACCACTCGGATCCGAGTGGGGCGGAGCTATAGTAGCGGCGCCTCCCACTCGGATCCGAGCAAGCGTCCCGTTCATTTTGTAGTAGTCAGTAAACCGCCATTTAATAGCCAATTGTGATTTATTTGGAAAAAATATTAAGTACTGATTTCTAAATTACAAGAAAAATAGCTCTAGAGATTATCATGATTATATATCATATTAGTAAGTATGTAATTATTTAGATAAGGTGGTGTGTATTCTTCTTACTTAAGACGTTTGATTCGGTAATAGCGTGATCTGTGGATATAACCTATTTCAATCCCATGTCAATAATGCCACAAATAAGAACTAAGCTCTTGAAAACAAAACATGCACATAATTAACACAATTGTTTCAGAGCTCGCAAAATATATATTTATATGCCTATAAAAAACTGAAAATATGGTTTCAAACAAAAGACTCCCGAACAATATTCATTAGTACCTACATTGTTTATTTTTTTTTACATTGTTTTAGTGTAGATTATGTAATTGATATTGATTACTACATCTATTTTAACTTACTAGGTACTTGATTACTGCTAATAAATTAGAGACGAGCAACAACATAAATAGCTCATATTCTATAACTATTTATGTATAATAAGATTTGGGTAACAAAACATACGGAAACAACGTGTTCTTTTACGAAAGTCAAGTTGAAAAGATACTCGCTTTTTTAAGAGTAAAAATGTGAAGGTGAACATATAAAACAAAAAATAGTATCGATGCAAACCAACAGGTGTTGTCTGAGCTAAATATGTAAAATTTGGTGCAACTCTGTTATCCTAAAAAATGTACACTCAATTTTTTGTAAAATTAAATCCTTTGTTCGTAGCTTAACAGAGTGCCACGAGTATTTTCTTGCCATAAAATTGAACATTTTCAAACAAATCGCATTAAAACTTATCCAACCCTCTGTTAAATGCTAAAATCTAAATGGGATCGAAATACGTCCGGCAAATGGACGAACGTCGAGCATTAACGGACTTGCTGCGTTGCCTGAGGCTAAACGTGTCAAAGCACCATCGATGGGGAGAAAAAAAATACTCGATCGTGGAACATGTGTCTGACTTTCATTGCCTGAGGCTACTTAATTTTAAGGGTAGGAAGCTGATTGAGAAAATAGCAGTTAGGTATTTAGAAGATAAAATAATTTTATTGTGAAGAACTGTCTTTTCTTTCATAAATTAGATATATTCAGCTAGATTTGATACATTTGTAACTGTCCTGTATTTCTAAATTTCTAAAGTGTTTTTTTTTTTTTTTTTTTTTATCAGCCCTGTTTGTACAAACTGTCCCACTGCTGGGAACGGGCCATCTTCTCATTGTGAGAAGGGTTAGGCCATAGTCTGCCACGCTGGCCAAGTGCGGGTTGGCAGACTTCACACATCTTCAAGATCATTGAGAACTCTCAGACATGTAGGTTTCCTCACGATGTTTTCCTTCACCGTTTGAAGTTGGCGGCAATCAACAATACGCACATAACTTCGAAAAGACAGAGGTGCGCGCCGTGGGATTTGAACCCAGGACCTGCGGATCGCAAGTTAGACAGTCTCACCACTAGGCTGCCGGAAACTACCCACTAGGCTGCCGGAAACTACTACTTCTAAAGTGTGATACTTAGAAATTCATGAGTACCCATAGCACAGAACTTATAATAATAGGTACTACGCATATAGTTTACAGATAATGCCCTAAACTTTTAATAAATTTTGTATATATTTGAATATTCAATTATTACAACTTTTCAAAATCATTCAAGGCATTTTGTAGATCTTCAAATAGTTTTCTTTCTATAAATGGTATTATTGGCTACTGCACCCTAACATTAGTGTGTCTTGGCACGTTCTTAGCCAATTAGTATTCATCAGACATATCTTAATTTTATCTATACGATGTACCAATGAAAGACGACATTTTCAAATTATTTTGAATCTCCGCTAATATCTCGTCATTGTCTTTCCCTTATCATGGAGTCACACAGAACGTTTCTTTTCGCCACTTCACACTGTCATATTTCATCTCTACGTTTACATTTTTCACACGCATATTCACAGTTCATCCACACTTTTCTAGGTCGTCCTTTCCCGGCATTTCATAGTCATAGTCATAGTCATATTTATTGGTAACAGAAAATAAGTTACAAGTCAAATGAACGAAAATGTAAAAAATAATCATTATTGCTTCAAGCAATGTTAACATTGTTCGAAAATATTATAAAATAGCTATTATAAATCCGCTAACCATCAATGCTTCGCTAATACCTATATTTACCTAAAACTTTACGACATAATTTTTCATAGATTTTTTGTATCAAAAGTTCATTGTAAGTAACGTTATAATCATCATCATCATCATATTCTCAGCCATAAGAAGTCCACTGCTGGACATAGGCCATGGGGGACCATGGATTTCCAAAAAGACCGATTGGAAGCGGCTTGCATCCAGCGTTATCCAACTTTATAATATTATATAAGTTATCCTGAACTTTTATCTTCGTTTATCTTTTGGCAGAGTCAATAAAACTATCGTGGTTTCTGTCTACATCAAAAAGTTGGAGTAATAAAAGGAGGTATATTTTCTGGTGATTTTTGCAGCTTGACACATTATTACTTGGCAAAAGTTTATCCAAAGTGAAGTTAGTAGCAGATGTTGTGATAAGCTCGGCACGACTGATGTCGATTTGACCCTAACCTTATTAGACGTAAGAAACATGAACATACAAAAGGAAATGCTGTAACTTTTGGTATAGATAAGCAAGATTGGCTGATATATTCCTCTACGAATGTGTTTAATGTTTAATGATGAATTAAATGATATAGATATTAAACTTTTGATATTATAACTATGGTATCCGCCTAATAATGTCAGCGATAGTTATTTACCACATTGTTAATTTTTATTTTGTACTAGTAGTAGGTATTCTCCCAAAAATCAATAACTTTGTTTCAATAGTTTTGAAGCCGGCTTCAATAATATACAACTAAAATACTTTGTTTGTAAATACATTTTTTTTATTTTTTTTATAGAAGATAGATAGATAGATAGATAAACTCTTTATTGTTCACACCTTAACTAAAACACAAAATACATAGTGAAAAGGGCTTAAATGCTAGTGAAACAACAGGCGGCCTTATCGCTAATAGCGATCTCTTCCAGGCAACCTTGGGATGGACAAATTATAATAATAAATAGATGGTGGGGTAACTAACAAAGAGAATCGAAGAGAGAAAAAAAAAAAAGACACCAAGATAAATAGATCTACGATTGACCACCAACTCGCCTGATGTTAAGCGACGGTGTGGCCGAGGATGGAGCTCGTCGATCTAGAAGATATCTATTCACTCTAGCCTTGAAAATTCCAAGATTGTAGGTCTCAGGTAACAGAGATGGCGGCAACGAATTCCATTCCTGTGCAGTACGCAACAGGAATGTGGATCGATATCGCTGAGTACGGATTACTATTATTGACTATTGGTTGGAATCGGAGTTTTCAGCTTCTAAGCTGGTGCTTTTGTTTTTAAAATGCGACTTCATTCAGAATAACGGTGGCTACGTCTCGTAAAAATATTAAAAAACTACATAATTCACAAAAGCGAAGCTTTAGAAACAATTATTCAGCAGTTTTCATGTTTCACGGGGAATTTATGAAGGGTCACACTAGCGCACCACCTCACCCCTGTAAGTAACCGTCCCAAAAGCGAACGTTTAAATTCTGAGTGGAAAACTGTCGCCGTATTTCAACGGGACATAATTTTTCGCCCCATAGATTGGGAGATTGTACTATGTTATGTTACTGACCAATATGACACTATTCTACATTTAATTTTGCTGGGTATTAGGTTTTCTCAAATTGTACCATTACAAGCCCATATTTTTTTATTCAGCGTCCCAATACGGTAGGAAATTAATTTTTTTATGTTCTCAGTTCAATCTATTCATCAATATCAATATCCTATCATTTAAGTAAGCCGATAAAACTATTTTAATGATTTCTACACTTATGTAACAAGTAGCAACTTAAATGGATTTATCGCGTATAGGTATTTTTGTTTTAGGTAATATCGCTTCTATTAGACTACTTCGGCTTTCTTTTGCAAGCTATATATATCTGGGGGTACTTATTTATATATATACATACAACAATCATGTAATCCATAATACTGTGAACATACTCGTAGAAGCTTTAATCATCAGCTATTGTTTAATATAAAAACAAATAAACATTGTTATTTTCTATCTATTCAAGTATTGAATTGAAAACACAATATTCAGTATTTTGCTATGTATGACTTAAGTTATGAGTAACAAAATGGATCCTGTTGATCCTCAACTATGAGCTATAAAAAGTGAAGTTTCCGGATCCCCTATGCAGCTCAGGCGATCAAGCCTGTTTCTTATTTCCTCGATGGGTGGAGTCCAACCGATTGTTTTTATGGACAAGGGATCTGATATGGGAGGTACTAAACTTTGAATCTGTATGAAACACGTGTTGGCAAATATTAGACGGGGGTCGGGAGGACACTCTGTACTTCTCTTATAGAGAAAAAGTCAAAGGGCTGGTATAATTTCAACATTCGGATCTGAAAGGTAAGAATATTAAGGCATTACCAGAACAGAACTGTAGGTAATTAAAAAAACTAAAATGAATGTAATATCACACATTAAACTTTATTGTATTGTTACAAAATTATAACATTGTTACACTCATGATTTCAGTAACTTGTTTGTATGTCACTGTCATTAAAAGATGCTGTCATACGTCACTAAGTACTGGTCGGCTGTCTTTATTATTGAAAAGCCAACGTAGACATTGACGAGTAGGTATATACTGCATGAATAACAAGAATTGAATGGATTGACAGTAAAGTTTCTGCCGATCGACACCTCGGCGTCACTGAATCTACACCAATTTGACATATTTCGGGTATTAAAGTACAGATACACATGCTCATTATTAGCACAAAAGCATGCCATTATTGAGCAATTGCTACTTAGTAGCATATGTGTTAAAGCATTGCTAGGAATAAGCAAACACATTTCTAGTATATATTTCTTACTCATGCTAATAAGCAAACTTTTTTATAGCAAATGTATCAGTACCTTTATTGTGTAAATATAACAAATGACAGTAAATTATATTAATATTAACTATATTGTGAATCTTTTGATTTGAGTTAATCCTGAAGAATAGCTTCATATTTACCGATTTTATTTACTGTTTTAGACTTTAGACCCCCAACAAATAAACTGCCAGCTAAGCAACAACATACGTGACTAGATTTTGTCTACACCTAACTCTGATCTTAAATTCTATTTATATGCAACGAAGCTTTTAACCGTTGAACAGTAAATTGTCTGTCCATCATTTATTTGACCATCGAAAATACCTACGCAGTGCGCTGAATTCATTTTTTAAATTTGAAAATCTTTTCACGTCCAACCATCAATTTATACAATTCGTAACTAAAGGTTCTGACCTTTATAAAATTCAATCGTCTTGATAGCGCATAATTCAATTTTAAACAATTTGCTGTCTATCTAACTAGAGGTCGTCGTCCTTCCCAATATTGATGAAACTTGATACTGTCAGGGATCGTCAGGGAATGTAATATAAATCCGTGTTGAAGACAATCTGAACCGACCACAATTCGACGCGCACCCTCGCTAGCGGATCCTCTCCCTAAATCAAAGCGTTCATAAAAAGGGAATATTTATTCGTTATTTGTTGTCGGTTTGCATTAAAATAAAACGCCTATCTAGGCCTCAGCACCCCTCGTCTTATCTAAGATCAGGATTGCATAAAAATCTCATCTCTCTTTTGAATGTGACGCATCAGACCGGGCGGTGTGTGCGGGACTCGCATCTCATTTCGTCTGGTGCTGGCCCCTATTATGCATTGTGTTTGTCCTTAGCTGTCGCACTCTCGTTTAGATTATGCATGTCTACGATAAGATAAAGCCTTTTTTTTATTACTTGACTACTAAGAAACAAGTTTTTTGAGTTTAAGTTTACTTAAATATTATACGATTTTGATAATTATTTCATGTGTTGTAATAGATAAAATCTTAAACGGTTACAAGGAACAAGACAGCAGTTATTATTTTGTGACATAGAATATTATTTTTGTAACAAAACGTTAGTTTTGGACGTACGAATATTAGGTATTCATAACGAGTAAAACTTTGTGGAACACATTTAAAAATGCATAATATATAGTCTAGTAAAAATAAGATCCCACCAAAAACATTTCATGTAAAATTGGTTGCCATGTGTCGCATTGTCATGCCACTTTCACTGACAAAAATATATCAGATGAGATCTGACTGAATCTGAAGAGCCAAGCCGCTAACTCTACAAAATCTAAGGCTACAATACTTATCTCTGTAAACCTTCAATCTTGGTAAAAAAGCATGGCTTGGCCGTTTTCCGACGGTCAGTTACAAACATACTTATGTCGCATAACATGTCGTACATGGACAAGGAAGAAAAAGAAACTAAAAGTTCTGCTCTTGAATGTTGTATAATTGGAATAGTAATGTAATAGTTCCATGAAAGTGAAACGACCAAGCCATGCTTTTTGACCAAGATTTAAGGTTTACAGAGATAAGTATTGTAGCCTTAGATTTTGTAGAGTTAGCGGCTTGGCTCTTCAGATTCAGTCAGATCTCATCTGATATATTTTTGTCAGTGAAAGTGGCATGACAATGCGACACATGGCAACCAATTTTACATGAAATGTTTTTGGTGGGATTTAATTTCTTTTTGTAAGAGACCCTGTAATTTCTGCAACGTTATGTTTTAACGGAATGTATTTCCCTGTGCATCTGTTATCATTTCTTTAGCAGTACACTCTCTGTCATAGCCTGTTTTTCTTGTTGACTTATTACTTAAAATAGATGATAGCTGCTGTAACCTTCAATTCTGATGTGGCGCCATACTATAGCGCGTGAATAAGAGTCGGTTTCCAGATACACTCTTCAGCACAAGTATAAAGTTGCAAATCATCCCAATATTCTACAACATAACGAACAATAGCACACCTTAACTTGCAACGCCACATCAAATACGGTCTTCTATAGATTGAGTAAATGTCAATGAATGGAAAAGGCATGAACCATTTCCAGGCATTCTATGAACTGTAGTATAGACGATAGGGCCCTAGCCCTTCTCCCAAAGAAATTATTTCGTTACTCATATTGTTCGTCTTATTTCCTTTTTATATGAATACGTCCACTAAACCAACTTTAGATTATTCTTGTATCCAGACTATTATTCAATAACTTAAATTCTTAACCTATAACCTAATACCCCTTCTCTAAGAAGATCGGTCCCGAATCCAAGCTTCTAAATAAGCTCTCGGTTGAAAGTATTATAATTTTCTGTGTAAATAAGTCCCTAAGCCTAAGTAAGTACTACCTAAAACAAACCAAGTCATCAATTAAAGTCGAATAATGTATAATATATATATAACATACAAACCTATAACCTAATGTATAATTGTATATATAAATATAATACAAACCCATATTCACTAAACAAACATGAAACAACGAACGAAAACGATACTATTTATCCTTATACCAAACAAACCGTTATCATAAACGAGAACCAAATCAGAACGAACGAATACACAACACAGACCAACCATAAATACGGAATACCTAGGTAGGTGCCTCCTTCAGCGTGTCGACTTCCAAAATTGATTTGCGACAGAGCGCGAGAAATGATACCGTGTGCTAACTTGAGGCGCACGCCATCTAGTATCGCCTTTTGAAACTAATTAGATAAACGATCCTCACTGAGTGGTAAAATTGTCGTATTTTAGATGTGAATCATATCTAAAGTACAAAAGCTAAATAAATGAAACTTTGTATGTTTTATAAATGTACTGTTTACTTTTTATCCTGAAAATTTGGGCTCTCTAGTATTATCCATATCGAAGTTATGTTGTGTTACAGAAATATAGACACACACACAAGATCACACTTTAAAAGGGTTGGAGGGTGAAAAATACAAATATCGTAATTTTTCTGTTGTTTATGTACCAATCGTAGTTTGCATACCAAATTTCAGCTTTCTGAAACTTCAGGAAGTACCCTATCTTTTTGATTACACTCAGGGGGTGTGCTCCCGCAAATAAAGGGTTGGAGGGTGAAAAGTAATAATATCTAAATTTTTTCGTGGTTCATATGTAAATATTAGCTTACACACCAAATTTCAGCTTTCTAAGACTTCAGGAAGTACCTTATATTAATTATTGATGAGAATAACGTAATAGCCCCCAAATAAGGGTAGAGGGTGAAAAATACAAATATCATAATTTTTCTGTTGTTTATGTACCAATCGTAGTTTTCATACCAAATTTCAGCTTTCTACTACTTCAGGAAGTACCCTGGAATATTGATGACGAGAACGGGATAACCCCAAATAACCCCAAATAGGGGTTGGAGGGTGAAAGTTACAAATATCTTAATTTTTCTGTTGTTTGTGTGCCAATTGTAGCCTACATACCAAATTTCAGCTTTCTAAGACTTCAGCAAGTACTTTATCTTTTTTATGAGCATCAATTAATTTGTGCCAAATCGGCTTATTTCAGGTATTAATAAAATCGAAAGTATAAAAGCTAGATACATGAAACTTTTAACATTTTATTAGACCGTGGACCACACTTGATCCTGAAAATTTGAACCCTCTAGTGTTATCGAGGCCGAAGCTATGAGGGTCTAAAAATCCGACGAATGTGTTCGAGAAAAGATAGTCCCGGCCGTACCCGCTGGCTCACATGGCGGGTGCACGGCCGTGCCCCCAGATTTGTGACAACATAAAAGACAACTAAGTATATTGTTATTTAAATGAATGTACTGGTGTTTTGAAATACATTTGACACAATTTATTTGTATTATATATATATTATATATATTTTTAATATATTTATATTTATTTAATTTCATAATGATATTATAAAAGCTAATTTTGTTACCTTTACACGCTCAAACGGCTGGACCGATCGTTATAAAATTTAGTCTAGAGATAGCTTTGGACCTGAAGATGGACATAAGCTACTTATCATCATCATAATCATCACCGTTTTTCATAACTACGCTAGTGAAACTGCGGAATGCAGCTAGTCTATAAATCGGGGATCATTGATGATCTATGATTTTTACTTATTTTCCTATCAATTTCAAAGAATCCACCCAGTTGCAAATACTATGATGTGCTCCATACAAACGGATTTATTTTTACTAGACTAATAATGTTTTCTGCTCCCTTTTTACAGACTCAAAGATATAGCATAAACCTGATACCGATTTCGAAATACAAACATGGATACGACAAAAGCTCAAAAAGGGTGTTCACGTCGCACTCAGAACGCCACGTGTCGGAAACCCCGAGGCGACTTTTGCAAGGATGGTGTTACGAATAGACTTCAAATAATTTTGTTAGAAAATAGTAATAGCTCATAACCTGACTGGAATCCTAATATTCATGGATTTATGTCGGAAACAACAATAACGAAATATTAAAGTTCAGACAAACTTGGATCAAGCTCAGTATTTTGGTAGACGTCAGTGGGACCGAACCCAATATTGAAAGCCCTTATTTACCCTTATATGGCAGGCGGAGCAATAAAACCTGTATCGAAACCAAACGAGGGAAGCTTGCTGATAAGACTATAATGACAAATTCTGTCAAAAGCCTTCGAGATGTTGAGGGAAACGGCGTACGCTTCTCCGTGTTTTTGTGTGGGATCGCAACAGAATGATAAAACGGCTCCTGCCAATTTCATCTCATCATACAATATTATTTAAACACGTGATGAGACGCTAGCCACAAAATGGGTACCCTATAGTGGCATTGCATATTGGCGCCAAAAAAAAAAATTGGGTGGGTGGCTAAGGCTTGTCGAGTCGAGACTCGAGAGATGTGCTGCGCTTTCAGTAGCGTATAGCTACTAGTGGTGTTAAGATCTTTAGTGCTTCCAACCTGGTGCTTAGATTTTTAGTTCTTGCAGGTTCCACCACCCAGACGGCCGATTAAGTCAAACTCAGGGGGTCTCATTTAGACCCAGGAAATCATCGAGGTACACGATGTCGTCACACATGCGGCTCGCCACAAAACCGCCTCTACTGTTATGCTAAAATTATTACCTAATCGTCGTATGAGCTTTCGCTCACAACTATTAATGTTGCGGTTTTATTTCACATTTGTCTTCATTGAAGATATATTTATATATTATTGTAGTAAGTAGTGTCAGTTTAAAGACAACTATATTTTTTTAAATTCTAACAACTTTTAGTCTACGGTCGTTCACTAACTCAAGAACAGTGATGTTAAAAACATGAATACCTACATCGGTCCGTATATTATGTATATTTTTGTGACATTGTTTTGTGAAAATCACTGGGATGTGATTTTCACAAAACAATGTCACAAAATTCGCTTCAATAAATCCATCCATATATCTCTAAAAGGGTTAGACCGATTTTGGTTGAATATTTAAGTCCAGGAATGTTTTAGAACTAGTATTTCTCATGAAAAATATCATTTAAATTTATATTTATTATAAATTCATATTTATTAAAGTTATATTTTGTTTTTAAATTATTCACTGTTAGATTTTAAAGTGACTCTATCGCGTCAATTCTCTATGACTCATACGATTCTGTGCGACACCAAGTTAATGCACGTGAAAATTATCAACCAAATCGAATCGAGTGTTTTGGATGGCTACGACATTGCTCGAAGCAAAGTAATTATAGGCACTTTCATACAAATACGAAGAGTTTTGGTGCATTAATATACATTATTCACTCCTTAGGGCTAGTGCTTAAAACAAAACAGCTATGAGCTAAGTAACGGTAAGTGAGGCGATGTGTGCACCAGTTCAAATCAAACTTGTACCGTACAGAGATTAATCCATGCGTAGGTATATAAAACTAAAACTACTTAAGTCAAAAACTGTCTTAATTGTATTTTCTACTGTTGTACACTAGTAGATCTCTCAAGCACAGACTTTTGTGCAAGAAGTAGGTATTGATGCAAAAGTCTCTTACTAAAATTCTGGTTCAGAATTAAGAATTAGTTATCAAACTTCTACCAAGTATTATCAAAATCGGAGATCAAAATGACCTCATCGCAAACTTCTTAACCTTTTGTATCGACAACCACTTGACCGATTTTACTCATATTTTTAAATATATTTGTTTGGAATTAAGTTTACCAAACGTTTCCATCAATTATTATCAAGATCGGTCAGTATAAAGGATGATACAGAAAACTTTCCCCTCATTTGTGGGAAATACCTAAAAATCAAAAATCCCCGACGAAAAACACGACCTTTATGCAAGTACCAACAAACATCCAGTCGGACGAAAGAAAATATTACCAGTCGATGTATAGATAAAACTTATACGAGTATTTGCTTCGCTCGCTCGGTCAGTTACCTAAAATATTCTACAAGAAACAAAAGAACGTCGCCACGACGAATTCACCACAGACATAATTCAACAATTAATAAACTAACGTGCCGAGTTAGCCGTGTATAGTTGTAGACTGTTACGCGCTCAGTTAGGACGCTGTGGGCAATTACTTACAGCAATGGACCAATTAATGGAAGAGGCCTTAACTGCTGTATATAGTGTACCTACACTCGGCCTGGGAAGTTAGCCCGGTTATTATTGTAGTAATAAGCACGTAGGAGCTTATCTTAATGGTTGTATAGAATAGTCTGGATACCTAAAGGCTTATAAATTAAATTAATTGTATTTTAAGTAATAGTATGTAAGCATTTGTTGTTGGTAAAACCGCTTTACACGGCAATATAAATTACAAAAGTATATGTCAAAAATAATACAGAATTAATTCATAATATCGATTTCTTCCCACATTGACATAATTATTCACACTTTTATGATATTCTAAATCTACATAAATTTAAGTTAAATAATTCTTTTTGACTTAATTTTTTGACCGCTTGTTTCCTAATTGCATCGTGTCGGTACCTATAATTATGTTAGCATTTAGCACGAATTTGTCTCATGTTCGTGTGTTACTTATATCTAACAATGTATTGATGTATAAAATGTTGATACCCAATAAATAAATAAATAAAATAAATAATTGGTTTTGAAATACACATAAATAAATTATATAAACTATAAATAACAATAAAAAATACGATTAAATCGCAAGGGAATTGGTTTCTTTAAAAGCGCGCTCTATCGTAGACCGCAACGTCGCTTAACATCAGGCGAGTTGGCTGTCAAGCGCAAAGCTATTTCTAAATTAAAAAAGATTCATATCTGATATTTTGTCGTACACAGTGGGACCCATGCCATGGGTGTGTTTAGTGGACTTCACTACGGTGGCCTTTTTTTTCGTGAGTTTCGCGTCCGATTCCAGTGCTGAGCGTGTCTTCACGTACATCGTCATTTGTATTATGATTATTGCTGGCAGCGTGAATATTCCCAGACTTTTAAAGTATGGTCGTGCAGAAGTATCCTGTGGTACCTGCACGATCGCTTTAATGGCGCGTTTTTTAAAGCGGAAAGCTCTCTTACACTTTGAGCATACCTTCAGATATCGGCGCCATATTGAAGTAGAGAGTAAACTGTTACAAAGTAACACTATGGGCTACTTCTGCAGCCGATGCCGCGATACTTCCCTCAGAGCAAAGCAAGCTTTGCCAAGGTTTGTATGTACTTAAAATACTTAGTATAATTATAGTCAAAATATACTTATATAGTAATGGTCTAGTGGAAATTCTAATCATAATAAGAATTCACGCCTAACAACTCAGAGAGACTTATAGAGATTCTAACTCAGAACAAGAGACACGGGTTACGGTTTGTACCTACAATAACGAGCTTTACCATAGTCTTCACCAAATAACAAGCTATCAGAGCAAACTAGTACCCTAGTAAAGGAAGTTTGCTCAATGCTCTTCGATGCTCCTAGTCGAAATGCAAGGTGTCGCGTCACTGATGAATGGGTACTATTGACTTGATTTTAGTATTTATCCGGAATGAAGGGACAGGAATTGCGTTATGGACAGTGCTAACATAGTTTAGTTTGGGCTCGTTTATTTTATCTTGGGAACCTCCCATTATCTGTAATACCTAATCTATAAGAGGTGTTGAGTGACTGACCAATTCCTAATAAGTGATGTGTAATATATTTACACGATTCATATGACACCTCACATGCCTAAATCCATCTACCAGCTTAGCCTGTAGAGCGTGCCCAAGAAACTTCATTCATAGTTCATACTCTCGTAAAATATAACCCTCCTTCGGAAGTCGGGTAAAAAGTACGAGTAGATACAATAATGTAGGTACACAATTCGCGCCAGTCGTTAATCAGGGGAGGAATCTACGGACTTGGGGTAAGTTTCATTAACTTTTCCAATGAATACAGGCATTTGCCTCCAATTTGTGCCATTGCTGCTCAACAGTTTTGTTCTTATTTTCACAAATTGTACGCTTTTAATAAAATATTGAAATAATTCTTTCATGACAGATTTTAGGTGTCCTATAATACTTCTCTATAATGTATTACAAAAAATGCATAAATTGACTTGATCTGTTTAGTTTTCATCATTTTATATATATATTTCGGTGGTGTATCACACGTGAGGCGGGAAATTCTAATTTCAAAATGTTTTGTCCATGTCTCTAGCTTTGGTTATACTATTGTAAGTGGTCCTTTTTTTGTCAGCCTTGTTTGTACAAACTGTCCCACTGCTGGGCGCGGGCCATCTTCCCATTGTGAGAAGGCTTAAGGAAGGTAAGTGGCCCTTAATATTATAATATTTCGAACGTCGTATTTATTCGCGAAACGTTGGTTGACTGTTCATAGAAAATGTAACGTAAAATCGATACTTATAAATTATGTACTGAGACAAGCATTTCAATAGATTGAAACGATATTTGCACTTTCAATGAATCTAAGAAATGATAATCAGTCTAAATAACTTCTAACTGTTAGGTCATACTCAGAATTGACATATGAATAAAATTAGTTTATTAATGGGCACTTAACTATAGACCTTATTATAATGATATTTATTGCATAAATAAAAAAAATATGTTAAAAAGTTTTTTAGATTAGACATTATTTATACATGCATACATTTTGGTGACCATTCTTCAATTTACGACTGACGGATACAAACACGAAAAAGCGACATTGTTATATTATGGTAAATAGTCCAAAAATCCGAAAGAAACATTTTGTTACTACTTTTATTAAACATTCCATATAAACGCTACATGAGTGGGTTTTTCCCGATAGATATGAACTGGGTGTCTTCAAATCACGAATTATTGAATAAGTTTCTTCTAAGTAAGCGCGCCCCATTGTGAGCCGCAGTGTCACTTAAACTGATGAACAAGCGCAAGACTATCAATGAATAAAAATATATGTTTATTATAAAATCCACCAACAGTTATATACCTCTGACAAAGAGCGACTCTAATCGCGACAAGTCGGACCGTTTGCGTTACAGTCTCATAATTACATTAACTACGCAATGCATGTGTTACATTCAAAAGGACTCATACAGGGTGCCTCTTATTACTGTTTATCCGTCATTTAATCAAGCAAACTTAGTAAACTGGTGATTTCTAAGGTTTTCGCGATTGATACTAATTGAAATGAAACAAAATGTGTAAAATATACGCGATAAATCCGTTCAAATTTGTTTCATTTCAATAAGTAAGCTAAACCATTAAGTGAAAGAATTCGCCTCAGTAATTTAAGTCCATGTGAGTATCAATTATTATCGTTAAATCATCGTGCATTCAAATAATTACGCATATAGAACCACTAGTTACCAATACTACAAAAATCCACCTCAATAAAGTTTAAAAAACTGAACCAACAAACTTCAAAATGTGAAATTTTGTTTAACCAAACTATTGTCTCGTTTTCGATGAAATTTCTATGTAACCAATCTGAAAGCATAAATGACGGAGTCATGTGGTAACAC
Source organism: Lycia hirtaria (assembly GCA_947563715.1). Classification (NCBI taxonomy): domain Eukaryota; kingdom Metazoa; phylum Arthropoda; class Insecta; order Lepidoptera; family Geometridae; genus Lycia; species Lycia hirtaria. Next base: position 3,384,975 of record OX387380.1, read on the forward strand.
AAAAAAATACAACCAATTTGGGAACCTCCTTTTTTGAACTCGGTTAATGGAATCAGTTAAAAGTAAGCCAAGAACGATTCTTTGTTTATTTCAGATTTGCAATATAAAATATTGTCACACACAAGTTCTAATCTAGAAATATATATTTGTTATTGTTTTATTTTATAAATAATGTTTTCATTCTCTATTAGTTTTAAGGTTTTTTATAGTTTTATATAAATATGTCATTATAATTTTATATAACAAAATAAATAAATATTCATTTTAGTTTATGTTATATGTAAAAAAAAAAACTAAAAATAATTATTTTTAACCTTGATGTGCTTTGTGTTATGACACCCTGTATAAAGGTAGGTATAGTCACCCCAAGCGTCCGGCCCAGACAAATTGTCGCACCCCATGTTCTCATTATTACCGATATTTAATTGTTTGCGTAATTTATTTCTCTAAAGCTTGAATAGACCAAGTTCAGTATAGAATGCTTTGGTGTGGTCATATATTTATTATAATACTGCTTAAAACTGCACGTAAGTACTTAAATATTAAGTGCATGCTTCTATCTTGCTTTTGAAATGAATTAGGTAAGTGTGTGAGACTGGAAAGTGATAAAAACTACGGGTCACTCACGTCTGTCACGTCTGTATGTGTCTTTTGTCTATAGTCGGATATTTCGGCTCAAAACAGACGTGAGTGACCCGTAGTTTTTATTTAAAAATGTGTGAAAACCACGTTAATATCCATAGTAAAACTGGAAAGTGATATTATTAAAAGAAACCCAAAATATCTGAGTGTATAACGAAACCCTCACTTTAAAAGTAATAACGAATCTAACAATATCTCACTTCGAAATCGGTCAAAACGCTTACCGCAAACTTGGTCATACATAAGGAAAAGTCTGTTTTTCTCTTCTTCTTCTATTTTTTCATCTGATTAAAATTATAAGTGTATCTAGACTTTTTGTTAAGCTAGGTTTTTTTTTTCTCTTGAAGCGGCCTACTAGCAGTTGCGGCGTCTTCCTACCACGTGTATGTCTTCTGTCCATCCTATGGCTAGTCATACGCTGCGCTTCTCATGTCTAATCTCCTTTCCAGAACTATTCAACCACAGCGGCCATCAGTCTTGCATATCTGCCCAATGCCACTACCACTTACTAATCAGCTGGTCTATTATGGTAGAATCCAAACCCTTTATTTTTCTAGAATACAATTATTTTTAATAAAAGTAATAGACCTTGCAAGCACAGACTTTTTTACAAGTAATTTTGCAAAATCCTGTGCTCACGGGATCTACTTTAATAACATTAATTGATATGATAAGATAACATTAATTCGTTATGACTAACACGTATATCAATCTGAACAGGAATGAAACATTCGATCAAATTAACGCATACTACTTACATAGATAGAAGTATCTATAGGGCAGCATGCAGAACTAAACTGCTGCTTGCTACGCAATTTGCAATGTCAAATTCAGTGTGACCCGTTTGTGACACATGCATATTACCATATTAGTCACGCATAGTATTGGGGATGTTTTAAATTTTTGGCGCTTGCTTATTTTTAATACTTCCTATAAAAAATCTATAACAAAGTATCAATATCTAGATTTTAGCTAAGGTCATATAAATGGCCAAGGATGGAGCTCAATCTAGAATGTATCTATTCAATCTAGCCATGAAAAAATCAATACCGTAGTTCTCAGGAAACAGAAAAGACAGCAAAGAATTCCATTCCTGTACAGTACCTATGCATCAAGAATGTGGACTGAAATCGATGAGTACGGATTTTTGGCATTTCAATGAGTAATACGACGATTTCTCTAGTCAAATCTAAATATCTGCTTACTAATTATATCAGAAACGTTTTACGTTCGTATAACGCACTAGTTAATGCCGTGGTTTTACCTGTTGTCGGGATTTTTTTAAATTATATTTCACAAGAACTTATTATACCTCTTTCAGGTCTGACCACTTTTATATAAGCTGTACGTTGTCTATGTTGAAAAATTTATTATTATTTAATAGGTATAACATGTATTTCTTTATTTGACAAAATGTATCTCTACAGACTCCGAAGTCCGTGCCTTTCATAAATATATCGTCGTTGCGTTGAAATCTCAATTTTGCACCTCTTGCTGTTACGCGATATTTACAAACCACTCCCCTGCGGCATTGCATGCGCAACGATATGTATTTTTTTAACTACTTACATTTTTTATTATGCAAGTGGAAGAGATGTAATGTTATATAATTATAATTTAAAAACATTATTGTTTATTTCACATCTTCGTAAGTAATATATAACTACATTTCGTGCAATGTAAGTGCCTACCTAAAAACATAGTGATTATTATTAAAAGCGCAGCGTAGAAAGAAAGTTTTTTCAGTGATCGATCTTTTCTTCTTCAACCAGCGTGTCAACTTTATTTTTACGTCTGATCTTCAATTATTCCACCTCTACTTGACTACCTTAAAATGCTTTCACCAAATTCAAAGCTCTTCCGTGCACTTTGAAAACATTTGGTATCCGTAGATGTTCTCATCAATTACATTTACAAGTATAATTGCTCCAAATACGCCCATTAGAGATAACCATCAGGCGTATTATCTCCGGAAACTTATTAAGATAAGCCATTACGGATAAAGGCACTTCTTATTGGGCGGAATAGATATATCGGACAATGTTATCGACAGACCGGACAGCCCTAGATTATGAGTAATCCGGCTAACGAAATTAGGCCGTTAGTTTATCTTTATGTGCTGGCAGATGGTAGGGTTGCGTGGATTGAGGAAGACTGATGATTGCCATTTAAATGTATTCTATTGTTTTATTTGCCTGCGAGCTTTTTTTTTTTCTTTTCTATTTTTGGTATCTGATCAAACCTTTTTGTATAAATAGTTTAGTTGTTTCTGCGTTGATAGGGAGGACACACGCAAGCTCCTTTCCTTTTGCGATGTTTTCACAAAATGCTCGCCGCAACTGTGCGTCGCCGCTGCGACGACGGAACGTTACGACTGCGTCGTAGTAACGCTGCGATGGCGCAGCGCCTGTGTGGCCATCTATGCGTTGAAATATTTGCGTTGCGACTACGCAACGCGCCGTGTGGACCGGCTCTTAGTACAGAGATTTTGGTAATTTATGTGTGTTTTGTTAATTTTTGCCAAAAATAACAAAACTCACATAAGTACGAAAAGACAATGCCTTGGGAATGCCACGAACACAGGACCTACAAATCTCTCACTAGGATCTTTCCGGTACAGTACTGCCACCGTGACAATTATTCTTTCATACATTTTCTATGAACACGTTCAGACAAGACAGTGTCAGCACATAGCACGTAGAACTGATGGCCGATGAGGCCGAAAGTTCTCGAGTGGAGACCATGCACCGGCAAGCGCAGCGTAGGAAGACCAGCCACGAGATAGACAGATGACCTTGTACAAGTGGTGGGAAGACGCTGAATGCAAGCCGCTTCGAATCGGTCTTTTTGGAAATCCATGGGGGACGCATATGTCCAGGAGTAGACATCTTATGGCTGAAATGATGATGATGATGATGATATATTGATTCTAGGGCTAGGCATATTGTAATGGGCTTGATACTACGATCGAAGATTACGATAAATAGGTACATTGCACAGCATTGAACTAAAATTGACACTAAAATGAAGATGATATCATTTTAGTGTCAATTATAGTTCAATGCTCGAGTAGATAATCTAGGTAACGCGAAGACTAAATAAAGTATGGATGAATTGCGTGAGTGATAGAATAATATGAGTAGAGAGGTAGTAATGTAGATATGACGAATGACAGGGACGAATGGAGAAACTTTACATACTGTACTGACCCCACTTGAGTGGGATACGGGTAGGAACATGATGACGCTGCTAACGTAGATAACCTACAGAATATAGATCGAGGCAATCGACTCTACTATTGATCGCTTCTCAGCTCAGTTTTCCATTTGCATCAATTGTTAAGTCCTACACAATATAGGTATATATTAACATATAATATACCCCACATACGGGTAACCCGGTCCGTAGTTAGTTTTTGTAATAACTTTATGCCCTCGTCACTAAAACTAAACTCTCAAACAATATTTATCCAAATAGCAGTTTGAGAGCTGCTGCAACTAGCGAACTAGGTTAATCACTCGCTTCAGGGTTCTAGATAAAAGAGACGCGGAGTTACGAACTTTACCGTGTTACACAAATCCTTGAACCATCTGGATTTGTGTAGATCCTATCAACTTATTTGCCCTATATTTTTATACTAGATTAGAGACCGACTGGAATGTTGTGTGATACATGCTCACAAAGTGATAGTTTCATTCAAAATTGCGTTCACAGAAGAGGTCAAAAATCAATAGGGATGTATGTATGACCATCGCGTACTTACTGTCTTTGAAATGCCTAAATGTATACATTTCCATCAAAAAATTGGGTAGTGAGTGATACATGTAGTGACGTAGTTAGCAATAAAAAACTTACTAAAAGCTGTTTCCTTAGGCTAGAGATGGCTTACATAAACCTTCTATGTACACAGTAAAATTATCAAGATTCCTTATGTACAGATTTGTCGTAAGTTGGTATAAAACATCAGGCGAGTTCGCGGTCAAGCGCAAATTTATTGCTACATAAAAAAATACATTCAGTCAATTTTTTTTTCAAAATTGTTGTAATAACTCAGTGAGATACTCGTAGCAAACTGTACTACTTTTAAGAGCCCCTTTATTTTCCATTGTTAATTATTCGTTAAAGAAAGGCATTCCAAAAAATATATTCTATCAAAGGTCACGAGAGCAAAGTAATCGACTTTGAGGTGAAACCAGACACATGGTAAACAGGGTTAAGCGGGTAACATTCGAAATCCATGGGATCAAATGGAATTAATCACAGGCGCCAAACCACGCATATTATTTGACTGTACCTAAATCGGCAGACCGTGAAAATTCCCCAACAATGGGTTCGCTCGGCCGCGGGTTTTTCACACAAAACGTTACACGTATATTGAAATTCACGAATGTTTAGCAGTTGCTCAAGCTTATTAAACACAATTTTGGACCAACATCAGAAAGAAGGAGAGTTTTTTATTGATTAGGTACATATACCTATGTTTTACTAACCGACCAAAAAGAAGGAGGTTATCAATTCGGTATATGTTTTTTTTTATTAATGTGATGCGATATTGCTATGTAATGCAACTTTTAGATTGCTGTTGAGACAGAGGGTCCGGAGGGCTCGGAGGCCTAGAAGTTTATTGCTGAAATGGAAGAAGTGTTGAAGTGCGATCTCCTACCATATACAAATAGGAGACAGCTCTACCCCTAAACATTATCCGATTTCAATATTGTATTATACCAAACAATTAACTTTATTCTACATCTGCAAATTAGTAAAGTGCAACTACGAACCCTACCCTGCGTGTAGCCCGATACGCACTTGGCCAATTATAAATCACTCCACAGCTAGTACCTATGCGATGAATATAAAATATTTAATTTCAAAATTTACCTTTACAAAATTAGCGTAAACATAACTTTGAGCCCTTAAACGAACTATCTTAAGTTGTCTTTCTACCCTAGCTAGATGTTTTATGAAATTGTTTTTCTGGTACATTAAGCGACTCCTAATTATGGCTCAGCCGAGGGCCAATTTCCCTGGACGTTTCCACGTTGCCGGTGACAAAGTGTGTGCTGAGAGGAAATAATTTTACGATCCCCGCGACCAGACGGCTGGGAATAATGTTCATGGGACTTTTTGTTAGACGGTGCATGAAATAAACTTGATGGAAACACTGAAGGTTAATTGTGCAGGAATTTCTGGACGTTTTGTTTGGATAGCTGCTTTACTTTCTTGCTATGTTTCTTACTTTAATTTCTTGCTGCTATACTACATATATGCATTAGAGTGAAAAGATATCTTCTAGATCGACGAGCTCCATCCTCGGCCACACCGTCACTTAACATCAGGCGAGTTGGTGGTCAATCGTAGATCTATAATGTATTAAAAAAAAAATTGCCTATACCTATATAGTATGAAGATAGATTAAATAACTACTTACAAAAATAGAGCAACAACAGGCAGCCTTATCGTTAAAAGCGATCTCTTCCAGGCAACCTTAAGGTTCCTTAAGGTTGAACGGATAGTATTTTTACCCGACTGCGTAAGAAGGAGGGTTATGTTTTTCGAGTGTATGTATGTATTTTTCTTTGACACGCCCTAGAGCCTAAAGAGCTTGATCGATTTTGATGTGAGTGGTGTCAATAGATTCGTCATAGCTGTGAGAGTGACACTGGGTACATCAAAATAAAAATAAAAAAACATAATTTAGGCTGCAAAAACCTCTTTTCTGCTGTCGGGTGTTTTGTTTTTCTTTTAACATTGATACTTGTTTCTTTAACGTTTAACTGCGCGATTTTGTCCCATTCGCTTTGCTCGAATATGTCAAATGTACGCTTGATGGAGTCCTTGAGCCTTGCCTCTGCTATAATATTACCAAGCATGATCTGCCTAGGAAGACGTGAACATCCGATATCTTTATAAGATATTTTAATTCCTTGTGTAGCAACGATTAAAGATAATTTTTTGTAAATTTTTGAGTTTTTCTTTAACAAAATACAATTATTTCATGAACAGAAGTACTAGCTTTCACCTTAAAGTGCTATGATTTCACACAAAAGTATTTTCATCAGTTAAGATCAAAAAGAGTATAGTTTTAAAATTAAGTAAGTAATTGTAGTTAACGGACATCCGTTTTTATAGGCGGTAAATGATATTTGTTGAAGAAAACAGGATTTAAGAAATTAAAAGTACATTTTATTTATAATTTTTTTTAAAAGTTAAGGATAATTATTTAATTGACATTTTTGTTTTCTTCAAGAAAAATGTGATATACCGCCTATAAATAAAAATAAAATAAATAATAACATTAAAGCATTTCAATTAATCCATGCATTTAATCCATGGGGGAGGCCTATGTCCAGCAGTGGACTTCTTATGGCTGAGATGATGATGATGATTAAAGCATTTACTTCATTGTAAAACTATACTCCTTTTAACCATAGGTAATAAAGACAATTGGTACCTATAAATACTTTTGTATGGAAATCGTATTTCGTGACAAAAGATGTTATTCGTAAATTTTATCTCTATTTCAATTTTATTTCATTTTAAATCATAATATGTTATAGGCATGAACAAATTACAATACTTATATATGTGATACACATATTATAAGCAGAAAATTAATGTATTACTTATTATAAAATTATTATGGATCGCGTATGGATAAGAAAAATGTTTATATTTTCATTCTTCATCCTTTTATGTATGTTATTACTAACCCTTAGAATGTATATTGTTTCGGGTCTTCCATAAATAAGGTATCTTTTAACTTTATTATTTTCAGCGCAGCCTTTATTGGTAGACGAATTCCCGAGAGAGGTCCCTTTTTTATTGACTGACATACAGGAATTCCATATTTTTGGATATAGAGGAAATATTCCGTAGCTGCCCTCAACTTTGTGTAATATATTTGATAGAATATGTTCACTCGGCGATTTAATATCATGTCATGGTATGCCGATAATATGAACGTTTCTCTGAAATATTATTGGTTTACCAAAAAAATCTAGTTATTGGATAAATATAAATGCTGATAGTTGGAGTAGCGTCATTGTTTTGCTGGTATTCTGCTGTGGCTAAAATATGGAATTATATAATGTTTTTTTTTAATACAAGATAGATCTACGATTGACCCCCAACTCGCCTGATGTTAAGCGACGGTGTGGCCGAGGATGGAGCTCGTCGATCTAGAAGATATCTATTCACTCTAGCCTTGAAAATTCCAAGATTGTAGGTCTCAGGAAACAGAGATGGCGGCAAAGAATTCCATTCTTGTGCAGTACGCAACAGGAATGTGGATCGATATCGCTGAGTACGGATTTTTGGCATTTCAACGAGAAATGGGTGGTAATTCGCCGACTTTCTGCTAGTCCTGTAGTGAAATGGGGAGGGTGGAATTAGGTGGTATGGGTTAGGTGGTGGTATTAGGTGGTGGTGGTGGGTGGTGTAGTGAAATGGGGAGGATGGGTGGTATTATTATCCAGATATTTATTTATTAATCTTAAACCTAAGTTTTTACAATATTTATATAAAAAACATGTAGTAAAAACGTATTATTATTATTATTAATGTTTTTATTTGAAAGTGTATACTTAAATCGGTTCAGTATTTTGGTTTTTATAACAAAATAACTGGAAAAATATGTCATCGAAGTAAACGAATTGCGTATTTTGAAGTCTTTTTTTTTGTTTTTTAAACGATGACTTGTTACTCAACTACCTACATATATTATATAGGAGAGTAATATTTTTCAGGTGTATGTGTGTGTGTGAGTTTTTTGTGATTTTATATATAAATACTTCATCTTATTATCATTAGCCTCCAGAGTAACTATCACAAGCAATATTTTATGATAATAATACTAAAGACACACCATATCTGCAAGATCGCGGTGTCGCTGAGGCAACCTCAGCCCCCTAACCCCAAAAAAACTTATCAAGTATTTGATCTAAATCTCGTGGACTCGATTGTCACAAGACCGAAGCAGAAGACAGCGTCAAAGATAGGTCCTATACCCAGCAATGACACAAAAAATTCTGAGGACGACAATGATGGTACCATTTAATCACAAATACTTACTAAATCAAACCTTGTGAAAAACGCCAAAATAACTTGACAGCGAATAGATATTTTCTAGATAGAGGAGCTCCTCGAAGCTTTATATTCTAAATATATTACGTAAATAATTAAAATTTTGTCTTCCTCTTGCATAACTTAAAAAAAAATATGTAAATAGTTATAAATGCATATATTAGTTCATAAAAGGCACGGACCCTGGAGTCTGTGGAGAATAAATTTGTTAATAAAAAAAAAAAAAAATATATATATATTACGTAAAAAAAGTCCTTGTCCTGCGAAATACACGTTTTCAAACATCTGTGCGAATATAACAAGACACTTAACTCAACCAATCTTCTATCTTTAACGTTCACCATCAACCATCAAAGTTATTGCAACCGTTACATCAAATTGTCACATTACATCAAGTCATACAGTTACAGCTGATGGGGCCCTGTAGTCACGTACTGTCCCTCTGGAGGGGGAAATGAAATAATTTGTCTCAGTAAGGGTGCATTTCATATTTATTCACGGGGTGAACGAACTTGGGGATGCCACGTGTGTATGGCGAATGTTTAGAAACATTTGGTAGTATAGGAGACGTAAAGTTACATTTTATGAATGAAAAATGTACTGGTAGTATGTATGTATATTAAAGTCTTCTGTGCTGATGACTAATATTTATGATTATATTGTAAGTAGGACTAACCCTGAAGCTATAAATAGGGTGAATTCTGTGCCCTGAAGGTAGACCAACCAAAGTTTTTTTTAAGTTGATCGACTATTACTCGTTAAGTTGAGAAGCTTGCCGTGATAATTTTCCTTTTCATTTCATCATAAATGCTACCCTCAATTTTTTCATATCTCCAAAGTTAACCATTTAGCTGGTACGAGGTCTTAATATTTCGCATACGGGTCCCTAAATTGAAAAGTAGTTTTCGCACTCCCCCAATGTTTTTGATTACCTATCCAACGACATACCACACGATGGGGTAGATGAGTAAAATAATTCATCCCTACTTTACGTGTAGGGGATGTACCCCCAAAAAAATGATTTTTCAAGATTTTATTCTTGACGATTATCAAACAAGAAATCTTGTTTTAAGTCCACATAATGAGATGTGCAACTGCAGAACCATACACAGTTCGTGGCCCGCACTTGGCTTGTTACACGTTTCGATAAATTCGAGTAGTTACACAATATTTTATAAAAGAAGTGTCCACATTAGAAGAAAAACAAAATACCCGACTGCAGATGAGCGATTTTTGTAGTCTAACTTAAGATTTCGTTACGCTTAATACGCTGTTGAGTGTATGTTTTTTTGTGAGAAAGTATCTACAAAGTTTCTATGAAAGGTTATAAATGCGCATTCTTCAGAATAATTCTGGACATCACACTTATTTATTACGAAAAAGTTCGTTGGAGGTTTTGAAAAAGCGTATTTTTTTGGTGAGCGTTTTAATAATAAAGAAACGATGAGAGCTTAGAAAGATTTTACATCCAAAATTTTATTTCAATTAATCAAAAACTTATGAGCTTTATTACAAAAAAATATCACAGATGGATCGTTCCTTAAAAAATGTCTGCCGTCATCGTTTGTTGAAGCTCGAATGATCGGGGCGATATTTCGAAATTGCTGACATTAAGAGAAAAGAAAAGGGGCCATTTTTCGTTTAGATGATGCCGACAAATGAAGCTTGGCTGTGATTTATAACTCAATCTTATGGCGACGTAAAGTAGGACACACGTAAAAATTGCCAATTTTTCTTAATAAGAAGCTGCGGAAATGGCAAATACCTTTACAAAGGAGTGTGTGCTTATTCTGAGATTTGTCTCATATTTTATTTAGGGGAAGCCACATAAAAAATATGGTTCGTGGACTTAAATAAATATTCTCTAAAAAATATCAAAAATATTGATGAGGTATGTTTATGTTAACACTAAAAAATGTGAAAGTATTCTTGATTGTTTACTATTTTTGAACATGGAAACAAAAATACAGATTGACGTATTTACTTTTAGAAACGGGTGATTCAAAAACTACCAGACTTGTCAAAAAAAGTTGTAAGAATAAATAATGGCCAAGTGCGTGTCGTGCCACGCGCAGTGTAGGGTTCCGTAGTTGCATTTGTTTGATACTGTTAACATATGAGTTAAAATTAACTGATATGTTAGTGTAAGTAAATAAAATTTCCATTTCTTACTTCTCTAGTAAGTAAATACATTTATAAGTTAGATAGATAGATAGATTATTTCACAATTCTAAAGTCAACCGTTTAGCCAGCAGGGGGTGGGAACATTAATTCTAACAAAAAATATCTCTTTAAATCTTAATTCTTCGGAAATCCTCTAATATTTTTAAATTACCTATTTAACGATATGGTATATGAGGTATATAAAAAAAAAATATCATCTCCACTTTACGCGTAGGCACCTTGCCTTAATTTTTTTTCCAGATTATATTCTACGATTTTTTTGCCACAATTAATATATATGTCCATACCAAATTACAGATTTCTAGGACTAATAGATAGTCTTTGACCAAACTCGCGGACACGCAGACAGACAGACGGACATGGCGTGAAACTTGTTTACTACGGAACCTTAAAAAAAGTGCTTATAATGTGAAAAAATAACGCCTACATTTTTTTCCGAATAAACTGATAGGTACAAAAACATACAAGTATAATATAATAAGCCATAAGTATTAAAGAGAATACGAAAAAGTATTAATGAGAATACTAAAACAGTAAATATAACAAAGTAATGTTTTACACATTTCTTACCAAAACCTAACTAAAAAATACTCTTTAGTTCCATCCAAGGATGAAATGCTCAACTTTCCACGTGCAAACTTTTGCCCGGCTCATAATTTCTATACGTAAACCAAACTTTGGCCAAGGGTTGGCAAAAACTTTCAGGTCCACAATATCTCTCAAAGATAAGGCTTACAAAGAAGACTCGATCGCAAACCTTCAACCCAAATACCTACCTTTCCTGAAAGAATACGCAACTACAGAGTCACAGTACAATACATAAAACAGTATGGGGCCTTTTGCTCAGATAAAAATGTGTTTTTAGGGTTCCGTACCCCAAAATAAAAAACGGAACCCTTATAGGATCACTTTGTTGTCTGTCTGTCTGTCTGCCCCGATTCTGCCTTTTTGAGTGTAAATATCCCTATTAAAGGAAATATTTCAAGTCAAACCACTTTTAATAGATCTATCACGTATAGGTATAATTAAGTATAACCAATTAAAATATATATATAAAAATTAAGTGTAAATATAACCTAATAACCTAACCTAGTATAACCTAATCCTATTCTATAAGTAGGTAGCATTTAAAAAATTGCTGTAATTGTTAACATTCCTATAAAAAGATATATTTCACATCAAGTAACTTTTAATATATCTACCACTTATATAATTTTACTATAAGTAAGTATATTACTAAGTTGCTTTGTGAACATTCGCAGAAATCCTAAAAAATACACTCTATAATTACACTTGGTCACCTCATAATATCCTTCCTATCGGTCAGTGTCGTAGTCTAGTAAAAATAAATCCGTTTGTATGGAGCAGATCACAGTATTTGCAACTGGGGGGATTCTTTGAAATTATGATAAGAAAATAGCTAAAAATCATAGATCAACAATAATCCCCGATTTATAGACTAGCTGCGTTCCGCGGTTTCAATCGCGTAGTTATGAAAAACGGTGATGATTATGATGATGATAAGTATCTTATGTCCGTCTCCAGGTCCAAGGCTATCTCTATACTAATTTTCATTACGATCGGTTCAGCTGTTTGAGCGTGTAAAGGTAACAAAATTAGCTTTTATAATATCATTATGAAATTGTGTCAAATGTATTTCAAAACACCAGTAAGTACATTCATTTAAATAACAATATACTTAGTTGTCTTTTATGTTGTCACAAATCTTATTTTTACTAGACTAGTAGGTTCGGTGCTCCTGCTACCTTCAAATATGGTGCCCGGACTAAATCCCCACAAGATTGAATCCGGGAAAGTTTCTTACTACTCCGTCAAAAAACTTATAATTCCGTTTGCTGGCCGACTATTGAATCCACTCGTTATTTATTGTGAGCGATAAAATAATATTAATCTCGCGGGATTTCTGCCGGATTTCATTCTTATATCTGCGACTTGCTACCTTCAAAATAACGCCAAATTATTTGAAGGTGGAGTCATAATATGGACAACAATACGAAAAATAATTATAAACACAATTATTTAAGTGCATTACATGTACATTATTTTTATAGACATAAAGTTGATTAAATAATACATAAAAATAAATTTGAGTACCTCATTTTTACCCGACTGCGTAAGAAGGAGGGTTATGTTTTTCGAGTGTATGTATGTGGGTATGTATGTATGTTTATATGATCGCTTACAGCCTAAACGGCTTGACCGAATTTGATGTGCGAGGTGTCGTTAGATTCGTTTTGAACTCCAGAATGTCATAGGCTATATTTTATTGTAATAATAAATACATCTCTCCCAAAAAATAAAAAATGTGTTTTTTCGTAACCTACAACGAACTATTTCGTAATAAAATAAAAACAACGGGTTGCACTCCGGGAGTGCCTGCAGAAGTGAAAACTAAAAAATAAAATAGCAAAAAGACTGGCTCGTGAAGGATTTGAACCTCCGCCCTCCGATGGACAAATTGAAATTTATATCAGTGCTCTAACCTACTGAGCTAACGAGTCTTATATGCATGTGTAATAAGCATTCGGCGCAACGAAATGACGTCATGCTAGAAGGACAAACTTGTACATACAATAATGAACTTTAAATGCAGAACGTTAGAATAGGTTTCTGACTCAAATAATCCATCCGTCTTACGAATTTACGTCACTTGACGCGAGTTTAATCTGACGATCTGACGCGAGTTTAATTTTTTTTACCCATCCCAAAATGCACAACGCAACGCCGCTAAAGAGGTTTTCACTTCAACAAGTGATTTTAGTAGAATTATTCTAAAGAATGCGCATTTATAATATTTTATAGCGATTTTACGGATACTTTCTCACAAGAAACGTGTATCAAGCGTAACGAAATCATAAGTTAGACTGCAAAGACTACTTTTCTACAGTCGGGTATTTTGTTTTTCTTTTAATTTACATACTTGTTTTCATTTAATTTTTGTATATATTATGAATTTACAATACAACAATTTTACTCGTATTTTGATCTAAACAAATTAGATCAAATAAGATTACGATTAGACAAATTAGATCAAGTAAGATTAAGATAAGATTACGAGTAAGATTGTTGTCGAACATTTGTGATGTTGCTTTCTTATATACAACTTTGAGGTTTTAATTATGATAGGAAAATATCTAAAAGAAAATAGATTCACTATGTCATCCCCAGGTCCTTAGCTATCTCGATTCAAGCGTTTGATCTTGAAAAGTTAATAAACTTCGCTTTTATAATATTAGTTACCTTTAATAGCAAATAAAATTGTAAGACAAAAGTAAATGTATTCCAGAAACATGTATGTCAATTTTCTGGGTTGTATTATATATTGTCACAAATCTTGATTGTAAATGTGAACTATAAGTATTGAAGCCTCTTAATAACTTAGAATAGAACATTGTTTTAGTAGCTTCTATCGAAGCATTTTTCTTTCCATGTCTTCTTATTATTTTCTCTAAGACACTCCAAATCATTATGTAATATGAGAACATCCACAATAACATATCACATTCTTATCATAGCCAAGTAGTAATCAGTTGTGGAAGTTTCCTTGCGTAAGAGGGATTATTGAGGTATTTTCGATAACTCGCCTCAGGGGTTGAAGGCAATAAATACAGAGAAAAGACAGCGAGGGGTCGCTCCGACCCTGTACGCAAGTAATCTGGGAATTTGTTATGGTTTTAAGAGAAAACTGGGAATTCCCCTGAGTACGATTCGCAATTTTTCTTGTCGCTGCACTTGTCAAATTAATTGTGGACATGCCTATGTGCGCTTTTTATTGCGTTCAGCTTTTTATTTATTTTGACAGTTTTTATTGCACTCTCATAGAATCGCATCGCATTTTAGACGTATAAGTAATTGAGACTTTCGTTTCCAAACGATTGAATCGGAGTTTTATTTACTTGTTAAAAAGTTAAAGTTGTTATCCCACGAATTCGAACTTTCGCAAGTTTAGCAGACAATGAGTTCCTATACCCAGGGCTTTTTTGTTGGGGCACGTGAGAGCACGCAGTGGAGCACGCAAAGGAAATATTGAAAAATTGCCATAAAAACTGAAAAAATTAAAGAATTTGAAAAAAATTATTAA
This sequence comes from Lycia hirtaria, assembly GCA_947563715.1. NCBI lineage: Eukaryota > Metazoa > Arthropoda > Insecta > Lepidoptera > Geometridae > Lycia > Lycia hirtaria. The sequence goes on from OX387380.1 coordinate 3,399,985, forward strand.
AAAATCAATTTCAATCAATTTTACAAAAAAAAAAGATTTTTTTAATAGGTCAAAATTATCCTAATACAAAATATAATATATCTTGAGTATCAACTTTCAAACAGAAGTGACAAAAAAGTCCTCCCTATATCTATCTATATTTTGCTTGCTTACAATACAAGAGGCCTAACAGATTCAATTTTGGTTCGTTGTTCTTACTACAGGCAACAGATACAGGAGTTGTATTTTCTTAATTGAAAATAGGCTTGCGTTTGACCGCTAACTCGCCTGATGTTAAGCGACTGTTGCGGTCTACGATGGAGCGCGCTATGAATAAAAAATGTCATAGTATTTAAGACCCTGGATTCCTGGAGTATAGGTATACATACAGCAGCGTTAACGAAACGAAAAGCTATGCGTAATGGTCAGAATTTTCCCAAGCTACCGCCTGTGTAAATAAATCAAATACCTTTAAACGAACAATTCTTATATAGGTAAATATATAATCTGAATCTTGGAAACGGCTCCAACTATTTTAATGAAATTTGGTTTGTTGGTACATTAAGGACGATAAATCGATCTTGCTAGGTTAGTGAAACCGGGTTTGTTCGTATTTTCAGTCATAAAAAATCGGAGTGGAGCTCGTCCAGGTACTACTAATTGTGTTCCATTGCTCCATTGCTTCCAATGCTCTAGAAAATATTTTTACTTAACTAGATAAACAATAACTACTTACATTACTATTTACTTATATTATTTTTCTTTTACATCTCTTCGCTTCGCAATATTTTCGCTTTGACATCTGCTCCTGTACACATGTTTTGACAAATAAATACATCTTTATCTTTGTCTTCATTTGTTTCAATAAACGTTCTTAAAGACGCAAAAATGAAATTTTTATTTTTTCCGTATGTTCTATGTTTTCCGAGGGTTCCGTATCTCAAAAGGAAAAAACGGAACCCTTATAGGATCACTTTGTTGTCCGTCTGTCCGTCAGTCAAGACCTTTTATCTCAGGAACGCGTGGAGGTATAGACTTGAAATGAAAACCATATACGCAGATCTGTAGTCCCTTGCAGCTATGAAAAAAACAATCTTTTCGGTTATCGTAAAAAAAAAGTTACACCCGTATATGTCGCAACAAATCGCATATTTCGACACAAAAGAATCAAATTCTATAGGGTACTTCCCGTTGACCTAGAACTATGAAATTTGGCAAGAATCATCGTCTTATGTGCATATAAAGGAAAAAATCCAAAAGCTATACATTTTAGTTTAATTACAAAAAAATAGGGTCAAGGAATGAGGATCAAAATTTTAAAGTGAGTTAACCGTATCATGTGGGGTATTATATCAAATAACTGCATTTAGCATAAGCTAAAACTGGTTTTTAATTATTTTTAGGATGTGTAATTTTCGGATTATGACCAAAAATTTTATAAAACATTTATCATTTCCCCCTTTTATCAATGAATAGCTTCGCCCGGTATTTATTTTGTTTAGTTTGTACAGAACCCTCGGTGGGCGAGTCTGACTCGCACTTATCCGGTTTTATTTTATTTAGAATCAAAATATTTCCGTATCGAAATAAATAGAGAGAGCCACCCTACACTAAAATGCGGTTAGAAAAAACGCAATATCGCATGTAGGGAGGTAAGTGTGCCCAGTGGACCCACTGTATTATATTGATACGGACGCTCGCATGTTAGACTGATTTTAAAATTAGGGACATGTACCACAAAGTTATACTTCACTTACAGGTTTTTACCCTGCTTGGAAAAAAAAACAATGTTTTTAAGGTAAGTATATTTTATTTATTCAATATTCGAAAAATGCTTGCGTCATATTGCGACCGCCTGTTGTTTTCACTAGCGTTTAAGCTCTCTCTTGTTAATTAGTGTTTTAGTATAATGATATAAACAATAAAGAGTTTATCTATCATATATTAATGTCTTCTGTGCTTGCGTTGGACCTCTAACTCGCCTGATGTGAAGCGACACCGGTCTACGATGGAGCGTTTTATGGCCGTAAATAAAATAAGTAAAAATCTTCTAGATTGACGAGCTCCATCCTCGGTCACACCGTCGCGGCGAGTTGGTGGTCAACCGTAAATCTATCTTGCGTAAAAAATATATCGGACCTTTCAATCTGATTTCTTGGATGCATTTTAAATAGTTTTAGGTTCTGTACCCAAAGAGATTACTGAAAAGCTGATACACAGCTGATTTTGTCCCCTAAGCTTTCAAATATTTTTTTGTATTTATTTAAAAGTTATTTATCAAGCTGCTGAGTAAATAACAACAAATTCTGTAGTTTTCGAACAAGTTTTTAATTTTTAGACATCCGCACCAACGGTATGGTAGTCAATTACAAGTAATATCGTGATAGGTAATAAGTAGAAATTTTAAATTTTCACGCACAGATCATGTGAGCCATTTCTACTGAATATAACATTATGACTGTAACAAGAATGGCAGGATTATGACCAGTCAGAGTAATTGTTCTACAAAAGGATGATAAAGATGTTTGCACCAATATTTATGGTATGTAAATCATTATTTGAATCATATTTTCCGTACAAAATGATTTCGACGTTTCACTTCTGCCATGTATTCCGTTCCGGTCAAGGCACATTTTTAAGGTTTGTGTAGTAAACCCTCATAGTATCGCCGTCATGTCCGTCTCTCTGTCCTCGGCTATGCTCAGGACAGTACTAGGAAGCTGTAATTAGGCATGAATATACATAAGTGCTTAGAGAAGTAAAAAATGAAAATTTTGGGGCAACATTCATTTAAAATAACGTATTAAGTAGTTAACTCGTATGTTCATAGTATCTAATGGAAAACCCTGTTTTAAGTTTAGATTAATTATGACGTACAACTGCGGAACCCTACTTTACGCGTGGCACGACACGCAATTGACCATTTATTTTATTTATTTATTTGGTAGATATTTACACCCACAAACCACATTAGAGAGAAATTAGAAATTAATTTTATAATATTTATTTTAATGGGATTAATAACAGCTGATCAATTGAAAAATTGGCTGAAGCAGCTTACCACTATAATTATTTTACTTAGCATTGCTTGCATATAGAAAAGAATAAGAAATTATATTATGTTAATAACCATTAATTCTAATATTACTTGCTCCTATAGTTATAGGATAAATACCATCTATATTGCACTAAGTATTAAAATATTTGTATTTAAAGTCGATTATGGAGACAAGGTACCACAAAACTAATAAAAAAAAACATTAAATCAAAAAAAGGAACGAAAATTTTACGAGTTCGTTTTTAAAATTAGTAGTTAAAAAAATATATTTCGTTTAATTCTGCATTCAGAATTGAAACCATTATCAAGGTATACCTATGGTAGGAGATGTGTTGTTGAAGGCACTTGTCTCTTACAGAGTACCGCCCTGCCTCCACCAGTCTCCATGTTGTTTGTAAATGGGGTTAATACCGCTGTAACGTTAATTTTATTTGCACTCCGACTTCATTCACTTCGGGCATGAACGTTCTTAAAAAAATAAAAATACGGGATTGTTTATAATACATACGCAAAGACTTACGTAAATAGGGCCCCGAATTCTGTGTACCTACGTTTATGCTGATTTGTTTTGTGTTTGATTGGGATGGAAGTTAATCGAAATTTTTATATTCTTTAACAGTCTACGCAAATTATTGGGTATCGCAACCAGATTTATGAGATTAATAAAATAATAGATAATATTATTAACATTGATCTTATTGGTATTGTAACTCTATGGATGTCTAATGTATTACGTTATTTGTTAGTTGCTTATGTGATGATGATTTAAGCAGTGTCGTGGAGGAGTCCACAACACTGCTTAAATCGTCTGCTTAAACAGACATAAAGGTCACTAATGACTATGATGATAATGTGATGATCATATATAACACGAGCTCATTTCGCTCGCTCTATCTACATAAGAACATAATATGTAATATATGCAAACATAGAAATCCTGTCACCAAAACTTCGTAACATAAGGTAGGTGGTTAATTTCATTACGTTAAAATATTTACGCGGTTCCAAACTAAACCGAGCAGCTGAGGCTTTGGAGAACTCAAGATATGTTCCTAATTTGCCTTTCAAATACTTGGAAACACAGAAGTATTCCTGCAGAAACGCTTTGACTGTGAAAATGCGCAAAGAGGCTAGTGTTACGTGGAAACTATCTCGGCAAGAACTTGCAAGAAATTCAGTTCGCGTAATCGCCAAAACAGGGTTCCCTCGGGACCGTACCCTCCCTATCTCAACATTCTTACAGTTTAATGTATGCAAACGCATTTTGTTTCAAAGCCTAGCTCCCTCAAGGATGGTGTTACTCGAGAGCCCTCAAGCTACGTTCACTTTGCCCACCTAACTTCCCCGTGTGTCACAACATGCTCTTTGATCTCCACAAATGCGAATATAATGTCGAAACCGGTTAAGATCGTTACTTTTCTCCCCCTTTATCCATCGTTACATTGAGTTTTTTTTTCTGAAGTTCCCCGAGAGTTTTCGAAATAAAACTGTTGTTTCTATTCTCTCTATTGAATATTATTTGTTTGAGAAATGTAATACATATTGAGGCGATATTTCAAACGTTCAAGAAGACAAAGGGAAAAGTTCATTGGGTGTTTGTATCTGTGTCGTTTCGACGGTTCAGTTTCAACGAGGTGTAATATATCAGAGGGATATTAAAGTCAAGTTAAGCTTTGAAATACACGGAGTCATCAATCGGGATGGTAAAAATAGTACACCCTCAATGATGAGGGATTATTTGACGACAAAGTAAGTATCAACAGTGCGCCATGTGGCGTCTCTAAATAGAATCCGTCGTCTCGATGTCACACGTGGCATTCCGAAACAGATCGTTTCCTTTAAAAAAGTTAATTTGGCGCTTTTTTGTAGAGACGGCGACAAAAAGTATCATTTTTTAGAAGTCGTTAAGAGGCATGTGGGGCTCTAATATAATGAACGCTAGTTTGGAACGCTGGTAATGCGACTCCTACTTTCCTATGCACAGGGGTTGTGTAAGAGGTTAAATATTTTAACTCTACGGATTCTTGGCATGGTAATGAATTGGGTATGAATTTAATTATTTTAGATGTTTTATTTTATTCTAAAACATCTAAATGTTTGTACGGGGTAGGTATGTATGTGTTAAATATGTAATGTTAATTACATGATATATTAATACATACACCAACAAATTAATTATTGTTTTTTATTTATTTAGAAACACCGACAGTATACATATCACATAAGACTTAGTAGGTAATCTCTAATATTATTATAGATTCTGATATGAATACCTACCCTTAATAGGTATTTACATCATTTTTTGTTGATAAAACTAATAACTATATCAATTTAAAACGAAAACCTATAAGATGATAGAACAGACATCCCAAAAGATAAGTAATATTTGTTAATTGTTGCACTACTTATATAGTTTTTTTTTACTGTTACAAATGTTGTATAATGATCTATTCAATCTTTTTTCGTATTTTTTTTTTATCAGCCCTGTTTGTACAAACTGTCCCACTGCTGGGAACGGGCCATCTTCTCATTGTAACCCTTCTCGGGTTAGGCCATAGTCTGCCACGCTGCTGGCCAAGTGCGGGTTGGCAGACTACACACATCTTCAAGAACATTGAGAACTCTCAGACATGTAGGTTTCCTCACGATGTTTTCCTTCGCCGTTTGAAGTTGGCGGCAATCAACAATACGCACATAACTTCGAAAAGACAGAGGTGCGTGCCGTGGGATTCGAACCCAGGACCTGCGGATCGCAAGTCAGACAGTCTCACCACTAGGCTGCCGGAACTTAATCGTCGTATTATTATTTATATTTATTTACGGTAGTTACATAATTAAGTACCTTAAAATTGCTACACCATAGTGTACAAATATTTACTCTGTTTCTTTGTGTGATGTGTACCTAAATGATAAATTATATCATACGAATAAAGGGAATATGAATACGGTTATAACTAACCAACTAAAACTTAAAAGAGTTCTTGAAATCGTGTTCATCCGTGAATAATATCAAAGGCATGTTTTTTAATCGAGCTTATTTTAATTAATCAAAATTCCTTTAGTTTCGTTAGTTAAAATAACTTCTGAAACTTAAATTAATTGTTATAGCTTGAAATGGCGTGCTCTCTGTAATTATGAATTTAGCATCTTATAATAAATCTTCATACTAATGTCATGAATATACAAAGATATTGCCTGTTGTTTTTGTCACTAGTACTAATTAGTTTATCTGTATCATCATCATAATCAGCCTACTTGTATATATTATTTTTAAAGCCTTGCTTAAACCACCCCAACCTGGAAAGTTTAAGGGCTAGTAACTTTGTAAGTGATTGTTTACGACAATCAATTGTTTTGACAATATAAAATAATTATAATGAAAAGAACTGAAAAGCCGACTTTAAAATACGCAATTTGATTACTTGCATGGTAGTTTACCAGTTATTTGGTTATAAAATCCACCGAACCGATTTTAATAAAAATTATACGGGACCACCTCTGAAATATGACGTAACAAACGAAAAAGAATTTACAAAATCAATCCACAATAGACGGAGTAATCGGTGAACAAACATACAAAAAAACATACACTCGAATTGATAACCTCCTTCTTTTTGGAAGTCGGTTAAAAATAAATCTTAGATTGTCACAAACATTATGATCACTTACAAAAGTTAACTGACGACAAAAAACTGTTTGAAATGTTGTTTTTTTTTTCGCTGAATATCTGACATTAGCCCATCGTATCTGACATGAAGTTTATAGAATAATTATGAAATAGTCAATGATATTCCTCTGTCAAATATATAGTTTAAATAAATTACAGATTAAAAAACTAAAAAAAAAACACGCTCCAAATTATTGTATTGTCATAAACCTAATCGTGGTCAAAGTTCATTACAAGACTTTTCTAACAGATCCAAACACAGCTATGATACGATGTTCCATCATGAAGTTCTAGTTCATATCTTCCGGCTCCATCATCAGATCAGTTCGACAGTACCAAATTATTATATTGTCAACAGAACTACATACAGCTGCCAATTTTCATGGCGCTACGATCCTTGGAAGATAGTTAAAATAGTTACCTTAGATTTCACATTTCATACAGGTCGACCTCCGGCTCCATCATCAGATCAGTTCGACAGTACCATATTATTGTATTATCATCAGAACTACATACAGCTGCCAATTTTCATGACGCTACGATCCTTGGAAGATGGTTAAATTAGTTACCGTAGATTTCATTACATACAGATCGACCTAATAAAAGCGTGTTAAAAACTGCAACAACCACCTTAAGGATGCGGAATTTTGTTATAAAAACCCAACTACTGGACCGATTTTGATCAAATTTCTACAATATCACACAGAAAAATCAAAATCACACTAATATTATAAACGCGAAATTTTGTGAGTGTGTTTATATGATCGTTACTTCTTCACGCTCAAACGGCTAAACCGATTTTAATGAAATTTGTTTCTCCATACAAATTTCATTAAAATCGGTTTAGTAACTGACACCCTGGATAACTGAATAACACATAAACTACTTTTTATTCTGAAAAATAATAATTATCTCCTTTGATACATTATGTAAAACAGCGGACAACACCGCGGGATGTAGATAGTCGGTTTATAAATAATGGAGTTATGCGGTAACAAACATAAGCCTAAGAACGTCCTCTTTTTTGAAGTCGGTTAAAAACTGAAAGATATATCTGCGTATTATGTAATCTGCAATCTTTTATGAAATAGAGTTAAATAACAAGTAAAACCGGTGAACCCAGCTAGCTTTCAATATTAAGAGCTGTGAGTCAGCTTGCTGGAATTTCTATTTCATGAAGGTTAAGTATTTAAGAAAACTTATTGCCGATCATAAACTTAGTTTACTGAAAATAGTCGTTAGCATGTAACTATGCTTCTTTAGTTAATTATGTTATATACAGAATACTTACTATTCTGTATTCAAGTAGGTTTTTAACACGCTTTTTCACCTGTATGCATGTTTGTTTGTTCGTTTGTAACTGACTCCTTTGGACTTGATTTTGACCCACTTCAAACGGTCAGATTTCATTCGAACTTTGTATAGGTACTACTTATTGAGGACCGATGACAATACAATAATTTGAAGCGTGTTTTTTTAGTTTTTTAAACTGTAATTATTTGGGTTCCGTAGTAACTATGTATGTCCGACAGTCATATGTACAGTCATTTTACTCGAAGACTAATAGGCATTACATAAACAAAGTTAGACCCGTAGATGTACCTATTCTGTAAACTGCTACAAAACTTCGTAGTCAAATTTTCGAAAAAATATTAAATAGCAGAGGCACTCAATACATATAAAGGGATAGAAAAATTTCAAATCCATCCTATCGTCTGCCTAACTTAACCTAATAACTGTTCGGGCAAATGAAACTGATGGCTAACAACCTTACGGAATCAGAAACTGTTGATAGTACCTTGAAACGGGTTCGAACCACTAGAACCACACCACACCGGCCACACAGTCGCTTAACATCAGGCGAGTTGGTGGTCAATTTCGGAGTATAGGTAGATAGGTTACCTATTTTAACCCTTTAACCACCTGGTCGGATATTTCCGACAGTTTGTTTTTTCAGAACAGGCGACAGTTTGTTTTTTCAGAAATAGCTGAAACAGGAGGTTAAATGATTTGAACCTCCTGTGTTGGATACTTCCACCAAAAGTTTATAGAGTCCGATAAGTTTTTTTACTGCTATATATATAGCAGAAAAAAAACGTAGTTTGTCGGAATAGGCTCGAAAAGCTTATCTCGGAAATATCCGAAACCAGCGGTTTAAGGGTTAACTTGAATTAGTCTACGTCTGACCACGAATTAGCCTGTTGGAAAGTAACGGCGTAGTCAAAGATGAAGATGACTTGAAAAACCTCCCCCTTCCCATGAACCATTATTTTTACGCAGTCTGGTAAAAAAACATATAGACACCCAAAAACATCGTTATCCTTCTTCACTATATATCAATTATTTATATATATAAATCATAAAATAAATAAATAAAAATCTTGCTTGTAAGTAGGAGTGTTGGCAACAGTCGATTTGCCCATCTAAACGGACATCAAAACAAAGCGGACGAGTCCATTCATCTTCCTTCGCTTGATGGATGGGACGACGCCACTTCCCTAATAAATGTAAACAAAACAAGAGTTTTTGTCCAAAAACGTTATTAATGAATAGAACAGTTGATAGGTTTAATTATTTTCGAGTTTTGACCCGGAAAATTCTGAAATGTGTTTATTAATCTAATTATCATCTCACAAAATTTGCTATCATCTTTCCGGATGTTGGTACTCGCATACAATTGAATCTTTACAAGATATATGTATAGGTTTCACAAAATCATACTTTTTTGTCGACGGCGATTTTTGTTTGTAAGGAGGTATATTCCTTCAAAAAGAGGCGAAATTTGCTTGACGTCATGTATAGATCGATAGAATAATATTAGATTGCTACACAAGGGTTGAAAGAAACCTATTTAGGCACGAGATGGTTTGCTACTCTCGTGCGCCAATAGTTCATGTGCCTAAATAGGTCTTTCACCCGAGGTCAACATTCCGCTTTTCATTTCGAATATAAGGAAAGTAGAAAAAAATCAAGGCTCAAATCTCAAAACGTAAAATTCTAGACTCATGAAAACACAGACCAGAAGTCACTTAACCAGAAGATCAGAAGACCAGTTGACCAGAAGTTACTTAAAAAAACTTTTTAAGTTAATCGGTTTCATTGAAAAGAAAGATAATGATGTAGGTAATGTATTTACTGTATTTTACTAGAAAAGCCCTTTCATTTGATACCCATATTGTGGGGACAACCCCAATATGGATATATGTTAAAATATGAAATCCGCCATTTTGTGGCGGCGTACTAAAGATATATACTATATACCAAATTTCAGATCGATCAGTCAACTGCAAGGGGGTAAAAATTTAATTACTAAATTTGACCCAAACAAACAAATGCAAAACAAAAAACAGGGCAAGCTAAAGAAAACCGTTTAATAAAAATTCGATATTGTTTAATAGAAACGTCAAAAATAGAACGTAATTTTCAATAATTTGACAGCATGGAAAAACGAGGGACGAAAAGTAGTGTTTGCGGCCCGGTGTACAGGCAACTTGAAGCATACTTTCCGCGTATTAGAAAGAGAGAAATTAAAAATACATTTTGCAGAAACTTTTGGGACTCTATATATAGTTTTTTTTTGGAAATACCTCAAAATTTGTTAATCAGAGTTAATAAAGGCACTTGCATTGCGTCTTAAAAATATTGTTATCATGTATAAGTATTACGGTTTATAGACTGATGGTGATCAGTATTCTTGGGTACCGCGTTTGATTCCGACAACGCTTATGCTGGAATGTAGGCTGGAATATTCTTTTTACATAGTAAAAAACGAAATCTGAAACTTCTCCGAAATTTCACGTGCGTAATAGGAGAAACATTTTAATGAGATATTTTTGACAAATGTTAATGTGTCAAGTTAGCGTGTGGTTTTTTCCGGATTTTAACTCTACCTTCTTTGTGTGGAGCAAGTGAGACGACGGAAATGGTGTTAAAATTCCTTGTAGGGTTGTGGCATAGTGCGAAAGAACTGCGGGTTAATAGCGGATGATGCTAGAACTTTTGACGGAGAAACTCTTTACCTGATATTATTGTAAAAAAATAAGTCATAGGAAGCTATAAAAAGTACCTACAATTTTTTATTTATACGAGAGTTGTATATTATTACAAAAATATAGGTTGTGACATTCAAACAGTAAAGACACAAGTATCTATATTAAAAGAAAAACAAACTACCCGACTGCAGAAAAGCAGTTTTTGCAGTCCAAGTTACGATTTCGTTACGCTTGATATGCTGTGGAGTGTACTTTTTGTGAGAAAGTATGCATAAAATCGCTGTAAAAGATTATAAATGCGCATTCTTTAGAATAACTCTAGTAAAACCACTTGTTTATAAAAGTCCGTTGGAGGTTACAAAAAGCGCATTTATTTTTATTTTTTGAGAGCCTATTATTACAATAAAATATAGCCTATGATACTTTGGAAGTGAAGAGCCAAGCTGATTAACAATTGGTTCAGTTATTTACCCGTTAACAGGTAACAAACAAACAGAGAGACAGACAGTTACTTTTGCTTTGTAATTATTTTTTATCAGCCCTGTTTATACAAACTGTCCCACCGCTGGGCGCGGGCCATCTTCTCATTGTGAGAAGGGTTAGGCCAAAATTTATAATATTTTTATTTTATAATATTAGTTACTACCTAGTTAATACCAAATCGCTACCACCTATTAACAAACCTCGACCACAATTAATGCAGCGCCTACAACTAACCTTTATGAGTCACAAACCGCTGCCTTCATGCAGGACCTTAATGTGGTTAAGCTCAGCTAATTGGGTTAAATGCCCATAAAAGGTATTCGTTAAAATATCGATGGTCAAACTCATATGACATATTCTGAGACAAAATGAAGCACAATATTGTGAATCATCGTTGAAGCAGAATTACGCTACAAAACTCGATCCATAGTACCTCACATAGGTTAACTCTTTGTTTTATTAACAAATTTACAATATTCGCTTTGAAATTAATAAATTGGAAAGTTAAAGACCAGTCCTAGACGAAATAATATTTGAGAACACGATAAGTACAAAAAATCTTGATAGAAAAAAATGCAAGTTCCATCGAAATTCTAAGAAAATCCTCTAATATTCAGTAAATGTTAAATCACAAACAAGCAAAATGTGGAATGTCCTTCCTCGGAAGGTTTTCCCGCCGAGCTTCAACAAAGAGCGTTTTAAAAAGGGTATCTACAAGCACCTTTCCGGGTTAGCAAAGTAACAGTAATGTCAATGATGTTGCAGTTGTCCATAGGCGACGGTTATCGCTTACCATCAGGCGAGCCGTCTGCCTTTTTGCTTCACCTATTTTATAAAAAAAAAAAATATTTTTTTTTCAAAATAGCATAATAAATGAGTATTTTTTATACAACTACCATCAACCATTGTCCACCCACTGTTGGTGTTCGCTTTCCATCTGCGACTGCTTTAATCCACCGTCTGTCTAACCTTCTGTCCAAGTGTCCCGCCCACCTTCACTTGGTTGAGTCTTGTGATCCACCTAACTACGTCTTCGACCTTCGTTCGTTCTCGAATTTCTACATTTGATATACGGTCCACAAGAGAGAGAGAGAGAGAGAGTCCGATTTAATTCTGTTTTTGAAAAACTTGGTGAAAGTATACAAATAGTATCTACTTAACTAATAACTTTGACGACAGCCTCTCTCTCTCTCCTTTAAACATACCCTCACACACACACAATTTTCCTTTCGTTTTATTAAAAAGAATTTGACTATTGGTGAGGAGGTTTGTTTGAGTTGCAAAAGGGTCTTGTCGCCAAAAAAGTTTGGAAACGGCTGCTGTATGGGTTTAGTCCTTTACCTAGGTATTTTCCAGGCAATAATACACATTGGTAATAATAAAAATGACTGTCCATCTATCGATTTTACCCTCCAGTAAGCGTAACAAAAACAACGGCGGTCATAAACAGCGGAGATCGGCTCAGAGCTGTTTGTCTCTCTTATCAGAGAATGAAACATTTTGTTGTTTGTTCGGCAAATAACATGAACAACTTGGCCTGTTATAAAATACTTACTTATATTCCGCTGCTTTGCCTTTAGACCAGCAAAAAACTTGTGCCTTTTATGTTTGTCTGGTAGAGCGATAAAGAAACCTATTGTTTACTTGTTTCTTCTAGTTTAAGATGTAAACTATAAATAGAATCGAATAGGCGATACTTGTAGATATGAAAAAAACCGGTCAAGTGCGAGTCGGACTCGCGCATCGAGGGTTCCGTACAAACTTACCTACGTATGTAAATAGTTGGATTACCGAAAGTTATTTACCTAATAAAGATCAAATTCTTTATTTTGCTTGTTAATAGTTATAAGGTCTTAAATCTGTATATCTAGATAGAAAGATTAGTTACCTAATATAATTATTATAGTTAATGAAAGTAGAGGACGGATCGGTACATTCCTCAAACGAAAAGATAAACTGTACAGAGAGACAAACTTTGCCGTTGGAAAACTGTCGTCTTTATACTCGTACATCGACATAGGTCGCGGTTATTTTATTATTATTGTGATGTAACTACAAATTTACTGTCTTCGGATTTTTTCCTTTACTTGTGATATATGACATTGTTTCTAAATTTCATGATTCTAGGTTCAAAGAGAAGTCCTCTATAGATTAAGACTCCTTTGCGAGCGATAAAAAAATATGCGCCATAAACGGGGCATATCTTATCTTTAGATTGTATTAACTTCAAAGTTGTTTTTTTTTTTCACTGCTTCGTACTTATTTCGTACCATAATTACCATACCATAATTAGGAAGAGCACGGATATCTGAAGTACAAGCTTACAGCTTAATTCGGAAATCCGAAGTTCATTCATTAAAATTGTAGCAAAATAATTCTACTAGATGAATAGTATATGTTATTTAAACGCTACTGTGTACCTTTATGTTACACAGTAGCGTTTAGTTAGCGTCAATAAATAAATTTGTTTGTTAGTTGTTTTCACTGCTTCAAAAGGTACCACCTAAATACCTATTTGATATTAATTTCAGCTTGATACCTCGGCGTGTTCCTTAGAAAAAGGGTTTTGACAGACAGTCGGACAACAAAGTGATCCTATAAGAGTTCCGTTATTGCTGACTGAGGGACGGAACTCTAAGAAAACAGAATTAGATTTATACAAATCTTCGTGTCACATAGTATACCTACCAAAGTACTTACACAAGAGTCATGCAGATAACGTACCTATATATCAACGTTTTATATAGCTGATAAACTTTCTCGCCAAACACAGGTGGCAGTGGCATCTGCCTTGAATCCCAAATGTTTGGATGTTGATACACGTGTAGGTACAGGTCGCATTTTGATTAATTTTGAGAAAACTGGTAAACTGATTTTAAAATGTAATCGATTTATTTATATAGTCAGCAATTTTCGATTGAAGGGTATTTATTTCCATACGGCACCATTTACTGGCCGATTTTGTAAAGATTTGGAAGAATAATAAAACATAATTATAGTTTAAAAAACTGAATCAACCAACTTCTCATGGATGCCATTGTCAGAACTAGACCAAATTGAAATGGGACCACACGGGAAGCACCAGCTTTCAAATAAAAAAAGAATCATCAAAATCGGTTCACCCAATCTAAAGATAAGTATGAGGTAACAAACATTAAAAAAACCGGCGACTCGCGCAAGATGGGTTCCGTACCATTATCTATAAAAACGGCAAAAAAATCACGTTTGTTGTATGGGAGCCCTTAAATATTTATTTAATTATTTAATTTTAAAGTCAATAATAAAATTCAAAATTCTGTGAATATTTCAAGCGTCTACCTGTTGCCGTTATCAATATCGAGCAAAAACGAGCAATAAAATCTAAAAATCCCATTTGTTGTATGGGAGCCCCCTTAGATATTTATTTTATTATATTTTTTTTAGTATTTGTTGTTATAGCGGCAACAGAAATACATCATCTGTGAAAATTTCAACTGTCATCACGGTTCATGAGATACAGCCTGGTGACAGACGGACGGACAGGCAGCGAAGTCTTAGTAATAGGGTCCCGTTTTTACCCTTTGGGTACGGAACCCTAAAAACATTCGAATTGAGAACCTCCTCCTTTTTTGAAGTCGGTTGAAAATGTAGGTAATATTTACAAAACATTGTGAATATGGGGAAAAGTTTGCTATAGTCATTTGGTCGATCTTGATCATAAAATTTGAAGAACTAAGTATTTGGTAGATACTATTATATATTACTTAGATAATACTTACTCGAAGTTTCTCAAAAATTAACAAATTCAAAAACTATTTCTCATTGAAAGGTAGACCTGTTTCGATTTAAAAAAATGCGCCTATTTACCTAGTTAAAAGTAAGCCTAATTTAAATAATGTTACACCGAAAAGAAAAGATCCGAATTTCATTTTAAAAAAGGAATAAGTATTTACCTCAGTCTAAAGATATTTTTAAAATTGGGCAAATAGAAGAAAATGTAAAATAAAAAGAAAAAAAATCACCTACCACATTTCGTTAATAAGGAAAGACCGTAATATGATATAATAAAACAAATGAGATAACAAAATAAGTACATCTCCATCTTGGTAAGAAAACTTACCTGCAAATAACGTGCAAAGTAACAACAACTCTACCGGTATTAATATAAAGATTACTTTCTTATCTTCGTGAAGAAACGTTGAGAGAAATTTGCATAGCAGAAATGTAATATTTACCTCTCAACTTGCTAATTAGAAGCTATTCTAGGGTAGCGTCGGCAAATTAATTCCAATAATAAAAGTTAGGCTATCGTAGATTCTTAACATCGCAACATAAATCGCAACATAGATAGTCTTAACGAGCAAATCTAAAAAATTCGAAACGACTAACGCATAAGTACATAGGAACTAAATTTCCAGTTTTGTTCTATCTTTAAATTCAATTAACCAACAGAAAAAAATAATTAACAGTGGTAGGAAGCAAGAGATTTTGAAAAATGTTTTTGACTCCTACCCACCCGGAAGGGTGGGTAAAATACCTAGTTGGGGTATGTGTGAAGAGAGTTGGACCTTCGATTTTTTCCGTCCACAGGTTAGGTAATTCCTGCAGTTCAGAGGCTTTTTTGGTAATCAGTGCTATGTCATCTGCATACAATAGGAACCAAGGGGTCGGTGTCTGGATTTCTTGAGTTATGTAGTCCATGCAAAGATTAAAGAGCAGTGGGCTGAGAGCCGACCCTTGGTGCAATCCCACTCTTACATAAAAAGGCTCACCTAGGCCGGCTGGACTCTTTACTCGCGTGGTGATATTGGTGTACATGTCTTGGACTATCTTGACATAGGTATCAGGGATCCCCTGGGCTCTTAGAGACTGCCAGACAAGTTTTCTGGGTACTCTATCGAAGGCCTTTTCTAAATCTATAAAGGCAAAGTACAGATTATCTTTATTCGATCGGTGTTTTTCCATTAGTATTATAATAGTTTGGATGGCATCTTTCGTGGACTTACCAGACATAAAACCAAACTGGTTTTCCGATATATTTACTTGATTTGTAATACGAGCTCCTATCACCTGCTCCCAGAGTTTGAGAGTGTGCGACGTCAGCTTGATTCCTCTGTAATTATTGCATTGAGACAGATCACCTTTGTTTTTATATACTGGCAAAAGAAAACTAGAGCGCCACGATTCGGGAATTTTGCTTTCTTTGAGAATTAGATTAAAGAGTTTTGTGAGCCAAGGTAGTCCGTTATTTCCCAGTTTCTTCCACAAATCTGCCGGTACATTATCAGGACCCATTGCTTTATGGTTCTTAATTTTCGCAAGTGCGGCTTTAATTTCAGCCGGGCTTATACAATCAACGGGACCCTGAACTGGTGGGGTCTCTTGTAGCTCTCTACTAGGAAACTCTTCATTGAGCAGCTCTTGGTAATATTCCCTCCACCTACTGTTAATATGATTATTTGACGTCAGAAGAATTCCCTGCTTATCTTTAATATATTTGTTAAATTTTGTATCTTGAGTTGATCTATGTCGCTGTTTTGCTATTTTATAAATTGTATTTTCATTTTTAGCACTTTCCAAGCCTTCATAGAACTGTTGCCTAGATGCGGCTCTAGCTTGTGCTACGGCTGATTTCGCAATTGCCTTAAACAATTGTTTTTTTTTAATAGTCTTAATGTGTAGATAGTAATGTATAGTTTATATCCTGGAAATTTTCGTTTTAAACTTTTTATATTCTTTATGGTCCTCTCCTAGGTTAAACTTTTGCCAAATCTTAAAATTTTCTCTTTTAGTTTTTATTATTTCTTTGACATCACTATTCCACCACGTTGTATCTCTATCCCCCATAACCCCCCCTTTTTCTGAGTTTTTGAGCGTTATTTTGACACATGTTTTTAAAGTAACATATCATTTGCAGACTTTTCTACAGTGATGTCTTGTCTAAGGTATTGTTCCACTGCCTGGGTCAGCTGTACAGCTTTTGAGGTATGAAGATCTTTCCATTTAACGCGAAGAGTGCGGTCTACGTAGGTTTTGAGGGGCTTTGCAAGTCTTAACACTGATACAAGTAGCCGGTGCTGTGTTGTGATAGACTCCCCAGGGATAACTTTACAGTCCTTATAGTTTTTAGAGTTACTGCTTGATGACATTATGTAGTCAATTTGAGTCGAGTGGTTTCTGCATTTGTATGTGATTAAATGTTCTGCCTTTTTTCGAAAATACGTGTTTATAATTTTGAATTTGTTTCTAGTTGCAAAATTCAAAATAATTGTTTCTTCTTTATTTACTGTACCGTAGCCATATCCTCCGTGTACATCTTTGTGTGAGTCGCTGTTAACTCCCACGTGTCCGTTAAGATCACCACCAATGTGTACGTTTTCTCCTAGTGGTATAGTTTGGATCAGTTCATCGAAATCTTCCCAGAAAGTCTGTTTTTCTGACTCCGTGCAGCCTGTTTGAGGGGCATAGGCTGATATAATATTGATATTGGGTTGATTATCCAGGGCCAATTTGACGGCAATGAGACGGTCACTTTTCCTGTCTATGTTGATGATTCTTTGTTTTAGGTCTTTATCCAGGGCGACAGCTACTCCATTTCTTCGGTTTTCCGTTCCATAATAGATAAGTTGGTATCCATTTCCAATGTCTCGTGATTTAGAGCCCTTCCATCTTGTTTCTTGGATGCAACATGCGTTAATGTCTCTATTTTTAAGTATCTCACTTAGCTCATTGCTGCGTCCCGTCATTGAACCTAAGTGCCATGTCGCTAGTCTGAGCTTATAAGTTGATCCTTGCAAACGGGTGTTTTTGTCTGATCCGTCGCTTTGGGGGGACGCCCTAGTATTTCTTATATTTAGGTTCGCATTTTTCGCATCAAATCGTGGAGCGTCGCTTACGGGGGACGCCCTAACTGTTATACTGTATTTCTTTTTATAATTTGCCATGTGTTTAAACGAGGAGATGTTTTAGATTGGCTTTAGTTTTACGGCCGGCTGCCGCCTGACGCCAAGACTGTCGCCTTCCTGGAAGACGCGAGTGCCACCGTTGGCCCATCATTCAGGCTCATCCGCCGCCAACTCTTCTGAGTGCTCCAGACCAAACACTCAGCACTACTGTGACCTCGACTCCAAAGATGTAGGAGAAGCCCACAGCAGGGGTTTGATAACGAAGTTACCTTCTTCAGCCTGTTTGGTCCACGAGGGGTATGTTATTTCCCCTTACCCACCTGTTCACCCATTTCGGGGCCCAGGCAGGTATTCCCCTATCCGCCACCTGGGGACGTGCCCTCTAGGGGTAAGGCTCCCCCGAGAGAGGTGTAAATAAACCCCAAAAATGAAAAACTCACCCGCCGTTGTGTGCACACGGTTTCACAAAATTTACAGACTTTACAATATCACTTCCACACTTTACAATATCGCTTCACAATTCTTTATTAATAATTTATATATTTTCGCGTTAGCGCGCGTTGTCTGAATTCAGAGTTTTTTTTAAGAAGAAGTAGTTCTTGTTTTTGCCGTCGCGGCCTAGGTGGTGCGACAGTATATGGCCAGGCGCGAAGTGGCGGGTGATTTGAAAAGTCTTTGGTCCCTACATGGTGGATTTATGAGAGTTCTTCTTAATACTACGGAACCCCAAAAAAATTATAAATTATGTATTACCCAAAATCAACGGCATGATTATCTGTGAAATATTACATGCCGTGCTCCGATCTGACAGAGTGCTCCGTGTAGTCCTGTGTGAGTGAGATAGAACAACGGTCTCCTATAATTATACATTGTAAAAAAAAAAATAGTAGGTATACCTACTTCTGAAAAGTATGACACATAACAACACATGTAATGTAAGTAGAACACATGTTTTACGACATTAGCGATTATTTAAAATTAAGAGATTATTTATTATTATTATTTTTTACTATTATGATTATTATTCTTATTATTTTTGACTATTATGATATTTTTTGTTATATTATTATTATTTTTTGCCAATTAATTAATGAATTATTAATATCAAAATAGTTTTGTCAACCACCCTTTCACATGATTTATTATGAACTTGACTTGTAACTTGGGCGTTATGAATAAATTATTTGTATTTGTATTTGTATTCGCGTATTTTTTTCATATTACTTAAGTGAAGTATGTATTCTTGTAAACGTTTTTGTTAGTAAAATATTAAATAATACCTAGGTATCCTATACCTAGGTTCCTTGATAATGGACAGACAGCAAATACTTTTTGCTGTCTGTCCATTATCAAGGAAACGTTCCCTAGGCACGTAATTTAATTAGTTGCAGTTATTGTTACTGCTAAAGTTGTTTAAACATAAAAATTATTAGGTATACCACTGTATTATTTTGACCAAAACTTCAGCCTAGCCTAACCCTGCCTTTTTTCACCCAGGGAAAATCTATTAAGCATACCACCGCTGCTCAGAGGGCAATGTGGAGCTAGCCTACCTATCCTTTTTATGGTTCCGTACCTCAAAAGAAAGAAATGGAACCCTTATTGGATCACTTCCGTCCGTCTGTCCGTCTGTCAAAACCTTCCATCTCAGGAACGCATGGAGGTATAGAGTCGAAATTAAAACCATCACGCAGATCTATAGTCCCTTGCAGGTGTGAAAAAATCAAACTTCTTAATCGCGAAAAAAGGTCGCAAAAAACCGCTTAATATAGACTTCGCGTATGAAGCATTGTCTTATAGCAGTGATATGTTATACAATACATAGATGGGTTGTCTCCGGCTCTACGTGGCAAGCATTAAGTAGGGTAATTGCCCGACCTGCCTTCAGTCACGACACGGCGAGCAACGCTGTCAGACGTTAGTGTCGTGATTTGTGAACTGTCACAATGGCATCGTGTGTATTTAGGAACTGCAAGACTTACACTAAAACATTAAGAGATTTGAAGGATGTATCTTGTCACACGTAATTGCTGATAATTTTAGAAATAAGTAATAAAAAATAAAGATTTGATTCGATAAGAATCAAATTGGGCGACGTTGCCGTTCCGCCATCAGCCGCACAAACGAAACAAATAGCGCAAAAGAGAGCGCGATTATGATTAGCAACAATCCTTTCTAGCAACAATAATCCGTATATCTCTAGTTCTTTTCTATTCTTTTGTTGCGACTGAGTATGTTTATCCCTTTCTGGCAACAAGGATTCGTATATCTCTGTTGATATCTATGCATTAAATGTCGTTGTGAGTCTGCACCTGTGGTCTGCAGTAGTCTGTATGGTAGTCTGCACTCTATCTGTATCTATGTAAAGCATGATTCGCCATGTAGGTATTCACTTCCGTAGTATCTACTCATAAAGGTAAAAATCTGAAAACTGTAGATACATTTTAGTTTAATCACAAAACAGGATCTTCATGTAAGGAATGAGGATCCAAATTTTAAAGTGAGTTAACTGTATCATGTGGGCGGTCCTATGTAATAGGGCGAATTCTGTGATGTGGGCTATCATAGGAGACAGCTTCATTAGCATAAGCTAAGACAGGTTTTTAATTATAAATTATTTCTACGTTATGTAATTTACGGTTTGACGAAAAATGTAAAAAAACCCTCTTTGCAATTGTAAAAAAAATGCTAGATGCAGCCCGCTTCCAATCGGTCTTTTTGAAAATCCATGGAGGAGGCCTATGTCCAGCAGTGGACTTCTTATGGCTGAAATGATGATGACCAGCCAAAACAAAAAAAAAAAGTTTGTAGTAGATCTAAAAGTCTGCGACACTGTATAATTATGTCTACGTATACCTCGTATCGTATCTCTTATGAGAGAGGCACATTTCTATTATTATAGGTTATGTTGTGTAGGTCGTCGCATAGGAATGAATAATTGTAGGTATAGTGGCAATGCACATACTTTCTCGAGAAAACGTACACTCAACAGCAGTGGCGTAGCTAGGCTAGGCGTGGGCAAAATGGGCCCTCGCCCACGGCCTCGCACTTAAAATGGGCCTCGCGAGGCCTCTTTAAATAAATAGAAAGGTTTAATTTAAAGGTGGATTTGCACGGTGGGAGAATATTGAGAAGCATATAGATTTATTTTCAAATCTATATGCTTCTCAAAATTCTCCCACCGTTGTTGTGTCAAAGTATGTTTGATAGGATATATTTATTGGGTAAATCTTGGGAACGAAAGAAAAGGTTCTTCGCTGATGCGACTTCGCCCAGGTCTATATTAGTCCACGCTACGCCACTGCCAACAGCATAATAAGCGTAGGTAATTAGGATTAGGTATACGCTACTGTAACATACTCGTACATAGCATCCTATTTTCATCGACCTCTAGAGGCATCTTAGCAGTTGCTAATCCTCATTGTGAGCACTGAACTATTAATTAATCAAGTAGCACTTCCTATGAGGCAGAAACTTTAAGGCCCTTGTGGTTGCCGCTAATGTTGTTTACGTTGGCCCCTAGTTAAATAGGACTATGTGATCCCACACAGGATTAGCGAGATAGCCGAGGGACAATGGCTATTTTGAAGGACTAGGAAGATCCAAATTACATGAAGTTTGATACTTACATGAGCCCGTTCTGAAATAGTTAGGCAAGAATAGATAGGTAGGTATCTACACATAGTAAGTAGAAAAGTATGAGTACAAAACTATATATATGGCTATATACATAAATTACACATATATAGTTTACTCATACTTTTCTTCGGTGACATCACCCGCGTAGTTGTGAAAAACGGTGATGATGTTGACAAAATATAGCCTATGTACTTTTCCGGGTCCTAAAGAATCTCTGTGCCAATTTCATAACATCTCAGCCACGGTAAGTCCACTGCTGGACATAAGCCTCTCCCATTGATTTATGAAAACACCTAGGGTCGTACTACAAGCGTACTTACGTAGCGTTTTACTTTTGTCTCCTTCCTTAAACATAAACGTCAAAGTAATATTTAAATACGATTGCTATTGAAATCGTGGTAATTGTGGTAACCCCCAGATGGAATCGGCTTTGCTGTTTTGTTTAATAATCATCATCATCTCACCCATAAGAAATCCACTGCTGGACATAGGCCTTCCCTCATGGATTTCAAGACCAATTAGAAGCGGTTTGCATGCAGCGTGTTCCCGCCACTTGTATAAAGTCATCTGTCCATCTCTTGGCTGGTCTTCCTACGCTTGCCGTTGCGTGATCTCCACTCGAGAACTTTTCGGCCCCATCGGGCATCGTACTATGTGTCCTAGGAGCCGTCCCACAAGCGTAAAGCAGTGATTTTTGTCTCGCTCTTTCTACAGTTGAGAGAGCAAGACGAAGGTCAAAGTTATATTGAAAAAATATTGCTATCGTAGATTGTAGTAACCCCCTGACCACTGCCACTTCAACTTGCTAACGATTTGCTATGGCGGTGACTTTCATGGGTAAATGATAGAAGTTGATAGAAATTTTGATTCATTTTCATGATTTATTTAAGCGATACAAAAATTATTGCACTGACTAGAAATCGAATAATACAACCTATGTAATGAATAATATTATAACACAAACTAAATATGGAAATGCTTCAGCATACTACAAAGTATATTATGTACTAATAAATAATGGAAAATTCACAATTCAATTCATTTTTTGAACGGTTCATAATATAAGCCTTGATTATGAAAATCACTAAAATATTTTTTAAACATTTCATTGTGGTAGCTCATTGGTTTGGAATAAATATGTACAGTAAATACATGTTCCTCTGAACGCCAAGGGCCGCATTCTATGTGCCATTATCGGTAAACCTTTATATTCATTTGGGAAACATAGAATACAAAACATTTTCGATTTTAATGTTGTTTGACATTGGCGTTTAAAGTGTTAAGGTGATACGTTTGCGGCGGGAAATTCAAATTTCAAACAGTTTTTTGTCCTTATAGCCAAGTAAGGTATCTATAATAGTCGATTATAGTTTTTGCGACAATCCAAGATTATTCTTCATATTATCAAGTTGTTTTGTTTACTAACAATACATCGTGTTACTTATATTAACCAAGAAATCCATTTTTACTAATTCTCGGGATATGTAAGCAACAAGGCGTATTATTTTTATATTGAGGTGATAATGTAAATAATAATCTGACATTGTTGCAAAACTTACAATCACCTACAATAGTTGCCAGAGGACAGAAGTACTATTTGCAATTTGAATTTCCCGCCGCATGTCTGCCGCTGGCCCTTAAGCAGGAAGTAGGTTAATTTTTACATTGACGTTTTGACAATACCACAACGTGTGCACTGGCCACGGAAGGAATTCATACCGCTATCCATCCGCAAGAAACGTTCTTTATCAACTTCGGATACCACATCCTTTAACAAATAAGACGAAGATGCGAGGTCTTTTAAAAATTAAATAGACAAGGCCTACGCCTTGTCTATTTACCTATGACGTCACGGTGCCTTGTGACGTCACGGTGCCCACTACAAAACTTACGAACAAAAAATATAAAAAAATGACCTCAATCACAAAATATTTAAATTGCTTTCTTAAAATAGTTTAAGTGCCAAACAAAGATAAAAAATACTTTACACTGGTACTTAACCTGGCATTTTTTTCCCATCGAAAATAAGGTTGATGTGCGTGGTGTATGCAAACTTATAGTTGTGTCAAAATTAAGCGCTACCATTCAAGCTCTGTGTACAGACATTTAAGAACTTGGCAAACATTAGAACAGAACTTAAAAGGACCAACAAACAAATACTCACAATAATTTACACATAATTGATTGGAATACAATATGAATTTAAATGCTATTCGGCAAAAAAACTTCACTAGACGCTTTGTAACTAGAGTATACAGATATCGATCACTCCAGAGTCTTCACAACTGAAAATTCCATGAAAATCTGTTTTGACAATGCCAAAAAAGAATCATGAATTATTCATAATTGTTACCAATGTCACAAAATTAATAGCATCATAGTCCTATAGTCCATAGTCCAGTCATAGAAGTCGTATAGTTTGGTAAGGATCACGTTATTACGAGTAATTCTTAGCATTGTGAAACTGACTGTCATGTAGTTTTCAGAAGCGAAGGTATAGGATATAAATATACAGTAATTTAAGTAACCACGTCGAAAAAATTAAAAGGAACTTAATTGGTATCTTTTAGATAATAGTATGCATAACAGAAATCGAAATTAATAACTTTCACATTGACCGATGCCGACGCCAGCCGCCACGTGCCAATGAGAGATTTTTAAACAAGTATATATATTTAAAAGAAAAACAAAATACCCGACTGCAGAAGTGCGATTTTTGCAGTCTAACTTACGATTTTATTACAGCGTATCAAACGCTGTTGTGTGTACGTTTTTGTGAGAAAGTATGCGGAAAATCGCTGTAAATATAAATTATAAAAATTTTGTAGTAATATTGGAAAAAAAACCATTTTAAAAATATAATAAACATTAGGAACTCACCTTTCAAAGAGAGTTGTTTTTCGAGTAGGTATTTGTATGTTTGTATCCCTGGGCTATATTTTTTGGAATATTAATAATACAACTCAATGTACAAAGTAAAAATAACGTTTTTTCGTAACCTCTAACGAACTATTTCGTAATAAACAAGTGTATTATTAAGTTTTATTCTAAAAAATGCGCATTTATAATCTTTTACAGTGATTTTACGCATACTTTCGTAGATTTCATTTCATATTTCGTACTCACAAAAAACGTACACTCAACAGCGTATCAAGCGTAGCAAAACTGTTAGTTAGACTGCAAAAACTACTTTTCTGCAGTCTGGTACTTTGTTTTTCTTTTAATATACGTACATATATACATATGTTGTTACCCCGTAACTCCGTCATTTAAAGACAGATTAGGAAAATTATTTTTTTCGTTTGAAAGAATATACTTTCAGAATTCTATGGACCCAAAAAATCGGTCGTTGTTTGGGTTTTAGGTCAGAAATACGCATTTTCAAGACGGTTGTTTCAGTTTTTAAACTATATTATTCCTAATTCAAGCGACTTCTGGAGATTAGAAGCAACGAGGCCCATTATTGATAGTTAAATTAACGTGATAATATAAAAAATAGCCTTAGATTGTCGGAAAAATAGTAATTACTTACAATAGTTATCCAAGCTAGCAAAAACAAAAAAAACTGTTCGAAATTTGAAATTCCCGACGCAAATCTCGTGTCTGTCCTTAAGTAACGTGTTTCAGTAAGGCCATAACAGTACATCATAATCGAAAAAAAACAGTGTTACGCATTTTCTTATTGCAAAGTAGGTTGTACTCTTGTTTCATTGCATTCTATATTAGCAGGCAAAATATTTCATGTTTTATCCACAATCCTAACTAATAGTTTGTCAACAAAAAAACAGGAGAGCATAATTACAGTCAAAATATAGTTACATTAATTGCAATAATACTTTGTGCTAAAAATCTTTAAGCCCGACCGTACCAGGTAAACCAACAAGACAAAAGAGAGAAAAATAGTTGACTTTTTCTTTCTTGTCGATTTAACGTACGCCGGCACTAACCAAATACATTGTAAATGCTATTAGACCTAAGTTTCCCCCACTTTCAATGTAGAAAAATGAACTAACTCTTTTTATAGAACTACTAATGCCTTATGTCATAAGAGTATCGATATTGCATAGCCCTTGTCATGAGAAGCGGATAATTACAACGTTTTCTTTGAGATTAACAAAGTGTTTCATCAACGCAGTACATTGATCTTGATTAGGGCTTCCAATCCCGCAATATCGAGATCCAGGAATTCCGGGATCCCGCGTATTTTCCAGTCCCGCGTGTTCCGGAATTACAGTCGCGTGATCCCATGGATTTGCGGGACTAAAGAGAAGCATGTAGGTACAGCCATTCTCGAGCGATCGCTCGACTGCGGAGTAGGGTTTAATTTAGGTAAGGCGAAACCTATCTTTAGTAGATAGAAAAACTAGTTTTATGCGAATCGTTTCAACAAAACGTCCATCTCTGCCTCGATTTTCACCGTCCGTTCGAATGATAGTAATGAACTTATGAGCATGCCTTAGGACAACTTGTTTGATCTTTTATTTACTCGATGGAAAAACTTAAAGTTAAATATTTTTTATTTATACCTTATATAGATATTCTAAATTTCAACGGGATCTCAAAAGTACCACGGGATTGGAAGCTCTAATCTTGATACTACAAATATCATTGTAAAAATATGAAGCAAGATAAGACACTTCTGTGTCGGTACTATCTCGGCAGTGTGCAAAAGAACACTAAGCACCAAGCATTACCCCTCAAGCTGGATACCCTGTATCCAGGAATGTAGGTCAGCTGAACCTGGACAGTTTAAGATATTGGTTGCAGGTTCTTCGGCCGCTAACAACCGCCGCGCTGCTGTCTGCCCAGATAAGTAGGCTCCGTGTGCCGTCGAGTAGAAGCTACTGTGTGTATGCTCTCCCGCAAAGAGCAGTACAGGCTGAAATAGAAAAAAAAATGGTTGTCTGTAAAGTCGGTTTACGGACGATAATTTTACGTGATAAAGATGCGTCACAAGCCGAACGCTTAGGCCGATCGTGCCTCTCTATCGCTTGTTCCGCACTCTCGTTTGCACGCTCGGCTCAGGCGGAACGTAACAATGAGTAGTGCGTTTTCGTGCGTGCAGCCGGCGTTCATCGATTTATAAGACGTTATCACGTCAGTAAACAACACGATAAGTATACAATTAGGCGTATGAGCCTAATTGTATACTAATTGTATGCAAGAAATATTTCAATTCTAAGTATATAGCCATGTGCACTGGGACTTTTAGACTATTTCTTTTTCTATTGGAGAAATATAATCCGTTAAGAAATAATAAAGTTATTAAAATTTTATTTTTAACTCGTTTAAAACGCGACCGCTTTACGGTTATGGTAATTAAATGACGTCGGAACATGACAGCACATGTACCTACTCACACTACGTCAGAATGTTTGTGTGTGTGAGAACAGTATACATTAATAGTATATTCACGAGAGCGAGCAAGAGGATGAAAAGGATAAATCGTTTGTGGGATGGCTTTGCTAAATATCAGCTTAAGAAATTAGAGTCAGTAGAGCGGTGCGCCCTTTGGCTTATTACAACTAGGCGCTGATAAAGATGGCCTAAACAGATAGATGGACATGGCGAATTCATAAGGGTTCCTCAGTTACTATAGAACCCTAATAAAGGTATCACCAAAATGAAGTATTTTTATTTTAGAAATCAGTTTTTACACTGTATATGGATAAATGTGTAGTAAATTGTCTTAACCACTAACAATATAATATGTTAGCGGAGTGGGGATGTTTGCCTATGGAGGTTGCAGGAAAACTGAAATGTCATCAGTAGAAAAGAGCATAATATCAGGCAAAAGGAAAATAAACAATTATACCTTTTTATCATGTACATTTCTGAACAATGGTTGGGCTATGCTTTCTATATCACTTTGGCTGCTCCCAACACCAATGGATGTATATGATCCTCTAGTATACGGCTGCTTTTTCCAACTCGTGCTGTAATGAAACAATATTATAATTAAAATATATAGTTTAAACAATTGAAAAACTATAATCAGCGGGCACCCAAATGAATAATACTATTGTGGGGGTTGCTAACCACCTCTTTAATATTTGCATTATCTGTGGGACACATGCACATCACTATTTGAGATGGTCATGTGTGTGTGTCCCATCCCTAAGATTTGATTGCTGTTCATTATGATTTTGTTTTTGTATTAGTTAGTTGGCGTAATGCAAAAAGACTATTATTGTCGATTTGGAATTAAATAATGCAACATCATTCTGACTTTTGAATCCGAAGCCAAGTCGCCTCCCTGACGAAACTAAAGGTGGGACCGCAGACTTGTCATGTACTCTCCCGGTCCCAAAAAATAATGGGCGCTGCTTAAAAAAATCACTGATCCATATTTGATGAAATTTTTATGGAAGCTAAGGTTTTTTTAAGTCTATTAATATGTAGTACCTCCACTCGGATTTTTTATGACTGAAAATACGGGCAAACCCATGTTCACTAAAAATTAAAGCTAGCAAGATCGATTTATTGTCCTCTAATCTACCTACAAACCAAATTTCATTAAAATCATTGGAGCCATTTCTGAGATTTAGATTATATATGTATATACAAGAATTGCTTGTTTAAAGGTATTAGATAAGAACATATTTAATTTGTCCTTTCAACTAACATTAGCTGTTCATGATGAAATTTAAAATGTCCTCCAGGTGTTCAGTTATCTCTATAATCATTATAATGTATTCAACCGAATGTTAAAATGCAAAAACAGAAAAGAGTTGTTTTTGCTTTTGCAATGATTTCACAAAACCTACAATTTTATCACTGTGGTCATCAGTATTTTTCAGTATTAATCACTCTATTGATTATAACTGCAATTCATGCTTCGATAGTGAATAATCTGATAAGATATCATAAATATGTATTTCCACCACACCACACCACATAAGACTGATAAAAATATTATTATGAAATACCAGAGGACTATATGATGTGAAGTAGGCATGTCACTCCAACAGGAGAAAACTATTTTCTCCCTCAAACATGAACCTCTGTTTGAATTTTTATTTTTAATTCTATATGATAACTGGAACCATGAAAACAATGAACAATGATTTAGATTGTGTTTAATTTGATTTGGAGTTTAACAAATTTCATTACAAAAATTTTATTTCACCTTGTAGTTGAAAATTGCAAAATAACAAAAAAAAAAGTAGTAATTTATGGCTCAACATCATTTTCAAATCTTACTGAAATTGGATAATGTAAGGGGTAGGAATCTGTTTTTTTTTCCAAAAGACCGGACATGGAAAGACAATTTGAATTTATTTTGTCGAAATCTTTCGAATGTCGAATTCTTATCAGTGGAAATAAGAATCTAATGTTGAAACTGACATAACGAGAGAATAAAAACAGCTTGTGTACATAGATAGGCAAGCTGTTATATATAAAAACGATAGTATATGCTGTACTAGTGATAAGTACACACTTTACAATTCTTATAATGAAATAAAGCTTTCACTTACCACACACAATTTATAGGTTCAGGAACAAAGGGATCATTCAAAAACTTTCTTAATATCTTTGTACATACAGTGGCTACTTCTCCCATTGGTAAAGTCTCCATATAGTCAGCCTCTTTGCCTGAACACCAACCCAAGAGTAAAGTTTCGGATATTTTACTAAATGAATATATTTTTTTGTACCAAGAGTTTGCCATGTCCTCAGGCATTGGTGAGCTCTCCCAGAGCAACATAATTTCAGTAATATCAGGATTAAGAAAAGGTCTCTCATACTCTAAGAATATTTTATCTACGGCACTAAACAATAATCGTTCAATAGATTCTAATTTATACTGTGGCAGAGCCGGCTCAAATAAGGTAGCTGTGTTCTCTTTCAAGACCCCTAATGGAATAGTACATATCACATGGTTAGCATAGAAAGTTTTGCCATTATCACAAACTATTTCCACATAATTAGGATGTTTTTTCTTTGGTTTATTCGAGACATCAGCATCTGAGGTCCCTTCACCTGGGTTTGTCTTTTCAGGTGATGTGCTCTTTGACATATCCTCTATCACAGTCTGGTCTGAATCCTCTGATTCTTCTCCTAAATCATCAACTCCTCTCATAGAATTATGATCTTTTGAAGACCAAATGATTTTTCGTACAGGATGATTTGATAGGATCTTATCTGGAGCAATGTTTTTTTTTAGTGGCTCCAAGATAGAACTATACCCAGATGGTATGATGATGTTTCCACCTTGCAATTCTGTGTAGCTGCCTAACTCTAAAAGATCTACTTCATCCATAGTATTGCAACCAGATATACATGTTTCTCTTTTCAGCAAGCAGTCAAATATTAATCTCCTGAGTTTCTTTTCCTCGGAAGTGGGCAGTCGTTCGAGGTATATAGTGGCTTCGAGGTTAATGTGTTCGCCAACGCTATGGATGTCTGGCGGCGGAAGGTATTGACACAGAAAGTACTCCTCGCACCGCCGTAAGAAGCACACGTATGCCTCATGAGTCTCGTGGAGCACACCAAAGGGCACCTGCTTCCCGTCTTCTGTAGCAGCTATCACCTTATGAGGTTTCGGTATGTTGATAATATTTACCAAGCTATTTGCCATAGCTATCTCGAAGATTGGATTGCCCAGTACTCCATGAATCCAGTTGGCGCCTAGTTCTACTTTGTGATTTTTCAGGGGTATCGATATGATGCGGCCACCGATGCGTTTTCTAGCTTCGATAATCAGGAAGTCTTTCATTCCATTTTTTAAGAGATGATTTGCGGCAGATAAGCCAGCCATACCGGCACCGATAATTATTACATTAAATTTATTTGTAACACATTCTTTACTAGAATTTGTTTTGTCGTCACCCATAATAATAAAAATTAGTAAAAAATACTTGAATTATTTTGTTGCTGCACTTGACGTTCAGCTGGTTACGACATACCTCCGGTCCTTTTCGTTGAAAACTGTCAAATGGCTGTCAAAACCTTTGGCACCTCACTGTTCAAAATATTAAATGTCAATGTATTCTGTTAATTATTTCATCTCGATTTTACCGATTTTTTAACTTCGTTGGACATCACTATCATGTTCATATCATGTTGTCCAAAGACTGCCCACCTATGTGGCGGGCCCCTCTCTTTCATTTCCGCAAAAATCTGGTGGAACATGTTGTCTCTTTTTTGTTAGTCAAAATATAATATAGCTATCTCAGTCTAGTGACCTTTGAGTTTGCGGAATAATAATAATAATATCTTTGTTTACTTCGAGAATCGGGCGAGTGTTTTTGTTATTGTGACAAATATTATTTTGATCAAAATCGATTTCCTTTGTGATCATGTGCAAATAAATGAAATGAACATCAAATCAAAGTGAATAAATCTGTTTCCTTGTGTTTAACTACAGAAACGATCTATTGTGAAGACTAAATTCGATATCGAAAGTCATTGTGAATAATCAAAAGCCTAGGAATTTTATAGTGTGTGTTGTGATTTCGCAAGTTATGTAATCAAAGGATAAGCCATTGGTTCGTTGAATCCATCAGCATAAGGAAAAATTGCTGATGATCTAGGATTTGAGTTGGGTGATGATGTAAATAAACATTTAATAAGTACGACACGTGGGTTTCGTTGTGAAATAATCGATAGAGGCGCGGGGCGCTTGCGCTAGTATATCAACAAGACGATTATAGTCAAGGTCAGCCAGCACAAACACGTGCAATGTCGGATTCTATTTACACACATGACTTTCTTTTCGAGCCAGGCGTCGAGATAAAACAAGAGGCGCCTTTCGAGCTGAACATGTCAGCGTCGGTGCCGATCCCGCAGCGGCGCATCGACTCCGACTTCAGCACCGACGACCTGTGCCTGCAGGACAATCTGGGGAACTCCTTCCACAACCTGCCCTCGCAGTACAGCAAGATAGCTTATGATACTGATAACACATCCAAAATGGATACTTTCAAAATGGACGATGATGACATTTTTCAAGTTGACAAAGCAGATTTAATTTTAGGACCAACACTTGCAGAATTAAATGCAAACCCTGACACATTACTGGATGACTTAAACTTTGATGATCTTCTGCTGCCTGAAGAGAGTGGTTATTGCGTGCAGATCGGTGGTGCCATGAGTGGCTCGCGTCGCAACCCTAATACTCTTCACACAAACAATATTATGCCATCAGAGAGCCCTTGCAGTCCATATAGCCGCACACAACTGGCATTCTCCCCTGCTAGTCAGCACAGTTCGGCATCCTCAAGTTTTGCTCAACCCATTAATCAGTTGCCAGAACTGTTGCTCCGTATGGATGGTTACAGTGGGGAAATAGCATTAGGGCAGTCTGTGCCAGCCTCAACTATCTTGCCTCCATTCCAACCTGTTGTGAAACAGCAGCCTGCGCAGCTCTCTTCGTCGGCTCCTACTCACTTGACCTTGGAACAGGTGATTAATTTGTCTATGTTATAAATGTAGGCCATTAGGCTACTTGTTTATTTTGGTAACTATTTTAATAGTAGTTATTGATAAGGGAAACAAGCCAATTTGTTTCTGATAATGAATAAGTTTTCAATGAAAAATGGATTAATAAAGTATGTTGTTTATGTTGGACAGATCTGGCAAAGAAGGGAGCCTCGCAAACATCTGCTATCCACTAGTTCTGTGGCTGAAGCAGGCTCAATATCTTCTCTTTCTGGAGGTCTCTTGAGTCCTGGCACTGCAGAGTTTTCTCAAGATGAAGAGGAAAAGGACTTTGAGTCAGATGAAGATAGTGATAGATATGAAGATTTATCATCAGATGGTAAGCATCTATTCATGTAATTATTTTGTGTCACAAAAATTTTATTCTAGCAACTGCTTTATAATGCCATATCTCATTGTTGAGCAAATTTTATATACAGTTATTGGTGGTACAGGCAAGGCACTGTCTGTGACCATACAAGTTTTTAGAACAAACAAGTCTTAAAATTATGTTAAATTTATTCATTATTAGTGTAGATAAAATAGATCTGTTTAAACTTGTTTTATTTCAGATAAAACCTAAGAAACAGTCTTTACTCTCATCTTAAACACACAAGACAGACAAGTATATTAATTGACATGCAATTCCACTGCAACCTATTTTTAACCAACTTCAAAAAAAAGAGGTCATCAATGCGACCTGTATGTATGTAATATTGTCAAAACTGCACAGTTTTTGTATATATTAAAAATAAATATTTGTGGACATTTCACACAACACCATCTAGCCCAAACTTAGCAAAGCTTGTACTATGGAACTAGATGGCTGATAGAATACATATATACTTTTTTTTTGTAAATATATACTTAAGATACATAGAAACGCCCAGACACAGAACAAACATCCATGCTCATCACACGAATGTTCGCCCTGGGTGGGGATCGAACCTACGACCTACAGCTCGGCAAGCAGATATACTGCCAACTGAGCCACAAGGCCAGTCAGTCATATTAGTCTATACCAGCTTCTAAACATGTGTGCCAAAAGAAGTCATATTGCAAAAAAAAAAAAAAAAAACTCTCACCTTAGGAGTCACTGTAAATTTTATCAAAATCGGTTGAGTAGTTTTCAAGATATGGACTTTTTAAATTATAAAACATGAGCGTTTCAACGACGCTATACAAACTACTGGGCGGATTTGAACGAAATTTGGTAGATTTATACTCATACTATGTAAAAGGATCTGGTTACTTTATAACCCAATAATTAGGCGTTAGTATAGTAGTGAAGTGTGTTTGAAAATTAAACAAACTTACCCAGTGAAGTTTGTTGAAGAAAATTTTTAAGTTCAAGCAAAACGAGTAAATACCATTAAAAATAAATAAATAAAAGTAATTTTTTTTTTATCAAAACTGGGTGTCTACCATAGTAGGTACATACACCAACTATTTTTTGAGTTTGATGTCTATATTGGACTTAGTTTGTGATAGTTCAGGGCCTGACACAACACAAAAAAATAATTTTGGTGTACATACCTACTTAGGTAGACACCCAGTTTTGATTTCATTTTTAGGGTTTTCTTGTTATTTCTACCTTTTCAGTTCATTAGATTGTTTTGAAGTCGGTTTAATTTTTTGAATTACTTTTATGTCATTTACTTGCTTAGAAGTTTTTACTTGTGTTGCAGAATCCAATGATGAAGGCTCTGAATCAAAACAAGCACGGATAAATGCTAAAAAGGAGCGATATTTTTGGCAGTACAATGTTCAAGCAAAAGGTCCAAAAGGTCAAAGGTTGATAATGAAAAAGAAATCTGAAGATCCACATATTTTGAATTTAGTTACAGACCCAGTATTTAGCCCAAGTTGCAGTGTTCGAGGAATCAAACACAGGTAATCATAAAAAAATTACTGTCATCTATAATAAAAATATTGTATTCTACATACATGTTTCAATAGAGTTAGTATGCAATATAATTTATTACAGCTACTTTATAATATTGTGGGGTTATTAAGTAATTATTTTTAACCGACTTCATTAATTATTACAGTGGCAAAGCAAGAAAAGGTGATGGCAATGACCTCACACCAAATCCACGGAAACTCCATGTAATAGGCAAAGAATTAGACAATCTCAGTAAAGTTATAAATGATATGATACCGGTCAGTGAGCTGCCTTTCAACGTGAGGCCGAAAACGAGAAAAGAGAAGAATAAATTGGCTTCAAGGGCCTGCAGACTCAAGAAGAAAGCACAACATGAAGCAAATAAAATAAAACTTTATGGTTTACAACAAGAGCATAGTAAGTACCTATGTCTACCTATTGCCGTCATTATTTTTAATACATAATATATTTAGAGGTTTTCAAAACTAGATACATACATTCCACATGACAACGCCACATTTAAGCGAGAAGCATGGTATTCAGGAATTAACAAGTTCTCTATGTTAAAAGAAAAACAAAATACCCGACTGCAAAAAACCAGTTTTGCAGTCTAGCTTACGATTTCGTTACGCTTGATATGCTGTTGAGTGTAATTTTTTATGAGAAAGTATGCTTAATATCGCTGTAAAAGATTATAAATGCGCATTCTTTATAATAAATCTAATAAAACACTTGTTTATTACGAAAAAGTTCGTTGGAGGTTACGAAAAAACGCATTTTTTTATCGGTCAAGCCGTTTGGGCTTTAGGCGATCATAAAGAAACATACAAACCCACATACAAATATACATACACTGGTAAAACATAACCCTCCTCCTTACGCAGTTGAGTAAAAATAATAAAAAATTGAAGAAGTGAAGAATGAAGTTATTAATGCAAGTAACCTTTCTCAACAATTACCTAATCTTTTTATTTTACTAATTTTTAAACTAATTTTTCTTAATTTCTTTTTCAGAGCGTTTAATAAATGGCATATCTCAAATGAAACAAGTACTGAGCAACAGGGTGACGAATTCCCAAAATAATATAGACTGGAACGCACATATAAAGAATATAGTTAATACAGCCACAGGTAATTACACCAAAACAAGACTTGATATAGGCGTCCTGCCGTCGCGTTGTCGGCAATACATCCTAGCATGACCTACTTTAGAACCTTGCCAAGCTTTCGTGGTTAATTCTGGTTAATTCTAAAAATAAGTAAAATACAGATTTGTATTTTGTTTTGCATTCTTCACCATTTTTCTTCGAGGATTTATCACCTATTGCTTAGCATAGAAAAAATAATATGTGAAGCTATAATTTATAGCTGTAATATAGTGTGTCTTGGGCTTAAGGGGGAGCTGATTGAAATATGACAAGCACTCACCTGAAGCCTGGGTGGGCTACTCGTTCCAGTCTTATAATAGTTCGAAGCATTTTTAACCACCTAACCAAAAAGGGGGAGTTTTAAATTTGACGTGTATATTTGTGTCTGTCTGGCATCTTAGTCTCTCAAACCAAAAGACCAATATTGATCTAGTTTTTTGCTTCAAAGAAGACTTAATTGAGAGTGTTCTTAGTTATTATCTATTCTTTGTCAAGATCGGCTTAGACGATTTTTTATCTCGGGAGTTTTTAGGTTTTCTTAACTTGTATAGTTATACTAAACTTGTGAATCAAACTTATAAATTGTATAAGTATAGTAGCAATTTCTCGAGTGATTTTATATGACTTTAGCTACTATTCGTTTTAAATACTAATTCTATTACTAAATAGATAAAAACTTAATACCTACATTTTAGAATAGAATAAACAAGAAAAATATTTATGAATAATCTTAATAAAGAATATTTTGTAATATCGTTTCAGAGATCAAAATAGCCGGCAATACATCCGAGTTTGTTAATAAAGTCTTGGACAACATTAAAGCAGGGAAGCACGATGGCGGAATCAACGATTTCTAAGGTAAACAATACTGATTTCGACAACAAAACGAAAGGCTGTTCTATGTACCTCCAAAGTTATATTATATAAAAAAACTATGTCTTATCATGTAAAGCTATCATTGTCCAAGACAATTTTATTTTTGTATCGTATCAAAAGTGTAGTTAGTCATTAGAAGCTTTACAAGGCAACTAAAATGTTAAGTTAGTTCTTGTCTGTTAGATTCTATGCCATAATTATAATGTATATATGTTGTAAATAGTAGTTATGAGGTTCAGTGTCATGAATATTTCATAAAAGTGTAATAAGTATTTTTTATTATCTTATATCCTTAGGTTAACCAATGTACCAATTACAATTTTTTACTTTAGGCTTTGCCTTTGTATAGGAGAATAGAAGACAGAAAAGTAGTAGATACCTACTTTTCTGTCTTGATGCGGGTATTTTTGCATTTGGTCACATTATATAACACTAAAATGCCAAAATTATCTCTATGACTCTTAATATGAAAAACAATGTTATTATGAAATTATTCCATTTGTTTCATCATGCAATAAGTATGCATAATTATTAATATACATACAATCGTATACACGTGCGTAAACAACTAGGTATTATGATATAGTGCTCCTCAGATTCCAATAAAAAATAGAAACCATGAGTTTTTTTATTCGAATCGAAGTACATTAGGATTCTGCACCCTTAGTACAAGTTTTATGAAGATACGCGACGATGAAAGTTTTCGTACGCCGGCATACATTTTTTGAAAGCGCCCTCTATGGATTACGAAGAGAAACGTAAAAAAATTATGGAGGCGTACGAAAACTTTCATAGCCGCGCTTCTTCATCAAAACTTGTACTAAGAGTCCTGTAATTATTATTATGATACTCGTAATAAGGATAACATTATAGTTTTTATACTCGTATGTTATAGTATCAATCGAATCATTTAACTAAAATAACATATTCACAAAATATTTAATATAATTATATTATATTGCTCTGTACAGTATTTGATAGTAGAACATATTATATAGAATAAATTTTATTTTCAAAAACAAAATTGCTAAATTTGTGTATCTATAATTATATATTATTAGACAAAAAAAAATGGTACATGAGAACTATATCGTAAAATCCAATTAAAAATTAAGTTTATTTAATATTAAAAAATCGTTTATTTAAAATCAATACATAATGCTTTCTTGAATATAAAACTGGCGATTATATTTATTATGCAATGTCCATATAACATGATGTTGCATTATTTCTGTATAGTTGTGGATTCGTATTTATTCAGTAAGATCTAAAAATTAAGCCAATTATGACGTAATGCCGGAGAAATGAGAATGCTGTCTGCGAACACCATAAACCTTTTACTATGTATCTGATTAGAACCTGGTTTTTAATGTATTTATCATGTTTCAATTCTGTTGGTGTTTTGTGAGCAACAAGAAGTTCGATGTATTTTGGATTGATTTTATTCTTTGATCTATTTTATTTATACTATGAAGGATTGGGAACGCACCAGATAGGCTTCCACTTGACTCTCATTGAATATGACCTAATATTTTATATGCCCATATCATCCAAATCAAACCAATTAAGCAAGTATTTGCTCAATATGTGAATTATTGAATATGATTTGTTGATGTATGAATTCGAGAATTGTACGCCGAAATTGACAGCATTTTAAGTCGAATAGTCGAAAAGGTCAGCGTGTCAAAATGTATTCATCAATTTACTATATTTTGTGTAGTAATTAAACTTATAACTTTCTCATATAAATAGTTCACTATAGTGACGGTTATCGTGTTAGAAACAAGTTTATTATATTAAACCTGGGCATGGTGCAAAATGGGACAGTCTTGTGAAAGGGGATAGAACGTTTGTGGCTTAACAACTCGCTGCCATTGTTTTATCAATGTGGGAACATCTTGGGTCCACACACGCTCAAAGTACATAATATGTAGTATATAAGGATAAGTGAATTTTACACACGAAATGTCAGGTTATATGGTGCTTTCTAAAATGTCACCTTCTCAAAAGATTTGCATTATTCTTATATGGCGATCTTTAGTCCCATGTCTCATAGTTATATTTACTACTTTCATCATGTGTACCCGAAAAACCGGATATACCAGCCTCTTATAAAAAAATGTTCGAACCCCTATTAGTGATATAAAATTAGCCAAGCTAGTAAGTGTATCTGAGGACACTATCAATTATTATCGAATAAAAACTTGTCTCTTTAGCCTTTATTACAGATTAAGTCGAATAAAAAAATAATATTGAAAGGATTTGCGTATTGAAATCGTGAATAGAATGTAATAAATATTTTACCATTATTTAGTGAAACGTTTCTAGTTTATAGAATTGTAAAAAAGGCATATATAGCTAAGCTTTAAGGCCAACACAGATTATGAATGTACTATAATATTTTTATATTTTTTTTAATACCGTCAGCCTTACACTTCAATGAAGCAAAACATGATGAAGTGATGATAAAGTTATGTGTGAAGATGGTTATAATATAAAATATAAAGCATCTTCATATGTGATAAAAAAATGTTTTTTTTTAAAGGAACCGGAATGTAAAACACTTCTAAAGCTTTTTTACTGAATACATTAAAAAATACACCTCTTACATATATATATATATATATATATGTGTGTAAAATCTTCATAGAGCACGTCGTCGTCTGGTGGTATGGTGGTCAACAATTATACTAATATTTAATAAAATAACATCATTATTTTACACCAAAATCATAATAGTAATTGTGGGATTTGAACGATATACCTATGTACTTGCATTGCAAACGCGAGAGATCTCGACAATAGTGCAATTTGTAGATGATTTGATCTAAAATACAGGCATAATATTGAAAAACTCTTTTACCTTCAATCGTTACGTATTTTTTTATAAATAATGAATATATTGTCATGAATACACATTAATAGGGACAATAAATTACTGTACCGTCATCTCGCCAATGTAAAGTATATATGTATAGCATGTACAAAGTGTACAACAGGTCATGCAATTCTTTTGAGGGATTAAAGATTCTAGCCCCATAGGGTACGCCCATCTAAGCTCGTTCTCACTATGATGAAGCCACTATATTTGTTTATATATAAATGATAACTTATCACCAGATAAGATAACAGTTACATAAACAAATATTTATTTTCCCAAACAAACAACTTGAAAACACAAATATTTTTATTCTAGTCTTAGTCAGAATTTCAAATTCTCGAAAGGATGCCTATATAATATACAGTTTTCGACAGTGCACGTCCAGCTTTAGAAAAAAAAATCGATTATCGAGCGACATCGCTGTCTCACGAAATACGACAAAGATGATGGGTGACAAAGACGACGCTCTATGACGTCAAGTTTTCTTTCTAAAGCCCGGTGTGCATTATTTGTTATTGTAAACACATAGCTATAGTATAAAATTATAATCTAAGAACGGATTTCGCTCACACCCTAGACGCGAGTATGTTGTTCCATCCAGTTGCACATTCGCCCCTATATCACGCTCGCACAACATACTCGCACCTTGCGTGCAAGCGAGATACAACTATAATATTTTTATATTTTAGTAAGTGCTTAGCGAACATACATGTTACGTGAGAAAAACTTTTATGTGTATAAAAACGCGATCTGGATGAATTTAAGCAATTAATTATAATTATTTTCTAGTGAAACTAGTTAGTTTAGTATTCAAATAGTTTCGTAAATAACTATTCAAGTCGTTTAAATTGAATATGCATTCATATCAAAAACGAATACTACGTAAGTAGGTATTTGTATTTTGTTTGCTAGGAGATGTTTACATTATTTTTACTTTTTGTAATAAAATTCATATGTAATTTAGGCGTGGATTGTTAAAGTTGTAATAATTTTAATGAAAATACAAAAATAAAAAATCAGTTGGAAAATAAAAGGTTAGCTTATGTTATAATAACGTACAGTACGCGGTATTTTTGGTGTTGTGTTGGGAACAAGGTAAATTCAAATTTATAAAAAATACCTTTAAAAATATTTTATTTTTTAAATATCGAATAACAAGGTATGTTACCAGCATTGGGTAGTAATTTAGTAAATTTGCGAATTACGTGGCGCTACCACGAGCTACATGAACAGAGACTGGCTATGTTTTATTTCAATGCTTGTTCGGCGTATTTTGGAAAGGCAGTGCGAGGTCGGGTCCTTCATTACTCTACTGAATTGGTAACATTATGTGCCTAATTTAACATTAACATTATGTGGCTTTACTTAGGTTTTGTATATACCTACTATCATAAAAGTTTATAAAACCGAAGAAAACCGAGAACTTCGAACAAATGTAACTAACACAAACTGAGCTGCCGCATACTTAAATGTGGTGTATTTAGAGTTAAAAGAATAGACTATTTTTTTATTATAAAATAAATTCGAATTAAAGGTGTAGCATTTGAGGTTTTATGATGCAATTTATAAGATGCCTGAACACTTTAAAAATGTGTGCCTAAAGTCTTGACTAGCCGGGCACACTGCGCTTATCAGTGGTCTAAATTGACTGAATGAATGAAATTATACGGTCGTCCTCGACGGCTGACCAATTTGGCAACAATGCGGGCAATTGTGAAGGCACCACTAAATTATATAACATTCTCAAAATCGACTCAATTCAGTATCAGAATTTAGTTTTTTAAGAATTTAATTTAATTATTTTTAGAATTTCAATTAGTTTAGTAATGTCTTCAAAATGGCTTATACTAACATACAGAGAGATAAATGTAAATAAATTATGGATATAATGGTATAAAATAAAAATGTGGTCGTTCGTCGGAGTCAATCGTATAGATGATATTTTCATATAATTTTATTTTTCGTAAATAAATAATATATTAGGGCCAACGACACACGGGCATACGAAAATTCAAACTCCATTTATTTTTTTATTCTTGTATCGGGAAACTATTATAAGTATTGCGTGTGATTACTTATAATATCAATCTAACTATCAATAATGCTCTTTATTGCATACGTAAGTCAAGGCCGTTTCAATAGTACCTAGGTACAAATGGATGTAAACAGTCATGTAATTATGAAATTATTGATGAAATAGATTGACGTGATAGTACCTATGTATATAGAATAAATAAATAATCTAAGATTGCCGCAAACATTATAATCATAATAGTTACCTGGCCGGGGTTACAAGAGAATAAAAACTATTTGAAAAGGATCATACTTACTTTATTACTTTGTGATGTATATTCCTTCTATACATTCACCATCCGTTATGCTATGTCCGGTCACATACCGATTCACATCCTTTAATGTTAATATATATCTTGAAATAAGTGTAAGTACTAATTTTCATTTTTGGTACCTATCTATACGTATAGTAGTAAGTATAATAGATCGAAAACAGCAGGGTTTACGCTCAACTCTTGTAGCGATGAAAAGTTGGCCCGCGCTCGTTTCATCTTGCGTTTTTTTTTTTGCTATTAAGAGTGACACAAAAGTTGAAGAGACTGTTAAAAATACCACAATTTAAAATAGGCTCATTTGAACTTTTGTCTCACTCTCACACTCTTAATTACAGAAAAAGCAAGATAAAAACGAGCACAAGCCAACTTTTCATCGCTATAGGTAATTAAGTAAAAACTATAAGTTGAGCGTAACCCCCTGTTCTCATCTCTTCCACATTTAAATCATATTTTTAAGCATTTGAGCCATAATTATAGTACACATAAGTTTTAAAATATCAGTTATTTAAATAAACGGGAACTCATAACAACATTATAAAAATTCGGTAAATTAATTTTTGTTTTATTTAGTTGTAAGCTATAAAAAAATTACAGATAATTGTTCTGTAATTATCTTTGTAACTTATAAAGTTATACCAAACTCATAAACTTGTTCTGCGATTCAATAGGCTGTGCTTAAGTGTATGAACTCATTTAAGTTATCATTATGTTACTATTTCTTAATTTACATGTATACTATGTACAACCGTTTTTAATGTTTGTGTTCTATTTGATGTTAAATAAATATGTTTAGCCATTTTCATTGTATTATTGATATATTTTGAGTATCATGTAGATATAGTTCCATAACAGACACGTTAATCATCTCAGATTTCTCAAACAGGAAATTCCCGAGAAATTTGACCTTATTTGAGGACAAGAAACAAGTACATGTATACATATGGGTATTTCCATGAAACTTTACCCTACTGTGATAAAAATTCAATTGTGTTATTAACTAAAACAAAAACCATATCTGGAGTTCTAATAAATCATACTCTCAAAAATTTGTAAAATAAAATTTTTAGTTCTTTTCCAAAATTATATAAATTAATCAGTTTGTATGTCAACCTCCTTTGTTCTACGTAGCGCCTTCTTTTTTTAAAAGTTTGCTCGCTATTGCGCCATCTTGTAGACAGCTTGTCAGCCTGCACATTGCTGTGGCGCGAAGTGCAGGTTTTTGAGATTCCTGTGCAAGTGATTTTAATAATTTCAAGTAAGTATTACTTTTGATTTACTACGCTTTTATCAGTGAGTGTAATAATGTCGCACCCGTTACAAAAAATACCCAAATAGTTTTACTGCGACGTAAATTATAGCCTTAAAATCTTTGTACCTTGTAATAATAAGAAGTTTACTTTAATAAT
Source organism: Lycia hirtaria (assembly GCA_947563715.1). NCBI lineage: Eukaryota > Metazoa > Arthropoda > Insecta > Lepidoptera > Geometridae > Lycia > Lycia hirtaria. The sequence continues at coordinate 3,442,653 of OX387380.1, forward strand.
CAACACGGACGAGTTTCAATACTGGATAGAAACTTTAAGTGTCTTTCTTTTGATGATAAATATATGTCACACCCGTTACATTTTTTTTTGTCATTTTTTATATTAGGTTGTTTTACGCATAATTTGAAATTTATTTGTTGCCAGATATGAAAGCCACCAACAGAATGCAAAAACATCGAAAAAAACTGAAAGAATATAAAGAAAATTACGAAACACATTTGCTAAAAGAAAGAGACAAGAAAAGAAGAGATGCCAAGAAGGCTTCAGCGGATGCCGAAGAGATAGAGAAGCGGCGCAAACGTGACCGAATGTGACCGATGGAAGAAACCTGCCTTAAGATCCTACGTCAAGACACTCGTTTGCGTTATTCTGACATCTATACGGATTCAGAAAGTGATTTAGAGTAATTGCATATAATTTACAAGCGAATTTTTCAAATTAGGTGGGAAATTGCACAATCGTCAAAAGAAATTATTAATTTTAGGCCAAATCTCATGTTAATTTCCCGTGTTTTCTTATCTGGAATGATTTTTAATAAAGCAATGTTGATTAGACATTTTTTATTTTACGATAAAACTTGAAAAACCATACAGTGTCGCACCCGTTACAAAGGCCTGTCGCACCCGTTACATTTTCATTTTTTTTTATAAAGTACATTATACATGTTTGTGCATTTCGAATAACGTAGTTATTTGAGATAACTATTCAAGTTTTACATAAAAAAATCTTACTGTATACTTTCATCGAAAATTTTACAGGTGTTTAACTGAAAGTCATCTTGTACGCATTTGGCGATTTTCTAAGGTCACACCCGTTACGCGATTCATGACGTTGTATAAGTTTTTCATTACAAGTTTCTATACAGATCTTGTTTGAGTTAAATATCTAATTTTTCATACTATTTTTCTTTATGAACGTAATTTGATATATCTGAACAAACACTTTATTATCTTGAAAAAACGCAGTGTCAGTGTCGCACCCGTTACAATGGAAATACCCTTATATTAAAAAAATGCCTGACTGCACAAAAAAGTTAGGCGATGAAAAAGTACAATGAATAACTGTGAACTTTTTTATACCTAATGTAATGAATAACTGAGTTATTCATTGTATATAAATTTTGCATTGCATAATAGTGTCCCTATTAAGGGATTATTATTGGATATATTATGGGTTGCAAACTTTTCCAGAACATATTAAAAGAAACGGAATAAAGTAATAAGTATTTTTTAATATCTAAATTATTTAATCAAATATACAAATTGGAGTTAAGTATACTGTTATATGGTTGTGAATCAACAGGACCCAAGTTGAATTTGTTCAACAATAACTGTAGCTCATTGATCTGGTACTCTTCATTGTGTTCCATAAAAACTACAACAACTTCTCCAGGTTGGTTATTCATTTCTCGCAGAGCGACAGCTGGAAACAAAATATCATTTCAAAATGGTATTGAATTTTTTCTGTATTGGTGTGTATGTCCTATGGCATTTTTGCTAGTTTTGATAGATTGATGTGTTTTACCTAACTGTGCAAGGTGGAGGGTAATGTTTTTGGGTATAAGTATATTTCTATAATTTGTATTCCAAATTTTAATTTCTGTGAACATGGGTAACATATAAACTCTGTGACAAACATTGTACACAGCCAGATACAAAGATATTTATTTTTTTCCAAAAAAATAGCAAATATTAACAGTTAATAAAATTTGACTAATAATCTTTTGGAAAAAATCAGGCTTACAATGTTTGACACAGAGTCAAAGTTACCCACTGACAATTGAATGTATGAAATAGTTGCAAATGACAATTTGATATCACTTGTCAATTTGAATAGATTATTCATTATACACATCCAATACATCCATTTTTTATAATCATAATTGACTTCACTCTTCAAGTGACAACAGAGAACAGGAAATGGCAGTAGGTTGAAGCAAGTGTAAGAACCCAAAAATATAGGCAGACAGAGGAAATATTCTAGTGTTTGACCATTTAAGTGTAGTAGATCTGATTGATAATATGGTTACCAATGGATTGAAAGGCAATTCAGTACCTCTTATCTCAATTATACAGAATCAGATTGGAAAATATATGCCCATCTCTATCTATATTTTCTTAAAGAATGACACAGATGGAGATATAGTCTCCGACCAGATTCCGAATCTGACAAGTTGTTAGCCCTACAGGTCTTATTTGAGTATTGTCGACATCAACATTGCTCAACTTATGTCTAGCTACCTGTAATATAAAATGTGATGTTTTAAATAAAAATATTCATCACCTCCAGCTGAGACTCCAGATATGATGTTTGGTTGCTCCAATTTAGGTATAGTATTCACTATTGAAAATGATGAAGATTTAGTTGTGGACAAACTTCTCAAAATAAATTCTTCACCTCTATAATCTGTTGATTGATATTCTACAATTGGTCTTGTCAATATTGCTAGCACATTCTCGCTCACAGTAATGTATGGCTTCAATAGATCTACTACTGTACTTGCCATTAATAAATTGTAATCTCTCAAGACGCAGACATAAGTAACGGCATCATCTGATCGGTACAAATTTATATTCACTGGCTGGATAGAATTTACAAATTCCAGTTTAAGTTTAGCAAACGATTTAATGCTATCTGCAATGTGTCTTCCTTCTAAAATAAATAGTGTATGAATTTTTGTAGGTATTGTCTCATGTTTATGCCACTCTAAGCTGAAATAAAATAGAAAGATATATATTTTTATACAGAAAAAACTGATAGGTAAACAGTTTTTTTATTTTTATTATAGTTACTTTGGTTGACTGTCTTCTTGCGAGTTGTCATCCCAATCTTCCCATGCAGTTCGAGTACCAGGTTCAACAATTTCTCCAAAAGAACTCATGGTCAAATAATTTATATATATTTCAGGTTCTTCTCTATCTCTAGGTAATAATATAAAGTTGTAAATCTGCACTTGCAATTTATAAAAAAAGTAATGAAATGCAAAGTTTGATAGCCCCACCAGTCAACACACACACAGTACATAGACAATAGACATGCACAGAACATTATGGGTATTCACACCACACATGACTTGACAGATCTCAAAAAAAATCGAAGATTAAAAACGTTTGAAAGATTTAACGGCAATGTGATTCTAGTCCTATATGCCGTTTCTTTTCCAGTTTTACTCGACTGCGAAAGAAGGAGGGTCATGTTTTCGGGTGTATGTATGTTTCTATTTACTTAATTACTCTTTGGCTAAACGGTTTGCTCGATTTTTATGTGCTAGGTGTCGTTAGATTCGTTTGTGTTTCCCGAGTGTCCAAGCTTTAACTAGCTCTATTGGAGTCTTTCGTAACAATTAAGTGAAGGTCGTAACTTATATAAACGCTGAACAAGCGTATTTTAGCTAAACAGTTGTTTTTTTTCGTTTTCGCGCGTTGCAGATAGTGATTAGTGACAAATACATATTCAGTGAATAAGATTTTAACATGCATTTATTTTTATGTAAGAATCTCTTCTCGGTAGAGAGTACTCGTTTTCTTTGTTACACACTACTATAGCCAAACCGCTTAACTGAATCTATTCATGAGGTATGGGAGCGGCACGGGAGGGTTCACATGTAATAGCAACGTTGACGTCACGCCTCATTTGATGTACCGTAATATAACCCCTCCCGTACCTCTCCCATACCCCAGGACCAGCCTCAGTTAAGCGGTTCAGCTATAGTTTTGTCGGGTCCTTGTCTAGGAAGTATGGAAATAGGGACCAATTCGTCACTCTGTCTCTTTTTACACCAAGCTGTCCCTGCCGATAGGGCACGATAAATAGGGTGGTGCAAGGCCGTAGGCACCACCCCAGCAACCCCTCCCCCCCCCCCCCCCGGAATATCCTGGCCATTATCAAAAATCCTTCCAAGCTTCAAATAATTTTATAAAACGCTTCAAAAATTTTCGTGCTCGCTTCGTTCGGCCATGATTATTTCATATTGATCGTTAAAGTGCCGTGAATTTTCTAATACGAGCAAATAATTCACTAAGAATAATCACTAACCAAAAATTGTAGCACGTATCTTGTAGGTATGTTTCTAATTTCTTATAAAGCCATATGTTTATATTTAGGAATAATAAATTGGCAATCAATGGATTTAAACGGTTGTATTTATAATTTTTGATAGCGTTAAAGTCGCTTTTACCAGTAGGGAATTACCTTTTAACACAGTTACCTGTTTGATTCATCTGGTCCACGAAAATCTAGGACTCGCTAACACGATCAATAAATCAAATCACTTCCATGATTTAATATAAAAAACCTTAAAATGTTTATTATATTTTGACATGGAAGTACCTACTGTGGGTTCATTAATACGAGAAATAAAGCCAAGCCTCGCTTCACTCGCGCATTATAACTATATTTATAGAAAAGTACTGTAAGTTCACTAATACGAGAAATTTAGTATATTACTATGAAAACACTACTAAAATTTTCGCGCTCGTTTCGCTCGCGCATACTTTGTTTATTTAGGTCATGCAAGGCCCCCCGCGCCGATCCGTCTGCATACGAATGGAGTCGGGTTATTTTTTAGGGTTCCATACCTCAAAAGGAAATACGGAATCCTTGTAGGATCATTTTGTTGTCCGTCTGTCCGTTCGTCCGGGTATCAAGACTTTATCTCGGGAACGCGTGAAGGTATCGTGTTGAAATTAAAACCATATACGCAGATCCATAGTCTCTTGCTGCAGAAAGAAAAATAAAATTTCTCAGTTTTCGTAAAAAAAAAAGTTACAGCCGAATATATCGTAAAAAACGCACATTTCGACACTCACAGAGGAATCAAAACCTATGGGGTACTTCCCGTTGACCTAGAACTATAACATTTGGCAAGAAGCATTGTGTTATAGTACACATACTCGTATAGGAAAAAATCCGAAAACTGGTAATTTTTTACTAAATCACAAAAAATTGTGTCTTTATGCAAGGAATGCGGGTCCAAATTTTAAAATGAATTAACTATATCATGTGCGGTACACTCGCATTACACGTCCGTACGGCGTACGCATCTATAGTCAGGAGCAAACTGGCACGGTGCCGTGAATGTGCGCGCGTGAACGCCGTGCATGCGAACGAGTCGCGAACCCTTTATCGCGACACAAAATACCGACTTCGATCGGAGAACAGTCGTGAACACCCGCGAACGCCGTGAAAACCATCCACATTTACGTTCACGCTTGTTCGCGGACATTCACGGCAAAAGTGTAGAGCCACGGTCAAAGGCGTATTACACTACCCGATTACTTAGGCCCTGTCTGGGAAGTATGGAGATGGGGATCCTTATTTATCTCACTTAGACGATCTAAAAATAGTTTATCTTATCGATTATTACACCATGCTGTCTCTGCTGATAGGAGACGAAAATAGAATCTCTCGGTAGAGAGTACTCATTTTCTACTTGAAGAGGATTACTTTGAATAGGATGGTGTAATAGGCCTTTTCGACTAAGATTTCTTTGCTACGCGCTTGATCAAAGGCTACTAAATTAAAACGAATATTTCAAATCATAAGCTATTTTAAATCGGTTAAAAACCGGTAAAGTCGAACTATAATATTTTTATCCTTATTTCATTATTCTATGCAAGTTTTAGTTTTGTAGTGTTGCCTATACATTCATTCGTTCGATTGATTGATTTCTTTCATTCAACAATTCACTCATAGTTGAAGTGAAGGGAGTGGGAGTCGGGTATTTTCTATTTTGTTAATTTTGTTTGCGAAAAGTTAGAGTTTACAAACCAGGTTTATTTCAGAGGAATGTTAAGCTGAGAAAACAATAATTTATTAGAAAATACCTTGAAATAATAGTCATGCTTAGGGTAAGAATCATAAACAAATACGTTTTTTAGTTGCACCATCAAATCGAATTATCAGGTTTATAGCTTAATCTACATTTATTTCTCAGGATAGAGGTCAAGTTACATTCGAAGAGAAATGGCCTTCAATGCGACCGATAGTTTTGAAGCTTCTAAATCAGGAACCGGTAACTCAGATAGAATGGCAAGATCTGTTCGGCGCCGTGCATGCTGTGTGTTTGTGGGACGAACGGGGTCCGTGCAAGCTGCAGGAAGCCTTGAAGGATAACATAATGTCGTATATCAAGCAAGCCCAGGTCCGTGTGCTGGCGCAGGGAGAAGACCAGGCGCTACTCAAAGCTTACATAGCTGAATGGGGTAAATTTTTTACCCAATGCAACTACTTGCCTACACCGTTTCGACAATTAGAAACCTCTATTAATAGTAGCAGCAAAGTAAGCAGCTCTAATACGCATCACCCACAGAACAAAAAGAATAATAACAACAACAATGAGGATACTTTAGTTCGTAAGCTGATGCTGGACTCGTGGAATAAGAGCATTTTTATGGACATAAAGCAGCGGTTGCAAGACTCTGCCATGAAACTCGTCCAAGCAGAAAGGAATGGTGAATCATTTGACTCTCAACTAGTGATTGGAGTTAGGGAATCTTATGGTGAGTACTGGTACAAAGTGTTATGAAGAACCATTCTACTTATTTCTGTGCCAATTTCATACACATTTTATGCTGTGTTCAACCAAATCAATATTTTTATCTTATTGATTGTTTATGAATTGGCATTATTGTTGTGCAAGTACATAATATAAAATGTCTAGATAGCAATAAGACAAATTCAGTCACAAAATGCTGATTTAAACAAGTAATCACTTCCTTTATGCACATGAAAAAGCCAATAGTATAATTTTTAAGTTAAGCAATGCAGAGTTGCATTGCTTAACTTAAAAATTTGCCCCAAGCTTAATTCTGGAATTCTGGAGGAGGTGTGAGCCATGATATCTTATTGTTATTCTGAGTTAGCTTAAGTATTTTTTTCTGTGGTTAACAGAGTGAGACAAGAATAAGGTGGTCAACATTGAATTGTGATTTTTTTCTACAAGTTAAAAGACAATTAATTGGACTTTTGTCTCACTCTCACTGCAAAAATGCAAGCCTGCTTAAATATAATCATCCTAGGCTAGATTAAACATAAGCGGCCAAGTGCGTGTCATGCCACGCGCAAAATAGGATTCTATAGTTGCATTATAATTTATGTGAACTTGTCTGTAGTCTGACCACTGTCCGACTTGTTCACATATACCTAAATTTTTTAAGATATAAAATGACTGCATCAACTTATAAAACTATCGTCGTTTCTAAAACTAGAAAGCAACATCATAAATATACAGCAAAAAATTCAATTTGTTTGAAGTTAATTTTCATAGATAAAAATAATTTTTAGAAATTATTAACACAAATATGATTTCTATGTATGAAAATTGTCTTGGATCAAATTGAATTTATGTCCAATATTTGTGATGTTATTTTCTAGTTTTACAAATGACGATTTTTTTATAAGTTCATTCAGTCAGTTAAATGTAGATATATGTGAGAGTGAGTGAGACGTATGATGGTCTGCCTACGGACTCTTATAATGGGGATACTATGAACATATGAGTTGACTTATGCAAGTATAAATGATTTATTTTTTAACTTTTCTAATTTTTTTTTTTTAAAACACTGTCATTATTAACGGGATATTTACCGTGGTTCGCGTTAATTTTGAGCTCCCGATAACATGATTTAACATGTAAAGCTTACTTCACTTGAATCTAAAAAAAGTCACTTTAATATTAATTAACATTTCGCAAATTGATCCCTACATTGAAAAATGTTTTTTGCATACCCCCAATGTTTTTTGATTACCTAACCAACAACACCCCACACAATGGGGTAGATGAGAAAAAAAAAAACCCCACTTTTCATGTACCCCCAAAATGTTTATTGTTTCAAAATGTTATTCTACAACTTTCTCAGCATAACTAATATACATATCCATGCCAAATTATAGCTTTCTAGCTTTCTTTGTCTTTGAGCAAAGCTGACAGATGGACATGGCGAAACTAAACAAGGAATGTTCACTATGAAACACTAAAATGAGGACTAATGACTCCTGTTACACACCTTACACTGTTATTGTAGTATTTTTTAACAAGGTTCTTATTATTATTACATTCAGTTATCTGGTTTGCATTTACATTTACATTTTATTGACTTATTTTCTGACACCCTAATTGTTTGTCTTTTCACTTTCAGTCAACCTATGTTCCAACTCCCTTGATAAACTGCAAATATACAGGGATAACTTTGAAGCTGCATACATGGATGCAACAGATGAGTTTTACAAACTGAAAGCTAGTGAACATTTACTAGCTAATGGGGTCCAGTCATACATGAAGTATGCGGATATGCGGCTCAAGGAGGAGGAGGCGAGAGCACACAGGTACCTCGAACCAGGGAGCGGCAGTGTCGCCGCCCTCACACAGCGTTGTGAGAGAGTTCTCATCGGAGAACACCAACATACTCTTCTAGCTGAAAGTGCTCCTTTAATTAAAGCAGGTGAAACAGAAAAACTGCAACTCATGTTCCGTCTTTTAGACAGAATACCTGAAGGAGTTGTACCGATTTTGCGAGACCTTGAATCCCATATTATTTCAGCTGGCTTAGCTGACATGGTCGCCTCGGCGAATGTCATTACCACAGATTCTGAGCGGTACGTGGAACGGTTACTAGATCTGTTCAAACGTTTTAGCACCTTAGTCAGAGAGGCATTCTTGGACGATCCTCGTTTTTTAACCGCTAGGGATAAGGCGTATAAATTTGTAGTTAATGACACGACAGTGTTCAAGTTGGAACTTCCTTCTTCGGCTCTCATGCGCGGTAGTAAAGGCACCGCACCCGAAAGCAAGTGTCCAGAACTCCTCGCTAACTACTGTGATATGTTGCTAAGGAAAAATTCGCTAAGTAAACGCTTAACGTCTGAACAAATCGAATCGAGATTGAAAGACGTTTTATTAGTTCTTAAATATATTGAAAACAAAGATGTGTTTATGAGATATCACAAGGCACACTTGACCCGGCGGTTGATATTGGACTCGAGCGCCGATTCCGAGAAAGAGGAAGATATGGTGGAGTGGTTGCGTGACGTCGGCATGCCCGCGGACTATGTCAACAAGCTGGCTCGCATGTTCCAAGACATTAAGGTGAGCGAGGACCTCAATACTCAGTTCCGAGGAGAGACGACTCGCCACGACGCTATCAACATCAAAATACTGAATGCAGGAGCGTGGGCGCGCGGCTCCGAACGGGTCACCGTCAGTCTTCCTTTAGAATTAGAGGATTACATACCGGATGTCGAAGAATTTTACAAAAAGATGCACTCCGGTCGTAAGTTACTCTGGTACCACCACATGAGCAACGGTACTATCACGTTCGCGAACGCTGTCGGTAGATTCGACTTGGACGTCACCACCTTTCAGATGGCTGTTTTGTTCGCCTGGAACCAGAGGCCGAAAGAGAGAATAACCTACGAGAACTTGCGTCTCGCGACCGAGCTGCCCGATCCGGAATTGAGAAGGACTCTGTGGTCCCTAGTCGCATTCCCGAAACTCAAGCGTCAGTTACTGTCTTACGAGCCGGCCCTTCAGAATCCGAAGGATTTCACCGAAAATACGATATTCTGGGTGAATCAAGAGTTTGCTCTTGTCAAAAATGGGAAACCTCAAAGCAGAGGGAAAATCAATTTGATTGGACGGCTGCAGCTGAGTACTGAACGATCTCAAATGGAAGACAACCAGTCCATTGTTCAACTTCGGATATTGAGGACACAAGAGGCGATCATAAAAATATTGAAGATGAGAAAACGCATCACAAATACTGCTTTACAGGTAATTGTGTATCTGTTTACTTAGGTCTGATTTTTCATTCAGTGTCGATTCCTGGCTGGCCAGATATTTAAATAGTTTTCCACCTGAATATCTGTTTGAGTAGTATTCATGTCTGCTTTCCAAAGCTGAAAGTCCTGGGTTCGATTCCCAGTAAGCTAGATGTTTGAATGGTTGATCTAGAAGCCTTTAATTTGGGTTTTAGTATATGTTCCATGATATCACCAACATAAGTGATCTTAGTGAAAAGCTAAAAACGTAGTATGTAGTTTTTTTTTTAGAAAATAGACTTGAGTTTGACAGTTAATTCGCCTGATGTAAAGCGGCTGTTGCGGTCTACGATAGAGCACGTTTGCCTAGAAGGTACGTATTCATTCACAATTTGAAGACCCAGATTATATTTGTTCGGAGAGACCCATTTAGGAAAAGTATTCCACATTATGGCGGTACTCACAATAAAGGTTGTTTGTTATTATCTTTTTGAGAGTAAATCATTATTTATATACAGTTTTGTTGATATTACAAATTCCTGTAATGACTATTAGGGAAAACACTATAATTATTTGTTTGCATAACTTGTGAAGTTGGACAGATGGAGACAGATTGTTGGAAATTATTTTTACCACTAAAAGTAAAGCTAATTGTTATTTTTTTGTGATGGCATCATCTGGTTTAAAAAAATAAATTGTATTTTCGAAGTTTAAAATATAGAAAATATTTGGAAATAACACAAAATGTAGCAGTAAGCAGTCACTCATAGAATAAAAAATATTCACTGAAATTGAATTATGCTTGGAGATAGAAAACAGTTTTTTCTGTTGTATGGAAAAATGTGCGATGCACTGACGGCACTTACGTGCTCAATGGCCCTCTAAACATTTTCTGTAAATATTTTTTCCAGAGCGAGCTTGTGGAGATTTTGAAGAACATGTTCTTGCCCTCTAAAAAGATGATAAAGGAGCAGTTGGAATGGCTCATAGAACACAAATACATGCGCCGGGATGACGAAGATATCAACACTTTCATATACATGGCCTAGACCTAGATACCACTGTGAACATGAAATCAATAAATTATTTAACCATATGAAAGATATATAATTCTTAGGCTTTTCATACACGGGGCTACTCGAGTTTGATAAGCGTATACTACATGTCCTATTTCGTTCGCACACGGCACGATGTATTAAAATGATAAACTGAAAGAAATTTATCGCGGTCGCGTATGCGTGTCAAACTGGAATTAGCATTATAGGTCTCTGTGCTAAAGGCCTTACTTTTCGACACAGACGAAAAATGTAACGATAAAGTATTTCTGAATTTCATCGTTTTCTAATTTTAATTAATATAATTATGTGTCACCTCAGAAGGAAGGTCCACAGCAATGTCAATAATAACAAGATGCGTCGTTGCGCCTGCCAAGTTCCATATGTGTTTTTCTGACTTTCTTAATGGTTGTCAATTATAGTTTAAAAACTGAAATGGATATTTTTTCAGTTATTTTGTTATGAAAAGGAAAGTACGGAACAGAGTTTGATGAAATTTATATGGGACCACCTCTGAGGTATTTATTACCTACCAAACAAAAAAAGAATCGTCAGAAACGGTTTATAATTGGCAGAGTAATCGCTGAATAAACATACAAAAAAAAGTCGAATTGAGAAACTCCTTTTTGAAGTCGGTTAAAAAGGATTTTACATAATGGGCTTAATGCGCGCAACTGTCTAGTCTCTCGCGCATCAATATTTTTAAACATATAAAATCGTTGGTCGATATTAGAAAAGTAAGAAATGAATTTATTTATTTATATAGAAACATAAAAAAGGTAATCTATATATTTTTTAAATTTGCTAAGGAGTACGAAAATATATGTTTTTTCACTACTCCGACGCCAGTAAAGTGACATCTGGATATTTGTTTAAAATATTTCTCCTATATACATAAACAAATTCATTTCTTAATTTTCTAATATCCCTAACCTATGATTGAAAATGTTTTGTTTTTTTGTGCGCGTCGAGTTCTACATAACATGTAGGATAAATGGATAATTTCAGTACAAAAAATAAAACACATGTCATGCATACTACATCTTACCGATATACCTTGAAGTTTAGTGGAATCGGTTTTAGATTTGCAAGGTATTGTAGGTACTTTGCAGTCAGGATTTTGTTTATATAGAGGACTTGTTTTTGAAACAATACCAAGAACCCCTAATTTATAGTAGATAGGGCAAGTAGACTTGTAGAGATAAGATAACAAAAAATATCCAGTTATTGTAATCTTTGTATTGATTTCCCATGAAATAATATCGTCTAATGATGCCATTATTGCCGAAAATATAGACATAGATGTTTGTCGTCTATATTCTATTTGGCGAACGCGCATGATTTTTAGTTTTAACCCTTTTCACAAAATGCAATGTTTAGGTTGTTGCCGTTTTTTTTTAATTATTTACTCAATTATAATATTCTGAAAAATATGCAAGTTATAAATTTCGTTTGGGTCAAACTGTTGACTTGTCTGAGCTAAAAACTCTAACAAATGATCGAATATAGTGTGACCGAAGTGTAATAACTGGCTTCTTCATTTTCTCTTACGTTTGTCAATGATCAAATATAGTGCACGTAACGCTTGTTACTATTCAAATAGCGATGATAATCAAAGGAAATTACCCATCATATTTTACCACATAATGTGGCTTAGGAAACCTACTTGTACAAGGTAAAAAAATAATAATTTATTTCCTTTTATTTAAATACATAATATAGATACAATATAATGACATGTATAAAAGTTAAAATATAGAGTTAGTTCTTCGCGGGCTCTATAGTTTCACCACCTTGAATTTGTCCCCAACCAATTAATCTGAAAAAAATAATTGAATATTTTACATTGAATACATATACTTTTCTGAAAATTTGAGCTACAAATACGGACTATTGGTAAATATTTCATCAAGACAATAAACCCGTCAATAATCACCGATATATCTTTTCACTACAAAATATTATATTTATCATTGGATTTTGTTGTGTTAGGTCGGTTTGCGGCTTTGAATTTTTACTTTCGATATTTTTTATTCAGTAGTAGACGTGTACTTGATCGCCAACTAACCTTATGTTAAACGACGTTGCGATTATGGATTTGCGGTGCTATATTGAGAAGTACAATTCAACTTTAAAAAAATGTATTAGTTTATAAAAGGCATGGACCCTGGAGTCTGTGGTGCTCGAATTTTTTCAAATAAAAAAAAATAAAATAAAAAACTTTAAAAGTAGATACTATTTTCCAATGTCCCAAGTGTCAGTGACAGGGTCATTTAATGATTCTATCTTATCTCCTGTAATGATTTGACCGATTACGTCCTTACATGACTGAAAATTATCATTACTAGTAGTGGTAGTTCGAGAAAAATTGCTAGATTTCCAATACACCCTAAGGTTGCCTGGAATAAATCGCTCTATGCGATAAGGTCGCCGTTGTACTTAAAATTAAGTATTATTATTATTACATATGTCTTTAAGTTACTCTGTATGGATGTACAATAAAGTTATTCTATTCTGAAAGTGAAGATTCAGTCACATGTGCAGTAAAAGTAAATATATATATATATATTTTTTTTATATGGTTTCTTTTACAAATACATTAAGTTTTACAGTAGTGAAGTCACAGAATATTGCTATATATACTAGTACTATTATTAGCATTGCGAATTTGGAATGTATTTCAGAACGAATTCGACATTCTTGATGCATTTGACAGAATGAAGCTCCCAACACTGTCTCCCAGCCGCATATTCTAGTTACAAATCATGGAAATTTCAAAGTTAGAGTGAATTCATATCTTATAGATAGGTATACTCCATCATCGACCACTCCGTCAGATACCATCAGCCAAGTTGGTGGTTAATCCTATTTTTATATATTTTTTTATACTTTATAGATCTACGATTGACCACCAACTCGCCTGATGTTAAGCGACGGTGTGGCCGAGGATGGAGCTCGTCGATCTAGAAGATATCTATTCACTCTAAGCCTTGAAAATTCCAAGATTGTAGGACCAGATTGTAGGATTGTTGTCCAGCGGTGGACCTCTTATGGCTGAGATGATGATGTGTACTTGCCTCCAGTGGTTTTCAACTCTCCTGCTGAGGGCCACCTTCTCTCCGATCTCTGTGCACACGGGGTTGGTTAACGCGATCTTGGCTAAATCGGCCTTCGTCGCGAGCACACGCCCACCTGTGCTCAGAGAGCCGATGTTCACTAGCAGGACCTGAAGAACATGTCATCGGGTTAAACGGATGCATATTTTCATTAGTTCGCCTTATCGCCTTCATGTCAGACATAGGGACAGATTAAAAATACCTGCGCACACACTTACCAAATCCGACAAGTCTGTTTACGTGTGTGGCGCACGTTTTTACAATCATTTACCAGAGTGTATCAGGAGTGCATCTTCCACTAACATATTTAAAATGAAATTAAAATCTTTGCTCCAAAGCAAGGCTTACTATAGCGCTGAAGAGTTCTTTAAGGATAAATTCGAAGTACCTTGTGTACACAATTTTAACTAATAATTATTTGTTTTTTTATAGTTATCATTGGTTAAAAGCATCTGACTTGTAAATGACATATATATATATAAATCAATTATTTGTATTTGTCAGATATAATACAAATCATCTGCTTATGGTTTAGCGACTGACTGCCGATTTTTTCACACATTTCTTCATATCAAATAAATCTCCTCCTTTTATAACTTCTCTCCTACAACCCTCCTTTCGCAGTCGGGGGTTTTACCCGAGGGTTATGTTTTTCATGTGTATGTAATGTTTCTACATTACTTCCTAAACGGCTTGACCGATATATATATATTTCCAGCCCTGTTTGTACAAACTGTCCCACTGCTGCGCGCGGGCCATGTTCTCATTGTGAGAAGGGTTAGGCCAGGTCTGCCACGCTGGCCAAGTGCTGGTTGGCACTTCACACAGCTTCAAGACCATTGAGAACTCTCAGACATGTAGGTTTCCTCACGTTTTCCTTCACCGTTTGAAGTTGGCGGCAATCAACAATACGCACATAACTTCGAAAAGACAGAGGTGCGTGCCGTGGGATTCGAACCCAGGACCTGCGGATCACAAGTCAGACGGTCTCCCAGTCGGGAGCCTAGTCAGGCTGCCGGAAACTTTTTCCGGGAAACTGACCGAATTTGATAGGTGTCATTAGATTCATCTTCACTCCTCAAGTGTCACAGGCAACGTTATTTTTTGTAATAATAATAATACACCACTCGCAAAAACTACAAAAATGCATTTTCAACTTTGTAACAAACTAAAAACGAAGTTTTTCGTAAAAAATAAGTAGTTTTTACAAAAAGTATTTTGCAGGTCGCATGACTCAGTGGTAGTATGTCTGACTGAGCTGTTGGTCGTGGGTGCAATCTCCTCAAGACAAACATTTCGTATGTATGTTTGTTCTGTGTCTGGGTGTTTATATGTACAGTCTTGTTATATGTAAGCATATATTTAGATGGATAGGTAGTTGACTGACCTCGTTCTTGGTGAGTTTCTGTACTTTAGCGGCCTTCTTGTCTCCTTCGGTGCGTACGCCGAGCAGTCGCTTGAGCAGATAATATGACACTTCAAGTTTCACGAAGATCCCGGGCAGAGCGCCCACCGCGCCGAGCACCTGCGATGGGCACAGATAATCTTCAGTGCAGTTTTAATACGGTATTTTGATGCTCATGTACACAAGATATATTTTGATTCTAAATATATACCTGTGTTACATTTAAACTTTTTTTCTTTTGGAAGAATGTAATCCGTTAAGAAATACCGGAATTATCTATTACCTTTCGAAAGATACAGCCGTTTAAGGTAAGACAGACAGACAGACAGACACCGTTAGCCTCACGAATCATTCTCGCATCCTTATTACGGAAGCCTAAAAATGTCAATGAATTCTGTCGTGTGGTAAAACAATTTTTAAATTAAAAAAAAAAGTCAAGTAAAGGAGTGCAAGGCGCGTCACCGACCGAGAGTGACGTGTGAAAAAGAAAAAGACCGCCGAATGCGGTTGAAACTATAGTCGGATATTTCGGCTCAAAACAGACGTGAGTGACCCGTAGTTTTTATTTCAAAATGTGTGAAAACCACGTTAATTCCATAGTAAAACTTTTTTTTTCACACGATATATCATCTACGATTGACCACCGACTCGCCTGATGTTAAGCGACAGTGTGGCCGAAGATAGTTTGCTGCGAATATATTTTCGAAGCGCACGCCGCGGTAGAGACGTGCTGCGTCCACGCCGTAGGGATGGCACTGGCCGGCTCGAAACTTAATCATAATATAAACAAACATGATAAACATTGTTATTGATAATTTGGGCCTAAGGCCGTGCAATTGTACCTGTACCTACAATTCATATTTTTCTCATCCTCCATAATATTAACTTGCCCCCCTCTGGGCCATGGGCTGGCGACGCCCTTGCCCCGTGTCTTACTGACCTGTCCGACGAGCCTGTCCGCGCGACACAGCGTGGGCTCGATCTTGGTCCCGACTCCGATGAGGCCTCCAGGCACCGCGTACTGAAGCTCGTTCTGTTCCGCGAACAGGGAGACGATGCGCGAGAATATCGGCTGGCAGGTTAGCTTGCCTTCCGCATCTTTGCTCACGAGCCCTGGACGGACCTACGTACGACATATACATTCGTGATTATTCATTTATATTATTTCATTATCATCATTTCAACCACAAGAAGTCCACTGCTGGACATAGGCTTCCCCCATGGATTTCCAAAAGACCAGTTGGAAGCGGCGTCTTCCTGCCATTTGTTTGATATCTTCTGTCCACCTTGTGGCTGGTCTTCCTACGCTGCGTTTGCCGGTTCGTGGCCTCCATTCGAGACCTTTTCAGCCCCATTGCTTTTATATTATTTAATTAACCGGAAATTATTATAGTTTAAAAAACTGAAACAAGTATCTATATTAAAAGAAAAACAAAATATCCGACTCTGGAAAGCAGTTTATGCCGTGAACTTATGATTTCGTTGCCCTTGATATGCTGTTTAGTGTAATTTTTATGTATTTTACGGTTTTCGTAATTGTTACTCATTGAATTTTTTTGTGAGAAAGTATGCGTAAAATCGCTGTAAAAGATTATAAATGCGCATTCTTTAGAATAATTCTAGTATAATCACTTGTTTATTATAAAAAAGTTCGTAGGAGGTTCCGTAAAAACACTTTTTTTATTTTTGCAAGAGATGTATTTTTATACCAAAAAAATATAGCCTACGACACTCAAGGAGTGAAGATGAATCTCTAGGTCTAGCCGTTTAGGCTGTAACTCTTACATACACTCGAAAAACGTAACCTTCCTTCTTACGCAGTCGGGTAAAAACCGACTTCCAAAATACGCAATTCGTTTACTTGGACGACATTCTTTCAGTATTTTTTTTATAAAAACCAAAGTACTGAACCGATTTGGATAAAATTTATGGGACCACCTCTGAGACATTATCTACCGAACAAAACAATCATCAAAAACAATGCATCGGAGTAATAGCTGAACAAACAAAAAAAAAAAAAGTCGACTTCCAACCAGTTTCGGGACTGTCTAGAGTCACATCCTCAGGGTACACATGCACCTCAGGAGTCGGTCGACGCCGTACAACGTAGACAAGTTTCGGCGGGCAGTCACGACGGGCCGGAAGGATGGTTAATAATAACATCATTGAATTTTAAAATTAAAGACGTTTATTCGCCATGGTGGCAGGGCTATAACTAACTTACCTAACATATTTACAATTAGAAATTACAGTTAAGCATAAAAAACTGTAACAAAAAAGGATGGCTGGCGGGTCCCGCGCCGGGCGTCGGGAATGTATTATCAAGTAGTGAACTATTGCTCATTCTGTGGTTAAGTCGACGATTACTATTGATTTAATGTAATATAATTAGAAAAGTGAAATGACCATATGGAAGGGATCGGTGTACATAACTACGTCGGTTGGTCATCGTGCTTTTGACCGATTGATATCGTGAGTTTTTTCCGGTCAACTGAGACGGTGGTACGATTATCAAATAAAAGTATTTTAAACTCCGACCGAAAAGTGGGATTTTAAAACTTAAAAATTACGTCCATCCAGTCCAACCGAAATTAAACGACTTTTACGATAATTCGAAAAATTTCGATCGAGCCTATAACTCTTTTTTTTTTAATCAGCCCTGTTTGTACAAACTGTCCCACTGCTGGGAACGGGCCATCTTCTCATTGTGAGAAGGGTTAGGCCATAGTCTGCCACGCTGGCCAAGTGCGGGTTGGCAGACTTCACACATCTTCAAGATCATTGAGAACTCTAAGACATGTAGGTTTCCTCACGATGTTTTCCTTCACCGTTTGAAGTTGGCGGCAATCAACAATACGCACATAACTTCAAAAAAGACAGAGGCGTGTGCCGTGGGATTCTAACCCAGGACCTGCGGATCGCAAGTCAGACGGTCTCACCACTAGGCTGCCGGAATCTTATAACTCTTTAGCTCATAACAAACCTCGATCTCCATGCCGACAGTGAGCACACCCTGCAGTATAGAGCCGCCGGCGACGCCGCCGCGCAGGTCGTCCACCTCGCAGCCGGGCTTGTTCACGTCGAACGAACGGATCACGATCATACGCGGCGGGGACGTGAAGTCGCGGAGGGGCACGGGGATCTTCTTCGTTACGTACTCGCACAGGACCTGTAAACCACGAAAGATATTGTGTTAGCCGATAAATATAATTGATGGTGAACGCAGCGTCCCTAATAATCGTAGAAAAAGTTAAACGTCAAAACCATCTGTTATTTGTGCAATGGGGTATGTATGTCACCGGAAGATAACAAGATCCGCAAGTTTATAAATTTCCTAAAATTTTCTAGGAAATTTATAAACTTTCGTAGGATTCTAAACGAGAGATAAATTGTATTATTTTTCGCCCACATTTTCGTAAATTTATCAATTTACGTCATCTCGTGGTAAATTTATATGGTTAGGTTAGGTTAGGTTAAAAAAAAAGAACCCTAACCTAACCGTAAAATAATACAACTTATCTCTTGTTTATAATCCTACGAAAGTTTATAAATTTCCTAGAAAATTTTAGGAAAGTTTTAAACTTGCGGATCCTGTTATTTTCCGGTGACATGTACAGAAAATTGTAACATATAATTATGCTGATTCCAAAACCATTCCAATAACAAAATCGGTCAAGTCGTTTAGGTTGTAGAAACATATGTATGCACATACATATTTACATACAAACATACATAGGTACACTCGAAAAACATAATCCTCCTTCTTACGCAGTCGGGTAAAAACCAGTTTTACATTAAATGTGTTTAGTTTGTATGTTGTTGTTTTGTTTAATGTTTGATTCAAATATATTAAATTAACATAAAAAAATAAGAGCATATTAAAAATAATGCGAGCTGTACAGAGCGACCTTCACCTACTACGTTGTAAAGCGTTGCTAAAGAAGCTGTAGACGGTGACCCATACCTCAATATTATACTTCAGCTGTGCCGATATAGGTATGATGGGCGCGCCCTCCGCTACCGTCCCCTGAACGAACTTGACGATTTGCTCGTGCTGCTCCTTGGCCTGACCTTCCTTCACCAGGTCGATCTTGTTCTGCAGGATGAGGATGTGTTTCAGCTTCATGATCTCGATCGCTGCCAAGTGTTCGCTCGTCTGGGGTTGGGGACAGGATTCGTTACCTGAAAAATTGGACAAGCGCATGTCAGACTCGCTCACCGAGGGTTCCGTACAAACCGGATAAAAGAATACGAAGATATGAACTAGAACTTCATGATGGAACATCGTATCATAGCTGTTTTTGGATTTGTTAGAAAAGTATTGTAATGAACTTTGACCACAATAATTTGTAGCGTGTTTTTTAGTTTTTTAAAAACAGTAATTTATTTATTTGAAAGCTGGTGCTTCCCGTGTGGTCCCATTTCAATTTGGTCCAGTTCTGACAATGGCATCCATGAGAAGTCGGTTGCTTCAGTTTTTTAAACTATAATTATTTGTGACATACGGCTGTAACTTTTTGATACGATAACCGAGAAGTTTGAATTTTTCACGACTGCAAGGGACTACAGATCTGCGTAATTGGTTTTAGGTTATTTTTACTTGACTGCGAAAGAAGGAGGGGTTATGTTTTTCGAGCGTATGTATGTATATTTCTTTGGCACGCCCTAGAGCCTAAACGTCTTGTCGTATTTTTATGTGAGTGGGTACATCAAAATAAAAAAAATAAGGATTTTTGGCGACAAAAAATAATCACAATTCAAATTCAAAATGCTTTTCTGCAGTCGGGTATTTTGTTTTTCTTTTAATATAGATACTCGTTTAAACATTTGGTTGGGATAGTCAGGACTTTGGCCAACATTGGCATGTCAGTCCCATCGTAACCTAATGGTTTTAATTTCAACTCGATACACGTTCCCGAGATAAAAGGTCTTGAGACAGACAACAAAGTGATCCTTTATGGGT
This sequence comes from Lycia hirtaria, assembly GCA_947563715.1. NCBI lineage: Eukaryota > Metazoa > Arthropoda > Insecta > Lepidoptera > Geometridae > Lycia > Lycia hirtaria. The sequence continues at coordinate 3,462,948 of OX387380.1, forward strand.
TCCGTTTTTTCCTTTTGATGTACGGAACCATAAAAGCATTTTTTTTTTATTTGCGAGAGTCTATGACACTCGGAGAGTGAAGACGAATCTAACGACACCTCGGGTGGTCAAGCCGTTTAGGCTGTAGGAGGTAATATAGAATCATACATATAAACCCACACATATATACATACAAACATAAATACACACCAAAAAACATAACCCTCTTTCTTACGCAGTCGAATAAAAAATTGTGATTATAACCACAGCCACAGCATTGTGGCGGGATTACAGCTAGCTCTGGGTGGCAATCTATACACACACTTCTGTACACATGCTTTTATGTGGCCGTTAACATCGTCTCACCTGCAATAAGCAGCAGCGCGGCGTCCATAACAGCGGCTCCGTTCAACATGGTGGCCATAAGGATGTCGTGCCCGGGACAGTCGACGAAGCTAACATGCCTCACCAGCTGGAACCGGCCCGTGCAGTTGGCGCGCAGGCACGGAAAGCTGTCGTCCTTCGATGAGCCGCCCGATATGAAGCTGGTCGGTCGAGGGCACTTCGAGTTGTCGCATTTGTATATCTTAGCGTTCGCGTATCCTGAATTTAAAAATAATAATAATAAAATAACTATGTGCTTCTCCGGCGCCAACATGCGGCGCCACTATGGGGGGCCATTCAGTGGGTGGCGAGTCATCACCTGCCTTAATATTTTTGGATAATGAGACAAAATAGGCAGGTGCCGTTATCTCATTTTGATGCTCCCACACAGAAGTACCTTATCTTACTCACTGTGTGGGAGCATCAGCCAATAAACTAGTTGTATAAGTCATAACCATTTCATTTCAATAGCCCCGATTTGCCAAATTCCATATTGTACAATAGTTCCACCATCCATCCACATACCAAAACACTGTATTTTTTATATTATATTATGTAAAGGGCCTCTCAGTGTTGGCTTCAACTCCACTGATGCCCATCAAAGGACCGGGCTGCGACCCGAGATTTAAATTGAATAAAGAAAAATAACTAAAATAAGATAGCTATAGGTCGAATAATTAGAACCGTCTACGTCCGTATTGTGGATTAAGTACATCTTTTCAAGCTAGTTATATTTCGAATGTGCACACTGAGTGTTTTCATTTATTTATTAATTAATAAGATTATATAAAATAAAAATAAAACCGACTGCAGAAAAGAGGTATTTGCAGTAACTTACAATTTCGTTACGCTAGATACGCTGTTGAGTGTATTTTTTGTGAGAAAGTATGAACAAAATCATTGAAAAAGATTATAAATGCGCATTCTATAGAATAATTCAAGTAAAACCACTTGTTTATTACGAAGAAGTTCGTTGGAGGTTACGAAAAAACGCATTTTTTTGTTTTTGCGAGAGATGTATTATTAATACTCGTATTCACTCAAGGAGTGAAGACTAATCGAACCACACCTCGAACATCAAAATCGGTCAAGCCGCACTCGCACTCCTTACGCAGTCGGGTAAAGATAGAAATTTATTGTTCACACAAGTACGAGTAGGTATACTAAATACAGAAGGAACTGGCTTGAAAGATGGGCAATAAAATAAATCTAAGTCCACACAACACTAGTGTCAGTTGTTATGTATCTTAAGGCAACACTGTGGTCTGTGGTCGCTTACTTTTGTAATATCTTAGAAATCTGTAGTTCGACCATCATCCGTCTGATTCGCGCATACAGACATTTTTCAAGATATAAAATTACTGAATGAGCTCATAAAAAAATCTTCGCACTAAGCACGTTACCATAAAGCAACATCACATCGACAAAGATTTCAATTTGATCCAAGTTAATTTTCATACTTACATAAAAATCAATTTTCCAAATTATGAACGTAAAAGAATTTTTATGTATGAAAATTATATTCTTGTCGAAAATTTGTGTTCTGTTTTTCTAGTGTTAAGTGCGACATTTTTTTATAAGTTCATTCAATCATTTTATATGTTAAAAAATGTTGGTATGCACGAGCGAGACGGACGACTGTCGTACCACAGACTCCTTTTCATAGAATAGTTTACCTTTTTGTACACATAGTATTAATACATTGGCAAATAAACATGTACTTTACCATCAGGCGAGTTGGTAGTCCGGGCCGATCTTTGGAACGAAAAAAAGGGACCTCGCTGATGCGACTTCGTACACGTCTGTATTAGTCCACGCTACGCCACTGACCGTATGTAGATAGACTTGAGAAATTATCCGCGGCCCATGCCTGCTTAGGATGCGCGTCACAAAAAAAAATACTCTCGTACCTACTTTTTTGTCGTGAGAGAACCTGATTCTATTACGGATATCTATAAGTTTATCTCTTTTTCGTCCGACAAAAAGAAAGAAAATTTACGCGCATCAAGTGTCTTAGGCCTACAGAAGTACTCTATATTTCTATCCTTTCTTTTTTACATTTGTTTCTATATATCATATATTGATATGATTGTACCTTATAATCAGTACCTAAACGACCGAGCTCCACTCAGATTTTTTATGACTGAAAATATTAGCAAACCCGGGTTCACTAAAAATTAAACCTAGCAAGATCGATTTATCGTCCCTTAATCTACTTACACACCTAATTTCAATAAAATCGTTGGAGCCGTTTTCGAGATTCAGATTATATAAATACAAGAATTTATAAAAAGTATAAAGGTTAAAACTCGTTTAAAGGTATTAGATTAAATAGATAGATTAGTCATTACATATAATAGGATGAAAAATAATAACAAATATTAACTTTAATTTTTATTCCTTATCACTAACAACATAGCATAATTACTATCTAAACATAAAACTTAATTGCTACATTAGGACTGTTAAAATACAATGAGTTCATGTGATAAAAATCAACTAGCGCCATCTAGGGTCATTGCAATGATATTCAGTGTTAAAAAAATAATTCTGTACAGTTCTATTGCTTTAACATGAAGTCTAAGTGTCACTTCAAATACAAGGGCACAAGACAGCTCACAATTTCAAATCCTTCAAGCCGTTAAGGCTGTGTAAGGAAATATAAACAGGCCATATCTACATTATGTGTAACTCATAACCATTTCTATAAAGCTGAATAAATACCACTAAAATAAATCTAAACATGTATATTAATATTAAATCTAGGATAATACTACAGTATAACATCACCAAATTCACCTTTCATTACCATTATCCTGTACAAAAATGTAAATACATAATTCATAATTTGTTTGTATTTTATTTACACAGAAATGTATAATATAGGCACATCAATTAGCACCTTAATTGTGTGAAAAAATATGTAATACATAATAGTTCACAATTTTTATCAATTTCATTGTTCGAGTTTGTATAATGTACTGAGCTGGGTTCCATGAGTCTTTTGTCAACATAACTTTTTAGGGACACCTTCAAATGTAAAGCCAATGCGTAATAATTGCAAGTAATGCATAAGCTTGATTGATACATATGTAACACACATGTATGTTTTTCAATTATTATTAATATATTCCTTAGTCTAGAAACTTAATGAAAAGCGTCACAAAAAGATTAATAACTTTATATAAATCTTCGAAAAAATTGTAAAAAGTGTAAGGCACTAACTAGTTTTAAGTAACAATTTAAAAAGTAAAAGATTTTTTATCAAAAATGTATCATAATACATATAAGCTATGAACAAATTGTTGATTTTGCTCACAACAAATTCATTAATGTTACACAAAAACAGAGAAAACAATATGAATGTGAAATATTTTTTAACATAAAACAGTTTTTTTTGTAATATGTGGTCGTGCCCTGAAAATGGTAAGGTTCTGTAGCTAAGCTACATATTTTCTCGAAAAGTTGTAATCACAGTGTTTAAAATAATGTTCAGTGGAAATTTTCATAAACTTCTATAGATAAACCGCGTAACTGAGTCTGTTCCTGAGGCATGGGAGCGGCACGGGAGGGTTCACATGTAATAGCAATGCTGACGCCCGACTGACGTAATATAACACCTCCCGAACCGCTCCCATACCCCAGGAACAGACTCAGTTAGGCGGTTTATCTATATATGAAATAGTTTCGTTTTTTTTATGCAAGATAGATCTACGATTGACCACCAACTCGCCTGATGTTAAGCGACGGTATGTACTATTCTCATCTCATACATATAAATATCTTGTATCATAAATGTATATCATACCTCGCACATGACACGACACACACATCTGAGAAGAGAGTTATATGATTATGTGAACACTTTCATTTTAATAGACCTGTGCAATAACATATGAGGTGGATTTGAAAAAAAAAACCGGACAAGTGCGAGTCAGACTCGCCCACCGATGGGCGTTACAATTCCGTACAAACCAAATAAAAGGGGGAAATCATATATTTTTTTGAATTTTCCTTCATAAACCGAAAAATATACATTGTAAAAATATTTAACACATTCCTTGCTCACCACTCGGATCCGAGTGGGGCGGGGCTATAGTAGCGGCGCCTCCCACTCGGATCCGAAGGAGCGTCCAGTTCATTTTGTAGTAGTCAGTAAGTAAGTCAGTCCGCCGGCGTTAGAGGCAGTCAACGTTGCTTTGCGCGGCCACTCTGTACTTAATCAAAATTCGCCTAAAAAGTTTTGGTTCCCAGCTGAAGTGAAGGGTCTGCAGGGCGCGAAGAACGTGTTTTATGAAAAACCTGTTTTAGCTTATGCTAATGAGGCTCTTTCATATGATACCCCATAATTCACTTTAAAATTTGGGCCCTCATTCCTTGCATAGAGACAGTATTTTTTTGTGATTCAATTAAAAATGTCCAGTTTTCGGATTTTTTCCTAAATGTGTACTCTAACACAATGCTTCTTGCCAAAGAGTTCTAGGTCAACGGGAAGTACCCCATAGGTTTTGATTCCTCTGTGAGTGTCGAAATGTGCGACATATTCGGCTATAGCTTTTTTTTACGAAAACTGAGAAATTTTATTTTTCTTTCTGCAGCAAGATACTATGGATCTGCGTATATGGTTTTAATTTCAACTCGATACCTTCACGCGTTCCCGAGATAAAGGTCTTGACACCCGGACGAACGGACGGACGGACGGACGGACAGACGAACAACAAAGTGATCCTATAAGGGTTCCGTTTTTTCCTATTGAGGTACGGAACCCTAAAAACACTATTTAAGTGCCACCCCTATTTTTTTCATATTTTTTTTCCTCAAAATGTTATAATTTTGTAGTAGTTTACAGAAAAATATTTGCCAAATTTTCTTCATGTAATTCTAATAGATTCTTGAATAAAAAACGGTGACATAACCATGGTGCATTTATAAGGGTTTCTTATAGTACTACTGAACGCATAATGATAGGAAAGTTTTACATCTATCGCATCAAAATATTTGGTTCTAGAATGGTTTACTATGGCCATCTAGGATAAGCTGTTATTTAAACCTGTTGTCTTTGCTGTACTATTTGTGTGTTTGCACTTTGTATGTTTATTTTAATACTTCATTAACATAATGAAGTCGACAGAAAACCTTTTGAACAAGTTCATTTATGAGATTCTTTGACACATGCTCAAATAAAAAACTTAACTATTATTAACTTATAAATCTTATGATAATCTAGTATTGCAACTCTTAAGGTTCAACTGATTGGCTATGAGGCTCACACACACAAGAGATATTTAAATTCGAAGTATATAAGCGTATGCACTAGGATCTTTAGACTATTTTATTCTTGTGGATGAGTACATTAAACACTGTGGAGGGCACCATATGAGTGACACAGAGTTATCCAATGGAGCTAGCAAATATCCCGAAATCAGTCAAATGTTGCAAGCATGTTTTAATGAATAGTCTAAAACATACCAAAACATTGACAGAATTTTAAATTATTGATTGTATGTGATATTTTTAGAGTGTCACTCACACCGTGTCCCTCGTAGCCTCAGCGGCGGGAAACTAGCGTGGGTCACGATGATTTTAAGATATCTCAAGAACAGTTAATCAAAGTTTTGGTACTATAAATTATAGTATGTATGTATGTATGAGTGAGCTAGAGGATGATTACGTCATAACGACATGATTGCCGTCTATTTTTACACCTTTATGTATGGTGACTAAAAATCGCTGTATCTTCTTAACTTTTTATCAGATTTTAATATCTTTTTCACACAAATAATTGAATTATTCATAACTTTCATAACTTGAAGTTATGAATAATAATCCAATCATTTGCTGCATAAGCGTAAAAATTTAATTATTAAGTATAACAGTTTTGTTGTGAGCAAAGTTTATCATGAATTGGTGACTGATTGACAATGTTTAAAAACAATCAATTAAGGGTCAATCAGATCTCGTGTTCATAGCAAACTGGCTCTTGATAAACTTCAACAATCAACTGTCAGTCACCCTTAATATTCATCTATTTTTTTAAAACAAATACTTCCTGCACTTTACTGTACCACACTTACATTCAGTGCGGTTTCTTAACATAGCCATATTTTGTTGTTGAAGTTCAAATCTTGATTTTATAGGAGATGTCGGAGCATCAGCCACACCAGCATCAGATCCATTGGGAATCCTAATTTCACTCACACTCACATCACTTGTGCTTTCTCCGCTAACACTTGGAGTATTTGTGTCATTGTCATCGGGATCAGAACATTTTTGCAAGTAGTCAAAGCATATTTCCTCACCACATTCAATGTCACGAGTAGCAAACAATGCCAGCATCGGTAAGTTGGGGTCCAGGCAGTCGGCCCACACTGCCCACACTCCTAAATTTGGGTCACATGAGTGATTGATGAAATGAGATACATTTCCCAAATTTGCTGCATCAACAACATAAGGGTTTTCGACAGAATTGAAATCAAGGTCAAAGAGATAAGTAAGCCCATTAGCGTCATATTCTCTGCCTCGTTTTTCAGCTTCCTCAAACGTAATAACTTCTCCCACATATTGGCAGATGAATTGTCCTTGCTTGATTTTTTGCTCAGTTCTGACACCCCAACCACATCCATTGGAAGTGCGAAATATGGTCAGCTTGATATATCGTCCATGTTGTACAACACGGTTACTACATTCAGATGAGCATTTGCATGCTTTATTACATTCATAAATGGGTGTGCCAGATGCGACTCTTAGTCTTTTGTTCACTGTATAGGCATAGAGGCCAGCCTGCATTCCACAGCATGATTTAGAGCGACAGTTGCATGCAACACAGTCACAGCCAATGGGAGGTTCATCGGGTATCTCAACACCAGTACCAGGAATCGATTGGTTAATGTACGTAAAGTTTTCAGGAGGACCAGCCAAGTCAGCATTATTTTCAACAACAAGTTTTTTAGATTTATCTACCTGGTTTATGTGCTCTTCCCATTGTGTCAATTTCATTAACTGTTGACACCTTTTACGGGTTAAAATATAAAGTTGTAAGAGATCTCTTGTGGCTTGTACTAGCTCAACTACATACTCTTCTGATGAAGTTGGTAAATTAATCATGGAAATAAACTTGAGAGTCAGTACATCTTTCAAGTGAGATGGTTCAATCTCTTCCACTTCATCTAGTCTTTTGATAAGATTTTCTTCATTCAGTAAACCATCAAAAGCCAATTCTTCTTTAAGTTGTTCAATTTTATCACAGTATTGAACTTCTTCCTTTGCTAAAAATTCCCTGATGACAGCCGGACAGTTATCAAGATTCTCAATGGGCTCCCATGTATTGTCATTTTCAGAGTAGCCTTGCCATTTCACAAAGAAGTATTCTTTGCCATTTTTATAGTTGAATTTTATAATTTTTTCAATTATGTATTCTTCAGGCTCTTTAGAGTGTCTATTCTTTTTTTGTTTCTTTGAAGTGGACTGATCTTCTTCTGGATCCAGAGATAATCGTCTCTTCTTGGGTCTTATATATTTTACAAAGAAATTGTGTTCATTTCTTTCCTCTTCTTTATCACGAAACATTTTAACAACTGAGTCCGACAGCCGCTCTGCAACATACCATGTGTTTTGGTTAAAAATATGCCCAATAGGTAAACTAAATAAACAGACTAATGTCAGAGTAATTAAAAATTTGCATACTTGTCACACATGGTACATTGCAAAGCATCTGTATGGCAAAATATCAGATCATTATAATGAAATTAATTTGAATAGTGCTTTTAAGAGAAATAATGCTAGTGACATTATTTCTATTCACTATACAAAAAGGAGAAAATGTTTTCTACTCCTACATATTATCCAATTTCATAGATTATTTTTTATCTGATTTGAATCATAAATAGCAATGTATCTTCAGTTTGCTTTTTTAAAATTTCATTATAGCTCTGAAGTTACAAAACTAATAGTTACACTCTTAGAAAAGCAACCATAAATGCATAGTATTAGTGGTTCCAACCATTTAAAGATAGAATCCTCAAAATCAGATAATATTTAAAGGAAGGAAATAGTTTTCTCCTGTTGTATGAAAAAAATAGTAATGTATTGGTGAATATTGCTACAACTACTACGGTCTTGATTTCATCAATGGTATAAAAAAAAACAAACAATTATATCAGTCAGACAGACTGAATATAACAAAAGAATATATTCATTTAAATTAATTATCTGATTTATATATGAATTAAGTATTGAAATTGTATTATTTATATTGTAAAGTATTGAATTAATAGATTGAGTTGAAATATTTTTAAAATCAATTAATTTTTTTATGAAAACTAAAGAAAATATTCTGAGAAATGGTATGTTATCGGGGATTTTTAAGTTACCTTGGCAAATTTAATTGAATAATATAATATGTACATACCCAATTTGATAGTAATGTTTCTCTCCAGCTCATTTTTGAATCTAACAGTTTGAACTCCTGAGATTGCTTTCACTACAGTAGATTTTCCGTGCGCTACGTGTCCGATGGTACCAATGTTGATTGTAGCTTGCCTTGATATTACCTCAGGCGACAGAGCTGATAGTTTTGTGACATCCTAAAAACAAATCTACTTAATAAAAAGGAACAAAATACTATAGCCTTAAGTCAAAATTGAAATTGAATTCATGATCCTACGATCTATATTTTCCATTTAAAAGTAATACAAATCTGACATACCTAATTAATTTGTTGTGCCATAGGCTCTATAAAAGTGATCATGGGTTACAAGTTATAGGTTAGGTTTACCAAATTGGTATCTAGTACCAAAATAATGTGTTTCCTCGATATATTTAGGGATAATTTAGTAGCACACATAGGGAGCATAATGTATATTAGTAGTAAATAATTGTATAAACTTCATTTTACTCACCAATTTGGTTAGATCCTGCTGATGCAAGTTTGATGTTACAGTTCGCCCTTCACTTGACGCCATAATTAAAGGTTTTAGAGTACTTATTGCTTCTATTTGTTATTTCTGTGTAATAAGTTATTGGTTACAAATAGTTTAGCATTTATTGATAAAAGCACACTAAAATCTTACATTTATTATACGTAGGCAAGCACGGGTCACAATTCAGTTTTCATGAAAAACGATGGACGGTGTTGGTTGGTTGGCTAGCGCGGGATTAGAGATGAACAAAAACCGTAAATACAGGTATAGATATAAAATACTCTTTGTGCTAAGAAAAATCGAGACCATATGAATGCAGTCCATCGATTTTGATTTAATTATTCACCTGTACTGCACATCACTAATGACAGTGACAGTAGTGTAGTGATATTGACAACATTGACAATAACAGCTGAAAAACGAAACTGGAAAACATTGGCACAATTTTTTATACAAATTTAGACGTTATGCGTATTGCAATAGAGTTAAATTCGATTTTATGAATGAAATAGTTTTTCTTTAAAATATAAGTGTTGCTTTGTTGCGTCTCAATTTTTTTTATTAGTTTCTTTAATATAAATAAACAACGATTTATTTTCAGTGCTTAAGAATAAAGCACGCGCAATTTGCGATATGGTAGGCAAAAATGACGAAGTTCAAGAGCAAACGAAAAGGTTACGTTTTAAGTCCATCACCAGCCCTCCACAAATTTCAGAAGATGGGAACATGGACAAAAATATGAAGGAAACTAAGCAGAAAGGTAAATAAAGTTAATTTTATTTTCTTGCGAATATAACCGTAACTATAATATGTTGATACTTATGCTTATGATATTGTAGATGGGGACAAATCATCTCTCTTCGCATTCCTGCATGTTGAACTCACCCGAGGGTACTTGCTCGAGCACGATGAAGAAAGGTTCTCAGCGCGACGGGAAAAAGTTTATTCATTCATAAAAATCCCCCAAGAATTGGAAAAGTTTATGGCGTATGGGTTCTTTCAGTGTGCAGATTCCTTGCTGTTTGTCTATACTTTTCTACCACTGAGATTCATTATGGCTTTATGGTCATTTCTGAATAGATTGTTCAGAAGGTGCTTTGGGTGAGTATATTTTATTCAGTATCTTTATATTTATCTTTATATCAGGTTTGAAGCAGGACTTTTAGATTAGAACTGCAGTAAACACCTATGGCACTTAAAGTACCTACTACTTAGACACAAATTACTCCTTTGGGAACAAAATAAATACACTAATAAATATTGAAAGATTATTGTTATTGAAAGATTAGCCATAGTAATATTGTCTTCTTTTAATATGTTTGTACAATGTAGTCTTTTAATAAAGAGTTATATATCTATTTATCTATCTATAAATATTGTACAGTATATCTGGTGCTGTGTTTTATATGGATGATGCAACCAAAAAAAAAAGAAAAAAGAGTAGAAGTAGATATTAAATATAATGAAGTAATAAAATTTGCAGCATTAGTTTAGTAGATTAACTCTCTCTTCCACATAATGCACTCATTGTAACTGTTGTCTGTTTTAAAAGTTGAAATCTATTAGTGCCACTCATAACCAAATGTATTACATTTTTTTCATAAAGTTCTGGCGTCATTCCACATATATGATTTAACCACAGTGCTGTTGTCAAGTTTATTGGCTTTTATTAATTTTTTTGCAGATCATTTTTCTGTAAATAAATTTATCTGTTAAGATATGTAAGTTAAGTGCTTGGAAACCATATAGTCCACTAGATTGCAGTAACACCTTATAGCCACTTCTAATAATAATAAAAAAAAAACAGTCAAGGGTGAAAGTCTGGGTTATGAGAGGTTGTACCTGTACATATCTCCCCACTGCCTGGATTCAACTTGCATACACCTCACTAATAAATGATTTAAAATTTCAGTTTCTCTTCACATCTTCGTAAAAGCATACTAAAACCAGCAGAAACTTGTGACATGCTCAAAGGATCCATCTTACTAGTATGCAGTATACTAATGTGTTATATTGACACGAACATGATGTACCATCTAGTCAAGAGCCAGAGTGTGATGAAGCTCTATATTTTTTACAATATGTTGGAAGTTGGAGACAGGCTGTTCTCAGCCTTTGGCCAGGATACAATTGATGCTTTGTTCTGGACAGCGACTGAGCCGAGAGATAGAAGGAGAGAGCATTTGGGTGTTATACCACATTTGCTGTTTGCTATGATCTATGTCTGTATCCTTTTATTGGTTATATATCTATATTCTCAGTCTAGATTGTAAACCCTTAGACATAATCTTTATTGTTTTTAATCATTAGTCCTATCATTATCGTAATCTGTTTTTCACTACATATATCTATTGTACAGGTGTGTTCTGGTCAAAGAGCAATCTTTTCAGTGAAATTACCAGGTATAATGAGATTTGACATTTATAGACTAAGAGTTGGCTGTATGTTTATACACCACATCGGGTAACAAGATGTGATCTAGCTAGGATGACACACAGTAAAGTATCTCGAAATGCACAAGGTCATTATCATTTCAGGCATAAGACGTCCACTGCTGGACATAGGACTCCCTTATGGACTTTCAATATGAACATTTTTGGCTTAGGAGTATTGAAGTTAGATAAAAAGTTCGCGCTCGCTACGCTCGGGCATTCTAAACTTGACGCTTTGATCTTTTGTGTTTGTTTAAAAATAAGTCGCGTTACTCCCGTCTTCAAATTATCTTGTAGGCCAATCTTTCATGCAGATTTTTTAATTTGCTAATGATACAAATAGGTTCAAGGGTAGGGGTACATTATCATCATCATCATCTCAGCCACAACAAGTCTACTGCTGGTCATTTTTTGCTGTTTGTTCATTTTATTGTAGTGTAGAGTTGTTAATTTCTATTTAATCTGGCTTTAACTAAGTTTCCCTGCAATTTTTTTTTCTCTGCACAACGGTGGGAATCGGTCGGCAAAAATCCACGCTACGTTACTGAACATGACTTACTAATTATATAACAGCTAACGACATTGTCTATTTGTGTGTTATACATGATGTCATATTCGTATTTCACACTGAGCTAGCTGTTACGATGATGTGATTGTCTGTAGTACATAGGTACCAAGTAGTTATTAGTCAACAAATAGGTGAATGAAGGCAAATTCTGTTCTGTTCTATGTTCTTTAAAAAAATCTTGTTTTATTACTATTTTTGAAAATATTAATATGAAAATTTTCAATTCATTGGTATGAAGGTCTAGGATTCTAGGAGAATTTCTAGGTCTATACACAAACTAGGAGAGAACACAAAAAAATTGAAAATTTGGCATTTTGTATTGGTTTACAGAACGCATCTAAATTTCGTTTATTTAGTGCTGTTGGTATTTAGTAAAATAGCTGCGACATACGAACAGACTGACATGGTGAATTTATAAGGGTTCCTCTTAGTTACTACGGAATCCTAGTAAAATCTAATTAAATCACGCCGAAGCTTACATAAATATATATTATTATATGTACCTTAATAACAGTACCGCAATAAGTACATAAATATCACCAGAGGTCGAATGATAGCTGTGGGCAGTTGATCCATTTCTAAATTCTAGTTTCTAGTAATTGAACTTGGATTACTCGATTTTTTAACTATTATGTATTTTAAACTTAGATTGTCTTTATTTTTTTTATGCATGATAGATCAAGGATTGATCAACAACTCGCCTAATGTTAAGCGACGGTGTGGCCGGGGATGGAGCTCGTTGATCTAGAAGATATCTATTAATTCTAGCCTTGTCTATTACGTTTTTTTTTTGTTTTTATCTTGCAATCAATCATTTCAGACTATAAGCAGATGAGATGTGTGCAATTCCCAGCGGAGCTAGCCCTTCCTTAATAATTTATGATTAATGTATTAATAGATAGATAGATAGATAACACTTTATTAAAAACCACATAATAACAAAAAACAAAGATAACATTAAGTACTTAGGGCTAGGTTTTTAATTGGCGGCCTTATCGCTTAGAGCGATCTCTTCCAGGCAACCATGTATTAATCTTGGTCGAATATATCCCGTCGCTTCTTAAGGCGTCGCATAGCTTCAGGGATAGTGAGTTGTCCCGCTAGCGGGTTCGGGTGTTTTCCAGTCTCAATTTATAATTCGCTCCAAGACTGTCTATTTCCTCTTTTACCATTGGCATGTTGAGATTTTCATGGATCTCTGTTATTTTGAAACAAGGTGGGTTTGATATTTGTTTTAAGATGTACTTTTGTACTCTTTGGATGATCATTATATTTGAGGCGCTAGCTGTACCCCACAACTGTATGCCATAAGTCCAAATTGGTTTTAAAATCGATTTGTAAACAAGTAACTTGTTGTCAATTGAAAGTTTTGAGTAACGTTCCAGTAGCCAGTAGAGGCCCTTGTATTTTAAGTTGATTTCATCTCTTTTTGTTTGAGTATGCTTCTGCCAAGTAAGTCTACGGTCCAGGTGCATTCCTAGGTACCTTACTGTATTTTGGTGTATAAGTTGGATGCCATTCAGGTTAACTGGAGATCAATCTTCCTTACGTAGAGTGAATGTAATGTGAACTGATTTTGATGCATTGGCAGCAATTCTCCATCTGGCTAACCATTTTTCTATTCTATTTAGATTGTTCTGTAGGACCTGGGAAGCCTGGATCGGGCACTTATCTGAGCATAATAGGGCCGTATCATCTGCGAAGGTTGCAACAGTAACACCTGGGCTTTGTGGTAAGTCATATGTGTACAATGTATATAGTACAGGCCCTAGTACAGAACCTTGTGGTACCCCTGCAGATACTTCGTAGAAGTTTGATGTGCAGTCATTTTCTCTTACTTGAAATAGTCTGTCACACAAGTAGGACTTTAGGATTTTATAGAATGTGTGTGGTAATATTAATTTTATTTTATACAACAGTCCCTTGTGCCAGACTCTGTCGAAGGCTTGTTGTATATCGAGAAAAACTGATGAACAGTATTCTTTTTTTTCTAATGAATTTCTAATTACTCTGCAGACTCTGTGGACTTGTTCTGCAGTCGCGTGTTCCTGCCTAAATCCGAATTGGTGGTCTGGGATGATAGACCTTTCTTTGATGGTATTCATCATTCTATGCAATAGGCACTTTTCGAATAACTTTGACATTATCGGTAGAAGGCTAATTGGTCTGTATGATGTAATCTCATGTATGGGTTTTCCAGGTTTGATAATCATTACGACAGTTAATACCTTCCACAAATCTGGGAAGTATCATTTACATTACAGGCATTATATATCATAGTTAGATACACGATGACTTTCCTAGGCGATACTTCAAGGACTTTTTTATCAATAAGATCATACCCAGGTGCTTTATTGTTCTTAAAGGATTTAAGGTTTTTGCATATTTCTTTGGGTGTCACTAGTTTTAGAGGTGAGTCGAGTTGAAGATCTTGGTTGAGTATCAAGTCCATGTCTGCTTCATCCATATTTGGGGCAGCGTCGTTTGGTGTAAATACTACGGTATATTACGGTTTCTAATAATTATTTCTATTAACTGGTATGTCTTTTGAGAAATGTACATTTTCTGTTTCGGGATTTTGTGCATATAGCAAATAACATCATGTAGGTATTTTGGCATTATTGATTTTAAACATATATTATGCATTCTGAACGTATGTTTTTAAACTTATAAATTTTGATATGTAGCTGTTTCAATCTCTAATCTTAGTAAGTGGTAAATGTATGTAAGGTTGAAATAAAATTGGTTTTATTTATTTTTAATAATTTTATTTATACTTAAATAGTACACATAATTAATGTAGGTATATACATATTTATCCATCCATAGTACATAATTAACGTATCGTTAAGCGCGCATGTTTCCATACGACATAATGATTAATTCTAGATAAATATTTTATACTCATAATTGCTCTCGCACAATCTGTACTCCTTCCCATCTTAGATTATGCTGACGCCTGCTACCTGGATCTCACCGAGATCAGTTAAATAAACTTGAGCGCCTTCAAAATTATTGTATCAGGTTCATATTTGGCTTACGCAAATATGACCATGTTTCCCACTTGTGCAAAACTCAAGTGGTTACCAATTCGCCTTTATCGGAAATCTCACATCCTCTCTCTCCTCTATAATATCTTATTTAACCTTTCTACCCCGAGCTACCTAAAAGAACATTTCACATACTGGTCCTCTTCTCATTCCCTTCTCCTCAGATCAAACAACACAACGCAACACAACACGTAACCTTTTATGGAAATTCTTTCGCATTCCAGGCAGTTCAGCTGTGGAACGCATTACCTGTGTCTGTCAGACGTGCTCAGTCGCTAACTGTTTTAAAAAATCAAGTAATTTTTTTAAATTTTACCTCTCTAATGCCTTACCCTAAAATATTGAACGTTGCTTCGGTACTATTTCTGATCTCTTATTTATGTAGGCACTTTTCGGATTTTCTATATATGTTTGAAATATTTGTATTTATTGTATTATATTTATTAGTGTATATAATTTTAATTTTTTTATTTTTTATTTAAGTATTTAGTGTTTAATTTTATTAGATTGTTTGCTATGATTATATTATACTTAGCTATATCCAGTGTCTCTGCTATTGCACACCCGCTTTACTTTTTCTATGAATTGATCTCCATACCACGGTTGCCTGGAAAAGATCTCTTTTAGCGATAAGGCCGCCGGTTGTCACACTAGTTTTGTAAGTTTCTCTGTTTGTTTTTTGTTTAATAGTGTACAATAAAGAGTTTATCTATCTATCTATACGAAATAGAATAGTTTACCTATTCGATCACCTCGTGGTAAACGACCTATGCTGGACAATATCTGACTTTAATTTATCTTAAGGTCCCATACTTCACAGGGAGCAGCTAAAAGGCATACTGATCATTTAGCAATTTGATTATAATTTTCTTAACATATTTAACCAGTTCTTCACAGCTTATTGGTTTTGTTTCAAGCGACAACTCTCAATGTAGCTTTTAATTCGAACAACAAAGGTCTACTTATTATAATGATGTCAAATAATGTGAGTACATTTTATTTGTTTTTGTTAAATCTCAAACAAAATTTGTTTGCTTAAGGCGGAGATCAACGCGCGCAGCTATCTCTCTCGCGCATCACAACCATTTTAAACATATAAGAAAATTAAATAAATCGTAATTAAGTAAATTGTATGACAATTTACCTCTGCAATAATAACCCCATGAAATTAAATCCTCTATTTTAATTTCAGTTCGTAGAACTAAAAGGCAGCGTGTTCAAAAAGTTCGACAAGAACAATCTCTTCCAAGTATCATGCAGTGACGTGAGAGAACGCCTTCATCTATCCGTGCTATTGTTCATCGTAGTTCTGCAAACTATGAAGGAATACATGTGGAGGGAGGAACGGTTCTGGATTCTAGCCCCTGATTGCATGCTCGTCCTTACGTTTGAAGTTATTATTGACTGGTTGAAGCATGCTTTTATTACCAGGTAAGAATATAAAATTCGGGGAAAACAGGAAAGAGTTCCTTAATAGTAGTAAAGGTAGCACATAATATTTATGACATTTTATAATACAACACGTTGACATTTTATATATTTTATTATTGACATTTTAATTATAATTGTATGAACAATAATTAATTATTTATATGAAATTATTCACTAGCAATCTAGTGTGTACTATTGTGTACAAAATTCTTTTGTTTGACGTGTAAATTGATTTTACCAATAAATGACTTTGTCTTTGACTTTGGATACCAGTATTAGAAAAGTAGGACTCTTCTGGAGATCTCTCTAGGTATTTCATTTATTTTTTCAAGTGAGTACATACGTGATAATTATGACTTCTGTGATTAATTGGGAAATTGTGTTTCAAATCTTTCAGCACAGTGCAATAACAGACTAGCTTAGCGAAATCCGAGAGGGCTAATAATGAGATTATCCGATAAGTACTAACAATCATTGCCACCAATTGGACTCATATGAATCTAGACTCTCGTATTTATAAACTATCTACACTTGAACACAGAAGAAATATAGCCGACATTGTATTCCTGCACAAAATAGTTAACGGATATGTAGATAGCCCTCAACTGTTAGAAAAATAAATAAATTGCCGTCTCCGTCCATCCAGCCGTCTCGTTATTAGAAGAACTTTCAAACTTCCATATACCAATACAAATTATGGTCAGCACTCATCTTTGTTTCGCCTGTGCAACTCTTACAATAGAATGAAATGTTTTGATTTAGATATATTTAATCCATCTCTGTACTCTTTTAAAATACTATTGTCAAAAATTTTAGTTTAGGTTATATACAGTGCTTATTTATATTATTAATAACATAAATTAATTTTTACACAACAATATTCTGAATGCATGCTGTGTTTACAACTAGAAGGGCGTATACATTTCTAGTATGTTACCATTTAAATATCAATTATGTTTCTATTGTATATGTCCAGTTTTGTAAACCAATAAAATAAAATAAAAGTCAAATACCACAAGATAGGTGGCCTCATTAAAATGGCAGGAAGATGCTGGATGCAAGCCGCTTCCATAAGGTCCTTTTGGAAATCTATGAGGGAGGCCTATATCCAGCAACGGACTTCTTTTAAATGAGATGATGATGAAAACCACTACTGATAACTATTTTCAGTATCGACCTTTAAGAGATTGATCATGATTATGACGCATTTGTAAATATTATTTCCAGATTCAATGAAATACCATACGGAGTGTACAGAGAGTACACAGTGAGTCTGGCGTATGATGTGGCTCAAACGCGACAGAAGTACGCATTCAGTGACCACTCAGACTTGGTAGCGAGGCGCATGGGGTTCATACCTCTACCGCTTGGCGTTGTCATCACCAGGGTGCTGGTACATGCGGTTAAAGTAGATGGGTGAGTGTACTGATTAATATGAACAGACGGTATAGGCGTAATTAGAGGTGCGCGCTGCGTTAAAAATTAGTCAGCGGCGGCGCATCGGCAAAATTTCGCCGGCGGCGGCGTGGAATTTTTAATAATTTTCACATAGAAATTGAGATACAATGTTAAAAAGAAATCTATCTTTAGCTGCAATTTCAAGACCAGCTACGGATAACACTTTTTTACAGACTATTTTAATAGTATAAATGCATAGTATGCACTAGGTTCTAAGGCATCCCACCAAATACATATGAGTAATTTGAGCGGTACGGGAATGCGTAGTGAAGCTGCGTCGCAGTGGCGAGCACCTCTAGTCCGTGTCCTATCCGAGTCAGTCTGCGTGACCGTGTCTGTGATCGTGTCCGTGTCCGTGTTCGCCTTCATGTCCATGTCCGTCTTCGTGACTGTGACCGTGTCCGTGTTTGTGTCCGAGTCCGTGTCCGTCTTCGTGACCGTGACCGTGTCCGTGTCCGTCTCCGTGACCGTGACCGTGTCCGTGTCCGTCTCCGTGACCGTGAACCGTGACTTATATATATTATCCCGTAAGAAATATAAATACAAACTGGCAACCCCGCGCCGCGCTGCGTCACCGCGTTGCTTAGGACCTCTCGCTCTTACGCGTTTGCATACGAACGGGGGATGGCGATGCGCGGGCGGTCAAGATCAAAACCTTTATTTTTCGGTTACGGTAGCGCAATTTATAATGGTATCGTTATTTATCGGTACCTTAAAATTCCTATACCTTTATTTTCAGGTATCAAAATAAAAAGGTATGACGTCATTACCTGACCGTTATAACCTATATCTTTTCGGTATGAGACCCCTGGTAATACATCACACTTTCAAATCGTCAATCGTTCTCATATTATGTTCTCACATTCGCCTTACGCCCTGTTCTCAAAACGTCATATTCGCAATACGTCATATTTTAAATACGTCACATTCGCAATATGTCACATTCTCAAATCGTGACATTCGCAGTATGACAACACAAAAGTACTGATGCATTAAAATAGGGCATGTCCTATCCTTGCCTATCTCATAGCACTTGTCATGGCAAAAAATCGGATCTTTCTAGATACGAGTACATGCTGCAAATTAAAAGTAAAGATAAACATAACAATAGCTTTGATAAACTAGACGTGGACTGGTCTGGTGATTAAAGGTGTAATCATCATCATCATCTCAGCCACAAGAAATCCACTGCTGGACACAGGCCCCATGGATTTCCAGAAAGACCGGTTAGAAGAGGCCTGCATCCAGCGTCTTCCTGCCACTTGTCTGATATCTTCTGTACACCTTGTCTCTGGTCTTCCTACGCTGCGCTTGCCGGTTCGTGGTCTCCATTCGAGAACTTTCGAGAACTTTTTAAAGGTGTAATGTTATTATGAATCACTGTATTTTTCCAGGTTTGCAGCTATACTATTGATCGTGATAGCTTACTTGTGCCTTATCTCTGTGCGTGTCCTCGTCTCGATCGTGATACTGGGCAAGGCGTGTGATCTGATCACGCAGCACCAAGCAGACAGGAGCGACAGCCATCATACTACTCCTAAGAGGTAACTACTGTACCATATACTAATATTTTATATTGTCTTTCATTTTGATTGGGTATACAATAAAAATGAAAGATAAACTAGCTGTCAAGAAGCTACTTAGTCTCGAGCACCGCCGTAAAGTAGCATGTCTGTCTATTTTGTACAGGATTCATTTCGTGGAATGTGCGCAATAGCTTCACAACCTAATTCCACCCTCCCGTTTCACTACAGGACTAGCAAAAAATAAAATATTTTCTTTCTTTCTTTCTTTAGCAGAAAGTCGGCGAATTACCACCCATTCATTTCTCGTTGAAATGCCAAAAATCCGTACTCAGCGATATCGATCCACATTTTTGTTGCGTACTGCACAAGAATGGAATTCTTTGCCGCCATCTAAAATAGCGCAATGTCGAATCGATTCTCCGCATCTTCTTTCCTTAGTAAGTCTGAGAGTTCCCACCCGGCCAATGAGACGTCCCGTTACCCTTCACATGCCTCATACTTCTTTGAACTATTAGACAACATATTTTTTTCTTGAGATCGGTTAATTTTATCAACAACCTAGAAGAACGTCCCAATTTCAATTTAAAATTAAATTAAATCAGAAATTTCCAAAAACTGGTTTGACGAAATCTAAATCCTTTTTTATTTATTTTAAAGCAATATATACATATATCCATTTTCGATAGCATTAAATTGCTTGTTTATATTTATGCATTACTCAAGCTAACAAGCGGTTTTTTTTGTAGTTTCACATATGCGGAGACACGTAAATAGTTCTGAGTGACCCTATTTTTTAAATTATTTAGATATTTGATACTATGTGTTTCCTGAATAAAATAAAATAAAATAAAATCTCTCTTTCCTGAGACCTACAATCTTGGAACTTTCAAGGCTAGAGTGAATAGATATCTTCTAGATCGACGAGCTCCATCCTCGGCCACACCGTCGCTTAACATCAGGCGAGTTGGTGGTCAATCGTAGATATATCTTGCATAAAATAATAATAATAATAAGATGCCTACAACATTATAAGTTCTATGTCTATGAATCAATGTCTATGTCTATCAATTTGGAATCAAAAATGACAAAACATTCATAGTAATAGTGCCTATCAACTAGTAAGTTCGTATAGACTGAGTGGCCAGCCCTATTGTCAGAGTTATTAAGCCGCCGAAAGGCCTCGGACTTTGCTTGACGATTGATGAACAACCGGGACCTACAATTTAACGCGTCATCCGACCCACGGTAGCGCTCAGAAAGAAATGCCACTCACGGCCACCCATCCGAAGACTGACCGGTCCGTCCGTTGCTTAACTTTGGTGATCGTTCGGGAACGCTACGCGTCAAGCTACGCCACGAGCGCTACTAGTGTAAGTTAAGTTCTAGATGTGTAATGTATGTAATGTATCTATGTATGTAATACTTTGAAAATGTTTTTTTTTAAACTAATTTCAGAGAGGCGAAAGACTTATCGAACAAAGACACTCCACTCTCGCACAAGTCAGCGGATGCGGATACAGTGTCGCCTAAGAAACCAACACAACTAAAATTCCTAATACCAGAGGATCTCGCCTTGGTAAGATTCATATTATTTTTTTTATACACTATTGATCTACGACTGACCACCAACTTGCCTGATGTTAAGCAACGGTGTGGCCGAGGATGGAGCTCGTCGATCTAGAAGATATCTATTCACTTTAGCCTTGAAAATTCCAAGATTGTAGGTATCAGGAAACAGAGTTGGCGGCAACGAATTCCATTCTTGTGCAGTACGCATCAGGAATGTGGATCGATTTCGCTGAGTACGGATTTTTGGCATTTCAACGAGAAATGGGTGGTAATTCGCCGATTTTCTGCT
Source organism: Lycia hirtaria (assembly GCA_947563715.1). Lineage (NCBI taxonomy): Eukaryota > Metazoa > Arthropoda > Insecta > Lepidoptera > Geometridae > Lycia > Lycia hirtaria. The sequence goes on from OX387380.1 coordinate 3,484,552, forward strand.
AGTCCTGTAGTGAAATGGGGAGGGTGGAATTAGGTCAAGGTTATTTCAAGGTTTCAAGCATTTTGTGTTAGATAAAGACCGAAATACTTTATATAATTATTATGGCTCGCAAAGTACTTAAATGGCCGGTGGAGTCCTAGGTACTTCTAGAATTTTAGATATTTAAACTGCAGAAGATACCTGCGGACTAAATAAAGATATCTGTCTTCCAATTTTCTAATATCCCCACTCAGTGATTTTATGTTTAAATATGTGATGCGCGAGAGAGATAGCTGCACGCTTTAATCACGCTTCGACTGGCCTTGTGGCTCAGTTGGTAGTGTGTCTACGTCTCTACGTCTACCTGCTGAACTGAAAGGTCGTGAGTTCGATCCCCACCCAGGGCAAACATTTGTGTGATGAGCATGGATGTTTCTTCTGTGTCTGGGTGTTTCTATGTATCATAAGTATATATTAACAAAAAAAAAAAAATGTATTCTATCAGCCATCTAGTTCCATAGAACAAGCTTTGCTTAGTTTGGGCTAGATGGTGTTGTGTGAAATGTCCACAAATATTTATTTATTTATTTATAATCTCGCAACCTTTAATTAATTCCAAACATTTCCAGCTCTGTTCTACTGGAGTTAACGATAACAGAACGCCACTTGTCTAGGGCGGATAGCCTGGTTAAGCGTCGACTATTGAGTCTAATTCGCGCACTACTTTTTTATTGCGATTAAGACCGAGTTTGACCACCCACTCGCCTGGTGCTTCTGTATAGATGGCGCGTGGAAAGTCACTTGTAACATTGAGTATTTTATGGATCGAACCTGATTTCAGTTGTCTATGAATCGCATTTTCAGTATCTCACCGTGATAACTAATAAATGTCAATCTTTAGTCTCCGGCAAATGTCAGACAACCAACCCGGACTTGACCAGCGTGGTAGACTATGGCCTTACCCTTCTCACAATCAGAAGATGGCCCGTGCCCAGCATTGGGACTGTTTATACAAAAAGGGCTGATAAAAAAAAGTCTGACTCGCACTCCATAGAATGGTGCACTTGTTTTGTTGATGTCTGTATATAACACACACATGCATTAAGTTATGGTTGTCGTCTGATAACCGCTCGGTTGTAACTTCAATTGGATTTCGATCGCTTGAAGCCCGCAACTCTTGTCTCGACTGAAAACCGCGCCGCATACTGGCAAACAACTGGAGAACATTTGGTTTACATGGAGAAAATAATATAATTATTTGCTCCATGTAAACCAAATGTTCTCTCATAGTCATTACGGAGTCCTACGGAAGGCTCTGGCACCTGTTGCACAGTTTAATTACTAGTATAGGTCAGACAGTTCTATAGATAACATTCTTATGTAAGTCCAATTTATTTGTATCTAATGTATAAAATATATTTAAAAATGTTATGATTTCTTAAGTTTTTTGGTCAATAAAGGTTTATTATTATTATTTATTAAACAGATCGAGCGCGGAGAACGGGTGAGGAACTCGAGATTGGCGGGAAGCGGAGAGTGTGCGGAGAGTGTGTGTTCTGTATGTAATACTATTAATATCTTCTGTGGTCTTCAATTGTCTATGAACCGCATTTTAAGCAACTCGTCTCCGTGATAACTAATCTCAATCTTTAATCTCCAGTATAATGGTATATTGTTTCCAGGCCGAACCGCTGGTAGACGCGTCGGCGGGCGCGGCTGCGATATTCTCTAACAGTGCCATCGATTTGAACGGAGTGTGCTACAACGACAAGATGACCGCCCAGATCAAACAGGAGCCCCAGCCGTACATGGACACGGAACTGGTGAGTTATGAGTTTAACCGGACAAGGAGATTATCCTATGGACTCTCTAATATGCATGAGTTTTATTTCATAGGAATAGGAATAATAGTATTAATTTATAAAATACACAAATATAACATAAAATAAATATTTCAATCGGTCAATAAACTTCCGAGATATAAACATTCAAAATTTTAGGGGAGGGTATGCTCTCTTCTCTTGCGAAACAATAGTTTGTATTTAATTTGTACGGTGAGCAAAAACCATGACGTCATCATTCGCTATCGTGTGCTCTCTGTCTACAATGAAATTAAAATGCTTGTAACTTTCTTATTTTTGAAGGTATATTAATTTTGTTTCTGTGGAATGGATCTATTTGTGGTTAACTTTTTTATGACCAAATAAAAATAATACATGCATATTCCCTATTTCCTCTGCACAGATTCCAACTGCTAGATGTAGACCTTTCCAAATGGTCTTCTTCTATGATAACTGCTCTTTTGTCACTTATATACATATAATATATATGAATAGGATAATGTCATGATTACCTACTAAAAAAAGTAGGTGATTAAATTTGTTAACATGCATTGACACTAGACATTACTCAAATATGTTTCCGATGCTGTGCAGCCAGTGTCAACTTTTTAAAATTCTTTATGGTACAGATAAAAAAGGCGGTTTTGTGTCATCATTTAGAGGTCGACTGAACAAATATTTTTCACATTTTCGAAAAAATACACACCATCTCATAATTTTAAGATCCCAATATAAAGACATATGAATCAGCAAATGTTACATTATTTACATACCTACCCCATTCCTGCCAGGTGGACGTCAGTCGAAGCGCTCCTGACATCAAAGCGGCTAGCTCAGAGATGAAAGCGGAAGTGACGGAGCGCCCTATGTCTCCCGACGCAGACGGCCTCAAGCGTCGCTCCGAGTCCGAACCTAACCTAGCTAAAGTAGATGAGCACTACGAAGAAACCACGTAGCGATGCTTCTGTCCGGTCGCCGTGCCGCGTGTTTGTGATTGTACCCATGGCGTTACTTGACTATCGGGATAGGACGGTTCATATGTGCCGAGAATTCTCATCAAAATTGTACGGTGCAAGTACAAAAGCATGAAGTAATGCTAATGTCTGGTCACGTATGGTTTGCGGGCGTGTGTATTCATGGAGCTATGTACTGACTTGCGTGATAGTTACCGTTTGGTGTGTGTTGCTGACAATGGGGTATGTAAAGTTAATTTTTAGATTTGTAATTTATGCTTTTATTTAAATTTTTGATCTATTTTAAGGAACTAATTAGAACATTTTTGTGATTGATGTTATTTTTATATTTTTAATTATTTTATAATATTTTGTAAAAGTTGTCCTAGTACTTTTGACTATACTTTCCATTTTTATATAAAATAACATGACTCCGGTTACATAGTGTTGTTTTTTACTTATTATAGATTGTAACGTTAAAAACGGTCTAAGTAAATTTTTTCGGGTAAATAGAATCTGAAGTAAAAGGAAAATATGAATTAAATGGAAATATAAGTCAAAAGTACATACTAGGCCAACTTTTACACGTCATAGCGCGCCCCCGTCAAAACTTAAAAAAAAAAAATATATAAAAACAATATTAATCACAAAAATATTAAAATTAGTTCCTTAAAATAATTCAAAGTTTCCAATTAAAGCATAAAATATGTATATACCTAAAAATTTACTTTACATAGCACATTCTCGAGACTTATAAGAAAAAAAAATTACATTTGGTTCTTAAGGTGGTCTATAGAATCTATTAAATAACGTAGAGTTATATAAGGTCCCTGAATATTAAAAGTGTGAGCATACGTGCTCAGAAACCTTTTCTGAGGCAATTACGCTCGCGGAAGTAATAAAAGTTTTTTTAAAAAATAGGTAGGTAATATTTTTTCTTTTGTAAAAAAAAAAATACAATTTCCACTGAAAATATGAGCAATTATCATCTCAGGGAACAATATAAGCTTCAAAGAGTATCTGAGTATCAAAAGAGTCTTCTTTTGATGTCCAGGGAATTATATAACTTGATAGTATTTTGTGGGGATTGGTGAATATTCCTAATAATAAAATGTAGTTGTATAGATACACATTCTCGAGATTTCCTAAATATTTATTTGTTGTGAGAGCCTAAGAAATTAAGTATATTTTTGAATGTAGTACGTTTGAATTCACTAAGCGCTATTATTTTTTATTTTTTTTTCTACGAAATTTATCACGGCGGCAGAAAAGTTCCAATATGCGAAGACTACGTGTACACTACTCGGACCCTGTCTGAGAAGTATGGAGATCGGGACCCTGTCTCTTATTACACTACGCTGTCCCTGGCGACAGGGCACTATTAATCGGGTAATGTAATAAGCGTTTATGAACGACTTAAAACTAATTAGCGAAAACCTATGACAATGAATAATTTTTGAAAAAAAAGCCAGTTTTTACGTGTTTGCTAAATTCACCGCCAATTTTTTTTTATAAGTAAGCTCCTACATTAAACTTTAAAATCAGTAATTTTAAATTTTCAAAATATATATTAAGTAAAAAATACTTAAAATTCGGTAAACTGCGTATTATGGGTTATGTTTATAAATGGAATTGTGGTGTGAACAAAATTGTAGAAACATTTTAGCAAAAAAAAAAAAAACAAGACTGATACGGCTTGGGTGCTTGTTTACGAGTCACTTCCGATATATAAATGACAATTTGAAGCGATTGTTTCATAAACTGCAAATTAAACTCTAAAATCAAACGCTATTATATTTATAGCTGTTGCAAATGACGGTTGTACACGGACTTTAGTTGTATTCGTGCCACGTTCGCGTGTGTGAGTGGCGTCCGATTATTCCGGCGGCGGCACACGCAGTAACGTAATATGCGTGTATAATTGTATATGAATGCTACACAAATACGTTGAGTGGGGAAAGTAAAGTACATTTTTGGGTATGTATTTTATGCTTTTATTTGAAAGGAAGTAAATATTGGTACTTTATTCAGAAGAAATTATTCGCACAATTATATATACCTCATTTAAAAGCTTATGTTTTAGGTACCTTAAATATATGTATAAAAATATTTTTAAATGCCTCCCTTTAAACAGAAAATTGGAATGTATTTCTGCCTACTAATTTGGATAATACATGCTAATAACTTATTTCATTATTTTTGTCATTGATTTTGTTATTATATTTTTTAAAGTTTTGTAGCGCATGAATTAAATGGGAACATTAGTAAAAACCACTTACACACTGTAAAAGTATTACACTACAAAACTTAAAAAAAAAAGATTAAAAATATTAAAAAAAACATTGATCACAAAAAAAATTGAATATTGAATTGAGTTTCGAATAAAAACATCAAAAACATACCTAAGAAATTACTTTACATACCTATATACCATATTGCTACAGCTGTATAACTGTAGCAATGGGTATGTATGGGTATGTCCTACTAGTTATACCATTTATAAATAGTGTAATAGCGAAATATAAGATCTTGAGCGAAAATCTATTAGAAGTGATTTGTAGTTCGCTGAAGTGCATCATAATGTATAATGCTTTATTTATTGTATTATTTTCCTTGACTTGTTCCTCGAAAGTTATATTTGGTTGTGTAAAATTAAAAATTAATATTAGCTTCAAATACAGTACACATAAGTATTTTATGTGTAAACACTTAGTTACTTATTCGTTGATTAAAATGAGCTACGAATTGTTTGCTGATATGAAGTGTCACCGAAAAATATAAGATCATATTGCATATACTCGTAGGTATTTATACTTTGTGAGTGTCACGGATAAAACAAAATTAAATATTTTTAAGGATGCCCCAAACGTTCATTTGAAATAGTCAGTATAGTTCAGATTCTGCCATTTTCATTCATAATCATCATCATCTCAGCCACAAGAAGTCCACTGCTGGACACATACCTCACCCATGGATTTCCAAAAAGACCGGTTGGAAGCGGCCTTCATCCAGCGTTTTCTTGCCACTTGTATGATATCTTCTGTCCACCTGTCTTCCCATGCTGCGCTTGCCGGTTTGTGGTCTCCATTCGAGAACTTTTCAGCCCCATCGGCTGTCAGTTCTACGTGCTATACGCCCTGCCCACTGCCACTTCAACTTGCTAATCCTGTCGGGTATTTCATTTTTCTCTTAACACCGATACTTGGTTTGGTTCATCTGGGCCACAAAAACCTAGGACACGCTTACAAGATCAATGAATCAAATCACTTACAAGATTTAATTTAAAATACCAGCAAAATTTTCGCGCACGCTTCGCTCGCGCATTTTTACTAATTTAATATAGAAATACTGTGGGCTCATTAATACGATAAATAAAGCATATTATATTTTTATTTACTTGGTCCATACAAACGCTGAGGGTTCGTTTAGTTATCACCAGCTCGGTGACCACCAACCCCCCCCCCCCCCCTCCCCCCCCCCCCACGAGACCCCGCGCATGCTCCATTGCTAAAGATATATTATGAATATTGACGATTTCGAATGATCGTTTAGGGCTCTAGGGGATCCATTAGAGGACAGACGACCTAGTACGCGTTTTTATATTATTTTATACGTACTATATCGCGTTTATGTAAACAGTCAAATGTGGGAAATTGGAAGCAATACATCTGACGGTACTCTCGCTACATGATTTTGATTCCATACAAATTGTAGTTACGTGGATTTAATTGAATTATAATAAAATAATATAAAAACTCACACTCAATGAAAAGATGGCCCGTGCCCAGCAGTGGGACCGTTTGTACAAACAGGGCTAATAAAAAAAACTCATTAGACCCTCTAATAATTAACATTTATGGAGTATTTATTCATGGGGGTTAGTTTTTATGGCCATATTTTAGTGACATTAGAAAATATTATAAATTTTAAAGTTATTTATTTGTATATTTACTAGATATACTTTCATATACTTAATAATTATTATGTAGATGTTTTATAGATATAGTTAGATGTTTTATTTTTTTTGTGTAATAGGAAAAATATTTTTACACCTATAATATAACAGCTAGAAATACATTCACTTAATACATACATAAGTGCTGATAATGATAAATAATTAACAAATAATTTTCAATTAATTATTTTTTAGATTTAGATATTGGGTTACAAAGTATAGCACGTATTTTTTAATCAAGTCTGGTGAGTTTCGTTAACCATCTTCTGGATTTTAAATAAAAAAATAAATAAATAAATAATACAACATATTTAAACCTAAACTGGTCCGACACAGATCTAGAACCTGGATGTACATTTTTTATATCTATCAATACTTTACTTACGTTCTCAAATTCAAAAAAGCTTTCGAAAGGGATGAGAAATGTTTTGATTTAGATTTTCGCAATTTACTGCAGCTGTTAGAACCATAATCAGCTTTGAGCTGTTCAAGATTTCACAATGCTTGGCTTTATTTAGTTAATTACACCCAGTTGATCAGTATGTATTAAAATATACCGACAATGTATGGCAAAAACTATATATTTTGACGTAATGACATGAGATTCCAGTACCATTGGTCTAAGTTGTGATAAAATTACGAATACGAAACATGTGTAATACCGCGTTCGCACTAGGTTTATATGGATTATGGACCCGCGTAGGAAACTCGCGACTCGTTAACTAAGTAGGATGTTAAGTAACTTAAACGAAAAACGTTTTCGTAAATTATTTTAACTTTGACTAAGGGTACTGGTCAGTCTTAAACACTTATTAGACTAGACACTTATTTAATTACTTATTTATTTAATACAATTGTGTTAACCACGTACTCTGGAACGTATTCCTTGATTTATTGACTCTTATGTCGTGTACCTGTCAAATTCCATTAGTGTATTTTTTCTGATTTTTGTACCAATTTCTTCCTGACGCACATGTGGAATTTTGCAAAATCATTTCTAGATATATTAAAATACAAAAATTCTAGCACACGTAGGTTAAGGCAGAGATATGTATTAAACACGTTAAAAATACATAAAAGTATGTAATTTGGCAGGCGTAACTACGACCTATATTATACCGTCAAAACTTAGAAATGCCTAGCCTTTATCCTAGCTAATATTACAAAAGTGCAAGTACCTAACTCTGGCTCTATATTTGTTACCTTTTCATGATCAAATGACTACGTTATGAAATTTCGAGCAGAGATAACTGAGATGCTGAAGATGGACGTAGGCACGTACATTTCATCACCATTAACATCACCGTTTTTAATCATTACAAACCGTGTCAAACCGTGGGGCGTAATTAGGTTGACGTTGGCCGTGTATAAAATCGCGCTACTCTTTTTCGTTGCGCGGAATCGGAATTACAGAAAACTTTTTCGCGGTGCGTATTTTAGGCCTACGTAAGTACCTACTACAAAGCTATTAAATGTGGCGGTTAATACACGATCGGATCGGTTAATTAAATATATAATATTAATAATTAAATAGGTATAAAAAAATTGCTTTATTTGCGTAGCTAGTGACATCTAGTGCGTGTTAAATGAACAACGTTAGCGCTTTTTAGTTTGTGTTTGCTAAACGTGAAGCAACCATTACTTTGCTCGAAGTGAGGTCAACCGGTCTCAGCTACGAGTTGCGTTGTTGTGGCACAAGTATGAACATAGATGTCGCCACTGGTTGCCAAAGTAGCTGTTCTATTGCTGCAGTTTTTAAAAGAGGCTCTTCTGTTCACTGTATTTTTAGCTTTTTTTATTTTATTTTATTATCAGCTTTTCTTCGTGTTTATGTATTAGTAATGTGAAGTTATTTATCAGTTAATTTACTAAAATTTCCTTTGGAGGAAAAATGCTGTTTTTACTCTTTTACGTTACGCTTTAAAATCATTATTAATACAATAGTATTAAAAAAATAAAAACGCTTTTTTAGCTACATATGAAAGTGTCGAGATTTAAGTTTGTCAAAATATTTTCAATTGTTTATACGACTTTGTCGTAGTTATTTAATCTCTATTCACGTAATTGTTGACTGCTCGAAAAGGAGAGTGATGTTTTTGGGGCGTATGTGGCTTAACGTACCTACTCGTATATCCTACGTTACTTCTGTATTAGGTATTATTATTACCAACGATTTATATGTAGATAGATAGATAGATAGATAAACTCTTTATTGTACACCTTAGAAACTTACAATCAAGATAAGATATTTAAAATCTAGTGTAACAACTGGCGGCCTTATCGCTAATAGCGATCTCTTCCAGGCAACCTTAGGATGGTGAGGAGTGAAACGAAATACATGTAATGATATGTACTAATGTACAGGTACCTACTTTCACCATAAGGTTTGTTTATAAATTGGAATTTGTGGTTATATTTATGCATTTTTTTTATTTTATTTAATAAATAAATAAATAAATTTTACACTTGGTATTTATATTTATATTATTTATATTATTATATTTTACACGTAGGTATATCCCTATACCTACGTCAAGTGTAAAATTTATTTATAAACATGCGAATCTAATAAAAACGTGTGATGTAAAAAAAAAACAGCTCTCTTATAAGTCAACGAATACGTTCAGTGCACAGAAACATTTCTGTATGTAATGTAGGTATAGATAATTTCCATGCCCATACCTATTTATAGTTTGTAGTGTTTGTATTTTGTGTTTTATTTTATATAAAGTGCTATTTTATACTTGTATGTTTATTTTACTTTAAGATAAGTCGTTTACAACACACATTAATAATTTTCTTTCAAACTTAACGACTTGCAAAAACACTATATAATAGTGTTATATAACCATTTCCATATAGAATTTTTTGTTTAGCATAACAATAATTTTTTCATTATTATTGTATATTCAAAAAAAACCTGTTTCTATAGTAACTAGTGGATATCTGCGTCTTATTTCAATAAAATAAACAGTTGGCTCAGGTCAAACACTTTCTAGACTTTCGTATTTGTTACATTTTTAACCGACTTCCAAAAAGGAGGAGGTTCTCAATTCGACTAACTGTTTTTGTATGTTTATTCAGCTATTACTCCGCCAATTATGAATTGCTTTTGATGATTCTTTTTTTTTGTTTGGTAGGTAATACCTCAGAGATACCTTTATCAAAATCGGTTCAGCACTTTGCTTTTTATAAAAAAAAAAAAAACTGACGTAATATCATCTAAGCAAACGAGTTGCGTAGTTGAAGTCTGTTTTCCAGTTTTTTTATATAATTATAAAATTTCTGAATATGGTCCGCTGGGAGTATTATTAAAAATTACTATCTATTTGTGCTATCTATTTAAGGCAAGTGCGTTCATTCTCGGACATTAACAACAGGCTAGTTGGCGGTCAAACGCTTGCTTGATAAGTATGCTCTATCCTAACTGCATCGTTGTTACAGCGGTCAAATGTAAGCCGATGTTCACATAAATCGTGATGGATGTAGGTGAATGTAGATCTTAAGGTAGGTACTCAGAGTTGCAATATTAGCTAAGTTATTACAATAGTAGGTATGTAGCAACACTAGTTATTCAATCTTCTTATGATAAATTATGTAAATAGTTAGACAACGAAATATAGGCGTTACATATTTATGGGCCATGCCTCACAACGGCCACATTAGTGCTTATGAATTGTATTTAGATAAATCTCTGGTCTGTTCTAAGTAATAATTGCTAAATGTGAGATTCCATAGGCCGAGTGGCTAGTCCTTATGTATGTCAGATGTTAGGACGCCTTGTAGATTGTCAGATGTTAGGACGCCTTGTAGATTGTCAGATGTTAGGACGCCTTGTAGATTGTCAGATATTCTTTAAGTATGTACATTTAGAAAAATGTTAGAAATCATTATGTCATGATCATTCTGTTTTGAATAACATATTCGTCCTTGTCCTAGGTATTTCGCTATAATGTTTCTTAAAATGTAAAGGTCGGGATCTAGAGTGATTTAAAATACAGAGGTCAATTTTCAACAATTTGTATTTTCACACCTTAGGTGGATTCATATTAAATAAAAATTTCTTTTCTCTTATATACACATTAAATCCAAATTTAGTCAGAGTGTATTTACAAATATATTAATTAAATAGAATTTAGTAAAAATTAGTGAGATTTAACAATACCTACTTAAAACTATCTTTATTTTAGAACATCAACAACATCTTTCACGCGGGTGAAATACACAAAATAGCTTAATCGATAACTACACAAAATTCATTAAGAATTCGTACGTACCTATTCAGCTTAGGTGAAAACTTCATAAAAAAGTCAGAATTCGTTCGTAATACCCAACGCGAAATATTCCTATCTATAACAGGGCTGTCCAGTAACAAGGTCACTATGAGATGCGCGTGCGCCGGTCGCGTTCGACACGGCGCGCGGCGCCCGAGTAATGTCACATAGTAGAAAACCGTATATCAATAACTTCAACGAGATGCAACATTTAGTAAAGTGTGTAAGAATTTTAGTCTTTTCCGTTTCAATTGTCACTCGATTGTTTAACATGAATACGCATTATTAAATCCTATCTACTTCTAGCCTTGCTATCTGAGACTTAGTCTCTTCTATAACAGTAAAAACATTATAAACGCTTTTACCACATTCTCAAACACAGTGCCCGAGTGCGCTGCGCGCGCGCAACGCAGGCTCATGCGCGAGTGACGTCACTCTATGGAGACTTAGCGAGCCAACGGAATCATTATTATAGTATTTTTTGTGCAATTTAGGCTGAAATTATAGAAAAAGTACACCGCATCAACTCGTTCTGGTTTCGGTTCTGGTGAGACAGTTTTCACCATTATTGTCCCAAATATTAAATTCACAAAGACCGTATTTTTGTAAGTTCCACCCTGTTTCATATTTCCCTGTTTGTTTCGTAATGTTTGTTTTGTAAAACATCTGGTGTACTATGTATCTTTAGTGCTCTTACAAAATCCATTCGTTTTGAAATCTTACATCTAAAATGACAATGAAAATCGTATTAGAGGTACTCTCGTAAAAAACTGTACCCGGAAATCTAAATATTGATTTACAATTTTGAAGGCAATTTTTTGTTTTTTTTTTTCGAAATTACAATTTCATACAAAAAAGTATGAATTATGTTTTTGTGCAGTTACGTTTAGTATATTATACCTACATAAGGTAATAGAGGTAATTTTATTGAAAGAGGTGGACATTTTGGAAGGAACTTTGTCCAATAATGTCGACCTCCTTTCGAAAATTTCAAAACGCGTGTTACAAAACGAACGTTGAAATTAACTTAACACAAGATATAACAAAGTTTATAAAAAGTCGTAAATGTCTCAGAGCTAAGTAATCTATATCGTTTTTTTTTTATTTCATAAGTAGGTATGTCATCACAGTACCCAACAAAATCTATAAAAAAATGAAATCTTATTTGTAATTACACATACCTATCTACTCCAACTTATGAGTATTATAAATAAAGAGCCTTTGATACAATTGAAAATAATTAATAATGATTAAGAGATCATAATTTAATGCTATTACTAAAACTTTTACTAGGTTTATATTAGTCTATTTTTAATAATACGCACATTACAAAAATATATGCCACTGGGAAATAGTCACGAAAAATAAATGAAAGCGAGACAGAGAGAGACGTATCAAAGTTATAAGTGAAAGAAGAGTTAGACAGTTTAGCAAGAGAACCGCGGTAGAGCTAATTCAACTAGAGAAGCGGAATTGAGCAAATTTAGTTAAATCAAAACTTTGAGCAAGAGAAGACGTTGACAGCAGCTGTCGAAAGTAAGTTAGAACATTAGTCACAGTCGGTACATATCTTAAAGAAACATACATATAGTCGACATTCTCACATTCATATTACAATAATATTCGACTAGAAATTATAGTTTAACGAAATAATTATAAAGTTATCACGTAATCAGCAGTCGTGTTACACTTAGTACATAATTTGTAAATTAAACATTGCAGTGGCACGATATAAAGTTAAATTAATGGCACAGTTTCACGTTAGTTTTGTCAAAAATAAGAATTAAATAAAACACTAGACGCAGTCTGCGAAGGTTTACCTCCGCGGCTTACGAGCACAACGTTAGTATCGTCGTAAAGGGAAAGTTCTACTCTGGCACCGAGAAGCGTCCGTCGAAGTGTCGACGGCAGGAGCCGACACTCACCACTATATCATTTGCACTAATCGATTTCAAGCGAGGAGATCAACTGGCAGCTCGGCTGCGGGCTGCCGACGCCGTCACGGACGATGCGATATGTGTTCACAGTGTGATGCGTCTCCAGACGGCGCTCTACATCTCTACCGACTGCATGCAGTATATAGTACCGACACATACCTACATTAGGCCTCATGCTACAGTTTGTTCCCAGTCGAGTTCCTTCAATTAACCTATCTAATTAAATAAATAAATCGAATAGATCGATTTTACCGTAGTTATTACAAATACGTATAAAAAGATATATATATAGGTATATATATATAAATTTCAGTGAATTTACAAAATGTAGAGTTAATAAAGCTTCGTTAAAGACAATTCTTTTACACTTATGCGATGAAATTATTCGATAACTTCAACGTGAGAAACAGTTCATGAGTCCGAGGTGTCATCCGAGGCGGAGGGTCCGTCGGGGCTCGGCTCGGCACTCTGCTAGAGCGATGAGTGCGGGTGCGGCTCGTGATGATGCGGCGGGGGGCCCCCGCCGCCACCGCCGCCGCGCTCGCGTTTCAGCCGCTGCTTCAGGTGCACTTTGGCGTGTCGCTTCTTCTCGTCGGAGCGCGCGAACTTCCTCCCGCACACGTCGCACGCGAACGGCTTCTCGCCGGTGTGCGTGCGCACGTGCGTCGTCAGGTGGTCGGACCGGCTGAAGGAGCGCATGCAGATGCGGCACTGGAACGGCTTCTGCCCGGTGTGAATCCGGATGTGCCGCGTGAGCTCGTCGGAGCGCGAGAACCGGCGGTCGCAGCCGTCCACGGGGCACGCGTATGGCCGCTCGTGCACCGGCGTCTTGCTCGGCCGGTTGGGATACTTGCGCGGCTTGACTGCCACCAGCCGTAGCGGCTGCGCGGTCTGCTGGTACACCTGCGAGAGGATCTCGTGACCCTTGCTCGTGGAGGGGTTGTACTCGGCGAGCTGCACGGGCCGGTCGGGGCCCTGGGGCGGCGGCGCCGAGTTCGCTCCCGGGCTAGCGTACTCGCGTTTGGCGAGGCCGGAGGGCCCCGGTGTAGGCTGCGGTGGCGGTGCGTACTCGTGTGCCTCCCACGCATGGTGGTGGTGCTGCGGCGCGCGGTACTCGCAGTGCTGCGCTGCGGGCTGTGGCGGCGCGCAGTACTCGGGTGGGAGCAGCTCGACGCGCTCTTCGTACTCCTGCTGGAAGTACTTGTCGACGGCGCCGGGGCCGGGCCCGGGCGGCAGCAGCCACTGCAGCGGCGGCGAGGGCGCGCGCTTGCCGCCTCCGCCACCGCCGCCTGTTGGCCCGTATAGCGAGGCGCTCGCACTGGACGCGTTGCTGGCGTCCTCTGCGCGCGCGCCGGGGGACAGCGACGACTCGTGCTTGTGTCGCCGCGGAGAACAACCTAGCGATAATTCATCGCCGGGCAGCGAGCCTGCAACAACGGAGAACACTACGTAAGCAATCGTATGTTGTAATTTTTGTATTCTAGGTAAAACACGGATTTATTTAACGATGAAGTGTTGCGAAATACGAAATTTACGTGACGCAGCGACATTGCAGGTGTTTGCAATGACCCGCGTCTTGTAACTGTACAGCGAAATATTGTGCGGCACGTATTGCAAGGAATCTCCACGACGAGCTCCATCCTCGGCCACACCGCCGCTTAACATGAGGCGAGTTGGTGGTCAATCGTAGATCTATCTTGTTCTTATAAAAATTAACTTTAAAAAAATGTTCCACATCTTTCTGTCCATTTGTGAATCTATGGCTTATCAACCTAAACTTTCACAAGTTTTTTACAGCCGTAGGTCTATAATGTTTTTGTGTGTTTTAACTTAAGTCTAATAAAAAGAAGGCAATTTAACTGCATTTTTTATGTTTCCCGGTATTTTTAGATTGGTATTCGCCAATTGAACTCAAAAATGTTTCTGAAATATTTTGTCTACATAGGTACCTACTTTGGCTTAGATTTTTAACTTTTGGTTTAGTTTTCACACTACCATTACTTGCATGACAATTTTGTTCGGGCTGCTGAAAGAGAATTTAAATTTGACATTTTGTTCGGCTGGTTGAAGTCTATAGTTTCCACGCTCATTCGCTAGAGTTGTTACCTTTTGGATGGCGAAATTGTAGGTATTCATTTGAAATATAATGTAGCCGCGTGTTAGATAAATGTTAGAATTTTTGCGCATTTCAATAGCGTGTCGGCGGAAGGGGCAGCGATAAGTCCGTCGGAAGTCGATAGCCGGCTATCTTGTACAGTGCTGGCCGGAGGACACCCTTCATTGGACGCAATATTTACGCTTTGTTTATATCCACTGTTTTTTAATGATTATTTTTATCTTTATTTTAATGTAAGCCGTATGTTTGTTTCAATTTATCTGACTAATAACCAAGACAATTGAACTATTTTTCGAAATATTATATTTAAAATTACTTATTATAAGCTGTATTGTTTAACTCAGAAAAGTTAACTTTTCAATTCAAATTAATTACAATTATTAGAAAATACTCCGAGAAAAAGTACCTACATGATGAGTTTGCAATTAGATCACTTCAGAAATTACTGATTTCCTTATCTATATAAATTCGAATAAGTATAGGTATTTGATAGATGTAGGTATGTATGTTATTTTATAACCAGTTTGTGAACTAATAAAAAAACCGAATGGGGAAAACCCATACGTTGTGCAATAATGTTACAAAGTAGTATTTTTTAAATTAGATGTTTGGTATCTAATATCTAAATAATAAGTTTCCTTCAGGTTTATTCGTGCGAATCTTAAGAATGTATATAAAATAAGAATATAATTATTTACCAAAAATTTTATTAGGTTTTCCACGAATAAATATAAAAAGAAAATAATGACTGGATTTTAAAAACTTTGTAGCAGGTTAATAAACTAGAAAAAGTAATGTATTTTACAAACCTTTAAGAATTTATACTAAATGAAAACAAAATTCAGCTATAAATACAACAAAAGTGCACTAAAGGTTTTAATTTTGTTGGTAAGTTGATATTCGTAAGTTATTTAAAAATCTAAATTATGTAGTTATGTATTAAAATCAAATAATTGCACCACTTAAAAAAATAATTAAAAGTGTTATTATGTTTTTAAATTTAATTTGAATTTGATTTGATTGAAAATAGTCTACCATTATGTATATTTACCCGGAAAATTTTAATATTTGTAGTGCGAAAGATGCAGAGCGCGGACGCCGCGGGCAGGAAGACGGCTCGCAACTACACAATGGAAGCTCCATTCAGAACCGCGTATCGATCCGGCCATATGACACCCGGTGAACTTTCCATCTCACTGAGAGCACTGCGTGACGTCACAACAACCCCTACCCGATCAACACTTCGCGGTTATCTCGAGCACGGAACTACGATATCGAAACACTCGTTGGAGACGGTTGTTTATGTGATCGGTACGGGTGGAATCGCACCTGATATCGGCGGAGGCTCCAGCAGGTTGGGGAAGAAGGCGGGCAGGTCGGAAGTGGTGACCGGTGTGTTGAGATCTGCGGGCACGGCGCCGGGCGCGGGTGCTGACGTCGGCTTCAGCGCGCACTCGAAACCCAGGGCGCCCATGTCGGCGAGCGAGAGCAGGTGCGGCCCGGTCGGGGGCTCCGCGTCCGTGCCCATCCCGTCCGGCACCACCTGCTCCTCGGCCCACTGGCCGAACGGTATTACGAACAGCGCCAGCGTGAAGACGGCCTCTCGCGCGGCCCGTGACAAGAGGACTGGCGCCGCGCGACCCCGCACCGCAGTTTTATCAATGGAGCCGCGGTCCCATATTCGGTAGCGGCGCGCGCATCTCCGCCAATCGCGCGCCTGGCTGCCCCCCTCGTCTGACGTCACCGCCCGGCGCCGCCCACCGCCCGCGCCGCCCTCCCCCCGAGTGGGGCGCCCTGCGTGGCGCGTGCCGGAGCCTCCACAGCCTTCAACCTGACCGCTGCCCGCGAGCCGCTAGCGCCTCGTGCGCTCTACCACAAACATATTGCTCTCTTGCTGCTGCGGTTGAGTTATCAACTTCTGTTAGGTTTTTGTTGTGATCGATTCTCTACGTTTTATCGTTGTTCCTTACGAGGTTGCGGTAGTTTATTTTATGTTTTAGCTTTAGTTTGTAGCTTATTTTAAGAAATCATTGAAAAGGAATATGTAAACTGTAAAATGTAGAATTTCTGAAATGTATTATTTTCTTAATTCGAATGGTTTGTGCTTGGAACTCGGTTTTCAATGAAATTGTGGCCCTCATTTTGAATAAGTACCTATTTATTTATATATTTTCAAATTTTTTTTGTAGGAGGTTACGTATCAGTTTCGTATGCAACGCGGCGTTGATTATGAGCGCACGTGCTAACGATGGAATATAACGAGGCTTACGATATAATAATTGGTTGATTGTTAGGTACTCGCGGATTGTTGTTAGGTCGGGCGTAGGTTCCACGAGTGGGCGCGACCTGAACCTTACACAAGATCAAGGGATGTACCTACTTAATTAGGCCCTGGAGCGAGCTCCATACACGAAGTATTTTTACCTATTAAAAGAAAAATAAAATACCCGACTGCATAAAAGCTGTGTTGCAGTCTACCTTACGATTTCGTTACGCTTAGAACGCTTTTAAATGCACGTTTTTTTTGTGAGAAAGTAAGTACTTATACGTAAAATCGCTGTAAAAGTTTATAAAATTCCAATAATTCTAGTAAAATCATTTACTATGAAAAAGTTCGTTGAAGGTTACGAACAAGTGATTTTTTATTTTTGCGAGTCATATTATTATTATTTTCTTTATTTAATTACAATTTTAAATTTAAGTATTTTACAATAAAAATACAGATATATAAATATTGTAAAACACTTATATTATTACTAATAATATATTTTATAATATATTATAATATATTTTTTATTTATTTATTAAGACGGCAAAAAAGCCACTTGAAAATTACCGGAAAAAAAAGAAAGGCCTTTTTAACAACACCTGACAAGTTAAAACGGCAAATAGCCAATTACAGTAATTATAAAATATATCAATTCAATTAGATTAAAAATTTATAAATACAATACCTAATGTAAAATAACAACTAAGTACCTAAGTTAATTTATTGGTTTCACAATATTTCAAAAAATCATTAAGTACCTAATACTAAGTAGGTACCTGTTACTACTACTTTAATAGACATAATACCTGTTAGTTTCCACTTTGTAAAAAGTTAGGAGAACGCATTCATAACCTTTGACAAAGAACACGAAAATGCATATTTTTTTTACTCTCGATCGTATATATTTTTTTATGTAATGTAAATAAATAGCGTCGAAGTATTCAAGTGAGTGTTTAAGTAGGTATATTATGATTCTAAAGAAATTGATAATAGTAACTAGCGAAAAATTCTTAATCTATGATAGTAATACGTAGGTACCTACGTGGGTTGAGCAAGTTCATCTATACAGACTAAAAAAATCATCTATACAGACTAAAAAAAATTAATTTATTAGTATTTTAAAAATTGTGGTATTTTTTTTTTGGATATATTTTTATTACAAATTAGTTTTAGTGCGTGGGTAAGTGAAGGTAAGTAAATTTATTTTGTCAAGTTAGATTCTAGATCGATCTCGATATAACATGATAAATAGGTACGCTTATTAAAAGTTCAAGTAAGTATGAAAATAAACATTTTCCTAAAAACATTTTGATCCCGTCTTTTCATCAAATGTAAAATACCGTTCTAGCATTAAATTTAAAAATAAAATGAATTAAAAATGGGCTCAAACTCTACGGGTCCAACATATTCCATTTTAAAATTCTAAGTGTACCTACATTTATTTATTTTAATGAAAACTATTTACCGCATACGTGTCCATACAAAAAGAAGAATACTGATTTCTATACTCCGTAACATTATCTGGTTCCGAAGATTATTTTTTAATTAAGTCGAAATAATAAATTTCTAGAAAACAAAAACAGTTGATTATTCCAGATTTTAGTATAACTACGAAGTTAGAAGTTAAAATTAATGGTTCTAACCATTAAAAAAATATTATCTATTAAGGATATTACTTAGAGTCAGAAAACAGTTTTGTTCGGTCGAGTCCTCTTTCTAACAAAAAATAAGTGAATTAATCCGTCAAATACAAGTTTCACTTCCATTCCTATGCATAACACGTGAACATGAACACTGTCACCAAGGCTAATTGTCAAAAATGCAATGACAAATGTCATTGAATGTCAAATGCTCGTGTTCGAAGATTAGAAAATGTGCAGATGTTTATACGATAATCCTTAATATTTGACACTCTTGCAAAGAAAAACGTGTAGGTGGAACTCTGCGATTCTATAATCTGACGCACTTACTCAGGAATACAATGAAAATATTTTCATTTGTAGAGATTATTCAAAAAGTAATAAAGCGATGTTTACAAAATAATTATGGGGCCAACTTGGGAGCTTTCTCTATACCTACACCAATTCAGGAAACACAAAAATTGGTTCTCGAATGGCGGAGTAATTCGTGTACATATATAAAAAAACGCCCTATAACGAAGTGATATTATTGAACAAGGATTTTAAAATGAAGGTAGAGATGGTACCTACATCATATTTTTGTCAAGTCACCTATCGTAACAAAATAATACATTCTGCAAAGTAGCATACGACCACGATTATTCTCTGAACACCACTATGAATATGTATGAAATACAATAAAAAAATTGTTTATTTAATACACGATACATATCGAATAGTTTGTACGTAACAATTTCAGATGAGAATAATTTCTTGTTTCATACTTTATAGAGCGTGATTTTTTAGTATTCGGGTTTTGGTTTGTGAACATATTTTTAACCGACTTCAAAAAAAGGAGGTTATCAATTCGACCTGTATGTAGGTATTTAATATTGTCAGAACTGCACGTTTTTGTATATGTTAGTCTATACCAGCTTCTAAACAAACATGTGTGCCAAATTTCATATGTGTATGTATGTTTGTATGTTTGTCCACGTATTACTCAGAAACTAACTCAGAAATCGTATTGCAAAAAATATTTTTTATTGAATAAAGTATCTCTCAGTTTAGGAGTCACTATAAGTTTTATCAAAATCGGTTCAGTAGTTTTCAAGGTACTTTTGAAAATTTTAAAATATGAGCGTTTCAACGTTGCAATACAAACGACGGATTTGAACGATATTCGGTAGGTAAAATATTTATTTAACAACGATATACCTACAAAATAATAAATTAAGTAAATTTATTCGTGGATTATCAATTAATAAACAGATTCCTCTAAATAAACTAAAAGTTTAAAATTATGCTGCTAAGTAACTTAATTTTTAGTGGTTTAATTCCATTAATATTTCTTGTTTATATAGTTTAAATAAAACATTACATTTTCACTGTAAAAATAAAATCTTTTTTTTTTTTATAAATAAATACTCATACTACCTATGTAAAAAGATCTGGCATACTTTATAACGCAAAAATTAGGCATTACAATAGTAGTGAAGTGTGTTTGAAAATTAAACAAACTTACCCAGTGAAGTTTTGAGAATATAATTTTTGGTTTATAACAAAAGAGTAAATACTATTAAAAATGAATAAATAAAAGTAATAAAAAAAAATGACTTCGAAACAATCTAATTAACTGAAAAGGGAGAAATAACACGATAAAAATCAAAACTGGGCGTCTACCTAACAAGGTACGTAAACCAGTTAGGGTTCCGTAGTAAACAAGGAACCCTTAATGTTGGCAATATCAGTCTGTATGCTTGTCCGTCTATACTCTGCAGAGGTTATTTTATATCTCGTATTATTAAAAAAAAAAGTTTTCTTGGAAAATTTGGACTGACCTGTGTTGGGTAGGCATCTTTGTTTGTTGTCCTCTAATTCTTAGATAAGGACAAGATATTCTAAGACTACCATTCAACATTGTATACGACAGAGAAAATAAATCAGTCATTATTCTACTTATATTTATCATAAAAGTTTCTTCATGTTATTTCTTAGTAAGTGCTTCGAATTTACGCCAGATACAAATCACTTGCTAATGTTTCCGATACTCTTTCTGTTCTTTGGCATTATTTCGGTAGGAGCGAATTAGAGTGTGCTGTTCGCGTAATTTGGCAGATGATAGTGGCTGGAATGTTGTTTGTTTTCAGTGGTTACGCGACGTTATAGTATGATATAGTTAATCGGATATTTGGTATGTGGGAGAGTGCGCGGGCGCCACGCCGGGCTCCAGGACAATGCGCGGTGGAACCCCGAGGGGGCGAGACACGCCGACGCCGGTCAGGCCCACATGCATCGCGCTAACCCAATTATCGCGTAACGGACGACGATAAAGAAAAATAACAAACCCACGATTTCACCGCCGGCTAATTATAGCGGGCTATTTGTGGGTGCGCGGGCGCAAGCGGCATAGCGTGGCCGCGATGTCAGGGCTATTCCTGGCCGTCAGCTGACGCCGGCGCGCCGTCGCGCGGTCCGGGCTCGTAAACACCACGCAACCCGATTGACGTAAAATGCGAACAATCGAGTTTTCAGCAGGTGAATCACGGGATGGAAACGTCCCTGCGGGAATCGTTCTATTATTAACAACACTACTTTTGGTTCGGAGTCCGGAGGCGGGCTCTATTTCGGACCGTTGCTTGAATACGTGTTGTCTATTTTGATCGCGGTGCTATTTGTTTCTTCTGGATTGTTTCATCTGTTTGGACTTTGAGTAAGGAGTCACGCGACTCGGTATTCGTTTGTAGATGTAGGTGCAATAACATCTGTTTTTTCGCTAACAGGAAAACGTTTTTTTTTTATTGAGGAAAGACACGACAGAACAGTATCTTCGCTTCGAATAGCGTGTTTCTTTCGAGGAGTGCTTCAAATTGTCATGAGAAGCTATCGTGCGAAATAATTTGACTAATATTCGAGGAGTGTCATGTCGAGTGTCGTGAATGTCATCGTTAACATGCCCGGTGACAGTCGGTACACAAACATTCGCGTCTTCCCACGGCTGCGCCGGCGCCGGTGGACGGTGGGTGGTGGATGGTACGTTACGGTTCACGTCTGCTGCCTCCACTTTGTTATGGTTCAGTGACACTTGACCAAACAAACTGCAATACTACGAGTGGGTAGGTATCTATCTCAAGTGTTTGTTTTATAATTGCCTCTACATAGGTGTTTGACGTTCGCGTTTAGACAGTGAGAATTGCTGTACAAAGCTGGCGGCGAAATATACACTGGACTGAACACTGCTATTGGAAACCTTCATAACGGAATTCGATATGATAATTTGTGAAAATCGAGCACAGCGATTAATCATTCAATATTCAATAGTAGAATTTATTAGCCAAACATAATCAAATCAAACTTCTTTCGCGTATTTTTGACGGTAACCATCATTGGTCATAATGAATAGGTTATTAGGAATAGGCATTGTTATGACCGGATTGTGACTTGGTTTTAATGTTAGATTGTTTTTGTAGTGATTGTTGATACATGTTGTTAAATTTTATATTCCAAGGTTATATGCATTTCCCAGTACTTATTGGTATATTTTCGATATTTTTGAAGTGTTTTCTTAATCTTTCCACACTTAACTTTATTGGTAGGTATATTGTTCAATCCCATAATGTTGCTTATAGAAGCGGATGGGTTTGTGTACTTGATTTGATGTTCTATATACATGTTTGATTGATTGATATCTGGTAAACATTCTGCCTATTAGCATTGGATATAGAAATAAGCGGCCTTACCGAAAAAACGTTACTTAACTTTAAGCAATAAGTACTTAACATATTTTGTCAACTTCTCGCTGACACGGAATGACACTTGCGGAAAGAAGACAGAGAATTTAAGACGTTGGTTAAAGTTAAGTAACGTTTTTCAGTAAGGCCCAAGAAGTGTACGAATTACCTTAACCTATACAGGCATTGAAAGTTTTTTTTTAAATAAATATTTGTGGACATTTCACGCATCACTATTTTCGTTTAAGTTAATATCAAAGTTCTGTCGTAGAGCCATATTATAATAGTAGGTAGATACAAGGGGTTAAAAAGACCCATTGTAACTCGGTTTCTATGTACGTTTGTGTATGTATGTTTCGGTCTCGCTAAAGCTCAGGAGTAAAAATCTACCTCGTTACAATGGGTTTTTAGCGCCGTGTGTTACACTCTACCTACTTTTCACTACGATTGCGAGAAAATAAAATAATCCAATACAATAATTCAAAGTTCATTTCATTAAAAATGAAATGTACAATTTGTTCAATTCTGGATATATAGCGAAATGTTTGCAAAGATAATGTAAATATTATATTCCAAAGAGATCGCTGTTTTTATAGTTTAATTTCAAAAATAATATGTTCTTCTTTTTTATGAAACAGTAATAAGTCGTCTTTATTTATGATTATTCTACTTTTGAATAAAGACTGTTTCGTTTATATAGGCTCTTTGGTAAAAAAAAAAAAAAAAAAACTTTTTCCCCTAGAGCAAAATATGCTATTTTTTTCTTCGCTCTAGTACGCTACAATAACGGACTTTTTGAGCAAGAGGAGTGAAAAATATATATTGTACTTAACGAAGCTAGTTTCGTACAAGAATGAAAAAATCCTCTGTCGAAACTGGTTTCGAAACTCCGCTTTCGAAGACGGTCGGAACAATCATCGATATTAATGAGGATCTATCGTGGTTTCGATCCCAGTTGCAGCACTTTGGGTCTGCGCATGACACAGCCTTACCAATCCGAGGGTATTTCTGTGAGCTTGTCAGGTACTTATTGGCTTAATTTTAAGGTTGTTTTGTATACAAGATATTCATTATATTAGTTCTTTGGTCTTTCCATTGTAGAATAAATAATAATTATAGTTTAAAAAACTGAAGCAACCGAGTTCTCATGGATGCCATTGTCAGAACTGACCCAAATTGAAATGGGACCACGCGGGAAGCACCAGCTTTCAAATATAAAAAGATCGATATAAAGAATCATCATAATCGGTTCACCCAGTCGAAAGTTATGTGGTAACAAACATAAAAATAATAATAATAACCGCAGGGGCGGCTTTGTGGCGAGCCGTCGGTCGGTGAGTGGCGACACCGCGTACCCCGATGTTTCTCTGGGGCTAAATGAGATCCCTGACCTCCAGCTTGCCTTAATTGGCCGGCTGGATGGTGGAAACAACAAGAGCTAAGTACCTAAGCTCCAGGGTGGAAGTGTTAAAGGGCATAACGCCGCTAGTAGCTCTTAGTGAACGCGCAGCACACTTCTCGATACCCTTAACCACCCACACCGATGTTGCTTCCCCGGCGCCAACATGCGGCGCCACTATAGGGGGCCCATTTAGTGGGTGGCGAGTCATCACCTGCCTAGGTATTTTTGGATGATGAGATGGAATTGGCAGGTGCCGTTTTCTCATCCTGGTGCTCTCACACAGAGGTACTTCATCTTACCTGCTGTGTGAGAGCATCAGCCTATAGCCTAGTTTTTAAGTCATACATAACATTTATTTATTTATTTATTCCATTCCATCACAATAGCCAAAATCTGTTAAACTCCATCTTGTACAGTAATCCATCCATATTCTATCCATATACCCAACCTGTATTTTTTACGATACATTTGTAAAAATGCCTCTCAGTGTTGGTTCGGGCTCCACTGATGCCTTTCAAAGGTCCGGGCTAGACCCGTGTATAAATTTAAATAAAGGGCTATAATAATAACAATACAGTCGAATTGAGAACCTCCTCTTTTTCTGAAGTCGGTTGAAAAAGACAATGTTGCCGAAGTATATAGAGTGTGACAAGTGCAAGTCACATTGTGCGACTGGGTATCGTTTGGCGCGCTCCGTTGGCTAATAATACCGCGTAATGTTGCGAATGCAATTCTAGGTGACGGTGTTGCCACTGGTTCTATTTAAACCGAATGTTACAATATCTCGCATTCGTCTCCACTGACTCACTAAAGTCGCTGTCAACCTTTTCAACTGTTTGCTACTTTGATGTCAACTAAATGCATATCTCTTTGACTGTTTGCAACGCAAGGTATGCACGTAAAGACTTTAATGTACTAGCATCCGTACTTAGCAGCGAGACCGTGGGCCGCACTGGATTGATCCGTCTGTTTTCATAATAGCTTAAAAAACTTTAAAAAAACCGGACAAGAGCGAGTCAGACTCACCCACCGAGGGTTCCGTACAAACTAGTAGATAAAAGGGGAAAGTTATATATATTTTTTATATTTTCTTTCATAAATCGAATAATATACATCGTATAAATATTTAAAAACCTGTTTTAGCTTGTGCTTATTAAATTCTTTCATATGATACCCCACATGATACGGTTACAGCACTTTAAAATTTGGACTTGCTTAAAGACCCTATTTTTTGTGATTAAATTAAAAAAGTTTATTTTTCGGATTTTTTCCTATAGATATGTGTACTATAACACAATGCTTCTTGCCAAATTTCATAGTTCTAGGTAATATTCAGCTGTAACTTTTTTTAACGAAAACAGAAATTTAATTTTTCTATTTTTCATTCTGTAGCAAGATACTATGGATCTGCGTATATGGTTTAAATTTCAATACGATACCTTCACGCGTTCCCGAGCTAAAGGTCTTGACACCCGGACGGACGGACAGACAGACAGACAGACAGACGGACAACAAAGTGATCCTATAAGTTTTCTGTTTTTTTTCCTTTTGAGGCACGGAACCCTAAAAACACGCTTTATCTTATCAAATTATTGTATTGTCATCGGTCCTTATCAAGGATTGATGACAATACAATAATGCCAAATTTCGAGTTAATCCGACGTTTGGAAGGGGGTCAAAATCATGTTTATAGTTTCCGCTACATACTAAAATACTAACATACATATATATGTAGCTAATAAAAGCGTGTTAAAAAGTTAAGCTTATTACAGGTATGTAGCGCTCCAATGTAGGGGAAAGATGGGCGCCGTGACAATATACCTATTCTCTACGATGTTTGTCATGTGAATTCGTTACGAAGTTACGGAATCTATGACTATCACAAGGCTGTTCTCTGTGCATTACAATATTTTTAAACATAGAGGGAGATAGCTATACGTTTTGAGATATAGCCTTAATGGCGAGCCATTAGCTCGCTCAGAATTCGTTGATAATTATCCTAAAACATCTAATTTCGAAATGCCATCGCAATCACAATATAACGTTAATTTAGCCTGTAACACATAATACCTATCTACACATATATTTTTACTATAATTTATTTGTGTATTATATTTTTGTTAAAATTTATAAAGTTTTAAATCGACTTCGGGAGGAGGAAGTTCTATATGTTCGACATCATATATGTTTATCCGTCAGGTGTGGACCGCTTATGAAAATTTTTTTTGCATTTTATTTCATATAGCTTCGAGGTCGTCCACATAATTTCTTTATCAATTTGGCTGTAAATCAAAATGGCTGCAAAAATAATAGAGAACCCCGTGTGGTTTAAGATGCCGAACTTAATTATGTATTATGAGAATGAGAAAAGATAGGCACCGCGCATAGTACCAACAAGGAAAACGCATCACGAAATATGTTTATTATAGTTTTGTTTAATAAAAGGTAGTTGAAAATTAGTAGTCCAAATTCATACTCGTATTGAGTATGAATTTGGTCAAAAATATTAGATACCTACGTTTTATAAGATTTTTCAATTTTGTAAAATGGCGACGTGTAGCAAAAAATAATAATAGAAGTCAGCAATTAGTACTAACAATAGACATCAACGCGTGTCGCACATCCAGTACCTACTGTCACTGATTCTCCATGAAGTAGTAAAAAATCTGCTTAATCGAATATATATATAATGGGGCTTACGGACTTAGAATTATGTTTTATTCGATGTTGTTTGAATGATTATTATTTTTTATAAGCTTTTACGTTGTTATTTACGTACGTATTACGTTACTTAATGTTCACGCAGGATTTGTAAGATCTAAATTTCACCGGTCAGTTAGGTTATGATGACACTTGGCAAACAGGTAAGTAATTTAAAATAGGTTTTAATACGATTACAAAAAACAAATCATGTAAATTACATATTATTATGTAATTTACGTATTACGTATTATAATTTATGTATTACGTGCTTAAATGTGTATTCGGTTGTCTAGTTCTTTATAAACAATTTATACCAACGTTTCAAAAGCATGTGCACGGTCCTACTGCTGGGTGCGGGTCATCTTCTCATTGTGAGAAGGGCTATTAATAAAACGATAAAATTTTGTTGTTGGTAGTTTATTGTTAATTGTACTATTGGGACTTGTAGATGTCTCAACAGTACAATCAGCCGCCATTAATTGAACTAATGGGAATTAAAAGTCTCAGTAGTTCAATCAATTGTACTACTGGGAATAAACGAATTAAATCATCGATGAAAATAAATTAATTGTACAAGGCATGGGTATGTTTCTAACAAAAGACATCAACGCGTCTTTGTATGGAACAAGTAAAATTTAAATTTGGTCATAATTTGATCACTAAATTATGATTATTTATGTATAATTATCTTCTAAAGTAGGAGTAACTCATAAATAACCGTGTCAAAACATTTACAAAGTGATAATTCGACTTCCAATTAGCTTGAGCTGATGCTGAACGAAAAAATCGTCTTGGTGAATGATACCTTGATCAATTCGCTAGTATCTGGATAACTATAGATTTTACTGCTAAGAAGTGAGTACCTAACCTCTTTTCAGTATTTGGAACAGTTTAGGTGTAACATGAGAGCATAATTAATGATTTTTTATACAGTTCGTCATCGCAGATATTAGATCAAAAATACAAACACGAACGCATCACAACGTATTAAGCATTAAAACATTCACTCCAGCAGTTTCCAAAGATCAAGGGCCATAAAGGGTCCAGCTGGTCGATTCCTTGTTTCAATGCATATTACAGCCTCTAGGTAGTCTCTAGCGTTTAATTTATTTGAACTATCTTAACTCCATTGGAACTAACTTGTGGGGACAGTTTTATATTTAAACTTTTCAAATGATTTTCAACGTTCACAGGCAAAATTCCGTAGGCTAAGGGTTGGATCAAACTAAATTTAAAAAATCATTGCGGGCGCAGTATGACTTAAAAAAATCACACAAACAATTTTGTTCTTTACACAAGTAAATAATGAAATTCTTTGAAAGACATCACATTGCTATAACCACTATAACACTATAACTAAAACGGTTAAAGGTTCTAATTTCATTATTTTTTTAACGGGCAAGTGCCTTTATTAACTACAGCAAAACAAAATACAGACTCAACTACATACTACACAATAAAACCGGACAAGTGCGAGTCAGACTCGCCCCCCGAGGGTTCCGTACAAACTGGTAGATAAAAGGGGGAAATCATATATTTTCCTTCATAAACCGAAAAATTTACATCGTAAAAATATTTGGAAACCTGTTTTAGCTTGTGCTAATAAAGCTCTTTCATATGATACCCCCATGATACAGTTAAAGAACTTTAAAATTTGGACCCTCATTCCTTGCATAAAGATAAAAAAAATATGTGATTAAATTACAAATGTCCAGTTTTCAGATTTTTTCCTATATATGTACTCGAACACAATGCTTCTTGCCAAATTTCATAGTTCTAGGTCAACGGGAAGTACCCTATAGGTTTTGATTCCCTTGTGAGTGTCGAAATTTGCGTTTTTTACGACATATTCGCCTGTAACTTTTTTACAAACACAAAAAATTTTGATTTTAATTTCTGCAGCAAGAGACTATGGATCTGCATATATGGTTTTAATTTCAACAAGATACCTTTACGCGTTCCCGAGGTAAAGGTCTTAAGACACCCGGACAGACGGACAGATGGACAACAAAGTGATCTATAAGGGTTCCGTTTTTTTCTTTTGAGGTACGGAACCCTAAAAAGCATATTGATTACTCCAGACCGATAAAGGTCTAAAGATAAAATTATTGATTGTCTATAATATTATAAGCGTAAAGTTTAAAATATGTTACCAAGTACCTGAAGATATGTCCTGGTAGCATTCCTTAAACTCAGACTTCGGGGTCTGTCACTTCAAGCTGGCATGCTTGCCATTTCCAACAATATTCCCTACTATCACGTGTGCAACAGATGTTAACAGTGACAGACAAGAGATGTTTGTTAGTCAACAAAAAAAAAAAACAACGGGTTGCACCCCGGCAGAAGTGAAAACTAAAAATTTCAATAGCAAAAAGACTGGCTCGTGAAGGATTTGAGCCTCCGATGGACAAATTGAAATTTATATCGGTGCTCTAACATACTGAGCTAAAGAGTCTTACGCGCATGTGTCAAAAATAAGCATTCGGCGCAACGAAATGACATCATGCTAGAAGGACAAACTTGTACATACAATAATGAACTTTAAATGCAGAACCATAGAATAGGTTTCTGATTAAAATAATCCGTCCGTCTTACGATCTGACGGTCCGACGCGAGTTTAACATTTTTTACCCATTCCAAAAATGCACAACGCCGCTAAAGAAGTTTTCACTTAAAAAAAAACTTCGCATCTCGTTTATCGAAATAACATACAGTGACGTGAACATTGTGAAATAGCATACAATCATCTCGCAGTAATGTTCGTCACGTACAGACGAGACAGTCGACCGGTACGTGATACATACGTCATCGTACGTCTTTGTCACGCTTATAATTACGTACTCGGTAAACTCATTATCCATACATTTCTCTCACTCTGACGTCCGACACCATGGAAAAGTGAAAATGTTTATCGCGTTTCATTTATAGATCATGTGTAATCGTACCGACGTAGTTCGGTTTGCGTGTGTTTGCGATACGGTTGTTTGTTATCTCGCTTGCGTAATTCTGGAATCATTCGGGAGATTAGTTTGGAAGAGCTAGGAATTTGTAGAAATTGTAATTTAGTCACAATGTCTATAAATTTTTGCAAGATTTATTAAACTTCGTAATGTGTATAGGTAAAAAGTTTTGGGAATGTTATTAGGACAGCTTCCGTTGATCCGGTAGCGCTAATATTTTGGCTTACAAATTCCATACAAAAGCCATTCCCATACCAGGATTTTTACCAATTATGGTTGATGATTGGCATAGGACCGAGATGAGTGGAGTACAAGAAGCCTATGCTCAGTAGTGGGCCATAACGGGCTGAAAATGATGATGGTTGAAAAAAGTATAATTTAGCAATTAAGTAATTGTGGTTAGCTTTAATATCGCTCTTTATTGGAGGCAAATTATTTTTGGCGAAGATCAGGAGATTAATCAAGAGATTAATAATATTATTCAAATGTTGTTTTATTTCAAATTACGGATAAATATTTAATTGATGTTTTTCTATTAATCTCAACTTATTTCTGCAACAAATATTCTTTGCCGCCAATAAAAACCAGTATTAAATAAAATAAACTAACCAAAATTATTACATTGTCTATATACTTTTTTTGCCCATATTTGGTAAAAATACTTTTGACGTAGTACATTTCACCAAAATGTACTTATAATAAGTACCTAATTAGTTGCAAAGTTGGCATGGAATTGTTTAGTCCTCCTAAACACTTTTCTAATGAAAACTACGTGCTATCAATTCTAATTCATTAAATGTCTATTTTTCGGTTACACAGAGAAGGGTCGAGCTGAAAAATTTACCGTTAATCTTCCAAATAGCAATCCCCGACGTTAAAAACGGCTGAACACATTTTGATGAAATAAAGCTAAGAACATTCTTAATCAAATCTCAAATCAACCTCTTACAAACTAAAAAAAGCTAGATCAAAATCAGTCCATCCGAATCCATACAAATATACAGATTCCGACCTGTATATTTGTATGGATTCGGATGGACTGATTTGACGTAAACCTCGCAAAATACTTTTTGGGTCGGGGTTTAAAAATGGTTATGATGATGATGAAAATGTACTATGTCTTCGAAAGAAGTAATCTTTATACAAAATTATGTTCTATTCGTAAAAAATAACAAACATAAACAGAGTAATTTTCACTTCTATGGCACCTACATTAATTAGATTTTATTTTGTCTATAGCAAATTTTGTTTATTAATGAAATGTTTGAGCTTGACCGCTAATTTGCTTGATGTTTAAGCGACCGAAGTTCTGTTTTACGATGCAGCACACTTGTTTAAAAAAAAAAACACTTTTTTGCGATAATTGGCGGAGGAAATGGAACTGGAATTAAGCTATTTACTCGTGATTTACGGACACCCAGTCCACTAAAAGAAAGTTTTTCCATTATAACAAATTCTAAGTTTCACTGCAGAGTTGTATTAACTATAAGTCACACAACAATTCACAAGTAATACGAAGCGTAATAAAGGGGATCTCCGTTCTCACGTTCTGAAAGTAGTACCTACCTAAAAGCTATAGAAAAGTAATAATTTTACATACAATGTTGACTGATTGGCTAATTACAAAACATAGGCTATGTTGGAAGCTTTCAAGTCTAAACTAACAACTTATTTCTCATCACTATCAGCAAGGAATGGAACAAATTGCAAGCTTCTTCGTTTCTTATGAGATGTACATCAAGTTTCTTCAAAATCAGACAGTAAGTTGTAGATTTTTTTTATGTTGGAACATTTGACTACAGCTCACCTGATTGAAAGTGATGGAGTGGTCGAAGATGGAGCAGCCTTGCTCTTGAGCTGCGTATTCACTTGACTTGAAAATACCCAAGTTGTATTTACTATGGAACACCGAGGCTTAAAAAAGAGCCGCGAAATCGGTTTGCGCGGGCTTTTTTTAAATTCACTATGTAAGGATGGAACGTTTGCCTCGATGGCAGAAACGACGGGCAGAGCTCATATAGTTTCTGTGCACATTCTATAAAGTGGAGGCGGTAGAAAATAGTTTGCTTGCCTCAAGAAAAATAATTTACCTTAAAAATAATCTGCCGTATCCGTCCATTTGCCCTAATGCGAATTAAGGCATTTTGGTTCTCACATACTGATTCTGAAGTAATGATAATTTAGTCAGAGCTTCGAGTACCGACATAAAGACAAAACTTCGAGTACCGACATAAAAAGGGTATCAACAAAAAAGTAGGTTGTGCTATATATCGCACAACCTACATATTTCTGTGCTGGTGGGCATAAGTTTAAATCCCAACAATGAGCTTCAGTTTTCCATTTAAATGCATTGAGGTAAGCATGGGATGATAGGGTACTTTGTAATTAATATTTGTTGCCAAGCACTTAAAGAGTAATAACCCAATCCATTCCGGTAGTCTCGCTGAAGACTCAATGTCCATTCCAGGCTATGTCTAACTCTGATTATCATCCTAGATCACACCGTCACTTAAAATGAGAACTTTTCAAGTAGCTAGCCTGTTGAAATATACCTAAAATATTCCGAGATCTATACTCGGCCACACCGTCACTTAACATCAGGCGAGTTTATGGTCGAGAGTATGTAGATCGATCTAAAATAAAAAAGCTTGACATTATTAAGATGATGAAAAAGTGCTGTGTCTATTCAAGGTTGCAGTAAATAAGTGTTATTTGGGTTTCGTGCTAATCTTTGACTCATCTTTTGCCAATAAGCGAGTTGATGGCCAAATTTGAGCCTTTTCGTTCTCATCCTACACAACAATAGAACCGTCGCTTTTTCTATTTTATTTCTACTCCGTAGAGAGAACTATGGATTTGTAGAGCGGTCGCTTGTACTGAAGTAAGAAGCACCGCTAATACCTAGAAGCGGGCGCTGACGTCACACCCTCTTCCTCCCCTCGCCGTCGCCGCGCCACCCTCGGCACCACCCCGTTGTTACGGGAATTATCCCAGTGACGCACAGCCCTTACTCTTCATTTCCATTTTCCGATAATACATGTGCACTACATTTGGATTATTATCACAAATATTACAGGCGTCATTCAATGTTTTGATTACGTAAATGTGTCCTCAGTTAGGTTTTCATTCAGTGTTTTTTATGGGAATCAGCTCGTGCATGAAATGTTTTACGAACATTCTGGTTTCCTGAACACTCTAACCTAAAATATTTAATTCTAGAATGAATAAAAGGCATTTATTCATTCTAGAATTAAATATAGAACCTAGTCCTAGTCTTAACCTAGTCTTCTTACCTAAGTATCTCTAGGTACCTATGTATCTCATAAGTACCTATGTAATACCTATGTATGCTACATCACGGGCCACAGGGTCCCTTTTCATAGCGAGCTGGTGGTCAAATGAAGATCTATTCTATAAAAGAAAGGAGTTTGAATACAGCTTATCAGTTGGTGGATTTTGGCCTTAAACGACTTATCAGTAAATGCCGATAAATGTGATTTTCAATATGACGTGGATAAAAGTAAGCATGTAGGGATTTGAGGGAGTCCATACTCCCTCAAATCCTCGAATATTAAGAAGAAAAGAAATAATAATACCTAACTGCAAGATATTCTCTTTTTAGAGTTCCATACCTCAAGAGGAACGGAACCCTTATAGGATCACTTTGTTGTCTGTCTGTCCGTCTGTGAAGATCTGTATCTCGGGAACGCGTGATGGTATCGAGTTGAAATCGAAACCATATACGCAGATTTTAAAGTGCTTTAACCGTATCATGTGGGTTACAATATCATACTTACTTTGCTTTGCTTTGAGACATACAACATCCATTAATCTAATCTGGATACTCGGTCTAAAGACATAGATAAAAAAATTACATATTGAGTTCGATACCTAACTCTCTACAAACATACACACACCCTCATCCCCCACACATACACACATACTACTGAAAAAAATATGTCATGTATTCATTGTAATCTTTTCTGGCTTTAATTCTAATTACTATAGGCAAATTTTGTATAATTTAAGATGAAGCTGTTGATTACTGAAAAAAAATACATAATATGAAAGAACTTCATTAGCACAAGCTAAAACAAGTTTGTAAATATTTTTCGGTTATGAATGAAAATGTAAAAAAAAACCTTTTATCTACTAGTTTGTACGGAACCCTCGGTGGGCGAGTCTGACTCGCATTTGTCCGGTTTTTTCTGTTTGTTTTTGTGTGGTTTGTAATATATAATTATCTACCTATCTATTATGAGGTTATGTAGAAGTAAATCTAAGGGTTCAGACCCTCAGACACATGTAGGTAACTTCTATTTAAAAGAATTACGAAAATCGGTTACCTCACAACCAGCCAATGTATATACACGCAACAAATGTACTTAATTGTGAAACTCCTTGCATTCTGAAGCCTGTTAAAAAATGACGTAGACCTAAGGCAAAACCTTAATCAGAACAATTCAATTCGAAAATTAAAATGTTTACCTTTGTATAACATTAGTAAATATAAGTCTTTCAACATATTATAATACATTTAGGTCATAGTATCAAATTTATACATAGTATAAATGTAGCTTATATCGCGGGGTGCAGCACAGATGTCTGTGTTGTTTCGATATCCAACATGCCTAGAAACTATGCGTCTAACTAGTAGGCATAACGGGTTCAAATACCGATTGTCTGAAAATCAGACCATTTCAGTGGGCGGCCGACGTCATAGGAAAAGTGTGACGATAATGCCTGAGCACACATTGACACCTCCTTCTTAACACGCCTTCCTGTTCCACATCTTATCTAATCACGAATGCAAATAGTCAGTAACGAGGTTGCTTTTCAGGTTTAGTGAACTTTACGATCACGCGATCTTCGAGTGTCGGTTCAAGTGGACATCTGATAGCACGATGCTGTCACAGATAAAGGACATGCGTAAATGTGCATGCGTGGTAAATGTTATCTATATGACGTTATTAGTTGAAGTGACAAAAATTTGTTGGGTAGATAAGAGGCGTGCGTCAATACGCCACCTGTTGATTGAAACTGTCCTTGTGCGGTAACCTCTGAACGGCCGCCGGCTGTAGGGGATCGATACCGGTGACGTACGTCCTCATTCATAAAAGGGGAGATGCCTCAACCCTCCGCTGACTTCCCCTCCCTTGGCTCCTCACTCCCTAGTTCCCTACCACGTCGCACTGCCTGCCTCCCTCTACCGTTTATGAATGGCGCACACACTTATAATAATAACATTGCAATTTGAGGGATACCTCCATCATTACCAACCTTATGACGCATGAATTGGATCGTAACTTTTGTGTGCTAAATTAAATTAATAGTTGCTTTATACGAATATTTATGTATTTATAAACGGTGTGTGGTAAACGTCGATACATTTCATTTATTATTATTATTTGACCGCCAGTTCGCCTGATGCTTGGATGAAACCTATTCTCTCAAGTTGATATCATAATAGGTTTATAAAAATAATAAAAACTAAATCATTGATTTATGTGCTAGGTGTTTGTTGTTGTTGTATTTATTAGGTGTTTTATTGGATTCTATTTTTTAACCGACTTCCAATAAGCAGGAAGTTCTCAATTCGACTATAATATGTTTTTTGTATGTTTGTTCTGCGATTACATATTGATGTTTTTTTTTTGTTTGGTAGGTCACCTTAGATGTGGTCCATTATAAATTTTATCAAAATCGGTTCAGTAGTAAATAATAACTGTAAAAAGCCCTCAAAGTGAACGACTTGCGTATTTCCAAGTCGGATTTTTCAGTTTTTTAAACTATAAAACACAGAATTCACCCTATTTACATAGCTATAAAATTACTCTTAGCAACTCTAGCAACAAGTTACCTTGTGTTCGAATCCATAGTTGACCATAGACACCAATATTTAATGAGCATCTATTTTCGTAATCCTTTCTGTAATTTCCTTCTGGGTATAATAAGCCTTTTCGAAACACGTTCCCAATCAGAATTCCGGCTCGTGTCACATGAATAGGACCAGCCTTTACGATCCTGTTGCTAGGCGAATCAACTTCCTTCCTTATAGATACCTCGTACAGAGTGAGATTTTCAGACATGACATTAGCGCTGAAGTACCTACTTATAATGTTATTCTCTCACTTATATGCTCAATAAGTGGAGTGTCTTATAAAACAGCAGTACCAATAACGTAACCTTGAGTAGGCCAGCATAATTAGGTCTGCGGGAATACGAAAATTATCATTTCGGAGCTTAATATTTTGCAAACGGATCCTTAAATTGAAAAATGTTTTTCGCACACTCCTAATGTTTTTTGATTACCTATTCAACGATATGCCACACAATGGGGTAGAAAAGTCATTTTTTTTGTAAAAATTTACCTATGTATGGTATGGGAGGTCCCAAAAGTGAGTTTTTTTTTAAATTTTATTTTAAAACTTTCTC
The DNA here is from genome assembly GCA_947563715.1 of Lycia hirtaria. Taxonomy (NCBI): domain Eukaryota; kingdom Metazoa; phylum Arthropoda; class Insecta; order Lepidoptera; family Geometridae; genus Lycia; species Lycia hirtaria. The sequence continues at coordinate 3,520,726 of OX387380.1, forward strand.
GGCACAACTAAAATGCATATCGATGTCAAATTACAACTTTCTAGTAATAGTCTTTCACCAAAGCTGCGGACATATAGACACTTGTTTGCTACGAAATCCAAAAAATTCGTTTTTTCGTAACCTCCATCGAACTTTTTCGTAATAAATGAGTAATTTTCGTAGAATTATTCTAAAGAATGCGTATTTAGGCCTATACCTAACCTTTTACAGCGATTTTACGCCTACTTTCTCACAAAACTAGTTTTCTTTTTTTATTAACTTAATTAGTCTTACTCCTGAATTAGCACCACCTTTACATATACTTTTCCATCACATCCCAAGGTTGTCTGGAAGAGATCGCTTTTAGCGACAAGACCGCCTTTTGTGTCGTTTTCTTATGTGTTTATTATCTTATCACTTTATGTGGTGTCAATAAAGTATTATTGATTGATTGATTGAAAAAACTTACACTCAACAGTGTATCAAACGTAACGAAATCGTAAATTAGACTGCAAAACTTTTCTGGAGTCTGGAGTTTTTTTTAAATTTTGTTTTACCTATATACATATATACTTGGTGAGTTAAGATTTTTGTGGTGAAATGTGAACGACCCGTTTATACTTGTAGATTGGTCTCAGTTCCAACAAAATCGATACCTACTGGTACTTTAAAGGAAAACGAAATAACTAGAATAGAATATATCATTCAAGTAAATGAAATTGCGTATTTTGAAGTCTGTTGTTTCAATTTTTTTTAAACATTTTTTTTTTAATAATAATAATTGTGCCATTATTATGTGTATGTTCAGCGGTAAGCAATCTTTATCCTAGCATTTCCATTGATAGCTATTGTAATTTTACTCCACTTTAACCACAGAATGTTGTAGATTCAAAAATGTGCAATCGTGTCGAGTCGATAGCTTGAGCCTTTGAAATATCAACGGGATGTAGGTTCAGTCTTCAAAAACGCCCGAGCTCAATGAGATCTAATTAGACCCCTTACACGGTAAAAAAATATTAACAAAATAATTCGTAACAGCAAAATAGACGTCTCTAGACTTCTCAATCTAAATTAGGCTTCAGCGCGGCGACATAGGGTCTTTATATCAAAATCTTTAAGTTCGTCATTGTTGGTATATGAGTATCGGTCCACCCAGGACACTATATTCGTGAATTTTATTTTATACTTTAAGTCCACGTGATAGAATGTCACTGGCTTGGCATATTGGCAAACAATAATAATAATAAAGCTTTTAATTCCTTACAAAACATTCGATTTTTATAATATATGAGTAGAAAGTATTTAAAATTTAAGATAAATATTTATTATTTATTTATTTATTGGCAAACAATACAGAAGTGGGAATGTGTGAGGATTAAATAAGTTACTCTATGTGCGCGGATGCGCGCGGTGTGCTGAAACGCGTGGGCAGACAACGATTTGACACGCGCCCGCGACACTTGTATTCGCAATCAGCGCGTTTGCATAGCGACCAGTGGAGATGTCTTATCGCGTTTAATTTTTAGTTGTAAACTTAATTGTGTAAAAATTTGTGTGACATATCATATTCGTAATACTAGCCTATGGCCCGTGACGATACAATCCGGGCTGAAACAATAGTTCTTGTTAAATAATTATTAAGCTTAGTAATTATTATCAAAATGAAATGTGTAAAATTTTATGTACATGATTCTAACAGTAATGAGTCGACATTTCTAGCTGCTACATGAGTTTCATCAGCATCTCAGCCACAAGAAGTCCATTTCTGGACATTTAGGGCTTTCCCATGGAACTCCAAAAATATTGGTTGGAAATATCTTGTATCGAGCGTACCACCAAGCTCAAAGAAGTGTACCACCTGTGGCGTGTGACAACAGTTTACTTCTATCATTTTGTTTGACCAGAACTGAGCGAACATGTGAAATTTCAGTCATGGATGATAAAAATATACAGTTAAATATTAATATAGTCTCCTTAATTTAAACATGTTTTTTTCGACGATTCTTTTCATTTATTTTGACTGCATATTATGTTCCTACAATCCTACTTACTTAAACCCTACTTACTTAATAGTTTATTTTGTGTTAATTAATTAATTACTAGCTAAGACGCCGTTAGTTTGGATGTTGAAAGCACTAAATCGAGTTGCACACAAAATAGATTTATTTACATGTTCTCTAGTAGAATTTAAACAAGCAATATTATTTGATGTAGGTATGTTACAATGTGATTTGATCGTTACTGATTGTTGAATGATGAGACGTAGTTTTTTTTTAAATAAATATATTACAATTATGTTGATGAATGTATAAATAGTAATAGTATATTGTATAATTTATTTGTAATAAGGTGATAGTATTTGACAAATCTGTATATTTTTGAATTAAGACTGAATAATTGATAATTTGTATATTTTAAGTAAGATGACTTGCACTATTGTATATGGTAATCCTGTAATGATAGCTGTAAAATGAATTTAATAAATAAATAAATAAATTATAGGTAGTGTTTGAAATTTAGCTCTTGTGAAAGTCTCGAGGTATTAATGTACAAACTCTGGTTTTATTTAAAAGTAAATCGTTTACTGTTTATTTTCTTATATTTTTTTATTTCACGTTTTCTTATTTCGACTCATTTTTATTATGTAACCTTTTTTATTATTTGACAAATACTTCCCGTTTTCAAATACTTAACTCGTTAACAAGATTTCTTCCTTCTATCTATCAAGTTTTTATGTCCTTTAACCGCAGAAACGACTCAAAGGTTTTATTTTGCGAGTAATATAATCAGTAGGTAGGTAGCGCTTCTTATGTACGTCGGATTACTCGTACAATCAACTAAAAGTATACTCATGATATATCTCTTGTAGGACAATGCAACATTATTCTTTTTGAATTACTTTGTATGCTTTACCGTATTCATATGGCGAGTTTTAATTTTGTTTTTAACCGAGTTCAAATCAGAAGGTTCTCAATTAGACTTGTTTTGTGTTTTTGGTGAGATATTTTCGACGATACAATTAAATTATTGTTCATTATAGGATATATACCAATTGTTTGTTGACTCGATAATCGACAAGTTAAATCGACTTACTAATAATTATAGTTACAAAAACTGAAGCAACCGACTTCTCATAGATCCATTGTCAGAACTAGACCAAATTGAAATGGGACCACACAGGAAGCACCAGCTTTCAAATAAAAAAAGAATCATCAAAATCGGTTCACCCAATCGAAAGTTATGAGGTAACAAACATAAAAAAAAAACAAAAAAAAATACAGTCGAATTGAGAACCTCCTCCTTTTCAACCGACTTCAAAAAAGGAGGAGGTTCTCAATTCGACTGTATTTTTTTTTAATATTTGTTACCTCATAGCTTTCGACTGGGTGAACCGATTTTGATGATTCTTTTTTTATTTGAAACCTGGTGCTTCCCGGATGGTCCCATACAAAATGGGACCATCCGCACCCATGATGGTCCAATTTAGTCCAGTTCTGACAATGGCATCCGTGAGAAGTCAGTTGCTTCAGTTTTTTAAACTATAATTATTTGAAGTCGGTTGAAAAAGGGGGCTTTAGAGGTCGTCCCATAAAAAAACAGTAATTTTGTGTGAATGAATGTAAACATGAATTTTGGTGTTCATTTTCACACAACGCTATCTAACCCCAATCTAACCAAAGCTTACCTTATCTATGAGAACTAGATATCTGATGCTATTTATCCAGCAGAGAATAGTAAATAATTAAACATTGAGCGAGTAGGTACCTAAATAACCTGTTGTTTCACAAATTTCCTACAAAGACCTACGTTTGTCTCTTTTTATTTGAAGATCATCAGCTGTTATTGTAGTTAAGTGCATTGTACGCCAGCCGGCGTCGGTCTCTAGTAGGCCTCGGCATTGAGTTTCCGTTCAGGGTGAAGATCAGCGTCCGGCCGAGGCACCCGCCGCCACACCACTACCGGGATCGATACACCGTCCTTGAACCTGGCGCTGATGGAGCGCATGCGCCTGCTAAATGTCAGACGTCACGCCGTGGCCATGGCCACGAAACACGCGCCGCACTAACTCCATCCTCACACTAGTGAACCACCACCGACACCCCCTCCCCCTCTTCTCACCCGCCGCGCTCCCATTCATCCCGAAATCTCCTGCGGCGATTACTCATTGTTCTTCTAGTTCCCCTTCAACTTTGCCATTTATTGGCGATTCTAACCTTTGTAAGATAAACTTTGAACCGAATTGTGCTAAAGGGGTCAAGTCAATCATCGTTCTAGAATTTCCTCTGCCAGTTTTCGGATGAACTTTTAACATTTGAAGGTAGTTTGATCAGGGAATTCGAACCCTTGATCTTTTAAGGTCAATGGAATAATTTCGTGAAAAAATATATCACATTATTTTAAATGTCGTGAATAATGGAATAAATGTAATGTTTACATAATCTTGTCGAGTACCTAATATAAGGCACATGTGGTTGTTTGAGTTGCGAAGTCGAGCGGCGGCGATGCAGGTCGACATTGAGCGTTACCACGCAGGGTTTGTACATGAATGAAGTTTTCGTGGGCGGCCACGGCACGGCGAGCGTGGTCCGTTCATTCATTAACTTGGAGGCCATTCCTCATGAATAATAACATAACAAAACCTGGCAACGACCCTTTGATGCATGAGAAGTGTGCTACTTAACGACTTGCCTGCTAAATTACTATCTTTATGGATCGGTTGATTCAGTTTTAAGGGAACTCGACAACTTAGAAGAGATTGAAGTGATGATAGATCAGTCAGTTGTGCAAAGGACTTTCATGCTAGAAGAGTTCAAGTTTAAAGCGAAATATTTACGCACATGCCGACCATGTCCCATTTGTTTTTTTTTAAACATTTGGCATTTGTGACCTTAGCAGGTTGCAGAGATTGAAGCGATAATAGATCAGTCGGTTGTGCAAAGGACTTCTGTGCCAAAGGGAGGAGCTTGAGCTTTCGATGACGGATATCGTAGCATGGTGGTGTGGTGTTTACCAATGTCGGGCTGAATAACTACTATCATAAAGTTGAAAACGGTATAGGTATTCCGGCAACCTGATTTGAGAGTCAGATCCGTTTCAGTATAAGCGTGCTTACAATTGTAGACCACACTGTCACCAGGTGTTGATCAATTGCCAAATCTGTAGACCCGAAAAAACACAATTAAACTTGTCCAACAAATTATGTGCAAATATAAGTTTCGACATCATATATACAAGTGGCGGGAGCCGGGAAGACGCTGGATGCAAGCCGATTCCAATCGGTCTTTTTGGAAGTCCATTGGGGAGGCCTATGTCCAGCAGTGGACTTCTTATGACTGAGATGATGATAAGTTTTGAAAAATCGAAAACCACCCGAAAGAGACAAAACGGATGAACCGATTTTGATGAAACATAGTTAAGAACACGCTCGATGAAATCCTTTTTCAAACGAAAATAAATAAAAAATAGATCAAAACAATGATGTGTTATACGTAGATAGGTTTTCCCCAGCTGTGTGGCAAGCTTCAAGTAAGGTAATCGCCCGACTCGTCTTCAGTCGCGACACGTCGGGCAAATGCTGTTAGACACGTGTCGTGACGTGAACAATGACAATGCCATCCTGTGTGTTTAGAATGTGCAACATCAATATGTATAAGGCTAATATACTAAGACCTGCTCTTATCTTCGAAACTGTTGAGAATTAAGATTTGACATGTTTGTTACTTCATGTTTAATTATGGCTTATTATTTTCCAGGTGACTAATAACTTAAAAGGCGACTAAGTGTTTGCAAGTAATAAAATAACTTGCTAGCGATTAAATATTTTCGCGACTATTATATTAAATAAGCTTCAAAAATAAGGGTGTTATAAAAACTAAAAACTAGCATCTGCGTTAAGCAAATAAACTATACTAGTCAGTTGAAATACTAGGCGAGGAGCTATAAATAATGACTTGGCGACTAATAATGTTAGCAGGGTGGAATAGATAATATATTACCAACTATTTATGTGCCATCTAAAAACCCACTTTCAGGCTCTGATTTGCGGGTATCTCTAAATGTTAAAACTAGTACAATAAAAAAGGAATAAGAGTTAATTATTAATATTTTTTGATCATAATGAAGGTGCGATGGTTATATTAGGTTATGTTAGGTTTTTAATTGTTTTATTTTAATTGTGTCATTGCTTGTAACTTTAATACTTAGGTATAACTATACTGTCTTCTATGTTTTTTTTTTAATAAATAAAAATAATTACGCCTTCTCATGTTTTTAATTTCGACTGGCCTTGTGGCTCAGTTGGTAGTATGTCTGCCTGCTGTACCTTAGGCCGTTGGTTCGATCCCCACCCAGGGCAAACATTTGTGTGATGAGCATGGATGTTTGTTCTGTTGTTTCTATGTATTGGATGTTGTTTGGATGTTTGTTCTGTTGTTTATATGTATATATTTACAACAACAAAAAAACGTATATATGTATTCTATCAGCCATCAACGTCCATAGTACAAGCTTTGCTTAGTTTGGGCTAGGTAGTGTTGTGTGAAATGTCCACAAATATTTATTTATTAATTTATTCAGAAAAAAAAATTGATTCAGAGTCAGAAAAAAAAGAAGCCACAAATATTTTCTCTGCATGTCATTTTAGAGCCTTTTTTAAAAGTCCCACAATATACGAGTATGTATAATATTACTGGTTTATATTTATTTTTAATACAAATAATTTTAAATAGTATCTGATTTGTATTATTTATGAATGCCCATTTCCTATTTTTATATCCATCATCAAGTTTCTGCTTAGATACAAATTCAGTTACCAAAAGTAAAACTCGATGCTAGTTTAAATTAAAACGGATCTTATAACTGATATATTATTATGCTACTTATTACGATACTCCGTATTAGCTGCCAACCCATTATATATGGTACCCACTCTATTTTTTTAAGCCCATACCTATTCGTTTTACTTAGTTGCCGCGTATTATTTTTTTATCAGCCCTGTTTGTACAAACTGTCCCACTGCTGGGAACGGGCCATCTTCTCATTGTGAGAAAGGTTAGGCCATAGTCTGCCACGCTGGCCAAGTGCGGGTTGGCAGACTTCATACATCTTCAAGATCATTAAGAACTCTCAGACATGTAGGTTTCCTCATGATGTTGTCCTTCACCGTTTGAAGTTGGCGGCAATCAACAATACGCACATAACTTCGAAAAAACAGAGGTGCGTGCCGTGGGATTCGAACCCAGGACCTGCGGATCGCAAGTCAGACGGTCTCACCACTAGGATGCCGGAAACTTCAAATACATGCCTTTTAAATACATGCCGCGTTAAATACATGCCCTTAATTATATATCCTCTCTATAGATAAAATCTCATTGAAACAAAATCGATCCATTCGTTTGAGAGCTACGATGCCACAGACAGACACACAGATACATACGTCTAACTTATAACACCCCTCTATTTAGGTTGGGGGTTAAAAACTAATAGAAAAAACATACTTAGTCAGCAGGCAAAACTTTATTAGTAATACTTAATTATTTTTCTTTGTCTGATCCCACTCTCACCTGAGAGTGGATGACAGCTAAACAAACTGTTCCTAGAATGTTTGATTGGTTTTGTGTTCTTGGAACTGTGCTTAGTTTGTTTTTAAAGTAAAATGTAAACAACAGTAGGGAATAATTACCTAGTGCTCAAAATAGAGTAGAAAATTCATGATAACAATCAAAGAACTAGAGGGAATTAGGTACAAAACAACTAAATTGAAAAATAAGAAAACAGGCAGTGGAGGAGATATGTCCAGTAAATAATATTATGATTGTAAACTGAAACCATGCTCCTGGGAAGCCAAATGATCGTTCCCGTGAGGTGAGAGTGAGACACTAAGCGATCTTGTATCTTCCCGTCGCTTCTGACGATTATGATTCTGCTTACTTACCTATAAATGTAGTTTTATTGTGGCAAAAAGTGGAACTAACGCCTCGAAGTACATACTACTATGGTATTTTGCGGTCTCGACTAAACAAAATAATAAAACAAGGACAGCAGCGCCCTCAATACCACATTAGTTACCTAACTGAACAGATTCTACAGGGTTTACTTGAAACGGAATGGTATTTCTTCGCACTGTGCTTCTTTTTTGTATTAAAGCATTTGCCAGTGTCAAGTATTAGGATTTTTTCAAGTTTCTTGAATAAAACAAGTTGTAAATATTCTAGTCACAATCTATGTCACGTATACAGTCAATTTATAAGTCGAGTCCTGCTTCAGTAAAGGGGTGGCGACTTTACTAGAAGCTTCTATGGAGTTTTGGCGACAACGTAAAATCACATGTTTCACTGCTTTATTTCACTTGCCCACACTCACGCACTTGATCGAACACTTATTGAATAAAACACCACCATTTTTATAGCATTAATGTTCAAAATAACACAAGTTTAGGAAAATAAAACAAAGCAAACTACATGTTACTGAGACGTTCCCGCCAAAACTCCCGCACTGTCCTCATGTTCTTCTTCTTTTTTGTATTGGACCCCGCGATTAGCGATTTGCCAGTGTCAAGTATTGAAATATTTTCAAGTTTCTTGAATAAAACAAGTTATATAGTGTAGTGTACTAGTCACAGTCTAAGTCACGTAAACAGTAATTTTCAAATTTGAGTCTTGCCTTAGTAAAGTAATGGCGACTTTACTAGAAGCTTCTATGGAGTTTTGCTGACAACGTAAAATGACACGTTTCACTGCTTTATTTCATTTGCCCACACTGACGCACTTGGTCGAACACTTATGTGCGTTTTTTACGACATATTTGGCTGTAACTTATTTTAGGAAACTAAGAAATTTGATTTTTCTTTCTGCAGCAAGAGACTATGGATCTGCGTATATGGTTTTAACTTCAAAACGATACCTTAACGCGTTTCCGAGATACAGGTCTTGACACCCGGACGGACGGACGGACAGACGGACAACAAAGAAATCCTGTAAGGGTTCCGTTTTTTCCTTTTGAGGTACGGAACCCTAAAAAATCATCCTACGGGATTCAAATCCTCAACTTCTTTGTATTTTTTTTTAACTAACCGCCATCGGGCAAGCATTGCGACCATATCTTATGTGGAAGTCGTTTCTTAAGCAATTATAAGACAAGGTTTCATTCAGTAAAAGGTACATGTGGCGTAGGAGTCAAGGTAAGGTCTGCAGGTTCTAAGCTCGGTTTAGAGGCATTGTCTCCGCCAACACGCCTCATTGCCTTGCCGCGCAACATCTCGTGTTCCTTGCTCGATTCATCTATCGTTTTTTATTTTATTTTTTACACTGGCAATCTCAAATCAGACTTGTGAAGATCGCTTTTGGCTATCCCGCCCACATTTGGCAAACGATGCTTCAACTTTACGTTTACAGTTACAGTTCAGCAATTATCGTTATTTTATGTCGTATAATAGTAGGTATTTGATGTCTTTCCTGATCATAAAATTAATATAAAAACCCGGTCATAGCCAAGTAGGTAGATTTTTTTTGATTTGAAATCTGCAGATGAGTCTTGTAGCTTTACTTAGGAAGTTTAGAATGACATCATTGAAAGTGGATTGCAAAAATATTTATTTGCTTCGTAAAATGCATCAAGCAGCAGGATTAGTCACTTATAAACATCGTTATAGAATATACTGGATTAACTGTTTGCGCTAAATACAGTTCGAAGAATATTGGAGCAAATGGAAACGTTTCGGTATTTCGATTCATTTTGACTCAACCCTATCCAACCAATATTTTTGTAGGTACGTGTGTACAGCTAATAAAATGCATATATGTATTTATTAAATGACTTCGAAAAAGGAGGAGGTTATCAACTCGTACCGTCTATTTTTTTATGTATGTAGGTAGGTACCTACACGAATTACTCCTTCATTCGAGAACCAATTTTTGTGTTTTCTGAATTGGTGTATAGAGGAAGCTCCCAAGTTGGTCCCATAATTATTTTATAAACATCACTTTATAAGTTTTTGAATAATATCTAAAAATAACAATATTTTTATTGTATTCCTGAGTAAGTGCGTACGATTATAGAATCGTAGAGTTCCACCTACACGTTTTCTTTGCAAGAGTGTCAAAGTATAAACATCTGCACATTTTCTAATCTTCGAAGACGAGCATTTGACATTCAGTGACAAATCGCATTCTTGACAAAAGAAAAAAAAAGTGCGAGTGAAGAGAGGTATCTTTAAAAAGTTTACAATCGTGAAGGATTTAGTAAATTGCGTTTGAAGTCGGTTTTTTAATAAAAAAAATATTTATTTTCTCCACTCATTGTCACTTCAATAAGAACTGTACCTAGAAGTACCTAAAATATCGAAAAAAGTTTCATACAATAAATATCAAACTGAGGCCTATACAAAATCTAGACACTTTCTAGGTTGTCATTTTGTATTTATATAAACTGAAGCACTCGGGGAGTGAAGACGAATCTAACACATCAAAATCGGTTAATCTGTTTAGGCTGTATTATAGAAACATACATACCCACACACTTATATACATACCTACAAACATACACTCTAAAAATATAACCCTCCTTCTTAAACCAGGTGTGGGCCAACTTTGCATCGCTATAAGAGTTGAGCGTAAGCCCCAAGGAGTTTAGTTCATCGATGCATATAAATTGTAAATGAATTGTGACTAAGGACGTGACAAATGATCTAAAAAAGTATACTTGGCTTGTCGTAAGTATAGAACATTAATCAATGGAATGACCGATCTTGACCCCCACTTGTTGCGTTTTTGACGTTTTCTATATCGTATGACGTCGTATCGATTGATTTATCACTACAAAGTAGGTAATTCTGATATATATATACCTACGTACTGTGCTAGGAACAGTCTGAACGGGATAAAGGAGCGTCTAATTTTCATACAATTTTATAGTTTAATTCTGTTATTTATACATATAATTACACTGTAACCATACCGACTGTTTCGTAGCTAATGGTTTAATTTGAAAGAAAACTAATCGGTGAGCATTTTGTGATTAGACTTGCAACTTTAGTTTTATTTTAAGATACCTATGCAACGATATCACACACGATGGGGTGGGGTTGAAAATAAAAATCATTTTTATATGCATGGAGTGTCATCCCTATTTTTAGGGTTCCGTATCCAAACGGTAAAACGGGACCCAATTACTGAGACTTCGCTGTCTGTCCGTCCGTCCGTCCGTCCGTCTGTCACCAGGCTGTATCTCATGAACCGTGATAGTTAGAGAGTTGAAATTTTCACAGATCATGTATTTATGTTGCCGCTATAACAAAAAATACTAAAAAACAGAATAAAATTAATATTTAAGGGGGCTCCCATACAACAAACATGATTTTTTTGCTCGATATTAATAACGGCAACAGGTAGACGCTTGAAATATTCACAGAATATTGAGTTATATAAACATTTTAAAAATAAATAATTAAATTAAAATAAAATTAATATTACAACAACTCCCATACATGTTTTTTTTTTGCCGTTTTTATAGATAATGGTACAGAACCCTTCGTGCGCGAGTCCGAGACGCTCTTGGCCGGTTTTTTTTTTGAAAATTTGACTACAGCATTTTGTAGAGGCTTATAGAACACATTTACATGCCTAATTTCGTTTATATAAGGCTGATAGAGTCTGAGTAAATGACTGTGACATACGGACAGACAGACAGACGGACATGACGAAATTATAAGAGTTCCACGTAATTACTACGGAACCCTAAAAACGAGCGATTTTTATAAGTTACAATTTATTTTCGCTTTCAAGTTCGTAATCTTAGTTGTAGCAATAAACAAGTCATTAGAAATAATATTTATTGAAGCCAAATAAGAAATATCAGTGTTGCCAAAGATGCCGGTAGCTTGCCCGTGGTAGAGTTGTTTCTCGGGCAGATGCCACGAGTGCGGTAAATCATCAGCGCGCTGGGTTGCCAGTTCTACATTACTTTATTGCGGTTTTGTTTAAATAAAACTTTCAACGCGATATTGATACTTTCCTTTGCTCGGAAATGTAGCTTTACAAATGTCTGGTGTTTCGAGATTGCAAATTGTATTTTCTGAAATACGAATGTAGGTCTTTCGAAATTCATTCCTAATGAAAGCTGTTAGGAAGTGGATCGCACTCCGCTTCAAAGTAGCCCTAGATAATATGATTGAGTCTCTTGAAGACGGGAGTGAATATGTACTTACCTATGATGTTGATTTAATAACAATTTTTTTACCAACTTAAAAAAGAGGTTCTCAATTCGGTTGTATTTTTTAAAAATGTTTATTACCTCAAGTCGTAACTCATAATTATATGACCTGATTTGAAAAATAATTTATTTGAAAGGATATGGAATACTTTCAAATTGGTCCCGTAAAAAATTCATTTAAATCAGTTTTGCAGTTTGATTTTTAAAACAAATCAACTAGAAAAAAATGCCATCCAAATAAACGAAATTCGTATTTGAAGTTGGATTCAGTTATTTTAAACTATAATAATAATTATTTCACGCGGCAGCCCAAACTCAATGCGGACTGCCGATTTATATTGAGCGCTTTAAATGAACACTGCATTGTCTCTAAATCTCCTTAATAACCGGGAAAACTTCCACAAAGTTGCAGTAGGCAACGTCAGTCGCCGAGTAGGTCGCGACGGGACGCTAATTAGATAAACGAGTGGTCGCGGCGCGCGAGGTCCCGACCGCAATTACCGCTGCAGCCCGTAAATAATCAGCGATATAGGACGCCACTTGCCGTTGACTCACTTATGCCATTCACAATTAGGTAATTACTCTTTAAATGTGTTAGTTCGGCTATGCCCGCAAGTATATACTGCTCTATTTTGCAGGTTAATCTGATTTTTGCGACATATGTGGGACTAAGTGAGTCTTTATACTTCATGTCTGTCACAAAAAGATGGATATGGATCTCCCCCTATGAATTTCCAAAAAGTCTGAAGCAGCCTGAAATCAGCGTCTTCATCTTCTTACCACACTTCTATGAGGTTGACCACTAGCAATCTTTTTACCTACTTTTATGAGGTCGTCTGACCACCTGTGGCTGATCGTCCTACGAAGCACTTGCCGATGCTTGGTCTCCATTTGTAAACGTAGCGGTTCCAGATTATAGTCCGAGTGTTTTTTTTTATTTAGAATAAATAAGTTTAATATAGGCAAGTGCGTTCCAGCATGAACTGATCATCATCATCATCTCAGCCACAAGAAGGCCACTTCTAGACATAGGACTCTCTATTCATTTACAAAAAGAACTGATGGAAGCGACTTGCATCCAGCGTTTCTGCCACTTACATAAATCTGTCCATCTTGTGGCTGGTCATCTTCTGGACTCTGGATCTGGATATGTTCATATTTAAACTTAACTGTTGTGTTTATTAGGGATACTCTATGATAAAGAATGCCTTGATTCAGTTAGTATAAAATCAAACGTTAGCATATCTTCAATTGTAATCATCGTTTCAGCCATAATCTCCCATTGCTGGGGATATCTTCCGTAACATTTTTTTTTCTGCGCTGATCTCAGCTATGTTGGGACCTTTGTCGTTTGATTGTCTGGTGGTGTCTAGACACTGGATTATCTTGAATAAGATTTTTTTTACATTGCTACAAAATCTCAGAATTCTTTCAGATACTTAAGCAGCTTTGCCCCTATCTTTGTCTGCATTATGTACATATGCAATACGTAGATAAATATACATATATATTTGTTTAGTGTGAAATGGACGACGCCTTTCTTTCATTTGATCGGCATCCTTTGAGACTTGGCCCCGCCTGCTAGAAAATCTAGGTATTATAGAAAGAGACAACATGTAGACAGGGCGTAGACGACGTGAGAGCGGGCGTCAATTTCTTATATATCTTTCTCGCAATATTGAGATCAATTTGTTTGTTGCTAAATTGAGCAACAAAAAAAAACAACCGCTTTATAAAATATAATTTCAACATGCCAAATAAATCTCCTGTTCAGAAGAATTCTATTAGCTTTTATTATAAGCTCAATTGATGATATTATTATATTATTATACTTAATGTCTGAAATATTCAAAATAGAAAAGTACTTAGACCTAGATTTCAAATGTTCTCGTATTCTAGCTATAGACGCGATGGCAATGAAAAAGCAATAGTATCGCCAAATGATTGATTGTTTCAATGAAGATAATAACAAGCCTACAGCGACCATATCCCACAATTAAAATCAAATTTAATTTTGAATCTGTGCCGTCGTCCCGCTGACCATGAACTACCCGGAAGTCTGCAAAAGCGTTCATCGGCGCGCCTAATGAGTTTCTAAGACTGATGGCATGTCATCTTGAGGAAGTAAACAACCATATTGTAACGCCGATCTAAAGACAAGGTCATGTCCAAGAAGGCGACGTTGGCTGGCCTTTAATATTCGTCTATGAGAGTTAATTATACTGCTTAATTGTACGGCTCAAGACGCGCCGGTCAGGGCCTTGCTCCTGTCCGTCAATTAAAGTATCCGTTTTTTTTCTTTAACAGTTTATTGTCTTCCTGGGGAAGTGATGAGTTAAATCCGAGGGCATGAGCTGACGGATACAATTAGTATCAATAATCCCTTTGTTTTGTTTAAGAAGTAAAGTATTCTTACCAAGTATTCTTATTCATAAAGCCGGTTTTCATTTCGGCAAGTGTGCCCAAGAGCTCCACAATATTATTCCATCCTCCCTATTCCAGCCCATAGGACTAGCAGAAAGTCGGCACACTATCACCTATTTCTCATTGAAATGCCAAAAATCTGTACGCAACGATTTCGTTCCACGTTCATGATGCGAAGTGCATAGGAATGGAATACTTTGCCACCTTCTCTGTTTCCTTAGAACTACAATCTTGGAATTTTCAAGCCTAGAGTGAATCTTCTAGATCAACGAGCTCCGTCGTTAACATCAAGCAAGTTGGTGCTTAATCGTACGTAGATCTATAAAATGTAAAAAGATACTACGATACTACTTCGCGCAAATATAATTGACTGGAACAATTAAGCCATAATACAAAATGGAAATTTCTATCATCCTTTGACATAACATTGAGAGGCTTAGCGAAGGAATCTCCCGAAAAATCTGTTGGTGTTCGTATTTTCTAGAACGTGTCGCGTGCAAGCAATTCAATTTTTAGTTTAGAAAAATAGGGCGATTGCACAAAACTTAAAACTGGTCAAACATTGGCTCACATCCAGCTTTGCAACACCGATCCTATTAAATTGTAGTCTCCTCGCTACTAAAAACAGTTGGAGACGAACGTAAAATATGTTAGATTAGGTGTTTTGCTTCTTTGTGAGTCACTTTGCTAAATCTGTCTGGAAGTGTGATTTATAATCCCGACTTAACGCTTATTACATCTGCTGCTAACTAAGAACGTTGACGTTACGTACGGTTTATTAAAAATGTTTGAGATGATTCTTTAGAAGAGGCTAAAGTTGTTTTCTCCGAGATTTATGACAGTTAGTTTAGTATCTTGAGTCATGCGACTAAAGTAACATCACGTAATCGGGACGCAGTTCTCGCACTCATAGGAATTTCGACTGCGATAATAATCTAACTACTTCCTTTCCTATATTAACCGTAGAATGCCAGTTTCTGCTTGGTATAATTCAGATATCATCGTTATCCTTGTGTTTCATTACCCTACTATTGTCTATCTCTTTGACTATGCTATTCTGCCTCAATCCTAATCTAACCTAGTTTAGGCTAAGACCACGATTTTTTTTCGCTGATCTTTCTAGCTACAGTCTAGGGATTCATGATAATGACCTACAACTGAATGTCTACTCTCTATACCTCTTTGATAATACTTTCCTTAATTAGTTTTGTGTACATCTTTGTCTCATCTTTACTTCATCTGTCACCGCTAATACTATTTATGTTTTGCCCTGCTCTATTTTTGTTTCATTGCCGCGGCCTATTTTTTTTCTTAACCGGACTTCTGTATTAGTTACCTCCGTGCTCAAATACACATATTATTATAAGACGTGTTTTCCCGTAGTTTCATCTGCTATCTAAGCTTCAAGAGCTATCCTGTCGACTGTAGATTTGCATTTTTCTTGTTTTCTGGTATGAATTAGGCTTTTTTATCTGGGTTGCACCACCACAGTTTTTTATCTATATGTGTATTGTGTATTATAAATAGTCGCTAGCCTCGAACGGTGAAAGAAAACAACGTCAAAAATAGGGGAAACCTGCATGTCTGAAAGTTCTTATTATTTTAGAAGGTTTGCTAACCCGCTAAGCAATTGGCCAACAATAGGAAAAGGATGGACATTTTCCTTACAATGCGACAGTCAGATAAGCTGACAAATCTTATATATCTGTATGTACACTCGATTTTTATATTGAGTCCGAGCCTAGCCAAATTTTGTCTTCTGTAATAGTAAAATAAAATATATCTTTCGTCTGATTTACGCGGATTGCTTTAACGTGATACATAAGTAGAATGTAGATTATCTAAACGTATGCATAAAATAAGTTTTTTATCATTACGTCGTTTGTAATTTCCAGAAGCTGTTTTGCTACGCGTGATTTGAATCTGACATAGGCATGTTGTGACTCAAAGCCGGCTTTTGCGAGTATTTTAAAAAAATACTCATTTAACTACAGCATCATGTGCGAGATTCAGGAGCGAGATTGCGTACGTATAAGGTAGATACCGTTTTATCGCAACCCTAATTACGAGTACTAAAAAAACGGAATGTTTTATAGTCGCAGTCAATCGTTTGAGACGGATCCGAGTGAGTCAGATGTAATCGATACAATAATTGCGGAGCGTGTATCGAGTGAGACAATGACGTTGGAATCGGAGGACTGGAAGATCGTATCGTAATCGAGTACGCAGTTACACGCGTTTAAGTAATTGCGGGAACGGGCATTGTTAACCGGCCGACGCAAATTGGGCATTAGCGATAATTTATTGTGTTTAAAATAAAGTCGCATTGTCGTTGCGACTGCTTGAATATGTATCGAGTGGGCTCGGTCTGTGATGGTCGCTAATGATAGCAATTGTTCTCCATCATTGGGCACAGGTGCGTATCTACTCCGCAGGTACTATGTATGTGTGTAGCTCACTGGGCAAAAGTTCTACCTATTATTATATGTTCAGTGGTTCTACTATAGATTTAATTGGAATACTTAAGATTTACAAAAGTTTTTTTATATTTTATTTTAATCTAACACGTGTAATCAGTTCAAGTTGCATATTTTTTTGAAAATGTGTACGTACCTATATCCGTTTATTCCCAGTAGTACAATTGGCAGTTCGGTTGATTGAACTACTGAGACTTTTAATTCCCAGTAGTTCAATTAATGGCGGCTGATTGTACTGTTGAAACATCTACATTCTACAAGTTCAGGTCATCACAGTTAATGTAGCATAGTTAAGCACCTAAATATACAGGGTTGAAAATTTGTACATACTTACCTACGAGTATATCAGGTCATTACAGTTAATGTAGCTCCTACATATACAGGGTTATTTAATATCAATTAGCATTTTAATTCATCTTCATCATCTCAGCTACAAGAAGTCCACTGTTGGACATATACTTCCCCATGGATTTCCAAAAAGACTAGTTGCAAGTTGCGTGCATCTAGCGTTTTTTTGCCACTTGTGTTAGACACGAGTGTTGATGAGCATTTTAATTAAACGCCTCTTAAGGATTGCTTCTGTACACCATGCACTTTAACGAATAATTTAATGTTGTTAAAGCTTTTATGAATTTGCAAAATATTACCTG
This sequence comes from Lycia hirtaria, assembly GCA_947563715.1. NCBI lineage: Eukaryota > Metazoa > Arthropoda > Insecta > Lepidoptera > Geometridae > Lycia > Lycia hirtaria. The sequence goes on from OX387380.1 coordinate 3,538,463, forward strand.
TTCCATATAAAAAGTTGATTGACACATGGTAAATTAATGTAACCACTGATGATGTATACGAATTTGTAAATGTTGTTCCACCAGTTCTTCGTTACAGTACGTACAATAGGTACAAATCCAGCCCCTAAAGATATCTAATTAAAAGAAATCCGTGTAATTTTTGGAGCATGCCTGACTACTAAAGTAAGTTGTAAGTTGTAACAATATCGCAAAAAACGTACGTAAGTACGTAAGTACATGTAACTGAATGGAAGAATCAACTGAAGATATTTTTATCGATGAAGTAAGTATATTATGTGATATTCCCGATTATATGACAAGGGCGAAATTTTGTATACCAAGATAATTGTGTATTTGATATTTAATTACATATACTTATGTGAAGTAATCACTAATTATTATTTCGTGTTACGGTAATTATTAGAAGCACAAAATTACGTTGCTCAAACCTACAAATTTGCTGAATGTTACTTTCAAACACACTTATTACGAAATATCAAACTTTCATGTTTTAACATTTTCTAGCCATTATTGGCTAATAAGCGTAGCTAATGTAGCATTTTTACATCGCTTAATACCTGCGATTATTAGCCGTCTTCTCTGTTTCCTAGAGCTATCATCATCATCACCTCAGCCATAAGAAATCCATTACTGGCAAAGGCCTTCCAAATGGATTTCCAAAAAGACCGGTTGGAAGCGGCCTGCATCCAGCGTTTTCCTGCCACTTGTATGATATCTTCTGTCCATCTTGTGGCTGGTCTTCCTACGCTGCGCTTGCAGATTCGTGGTCTCCATTCGAGAACTTTTCGGCCCCATCGGTCATCAGTTCTATGTATGTGCTATGTGCCCTGCCTACTGACACTTCAACTTGCCAATCTGCTGTGCTATGCTACGGATCTCTTCGTTTCTGATACGACCTCGCAGAGAGACCCTGATCATAGCTAATTTCTTAGCCTTTTCCATAGCTAATTGAGTGATTTTGAGCTTCCTTAAATGGTCCATAGTAAGTGACCACGTTTCAGTGCCATACGTTATCACTGGTAACACACACTGGTCCTACTTTCGACTCGAGGGATTATATTGGACGAGAAGACGCTTTTGAGTTTTCTGAACGCTGCCCAGCCAAGTTGGATTCAATGATTGACCTCTCTCGCAAAGTTGGACCTGCCTAGTCGGACTGTTTATTCTAGGTAGACGTACCTATTGGTTGACAACTTCGAGGGTGGAGTTCCCATAGTTATTGGGGTGGGTACAACATGGACGTTCAACATAACCTTCATTTTGTCCATGTTCATCTTGAGGCCCACCCGTTGAGAAACTCTATTAAAACCTTCGATCATCGTGCTGAGGTCTTCCATCGACTCTACCATGACTACTATATCGTCGGCGAACCGAAAGTGAGTGATGTATTCGCCGTTAATATTGATGTCGAGCCCTTTCCATTCCAGAAGCTTGTAGGCATCTTCCAAACCGGGCGGCGTGAACAGTTTCGGTTTCCTGAGAGCTATATAATCTTTGAATTTTGAAGGCTAGAGTGAATAGATATTTTATATATTGAGTAAAGTTGGTGGTCAGCCGTAGATCTATCAATTGTGAAAAAAAAACAAATACCTTGAAAACAAAACCTTACTTTTTGTAGAGCTCTTATTGTATAATGTATTTATATATAACCATTTTGTTGATTCAGAAACACCGCTAGTCAGCCGGCATGACAAGTTAAGTGACTACGTAAAAGTTCACATAAAACGTGCGGCAGTAAGTAAAGACGGCGAGGAGATCCGCGCTTGCAGATATCGCTGATAGCACAGCAGGTAGCTGCTTTGAAAATCCGCGTACGGGCTTATCTTGACTTACACGATTTTGTTGCCCGATCGTGGTTTATTTCTTTACGACTCTATTTTTGAGTATGAGAATTTATTAAAATGAAAGACGGCTTCTGTTTTAGCGATGCAAAGATTGTCTAGGCGCAGATGGAAATTCTGTCCCGGAAAGGCTAGTTGGTCCATTTGTCTGCGGTGACGTGAGACGGTGCGCGGACGCCTCAAAGACACGTGCTTGCCCTCTGTGATATCGGGCGGCTGTTCAAAGCGAACTCCCGCGCTATCATACATCTGGGAGCATCCAAAGAGGTGTAATAGCTTTATGTGCCCTCCTAAAGGAGCCGACGCTTTTGACGCGACGCGTCACGTCTAGGACGCGCGTTTTTGACAGTATCAGCTCGGCTTACAAGGATGTACTTGGTTTAGTAATCAAATGGGTGCTGTTTTATGTATTTTCAGAAATGTTAAATGGAACGACTGATTATGATATTACTTATAAATGTTCTTATTGAAGGCACTATTTATTTTTCACATCACAAGCTCGGAAAGATTCTGTTTGTCATTAGAAATCTGAGTGGAAAAGTGCATTTTGTCCGCTAGCGTGGAAAGAGTTTTTAAAATTCAAACCTTTCTATTCCATACTTTTCTATACCGCAAGTCCACTGAAAATGCATTAAATACTTATTTCATGTCAGTGCGCCAACCTCATTTCTTTGAATAATCGCACTGACCAGCCACAGGTGGCAGCACTGGACTAGCGTTTTCCTCGCTGTAGTGAGGTGAAAAATTTTGTGTTTCACTCGACAGCAAAGTTATTTTGCATCTCGTACTTTTGAAACCCTCGCTACGCTCAGGATTCAATACAAGTACTCGCCCCAAAAACCAACTTTGCAGCCTTGCATAACAAATAACTATTTCTACCAGCAATGATTATTAAGCAATATTTCTTGATTTAGACCTTTTTTATTAATACTTGTATATACTTTTCAGCAATAGGCTTGCGCTTGACCTCCAACACACTAACGTTTAGTGTCGTTGCGGTTCACACAACGGTTGAGAGCTTTTTCTATTAATTCACTCGCGGTTTCCAATATTATATTTGATTGATTTATTGATTTTGACAAAATTTCTATGGGATACAGCATACATCTACAGTATAGGTACCTATATTTTCAAATATAGGTTTATCAGGGTTCTATATCTCAAAAATAAAAAATAAAAATCCAGCAAAAAAATAAAACAATTTTTAGAATCGGTCATTAATAACGGGGTTAATTATGAGGTAATGTACATATAGGGCCTTACCGAAAAACGTTACTTAACTTTAACCATCGTCTTAAATTCTGTTTTCTTTCCGCAAGTGTCATTACGTTTAAGCGAGATGTTGAAAAAATATGCTAAGCAATGCTTAAAGTTAAGTAACGTTTTCCGGTAAGGCCGATAAAAATTGAACCGAATTTAGAACCTCATTATTTAAAGTCGGTTAAAAATAGACATAAATTTTTTTCAACTTCAACTCCAAATTTTGGTTTTTATAGCTTATAAATACGAAGGTGTTTCATTTCATGATTCCACCAATATCATGTAAAATAGACCATCAAAGGCTGAGAGCCAGACCTATGCGCTATTGATCGGTGACTGGACTGCAATGTTTCTGTTTCTTCAATTTGCTTGCTCGGTACCACAGAAACGACCTTCTAAAATAATAGTTTGACAATATTTATAGACATTATTCTTATTCTTTCTTAGTATTATTAAAAAAATACAGGGACCTTGATAAGGGCGTCGCCAAGGGGGGGGGGGCAGAGGGGGCAGCTACCCCCCCTAGAGATTTATAAAATGTAGCCAACTGCAAAGCAACCAAAATCCTAAGGCCATGCAATTGTACCTGTACCTACAAATTCATATTTTTCTCATCCTCCATAATATTAACTTGCCCCCCTCTGGGCCATGGGCTGGCGACGCCCTTGGTCCTTGCCACTTATCACTCTTTTCCTTTACCTACTACATAGATATGCTCTCTGTACCACGGGCAATATTTCAACATTCGACGGGATAAAAACCGCACAAAGGTTTTATTACCTATAGTAAAGAAAGAAAGGCACTCGTAAGCGTTTAAAAAAAAAAAGTTTTATTTTCGAGATATTTATAGATCCAATTTGTTCGGCTTACTGTTTTTTTCTTTTGTAATATCTAAGGCTTATTTTTCATCTAGGCGATTGATCAGCTTTTTCATACTCGTATCATCAATAATTCACAGAAAAATATTAAATTGGGCTCCTCCTATTTATTGAGAATCTCCTCCGCCCATCTTCATTAGTAACTTTATTTAGTTACTTATAAAATTTTAGATATAAAGGATTTTTTATAATCATTGGCATTTAACACATAAAAATATATATATTTAAACTAGCTGCACCCCGCGGTGTTATCCGCTGTTTTACATAATATATTCAATGAGATATTATTTTCGGGAAAAAGTAGCCTATGTATTAGAAAAAAACCGGACAAGTGCGAGTCAGACTCGGCCGCCGAGGGTTCCGTACAAACTAGTAGATAAAAGGGGGAAATGATATATTTTTTTAAATTTTCCTTTATAAACCGAAAAATATACATCGTAAAAATATTTAAAAACCTGTTTTAGCTTATGCTAATGAAGCTCTTTCATATGATACCCCACATTATACGGTTAATTCACTTTAAAATTAAATTTAAACCCTCATTCCTTGCATACACACACTATTTTTTGTGATTAAATAAAAAATTAACAATTTTCGTTTTTTTTCCTATATGTGTAATATAATACAATGCTTCTTGCCAAATTTCATAGTTCTAGGTCAACGGAAAGTACCCCATAGGTTTTGATTCCCTTGTAGAGTGTCGAAATGTGTATATTTTACGGCATATTCGGCTGTAATTTTTTTTTACGAAACTGAGAAATTTGATTTTTGTTTCTGCAGCAAGAGACTATGCATCTGCGTATATGGTTTCAACACGATACCTTCACGCGTTCCCGAGCCACAGGTCTTGACACCCGGACGGACGGACAGACAGACGGACAACAAAGTGATCCTATAAGGGTTCCGTTTTTTTCCTTTGAGGTACGGAACCCTAAAAATTAAAGACAGACAACAGTGGAGGCTTTGTAGTAAGTTCTCGTTGGTACTTCCATGGAAGTTTGCAATATATTTAACCTGTAGCAATTAACAATTAACAATGAACAGTACCAGAACTATGGGTTCTAGGAGTTAGTATGTCCACCCAAGCACTTATTTCCTTTTTAAATCATATAAGTACATTAACTTTTATCAATTTTAGAGAAGTTCAAATGACTATAGTTACTTTAATAACATAATAAGTACTTAATAACGTATAATACGTGTCCGTCCGGGTGTCAAGACCTTTATCTCGGGAACGCGTGAAGGTATCGTGTTGAAATTAAAACCATATACGCAGATCCATAGTATCTTGCTGCAGAAATAAAATTAAAATTTTTCAGGTTTCGTAAAAAAAATTACAGCCGAATATGTCGTAAAAAACGCACATTTCGACACTCACAAGGGAATCAAAACCTATGGGGTACTTTCTGTTGACCTAGAACGGTGAAAATTGGCAAGAAGCATTGTGTTAGAGTACACATATAGGAAAAAATCCGAAAACTGGACATATTTAATTTAATCACAAAAAATAGTGTCTTTACGCAAGAAACGAGGGTCCAAATTTTAAAGTTCTTTAACCGTATCATGTGGAATATCATATGAAAGAGCTTAATTAGCATAACTTAAAACAGGTTTTTAAATATTTTTACGATGTATATTTTTCGGTATAAGAAGGAAAATATAAAAAAAACATATGATGTCCCCTTTTTATCTACTAGTTTGTACGGAACCCTCGGTGGGCGAGTCTGACTCGCAGTTGTCCGGTTTTTTGATGATAATCAAGACTGCTCCAATATTATTTACTGGTGAACCATAATAACTGTTCGTTGCATTAAAAAAAAATGACATAAATTGGATAATAAACTTGTCAAATTATTTGCTTTTTTTCACCAACGAACGAGATATGTTATTCGGTGTCACCAGTTGTTATGTATTAATGGTTTATTATTTTTATATACACTAAGAACTCATACCTACCTATCATGAAACTGCTAGAATTTTGAGTGATAGTACCTGACTAGTATCTGCCTACCTGTAGATTTTTACTTGACTGAAGCCTGGCCAAGTAACATAACTATTTTTTTTAATTTCATTTTTAGCTCCACAGAGATCAGGGTCCGTGAACCTTTGTTACAATTACAAACTATTGTTAGCTTTACTGTTACTTATCATTATGGGAAGATTATTTTATTTTAATTACTATGTTGCGTTTAAGTATATCACGAGCAAGCCAGCGAACCGCAAGCAGCATCCGATCACGAGTATGATGTAAATGCCAGCCATCGCCCTCCTCAACCATATTATATTAGGGAAGAGGGCGACCCGCCGAACGACGCCGCTGCAAAAAGGAGCCTTCAAATGCTCAAGGTGTGCACACAATCCTTATTCCTAAATACTGAATTACTAATAACTATATTTATAAATATTTATTATAAATTAGTAAATTGTTCAAATAAAATTGGACGTCTTAACATTTCGTATCGACCGAAAGTGATCGATAAGTTGATTCATATAGACAGTATGGACACAGTTAGGTTGGTACTGAGTGAGTTACTGGCGATTAACATATTAAGTTATATTTGTTGATTTTTATCTGTTTTTACAAATAGTAAACTGATTAATTAGTTTTTTTTATCACATATTCTTCATTATATTATATACTAGTAAACTGATACTTTGAAATAATTTGAATTTAGTTGCGTGATTTGGAGCTTCCTATTAAATCATATGTTGCGTGATTACTTTTCAGAGCCGTATGCCATTACTGATAACACGCACTGATTTTAATCTTTCAATTTGAAGCATTTGAGGTATATTGGAGGAAAATACGCTTAACGAGTTTCCCGAACGCTGCCCAGCCGAGTTGGATTCGATTATTGATTTTAAATATTATCCCATTGTTAATACATATTTCTAATAATTATTATGTTATAAGGTACACACCTTATCTCACTTACAATAAAATATTTTGGCTCAAAAAATATCATTCCACGAAAAACGTATTCATGCAATAATACTAACACAGTAAAATAAGTGTAGCGATATTACCCACTACATTTTTATCAACTTTTATTTAGTAGGTAGTTTATAAGCAACTCCAATCATATAAACTTATTGTTCAGGAGCATGCGATAGGTGTCAGTCAAATATATAATCTTTTTTAACTATAAATATTTTAATATAAATAATTGACAACACTATATGCATAGGTAAAACTTAATAAAGCCATTAGCTATAGGTACATTATTGTTCGCGAGCCATTGTTTATGAAGAGTGAATATGATATCGTTGGTTGCGCAGACGCAGCCGATTACGTCCGTCCGGTTGAGATAACGGGGTGCCGGAACGCTGATCCGAAATATTACGAGCGCCCAGTCCAGCTGACCGCATGAAATAACTTCGTGAACTCATAACTAGCTTACATTGTGCGTGTGGTATCGAATATATTGTTACATACTTTTTTAAAACAATAAGCGCCTAAAGTTTTATTGTTATTATCAACCGACTTCAAAAAAGGAGGAGGCTCTCAATTCGACTGTATTTTTTTAAAGTTTTCTTTAATGTTTGTTACCTCATAACTTTCGACTGGGTGAACCGATATTGATGATTATTTTTTATTTTAAAGCTGGTACTTCCCGTGTGGTCCCATTTCAATTTGATCCAGTTCTGACAATGGCATCCATGAGAAGTCGGTTGCTTCAGTTTTTTAAACTATAATTATTTTTTATATAGCCCTTACATTTGCCCACCAGCTCGTCTGATAGAAAACGAAGCTGTGGCCGAAGATAAATCATATGATGAACATATTCGTTCTTCGACTTCAAACAATAGGTAAGCTCCCAAAGAATGATTCGTATAACAATTTTGTCATACATGATACTTGGTGAGAAGGTGCCTGCATAATACTCACATGTTCTGCGAGAATTTTGACTAGATATCTCTCCTACGGTTCTAAATATTCTAATGATAGCACAACTGAAAGACAAAGGAAGCTTAGTAATAAATAATAACTCCTAACATTTTGGGTATGGATCCCTATATGCAAATCTGATTTGTTTAACGACAACTTACAGTAGCTTTAACGGGAACCTAAAATTACATTTATGTACGGAACACATTTTATAAATATGGAAGTTTTACTCAAGTAAATAAAATTCGCTCAGTTACTCAATTAATTTGAGTGAAATTTGGAACAGAAATAAGTTACATTTTGAAAGTATCCTGGAAAACCCAGGCTACTGTTAAAGTAAAACAAAGAAAATTTGAAAGGGAGGTAAAACCAACTAAGCATTATCTTATCATTGAGGTGAAGTAAACAATAATTATGTTGTTGTATTAAAAACGACGCTAACAATAAATAGGCCTATCGATTTTAATTTTTCCTTGGATTCGTTTTGTACCTATATTATACGTTATTACTTATTATGTTATTAAAGTAACTATAGTCATTTGAACTTCTCTATAATTGATAAAAGTTACTGTACTTATATGATTTAAAAAGGAAATAAGTGCTTGGGTGGGTATACTAACTCCTAGAACCCTTAGTGCTGGTACTTTTCGGATGGAATCAATTTTATGCCAAGTAGTTAATTGCTACAGGTTAATTTTATTGCAAACTTCCATTGAAGTACCAACGAGAACTTACTACAAAGCGTCCACTGTTGTCTGTCTTTCATTTTTAGGGTTCCGTACCTCAAAGGAAAAAAAACGGAACCCGTATAGGATCACTTTGTGGTCCGTCTGTCTGTCCGTCCGTCCGGGTGTCAAGACCTGTGGCTCGGGAACGCGTGAAGGTATCGTGTTGAAATTAAAACCATATACTTACGCATATCCATAGTCTCTTGCTGCAGAAACAAAAATCAAATTTCTCAGTTTTTGGTAAAAAAATGTTACAGCCGAATATGTCATAAAAAATACACATTTCGACTCTCACAAGCGAATCAAAACCTATCGGTACTTTCCGTTCACCTAGAACTTTAAAATTCGGCAAAAAGAATTGTGTTAGAGTAGTTAGAAAAATAGGAAAAAATCCGAAAATTTTACATTTTTAATTTAATCACAAAAAATGTGTCTTTATGCAAGGAATGAGGGTCCAAATTTTAGTTCTTTAACCGTATTATGTGCTCGTGTTAGCGACCCCGAACGGAATGAAAAACTTTTTTTTTTAAGATATAGGTATCGTTTAAACCACTTACGTTTAGTTTCCGTCACGTAAAAAGTGACGGGAACTGTAAAATATAGTTAGTCCTTTTCATACTCTGACAGTCTTAAACTATACCTACTACTTAAAGTTAAAAAGTTTATGACATTCCATTTTTTTTTTTGAAATTCAAACCAATTAAATTAGTTCAGTTTTGGTACGCAACTAGCCCTTGTGTTAATAGCTATTTTAGATAGTGTGTATATAACTTATTGTTTATAAATAAGCTTAGCTATTCTTACTCGTTGTCTTACTCCTAGGTTTCTATGTGTGCATACCAACCTTTACATAAGTACATATATTGCAACTGAGCAAGTTTGTATGATTTGTAGGCGGACTTGTTTTCAGCTTCTAAGTTACATATACTAATACTTAGTAACACTAGCTACTTAGTAATATAAGTATATATTGGTGCGATGTAAAACAAAACTTTGTGTTTTCTATTGTTATACTTCGCATTTTGAACTTTGTTTTACCTTCACATAAGATTTTCTTTCTGTACAACTAATAGGTACCTACGAGGATGTTATTAAACTATCAAAATTATTATAAAAATGAATACAAAAAGTAAGGAAAAATAAAGCCACAATAGAATTGCACGCTTCTCGTCCGACGTATCCGGTGGATTCAAAGTTGTCAAACAAGTTGAACTTATTCACGACTAAGTTCGCCGTCCGGTTTGTGATAATAGATATATATAATATAGAGTAGGTAGGTAAGTATAGTTGATGTGGTGATATCGTACCTAGTAGATGCTCACCATGCGAGGTGGGTGTGAAGTAGAGCGCGAACAGGTCGTCCACGGAGGCCGTACTGTTTCCGGCGGTGGTTGCGGTGATGGTCGCGGTCGCGGTCGCGGTGGTCGGGTGCGCGTACGGCTGCGGCTGCGCATGCGGCGGCGGAGGCCCGCCATAGTGCAGCCCGCTCGGGCCCGCCTCCACCAGCAGCTGCATCTGCGAGATGTCCACGAACTCGTCGCCGTCGCCGCGGCCGCCCAGCTCCTCGTCCTCCGGCCGACGCATCGCGATCACAGAGAGCATCGCACGAGCGCATCCCCGCACTCTTCGCTCTACACCGCACGCACACGCACCGGCCTCGGCGCGTACGCCGCACTACACACTACTATCGCTCACTTCACTCACTCACTTATCCTAACTTAAGTCCTAGCCAATTGACTCGATCACAGAACATTACGTATCATAGGAAACTAGTATTATGCGGCGCGAGAATCACAAGCGGGGCTACGAGCGTCTACTGATAAATGAACACAGATTTCGCACGCGATGAGAGTCGGCGCGCGGAGTACGCCACATCCTCGACTGAGGCGCGCTCGCAGCTGTGGCGGCGTGAAGGCGTGCAGCGCCGCCCCCGTGAGCGGCGCGGTGCGGTCGTCGTCCGCGCGCGCCCTATCAATGGACGCTGCCACCCGGTCGAGGTCGGCGTTCATTCACGACGGCCGCGTTAATGGCGTTGGGACCAGCCGCCTTCGCTAGTCGCCGCCGGCGGCGTCGCCCACGTGCGCGAGAAAATGGCGCGGCGTCGCGACGGCGAGGGAAGCGCGCGAAAAGCGCGGGGAGCACGAGCGTTGTGATGCCGGCGTTGTGCGGGCGGCGCGCGAGCTGAGCGCGCGGGCGTCCGGCGTGGGCGTGGAGGCTCGTCGTGCAGAGCGCGTCACGCGCTGCGCTGCGCGCCGCGGCCGGCCCGGGCCCGCGCCGGCCCGCCGCATCTCACCACTTTCTCCGGCGTGACTCACCGGCCGGATCGGTGCGCTGAGCGCTCGGCTGCGTGCGCCAGTGACGCCCGCCGAAGACTGTTTTGGTCATGCCACAATTAGCCGGGTGGCACGCGCACCCATGACGTCGACACCGTCCGAATAGTTCCAACGTTACGTAGGTCGGATAAATCATTGGCTTCCTCTAAAAATACTATCTGGTCATAGTTTTAGCTACGTAATGATGGCTAAGATCATTACCCCATGTTCTAAATCTGAATGCCAGGTAAATTCGATAAACATTTTTAAATTTGATGATTTAATGATGTACTCATTTCTCAATTTGTCACCAGTAGAAAAAAAAATAGATAGGTATTAAAAAGTAGATAGGTCCCTATATCTGCTGCTACCTACACTAGTTGCACATTTTTAGGGTTCAGTACCTCAAAATGAAAAAAAAACGGAACCCTTATACGATCACTTTGTTGTCCGTCTGTCTGTCTGTTTGTCTGTCTGTCCGTCTGTCCGGGTGTCAAGACCTTTATCTCGGGAACGCGTGAAGGTGTCGAGTTGAAATTAAAACCATATACGCAGATCCATAGTCTCTTGCTGCAGAAAGAAAAATAAAATTTATCAGTTTTCGTAAAAAAAGTTACAGCTGAATATGTCGTAAAAAAAACGCACATTTCGACACTCGCAAGGGAATCAAAACTTATGGGGTACTTCCCGTTGACCTAGAACTATGAAATTTGCAAGAAGCATTGTGTTAGAGTATAGGAAAAAATCCGAACTGTACATTTTTTATTTAGTCATAAAAAATAGTGTCTTTATGCAAGTAATGAGGGTCCAAATTTTAAAGTGAAATAACCGTATCATGTGGGGTATCATATGAAAGAGCTTCATTAGCATAAGCCAAAACAGGATTTTAAATATTTTTACGATGTATAATTTTCGCTTTATGAAGGAAAATATTAAAAAAAAATATGATCTCCCCCTGTTATTTAATTTGCACGGAACCCTCGGTGGGCGAGTCTGACTCGCACTTGTCCGGTTTTTTACTAATCACTTCTCCTTTTACTCTTGTAAAACACACTTGTGTACTTGTGTTGTACAGTTTCTTATCATATTTAGTTCAACATAATCATTATTGAACACATGGTTATCATCATCATCATCATCATCTCAGCCATAAGAAGTTCACTGCTGGACATGGCCTCTCCCATGGATTTCCACCGACCGATTAGAGGCGGCTTCCAGCGACACGTTCAAGTATCAAATTAGAATTCAAATGAAAAATACAATAATGAGCTGTTTTTCCCAAGTAGGTAGATGGTGCTTATCAAGAAGTGTTTTGTAATCATTTTTAGGAATATCATAAGCATTTTGGAAATACCCGTTTTAAGAGGAACAGCAAGACGAAATTGATTTCAACGCCTTATAATATTTTCTTACAAGTTGAATGTATGTAGGTAGAAAAATGGAATTTGAAAATGAAAGGACTCCTACATTCTGATATAATATTGAGATCATAACTAATTGTCCGTCTTCAAAGCTGTTTTCTTCTGTGAAATATCTAAATAATTATGTTTCTTCCCCTCTAACTGTTAGGTATATCTATTATAAGCTAACCAATTAAATCAATTCAAATCAAAAATATTTATTGCAACTGAGAGATACATATGGTGTAAAGCCAATATAAATATTTGTTTTCTTTTTTCTCTTTGTTACAGACCCCGATATCTATTTCTATTGTCATCATGTCTCCATTCCAAGGTTGCTTCAGGGTGGTTCCACGGTTGAAAAGATCCTTTTAGCGATAAGGTCGCCTGTTATTTCACTAGTATGTAAGCCCTTTCTCACTATGTAATTTATGTTTTACTGTAAGGTGTAAACAATAAAGAGTTTATATATATCTATCTAAATAGTTATGTTGGAAAACAAAACAAAACAAAAGCAATGTTTGGTAAGTAGGTACCAAACATTATATAAAAAAAAAAATGGTACCTACCAGTCATCCCTGACATCCAGCAAACGAAATTAGATTGCCGCACGCCGGGAAAATAAGGAAAGGTCAAGAGTCACGACGCTCCGGCGTTGCTATGACAACCACCTGTTGATCGCCCAGAGAAAAGGCCTACATCTAAATATCAAAGTGCACGTGGTGTGGGCGACCTTACACATATAGTGGGTAGGTTGTAACACGTTGTTGTTCTACATTTCGACTCAAGCGTAATAAATTAGATGAGGGAGGAATTTCCAAAACTACTGTCTAAAACTACAAATAATGAAGTCCCTTTGAATTTAAAAGAAAAATAATGTCAAATAGGCGTTGAAACGCGACAGATTGACGACTGAGTGCACTTTATAGTAGTTTATAAAGTTCAGCACTCAGTCGTCAATCTGTCGATCGCTCTATAAACGCGCTGCTTAGATAATGATGGGTAGCCATTATGAGCTAGATTGAGAGTGAAATACCGTAAGTAGGGTATTTAGGGTACGGCTAGCAATCGGAACTTTACTTGGTTAGGAATTAAGGTTATTTCTTTTGATACGAGATTTTTATAGAAATTGATATTGCATAAACGTGTAAGGTAAAAAAAGGTTAAAATACACACATTAACAAGTTTTTACATAGGTCTTTACAATATAGTAAAAAAATCGGCCAAGTGCGAGTCGGACTTGCGCACGAAGGGTTCCGTACTATCATCTATAATAGAAAATCTCGTTTGTTGTAGGTATACTAATTTTTTGTCTGTTTTAGTTGTTATATAAATCCATGAGAGTTTATTCTTACTTTTCGGGTAGTTTTGATAAAATCTGTTGCTCAATTCGAAATTGTATCCATAAAGGGCTATGATAACTAAATAGTGCAAAGTACGTGCCAGCATTTAAGTCAATATTGCTAAATACGTTATCTATTTGAGTATAACCCGTTGTTTAGTTCTGTTTATAAAATAACGAGAAATCAACGAAATTCCAAGTAGTAAATTGCAAACTTATAGGTAGGTTTTCGATACATATCCGGGCAGCATAACGACGCTCGCGCGAATACGCGCGGTTATGCCTCGCTCCGTGATGTTACCTCCCCCGCTACCCACGCGGCCGTTGCTTAGCAACCGCCTCGCGCTCGCGCCACCACGACACCGCGGCGCGGCGCTCGCACCGCGTTTAGATGCACGGATTATTTTCATTTTGTGAGTTTTTATGTATTAGATTAGGTATTTATTTTTATAGTTAATATATTTCTAAATATTTACTTACAAATATTCAAGTTTCTACCTGTTAATTAAGATCGAGTAAAAATTGCTTAAAAATTACGTTTGTTGTATGGGAGCCCCCCTTTAATATTTACTTTATTGTTATTTAATTATTTATTTTGAAAGGTAATATACAAGTAAATATTCTGTGAAAATTTGAAGCGTCTACCAGTTACCGTTTTTAATATTGAGCAAAAAAAAATACGAAAAAACACGTTTATTGTATGGGGTAATTTAATTTTTTAATATATTTTTTTTTTAATAATTTTTTAATTTTCCTTAATTTTTTTTTTAAATTTTTAGTATTTGTTGTTATAGCGGCAACGGAAATACATCATTTGTGAAAATTTCAGCTTTCTAGCTATCATGGTTTATGAGATACAGCCTGGAGACAGACAGACAGACAGACAGACAGCGAAGTCTTAGTAATAGGGTTGTACTGTTTTTAGGGTCCCTTTGGGTACGGAACCCTAAAAACAGTAATATTGCCTAAAAACTACATAAAAACTGGCATAAAACCAGTGCCTTTTTACCTGAATACACAAAAAGGAGGGCTAATAGTTTAATATTTTATGTGTTCCTCTAATGTTTCTAACTACAGATTCGATTTTGACAAAATAACTGTCTATCAACGTGACTTTCCAGTTTACTTAAGAATCTGTCATACGCTATATGCGTCACGGATAATTATAGTTTAATAAACTGAAGCAACCGACCCATGGATGCCATTGTCAGAACCAAAATGAAATGGGACCAGACGGGAAGCACCAGGTTTAAAAAAAACCGGACAAGTGCGAGTCAGACTCGCCCACCGAGGGTTCCGTACAAACTAAATAAAAGGGCGAAATCATATATATTTTTTATATTTTCCGTCATAAGCCGAAAAATATACATCGTAAAAATATTTA
The DNA here is from genome assembly GCA_947563715.1 of Lycia hirtaria. Classification (NCBI taxonomy): domain Eukaryota; kingdom Metazoa; phylum Arthropoda; class Insecta; order Lepidoptera; family Geometridae; genus Lycia; species Lycia hirtaria. Next base: position 3,553,518 of record OX387380.1, read on the forward strand.
ACACATTCCTTGCTCACCACTCGGATCCGAGTGAAACGGGGCTATAGTAGCGGCGCCTCCCACTCGAATCCGAGCGAGTGTTCCGTTCATTTTGTAGTAGTCAGTAAACCGCCGGCGTTTGCGCGGCCACTCGGTACTTACTTAATCAAAATTCTCCTAAAAAGTTTTGGTTCCCAGCTGAAGTGAGGGGTCTGCGGGGGGCGAAGAATGTGTTAAAAACCTGTTTAATCTTATGCTAATGAGGCTTTCATATGATACCCCACATGATACGGTTAATTCACTTTAAAATTTGGGCCCTCATTCCTTGCATAAAGACACTATTTTTTGTGATTAAATTAAAAATGACCAGTTTTCGGATTTTTTCCTATATGTGTGTACTCTAACACAATGCTTCTTGCCAAATTTCAGAGTTCTAGGTCAACGGGAAGTACCCCCATAGGTTTTGATTCCTCTGTGAGTGTCAAAATGTGCGTTTTTACAACATATTCGGCTGTAACTTTTTTTACGAAAACTGAGAAATTTTATTTTTGTTTCTGCAGCAAGATACTATGGATCTGCGTATATGGTTTATAATTTCAACTCGATACCTTCACGCGTTCACGAGATAAAGGTCTTGACACCCGGACAGACGGACGGACAGACGGACAACAAAGTGATCCTATAAGTTCCGTTTTTTCCTACAAAAAAAATCAGTAGAATTGATAACCTCCTCCTTTTTGGAAGTCGGTTGAAAATAGCGGATTGTACAACTTAATGTCACACCTCAAAATCGTATACGTGAATCTTGGTTGATATCAAAAGAAAATGGTGCAGGAATAAATTCTATATAAGGATGTATTACTTTCATTAATCATATTTATAAAATTAAAAAAAAAAAAAAATATAAAAATAACAGTCACTAAAATAGTCGTATAACCTATAGCTAGCTCAAGCCAGGCTCTCATAACTTATGTCAATCCCAAAAACTATGTGTAGGTGGGTTAATCTGGATTTTCTACCCCCAGCTTTATCAAAGACCCTCAGTTCTATGCTAAAGATATTATGCCAACATAGAGGTATCTTAAATGGCAGTGGCATAATAAACTTCACAGTAGTAGTTTATGTAAACCTAAATGGTTTATGAAGCTCTATATACGACTTTTCGTAGGAAAATTGTATTTGTTAATTACAACAAAACCATATATAGTAATAATAATAAATGAACAACCTAAAGATATACTTACACTACATAAAAGATAAACTGGCTGTCTTAGACCTAAGAAGAGATGGAAATGCTTAGATACTTATTAAGCATCGACAGACCTTCATCGGTCTAAGATTGATATATTCTTATAGGTCTGATAAGCATATTGCCCACACATTTTGGGCACACATTACGTTGTTCAGTCACTCACGTAATTTTTGTAAATTAAATGAGCCACCAGTCAGTTAGACTCTACATCAGACTCAAAAATTCATTTTTGTGTATTCAAGGTCAACGTTTTTTATTCCTTACGGGACTTGTATAATTAACGACTTGTATCTTTAACAATATGTAATAAATATTGTATCCGAAGATATATACATTTTTCATTGTAATCTGACAAAATTTACAGAGGTCCGCATACTCTGTTAAAATATAAATGTAATAATTTAGGTACTTCATCGCATTGGTAATGAACTGTAATGATGTACAGTATCATAATATATAATAAATAAATAATTAAGTGAATAATTGGTGATTTTATAATAACTATGTGCTCAAATATGGCTCAAATCATGAAGACGAAAAGTTGCACTTTATACAAATCGATCATAGAGAACATCTCTCTGACATTAGGACTGGTGGTATGAACAATGCGATAAAACTGCACTAGCGGTGTTACCATAATATCTTCCAGTCAAAGTACCAGGAAATATAAATGTACTCTCTATCATATATAAATCTATAACTATTATCAATCTTAGCAATGCCCATTGTATCGGATATATTAGAGATAACATAAAACCAATATATGCCTCGATAAGATGCGAGATCATCTTCCTTCTTTAACGTTCTTACCAGTGGCGTTAAAGTTAAGCCATGCAGATCAACAATATATATTTTTTTTATTTGATTTACACAGTTAAATTTGTCTCTATTCCAGAAATTTATTCCAAATGGCAGTGAGGTTATTTTTTCAGTTCCTTCTTTCCATTCTGTCTTAAACACATGAGCTTATAAAGTTCTACTTAGATTTGCACAATTTAAATAATTTTAAGCATTCACGTACACACAATACATGCATACAATACGAAACCAATCCCTTCTTTGAATAAAATAATGTGTAAATATGCTCTACCTATGCTACAAATAAAATGCTCTAACCTTACCTGACTTACACGACCTACAGCATAATATTATTCACCTTCAGACCTAGCGGCATTGGTTCATTCACAAATTCTCATGAATGTATTTAGTCTACCTTTATGTGCCCTTTATATTGTATAATATTACGTGAGAGAATATATAATAAGTAATGTTTACAAGACAATATGTATGTATAAAGCTTATAGGTGGAAGTTGTGAAATTGTTACAAATTGTAACCTCCACACGTCCGACGCCTACTGCCTAATTATACCTTCCTACATTATATGCACGTTGTTAGCTATTTTCTAAGTTGGACAGTTATAGTATATTACAGTATATTTTCGACATGTTATACTTCTATCTACTACCAAATCTTTAAAGGAAATTATAATGGATTAAAGAAAAATAGCAAAAGAAAGATGATCTGATCACGTAGGTACACAGCAAATTGTAAAATATTTTCGATAAATCCATTAAAAGTTAATATATTTATTTTTTTTGTACGAATACACGCTCTTTGCCTGCTTAGTTTACTATTAATAGAATTTTAATATCCGCACGACGGTAGACAATTGATAGGGGTAATAACTAAATCTATGGCGATAGATGCTTAATCTGGCCTGACAATGGTATAGATGCTGATTTAAAAAAAAACGAATAGTAAAACACTGCAGACGGACAGACATGGCGAAACTATAAGAGTTCGTTCTTCAGTAACGAGAACGGCGACTACGGAACCCTACACTGCGTATGGCTCAACATGCATTTGGTCTATTTTGTTAATTTTTCAAAAATTTTAATAAGTTTTTAATGAGCCTTTGCTAAAAAGATATGTTCGTTTGTGGGCACAAACTTTCCATACACAAATTTTCATGCTACGAGTAATTTCACCTACAAGCATTTATATCACTGTCATTCCCATATAACATAATATTACATTTCCTATGAAAAAATCTGATGAAACGCTTCCCACGGAAAACAAAAACAGTGACATTAACCGACAGGAAATTGAAGCTCAATATTTACACAATTTATTACCTTTATGCAATTGTCTTTACATAATTCAGGGGCGAATGACGCACTTTGGGTACATGACTAGGGCCAAGCATCGACCGGCCGGCCCGTGACGTGCTTGTTTCATAATGTCCCATAATACAATGATGTTCGATACGAGTATATCCTACTCATTTATTATGGAAATATTTTTAGTCAAATATAGCCTACCGACATTATCATTGACGGCTTAGTTATTAATGCCAATCGTATACAACTTATGACGTCATGCAGGCTCGCGTAATGTGATTTATAATTCAGAGCAAATGAATTTTTAAAGCAATTTTAGTTCCTTACCTTCGCTTATTCGTATTTAGTTCCATGGCAATTATTACTGAGACGTATATTTTTTTCATTTTAGTAAAGGATTACGTAAATTAGGGGCTTAGTTGCTAAAGGAATTTTATTCTTGATATTTTAAATATATTTATTACTCATTATATTCGGTTCAATATCAGCGGAATAAGTGTTTTATAATTCCGCAGTTTTATTCGCGTGGAAAAGTATCTGAGGAACCAAACGTTTTTAACTAATTTTTTGAAAAGTATTCGCAATTGTTACTCATTAAAATTAAACAAATTTTAACCAACATTTGTGTAAAACAAATTTAAAAAAAAATATACCGACTTCAAACGAACATAAATTCACTAAACTAAAAAGGAAACAAAAATCGGCCAAGTGCGAGTCGGACTCGCGCACGAAGGGTTCCGTACTATCATCTATAATAGAAAATCGTATAAAATAACGAGAAATCAACGAAATTCCAAGTAGTAAATTGCAAACTTATAGGTAGGTTTTCGATACACATCCGGGCAGCATGACGACGCTCGCGCGAATACGCGCGGTTATGGCTCGCTCCGTGATGTTACCTCCCCCGCTACCCGCGCGGCCGTTGCTTAGTAACCGCCTCGCGCTCGCGCCACCACCACACCGCGGCGCGGCGCTCGCATCGCGTTTAGATGCACGGATTATTTTCATTTTGTGAGTTTTATGTATTACGTTTGTTGTATGGGAGCCCCTTTAATATTTACTTTATTGTTATTTAATTATTTATTTTGAAAGGTAATATACAAGTAAATATTCTGTGAAAATTTGAAGCGTCTACCTGTTACCGTTTTTAATATTGAGCAAAAAAATACGAAAAAAACACGTTTATTGTATGGGGACCCCCCTTAATATTATTATTTTTTTAATTTTTAGTATTTGTTGTTATAGCGGCAACGGAAATACATCATTTGTGAAAATTTCAGCTTTCTAGCTATCACGGTTTATGAGATACAGCCTGGAGACAGACAGACAGACAGACAGACAGCGAAGTCTTAGTAATAGGGTCCCGTTTTTACCCTTTGGGTACGGAACCCTAAAAATAACTAAATACAGATTTACTCCAAAAGGCAAAGCTAAACGAATTGTTTCTTTTTTTTCATATTTATTTAAGTACACAACTATACTTATTAATCAATCTATCCATACGTATGACTTATTTATACAATATGAAAGAAAATTACTGTCCAAGCTTATTACCCATAATTTTAGTAAAATGATTTATTAGTATGACTTACCTTCTGATCGATTTGAAGTCGGTGCCAAGCCAAAGAGCAGATATATAGATGCTTAGCCTGCTAACACTACGTTTTAACTTATATTATGCGTTATATCTTAAGTTTTATTTTGTTTTGGGCTTGGCACAGACTTCAAACAGATCAGTAGCACAGATTAATAAATAGTTACTAATCAGTAGGTAGGTTACACTAATAAAATATTTTATTAAAATTATGGATAATAGGTTTGGACAATAATTTTCACATTATATAAATAAGTCATACGTGTAGATAGATTGATTAATAAGTATAATTATGTACTAAAATAAATATGAAAAAAAATATCGTTTAGCTTTGTCTTTTGGAGTAAATCTGTATTTAGTTATTTTTTACTTTTTAGTGTAGTGAATTTATGTTCTTTTGAAGTTGGTTGAATATTTTTAAAGTTGTTAATTTTCCCTTTTTGATGTTAGTAAATATATGTAAGTATAATAAAAAATACAAATAAAAAACCTTTATTGACCAAATACTTAACAAGACATAACAAAACATAACAATATTATAAATACTCGTATCATTTATACATTTATTTATTTATTTAATATTTATTTATTTATTTATTTAAGTCCATCAACATTGTGTACATTAACAATAATTTAAAAGTCTAACATAATAAAGAATAAATCCAAATGTCACTAAATATAGATGAGATTACATTACAAATGAGTTGGACTTATATAAGAATGTTATCTATAGAACTGTCTGACACCTATACTAGTAAGTATGTATTGTCAACGTGGCTAACTTTAACTCTGTGTCAAACATTTTACATGAATTTTTTGGAATGTTTTTTTTTAACGCAAGGTAGATCTACGATTGACCACCAACTTGCCTGATGTTAAGAAATGTGGCCAAGGTTGGAGCTCGTCGTTCTAGTAGATATCTATTCACTCTAGCCTTGAAAATTCCAAGATTGTAGTTCTCAACAACGCGGCAACGTAAAGCTCTTGCGCACACTCCCCGAAATAAATCCTGTAGAATATAGACATATATGTTCTAGAGCTTATCCCTAAAGTATTAGGTACCTATTCAAATTATTATTGTATTCAAAAGTAGTAACATAGGTGGTGTCGTATTTTGTTTTTAACCCCCGACCCAATAAAAGGGCCGAATTATAATCTGAAATACATTTTTCGAATCTTACTTGCACGAATCTGTTTCATAGAACTGAGATTTCAAATGTTTTACTTGATACGTGTTTCTGTTTCCAAAAGTTTGATAGCCATCTGTTTCATTTGTCGAAACAAATGTTAAGTTAGGCTTATGTTTTATTATATTCAAACACCTTCTTATTTACAAAGATTCAGTTATCAGTTATATAAATTATTAGTGTAGGTTCGTTAGGTTTCTATTTATTATACACATACATTTTTCGTATTACTAAGATTCGGTTATCAGACAAAGTCATCAGGTCAAATAAGCTTTCGGGTTTTTGATAGTCTTTTGAAAAAAAATATGGATTTCGTTTTCGGGGAAATGATATTCGGTATTTCACGATTCGGATTATAGATAAAGTAAATCTGGACCTTCCTCTGGATAGGTCCCTGTTGACTAGAAAATACTAAAAAAGTCAAATTGAGGAATTATTTTAATTAAAAACATGTTTATACATATACGTTGCGTTACCTATTTTATTTACTGCAGTGTGAAGAAACAAGCAAACCAAGACTGTTACACAATAATGATGTTAGCAAATTAAAAATGTGAAATGTGACGGTTTAATTCTACGTTTTTGATCCGTACAGCTAAGGAATGGAACAAATTGCCGGCTTCTCTGTTCCCTGAGAGATACAATTTGGGACTTTTTAAGGTCAGAGTGAATAGGTATCTTCTGGGTCTGCGTGCTTCATCTTCGACCACATCGTCGCTTTCCAACAGGCGAGTTGGTGGTCAAACGTGGACCTATTCGCAATAAAAAAAAAAAAGAAGTATAGAATAGAATAACTTTATTGTACATCCATACAGAATAACTTAAATACTTATAGAAAATAAACGTACCTACCTAATAAATACCTAATTGAAAGTATAACGGCGGCCTTGTCGCATAAGTATATACCTATTAAAAAAATATCTAAGTCTACAGGATACCGAAATAACTTAGTACCTATAGAGCATTTAATAATAGGTATATAAATATTGTACCTACTATTCAAAATTGTATTTTATTATAAACAACCAACCTTTAATAATTCGAATAAGTACTTATTATATTTAATAGGATAGAACGTCAATCGTCATTTTATTTCACAACAGCTCAATAAACGCGTACTAAGTAAGGCAATGTTTTCGGCATTTGCATATCAATATGGTCGGTGTTGGAAAATTGTCTGCTTAGTGGTTCCGTCAGAGAGCGTCAACTAGAGGCGCGGGGGCGAGTAGGAAGATCGACTTATATGGAGATAGACCGCGCGCAGCCGAGCCGCCGTCGCGCCGTCACCGGCCGATTTACCACTGATCACCAAGTACCAGCGTGACAACTTTTTTGTGCGATTCTACCAAAATGGTGGTCGAATTCTACTATATCAGTGACATCATCTCAGCCACAAGAAGTCCACTGCCGGACGTAGGCCTCCTCCATGGATTTCCAGAAAGACCGGTTGGAAGCGGCCCGCATCCAGCGTCTTCCAGCCACTTGTATGATATCTTCTATCCACCTTGTGGCTGGTCCTACGCGACGCTTGGCGGTTCGTGGTCTCCATTCGAGAACTTTTCAGCAGTGACTTTTCGGCGGCCCAGTAACATACTTACTTAGTTTTTATATTTAACTTCCGAACCAAAAAGAGGGGTGTTCTTTATGTTTGCCGTGTGTATCTATGTATCTAAGTATCTGTCTGTGCCAACGTAGCTCTCAAACGGATGGACCGATTTTGATCTAGTTTTTTTTTTGTTTAGAGAGGATTTTATGAGAGTGTTTTTAGTTATGTCTCATCAAAATTGCTTCAGCCGTTTTTTATCGCGGGTTTATGAGTTTTCTAAACGTATACTTAATTCATAATTATGCATCTAGTATGTTTATTTGCGCAACACAAAAAATAGTTGAGATGTTGTAACAGGTACATTTAAAACTCCATATTCGATCTTACGGCATGCAAAAACGTGTTTCGATTATATGTATAATATTATGTTGCGAGAAGCTGAAGAACATTTTTTTTCGGTTAATGTATAATAATGATAAGTTTTGGTGGACAGTAGGTACTATGAGTTCCACATAACACTATCTTGCCCCAAACTAAGAATATCTTGTACTGTGGAAATTATATAGCTGATAGAATACAAACAAAAGTATTTTCTTTGTTTGTAAATAATTAGTTAAGGTAATTATGATACATAAAAACACCCATATGATACATAAAAACACCAACAGAAAAGAAACATCAATGTTGATCACATAAATATTTGTTCTGGGTGGGGATCGAACCCTTAAACCCTGACAACTTAAAAAACAGGCATGCTACCAACATTACTAAGCTGTGAGGCTAGTCACGTATGCACGTATGTATGTTTATCTTTGTTTTGTGTCAATGTCAAGAATCTGTTGCTGTCTCAAACTTTATACAAAGTAAATGACTACATAAAAAATAACTATCATGATTATAAAATGTGCTCTAATACTGACTGAATTATTACAATTTATTTTTCATAATGGACATTTTGAATATTATTATTATCAATATATTGTTATTATATTGTGATAAAAATTGTTGACGAAGCCATTATACGGCCAATTTATTTAATTGTTTCTACAAAGCCCTTATACAGCTTTCTATTAATTTATTATTTTAATATTATTCTGAAGTAAAAGCAGTTTATATAATTTCTTAAATTAAGGATACAAATGTAAATCACGAGTAGATATTTTTTTAAATTTGAACAATTTATACACCGGACGAGTTATGAATGTAACATTTATTGTTATTTTAGTATAGTAATACTTGTATATACTTTATGACAATAAAGTTTATCTATCTATCTATATTACCCTTGGTTGCCTAAATGATTTGATCGGTATAGATATGCAAGGTGTTAGATTTGTATGTAACTCCTAAATGTCATAAACAATAATTTATCAAAAACTTACTTTTTTGACACTGACAATTATAAGTATAAGTATTAGAGTAAACATTACGATTAGTCCCATAGAAATAATATCAAAATCGGTTCAGTAGTTTGGTTTTTAAAACTAAATTACAAATTTTCAAGTCGTTTTTTTTAAATCTATAATTATGTTGTAATTTTGAGAAATATATTCTCTGAGTTACATCCTCACATTATGCAGCCATTTATTTGACAGTTTGACATTTATCAAACCTACTAAATTAGTAGAATTCTATAGAAAAGGCCATGTGTGCAACTGAGTTGTTATTCTTTTGAAGGAACAACCTCAAACATGGACATTTAAGGAGGTAATATTGAATTTCGTGTGACGCCTACTGCTAAACAAACATTACGGTAATGGATACGAAATTACAAAGGTTACCAAAGAAAATTTCAGTGAACTTGTAGGCGTGAGTGACAGAAATATATAGCAACGGAAATATTAACATGTCAGATATTAAAAATTTGCACAGGCGCCATGATTATGTACTTTGAAGTAACTATATTAAAAGACTAATATTAAGTATCTAATACCTTTAACCGAGCAATTCTTGTATATATATAATCATGTACTGAATCTCGGAAACGGCTCCAACGATTTTAATGAAATTCAGTTTGTAGGTTGTAGCGATTGCAGTCTAACTTACGATTTCGTTACGCTTGATACGCTTTTGTGTGCACGTGTTTTTGTGAGAAAGTAAGCGTAAAATAGCTGTAAAAGTCGTGTCTTTAAACACCCATATTATACACCTATATTAAAGTATATACTATTGCGTTAAATGACAGCGAACAATGCAGCTGTTTAATGATGCCAGCTCATGCTAATTAACTACGAGGGCGCTATGATTATTCACGCGCGTACCTGCAAATCTAACCATTTGTCTAGCGGACGGGTACATGCGTGGAGCAAGTGCACTCATATTGTGGTGGAGCTTTAGTATTTTTAACCGACTTCAAAAAAGGATGTTATCAATTCGGTATGTTGTATGTATGTTTGTTTCTATAAGAGCGCCTACTGCCTAATGTACTGCCTACTGCGTTTTTGAGATGTCGTTAGATTTGTCTTCCCTCCCTGAGTGTCAACTCTGGCAAAAAAAAAATGCATTTTCTCTCTTTCGTCTCCTCCAACGAACTTTTTCGTATCTAATAAATAAATGTTAACACTAGAATTATTCTAAAGATTGCGCAATCATGATCTCACAAAATACTTGGATTCAACAGCGTATCAAGTGTAATGAAATCGTAAGTTAGACTACAAAAACCGTTTTTCCGCAGTCGGGTATTTTTTTTTTTGATATAGAGACTTATTAATTTTTTAAACTTAATTTTAAACAGATTTCATCATTGGAGGAGGTTATCAATTGGTAGCGTACCTATATTTTTTGATGTTTTATTTTTAGGTTTCCGTACTAAGGGTGCGGAAGTGTATTCATGAGACTACGGTGTCTGTATATCTGTCTGTGCTACACTTATACAGCTGCATCTTTAAATGGCAATGGATACAAGCCTCAAATTGGCAAGATTGTAGGGTGTACTATGGTGTAAATCAACAAATACTTACTAAAAACTGGTCAAGTGCGAGACTAACTTGCGTAAATAATTTCGAAAAAAATGGGAAATTATTGTGCGAGATAAAACCTCCTTGTTGATTCCACGAAAAAAAGATATGAATTAAGACAAGTGATCGTTTCTTTGACAGTTGATATCATGTGACATAAAGTTAAAATAGAGCAAACGGTAATGTTAAAGTCTCTTTGGATAAAAAAATATATTGTAATTGTAGCTCTACTTATTTGAGCTTGGCATGTAAACGCCTAGCATTTTCAACCGACTTCAATAAAGGAGGAGGTTCTCAATTCGACTGTAAGTATTTTTCTATTCGACTGGGTGGACTGATTATGATGAATCTTTTTTTTATTAGAAAGCTGGTGCGTTCCATGGGGTCCCATTTGGTCCAGTTCTAACAATGACATCCATGAGAAGTCGGTTGCTTCAGTTTTTTCAACTATAATTAATATTATATTCCTACTGTATAGAAAATATGTAAAGCTACAAATATTCGTAGATATAAAACACATTTTGTTGAGTAATTACTCAACAAAATAATCTAGTGTCAATATTCATGAGTCACGTACGGAAGCCTCGGTGGTGCGACTAACTTTGCCAGATTTATTTTTGCTTCAATCAATAATGTCAATCTTTTAGAAGAGAAATAAGAATATCAATATGCCACACCTATTTTATCATATTGACGCCTAATTTTACGCAGCAGCACAGAGTTAGACAATTTCTTCCGCCGTATAAGGCGAAACTTGTTTACTCGCTAACACGTGCGGTGCGATGTAAATCCTTGGCGCGGAACAATAATGGAACAATCTACATTCCGCGCCGTTTGCAGAAGCAATTTTGTGTCATGCAAGGCAACAGGAAATACTGAGGCAATTGCATTGCAAGGTTGGGGTTCGATTCTCGACCGAGATAAATTGCTCGCCTGTCGATAGATCGTAGTGCGCGACTATTGAATACAAATAACGCAGTACTAGATTCCTTCTTTACATTTTATCTCGTGTTGTTTTTTTTAGGGATTTGTAGTAACTACGAGGAACGATATTATATCGGTTATCGTGAGCTATTGCTATCGATGTAACTTTTAAGTTATGTGGTAAATACTTCTGGCGTAAATCCACAGATGAGTAAAAAAATCTTATTTCTGTGATTTTGACATTTGCCCGAACAAATTGCGCATGGACCTAAACAAAAGCTTGTGATAATAATAGGCGTACTATCTTAAAACTGAATGAAAATAGAGTGAGCAACAGTCAATAGCGTGTTGAAACATATAATAGCCGTATAATTAAGTGCTTCCTCTTATAAAATTACGTTATAAGTAATAAATAATAAAGTAAAACATTGGTCAGTGCTACTGCGCGAGCGCGGCGAGCGGCGTGCGTGCGCTGACGTTGATTTATTGCCACAAATTGTGTATTTTTCATGGCCAGAGATCTTTAGCCGTTTCGTCGATAAGTGCCGTTTAACACTTGATGTAGTGTCGGTAATTTGTGACCGCTTTCCGCTTTTCCTTTTTCAATTAGCCCCAAATTGAAGTTTATGATGATAGGAGATTGCTTAACGACCCATCAGAGCGAGCTTTACTCATTTATTTGAAATATTTAATTTACTTACAATATTCGAAATTATCGTTCAATCGAACCGCCCGCGCTTCATTTAGATCGATGTAATTTTTACTAAATAAAGTTTTATTGAGTTTAGTTTTAACATTATATTAGATTGACACGAGAGTTGATGACAGGGATAGTGATGTTTTAATAGATAGAGAAAAGAAATAATTAGTCAAGTGAATGTCGAGAAACAAGACACGGTTATGGTAGGGTTTCAACCATACACGTGTCACTTTTTCTATTATTTTTTTTTAAAATTTAATAGATTATGATATGAAAAAACCTACCCTACTTGTCTATGCTCGAAAGCAAAAAGCATATTCAGAGATTCCCTAAAATAATTGTTATTGCTTACTCGCTCTCACGCGGTGTTTTATGGTTAAGTTAGTAAGAACTGAAGTAGGGAAATTACCACATACAATGCTTCTTGCCAAATTTCATAGTTCTAGGTCAACGGTTCCAAGGTTGTCTGGAAGAGATCGCTTTTAGCGATAAGACCGCCTTTTGTGCCATTTTCTTATGTGTTTATTGTCTTATTACTTTATGCGGTGTCAATAAAGTGTTATTGATTGATTGATTCCCCATACTTAGAACTGAAACTCAAAAAATTTTTTTCATCATACCCATACGTGTGGGTTTCTATGGATAGGTCTTCAAATATGATATTGAGGTTTCTAACATAATAATTTTCTAAACTGAATGGTTTGCGCGAGAGACATTTCCAAAGTGGTAAAATGTGTGCCTACCCCTGTAACTTCTAAAATAAGAGAATGATAAAACTAAAAAAATATATGATGTACATTACCATGCAAACTTCCACCGAAAATTGGTTTGAACGAGATCTAGTAAGTAGTTTTTTTTAATACGTCATAAATCGCAATTTACCTTTAATTCAATCAACCCAAATATAAAAAAAAAATATTTCCCCATTTTATCTACTAGTTTGTACGGAACCCTCGGTGGGCGAGTCTGACTCGCACTTGTCCGGTTTTTATTTACATAAAATATATCACCAACTCACCTGATATTAACGGACGGTGCACCCGATGACAAAGGTCGTCGATCTAGACATTATTTTTAAAACGTAATAGGTCGAATCAGGAAGTACCTAATATTCAAGCATATATACATAATTTATTAATTGCTAAGTACATTTCATTAATTTTTCGAAAGTGGTTCGAAACTTGAATTACTCACCGTAGTGTGGATATTGCCGTCTACGCTAGATGCTTCACAAATTCACAAGTTTACTTAGAAGACACAAATGCACTCGCGATTTCAAGACACCGAAAAACGTTACTTAACTTCAAGCTTTGCTTAACATATTTTGTCAACTTCTCGCTGACACGTAATGACACTTGCGGAAAGAAGACAGATAATTAAAGACGATGCTTAAAGTTAAGTGACGTTTTTCGGTAAGGCCGTTAATCTAGATGTCGGCGGGAAAACAAACATGGTGTGCTTAAGCAATCATAGTTATTGATACTTACCGCTGTAATAAAAATGTAAATTATTTTAAAGGTGTTTTAAAAGCGTGATTTCTCTGTAGGTGACCGAACCTATGGTGGTCATACTCTTATGTTCATTTTGAATTCTAAAGTCTTAGATACCGATTCGTTTTTCGTAATTATCCGTTAATGAAGTAAAACAAATATAAAATTCATAATTTATTCAATTTTTTATTAATTTTTGGACTCCAATGTCTGTCTTCTAATTTCAAAGATAACGAACTCGTAATAGTTTTCTCACGCTTGGGGTTTTATATCACACTAATTATGAGGAAATGTTAATTTGTATTTCTTCCTATTTTCAGCGCACCTTTTTGTGAGATCTATTCGGACGTGGTTTCAATGATATATATTTTTACGTGAGACTTGCTATTTGGAGGTAGTTTCGATATAAAAATAAAAATACCCGACTGCGCAAGAGCGATTTTCATTGGATAACTCATAAGCAGAGCAGGGGCTTACTCTCTCTCTCTCTCATGTAGGTAGCGGTGCGAAGTTGGCTCGCGCTCGTTTTTTCTTGCTTTTTCTGCATGTCGCACAATCTTTTGCCATTAAATTACGAGTTTTTCATTTCCATAAGTTATCTAATTAATTATCTACGTAAACAAACAAAACTAATTATCCCACACCGATGTACGTTGTACAGGTCCACCTACAAAATATTATAAGCAAACTCTCAGTTGGTAGTGAATCCAGAATGACGGTCCTGTATAATTTCGCCATGTCCGTCCGTCCGTCTGTCTGTCTGTCCGTATGTCACAGACATTTTACTCAGAGACTATCAGTGCTACATAAACGATATTTGGTATGTAGAATTGTAGATGTGTTCTGTAAACCGCTACAAATATAAAATGCCGTAATAAAATTTTCAAATAAATGAAAAAAAGGGGTGGCCTCATAGTCTCAGGTTTTATTGAATAGGTCTTTTAAAATAAGACCGAAATTTCATGTAAGTATATCATTTTCTTCTCAGATTGAATAAATAGTTCCCCCTCCCCTATATTTCTAAACTATTAGAACTAAAAATTCATGACTAACCATAGTAGTAAGACATATTTGAACACTCTGCAACTACAACTTTTCCAGATAATAGCGATAAAAATGTAAAGCACTTAGGTCGATTCGGTACAGAAGTTATTGACCTTTTTGCAAAGTGGTATAAACAAACAATACTCGCCGATAGATTGCAGCATTAGCTAGGAAACTCTACCGTATGTGGGTCTCGACACGGTTTTGGCCACTTATTATTTTGTTAAGTACAAGATAAAATAAACATGTGTATTTAATGATTACTGAAGAAGTCGCAGCCTTTTATTACAATTTTTGTCCTTCATTTATGCAAGAAAATTTAGTATATTTCAATGTTAATAAAGATAATATCAAGAGATCATAAGTTTTCGGTGCAGGCCATGAATATACTGTGTAAACAAATAGGCTGGGCGCGGTGAGGCTTGTTCTTTATGGCCGCGAGGGCTGTCCGCACAGCTTGACTTTGTTTTTATGACACCATAACCGCCTCTATTTATAGAGCGTATTTAGCATGAGCTAGTTCCTTCCGAAGAGAGTACCTCGCGATCCTTGCGGTGGTGTAAAGGTGTGTACACACTATCTATGTTCGTGAACTTAACGCGTTCCGTGAACCTGCCATAGTTGGACAGTTGAACGTTAACGCTGAATGTAAAACGTTGCACGCTCTATTGATTTTTGTTGGGGAGCGTAGTTCGCC
Source organism: Lycia hirtaria (assembly GCA_947563715.1). Classification (NCBI taxonomy): domain Eukaryota; kingdom Metazoa; phylum Arthropoda; class Insecta; order Lepidoptera; family Geometridae; genus Lycia; species Lycia hirtaria. Next base: position 3,569,010 of record OX387380.1, read on the forward strand.
TCTGGCTGGCCAGACGCAGTCTCTAGCTTAGGCATAATGCTGCAAGATTAGATCTTGCACAATAAAACAAGATGCAGTTTGCAAGTGTGAGTACTTAGCGTCTGTGAAGTTGGTTCTAGTTTTATTAAGTCGTAGAAAAGTCGCTATTTTATTAAATGTGTGTTGAAAAAAAGTTTGGGTGTGTATTGTATTGTAAACCGGTCTGGGCCTCAAGGCTGCTAATTGAAAATTACTTGTTCGCCGCTCGCTGATACAATTCAACGACAATTTCGACAAATTGTTAGTCTATTTATATAGTAGTAGACTAGCAATTCGTAAAAATAGTCGTTGAATCGTATCAGCGAGTGACGAGCGAGTAATGTTCAAATAGCAGCCTTGAGCCGTGTACACCAAGCCTGTTGCAAGTAGAATTTCGCAATAAACGTCGTTGCGAAATTCTACTATCAACACTTACTTCCGCGTCTCCAAAATTGCATACGATTTATATTTGGCTTACGCAAATATGATCACATCTCTCAATTTCGTGAAAAACTCAAGTGGTTACCAATTCGCCTTCGCCGGAATGCTCACATACTTTCTCTTCTTTATAGCATCTTATTAAACCCATGTACCCCAGGCTATTTGAAACATGAATTCACTCACTGGCACTCTTCCCATCCCCTACCTCTCAGATCCAAAGATGGTTCTCTCTAAAGACTCCTTCTTCACGTTGTGCTACTTTTTATGGTAAGTCGTTGGCATTCCAGGCGGTTCAGCTATGGAATACTTTACCCGCGTCATTTAGAAAATCTCCTTCGCTCGCTATTTTTAAAGAACGGGTCAAGTTGTTTTATATGTCTAATGTCTAGTCGATGAATAATTTACGGTTTGTCAAAATGATGCTTATTTATTTATTCTAAGTATGTTTTTTTTGTAATGTATAACGTATGTTGTATTTATTATTATTTTAAATTATAATATTTATTAGTATATTATTCCTCTCTATATAAGTATTAGTATGTAATTACTATTAGTATGTATGTCTATGTATATAAATAATGACATTTATAGTTTATTATGTTACTTGTTAAATATCTCGTTGCACGCCCCGTCTGATTTATATTTTATATCGCTTTTAGCGATAAGGCCGCCTTTTGTTGCACTAGTCTATTTAAGTTCTTTGTTATTACTTTTAAGGTGTGTACAATAAAGAGTTCATCTATCTATCTACTTCACTGGAGCGTGTGCAAATTCGTGAAGCGCGTGAAGTACGCAAGCATAGTGTGTACTAAGTTTAAGCTCGACGGTTCGCGAACACTGCCTAGCAATGGCGCATCAGCTGCGCGCGTGGGTCGCACCTACTGTTTATCGAACACAGTATCAATAAATTTCACTTGCGTCCATCGTGTTCACAAAAAGAACTACATTTCCGAGCGTTATCGACGAAAAGTCTAAATAAATTTGAATTTGTACTTATTTGTTGCTCTGTTGATTTGATATCATCATCTTTATCTCATACGTACATATACACGCTCGAGCGCGTGGTTCCGAGAACATCGATTTATTATACAACTATTGTATCTCATGAATATCAATTTGTTGCAAAATAATAACTTCACCGAGAATCGTTTGTCAGGGATCTTTTAAATTCTCACAGGCTGTGCTTTTTTATTTTCATAATCAAGAAACAATCGAGGATCGAGTCTTAACGAGCAATTACGTTTTGTCCATACATGCAGGTTGTGTGAGAGCAGCAAGAGCTCTGTAGGTATCAATTAACCACCAGTGGAAACGTATCGTGTTATGAATATTCACAATATTCGTTCGCGTCGAGGCGAGTGGACGGCCCGCCCTCGGCCCTGGAAAATAAAAGAGGTCCAGGTGGCAGATTCAATAGCCCCCCCATTAGAAGCCATTATATGCCAATAAATAATCTAAGAGAGACAGTTTAGCTTTCTGTCCGAACGGTGCGGTAACTCATATCGTTGTAATGATGCCTATAATGGAATAATAGCATTCGCGCAGTTCTTCGGAGAAAGCGTGCGATGTTTTGCAAACATAACGAGGCCGTGAACGAGACAGCGTCCCATTGTGTGATTGCAAGGATTCAAAAAGACTGAGTTGAGGATTGTACGTTTGTATAAGTAATCGGATAAAGGGAAGATAAAGCATTGTGTTGCAGGATAAGACGAGACGCAAAGAGATCTGTCTCTAGTCTTGCCTAACTAGGTCTCGTACAAATCTTGACAAGATTATTGATAGACTTCATTTGTGCGTCACACTTATAATTGGAGCAACAGTTAAATTTTGAGCTCAATTATAATACAAATGTTGGTTAACGATAAATCAGGATCTATCCTGTTAGATAGTAGCCAAGATTTGTTTTCAATTTGGACTCCTGATATTTCAGTGCAGTGGCATTCTCAGGTTATTCACGGGCAGTTTGTTATTGGGATTCGTAATGATTCAGATTCAGTGCTTCATTTGCCAGTTAAAGGGTAACATACATAGTTCGTATTGTTATAGTTGTACAGTCAATAACAACCTTATACTAGTTGTGCAAACGTACTGGAAAATCCATAGATGATTATTTATACATTGACATTTTAAGATGTCAATAAATTATGTAAACAATTGAAAAAGTAATAATTACAATAATAGTGAAAACAGTCAATAAAAATGTCAATAAATAGTCAATATTTGGCGTAATAAGTACATATACGTTCGACACGATGCATTTTTTAAATAGTCCATAACAGAATAAAAAAAAGTTTAAAAAAAAACAGCTCTGCACAAAACCCAACCCAAACGGCAACCCCATCAATCCACTAGGCAAAAAATTATATATGAGAAAATGAATTTGTATTGTCTAATAATGACGTTAACGTCAATAATTTTATCACAAAAGTCAAGATTTGCTTAACTCTAGTTTTTATAATATAATTCTATATCAACCATCCACCGAATCTCAGTGTTTATGTTTATATGGACTTCTCAGTATTGGCTTTGCTCCACTAATGCCCACTAAAGGAGCAAGATTGAGCCGGGAGACTGTTGAAAGAATTATTGATGTAAATTAAAGTAAAATTAAACATAGTCATTAATATCATATTGCCCAATGTTGGTGAATATGATATATTTCTTATATCACAAACATTTTCAATCTGTCCATTTAGTTACGAAGTGATAAAATTTATTAGTATGTGCATTCTGTCGTAAGTACTAAATATTGTAAATCACTAGCTCCCAAATTAAATTAAAATAAATGTCAAACGCGGCTCACTAACAGCATTTCTATATCGACAGATGAAAGTTATAAAATAATAATGTTCAAGTCTAATGGCTAACGGAGGTTTTAAATTATAAGCCACTTGGAGTAAGCGAGAGCCGATGCCATCGACGAATTAATTATTGTCACTTAGCATCGTAATCGAGAGGAGACGTGCCTTTTCAACATGTGAGGACGAGATTATTACGTTATGATTGCCGTTAATATTATATTTCCTTAGCGAGCGATGCGTCGTTGGTTGGCTCTCCCACGAGACTCGAAGCAGTGTCAATTTCCATTAATATGACCATTACCACCCATTACCGTGGCCGGCGAATAAATCGTTCGATGAATCGACCACCAAGCGCCCAAGGATTCCGGAACTTTTATATTTTTCTTGGGACTAAGAAACTCGGCACACTGCCACACATACACAGTGGATTTTCTTATGATTCGTAGGTACTGAACGGTTTAATTCTACGTTCCTAATATGGGACAGCCAAGGAGTGAAACAAATTGAGCCAGCTTCTTTATTCACTGAAAAATCATCTTCTATGTTTGCGTGTAGTCGTAAATAAAGATTTTCAACTACATTGTCGCTTTTCAACAGGCAAGGGTGGTCAAACGCATATTTTTTTACATTGAATGGGTTTGCGTTTGACTTTGTCTCACTAGAGTGAAGACTAAGTCTAAGTAGTCTAGTAAAAATAAGATTTGTGACAACATAAAAGACAACTAAGTAGGTATATTGTTATTTAAATGAATGTGCTGGTGTTTTGAAATACATTTGACACAATTTCATAATGATTTTATAAAAGCTAATTTTGTTACCTTTACACGCACAAACGGCTGAACCGATCGTTATGAAAATTTGTATAGAGATAGCTTTGGACCTGGAGACAGACATAAGCTACTTATCATCATCATAATCATCACCGTTTTTCATAACTACGCGAGTGAAACCGCGGAGCACAGCTAGTCTATAAATCGGGGATTATTGTTGATCTATGATTTCTAGTTATTTTCCTATCATAATTTCAAAGAATCCCCCCAGTTGCAAATACTGTGACGTGCTCCATACAAACGGATTTATTTTTACTAGACTAAAGGTGGAGTACGTTTCCCCAGAATATACCTATTCACTCTTCGCTTGAAGACACCCAGATTATAAGATGCAGGAAACAAATCTGAAATTTATTCGCATTAAAAAATATGTGCAGTGATGTCTCGTTTACAAGGTTCTGTGTATGTGTCCACAAAAGCTTCTACTTGCCCCATACCAGCTCCTTGAAATACGGAAGCGAGATTTTGGGTAGTTAACACATTTCTTTCAGTGGTACAGAACATTTAAATTAACAAAGCAACATTAAACCTTCAGAAAGTTTGTTACCGGGAACTTGGTTTGGATACACAATAGAGCATAGAAAGTTTGTGAATAGCGTAGGGTTTTCACTAGATTTTGCGTAGGTTTTTATTCAAACATTTTATCAATTAGGCGTGTATTCAGTTTATAAATTTCTATTTTATGATTCTGTAGGGATCAAAGGGAGCTAGTTTTATTTAGATATCATATATGATCTGGCATATACTAGGACTTGTGTTGGCGGAGAAAAAAACACACTGAGACCGACTGACTGACTGGATGAGAGGACTGGACAAAATTAGACGAATAGGTAGTCTGAATAGAAGATATTTTTTTAATTAGACTTTAGAATCTAGCCAGCAGTGGACAGATGACCGCATACATGTAGCAGGAAGACGCTAGATGCAAACCGTTTCCATCAGGTCTTTTGAAAATTCAAGGGGGAGGCCTATATCCAGCAGTGGACTTCTTGTAGTTGAGATAATGATGATGATGATAAACCAATACTGTATAACTATATGTTGAAGTTAGATCTATAGATAAGCAGGTATTGTGAAAACGAGCACATGAAGATTTCAATATAAATATTTTGAATGCCGAACGAAAGTGAAGTCTGAATGATTATATTTTCATGAAAAAAAGGCATTTTTGAGGTTGGTTGTACTTCAAACGCTTCCCGTTCACGAGCCTGCCCCTACCCACGTTATAAGATAAATGTTTTTCAAGATAATGCTATTTTGCGTTGTTTGATTTATTCTCGAATGTCATGGAAATAGCAAACGAACCTACGTGTTTTTAAACAGAGGAAAATACTGCAGATTAATATTGGCTTACGCTCATTAGTAAACAATGAGATATGTCGAAAATTGTTTTAAGATTTTAAAATTAGATTTTCTAGAAAAAAATCATCTTGTTTTGTACTATGTGGGTAGAAATAGACGTCAATGATTATAGGCGCCGTCTTCACGAACAATTATCATGATATATTTTCCTGACAGTAATTTTAATTTTCTTTAAGCAAATATAACTTATTCATTACTTAATCAACTGTGTTATATGGACATTTTTAATAAGCAGGACTTGCACTTCAATGATAGCATAGCGATTGAGACGATTTCTGAACTAAATGGTTAGAAAGACTTCTATTAATATTCATACTATACGATTTTAACTTTTAATATCTGTCACAACAAAAACTAGTTGTTTTTTTTTTTGATAATTTACTAAGATTAGGGCCCAACATTCTTGGTCACACACACACCCTCAAAAGCATACTCATCAACACTTATTTATCATAAAACATCTATTTTGTCAGTCCACTACTGGACATAGGCCTCCCCATGGATGTCCAAAAATACCGTCTGTAATAAAATTCCTAAATTCTTTTAATACACTTAATACAGTTTGTGTGAATTGTTATTGTTGTACATACCTTAATTATTGTTTTGAAACTGCTATACCGGAACTGAGTGTTGTCACTTGTCACTCGTGGGCGACAGCTTTCTAAACTATTGCAGGTAGCATTTCATCATCATCATCATTTCAGCGACATGAAGTCCACCATGTTGACATAAAAATCGTTAAAATACGTTAATTGTATGGGAAATCACCTTAACGCGAATTATGTTAGCTTGACTTGTAATGTAACTGTATGTAGAATCTTCGATCTTAGAAGACAAAAACTTATAATTTGTCGTATAGATTTGAAACTTCACAGCCTTAAGAAATCCATTACTGGACATAGGTCTCCCATGGATTTTCTAAAAGAACGGTCTTCTGTCCACCTTGTGACTGGTCTCCACTCCACTTGAGAACTTTCGGCCCCATCGGCTATCAATTCGACATGTTATGTGTTTTATCCACTGCCACTTGAACTTTACTAGTCCGCCGTACTATGTCGGTAACTTTCGTAAGTCTTCGGAATATTTCATACCTGATTCGATCTCGTACAAAGAGCATAGTCCTCTCCATAGCTCGTTGCGTGACTTTAAACTTCCTTATAAGGCCATAGTGAGTACCCGCAGGTAGCATATTTCCTTTATTCTTTTTACAACATGTTGTAGTTCGAAATAAAGAATATTTTCATGTCATTCGTTAAGAACGTGATCATCACGAGCATTTCGCTTTCTTCGAGAGAGATAACTATACGGCTACTATACTATACTATACGGCGGCAAGCGGCTATTGGCCGTAATATTCGAACAGCGGCACTTTGATCCGCATCGCGCATCCGCTTGCACAAGCAACTTCGTGTGTTACACATTTTGTAGTTTGAAGTTGCTCGTTCGAGCAGCATATAGGCATCACAGGAACTCACATCTGCCTCATGCGTGAAATTACGGTCGTCGCTGACGAATACTGTTCAGGTGTATTGTGTGGTCATCTAGTCACGTTGGCTGTTGTTTCCCAAGAAACAATTACGTTGTAGGTGTTCTTAATTTCGGTTTGGGTTGTCGCCAAGTCTCGGGCCGTTGTATTTTTAGTAGGTATACATAATCAACGAGTAATTTGGAATGCAACATTGTTTCTTCGTGGCTGATTGTGTAAGTCCCTGTTACCTAAAGGCTAGTGTGTGTAATATAATTTCTATAGCATTTTTGTGCATCCACATTCGATTCTTTTTTGTACATAATAGAAATAATAAAAGCGTATTTTCGTCCAATATACCTCAGTGCCTCATGTCGGAAGTTTACGACCAGTGTGTGCTACTAGTGATGACATACAACATTGAAGGAAGGAAGCTCAAGATCAGGCAACGAGGAGTCTCTCTGCGAGATCGAATCAGAAATGAAGGAATCCGTATACGAAAGTCACCGACATAGTACAGCGGATTATCAAGTTGAAGTGGCAGTGGGCAGTGGACATAACACGTAGAACTACACGCACAGCAAGCGCAGCGTAGGGAAACTGGTCTGGAGATGGACAGATTACCTCGATCAAGTGGCAGGAAGATGCATGTCGATTCCAATCGGTCTTTTTGGAAATCCATAGGCCTGCGTCCAGCAGTGGATCTCTTACGGCTGAGATCATGATGATGATAAAAGAATTGTAAGTACTTGTAATTAAGTACTAGTACAGAAATATCCATGTAGATTCCAGGATTTTGCCGAGAATGATAAAGGCAAAATTTGTCTTAAGCATCCCGACTATGGTTAGATGTTTGTTAGGGTCCATAACAGAGAAGAGGTACTTAATACTTTTACTCCAATAGTTTTCGAGATTTGAGTCTGACTTATCATAAATCCAAGAAATACCACTTATTCCACCTCTTTTTACCCTTCCATTGTACAAGAACTGTTGAATTCAAATTCCAGTAGAACTAAAAAGTTTATCATACGATTTGAGTATATCTTTATTATGTTAGCTGCGCGAAACAGATTACGGTACGCTCTATCCAAAAAATACGGTACATAACATTTCGCGTGTCTTTGCGATTAAGATAAATTCAATTTCATACTTTTTAGAAAAAATAATGTGAAAACTATAAATGATGATGTAAAAATAAGTATCGAAGTAATCTTACACCCCTTGGTTCTGAAATAATTTTTCATTTCTTATACTCGGAAAATACGCTTGAAGTTGCCTGTAGGTACACAGTCTAAAACACCAAAGAGAATAATAATAACTACGAAAACACTACTTTTCGTCCCTAAGGGACAAACACTACTTTTCGTCCCCTTTTCGTCCCTAAAGGACGAAAAGTAGTGTTCAGCACAGACTTTCTAGCGAAAAAGTTTACTCAACATCATATCAGCTGTAACGTAATTGCGTAAATTATATTACACATAAGAAAGTTGCTCCGCCTAGATTTTGATATTGATTTCTACATTGTGTAAGTTTTTTTTTGTTAAAAATGTCAGAGAGATGTCATTGTTTTCTGAGTCTATGTAGATTTTATGTAAGTATTCTGCATGACGATCTACAACCTAAACGCTGTGATAGGTGAAACGTTGTAAAAAACAAACTTCTGACTGTTCACCCAGGTGGTCTCACGAGGTGAACGGTGGAAAAGAAATTTTGATGTGCGAGGTATCGTTAGATTTTTAGGTATTTCCGTAGTGTCGTAGACTTTATTTTTACCCGACTGCGCAAAAAGTAGGGTTATATTTTTCGAGTGCATGTACTATACATATACATACATACAAACAATATATGCATCTATGTGGGTATGTACACAAATACCCACATAGATACGTATGTTTGTATTTTTATATATTACCGCCTATAGCCTAAATGGTTTGACCAATTTTGATGTGTGAGGTATCATTAGATTCGTCTTCACTCTCAGAGTGCCTTATGCAACATTTTTGCAATAAGTTAATTGCTAGGTACATATTAAAATCTGAACTAATTTAGCTTCCTGGTATTGCTTTCTGGTATAAGCTGTAGAATAAATTAATCAAACGATTAAGCGACGAAGTCAAATTTAATAGAGTTGAATTTTATAGAGATTTGAGTGCGCAGATTGTGTGTGTCTCATGTCAATCGCTGTCGTCAGATCCCAATTAAAATGTAGTAACACCACAGGTTTGTTGGCAGATTCTGTAAGTAGCAGATGAAACCCGTTCCTGAGAACAGGGAGGGACGCTGCACGCAGCGCAGACGCGACGTCGCAGCCGCACGCTAATCGCACGCATTTATTACAATCTATTTAGAACAAAAGGAATTTCAGTCCACTAAACGACTCAATGTCCTCTACATTCTTCTAAATAATCTTCACGAACCTTGTAACTCGTTTTTAAAACTCGTAATTTAAGATTACACTCGAGTCCACTAATATCTGCTTCGCTCTACGGTGCGTATAAATTATGGAGCTCACTCGGCGATATTGTGTTTCACGTCCGGCGGTTAGACACGGGGCCGAGGATATCAGCGTGAAAAGGGCGAAATATTGCAGAAATTTCAAAGGAGACAGGACAGCGTTCGATTCGTTGCGGTGTTGGATTTCATTGGTCGGTGTCGCGAGACGGCCGCGACGCTCATATGCGCGACAAGCTCTCTCCGTCGCGCCTGACGTTTATTGATACCAATGTTTTGTGTAAATCGTGCTTATTAAAATTAGATTCAATTTCACACCGGCCGGTTTTATTACGACCGCGAGACTTATTTACGGCTCTGTCATAAGCTGTATCTAGATTATTACTGCCTCGTTAGATTTTAACTGCTGCCGTTAAACTCAAAGATTTTAGCGGCGTGAGCGCGTAAACCGACGTATAAAAAGGTCTGGATAATTGCGATGAAATTAGAGACTGAAGTAGGATAATGTTGGAGGCAGAACTTAGGTTAGCTTAGCTTACCGGTATCGGCCGTAGTGGATATCGTTTAGAAAGATGGTATCCGTACTATTGTTAATCCGGTAATTTGAATTTATTGCAGCATGAATAAATGGTAGTCGAGCCGGGGCTATCGCGGGACCACATCGACATACGACGGTACAGTGAGGGCGATTTTGCTACTGTACCGCGCCGCTACTGTAGTCGCAACCGCGTGACCGCTGCTCGCCGCATTCCCTCTGACACGCCAATGCTTGAAAATAACGGTGGTGCACCTTGTCACATTACAAATGCTAGACACTATTACAAGACGCTGCCACTTGCAGTAAACAAGTGTATTTTCTAAACGGAACAGCGTTATCGAATTTCACCATCGAACCACGCAATACTCGGATTTCATTATGCCACTAAGTATACAAAATTAATGGAGTACGCTGTTTCAATCACGCACTTCCAAATTTTGGAAGCTATAAAATTAAATGACCTGAATATAAACGCGACAAATCTACATTAATGTTATTATTGTCTAATATTACCTCACACAGCACAGATGATTAGCAAGTTGAAGTGGCAGTGGGCAGGGTACATAGAGCGTAGAATTGACTTGACCGCTGGTGTTGCCGGAAAGTTCTCGAGTGGAGACCACGAACCGGCAAGCGTACCGTAGGAAGACAAGGTGGACAAAAGACCTCATACTAGTGGCAGGAAGACGCTGTATACAGGCCACTTTCAACCGATCTTTTTGGAAATCCATGGGGGGGATCTATGTCCAGCAGTGGACTTCTTGTGACTGAGATTATGATGATAATTAATATACACATGTTTTATCACAAATTCATATTGATTTAAACAAGGCTTCATGCAAAAAACTAGTTTGCTTTATTTTTAAAATTGAAATTGTATCTGAATAAAAATTGATCTTGATCAAATTTATCATTAGAATATCCGGTAAATTTACGTCTTAAAAATGTGAAAATGCGTGAATGGGACAGAGCACCCCATTCACATGGCCTCTTAAGATGCATATCTATCTGTAGACTGTAGTGACTGCATAAAGGGCGCAAGGAACTAATCTAATGTATTCCATGTTTGTGATTTGATTGTTCTTCCTTAATGGGCGCGCGGTGTAATCGGTACATCCTCGAAGCGGCCGTGTCCGAGCTGCGTTAATTAGCAACCGATTGCATTCTGCAAAGACACGCTCGTTGGGTCAGCTGAATGCTCGTACACCGATCGATACTGCGAGTTCTATTATTCCACGGTTCGTACGTTGCACTGATACTGCGAGTTCTATTATTTCATGGTTCATACATCGCACTGATACTGCGACTTCTATTATTCCACGTTATCGCAGCAGTTGTACCCAACGGTACTTCAACGACCTGCGGGTTGAGGTGTGGACCGGCAATCAGGAATCATTATTTACGGATGGCTATTATCACCTCGTGGCTTTTCTGGTTTATTATCGCCATTGCTCGTTATGTTGTCCTGCGACGGATAAATTATGCTATTAAGTTAGCAGATTGACAAAGTTATTTATGACATTAAGTGAGATCGGGCTGAGTGGTGACCGCTAGGGCTTTTGCCGGTGACCCTACTATGGGAAACTGCAACAAGATATTTTGCCACAAGCAGTTAAGTGTATGCCATTTACGTTAGTAACACAATTTAGCAAATTTACTTCAATATTTTGAAATTATACACCTTTATATACTTTATATACGAGTACTTGTATGATTTCATTATAATTTACTTTTAATATTTTATTACATTTTGAATTAGTACTATAGGTATATAGAATTTATTGCATTTATTTATATTTAGTAGTCATTTAGTAGCGTGTATGCTTGTGTAGCTAATTGATTTCTGGTGGTGGTATTTTTATAACAAAAAGCAAATGTGGCTATTCTCGATAGGTTTCTTCTACAAATATACCTAATATTCTGGCATACGAGATGCTTGCTCAAAACATAGGATAAGTATGTAGATTTTTATAATATTTTTTTTTATTTCTTAAACACAAAGTTGAGTACATGTTTTACATCTTAGGTTTCCAAGAAGATAAAAATCAAAGTTATGTATATTGTAGTATAGCCATATTTGGATAAATGATGGAAATTAATTTTCATTGAATGTGCCTTCAATGTTGATATCTACAATTACATGTATATTGTAAAAAGCAAAACGTAGGTGAAAGTTAATTCGTGTACAAACTATATATCTAGTATTGTTCCAGGGAGTCCCAAACTAGGCTGAGCCTGTATTTTGGTGACCCTATTATAAGATATTCGTATTAGAACGATTTCGGTCCTCGTTCTTGACGCGTTCTGCACAGGAATGGAATTCTTTGTCGCCTTCTCTGTTTCCTGAGAGCTATAATCTTGGAATTCTTAAGGCTAGGGTGAATACAATTTTCTACGACGCTTAGAATCAGGCGAGTTGGTGGTCAGTCGTAGATATCATAAATAAAATAAAACCCCTCAAATAAAATTAATAAATAAATAAATATTTGTGGACATTTCACACAACACCATCTAGCCCAAACTAAGCAAAGCTTGTACTATGGAACTAGATGGCTGATAGAATACATATATACTTTTTTTTTGTAAATATACATACATAATTATGATACATAGAAACACCCAGACACAGAACAAACATCCATGCTCATCACACAAATGATTGCCCCCACGACCTTTCAGTTCAGCAGGTAGACGTTGACACACTACCAACTGAGCCACAAGGCTAGTCAATTATAAGCACAATAAAAATATAGCTTAATTTTGTATATTCGCACCAGAAACACACTGTTAAAAATATTACTCGTGTGCTACTCTTACATATACTCTATTTATTGTTTGCTCTAGCTACGGTAGTACAGATAAACTTCACCAATCTGACCAAATACAGTCAGCCGGTGCCAATAGTAGTGGCCCAGGGACGGGTTTGCAGTTTGTACAGATAACGAGCTAACATTCTGCTTCGATAATTGTCACACAATGTACGATTTGTTGCTAGATTTTAATACGAAATTGGAACTTTACAGATTAAAGGACAACTAATTTAGTGTCTTTTAGGAAATATCTCTCTGATATCGGATATCTGTAGTTTATGTTCGGAATTGTCGTAAATGCATATAATTGTGTGATAAGAAGTATGTTATTCCTATCCGTTATTGTTATTGTAGCTATTTAAATATGCTTGAAGTAAAAGTTTGACTAAAACTTGTAATTATTATGGTATGGTGAAAAATTTTTGGTCCTACTACTCGGCTTTAAAGTTATTTTTCACCTTATTAGTTCATAGAGTTAGTGTGAAGAATAAGTGCGGAAACCCGTTTGTATACCCTAGAGCGGAAAATAATTTTAAAATTAAAATATGACCAAAGCTTATACATTTTTAGCATTAAAACTTTGCGTAGTAGTTTTTGTTTTTGTTAATTCATGTCCCAGTAGATTGATTTATTTAAATTTTTAATCAAACAAAACTAAGTAACTAGGTACCTACATGGCTTTATAGTGTCTTTGCTTAGCAATGGAAGAGCGGTATAACTATTCAATAGGTATCGTTAAAGAATCATAACCATGCAGCTTTCTATGTTTGAATCAGGGAGGTAATATGCTATGTATTGCAAATACACACTTTAATCGCTACTTCTTTGTCATAAATAGTGTGAAGTAACTGCCCGAGCTCACATGAAAATACGCAAATCCAAACAAATATCACGCAAATAACAGAAATCGCACTCTTTACTGAGTTCGTTTTGCATAAACGTCTTTGGTGTCATGTTAGACTTTGACTTTATAGTATTTTAATGCATTTTGAATTAATTTATTTAATAGTAATGTTGTAACTTTTCATTGGCAGTAAAGTTACGCTTGTTTAGAGGTTCAGCAATTAGTTTCTTAGTGTATGACCTTTTTAAATGGATCACTATTAAAAATAGTAAACAGAAAATCCGTAAAATATAATATTTTCATTACCTCTGTCTCTTAAAAATAAAAAGCCCTCGTATTGCGTCGAATTGAAGTGAATTAGAACGTAAGATAAAGTTGTAAAAAAATCAGCAACACCCCTACGACATTTATTTCTTAGCAAGCATTTTAATGCAGGATAGCTAGATGATGCTCTGTACTTAAGTGTCAATTCGTTCTTCTGGTAAACACAAATGAAATATATAAATATACGATGTTGGTTACTGTACGCAACTTATGGTTAGACTCAAAATGCGCAGCTATTTCTCTCGTGCATCATCACATTTTTAAACATATAAAATCACTGAGTGGGGTTATAACGAAAGTAAGAGACAGAATTGTTTATTTAAATAGAAGAAATATAAAAAAAAATCAGATATCACTTTTAAGGCTCGATGACACAGGGCTAGTTTACAAGCTGCTAGTCGGCGAGTTTAAAGGCTAGCGAGTGAGCGAGTAAGCGAGTGTCGATGACACGCATGACACAACACTCGCTCAGTAGCGAACTAGTAGCGAGTTGGAACAAGATGCTCGCAACTAGTTCACTAGCAGCTAGCAGCAATGATGACACACAGCTAGTTTACTAGCTTCAAGCCAACACGCCAGCGAGTGGCGAGTAAATTAGCCCGGCTTTATATTTGACAAGCAGCTTTTTTACAATCGGCTAGTGAAAAGCAGATTGTAAAAAAAAAGCTCGATGACACGGAGCGAGTTTACAAGCTGCTCGCCAGCTCCCCGACTAGCAGCTTGTAAACTAGCCCCGTGTCATCGAGCCTTTACTTGAGTAGTAAAACAACATATATTTTCCTACTCCTCAGCGAATTTAAAAGATTTCAGCGTCTTCCCGCCACTTGTATGAGGTCATCTGTCCATCTCGTGGCTGGTCTTCTTATTTATTTATTCTATCTAAATAAACAAATTCTTGTCTCACTTTTCGAATATATTAAACTCAATGATTTTTATGTTTAAAAATGCTGTGATACATGAGAGAGATAGCAGTGCTCTTTCAGCCCATCCTTGTTATAGGATTCACATATATTGCCCATCTATTCCAGTATCAAGTTGTCATGTGGGCCGACGCGGGCGCCTAGGGTCCGCGGCGCGTTTCAACTGACGTTAGCCGTCAAGTATGTAATACACTTGTCAAACGATTGATAGGACAACCTGTCTAATGCCCCTTGTGATACCGATTTATATATAGATCAATTAATTGGCTCGCAGGAATGCAATTTGTAACGTTGTCCTTTAATGATAGTTGATTGAGACATCGATATATCCCGAGGCGGGAGCTAGTTAGCTGGTCTCGGCGCCCTTCTGATTTCTGCACTTCTATCTAGTCTCTATTAACTTATTTTCATACTAAAATATATCACAAATATAGACAGCTTTGCGATAGGATATTTATTCATGATTCACAATTTTCATATATATTAAACACAGATTTATTGATACATAAATCAAATTCAGGTAACTAATACATTTACAAAAAAAGTGTCATCAATGTTTTATGATTAGTATATACCTAAATAAAATTATCTTTTTTTTAAATATAAGAATTTTTCAATTACAAAAAATCTTTCAAGCAAAAAGTTCGTATAGACTGAGTGGCCAGCTCTAGTGTCAGAGTTATTAAGCCGCCGAAAGACCTCTGACCTGGCTTGACGATTGACAAACAACAATTTTTATCTATAAAAATATCTTTTGAAGTGTTTGCTTCGGACATGTTTGTGAAATTCTGCTAACTACCGTTTATGATCACTAAGCGTGGTAAACCACAGGCCACGGCTAGTTTCTAATACGCAGATCAGTTGAAACACAGCATAATTTGATAGCTCACTTGTTCATACAAAAGGGAAAAACTGATTTCCATATACTATAATATGGGCCATAAATTTAACGCAATTGCGTTGTTTTTAGGGTTCCGTACCTCAAAAGGAAAAAAAACGGAACCCTTATAGGTCACTTTGTTGTCCGTCTGTTACAGCCGAATATGTAATAAAAAACGCACATTTCGACACTCACAAGGGGATCAAAACCTATGGGGTACTTCCCGTTGACCTAGAACTATGAAATTTGGCAAGAAGCATTGTGTTATAGTACACATATAGGAAACTTAGCATATAGAAAACATTTTTTATTTAATAACAAAAAAATAGGGTCTTTAAGCAAGGAATAAGGGTCCAAATTTTAAAGTGCTTTAACCGTATCATGTGAGTATCATAAGTAAGAGTTTCATTAGCACAAGCTAAAACAGGTTTTTGATTATTTTTACGATGTAAATTTTTCGATTTATGAAGAAAAATATAAAAAAATATATACCTAATTTCCCCCTTTCATCTACTAGTTTGTACGGAACCCTCGGTCGTCGAGTCTGACTCGCACTTGTCCGGGTTTTTTATTGCTGATTGTAATTTTATTGTAAATGGCTAGACTTCTGACTTCTTTATAATAATAATTCTTTATTAATAATAATTATTAATAATTATTCTGTGTTCCTTTTATCAATTTTAATTGTTTCTTTGAATTTAACAATTTCATATATATAAGTGTAGCCATTTATGATTCAGATCGTTTAAAACGTTTTTTTTTCTCACATTGTAATATAGTTTTTTAATTTTAACAATTTCATATAAGAGTAGCCATTTATGATTCAGATCGTTTAAAACGAAATAGTATATAAATTTGATTATAGGTATAAGGATGAACAGTTTTTTCGAAACTAGGCTTGCGCTTGACCGTCAACTCACCTGGTGTTAAGCGACAGTTACGGTCTACGATGGAGCGCGCATGCCTAGAAGAAACCTAAGAAAAGAAGCCTAGGAATTCTTGTAAGATTAGTCTTCTTTTGACGTAAAAAAAAATTATATTAAAAAATGTAGTCTTAAATCTGTTTTGTAAGTTTATGGTATTCCGCAAGTAGTTTCTTTTATGGCAGCACACTCATCGAGATACATTATAGATGATATAAAGCTGGGTTCACCGTGATTTTATTAAGTACCTATTAATTAAATAAATATGTAAATATTATTATTAACTTCCATTAGTACCTAATCATATACTACATAAGAAATTATTATATAGTACATAAGAACTTAATGTTGCACGCCTGCAGTGGGTAAACTGTTGAAACTAATATTTTTTAAGAACTCTGTACACGGTTATGAGCAATCAAATATATATTATATTTGATTTGATTTGATTTGAAGCGATTAACAGATGCAACACGCGCCCTTTTATTTTCAGGGTAGAACAAGGAAACTTTCTATTTTTATCCTCTATCCCACCTCCACCTGTATATATGGAACACAGGTGAAGTAAAAAAGTTGCAGGTGTATAAAAGTACGTATCAAGTAAGTATATGTAATAAAGATAATAGTTATTTCATTATTTGTTATGCAAGGCTGCAAAGTTGGTTTTTGGTGAGAGTACTTATATTGAAACCTGAGCGAGGGTTTCAAAGGTACGAGATGCAAAATAACTTTGCTGCCGAGTGAAACAAACAATTTTTCACCTCACTACAGCGAGGAAATCCATTCCAGTCCATTGCTGCCACCTGTGGCTGGCCGGGGCGATTATTCAAAGATATGAGGTTGGCGCACTGACATGAAATAAGTATTTAATGCATTTTCTGTGGACTTGTGGTATAGAAAAGTATGGAATAGCAAGGTTCGAATTTTAAAAACTCTTTCCAACTTAACGGACAAAATGCACTTTTGCACTCAGATTTCTAATGACAAACAGAATCTTTCCAAGGTTGTGAGGTGAAAAATGAATTAATTACTCATAATTCCAATGGTATTTTTGTCACATACAAGTATCTGGGATCCTAAAATTAATTATTTTATTATTTGTTATGTATGTATTAAGTGAGTATGAGAGTTTTAGTAGGTAGGTACTCGTATGTAAATGTGATATATCAGATACGTATGATATGTCAGAGAGTTTTAGTAGATATGGAAATAGAAAATAAAAACATTACGCTTAAGGAATTTCACATTTTAAACTGTTAGAAATTATTACACGAAAATAGATTGGTGTGGATCAGGCTTTAAGTAATTCATTTGTTGATTTCTTCGTAATAAGTAATTATGGGAGAAATACTCCACTCAGTATGGGAATGATTAATTGCTTAAGTACAGATAAAATATGCTATAATTTGTCTAATCCTTTTATATATACTATGGAATCGTTACTATTTTCACATATTTCATTATAAAGTAGGCAATCCACATATTTCTTTAAGAGCCTGTAATTTAAAATCGTCCGTCTCGCTCGCGCATTCCAACATTTTTAACCGTCTTCAAAAAAGAGGTTCTATGTTCGACTGTATGTATTTCTTAATTATGTATGTTCACTAATTACTCCATAATCCCTGAATCATTTCCTGTGTTTCTTGGATAATCATAAAGAGAAAATTCCTGAGGTGGTTCCATAGTTATTTTATCAACTTTGCTTTATTATATTTGGAATAATCTCTAAAAATGTGAATATTTTCATTGGGTACCTAAGTGAAGTGGTTTAGATTATAGAATCGCAGAGTTCCAACAACACGTTTTTCTTTGAATAAGTGACAAGTGTTGAGGATTATTCTGTAAAAATCTACACATTTTCTAATCTTCGAAGACGAATCATTTGACAATCGGTGACAAATTCTATTCTTGACACACGGAAAAGCGAGCGCGGATGCGCGTTTATACCTAGCCATGAATAAAATTTAGTGAGCTTAAAAAGCCTGCTTACAGTACTCATCCGATGCGAATTGTAGTCGGTTGCTTAGTTTTTTATATACTATACTTCTTGGAGATATAAAATGACTGACGTTAAGTTACGGTGTGAATTAGGATGGTTAGGATACAGCTTGGAATGGTAACTGGATCTCAAATAATGCTGCCGGAACAACACACCGTTAGGAGTTCGACGACAGGTTTTCAACTTAAATGTAGTAGCTAGCTAACCAGACAGAAAAGTGCCCCACCACTACTCAAGACGATTCCGATATCCATTTGTAATTATGTTTATGTCACATTTCGATCGCTATAAAATATAAAACTTATTATTACATATTAGAAGACAAGCTATTAAATCTACCAAGTTTATTAAGGTACAGGTTGAAATGCTTATCTCGATAAGGTTAATCATAAACAGCATATTGGGTTTCGGATTGGCTCATATATTAATGTGTATTGATAAACATAACTATACAATATGCACTCTACGGCTTAACCGAAAATCTTTACTTAACTTTGATCAGTGTCTCAGGTTTTGGTTCTTATTTTCGGAAATGCTAGCGAGAACTTGATAGAATTGCTGTAAAGTGTTGCTTGAGCAATTACGTTACAGTCTCAATATGATGCAGTATAATTATTTCATCAAATTTTAATTAAATAAATAAATATTTGTGGACATATCACACAACGCCATCAAGCCCAAACTAAGAAAAGCTTGTACTATGGAACTAGATGGCTGATAGAATACATATTACTTTTTTTTTGTAAATATATACATATGATACATAGAAACACCCAGACACAGTACAAACATCCATGCTCATCACACAAATGTTTGCCCTGGCTGGGGATCGAACCCACGACCTTTCAGTTCAGCAGGTAGAGGCAAACACACTACCAACTGAGCCACAAGGCCAGTCATTGAAGTATGACATATATTTTTGTATTGAACGCAGACTTGATGACTTCCAGCCTCTCAAATAAGCTGGTTTATACATTTGCCGGCTACATTTTATCATCACCATCACCGGTCACCATCACCATTTTTTAGGGTTCCGTACCTCAAAAGGAAAAAACGGAACCCTTATAGGATCACTTTGTTTTCCGTCTGGCCGTCTGTCTGTCTGTCCATCCATCCGGGTGTCAAGACCTGTATCTCGGGAACGCCTGAAGGTATCGAGTTGAAATTAAAACTGTATACGCAGATCCATAGTCTCTTGCTGCAGAGAGAAAATCAAACTTCTCAGTTTTCATAAAAAAAGTTACAGCCGAATATGTCGTAAAAACGCATATTTTCGACACTCGCAAGGGAATATGGGGTACTTGCCGTTGACCTATAACTGTGCAATTTGGCAAGAAACATTATTATATAGTACACATAAAGGAAAAAATCCGAAAACTGTACATTTTTAATTTAATCACAAAAAATAGGGTCTTTATGCTGTATGAAGGAGGGTCCAAATTTTAAAGTGCTTTTACTGTATTATTATTATATATATTTTTTTATCATTTATGTTGTTATGTTAATATACATGATAAAAACTTCAGAATAATTTTAATACGTTCGATTTCTTCATCTGACTATTAATTGTAACAGATGTTTTCGAACGAAATCTACACAAGTTGTTTGACTTGAGATTTGGACCGATCGACGCACCACCTAGTAAACAACGTTAAAAATAAAGATTTAAAACAAAACACCCTCTAATTGGCACCGATATCGCAAAACCGTACATGCGGGACAGTCACATAAATAAAAGTAGTCGAATCGAAAACCTCTTTTTATATCGATTTAAAATGTCACTGGATTACGTTTCACTTAACTCTGTCGTGCGCCTTAACGGACTGATTTAATAAGTAGGTATACTAAGAACCCGATTAACTTGAGCATATCAATATATGACACCAATGAAACAAGATATATCTTCTTTATACGACGTGACGGGATATTTAAGCCGGAAACATTTATTTCATGTAAAAAAAACATTAACTTAGGAATGCTTGAATGATCTATTTGTACCATGAGTTGTACTATTATTTTATTTTGTGACAGAAACAAACCGACCTTTGGAAGAAAATAATAAAGTTTTCTATTGAGATTGGATTACGTTGGGCTATTTCAAATCGCATTGATCCGATAGGATATCATTGTATTGACTGTCAAAGTATTTCAGTAATATTGTTTTATATGAAGTTTCCGGCAGCCTAGTCGGGAGACCGTCTGTCTTGCGATCCGCAGGTCCTGGGTTTGAATCCCGCGGCACGCACCTCTGTCTTTTCGAAGTTATGTCCGTATTGATTGCCGCCAACTTCAAACGGCGAAGGAAAACATCGTGAGGAAACCTATATGTCTGAGAGTTCTCAATGATCTTGAAGATGTGTGAAGTCTGCCAACCCGCACTTGGCCAGCGTGGTAGACTATGGCCTAACCCTTCTCTCAATGAGAAGATGGCCCGCGCCCAGCAGTGGGACAGTTTGAACAAACGGGGCTGATAACTGAACTGATTCTTTTACATTATTTCTCTTGTAAAATTATATAAAGTTTAAAAAAATCATTTGTTCTTTAGTTTATAAAAGACATGGACTCACGAGTGTATGGAACTCTTTTAAATAAAATAAAAAAGGATTTTTGTGTAAATAAACACTGGTAAAACTTTCATTCTTCTTAGGACTATAATATGTACAGCGGTATTAGATTCACTCATCAGATTATTTTAGAGGCAAAGTTAAAAACATATTCGCTTACAGTAATGTCGAGCGAGTCGAGGGAGTGCAGGCTTTGTCACGATGCTGACGAAACACCTATGCATATCCTCACTGACTGTGGCCCACTGATGCACAAACGTAGCCTTCGTCTGGGCAGGCATATATTGCAGCCAGACGAGGTCAAAAGTATCTCTCCCAAGAAAGTACTGGGCTTCCTAAGGAGCGCAGGAATAGGAAGAGAACTGTAATACAGCGGCAGTCACAATAGATCTCACATAGGTCGCAGTGACATTTAAGCCGCCTATCACAATAAAAAAAAAAAAAAAAAAAAAACAGTAATCAACGAATCTTCGAATAAATTAACGTATCATAACATTGCAATCGGAATGTAGTAAACTAAAATCGAAAATGTTCCAAGTTGTCGTAACCAGATGCTAATATAAATTACTATAATAAACGCTGTTGCCGACAAGATGTCAGCGGGCACCGCACGCGCACCATCCATCTGATAAAAATATAAATGTAAATAATTATTAAATATTATCGGATGATAGATAGGTTCGTTTAGGTGGCCGTTGTGTTTATCTGTGTTATTTGTCGTTAACAGGTCCGCGGGGCGGCGCGTTATCGGCTGAGTTATGGCTGGAGAACCCTTGCGGAGATTCTTCATCGTGTCCATTGAGCTATATGTACTTACGTACGAAGGCAGACACCACTCATAGCTACTTTGTTACATTCAACTGCGGCGAGCGCGCCGCACCTTCAGTGGCTTACTAGTGAAGCTAGTGCTTTCGACGTTTTGCTGGCGAGAAAACACAGCATAGATGCAATTCTGATTGCAAGTATCAATTATTATTGTATTGTATTGTATAATCGTAGATAAACGATGTAATTATTATTCTAACTGTAACGCCGTTTTGTTTACTTTACCAAAAAATGTGATAATAATGTCGCTCCAGAAAGCTCCTCTGGTACGTAAGTACATACAGCTCAATGATCGTGTCTGGTTTCAAGCTGTCATTGCGGTGATGAGATAACTCGCACCTGCATTCAGGGTAAAGTATAAAACCCACTCTATGCCAGGCGATGTTGGTAGTAAAGCAGTGTCGAAATTGACAATGTAGGGCGAAACGAGTAATTCCAAAAAGACGTTCTTCGATTCGATCTACGGGCCGAATACTTCGTAGATCGAATTAGAAAAGACCCAACTCCTGGGCTTAGAAGCAGAACTAAACGTTTTAATTCCACTTTCATCGTACGAATTGACAAATTGTGGAATACGCTTTTTTTAGTACCTACCTTTGATAAAGTATCAACGGGGTGTAGCGTCAATCCTCAAAAACGTCCGAGCTCAATGAGGTCTAATTAGACCCCTTACACAATTAAAATAATTTCGATTTTCAAAATAATTCGAAACGGTAAAATAGACATCTTCAGACTTTTCAATCTAAATTAGGCTTTAGCGTAGAGTCTTTATATCAAAATCTTTAAGTTCGTCATTGGTATATGAGTATCGGTCAACCAGGATACTACCTAAGTATATTCGTGAATTATGTTTTAGACTTTACGTCCACGTGATGGAAAGTCATTGGTACCCACTAACATTTTTTTACGCATTGTCGCTAAATCTTAAATATATTATCGCTTACTGTTAGTAGAGTGTTGACCTAATAAAACTACAATCTCCAATATCACCAAATCACAGCCAAAGAACAACGAGAAAAGTTGAAATAAGTTAAGACCATTTTAAAACTGGTTGAGTAAGCTACTAGAAAAGCTGCTTAGGTTATGTATATTGTGCTCATTTATATGTATTTAATTTAATTAGCCACTCATATATTATTCCATTTTATTTATATTTGAGCTTTAAGGGTTTCAAATAAAACACTAATGTACCGAGTATTGTATTATATCGAACTCCATTCATTATAACTTAAAAACCTAACAAAAATCTTTTGTTCTACGTCTTTTGAAATTTGGAAAGAAAAAAACAGTGGTTCCTTATACGGCCCTCTATATCTTGCCAAGTACGAGTATAATCACTTTTGATCAGTAAATTTCGAAAATGGAACATCTGAAATAGTTTTTACAAATAATCATTAAAGTCGAAGAATAGGAAACACTGGGTGGCAAATAAATTCCAACATCGTCATTGCCGCAAAATTTCGTTTGTTCCCAAGTAGGTAATATGTGTTGTGAAAAATACTGTCGCAAAGGATATTTAATAATATCTCAAATTTCAATTCAATTTGATATTAATTCCCGCGAATGACGGAATAATTAAGTCTTGCTTCGCCGGTTTCGTAGTTTTGTTTATTGGACAGTTTAAAATATGGTCGAGGCAATACGATAAATCATTTCAATAGAGATAAGCGTTTAGTTCATTGTATGTCTGAGATACGATACAATTTGTAAACGTAGATAATATTTTTTCATACTGAACTAATGAATGTATTTGTGTCTAATATTTTGTATTATAATATTTAATTGTTCGGCTGTTTTAAATAAGTAAGTACTTACTACTCGTTATTTTGACAAGTCTACAATTAATAGTTATTTTGACAAGATTTATCATGTAGAAAAACAATATTTTATGGCCATTGAAATGAAACAAATTTTAACGGATTTCTTTTATTACTTATCGGATTTTTCAGCCTTAATTGTTGATACCGTGAGCGACATCTGGGTGCATAAGTAGGGAACGTTTTGCATAAAAGTAATAAACGGTAGTAGGTACCTATTTAATATTATCATAATATAAAAGATGAGTCTGAAGCCTTATCAGGACATTTATGAACTTATACACATAAGTAAATTACGATAGCATACATACCGGATTTTTAAGCTATTGCATAGCTTCTATCGCGGGCCTTGAGCGTGGAGAACGAATCCAGAAATTCCGTAACGAAAATAACCTAACACACCGCGCGTAAAACTATTATGCACTAGCTTTACCGCGGCAGTCTCCGAGTGCCACACGTCTTTTTTTTTATGTAAATAGGCTTGCGCTCGACCTCCAACTCGCCTTATGACGTAAAATACAAGATAAATGATTTCTAAACCTTTCCATCCACATATGTAATAGGCCTATATATCTATGTTTCCATCTATAAAAAGCCTAAGCGGCCGCTGCAATAAATAACGCGAAAATAGTAATTTAAATAGAGCACGATAGTAGTTTCCTTTAATTTGTAGCGGCAGTCAATATTCACGGTAGGGTGCTATTAAGCTCGGGCAAGCCGGCCCGGGGCTGATTCTGATCTGATTCCGATTCTTTTATGAATAGAAACTGTAATTGCATCAGCGATCTACCGCGCAGTGCCGGCATCATGCCGGTAGTTGACCGCTTGCAAAATGCGGCTGATTTAACTCGAGATCACTATCGGTGTTAATAAAGGTCTGCGTTCACCTGCATGTAATATGCTAGGATTACGTCGAAAAAATCATAAAGCCGGGTCCACGTTGTGTATCATTTGCACGTATTGTATCTAAGTTACGGTATCACCGACCTGTGTCATGGTTTACAGTTTGGACCTCTACATCAGCCACATCCTATTATGATTGAAATTCGATGAATGATGAATTTGTAATTTCAATATCCATAATTTAATTATCCCCCCCCCCCCTTTAAAAAAAATAAAAACTAGGTCTGCTTTGATCACAATCTCATCTGATGGACGATGATGATGTTTAAAATGTAGCACATATTTTGTCTAGGAGATACCTATTATTTCGGGAGCACATTCCACACCTTTACTGTTCTCATAGAAAAGTGGAATGGAAACGATTAGTATCAAATCGTAATCGTGCAATACAGTATCAAGTATTTTTTTTCCTGACATTTACACATGTACTCGTTAAGTATTGTATTAGATATATGTTACTAAGCGGGATGCGAGTATCATATCCTGTATTGTAATGCTTATATATACATGCATCAAACATCCACCATGATACACGTCAATGATACGTGACGTAGACGATACCCTAAAATGATACAGATGTGAACCCGGCTTTAACTGCTCAGTCAGAAACACGTCAAACTGGACTCCGTCAGCGTCATGTCAGCCGTCTGGCGGGCTACGTTTATACAAAGCTATCAGCTCCATAACCTCGTCGATATGGCACTCCCGTCTCACCAACAAATGAAGCGGTTGCATTAAACTTGTCCGTTGAATATCTGAGCGTAATTAATAGCGGGAGATAAGTTGCGGAGAGCGACCGTGATACCTCGCGACGAGAGTAATCGGGGCTGTCGAGAGCGCCGCCACCGACCACCGGCCGCCGACCGCTCCTATATTAATAACAGTCGTCCGATATCGGAGGTGGCCGCACCAAATGGGAAATTAAAAGGCTCTCGTGGAATCCACTCATTAGAACGATTTGTGTTAGAACGACGCCGCACAAGAAGTTATTAATGAGTATTGTAATCGCGGTCTCCGACATGAGAATCGACTGCGCGGCCATTTATCGCCAGTGTTCGAGTCGGCTCGAGTCAGCCCCCGGTCCGTTCGAGCGGAACGCGACCGCGTAGGCCGCTGTTGATCGTAGGCACCGTGTGTCGCCGTGATTGTATCGTGGATTGCGCATGCAAGCGTATCACTGCAGGCTAATTTGTCAATTAGGGAGCCAGAAGTCGGCGGGTCGAGGGGTCGCGGGGCCGCCGCTAAAGCGCGTAATAGCGCAATTTGTGCCATCATTGTTCTAAAGTAGCGTCGGCCGTATATCAGTGAGGCAGACGGGACCAATTGATACAAACGAGCGCATGTCACGTCTAAATATAATATTAGGAATCACGGCGCGAGCCAGGATATATTAATTTGGAGTGGTTGCCGCATGACCGAGCTTATCGCTGGAGTATGCGGTCGCGGTCCTCGCTTGCCCTAGATGCCGCTACTGCATTACATAATCATACATTTTCTGATAGATACATTTATGAATTATGCATGACTTTTATGGTGACCAATAAAGTGATGTTTACAATAAGTCAAGTAATGTCAACATCGTCACGGATTTTGGTGGTTAATGATATAATTTTAAATGAGTGAAGATTTATGTTGTTGTGTGGACCCTGGGTCGTTGAATGGAGTGTAAATGAGGATTTATGAATGAGGTCAGAGCGGCGAGAGAGGTCGCTAACTCGGTGTATCAATCGGCGGCTTCAGAATGGCCACGCGCCACTCCGGCGCGCGGCGGCGCACGCGCTCACTCTTATGTACTCATATGTATCTACGTATAAAACTTTATGTGTACGGTTGTAGGGTCGATTTTTGTATCCTAACTACTATTGCCTATTTCAACCTAAACTAAATAGGTACATCATCTGAAGAAATCTCTCAATGCATAATGATATGCACGTTGCAAATCATATAGGACTCTTATTGAAATTCAATAGGCCTGTTCAGTAACTTCGGTTCAGTCTACGATGAAATATGCTAAGCCATTATTCCAGTATGTTTCGTAATTATCGCAGATACGCCCGCAACAAAGAGACACCTCTAAACAACATTGATCATTGCAAATACCATGCAATAATAAATCAGAAAACCAGGTTCAACACCTTGTAATAACAACTTGTTCTCAGCCTGTGCTTTGTACAATCCGCTCAGTAAATTTGTCGACCGTTTTAGAATGGGAAGCATTGAGCTACAATATTTCTAAGTCACAATCATGTGGAAAAAAAAAACGAGTCAAAACGCAAACGCATAATTTGTTTAGCTGTAAAGCTTCCGCAAGCCAACAACAACGCCGCATGGATGGCAAAGTGCTTGTTAACAATTATTTGTATAGTAAAATTATTATATAAAATAAATATTATAGTAAATTATTGTTGAGGTTTTATAACGTCAGAATTTGAGTAAATATGTCATTGACACCTTTAATATCTGTACATATAAAAAGGTTCTGTGTTAACTGACTGACAGATGTACGAACGTAGGGTACAGCCTAAACCACTGGATCTAGGGACCCAAAATTTGGAGAGTGCCATAACCCTTGGTTGTTTTCCTCGTAAAAAGTATCCACTGAGAAAGGATTCCTCAATTGTGTTAGTATTTATAACGCTGCTAGGACATTTTGTCGTCGTTATTGAGGTTATTACTTAGAGATTGTGCCTCTGTAAGTATTTTATCTCAGTGATGGGAAGTTATATTTCAAAGTGGTCAGTTCGTTTTGGATCCAGTATTGGGGTCATACTTATCTTATTACTGAACCATAAGTCTTTTGCCTGCGGTATCTATTTTTCCATATCGCTCTATCTCTCAAGTTGTCTTGTATTGTAAGTGTTTTTGCCAGAGGCAGTAATGCACCTGAGCTTGTGAGTTAGACGTTTATAGACGTCAAACTTGTTTAACAACTAAACTCATTGGAACATTATATCACTTTGTGAAAAGGAAATTGTTTACTTTAAAGTTATGAAGAGATTCGGAAGTCGAAACTACAAGCAGAACATTAAACAATTGACATATATTTTTATAACGGGACCAATCCTGAAATTGCGAAAAAAAGCATCAGATGTTGTGCTATACATTTTTTCCGTAAGCTTTCTTTAAGGAACAGCCGATTTGTTTTATTACGATTGCAGAATTAGCTGCAATATAAAGTTGTTAGTAATCGAGCAAGACTTCGCTTGAAGTTAAGCATGTCGTTTGTGTATTATCAGGCTAGTGCCTTACAGAACTGTGAAGTTTAAAACCCTGTATGACATTGTACTGCACTCGTCACTCTTAGATAGATTGTGTTGTATCTTGCTATGCCCAGAAATTTCGCTGGTATAGCCGCCGTTCACTGTCATATTCTGAATACGTAAATTACGTTTCAATATTTATATTTCTAGTACACCCGTAACGCCTCTAATAGTTAAATTTTGACACAACCAAATCACCTGTCCATTATTGAGTCGCCATTGAGTCGTTCGGTCAGCGTCTAAACGCGGAGCGCTTATTTCATACTGTTCATAGCACGCATAACTTCATTACGAGCTCAATTGAATAAACTGTGATAGGAACGCCGCGCCGAGGCGCTCTGCAAGCTGATTGCTCAAATTTCCTCTTCAACTATCACAAAGATATGGTGAATTTCTAATTGGATAAACGTGTCGTTTCCTATTTAAAGGCGACGGCGGGCGGTGCGTTTCCATCCGAGAATGAGCCCTGATGTTTTGGCGTGGTTCCCTCGCCTGGTCGAGGAGTGGCGAGCAAGGGGCGGCATGGGAGGTCAGGTTGTGCTGGTGGGTGTGTATCCTCGCGCACGCGCGCCGTCATCCCGAGTAATGGTCCGTCAGTCGGCTAGCGCTCGCGTGCTCAATGACCAATTAATGAATTGTGATTTTACTTTAATGCTTCCTGGGTGAGTTCATGAGTCGCCCTTTCGGAATGGAGGTGTTATTGTAAGGTTTATGTTATTGGCTTCCGTGGGATATGTTTATATTTACAGAACTCGCTTGTGCCGCTATATATTGGGCATTCTAACGGAGGCGCCAGCTTAATGTAAAATGTTGGCGCAGCGTCGGTGGCAAAGTTTTATATGACAGCTTTTAGATTTTTCAAACTTATCATGCAAATACAAATTGATTCACCGTTTGTGGTCTCGTGAGACGACTATTTCTATCGTTTTAATTTGTTTTGGTAGATTTATGTAAAAGTGTGTGGTGTATCGTACGTCGTGCGCGCACGGGGACGGTAAATCACTCTGATGGGAGGCTGATAGCGCTCCCGTGCGCGTGCGCGCGGACATTCACTTCTTTATTCGACTTACGCAACTTCTTAATCCCTACAAGCTGAATTCTCAAACAACTTTAGCGCAATCAACTTTCAACTTTAATCAGTTGACCTTTTTTTGTTTAAATAGTTGTTCCTGTAATTTTGTTTTTGAAGGTTTAATAAAATTAGGTGCTCTTTATTCGCATTATATTTATGTAGTATATAGATAGGTACGTAGAACGGAATAGACGTATATTTAGGTAATGGGGTGACCTCATTTCACTAGAAGCTAAAATTTGGTACATCCTATTCCTAATGCCCTATTCCTTCCGTCTAACCCTCTAATCTAAATCAAATGTGGCATCAAGTGGTGAATTGAACGAAAAATTGTGTAAAACGCGAACATTTATAATTATTATTTATCTTACTATTTACCAAAGACTTACAAGACTCCTAATGCGATACAAAATATTGTTCCAAAAACTTAACACCAAATCAGGTGTTTGCTAATGACAGGTCACAAACGTCATTTAATCTTA
The DNA here is from genome assembly GCA_947563715.1 of Lycia hirtaria. Taxonomy (NCBI): domain Eukaryota; kingdom Metazoa; phylum Arthropoda; class Insecta; order Lepidoptera; family Geometridae; genus Lycia; species Lycia hirtaria. The sequence goes on from OX387380.1 coordinate 3,598,539, forward strand.
AACGTCATCTCATCGCAATCACTTCTCAATTCTTACGGTGCCAAGATGGTGAACAGTGTTAAATCTTGTAAAAATTACAAACTTCTTTATAAAACTACGGAAAACATTATCACCTTCCATCTCTAAGTAGCAAAAATATATTTCTAACAGTATAAAAAGCGAAATGAAACAAATTTTTACGTATTTGTAGCGTATGTTCGTGTGTCACCTATGACCACGGATGCTCCAGTGTTTGAAAAATCGGGTCTTAAATTATGTGAAATATACGCGATGAAATTGTTGAAATTTATTTCATTTCAATAAATAACATTCGCGAATATTAGTATAAAAAGCATATAAGCATTTCATTTCATAAATTGATTTTATTATTTATACAAATTACTGCAAAGAATTAGAGATGGGTCGATGTAATATAAGTTATCGATAACAATTATTATTTTTACGGACTTCAAAAACGAGATTATCAGTTAGCTTATATTTTTCTTATATGTTAACCGCATGATTTCGTCATTTAAATTGATTTAAAATTCCTTTCAAATCTCAAAATCGGCCAGTAGTTTGGTTTTTAAAACAAAATTGCGAATTTTGAAGTCGGTTATTCTAGTTTTGTAAACTATAATAATTATGATATGTGAATCATCATCATCATCTCAGTCATAAGAAGTCCACTGCTGGACATAGGCCTCCCCCATGGATTTCTATAAAAGCCGATTGGAAGCGGCTTGCATCCAGCATCTTCATGCCACTTGTATAAGTTCATCTGTCCATTTCGTGGCTGGTCTTCCTACGCTACGCTTGCCGGGGCGTGGTGTCCACTCGAGAACTTTTCAACCCCATTGGCCATCAGTTCTACGTTCACTGCCACTTCAACTTGCTAATCAGCTGTGCTATGTCGGTGACCTTTGTACGTGAAACATGGTATTTGATTTTACGATAAATGTTTTTTTTATTCTCAAACTAACACAGCACAGTTCTGTTTAGATTTTCTAGTTGATGCTGTACAAGCAGAACATTGGGCAGATATAGTAAGGCGAAGTCAAAATGATCCTTGGTGGAAACCGAATTCTCGCTTAACAATTTGTTCAGTGAATTTTCAAATTTAAATTTATAGTCCCATAGAGAAGTTGGAATCACAGAATGTTCAAAATAATTTTCATTGAAAGTATTTAATATGGTCTACTATTATGGTTCATAATGAATTTTTAGGTCTTAGTTGAGAAATGTAGGGGGGGGGGGGGGGACACAACTTTAGCGAGCTATATCTCGCACATATCACATCTGAGACACGATAGGGTGGCGGATACAAAAATGATCCAGTCTTTATTGTATATATAAAAAAACCAATCTCTATTTTAATTTTTTTTGAAAATTTTACTACGGTATTTGTAGCGGCTCACAAAACACAATTATGTATAAAAAATTGTTTTTATAGGGTTAATAGTCTCCGAGTAAAATGACTGTGACATACGGACAGACAGACAGACGGACATGACGGAATTATAAGGGTTCCCCGTAGTTACTACGGAACCCTAATAAAACGATGTTTCTTGAAACGTTACAAAAAAAATCAAAAGAAAAAATTGGTACCTATTATTACTTATCGATATCGATACTTTAATACCTCTTGGTCTATCTCTGGCTTAATGTCATTAGGTTTTTTTTTATTTATTTCAGTATTACTAGTATATGTTTTCTCAATTTCCCTGTATCATTTGTAATTACCTGTACTATATTGTTTGTAAATAGATGTGAAAATTTATTTATTCAGTAGAATTTAATCAAATTAATTTGGTCCATTACTGGTGCTACGAATTAACCATTGACATACTTATCTAAGTATTGCGAATTGCGATAAACCCATTAGATTTCGAGAGGCAGTAATGTGTTAATGAATACGGAGGACAAAAAATAGTGCTACGTTAACCACAATGTAGGAACTCTGCTATAATAAAATAAACATTTGCTGTTTTATCCTATTTTCAAAAATGAAGTTCCGAATGAAATAGCTGGGCGTGGACCGTTGCACTCCAACAAAAAAAACGTAATATATGTTTACCTGACTGTCAACTGATGCGAAAGCAAAAAGAACCTTTGTGATCTTAACCTACATTATGTACACATTTATCACGCACACACACACACACACACAAACACACGTATGTTTCGCCGTAGCATAAAAATATAGTCTTTCCAGTCACAATTACTTTGACTCTTATTCTTCTCAACAGATCGTGCAACTCAAAGTCCATGTTAAGGCCGGCTTAAAGTTTACTAAAATAAAATATGACATATTAGAGTCAAATTGAAATGAAATGAAGTTTATTGGAAAAAATAACTGCGAATGACTTCTACTGAGCTATTGAGTTATTTTTTTATGAATGAGGTATTAGTCGATTCATTGCCGTTGTGACATCGGTTATATGACGTCACAATTTGTAAATTGCATGTATAAACTTATTTAATAAATACTATCATCATGAACTGTATTTTTTATTTACAAAATAAAAATACATTCGATTCTTTTATAAAGTGATGAAAGTGGCGCCGCTGCCTGTTTCGCTCGCACGAGGCACCCATAGATATAAAATTATTTAAATTACTGATTTCATTTTTGATTTCAGATTTTCTTTCAGAGTCATAAGAACACTATTACAATGTATTAACAGTAGCTGTTATTTTATATGTGATATTTTGACCGTGATAAACGTGTAACCGACAAAATTTTCACGTTTATACCTAAATTTCGGTCAAAATAACAAATATAATAATTTTATAATTTAAAAAACTGAAATAGCAGACTTCAAAGTTACTATTATTTCAGTTATATGATTGTATGAATCTCCCATGGACCATTCTGACTTTAATCATGATTACCCGATCAAATCGGGAGATATCCTTTTCAAAGGCAACTTTGTAGATAAATTTGGCAAATGGACGTGTATCTACAGTTAAAATAAATTTATAAAAAAATGAAGTGTCAAATTGAAAAAATTAAATTGGCCCGAATTTAAAAGGCGGTTTGTATGGAGATTATCCTTCTGGGTCCTATGTAATAGGGCGAATTCTGTGCTATTTACTTACTTGTAGATGTTCATAAATATAGACGAATAACTACGCAGATATACAAATGCCTCTAGGCAACACATTCACACTTTTTGTTTCGAATGTTTTTGCACCTTTTTTAAATCAAAGTATCCGTAGATAAGTATATATTAGGACCTATAATTATTATAGTTAAGAGCCCACTATTATTTCCAATAATAGTATCTTACTTATACGCTGGGTGGTCAGAGGCACGTGTCCAGTAATATCTTCAAATTTACCTCCTATATCTCTGTCGAACTATTAATCAAACAGGCTTAGCGCTCGAATACTATCATTAAAACGAATTTCACTAAATCTGACATTTGATTAAGAGAATTCGGCGTTATGGACTGTCGTAATTGTGTCTTTCCTATCAAATTCATATGGAACATGTTTTAATCCGAAATTTAAGTTTATTCTCCGTTTGTTATTATGATTAAACGTTTGGTTATAATTATATACCGTTTGGGGGTATTACGTACATTATTATCGCTTTACACAAATTTTATCGGTCAGATTAATTAATGAAAAAGCTATTTTTAATATTGATATTAATAAGAAGCTGCATATAGGTACGACTGCTTAGGAGCGATTTTCGTTGTGTAAGTGTAACGCTTGATATGATATTGAGTGTTCGTTTTCTCGAGAAGATACCTTCTCGAGCCAATTCAGACTCAGAGCCAATTTACAAATTATTTAAATAAACATCCTGTGAAATATAGGCCTCTCCCATAGATTCCATAAAGACCGTTTGGAAGCGACTGTGAACAGCGACATTCTGCCACTTGTATCTGGTCATCTGTTTCTCTTTGTTGTTCTCTAGATTAATTCTTTTAAAATTACCTACCTACTTACTTTAATATTTTAATTACGTTTCTGCTATTTTTGTGCTATAGAATAATAAAAAAATATTACTTTAAAAATCAAATTTGGAGTAATTTAGGGAAATTTGGAGCTTTAGGGGTCAATGTATACACAAAGATACACCTGAAAAACATCATACCCCTCTTCTTGGGCAGTCAAGTTCAAAAACATTGATAATTTCATCAGTTGATATAATAGTCATAACAAAGACTCACCGTTTCATCTCCACGAGGTATCTCATCTCTTTGTTTCGTTATCGAAAAGCTATTGGAACTAATTATCGATTCACTGAGTTGATTATCGATTCATGAGATGTATCTCAGCATAATGTCTCGTATTTACCTGCTAATTAAAAGCCAAATTGAAACAGCCGCGTCAAGGAGTATTAATTTTAACGAGCGCTATCACAGCGCCAGATGGTTTCTCTAGTTAACCCGTTTCATACTTTTATCTTTATGTATGCAATTGATAGATTTTATCGGACCATTCGATAATAAATAAACGATCGGATATCCATGCTTTTTAAAAACATTTCTGTTTTGATAACGGCCCTAAATATCTACATAGGACATGTGGATAATTAAGCCTCACTTTTGGAAATTCAAAATACGTACATTAAAGCATTCGTTATTTGGAGTAGCTATTCAAGAACCGGGGAGTTCCGGTAGCCTAGTGGTGAGACCGTCTGACTTGCGAACAGCAGGTCCTGGGTTCGAATCCCACGGCACGCACCTCTGTTTTTTCGAAGTTATGTGCGTATTGATGTTGATTGCCGCCATTTTCAGACGGTGAAGGAAAACATCGTGAGGAAACCTACATGTCTGAGAGTTCTCAATGATCTTGAAGATGTGTGAAGTCTGCCAACCCGCACTTGGCCAGCGTGGTAGACTATGGCCTAACCCTTCTCACAATGAGAAGATGGCCCGTTCCCAGCAGTGGGACAGTTTGTACAAACAGGGCTTATAATTAAAAAAAAAAAAAAACAAGAACGATATTTTTTATATCGTTGTTTAGATTTATTTTTGTTTATGAAATTGTATTTTTTTTTCATAGGTAAAAGGTAAACAAAATATGTAAGTTTATTTTTTTATTAATATTTTAAATACATAAATAAGATACTTTACAAAATACAAAATATGGATAATGTAATAGTGATGTATCCATGACATAGCTCTTCATGTCACCGCATGGTTATGAAAAATGGTAATAATGTTGATTAATTTTAGCCTGTCTTTTATAAGATACCAGCTATCTGTATACTGAATTTTATTATTATTATTATTTCAGCCGTTTTGTCTTGAAAATATAGCAAATAGACAAAGAATCAGTGTGGTTCCTAGAGTAAAAAGTTAAGATTCCCAAATTTCCCATACATTAATTCTCAAATTATGGATTGTTGTATAAGATATTTTATTTATTGTATAAGATAGAGTTATATTTATAGAAAGATAACATGCAATAAAAAAATAACAACTTCATATCTTTATTATTAAGACATGAATTTAATTAACAATAACTTCACTAAAGCCATTTCCAGCAAATATTGAACTTGTCAAGCAAAATAAAGTATTTAGCTTTCATAATGAAGTAACATCCACATTAAGAGCGCAATGGAAGCACGCTTAAGATCGGACCACCGACGCGGGCGGTGCTTTACTTGCAACGATTTATTGTTATAAAAATAATGTATCATCGGCGGCACAATGCGCGTAACAAGGGCTCGCGAGCGGCGCGTTCACGGAACGGACCACAAGGAAAGTGAGCTCCCAGTGACGTACGTAAAGACATGCTATAACTGTGACTGGGATCGTAGTAGCGTCCTCTGATATCTTAAGATTTGTTTTTCATTTAGAAGAGATTGCCACTATTCGTTTCTGACGGAGAGTGTACCGTTTGGGTTAGTTTTAAGCAATTAAAGCTTGAACTCGGAGGCAATTCTATTGAAAAGAGGCGTAAGACAGGGAAACGTGGGCTCTCCAAAACTGTTCGCTGCGAGACTGGAAGGTGCCTACAAGGAAAAGGAAAGGATTCGGTATCAATATTAACGGCGAGTACATCACTTACCTTCGGTTTGCCGACGATTTAGTAGTCGATGGAAGACATCAACACGATGCTCGAAGACCTCAAACCAGTTTCTAAACGGGTGGGCTGATGATATTTTGAAATATAGGTACTTACCTACAATATTTTAGCCTATTCAATTAATTTGTCATAATAATTGTATTTAGTTTAATAAATATGGTAGTTTAAAAAAATTGGAACAACTGACTATACGCGACATATTCGCTATGTGAATAAACACGCAAAATAAAGATTTAGAAAAAGTAGTTTGAAGTCAGTTGACTTCAAACTACGCAATTTAGCTTTCTAATTTTTTGAAACCAAACTACTGAACCGATATTGATGAAATTTCTATGGGTATAATTAGATAGTAAGTATATCCTTTCAAACAAAATAATTTCTCAAAAGCAGTATTTTTTTCGTTCTTATTTAAGGATTTGAAATTTTATTATTATTTCTCAAATCGATTTATAAATGACGGAGTTATAACAGTAAATAAGTATCTATATTAAAAGATAAACACTACAGAAAAGCGGGTTTTGTGGTCTAATTTACGATATCGTTACGCTTCATACGCTGTTGAGTGTACGCTTTTTGTGAGAAAGTATACGTTAAATAGCTGTAAAAGATTATAACCCATTTATTAGTATAATTCTAGTACAATCACTTGTTTATTACGAAAAAGTTAGTTAGAGGTTACGAAAAAATGCATTTTTTTTCATTTTGCGAGAGATGTATTATTATTATTACAAAAACGTATAACCTATGACACTAAGGATGTGAAGATAAATCTAACGACATTTCGCAGATCAAAATCAGTCAAGCTGTTTAGGCTGTAGGTGATCATAAAGAAACATACATACATACTCACATATATACATACATGGAAACAAACATTCTTACGCAGTCGTGTAAAAATACAGCCGATTCGTTAACATCTTCATAATGAAGCTGGTAATTTATATACCACGTCTTAGCTTGTCTTTTAATGCACAACCAGCCTTAGTAAAAAAATACATCTTTTTATTAATATTGATGGATGTCCTAACTCAGCAGTTTTTGATCTGTATTTAAGTGCAGTAGCATCGATGCACGCGATAGAATCAGAATCGAACCGACTCTATTACCTTTACAAGTGATTGTTGTTACATTAGTACTGAGACCACACACTTTGGACTCACATTAGTAGTCTTAACATTAAGAGAAGCTGGCTATTGGCCAGCTTCTCTTGATGTTAAGACTTACGTTTGAATTACGGAACCCTAGAAATTGCCTAAACAATTAAAAAAAATAATTAGGGTTCCGTAATATAAACGGAAAAGGGAACCTTTACATTTCACTCTCCCGTCTGCTTATGTGGCGGTTTGTTAAGACTATTTTTGCATAAAGTTTCAAGTTGTGATAAGTAAGTAAGTTCTTATGCCTACTTTTCCTTGAAGCTGCAATAAAAACTTTTTAGTTCAATAAGAAAATAAGGCCATTTACATTTTAATTCTTGGTAACATATATTATCAAACCTCGTATTTTTACGTTGTATATTTTTCGGTTTATGAATGAAAATATAAAAAAAAATATGATTTCCCCATTTTATTTACTAGTTTGTACAGAACCCTTGGTGGGCGAGTCTGACTCGCACTTGTCCGGTTTTTTAAATATATTTGAGGTCTATTCTACATGGAATTCTTTAAAATGAAAACAAAAATTAAAAATGTTGCATGCATAACCGATTCGATTTCTGAAACCATATCTCCATCTCTGTCATTTTGTATGGAAATAACAGAGATGGATACATATTATCCGATCCGATTCGAATCCGAAGAGTTGTGAATCAAGTGTCAAAGTTTTGACACTATGTATGTAAGAGATACAGAACCCTCAGAGTACGAACCTAACTCACATTAATCCTTTTTACGAGTGATACTTAACTTATAGCCTAGACTGACTTGTGATGTGAAAAGTCTAATACAATTGAACTCTTAAATTACTAACGTCGCAAAATTCTCATGAACGATACTGTACATATCTATAGAAAACTACAAAATCGAGTTTTGTAAACATGAAAGCTGTATCAAAAGCAAATTAAATTCTATTACAGCTCACAGCACCGTGTAATTAAGAGACAACACACGACGTTTGAGATATCTCTCATTCTTCCGACGGGTAAAGGACAAGTTATGAAAATCTTGCGGCAATAATTATATGGTGGTGCTTGAATGGACTGACACACCTCTCAACGTAGCGGTTCTTTTATGAAGTCCTTTTACAGCTTGAGGTGAGGTACCATAATGATTAAAAGAAACATTGAACAAGAACTGAAACGTTACTCAGAAAAAAATGTGTACTACAGAATGGAAACACATAACATAGTATTGCTGTTCAGAATATTACCAGCCGAAGTGGCAATGAGGTGGTCATACTTGTAGAAGACTTTGGACTTTTGAAGATGGGTTCTAAAGTAGATACAAAGTTGAGTAGCAATCAGGTAGCAACAAGAAAACGCAGAAAGGCGGCTAGAGGTCATTGGTAAAGCATAAGACCATAAATGTCATGTGACTATCTAGAGGTCATTGGACGCGTAAAGCATAAGACTATAAATGTCATGTGACTATCCTTAGGAGAGGCCTACTTCTGGACGAGTAGACGAACCTTGAGCCGACAAAGAAGTAAAAGCTCGAACTCCGAAAACTACCACAATGTTCCGTGATCTTCCACCGGAAAATCCTGAGCTTGATACTGACCAAAGAGAAGGTTTTACGTAAGGTTTTCCTCACGAATGCAAAAAAGTGTTGTAAAACGCATCAAATCAGGCCTCTTTTTAGAGATTATATAAAAAATGTATATTATCATGGTTGAAAAGGTTCGATTACTCGTATAAGGGTATTGAAGAAATGTTGAGTAACTTACAAATTTAACAAAATATTAGACGTAAATAGATACAAACATGATAATGGTAATAATTATTGCTTTTGTAAGGTGGCTATTACTTATATGATATTATTTGTTTTGATTTGATTTCTTTTTTTTTTGGTTTTATGCTAGTTGGTTGTATTGGATTATTCAAAATTTAAAATTCTGATTTGTATTGTATCAATATTTGATTATTTTGACATAAGAATGTTGTTGATGAACCTGTACACAATGAGAAGCCATTGGCACCCGAAACACAGTCTTAGACTAGTTCGGGAGCCTTTGGGACAATATTTATTGTAACAAAAATATTGCGTCAAAATAAATACATAAATACAAATGCATTATTGAAGCTCTTCAAATAGGTAGCTATTGAGTACCCGCCAGTCAGACAGTAAAAAGTTGAATTCTCAGAGGGATTCCCGATCAGATATCGCTGTGCGACACTTAATGCCGCCGTGACAGGCGTTTGATTGCAAGTGCCGGCTACGATATTGTTACAAGATATGCAGAGAACGAGCGGTACAATCGCTTGTAAACACTGTTTCGCATCGTTTATTGACGTTCGATCGGACGGCAGCGAAGGAATAATTTTCGTTAATTAATTGTGCCTCAGGGTCTCTTCATAACTTTGTGCATAATGAGTGGCTAATTATTATAAAACCTTGTAAGACAAAATTATACTTTTTTATGTTATGCCACATTACATATTCCACAAAATCTGTTCAGTTTTTTTGGACGATGTATGCACGAAATTGGAAAATGATAGAATAGAATAGAATAAAATAGAATAGAATAGAATAGAATAGAATGGAATGGAATGGAATATAACTTTATTGTACATCCTATAGTAAAAACTTAAAATAAACAATAAACTTATCGCATAGAGCGATTTCTTCCAGGCAACCTTAGGGTGGATAGAAATAGTATAAATTAGAATAAGGAGGTTTGTGGTTACATTACAATGATTTTGATGTCTTAATAAAATGGAGATTTGAACTTTGTGGAATATCTACCAACATTATTATTAATACCAGATTAGATCTACGCATCCCCTGAATCGCAGTTGGGTAAATGTATAAGGTCTATTTCTTAATCAAAATAAACACAAAACCATATTTCCATTTGCCTGTACCGTTCACAGTTTATGAAGAAACTGGAAGATGATAATTATACAACATGTCAAAAGCAGATTGATCAGTGATAATACATTACTCGTACACGGCACGGACCGGTTATTGAAATTTTAAATTGGTCTCTATTACACTTAAGGGATGGTTACCTTTATTGCTCTTTAATGGTAATAAACGATGTGAACTTGTTTAATAACTTTGCAAGTGATAATAAAAATGCTCTTTTAAGTTTTATGCGCATTTAGTTACTTTATTTTTTGCTATCTAGTACTTATTACCGCAATTCAATCAACTGAAAATTCATGAATGGATTGGAAAGTAGATTGATTGATAAAACTGATACACCGTTGCCGTTTGCCTCTAGTGTAACTTCTCATCATCTCATCTCAGCCATAAGAAGTCCACTGTTGGACATAGGCCTCCCTCCCCCATGGATTTCCAAAAAGACCGATTGAAAGCGGCTTGCATCCAGCGTCTTCCCGCCACTTGTATCAGGTCGTCTGTCCATCTCGTGGCTGGTCTTCCTACGCTGCGCTTGCCGGTACGTGGTCTCCACTCGAGAACCTTTCGGCCCAATCGGCCATCAGTTCTACGTGCTATGTGTCCTGCCCACTGCCACTTCAACTTGTTAATCCGCTGTGCTATTTCGGTGACTTTTGTACGTAGTGTAACTTGCTACCGAAATTTTTAGCAAAAAGAAAATAGGGTACGCACTCGGCGGATCGTTTATCTCACAAAACAGAAAAAAATGGACCATGTTTTCAAATCAAAAAGTTTCGTCTTCTGTATTAAAACTGACTGATGAATTTCGATCGACTACGTCGATACCCTTATAGTTTATAACAAACAAATACACTGACAAACTATTATAAGCGTATCAAATGTAGATGTAAGTAGTTTACTAATTGCAAGGTGGCAGCGTACTAAGCTGCTGGAATTAGCACACTGCATGGCAAGTATCTATTTACTAGGAAAAAAGCTATTAAAGCAGTTACAATTTTATCTTTTCTAAGAGGCTGCTCGGGAATATGTAAGTAAGGTATGATGTCAGTGTCTGCAATCTCGGATAACATAAACGCTTAATCAACTGTCCGGTGACACGGTTTGATTACAAATGATAAATAGCGCTCCGTTCGACGGCCAGGTGACTGCTGGACTTAATGCAAATATTCATCTTTGCTACTTGGATGTACATTATATTAGGTACTATTTTTCGGGTCAGTCTTATTTGTATGTGTCACAGAAAATTCCACCAATAGATACACACCGTCAAAAGTGAACAACTCTTGGGCCACAAAATTAGGCGTTACCTCTCTCCGGAGCAGCTGCTTCATCTGTAACTGTATCAGGCACAACTGGTCCGATCGTGTGTGGAGTAGGTACTGAGGCCGACTTTATGATAGAGTAGTAAAGTTTCAGTTAGAAGCTTTAGAGTCGGATTTTCAGTTGAGCGGCGAGCTATGAGGTTAATCGGTGATGATAAACTAATTGTCTAGAAAGAGACTATTTAGTTTCAGCAACATTCATTCTTTCTAGGCATTTTCATACCTAAAAATAATGAATATCTTCTAAAACAATGTCGGCCACATCTTCGCTTAGCATCGAAAAAGTTGGTGGTCTTTCGTAGATCTACTCGTATTTCATGTAATTCTATTCCATTTAGCTAGCAGGGGGTGGAGACTCTTGACTGTAACAAAAATTATAACTTCTAGCTTAATATTTCACAAACGGATGCCCCAAATTGAAAAATGGTTTTCACAGACAAAAATATATCTTTGGATTACCAATCCAACAATAGGCTACACCACACCGACATATACACGGAAACGAGAAAAAAATAGTCCCCATTTTACGTAACTCTTATATTATGTAATAAAGTGTTTTTTTTTTATCGATGATAATTTCTACAATTATGTTTAAAAAATAATTTGGGACTTTGGAACAGTGTTCTTCCGTGAGTTTCCGTTCTGAAAAGTTGTCATGTAATCCAAAATTTTGCGCATACACAGGATAAAATATCTTGGTACTCAGGCACATAGACTAAGAAACAACCAAATGATAGTTCCCTTACTTTGCTTGCTAAGTCACCTTTGTTATGGAACTCTAAAATGCAGGTAAGGTACTCTAAGTATCATTCATTTTGTTACATTCTGTAATGTATAACTGCCAACTGCGTATTTATATTTATATTAAATACTGTAGGCAGAATTGAACTAATCTTGGTTATTATATAGCATCAGGTAGTAAACATCCGTTCTAGTAGGCTAAACAAATAAAGTGATGGTTGACTTCAAGCAAAGTGACAGATTAAAGCCGAGTCCACCCAGCGGCTACCTGTTGGATTTTAACAGCTAGTTCTAGACTTCGTGAGCATAAACTTTTGGAAAAATAACTTGTTGCAAACAAGTTTGCGCTCGAGAGGTTTACTGCTTATACTCAAATTTCTTGTGAATCTGTATCGAATGATTTTCCAAATCGGCCGCCAAAATTAAATGGCCTCTTAGCATTCTACCCTTCTTCTCTTTTCAATCGACATTTCATAAACTTTTACCTCGACATCTTGACCGATTTTGCTCATAATTAAATTTTTTGTTTAGAATTAAATATTAAATATTTTGAGCAATTTTTAAAAAATCGGTCAGTAAATGGCGCCGCAGCAAACTACCCCCTTTTTGGGAGAAATATCAAAACTACCGACGAAAACAAAATTCTATAAAATTGTGAAACCTGTAACGAAGTTTCATTAAGATTGATTAAAAAAACATTTACACGAGTATTAACAAACATCCGGACAGAAGAACAAAAATCTTGCTAGTTGATGCGGAGGCTTTCGTTCGGTTCGCTAACTCAGTCAAAACCCACTGCTGGGAACGGGCCATCTTCTCATTCGAACGCTGGCCAAGTGCGGGTTAGCAGACTTCACACATCTACAAGATCATTGAGAACTCTTAGATATGTAGGTTTCCTCACGATGTTTTCCTTCACCGTTTCAAGTTGGCGGCAATCTACAATACGCACATAACTTCGAAAAGACAGAGGTGCGTGCCGTGGGATTCGAACCCAGGACCTGCGGATCGCAAGTCGGACGGTCTCACCACTAGGCTGCCGGAAACTCAAATTTTGGAAGTCAAATTTGGTTATATTTAATTAACAAACTATTTGTTATAGTTGCGCCTTACAAATTCGATAAGAATATTTTAAAACCTTTATTGTAGCTAATCCGCTGTCACATTTGCACGCGGCACCTTTTTTTTTATTTGTAGATATAAAATTACTGAAATTACTATTGACAAATATTCTCTCTTTAGTTTCATAAGATTAATAAATTACCTACAATGTATTAACAATATTTGGCTGCTATTTTTATATATTTTATTATGACCGTAATATACGTTTAAACGTAGAAATTTTGTCGTTTACACGTTTATTTTGGTCAAAATAACAAATATAAAAATAACAGCTATTGTTAATATATTGTAGTGTTCTTATAAAGCTAAAGAGAGAATATTTATCAAAAGTATTTTGAATAATTATATTTATTATAATTATAGTTTAAAAAACTGAAGCATCCGACTTCTCATGGATAACATTGTCAGAATTGAATCAAATTGAAATGGCACTACACGGAAAGCACCAGCTTTCAAATAAAAAAATAATCATCAAAATCAGTTAACCCAGTCGAAAGTTACGATATGAGGTAACAAACATAAACAAAAAAACTTTAAAAAAATACAGCCGAATTGAGAACCTCCTCCTTTTTTGAAGTCGGTTGAAAAAGTTTCGCTCTTCTGAGACGGCGGCGTATCATCATCATCATCATCTCAGCCATAAGAAGTCCACTGCTGGACATAGGCCTCCCCCATATCCCCCATAGGCGGCGTGTCACCTTGCCTTAATAAGAGTCGTTTCTGTGAACTCTGATACCGTTATACACGGTAAAACAAAGGATAAATATTAAAGAATTAATATTTCAGGTATAGACCGAATCAAAATATTAGCTATCCAGGATTTCGGTACTTTCCTTATCCATGTTTTATGACCTTCGATTACATCTGGGGAAATTGAAGCCATTCCGACAGGATTTTCCACTTAATGCCGTGACATCTTGACTCTGGTATAATTTGATGTAGGTAACGAATGAACTTGGATAAAATTAACGAATAAAATAATTGAGTAACTAACAAAGCTTTTGAATGTCAGTTTTATAAGCAAATCAAACTACCCTATCTATTAGTTACTAGGATATCTCAATCAATGATTTTATATGATTTGATTTAAAAAGTTGTGATGTGTGAGAGAGATAGCTGCGTGCGTCGAGCGCTTTATTATGAAAAATAATTGCGGTGTGAAGAAATTAAGTGCGGTTTGAAAAAGTGCTCGTATGAAGTCGGGGTTACTCACTACTCCGCTAAATCACTAACGCAATGTGAAGCGGACTTTATTCTTTTGGTATACCTAGCTATTGCTTAGAAGATTTCTCCGAAATTGCGAATTGGCGGATAAGCATAAGCTTAACAACGAAAAACATATCAACAAAATAAAGCGATAGATATCGAGTCGACACGAAGACGAATTGTGTTTCGCAGAAAGATTACATAGTAATCATCAATATCCACCTATAACAACGTCGTATATGTACCTAGCACACTAATTTACTTTGATACATATTCTATTGAGGTCCTTGAAAACTAATAAATTATTAATAGATCTAATATGAACTGAATGAAAGAAAAATATAGTTTCCCACTATCAGTCTGCTCACTAAGTAGAATTTAAAATATCTAGTTAATTTTTAGGGTTCCGTACCTCAAAAGAAAAAAACGGAACCCTTATAGGATCACTTTGTTGTCCGTCTGTCCGTCTGTCCGTCCGTCTTGGTGTCAAAACCTTTATCTCGGGAACGCGTGAAGATATCGAGTTGAAATTAAAACCATATACGCAAATCCATAGTATCTTGCTGCAAAAAGAAAAATAAAATTTCTCAGTTCTCGTAAAAAAAAGTTACAACCGAATATGTCGTAAAAACGGACATTTCGATACTTACAAGGGAATCAAAACCTATGGGGTACTTCCCTTTCATCTAGAACTATGAAATTTAGCAAGAAGCATTGTGTTACAGTACATATATAGGAAAAAATCCGAAAACTAGAAATTTTAAATTTAATCACAAAAAATAGTGTATATAAACATAAGCTAAAACAGGCTATTAAATATTTTTACGATGTAAGTATATTTTTCGGATTATGAAGGAAAATATATAAAAATATATGATTTCCCTCTTTTATCTACCAGTTTGTACGGAACCCTCGGTGGGCGGGTCTGACTTGCACTTGTCCGGTTTTTTCATACATTATACCTGTTGATTATAATATGTTTGTTCTGTGTCTGGGTGTTTCTATGTATCTTATGTATGTATTTATAAAAAACAAGTATATGTATTCTATCAGCCATCTAGTTACCGTAGTACACGCTCTACTTAGTTTGGGCTAATAGGTGTTGGCTATAGGTGTCCACCAATATTTGTTCAAGAACACATAAAGCTTAGATAGTTTTTATTTTTTAATCAACTTCGAAGAAGTAGGAGGTTCCCAATTCGCATTTGGGCTGTATTTTTACCCGACTGCGTAAGAAGGATATGTTTTTCGAGTGTATATATGTATGTATATGGGTATGTATGTATGTTTCTGAATGATCGCCTACAGCCTAAACGGCTTGACCGATTTTGATGTACGAGGTGTCGTTAGATTCGTTTTCACTTCCAAAGTGTGTTATGCTATATCTTTTGTAATAATAATATACCTCTCGCAAAAATAAAAAAAATGCGTTTTTTGGTCTTTCTTTTTGGTTTTCCAACGAACTTTCTCGTAATAATCAAGTGGTTTTACTAGGAAAATTCTAAGGAATGTACATTAATTTTTTACAGCGATTTTACGCATATCTACTTTCTCACAAAAAACTTACACTCAATATGGTATCAAGCGTAACAAAATCGCAAGCAGTCTAGCAAGAACTGTTCGACTGTTTTGTTTTGTACTTAATTTAAAATAGAAAATGCATTTATTTTATTTGGTAGTGACAGCGTGTTGCGAATTGTGGTACCTCCACAAACCAATTATAGTTTATAGCTACCTCTAAGGATACATTTATGTTTTTTGTAATAAAAAATAAAAAGTATATAAGTTTTATTTTTATTATTTTTTCAATTAATTATTTATAAATATATCATCATCATCATCATCTCAGCCATAAGAAGTCCACTGTTGGACATAGGCATTATAAATATATATATACGATTAATTGCAGTGCAGCACAAGTCTTGTTATAAGTAGGTACTCAGAATAATAACCAATATTATTTTTATACGTAATTAATTACAGGAAATGACGACGACAAATTATCCACCTAAATTTGATAACACCTGTGACCGTTTCCGGGGTGAATAATATAAACGTTCTATGTTATCAGAAGCGTTATCAGAAATATTGTTTTATCACACTATTGGCTCTAACATCTCTGTTATTCTATCTGCCATACTCACGTTGTCTACAACATTTCGCATATAGTTCCCGGTCAAGTAAAAATAACGCTGGTTTGTTCGTAAACGCGATCTTCTTTGCCCGAATTCATCCATCCAAAAAGAGAACTGTTTTGTTCCCCACTGCGGTCCGAATCGATCGATTACAAAATGCTCTTGGTCGATCTGCACCACGGTGCGAAAGGGCCCATTCAAAAAGAGCTTTTGGGTGATTCGGACCGCGGTTCGAACCACTCGCGGTGCGAAACACCTAAAGACCCGAACAAACCAGCGTTCTTTTTAGGTGACGGAGACTATAGCTAGATACATACATACCTTTTTTCGTGTAGGCAACACTGAACTGTCAACTTTATGTTTCTTTAGCTCTCATATTAAAATTAATTTAAAATTATTTATCCTAAAGTTTTGATGCTGGAAGTGTTATAATACAAGTAAATAGTGCCTAAATCTACTAGTGCTAATATAGTGACACAACCAGATGCTAAATCTGCAGTAGAGTGCAGACCTGCTGGCATAACTTCCAGATAAGTTTCAAATTCTACCCTCACTATGACAAACATGCAAAATGTATTGGAAATGCAAAAGAAGATTGAGGAGTCCCTGTTATCGAAGATGGCGTGTTTTGAGACCCAGTTAAGATCTACAGTGCCTGACAATCCAACCAGCTTGGATACCCTAAGTCTCGAGTTCACCGAGTTTAAAAAGTCTGTAGGGTCAATTTTATCACTTCTACGATTACTTATTGATTCTCTTACCTTGAGAGTGGGTGATTTGGAGACCCACAGTCGACGTAATGCACTAATATTTACCGGCATTCAAGAAACTGAAGGTGAGAACTGCTCGGAGGTCATCCTCAATATCATTCACACTAAATTGGGCTTGGTGGATATTCAAGCAACATCACTGTTGTCTTGCCATCGCCTGGGGAGCAAGGCTGAAAATCGAAATAGGCCTATTCTCGTTCGTTTTGCTGACATAGTTAATCGTAATACGGTCTGGCGTGAGAAGAAAAAGCTAAAGTCTAGCTCAACAGTCGTCGGCGAGTTTCTCACTAAATCGAAGCAGGACATTTTTACCAATGCTCGCAAACACTTTGGCATAACCCGCAGCTGGACTCAGGGCGGGCAGGTCATCATCAAATTGCCTAACAATGAGCGAAAGAAGGTTTCTTCATCACAAGAGTTGGTCGAACTGATTGCAAAGTTTCCGAATTCAGAAAGTACAAAGAAACCTCTGACGGACTCCAATATAGCTCACTCGTCAAAGAAGACTGCAGAGGTTCCAGTACCCACTTTAGTACCTCCTCAGAATCGAAACAGACCAGCAGCTGCTGCAGCCAAGGCAAAGTTCACAAAGTGATTGGCATTATGTCTTTGGCCTGTGTGTCATGTATGTTTATCTGCGCACATAGACTACATTCAATACGCATTTGAGTATATTACGTGATTACTTCTGTTATTACATACTTTTTGTTTCAGTAAATACCGACAAACTTTGTTTTGTGCACTAATATCTAAATTTTGTAAACACTGTCTTGTGACAGCTGCTCCTTCCGTCAGTCATTTGTAATTTTTGACAGTGACATTAACTCTGAGGTATCTAATTATCTGTTACGTCCTCTTTTTTTTTTTTTCTTTTTCTTCTCAATATAGACTATGTGTGTTTTCTATTCAGTCGATACATAAAGAACAAGCGATTATCTGTGATTTGCGTTGACTTGATAGTAAGTTTTATGCCTAAGCTTGTATGTGTGCATTTGGCTTTGTGACAACAGTGCTATAACTGTGTAATTTGTAGAAACAATAGTTTTTCTCTTCGACTGTAAGCAATGAGGGGTTTTGGAGAAAGGAAAGTATTTGAAAATTGTCAACGGATGGCACTAGAATAAAACTATCTCTTAAAGGTTTGTTCCAAACGTTACTTAACGTTATTTAAATTGCATTGTAAAATTCTCTCTTCTAAATTAACTTACTATCAATACAAGTTTAATTTATTCATTTGACAACGTTTTGGAATAGGCGTTTCCTTACGCAGTTAATACAAGCTGATCAACTTGACGACTGAAAAATCGAAATGCCATATAATGAACTAAGCAGTTTTTTTTTTTTTTCCTCTTCCATCTTAGAGCATCTATCAACAGATGCTCTAAGTCTTCCATCCTCTCGTTGCTTTATATTTTTCTGTCTAGTTTTTACATTTTTTCCCCCCTATATGTGTCCAAGATTGGTATGTTTGTTCTTATGAGGCTTTGAATTTGTAATATAAACCATTGTTACATTAAATATTTTATAGCCAGCACGGTATGCAACAAAACAATTTAGTTGTTAGATATTTTTAAGTTTTTTAAATAGTAGAAATATTTTTTTTAATTTATATACACATATAATTATATTTTATTACTTTATTTTATTGTAATATGCATTCAAATGACGATTCATTTGTAACAGCTTGCTCTGATAGCTCATCTTTCCTCAGCGCTGACGATGACGTCTCGTCACCAGCAAATCTACTTAAAGATATTTTTTCTCCGTATTCTAAGAACTTCAATGTGTGTCACATCAACGCACAAAGCATTAATGCGCACTATTCTGACATTATTGATACCTTTTCTTCTGATCATATCCATGCTGTACTAGTATCGGAGAGCTGGCTTAAGCCCAGTCTACCATCCCATCTGTTTCCTATACCTAAAAATATTCTTATTCGCAATGACCGTATCGGAAAGGGTGGAGGAGGAGTTGCCATATACTTGAAAAGTCACATCCCCTACAAAGTAATATTGCAATCCCCATCCGCCTACACCCGATCCTTGGAATTTATATTCATCGAAATAAACCTAGGCGCTAAATTACTTCTCGGAGTAGCTTACAGTCATAATGATAAAATCAATTACTTTTCCGACCTTGAAACTGCCCTAGAAGTATTACTATTAGATTATGATAAAATAATATTAATGGGTGATCTCAATACCTGTTTGATCAAAAATGACTCACGCGCACAGAAGCTTAGGTCTTTGCTGGACTCCTCAAACCTTGAATTAGTTCAGTTGTCACCAACTCACCACTCACGTACCAATGATACTCTACTTGACCTTATAGTTACTTCCGATATTAACCTTTTTTCTACATATGGTCAGATAGAGGTCCCGGGAATCTCTCACCATGACCTTATCTATGCCTCGGTAAAGTTTCGTACTCCTAAGCCTAAGCCGGTGATTTTGCTCCAAAGGAATTTTGCACGCATGAACCTAGTTCGGCTATCCGAGGACGCCCCTGGTTTGAACTGGATGGAGGTCGAGAAGTTTCAATCGATTGACGAGATGACTAATTGTCTCACTTCTAATATTATCAACCTCTTTGATCGCCATGCACCAGTGCGTCCGGTTAGAATCAAACATAATGCATCACCGTGGATATCTGATCAAATACGGAAAGCGATGGCTAGACGAAACCGAGCATTTCGTAAATTCAAAAACGAGAGATCAGACTCGAAATGGGATGATTATAAAAAGCTAAGAAATAGATGTAATCAGTTATGCCGCAATGCCAAACGGCTATACATCTCAGACCAAGTCAAATCTTCTACCCCTGGGGGTATTTGGAAATTTTTGAGATCAATCGGTATCGGGAAACCAAAGTCGCCTGAATCAAAAATTCCAATTGACTTAAACATACTTAATAACCATTTCACTTCAAGTAACAGCCTAGACCAAACTAGTAAAAATACAATCCTTAAAGAAATTGAATGCTTGCCCTCCCCTGTTTCAGCTCCCTTTAATTTTTCTTCTGTCAGTGAAGATCTTGCACATAAAATAATTCTCAACCATAAATCAAAAGCCGTAGGCTGTGATGATGTTGGTCGTGTCATGGTAATGTATATTCTTAATCATATTCTCCCAGCTATCACACATATAATTAACTTTTCCTTCACATCCGGGCAATTTCCTGATATGTGGCGTAAGGCACACGTATTGCCTCTCCCTAAGATTCCTAATGCTCTCTTGCCGAATCAGTTTCGTCCCATTTCGATACTTCCATTTCTCTCGAAAGTCATCGAGTCAGCAGTCCACAAACAAGTCACAGAATTCCTTAAAGATTCAGAACTACTCAATCCAATGCAATCGGGCTTCAGGTCTGGGCATAGTACTACCACTGCTTTGCTAAAGGTCACTGAGGATATGAGAGGCGCCATGGAAAATGGTCAAGTCACGGTTTTGGTTCTCATTGACTTTAGTAATGCATTCAATGCCGTAGATCACGACTTACTTCTGGCTGTATTACGTCATAGAAATTTTTCGGTCGATTCAATAAACTGGTTCTCATCTTATTTGAAGGGGCGGCGGCAGGCAATTCGCACCAACCTCGGCTTATCTGACTGGAGTGAGCTATCTGCTGGTGTACCTCAGGGTGGAATTTTATCACCATTGCTCTTCTCCTCATTTATCGATATGCTCTCTTCTCAACTTACTTGTCATTATCATTTTTATGCCGATGACTTACAGCTGTACCTTCATACTAATGTCCAAGATATAGACAAGGCAATCCATTCTCTCAATGACAATCTTCTTCGGCTTCAAACTTGGTCCAATCGATTCGGTATTCGGGTTAATCTTTTTTTTTTTTTTTTATGTAGAAATAGGTTCGCGCTTGACCGCCAACTCGCCTGATGTTAAGCGACGTTGCGGTCTACGATGGAGCGCGCTTACCTAGAAGAAACCAATTCACTCGCGATTTAAAGACACCCAGATTATATCTATCGGGAAAGACCCACTCAGGAAGCGCATTCCACATTCTAGCAGTCCGCACGATGAAAGTGGAACTAAAGCGTTTCGTTCGCGTTTTTGGGATATCCACCATGAAAAGGTGACGCTTTTTCGTGTTTCTAACCGTCCTATAGAAAAAAGGACTAGAAGGAATTAGATCATGCAGATCAGATGCACACTCACCGAAATGGATCCGGTAAAAAACCGACAATCTAGCAACCTCGCGACGATGTTCCAAGCTTTGAAGCCTAGCTTTTACGAGGGATTCGTCGCCAATTAGCTTCCGGGCACGTTTCTCTATAGACTCCAACGCCTGGAGTTGGTATTTCGCCGATCCATCCCAAAGATGCGAACAATACTCCATGCACGACCGAACTTGTGCTTGGTAAAGTGTGAGCAACTGTTGCGGCGTGAAGTACCGGCGCACCTTCGAAATGATACTCAGCTTTTTGGCAGCTAGTTGAGCTTTAGACTCAATATAGGAGCCAAAATTGAGGGTTGATGATAGAGAAACACCCAAGAGCTCAAGGCGGTCTGTTACCGGCACCGACTCATCTCGGAAAGTAGGAGCCAGTTTGAAGGGGCTCCTTTTGGCGGAGAATAGACACGCCTGGGTCTTAGCTGCATTGAATCTGACAAGATTGGCATCACCCCAATCGGAGACTGCCTTAAGTGACAGATTCAAGCGCTCGACCATAGCCTCTCTTAAAGACTGGATTTCAGGTCCACTAGCCCGTGGACCGGACACGTAGCTCTCTACAACAGTGCTGTCATCTGCGTACCCAAAGATACCGGGCTTCAGCAGTCCGTTGATGTGCAGCAAGAAAAGTGTCGCAGAGAGCACAGATCCCTGGGGAACACCGGCATTTATACCCATTCGAACAGACGAGCAGCCATCAATGACTACTTGTATCGAACGTTCCCTCAAGAAGTCCGCTATCCAGGCAACGAATCCGGTTGGCAAACCGAACGCAGAAAGCTTGGCAATAAGGCTGTCATGCCAGACCCTGTCGAAAGCCTTCGAGATGTCGAGAGAGACAGCAAGCGCCTCCCCATGTTTCTCGATGACTTCACTCCAGATGTGAGTGACGTACGCTAGAAGATCTCCAGTAGACCGGTTCCGGCGGAAGCCATATTGCCGGTCACTGAGGAGGTCATTCGATTCTAGGTACGCCAAGAGCCTGTTGTTAAGGATACGTTCCATTGTCTTACAGAGAATGGAAGTGACCGAGATAGGCCTGTAGTTAGCAGGGTCGGCACGACTACCTTTTTTGGGCACAGGTTGCACGTTTGCAAGCTTCCACGACTTAGGCACTTGACCAGTTTCGAAAGAAAGACGAAAGAGACGTGTCAGTACAGGAGTCAACTCGGACGCACATGTCCTCAGAACTATGGCTGGGATACCGTCAGGGCCACTAGCTTTGTTCACGTCAAGACTGCGTAGCGTTTTGCGAACCTCCGTTTGGCGAATACGAAAATCAGACATGAATGTCGAGCTACCAGGTGAAGTTGGAGGTACCGCATTACCAGAGTCTAGTCGCGAAGATTCCGCAAAAAGAGAGGCAAATAAGTTAGCCTTTTCTTCGGCGGTATGAGCCAGCGTTCCATCAGGTTTCAGCAGTGGAGGAAGTGAAGAACGGCAGAAGTTCGCTTCGACCGATTTAGCTAAGGACCAAAAAGCTTTACTACCAGCGGGGTGCGAAGCTAATTTGTTCCCTATTCGACTAATGTGGTCAAAGCGAGCCCTCTGTAGAACCTTTTTGCAGGACTTGGCAGCCTTGTTAAACGCTTTTTTCTTCTGGTATATGTCCTTTGCCTTACGGTGTCGAGCATCAACCCAAGCCAGGTATGCCTCGTGCTTAAGCGCTTCAGCACTATTGCAATGAGGACCAAACCATGGGCGAGCTTTGCCAGACAATGGAATGTCGGAATATGGAATATAGTACTCCATACCCGTACGCAACACATCAGTCACGGCATCCGCGCAGCTTGAGGGATCGTTAGAAGAGAAGCACACAGACCGCCAGGGATAAGAGGCGAAAAAGGCTCGCATCTCGTCCCAGTCTGCCGACTTGTATCGCCAAACTCGCCGACTACCTCTGGGGCTAGAATCAGGTGGGGAGTAGACTGATACTGATTTCACCAGACAGTGATCGGAGTTACCCAGCGGAGACGAAATCGACACCGAGTAACGGTCTGGATCTGTTGTCAGCATAAGGTCCAAGCAATAAGGAGTGTGCGATTCAACGTCAGGCACCCGTGTTGCACCTTGAACCAGCTGGGTTAGATCTAACGCTAAAGCAAGCTTTCGCGTCTCTAACCCAGCATGGTCAGTGTCCCGGTATGGGTACAGCCACTCTTTGTGGTGGCCGTTAAAATCCCCCAGTAACACTAATTGGGCTGTGGGGTGCTTGAGTTGAGCCGCATCCGCAGCTTCACCAAGATATTTCATCAGCTCTGTTGCCTCCTGATCGCCGCTGTGTGACCGGTACACACAGGCATAGAGAATTTTCTCTATACCTGTGTCCACCAGTATCCAAAGCACGGAGAATCTGGGGTCTTCAAGATTCCGGAGACGCCGATAGCAGACGTCGTCACGGGCATATAGGCACACTCCAGCATGGGGCTTAAAACTGTGTTCCAGGTTGTACCCAGGATACAACAAATACGCCACGTCACTCGGTGTTCCTATCTGCGTCTCCGTCAAGAACAGGAGTGAAGGTTTATCAGTCTCAAGATGATGATGGACTGGCACGAGATTTGAGTGCAAGCCTCTTATGTTAGAGAGGTGCACTTTGAGTGAAAGGGCGTGCAGCCGCTGTGTAACCTTCTTTTTATTCTTGTACTGCATGATGTTGGCGAGGGAATTGGTAGGACAACGGCAGTGGAATGAGGCTCCGCGCTGTCAACCAGGAGACACACGCCGCAAGATCACATCGGTGGGGAACCAGTCTGGAGACTGCGGGGACGCCCGAGCCCCCCCGGGGATGTCCATCGGGCCCTTTCATCCGGTCGCCGACCGGCACGATGGCGCATCCCGGGATTTTTCGCAAGTTGGCGGGGCAGCCTTTCGTGAGTGGCTAGTTCACTACTTGGGCCCCCTACTAACTACGGTCGGCCAGCGGTGCACCGTGCCTCGGATCCCGCTACCCTCCATGACTGGCTACCCAATGCAACGTCGCGATGTGTGGCAGAACGGTTTAACAGCAGAGGCGCAACTATTCCGACCCGTTTTCCTGAACGGCTTCATCGGACATCATACCGGAACACGGCTAAGCCGCTTGGCGGCATGTCTTTATCCGGTGGGTGGTAACTAGCCACGGCCAAAGCCTACCACCAGTGTGTAATCCTGATAAATGTCAAGCTATTGTTGTTGGTAGCCCTCGTCGTCTCGCCACTGTAGATCTGGCCGCGTTACCTTTGCTGAGATACAACAATTGTGATATCCCTTTCACCAACACTGTTAAAGATCTAGGCATACTCATTGATTCAAATATGTCTTGGCAGCCCCAAATCAAGGAAGTTTCTCGCAAGTTTTATGCATCACTCCACTCTATTAGCCGCTTCAAAAATTTTTTGCCTATTGATACAAAAACTACTTTAGTAAACTCTCTCCTATTACCGATCATTGACTATGCTGATATCAGCTATCTCGATCTTTCCCAAGAACTACTAAGCAAGCTTGAACGTTTACTCAACACTTGCATCCGCTTTATATTTGGCCTTCGGAAATATGATCATATAAGCGAGTACCGTTCTAAACTTAAATGGCTTATGATCCGTGATAGGAGAAATGCCAGGATAGTTAACTTATTATACTCTGTCTTGAATGATCCCAACTCACCTTCCTATCTTAAAGAATCTTTTACCTATTTCTCGGACATCCGGTTAAACCCTTCTCGAACTAGTAATCTCCTACTTCTGGCCACTCCTAGACACACCACATCATTCGTCAGTGATTCTTTCCGAGTGATGGCGGTACGGCTGTGGAACGAGCTCCCTCTTAATATCAGACAAGCACCATCAAAAGAAATATTCAAAAGATCAGTACGTGAGCATTATTTGAAAGCAATGTTACTTCGTTAATCATTTCATCATTATTAATTTGTATATATATTTATGTATATTCGTCCATGTAAGTATATATTTCGTGTGTATTAAGTATATAATTAGTATGTATTAAATATTATTATTATTTAGTATATTATATAGTGTGTTTTATAATTATATTTTCATATATCTAAGTTTTGCAGCACGCCTACATCCTGTCTGTCTTTCACTATGAGGATGACTGGCAGAAAATGCTACATTAGCATTAAGTCCTCCTATTGTACAGCTTGTTACTTTGTAATTGTGTGCAATAAAGTGTTAAATAAATAAATAAATAAATAAATAAATAAATCTTTCTCAGGTAGGGAAAAAGAAATTTCACAAATCCTTGTAGCTGAACGAGCAACACTTCCGGTCACCTCATACTTGATGCTTCTGTTACTTTGTAGTATTTATTTCACAACAATGTAAGCAGTTTTGACAGGCCTTCCGTGCGTGACGCGGGCTCCATTGATCTGTTTAATTAATCGAGTGCAGTAGAGGCCGTGCCAGTGCACAGATCTGATTTATACCGGTTCAAACCACAGCAGAGAACGCTAGGCCATACTCATTAATATCATTTAATTATTTGTCTACCGTAGAACTGATAACCATTGAATACATGGTTATTGTTATTATATTATGGTATCATACCACCCATTTCTCGTTGAAATGCCAAAAATCCGTACTCAGCGATATCGATCCACATTCCTGTTGCGTACTGCACAAGAATGGAATTCGTTGCCGCCATCTCTGTTTCCTGAGACCTACGATCTTGGTCAAGGCTACTGTGAATAGATATCTTCTAGATCGACGAGCTCCATCCTCGGCCACACCGTCGCTTAACATCAGGTGAGTTGGTGGTCAATCGTAGATCTATAATGTATATATTTATATAAAAAAAAAAGTATTTTTGTATTGTATTGTACATTAACTGTGGTCTCTAACTATGGGCCTTATAATACGGAAGCTCAAGGTCACGCAATCACGAATCAATCCGCAAACGTAGGTACAAAAATCACCGATAGATTAGCAAGTTAAAGTGGCAGTGGGCAGGGCACAGTGCACGTAGAAATGATGGCCAATAGGGCTGAACAGGTCTTGAGTGGAGATCACGCACCGGTAGCGCTGCGTAGGAAGACCAGCCACGAGATGGACAGATGACAAGTGGCGAGAAAGCGCTAGATGCAAGCTTCTTCCAATTGGTCTTTTTGCAAATACATGCGGGAGGCCTATGTCCAACAGTGGATTTCGGCTTAGATAACCTTAAATATTTACTATATTATATATTTTACTAACCTTAGATGTTTACCTTGTTAGTAAATGTAGTGTAAGACGCCCTAAGGCACGATGTTAGACAGGGCTGGGTCTGAAAGGAAAACTGAAAATCAGACTTAATGACGTTCAATGGAAAAGGCCTATGTCCAGTGGGAGGATAGTAAAAATAATTATCATTTCGTTTATAAGTTACTTGAAAGACAATCTTAACTCCATAAAACTAATTCGTTTCGTTATGAATATTCCAGAAACTTCAACGAAAGTATTTAATTTCACCTTTGTCGTACGTAATGCTTTGTGAAACATGTTTTGTGAGTGTTTCTTCAGAAATAGATTCAATCTCGGTGTTTTTAAATTGCTATCTAATTGTTTTACGGTAAGTGATTTATCCATAGACCGATCCGTTGACATAGTTGACATCGTTCAAGGCTTGAGTTGGCGGTTAAGGGCAAAACATATGATAAATAAAGCAAAACAAAATATTTGTAGAGGTTCTAATACTGCGAAAGTCAAGTGATAAGCCCCTCAAGCTAGAATGCCTTCGCAAACTATTCTTGGGGTACTTACTTACAAAGCTTAATTTTAAATAGAATTATTTTGCAAATTTTGGCTTCTTCAGCAATTTGAGTATATTTTTATATGACTGTGCGAAAACTATTTTTCAATTTAAGAACACGTTTGCGAAACATAAAGCTTCGAAGTGATAATTTTTGTTAGTTATGTCGCTTTTTCTTTTAATATAAGTATTAATAAATAATATATAATAATATTAATAAATATATTATAGATATTTATAATACTAACGAATCGTGAATAATCAACCATTTTTTTTGTCACCACAGAAGACTAAATAGTTCGCTCAACAGGATTTTTGAGGTGCTATTTCACGCCAAATACTGATATTCTAAATTTCTCTGTTATCTTATATTTTTATGCAGAATTTCTAGTATTAAGTAATACTCGGAAATTATAATAACGTCAAAACAAACAACACTGTGTAATTACCTTTCAAAGAATTTAATTAAAAATAATCCTATAAAACGTCTATTAAATTTTCCTAGTAAAATCCGCCGATACGATAAACAAGCGCTTCGCAGGTGAATTAAAAATATTTGAAACCTTTTTATAGATATTTCTCGAGGCTATAATAAAACCTTTCCTTTTATTTCGGAACGCTGTTTCGATCGTCGTAAATTACGCGAGTGTAGATAAAAGTTGTATAGACGTCCCTTTATAGCTCGGACTCGAGTACGTAAGTATGTAACCTACATTACAAGATGGCGGCGGATAGCGACAGCTGCGTTTTATTGTGACTTAAAATAAATAATATTTTCTTTATATCAGTGGTGCATTGTTGCCGGACACTCGGACGGTAACGGTGGCCACACACGCGCCGGCTGGGTTTATGGCGCGAGTCATCTCGTGCGAAGCGCTTTTATACTACCCGATTTTTGAGATTAATAAAACATGAAAAATTTTAAATGAACTATTGGTGTTAAAATCCAGTTGTTTTCATATATAGCTCTAACGACGAAGGTCTATTGTTTTTTACAGTGATTCCATTATGATGCCGTTTCAGCCTGCTATGTGCCTTCTGTGCAAAACGGTACAAGTTAAATATCATAACTTTTCATGAGAGCAATAACAGACTTAAAAAATCATATTTCACAAATTTCATTACATAAGATAAACAAAAATAATGAATTACGTACGTAGTAAAATGGTGGTTATTTGTGAAATATGATCTTTTAAAATTCGTTTTTACTCTCCTGAAAACTTGTGATTTTGACTTGTACCGTTTTGCATTGAGGCACAGAATGGGATATGTAAAGAAAAATGTGACATATTCTGATTCCAAAACCATTTCGAGAATGTATGTCTATAAACCATTTTTTTTTTATTATGGGCTCATAAAATGATGAGATGGCGCAAATTTTTGCGAATATATAAAAAGTATTTGACCTTCAGTCGACATCTGAAATGACTTCACAGTTACTAAAAAAAATATGATGCTAACAGCATTGGCATTTGAATATCAAGCATAGACAATATCTCTATGACAACAGACTGTCATAACAAAATAATTTTCTATAATATAATTGTAGAAATATACATGTCACTGTCAACGTCAAGTTAGACGTAAATCATATTATTTTTTTAGTTCATTAATAAAATATTGTGATAGGCTACTATCACAATATTTTATTCAGCAGTAAATGTGACGTCATCACGATTTTATCTTTAAAAATAAGCATTAAACAGAATAAAAAAATATTGAAATTAGTTCTTTTGAATGATCCAATCTATCAAATAAAAATATTTTAAAAAATGCCGAAAAAAACTTTACATACCCCAAAGTTGAACGTTGAAAAGACCGTCGCGAGTTTTTCAACAGACACAAAAATAGAGGTTTTCAATTCGATTCTATTCTCTTTTATGTTTATTTTAATGTTATAAACCGATCTAGAAAATTCTGAATAAAAAGATATACTTTCTTATGAGTCATAGAAACATCAGTATCGGTTTAATAGTATGTTTTTTAAAACAAAATAACTTGAAATAATATATCATCCAAGTAAACGAAATTACGTACCTATTTTGAAGTCAGTTGTTTCAGTGTTTTAAACTATAATAAATTATTCGTAAATATCTAAGTATCATAGTTAGTAGCTAGGTAAAATTAATAAAATTTTAAGCTAGGTGATAGTAAAAAAGTAAATATTTCGTTAGACTGCAATACCTGATTGTTCAAAAGTCACAAAGTCACCGATATAGCACAGCGGATTAGCAAGTTGAAGTGGCAGTGGGCAGGTCACATAGCACGTAGAACTGATGGCCGATGGGGCCGAAAGGTTCTCGAGTGGAGACCACGTACCGGCAAGCGCAGCGTAGGAAGACCAGCCACGAGATGTAAAGATGACCTCGTACAAGTGGCGGGAAGACGCTGGATGCAAGCCGCTTCCAATCGGTCCTTTTGGAAATCGATGGAGAAGGCCTATGTCCAGCAGTGGACTTCTTATGGCTGAGATGATGCAGTCACCGTGTTTGACGACTACACACATGATTGTATACTTTAACAATTGATGATATACTTTCTAAAACATATACACAAAGATAAAAATTAAAAAGACAAAAACAGTTAAAAGCCAAAGAATATTTAGTAACAGTCGTGAGGTCTAAAAGCGAGGTTGATCCGATCGGTTACAGGTAACGACTATAGAGCTTTAATGGGACCATTTCATTGTTCTCTCTTTTATTTGTATTGTTGATAAGAGCACTCGAATTTGGTACTAAACGAAACGCGTCGACCGGACATCATTCGTTATACACGTTTTGTGATTTCGGTGGTCGAACCTTCTAATGTCTTTATGCAATTGAATGACAAAAAAAAGTACTTTTACTGATTTTATTTCTGATCCTTTATACAAGTGGCAACATTTGATCTTACGCAATTTTATCACTTAAATATAAAAATCCGATTCACCGTTACTTGGTAAGTAAGAGGGTGGTCAAACGTAGACCTGTAACTATACTTAGTTAAATAATAGTTTATAGTTCTTTTGATTGCCAAGTAAGTAGGTATGCAATTAATTTCACTAATATTTTTAACACCAAATTTTTAGGATAAACAGTACACGATATATTTCTACATAGATGTAAGTAATAGACTTAAAATAGGGCCTCGATTTCTTTAGGAATAATCATGCCAAATTTCGTCCAAATCCGTCCAGTAGTTTCGGCATCCATCGGGTATATATATTACAGACACAATAATATATAAACTGCTGATAGAAAAGCATCCTCCAATCAACTTTTTGCCATACTTACTGTCGATAAACATCAGGCATGTTGGTGGTTAATCGTAGATTTTTCTTACGAAAAAAAAACCGAAAATTTTGCTACGGTAAAGTTTAGCTAGATAATACATACCTACTTATTTCTAATCTTGTGATTGGTTTTGGAAATTTTTACCGCCGAACGTACGTTGCCTGCCTGCCTATTTAACCTCGACGACAATGTAATAGTACCAACGAGGTGATCTGATGATGGACCCAGACATTTGGCAACGCGACTTACTGATCAATTTTGTGTTAAAATTTCCGACTATAGCAACAGGCATTCAACCGTCTTTTTCAGCAAACGCATTTTTCCCGGTCGGCGTCACATCTCTCTTACTTTAATTAATTGAATTTGTTTATATCTACATATAAGTCCAATTCTGCCAGCATTTTGCAGTAGTCACTCGGAATTAAATATAAATTAAATTAATATAATAAGTTAGGTATAAACCTCTCTATTTATAACATAATGTTCACAAATTGCTGTGTTCATTTATTGGTGGTTGAGACCATTCATTTCAACTAGTTCGAAATTAAAAGTTGCAGCACCAGCTGGTGCTCCATAAAATCTAGAGCAATATTATCGGGTCAAGCTAGACAATTTTGGGGTCAGGTCGCATTAAACTATGGTCAAAATTGATTCCGTGCCCACCAAGCCCGTTGGCACAGATTGTAATAATGAAAGGCGCCTATTATTATTATTACATACCTGAGTTGGTACAGTCACGTCTAATATGGAAGAACCATTACCGTCTCAGATAAGTGGACACAATCTGCACCACAAGTTTCGCAGAAGGCGAATCACAAACGGTTTCACCTCGACTGATATTATGTCAAGACTGTACTCACGAGTAATATCAGAAAATGACGTAATGCTGGAAGAGTAAATGGGTCTTGCCACTATTTACAGCAAATAACAGTGGGATACCTGTATTATGAGAGCTTTAATTAATGGTCCTTATAACAATGGACGATGGAAAACATTGCGTGAGTAAATAACGTGGAACACAATCTCTAGGTAGGTACTTGATGTTTGTGGTAGGTACTTACTACAGTTAAGTCTAAACATGCTTAGGTATGTTTAGTATCGAAAGTTTATTTTTAAATATATATAGCTTATTCTTATAGTCCAAAAAACATAGCACGTATTTTGTTTACTCCGTTACACCGTGCGTGACGTGCTAATAATAATCGGCCAAGTGCGAGTCGGACTCGCGCACGAAGGGTTCCGTACTATCATCTATAATACTATAAAGTTTAGTTCTGTTTATAAAATAACGAGAAATCAACGAAATTCCAAAAGTAGTAAATTGCAAACTTATAGGTAGGTTTTCGATACACATCCGGGCACCACGACGACGCTCGCGCGAATACGCGCGGCTATGGCTCGCTCCGTGATGTTACCTCCCCCGCTACCCGCGTGGCCGTTGCTTAGCAACCGCCTCGTACTCGCGCCACCACCACACCGCGGCGCGGCGTTTAGATGCACGAATTATTTTCATTTTGTGAGTTTTTATGTATTAGATTAGGTATTTATTTATATAGTTAGTATATTTCTAAATATTTACTTACAAATATTCAAGTTTCTACCTGTTAATTAAGATCAAGTAAAAATTGCTTAAAAATTACGTTTGTTGTATGGGAGCCCCCCTTTTATATTTACTTTATTATTATTTAATTATTTATTTTGAAAGGTAATATACCAGTAAATATTCTGTGAAAATTTGAAGCGTCTACCTGTTACCGTTTTTAATATTGAGCAAAAAAATACGAAAAAAACGCGTTTATTGTATGGGGACCCCCCTTAATATTTTTTTTTTTAATTTTTAGTATTTGTTGTTATAGCGGCAACGGAAATACATCATTTGTGAAAATTTCAGCTTTCTAGCTATCACGGTTTATGAGATACAGCCTGGAGACAGACAGACAGACAGACAGACAGACAGCGAAGTCTTAGTAATAGGGTCCCGTTTTTACCCTTTGGGTACGGAACCCTAAAAATGACAATATAAAATAGTTGAAATCCTTCTACAGAGTTGTAGATGTTTCTGTGTCATTCGTACCTACAGCTGTTTTATCGTGGATAGGTAATAATAATAAACAAACAAACTTTCGCTTCTATATTATGGTTAGATACATTAGACGTTTTTGCGTTAACGAAACGTGGTAAGTATTATTTGTGGAGCTTATCAAGTATTACGAGTAAACTACAGTTACATCACTGATTTCATTGGTCAAAGAGTTACATTACATCGGCTACTCCTTCGCTTTTTCTCGCAGAGAAACTCTTTTATGGTCACTACCATTGCTCAAAACGCAAGTTAATGAGTTATTAGTTCTTCAAGTAGCAATTGACATACCTTAAAACCCTGGGTTCCAGCTCTGCGCTCGTGGTTAGGGACCAGGGGCATGCTTGTGAACTCGATTGATTCTACTTTCGGCTTCGTCTGCATGAAGCACCATACAGAGCAGACGCACACGCAGCACCTAGACGAAGTACACACAACATAATATTATATATTGTAATGTTTTCTAAGGTTTTCGCGATTGTTACTGTTTGCAATTAAACACGTTTTAATGGATTTATCGTATTCCATATTTTACATAATTTTCTGACCTGACGTTTCTAAAAATTATGAAAATTATGTATAATATACGCAATAAATCTGGTATCATTTGTTTAACTTAAGTTATCTCTTAGTTTGACAACCATTTTGCCTAATTAAAGTAACAGTGTCAAGTCATTTATAAAAATAAAAAACCGGACAAGTGCGAGTCAGATTCGCCCACCGAGGGTTCCGTGAAAACTAGTAGATAAAAGGGGGAAATCATATTTTTTTTTATATTTACCTTCTTATACCGAAAAATATACATCGTAAAAATATTTAAAACCTGTTTTAACTTATGCTAACTTAAGCTATTTCATATGATACCCCACATGTTACGGTTAAAGAACTTTAAAATTTGGACCCTCATTCCTTGCGTAAAGACACTATTTTTTGTGATTAAATTAAAAATGTTCAGTTTTGGATTTTTTCCTATATGTGTACTGTAACACAATGCTTCTTGCCAAATTTCATAGTTCTAGGTCAACGGGAAGTAGGTTTTGACTCCCTTGTGAGTGTCGAAATGTGCGTTTTTTACGACATATTCGGCTGTAATTTTTTTTTACGAAAACTGAGAAATTTTATTTTTCTTTCTGCAGCAAGAGACTATAGATCTGCGTATATGGTTTTAATTTCAACTCGATACCTTCACGCGTTCCCGAGATAAAGGTCTTGACACCCGGACAGACGGACAGACGGACAAGAAAGTGATCCTATAAGGGTTCTGTTTTTTTCTTTTGAGGTACGGAACCCTATAAATAACAGTCTAAAATTTGTTTAGTAGTGTTAAAACGTGTTTGTTTTTTACTCGATTGCGT
The DNA here is from genome assembly GCA_947563715.1 of Lycia hirtaria. Classification (NCBI taxonomy): domain Eukaryota; kingdom Metazoa; phylum Arthropoda; class Insecta; order Lepidoptera; family Geometridae; genus Lycia; species Lycia hirtaria. Next base: position 3,632,515 of record OX387380.1, read on the forward strand.
AAGAAGGAGGGTTATGTTTTTCCTGTGTATGTATGTATGTTTCTATATGATCGCCTGCAGCCTAAGCGGCTTGACCGATTTCATGTTTCAAAGGTATCGTTAGATTCGTCCTCACTCCCTGAATGTCACAAGCTATATTTTTTTTTATAATAATAATACGACTCTCACAAAAATAAAATATGTACGCTTTTTCCTCATCTCAAACGAACTTTTTCGTAAAAAATAGTGATTAGTGATTTAACTAGAATTATTTAAAAAAATGCAAACTTACAGCGATTTAACGCATTATTTCTCACAAAAACGTGCACTGAACAGCCTATCAAACGTAACGAAATTGTAAGTTAGACTGCAAAAACTGCTTTTCTGTAGTCTGTTTTTTTTATACACCTACTTAAATACATGTTCAATTTAGAAACAAAAAGACTGAACTGATTTTAATAAAACTTATTTCACAGTTCAGGGTGAACTGTCCAATCACATAAGTTACGTATCCATCAAAAGTAAAGCCGCGGAGCGCAGTTAGTATTGATATATTATCAATAATCGCTTTGTTATTGGGGGAATTATTGAGCGTCGATCACGATTCGCTACTAACACGGGCGGGCGGTGCGGCGGGCGCGGCGGCGCACGCGCACGACCCGCTCCATTACTCGATTATTAATTTCACTTAATGCTCATCGATTATCGGCCGTAATCGAATATAATCGAGTATAATAATCGTACAGTTTCGGCGGGTCGTGATGGACGATGGATTCGTGGGCCCCCCGCGAGGCCGCTCCTGGATGGACATTGCGTGTCGGCTTTTGCCATCTGCAGATATTGAAGCTATTAATACTCTAAAGGTTTTACTTCTAAACTAATTTTAGTACTAACAGCGATCTTTTTTAGGGTTCCGTAGTACATAAGAAATCCTTATAGTTTCGCCATGTCCGACTGTCGTCTGATCGCGGCTTTGCTCAACGAATATTATAGTACTATAGTACCTACTAGAAATCTGTAATTTGGCATGGATATTTGTATTTGTTTTGCTGAGAAGTTAGTGGAATAAAATCTTGAATATTTTTTTTGTGGTAGCTCCCATACACGTTAAGTGGCGGGTATTATTGTATATATATAACAGTATAATATTTCATAGTATGTCTATTTTAAGTTCATATAAATTAATTTGATGTGCAACTACGGAACCCTACTTTGGATGCAGCTCGACACGCACTGGGCTGCTTATTAATTACTCGGATATACACAAAGAAGGATAATCTTGTAATTTTACCTATAAAAACATGATCAGATAATATAAGCTCGTACTTATCAGCAATGAAAGTGTACCAAAGCAACATATCGTAATATGTTTTGGTTTTGTTGTGTTTTTGGACATTTATTGTCAACGCCAGGTACACAGTTATTAATTTGTATGAGTATTTACTATTCATAATACATACAAGCGGTTAAATAAGATATTGCATATCGGTGTCTGTTAGGACTTAGTTGATGGTAGCTTAGGGCTTGACACCGAACTCAAAAAAAATAGTTGGTGTACATACCTACTTAGATAGACGCCCAGTTTCGATTTTCTTCGAGTTATTTCTTTCTTTTCAGTTTGAAGTAGGTTTAATTATTTTTTTTATTTCTCTATTAAAATATACAAGCAACGAAATGCAAAGTTGAAAATGAATGACAGTACATGACGCAATACAAATAGTGGTAGATAAAAACTCGAGTCGACAGCTCTAGGTGGTAGCTGCCGCAGTTTACCCAGCAGTTAGTACGTAAGTCAGAGGCAGAACAGCGCACAGTAATGGTCAGCCTTGTAGGCCATCCATAACGAATTTCTTATTCATCGATATTAATGCTGGTACATGACAAGCGTCGACTACGAGCCGCGGTACAAATGAGCGAGCGCTCGCATCCGATTATATTTATGTGAACATCATCTTATCCGCAATTAGTAGCCGCTGGCAGCGAAATGTATGCGTTTTGCGTGTTCTTGTTGCGCTACAAGCGAGCCTCTACACAGTTCAACTTTTTAACTAATAAATAGCAATAATCTTTGCAAGTACTTACACTTTTTTCATCATCATCATGATTTCAGCCGTAAGAGATCCATAGCTGGACGTAGGCTGGTATCATGGGTTTCCGAAAAGACCGGTTGGAAGCGGCTTGTATCTAGTATTCCTGCCACTTGTAAATGTCTGGTCGTCTGTCTACCTTGTGGCTAATCTCCCTTCACTGCACTTGCCGGTGCATGGTCTACTTTTAATTACATTTTTTTTTTTTTTTTTTTTTTTTTGTATTGTAGACCGTAACTGTCGCCTAACATCAGCCGAGTTGACGGTCAAGCGCAGACTTTTTTCGAATAGAATAAATAAAAAAAACTTTTCGGCACCATCGGCCATCGGTTTTACGTGCTATGTGCCTTGCCCACTGCCACTTGAAGTTGCAAATTCGCTGTGCTATGTTGGTGATTTACGTACGTCTGTTGATCTCTTCATTTCTGATTCGATATCGCAGGGAGACCCTTATCATTGTCATCTTCATAGCTTGTTGTGTAACTTTGAGCTTTGAACAACCCTAACAGTTTTCATAGTATGATGCCATATAGAGCAATATTTTTTGTGCAATTGCATGTTGTTGAATTTTGAACACATGATATATTGGGGTTGGGGGCACTGTTATCTGAACCTGAAAGATAGTATAGCTAAGAAATAGAAAGAAATAGTAAGATAGTAAAGCTGAAATTTTCAGCTTTCAGCATTCACATTTTTTTAATATACCTACCTCACGAAATTATGTTTTCGCAGCCTAAACGGCTTGAACCATTTTTATATCTGCCTTTAGTGTCGTAAAGGTTACCGTTATCGATTGTATTTTACAGTAAATTTTCAGGCTATTTTCTTCTTATTACATTATTATTTACTTTTTATTTCTTTCGCTTTAAGCGATAAGGCTATTGTTACACTAGTATTTAATCATTTTCTTCTTAATTTATCTTTTGGTTAAAGTGTAAGTACACAATAAAAAAAACTGTCTTTTGTTAAGATAATAGAATTCTCGCCTAAACCAAAGCTCCATTTCGTCTAATATATACTATAATTCAAGTAGATACTTATTATGTACCAAAATTAACTGTTACACTATACGGAACCCAAATTATTTTAATCCCCATCGACACGCATAATATGGAATCTTAAAAATGATCACATTAGAGGCACACGAGCGTTCATGTTGATAAAATTTCTTAATCAAACTTATGATAATACAGTATCTCCAGCACATTCTTTAACGATGAAACATTTCGTAACAGCTTAAGCAGCTTAAGGATCTAATTGTATTTAATTGAGTATGCTTGTAAATCCAGTCGCGGTGACCCTTGCTTGATCTCACAATACTCGGGGAGACGTATCGACCTCATTAAAACGCAAGACACGGTTTCTTAATCGACATTCGGCAGTTTAAACATTTTATTTCGCTCCACATGATGCTCGAGAGTTGGGAAATTAACCGAGCTTGGTACCACCTATACACCTCTCTGAATATTAAACAAGATCGTTATGTTAGAGTTAAGAGGATCGTTTAGTGAGCATGTTTTTTGGAGAAAATTACAGTTTAAAAATCTGAAACAGACGACTTCAAAATACCTAATTTCGTTCGTTTGGATAACATATTTTCCAATGATTTTATTAAAAAAATCAAAGTACGGCACGGATTTTATTTAACTAAATAATTTATAACAAAATCACTTCTGATGTATGACCTATCAAACAATAAAATTGATTATCACAATCAATTCATAATTAGCGAAGCAATCAAGTAACAAACATAAAAAACATACAGTCGAATAGAGAACATCCTCCTTTTTGGAAGTGGGTTAAAAGTCGGAAATAGATTATTGTTCATGGTAGTTCATACATCAGCGACCCTCTTAAGAACGAGTAGATGACATAAAAATGTAATTGATTCCGCAGGAATAAGCAAGTGATAGAAATAATATTAATTTTAATAAAGCGTCTGTGGTCCTAATTGAGTCGTTAAATAAATGGAAATAAAAATGCTAATACGTTCATAATCTAGTCTTAAATTTTTTATGGTACGAGTCTTATCTTAGCTATCTATGCTAAACCATAAAATCGATATTAGTTGCGGCGACATCAATTTAATACAGTGTTTTGAAGGTAAAAGTAATGACTAAGTGGCGCCGGGTGAATGCTTACTCGGGCGCGTTGCCAGTATGAAAATTAAAACAATTTTTTTGTAGGATGGAATGAATTTATTTAACCAAAAACTATGCACGTTGTCTATACATTTCTGCTTTCTAAATAGGAAGATAATTTAAGCTTTCCGATAAAACTTTGTCTTCGACTCCATTAATTCAGTGAAGGCATTATTTACAGTAGTACAAAATGCCTTCACTTAGTTAGCATCCTGGGAAGAAAATTTTATCCGTGCAAAAAATACTATTGACTCCAAGTTGACGCTCGCGTATTTAGAAAAAATATATTCGTAGATTCTATATAATTATAAAAAAAATCAATATAAACTAAACAGAAATTACAAACAATAAATCGCCAAAGCCGCGGCGCATCGCTACTGCATGGCCACTCATGTCGCTACTTATCTAGCAGACAGCTATAAGGTTAGACGCTGTGCTCTGCAGTTGCGATGAACAAAGTAAGTGTTCAAAACATGACATCTTGTACGTTAGTACATATAGATTATAGATCGTTAATAATTATAGAATTACGAGCGCAAAGCATTGTGGCGTTTATTCAGGGTCCCAAAGTACGATTAATAGATCTACCATTAATCGCCAACGCAACGCCGACGGTCGGGCCGAGGATGGACCTCGTCGATCAGATATTTCAAAGATATTTATTCATTATAATGAACAATATGTGGTTATGGAATTAACAATATATTGTTAATTCCATTCATTGTAGTTCTCAGGAAACAGAGAAGGCGGCAAAGATTTCTATTCTTGTTCCGTACGCATCAAGAACGTGCAACGAAATCTAGTTGAGTATGGATTTTTAGCATTTCGATATCTAAATATGTAAAGATTACAATGTATATTCGAAAATCCGATTTCTATGTAATTTGTAACTGAAATCTTATATAAAATTAACTAAATTAAAATTAAACAGGCTGATTGATAATACGCAGAGCATAAAGACGTAGTTAAGTTTTACTTTTTAACCGACTTCCGAAAAGGAGGAGGTTCTCAATCAGACTGCATGTTTTTTTGTATGTTTGTTACGCAATTACTTCGCCAATTATGAATTGATGATTCCTTTATTTATTTGATAGGTCATGCTTCAGAGATGGTCCCATATAAATTTCATCAAATTCGGTTTTTGAAAACAAAATACCTGACAAAAATAAGTCATCCGAGTAAATTAAATTGCTTTTTTGAAGTTGGTTGTTTCAGTTCTATCAACTATATTTACTATTCAATCTATACCATGCTCTTTTTTTAAACCAGTATCAAGTAATGTACTTGGATTAAGTCAGCAAATGAGTCATTGTAAAAGAAGCAGTGTGTTTGAATTATGAAGTTCCGCTTGGTTAAATGCGATTACGGGTTGCGATGTTATTTATTAACATTTAATTTTCATTACATACGGCTATTAAGGAGACACGAGCCGTAACGCACGTTATCGACTTAAGGTACTTTCAGACTACGATATAAGATATGTCACAGAAGACGGAAGTAAATAGAAAGGGCTTAAACACAGTATTACGCAGAACCACTGTCGGCAAACTCACACAAGTAAAATATCTATCGTATTTTGCACTACAAATGTAATTATTATCACATTGGCATTTTATAGTTCAGTTTACTAAGCACAATAATTATAGTCAAATACAGCTCATTTGAAATTACACCTTAAATTCAAAACGTGAGACTTCATTTTGGCATTAGATCTCTATATACTTATAACTTATTTCACTGCAAAACAACATGACACAAACTAGTTCATTGCACCCTAGATGTCATCTAAATTAATTTTAACTGATAAAGTTCATAGAGTTCTTAGTGTTAAAGTCGAAAGTTACCTAACGCAACTTCATGTTGAGTTGAGTAGCGTTAACGCAATTAGTGCAAATTATACTTTATTACGATAAGGATTTAGTTGTCTTTTGACTGTAACAATATAATTAATTTGTGACCTCCCAAAATTGTTTTAATTCGTAAAATAATAATAATAATAATAAATATTTGTGGACATTTGTGATAATAAAATAACACTTACCTGTAAAATGAAATACCTCCATCTGATAATTTTTTTGTAGTGCTACTATTTTTGCGTTCTAAAATGGCACAGTATGGCATTATTAAATTGTTACACCGGTTACACGTCCACTTTGAAGTACTGACGTGCGTACGTACGTCAGTACTTCAAAGTGGACGAATTAAGTTAATTAAGTCTCAGTCGAATTACGAGCTCAACTGGTGCCGGTTCAAGTCTGCTGACCTTAACTGTGGTGGTCGGGAACCGCCTACATAGCATTTCTATTTACTTCAAGAAGTGAAACACGTGTATGTGAGAATCGTATTAATTGAAGAGAAAAAGTATCTGCCTACCCTAACGGGAAAAATATGTTTACTACGTATGTAGTAAACACTTGTATATATATTACCTGGGTACGCCGAAAATGTTTTTCAAGGATATGGGACAATGTAGCTGATTTATGGGAAGGAATGAACTTATTACTTAATGCTAACTTAATTCACTCGTGACTTGAAGACGTCTTATTTCCAGATCTATGTATTAGGAAATTAGTTGTTTTTTTTATGTCCGAGTGAAATTTCTAGTATTTTTCCTATACGTGTTTTATCTCTGACTGGGCTCGTAGCGTATGTCTGCCTGCTAAACTGTAGATGTACTTAATTATATGTATATGACTTATAGCAGCTTATTCTACAATTTATTGGTTTTCACACTTTTAGGGAAGCAAAGCGTTTTACACAAATTAGTGTTGTAAAATGACTAGTAAATAAAAAATGTATCGCTATATATAGACATTACCACTATTATTGGTCCGTATGTACCTGCGAGTGTTATTGTAGCTATATTTTATGAAATAAATATGTTTAAACGTCATTGTTTTTACAAATGAGCCGAAATCACGAGACAGTGCGAGGTAATATATTATAACTTAAAATAAGGGAAAGTAGGTCATAAAAAGTGTTTTTATTCCGTACCTATAAAGCTACATAGATCTAAGTTTGATCATAAATTCACCTAATGGCTGTATGTTTAATGGATCGTCCTCATCATCATCTCGGCCACAAGAAGTCCACTGCTGGACTATGCCTATCCCATGGATTTCCAAAAAGACCTGTTGAAAGCGAGCTCCTGCCACTTTATACAAGGTCATCTGTCCATCTTGTGTCTGCTAATCCTATGCTGCGCTTGCCGGTGCGCAGTCTCCACTCGAGAACTATTCGGCCATATCCTTTGAAAACATGGTGGGAATATCATTGGCCCACATCGGTCGAAATTAATTTATAAGTTTGGTTGCCGTTCGTACCGAGTATAATTATGTTTCGTACGAAACTAGTTACGAAACTATAGTTACGTACGTGGCCGAAGCGGCTAGATAGCATAAAGTGTGATGTATTATAGCTTAGTGTGAAAAGGCAACATATCTGGTGTTGCCTGTTCACGACCGAGCGTCACCGCGTCGTCGCCTGTGTCTTCGGATTTAGTTTCACGAGTTATACTTAGTAATGAACCAAATTAAAGTTAACTTTCACCAGATGAATATCTAAATATTTAAAACGCGATAAAATATACTTTTAATGACTACCCTGCATTTTATTAGCCGCGGGAAGCCGAGCACGGTACCGTCTCCACTTGATACAGATTAGAAAAACTACACATACGTTTTCTTTTATTGCTTTGGGGCATTTTTATTTAATATTTAAATTAATTGAACGCAAACAAGACCCTGTTTATGACTCAGAAATATGAATGTCTTGTAACATCTCAAATTAATGGGACTAATGGAGATTGGAATAGGGAATTTTAGCATAATTCAACGTAACTTAATGTTTAATGCTATTTTTCATCATTTTTATTGCACCGATCGACCGTAAACTTGTTGTTTTATTCTATGCTCGCATTAATGAATATTTTAAATCATGAAGATAAAAGATGACAATATCCACTTTTATTATTATACGCTTTTATTTAGTTTGACGCGGTATTTGTATCGTTATTTCAAATTCTTCGAAACAGTATGGATTACTTCCACAGGATCATTATAATATTTGGCAGTTAATCTGTTTGGTTATCAATAGCATTTTTCAATAGGTACATGCGCTGAAAAGTTTCCGGCAGCCTTGTGGTGAGACCGTCTGACTTGCGATACGCAGGTCCTGGGTTCGAATCCCACGGCACGCACCTCTGTCTTTTCGAAGTTATGTGCGTATTGTTGATTGCCGCCAACTTCAAACGGTGAAGGAAAACATCGTGAGGAAACCTACATGTCTGAGAGTTCTCAATGATCTTGAAGATGTGTGAAGTCTGCCAACCCGCACTTGGCCAGCGTGGCAGACTATGGCCTAACCCTTCTCACAATGAGAAGATAACCCGTTCCCAGCAGTGGGACAGTTGTACAAACAGGGCTGATAAAAAATATGCGCTGAAAGGTTCCTAAGAGGAAGCGGAAAAATTGAAATTTTTACATAACAAATTGTGGACCTGCCGACTTGGTTTTTAGTCATCGGAGGCAGTTTTCATTATATTTTTTTTAATTAGATTAAGTTTCTTCAAAGTTTACATCAAATAACACTTTTAATAAAATAAAATAAAAGATTTATAAAAGAGCTATGCATTATAGGTAATTATTTTCAAGTAGTTTAATACGGACAGTTTAGTAACAGGTGTACTATTTGATACAGCCGCTCCACTATGCAATACGATACTCATATCAACGTTTCATTGTTTTACGATTAAGTGTAGATAGTGAACGGTACTTCTAATAACCCTAAACATTATTTCGGCGTGAACATTCCGTCGTCGGTTATTAAAAACGTTATAAATTGGAAGACACGGCCTCGCCCGCAGAGAGGCACAACGTTTGAAGGTCATTAACTGCATCCCTAATGCGCTTATTAGACCACTCGTTTCATTTTATTTACCAAAACTAAAATAATTACGTACCTATGTCGGTTTAAAACGTAATGTCCCCCTTGATATATTTATTACTTTAAAATACGCTCATACATGCAGCTCGACGACATTTATATATTGAATTATATATTTTTAAAATAAATATTCATGAGTGATAGAGGCATCGAGATCGAACACGGCTATAAGTCAACGAAACGCCGCGTGGCTTGCGCCGGCGCCGGTCCGCCGCCCTCGATATCTTCGCACCGTCTTCCGTATATCATTCAAAGATGCGCTCGTCTATGGGCATGTCACTTCATATTTTTATAGTTCCCTTGTACAACCTTTTTATGTCCACACATTATTTAACTGTCGTTAATATGGAAATATGGTTTTGGCGGTACATTACTTTCTTAACGTTGTTACGACAGCATGATACTCGGGTTTTCTTATTATTTACGACAGTTTTATTAGAAAGGGCAGTTCTACAATATTTTTGGACGTTTGAGATACTATGTAGGTACTTAGTTGTTACTTAACTTAGTATTAGCATATCAATGTAGGTATTTCATAGTTGCTACTTTTAATAGAAAATTATTTTATGATTGACGGACTACATTTTACCAATGTTGACCACATTGGGTGAACTTCGGTAAAATATTATAGTGCGGTAATAAAAGTGTGATCCAAGATCATAGGTATCAATGTGATTCTGAAATGAAGTTGCATACTAATATGTGCTTGGCGACAGATTTGAGCGTGATAGCTAGCCAGTGGGCTATAGAAAACACCATATCGTTATCTGGTTTTTTCGCAACATTTTGTCCCACCAACCCAAGCCATTGTTGGTATTCGAACCTTCGCCTGTCAGTATATACCTATATATTATCCATCGTACAACCGACTAAGCTTTTTTCCATGTCAAGGTAATGGAGTTGTGTGGCGCCAGCGAGGCACAGGTGTTTTGATCCAAACTGTAAAGATATTAATTTCGGCCCGGCTTTATTTGTTTGATGTGACACCTAAATGTATATGGTTAATTTTTGTAGTGGTGTGTGTGCTACTGGGCGCTACCGGCGCGTGCGCAGCCCACACCGTGTGCGCCCGCCCTCGCCCGGCACGCGACTTCCGCCCACGCCTACTGTACTTTCGATGCACCTTTAACACCCATAATATTATGATCATTTAAGTTCTAAACCTTCCTGTATCGGTATACATATATCTTAACGACATAATACATTTTTTGGTCATATTTTGGCATCATCGCACAAAGGTTTTTTGGTACAAATATTTTATCCATTTTACTGGCCAAGCAAAGCCAATATTTACTCATCTGGTTTATATAACTAAGGGTACAAATATGCACACTACTATCATATGTAGGTTTGTATATTAGTCCCGTAGCCATAACTGTGATCAATTTTGACGTGTTGATAGACCAATAAAATATTTAGGTAGGAAATAGTAGGAATACATGTTAAGGTGGTCCCCAATAAAAAAAAAAAAACGGTGTCTTTGGCAATCCGTTTTGCGTGATATGTACCCTATCCACTTCAACTTAATCCACTGTGATATAATGGTGACTTTCGTACGTCTACGGATTTCTTTTTTTTTACCGTCAATTGGCTTTATTAACTACAACAAAACAATACTCGTATTGTTTTGTACAGACTCAACTAACTAAACTACTACATTACGGACCTCTTCACTTCATACCAGCTATAAAGAATCATTAACAAAGCGGACAGTCGTCCTCACAGTATTTCTATTATCTATACATATTATAATTTTTATACGTATTTCTTCGTTGAACTTTTTTAAATTTTTGATAGTTAACGATCACGGAGTATTTATTTCGATATGTTTATAAAGTGTGGAATTGGGTTTTTAAATTGCTGCTACTGAATTCACAGTGACAACATGTAGCCTTGTCATTCAAACCACAAGTTTTGCGAATAGTAGAGCACAAACTTTTTGCAACGATTTGTTCCAAATTATCTCCTTTGTGAGAGAAATATGCCCAATGCCCTCTCAATCCAATCTATAAATAAATATTGGTGAACATTTCACACAAATAAATTTGTTGAACCTGTATAACAAGTTTCATCAAGATTAATAAAACATACGACCTGCATGCGAGTACCAACATCAAATCCAAACACAAATATTTGGACAAATGAAATATTTTTCCAGTTCATGAATAGACCTCAGCTTCTTTCGCTCATTCAGCCAACGAATCGGTTGAGTTCTCATTCAATAAAAACATATTAAAACATACACACTTGGCTGCTAAATCAAAAGGTAAAAATTCTCCTGGTTAAGAAACTAAGTTATGAATATGGAATAAATCTTCCTTTTGAATAACTGGATAGATAGTGAATGAAATTTTTTCTTTCGTGGCTAGTTATGAAAAACAGTTACGAAAATGGACCAAAGGGCAAAATCAACCTTTCCTACTATTTTCCTGCATGCGGGTAAAAAATTCAATACACATATTTAATTTAATTCAAAATCTCCAAGAGAAACATAAACGCTTGTACCGCTTTTTAGATGGGCTTAACCAATTTAATCGTTATCATTTTATAATCATTAAATCTGTGATATCAAATTATATTGCATTTTAATGATACCAATAATAAAGTTTAACATATTTCCAGATGATATGGTAAGAAACATTATTAAGTGGTGAAATAAACTTAATTTATAGAAAAATATGCGACTACATGAATTTCCGGTTTAAATAAGTAATATTTTATTTAAAAAAAGTGACGTGACGAACTACCATAGGAAAATAGAGATGGCATCTCTAACAACACAAATGATCCAATGAATGTAGTTCTACGAACAGTAGACTTCAGGAGTACAAGTATACTTTTTGTAGATTAGTTGCAGACAAGTCGATTGCTCGATTGCAAAATCTGCGTACATTCTGAGAACACTGTAGTAAGTGTTTCATAATAAACCATAAAAAGTAAAATATAAAATAATATTTTTTACACTTGTCGACTTTGTAACAAATTTAAAATGCGGCGAGCAATAAAGTGCCGCGATTTTAATTGAATAGCGGGCCTAATTGCAATATTTGAGTACTTTAGCTGGTAAGTAAAATTTAGATGTCAATAAATGAAGGCAAATTATACTTATAATATAAAAGTAGTTGCCTAACTTTGGATTTAAACTAACTGCTCTTAATTTGTATCTAATTTTAGATAGATATAAGAATAAGAATAAAGTAAGAACATCAGATCCAAATCGAGATGAACTGAAGGTGAACAGAATTTGAAGATGAGAAGAACTCTAAATTCACAAATGGTTTTGGTGGTAGCCAATAGGTGTTTCATAATATACCTACTCGCTATCAAATACTTAAGGCAATAGAATTGTACGCTAAAATAACTAAAGACCTTATACTAAAGGGAAACAAATTGGATTACATTGGATACAAATATAGGCTACTTAACCAAACCAAAATATGTTTTCTTTGGATTCGGAAAATAACATATGGTTATCTAGTAGGTACATTATAACTATGAAAGCAGATTACTGGAGTAGATAATTTTTTTTATCCGTTGCATTTATATCGAAACTTTTTTTATATTTCTCACATTTTTACTACATGAATTTTGATTTCACATTTCAATAATAAATTTTATAATCACATCGGTTTAATTTTAATAATAAATCGATGCCCTAAAGCTTGGCGATGGTCGAAAGTCCCGTTAAGTCGGTTATGATAATTACCATCTCCTTAATAAATATGAGTACAGTTCGGGCTCTTATAAAAATGAATGTTTGACCCGTGCTCTCGACTGGCTCATGAATATTTAATATTTACAAATTATTAATCCAACACTATCCCGTGGCATTCCTGCTAGATAGATAGGGTGGACCGCTCGGGGCATTACGGTGATATCTCGCCGGTGCTGTCACAGATTTAAGTCTCTATGAAGATTAGGAAATGGAGCACCTTTGCCTCATGTCATCTGGTAGAATAATGCTCTACAGAAATGTGGATACATCAATAGTATTAGCTATAATGTAACCATACTACATCGGAGAAGATCTGTAATCTATATTTACAGATGAAAGTATATATTTTTAGCCTAAAGCAAATTAACTTCTTCTTCTTATCGAGTCAATGGTGCGATTTTTTTATTTATACAGTATTTGACCAGCAAATTAACTGTCTATACCATTGTAATACATAACGTTTGTACCACTCGAAGATCCTGCCTTTTGCAACACAGTTTCTTAACGAATGCTAAAGGCAGTGCCATATTATATTTTTTGTTCCTAATGTTTGTGGTATAATAAAGTATGTTTATGTTTAAGTTTATTTCAAGGTTTATACTGTATTTACTGACATTATTATTTTTTACTTATAAGTTTTGAATAATACAAGTAAAATAAAATATTGATGCACATTTTCACACAACACCATCTAGCCCCAAACTAAGCAAAGCTTGTACTACGGAAACTAGATAGCTGTCAGAATACAAGCAAAGTATTTCATAAAAGAAAATGTTCAAGTTGTTGTAACTTAATAGATCTAAACAAAATCCAATTCCATTTTTCTTCTTTGGTCTTACTATAAAAATATCTAATATAATATCTTCATTCGTTCTCAGAGTTGATGACAAGATGACATAGACGTGTATAAAAAATCTAACTATTTACTTGTAAAATTTCGAATTACATATTAAAATTAAAACAAAGCACCGTCTTATTTATTGACCCCTAATAAGCGCATATTAGAAAAAAAAGGGTTTTATTCTGTTACCGCGCGTGATGGTTCTGGTCTGACAAAAATTGACAAAGAATATTTAGTTAAATGTGCCTACTTATCAGACGTTTATGAATAAGACAGTGAATAAAACGTTTTCCTCTTTTAGGTTTTCATCTTATTTATAACCTGAAAGGTAGTAGGTATATTCTACATCAAAGGAACTAATCCTGCTTCTTTCTACGCTTATACTACTACTTGGGATTTTACATAAACCTCAAGATACACTTAGCGGCACCAATAAGGTGGAAAGCTTTTAATATAATGGAACTGCTATCACATTTAATCCTAATGTTTCATCAGTATCAGCCGTTCGAAATATTTCTATAATGAACTCAGTCACGCGTACATCCAATTTGAATAAAATAGCTACTGTATTAAAAATATTGATAACATATATTATGTGATGTCTTTAATTGCTACTAATAATTCAATCGTATGCATTTGTGATAAAAGCGGCTGAGTAAAAAAAAAAACTTGTGTTTTAAAAGGTATTGAGGCGGCTTGAATATAATCGTGTATAATTTCGAGGCGCAGATTAGGTAGGAGTTAGTAGGCGTATGTTTTTGTAGTATCTATTCTTTGAATGCTACTTGCCCGAATCCGTATCATAGACTGTCTAATTCCGTATGTTTTACTTGATACCAGTTTCTGATTATATAAGTTTGTTAGCCATAAGTTTCATTTGCCCGAACAATTATTAGGTTAGTTTTTTTTATCTCCACAGACACCAGGGTCCGTGACCTTTGTCATAATTACAAACTATTGTTTACTACTTATCGTTACGGGAAAAAATTATTTTGTTTTAATTTAAGTACTCATTACTATGTTGCGTGCATACCACGAGCGAACCAGCGACCCGCAAGCAGCACCCGATCACGAGTATGACGCATGTGCCAGCCATCGCCCTCCTCAACCATTTGGTAGGGAAGAGAGCGACCCGCCACACGACGCCGCCGTAAGAAGGAGTTTTAGCATTAGGTTAGTTTCGTTATGTTTCTGTTTTATTTTATCCAGCATTATTCTGATTTACAAAGAATCGGTTATTAGTTATCAACTGAGAGGTTAGATTCGTTAGATTTCTGTTTATTTAACACATCAACTTTCTTATTACAAAGATTCGGTTATCAGACGAGTTGTCAAAAGAGCTTTCAAGAATTTGATAGTGTTAAAAAAAATACGGTACGAATTGATAACCTCCTCCTTTTTCGAAGTTGGTTAAAAAATACATTTTGTTTTCGGAGAAATTATATTTGGTATTTCACAATTGATAGCTAACCGTTTTCTGTATCTTGCTGCAACTATTAAGTGTCTGTGGTACGTCGGCGCGTGCGCTGTTATTAATTGTGCGCGGTTCACGCTGCGTGCGTCCTTGTATGTTTATTTTATTACTATTGTATCAACTTAGTTTTATTAGTCATGTAACAATTATTAGTTGCGTTGTTATTAATTTGCGATTTCTGTAGAAATTTATTGTATACTATAGATTGTTATTGCTTTGTTTTAGTTTCAATAAATATTGTTATTTTAAACTATGTTAAATTAAACAAAGTTATTTATGCGGTTCGTAAAATTATTCGTTTCAATATATATATATATATATATATATATGTGTATGTATATTAAGAGACGTAATTAAAAATTTGAATTGCCTGTAATAATAGTTACGTATAAATTCTAAATAGAAAATTTTAATTTTAAATAAAATTTTATTGATTAAGTATTGAAAGAAATTGATTTTCCTACAAATAAAAGGCACTAATTTAGATAAATAAATAAATAAATAAATATTTGTGGACATTTCACACAACACCATCTAGCCCAAACTAAGCAAAGCTTGTACTATGGAACTAGATGGCTGATAGAATACATATATACTTTTTTTTTGTAAATATATACATATGATATATCTGTATAATGTTATATACGAAAGAGAAAAATTCTTAAATTGAGTTGTATTCAATTTAGACAAAATGTCGTTACTGTTTATACTAAAATGTTTTAAGAGAAGAGACGTGCGTCAAAATCTATCTCCAAAATCCAAGAGACGGCTCGATTGTTCCACCGACTTACTTAACATATCAATTATGTCGAACACAAAGCCAGATAAAATATTGAGCGACGTGAATAAAATAATTAACTGATTGGTGTTTGTATAATTCATCAAGTGAAGTTATTCCGTGGTCGGGCGGCCACTTAGCGTCGCACTATCAGATAAGTCTAGCCTCTATCTCGGAAGAGAGGCTGACAATGGACCAGCAAATGCACTTACCTATTGTGTTATTTTTTGAACGTGACTGTATATTCAGTGTCTGCTTTGATTGCCGCCCGCAATGGTATTATCGTAGTCTATAACGTAATAATGACATCTCGATAGCTGCTTGGTTGGACGGTATACCATAAGCAACATGGCAGTTATATGTATTTACTTGTTTATTTATTGTACTTACGAGTGTATAGGTTTCTTCTAGGTGCTCCATCGTAGACCGTTTACTGTCGCTTAATACCAGGTGAGTTGACGGTCAAGCGCAAGCCTATTTTCGAATAAAAAAAAACATGTAACCACCGTGGCGGTATCCGGTCATAATCATATTCTAGCCCAATGACTTAACTTGCTCGCATCAAAACCAGCATGTCAACTAGAAGTGTAAATTTATGTTTACTAACCCATAGTTTTCGTACTATCTCAATTTTAACCATATTGTTGACCAATACATTTAATCCTGTTATTAGCTTTGACAAAAAAAATTTGCTCATAAACAACACTATAAAGCGGAGCATTCGACGGAGTTAAATCTTCCATTACTGCGAAGGATGTGCACGCAGAGGCTACGCACTACGCAATACGCATCTGTGCGTAACGTGGCCGTGGTTTCCAGTAGTTTGATCCACATATATTTTCATATAAATCGAAGCTAAGTATGCTAAGAGTGTGGCTATGCATTGGAATAGAACCGTGTCTCATTAAGGTTGGTGCAAACATTTTTATAGTTTTAGAACTGTAGAATAATTATAAAAACCTGGGACAAGTTACTGTTGTTCGTAGAGTGTATGGTAGTGTGGGGCGCCCCTGCGGCGCTACAGCGGTACTAACGCCATCATTTATGTCCACTGACGGAAATTAAAGAGAAAGGAATAAAAATGTCCCGGCTAATGATGGGCGCGGGCGTCTCGCAGCGAATGTGTAATAATTCGCCCGGGGACACACCGCGCACCGCTCCAGCCGACACTAAATAATTTTAATTACATGTTATTGATAAATATTCTATCCCGCAGCGGTCGGATCTGTTGGTAACGCCGCGCAATTAGGCACTGAACTTTGACTTTACGATTTGTTGTGGGAACAGCGAAATTGGATCCCCGAGGCGGTGCCGGTATCGATCGATGCGCTCGCGCAACGACGCAGCCGCACCTGCCAATAAACGCAAGAAATCACACATATCTACACAAATAAACATATCTAACCGCTAAATAAATGCCTTTATAAATTTCAGTAAATAACATATCGATACTTTATAAATAACCCATATCTATTAATTCAAACAACATAAAAATAAACGTACATCATAAACAGTGTACGGCCATTAACGTCATAGTGGTCTACAACTTAACTAAATACTCATTATGTATATTGTTAGAGGGGACACACTCGCATGCCTAATAGAGTTCCGCCCAGCACGACACGCTCTAAGTTATTACGCGAAAGATTGAACGAAAATTAGCTGTCTCTATTCGGTCAGTAAAAATAATGTAAGAAATTAATTCGACTTCAATATTGAAAAGGAAGAAATAACAACCGATACCTACACAATACCAACGATTTAAATCAAAACTGAAAATAAAACAATAGAAAAGAATTTTAGAAATGATAGTTTTCACGTCATATGTGGACAAACGTACATACATACACACATACATACATACACTTATAATATTCAGCACACGTGCTTAGAAGACCACATAGACTAACATATGTGAAAATTGTGCAATTCTAACAATATTACATACATAATAAATATGACTGGCCTTGTGGATCAGTTGGTAGTAGGTATATGTCTGCCTGCTGTGCTGTAGGTCGTGGGTTCGATACCCACCCAGGGCAAACATTTGTGTGATGAGCATGGATGTTTGTTCTGTGTCTGGGTGTTTCTATGTATCTTATGTATATATTTACAACAAAAAAAGTATATGTGTTCTATCAGCCATCTAGTTCCATAATACAAGCTTTGCTTAGTTTGGGCTAGATGGTGTTGTGTGAAATGTCCACAAATATTTATTTATTTATATCAAATTGATAATCTCCTTTTTTGAAGTTGATTAAAAATAGACTATTATGGTTATAGCGTTGCGCAACAAGTGCTATATAGAGTCTACGTAGTAGTCTAAGCAGAAATGAAGTGGTGTATGACGACCGTCATGTTTGGGAGGATATCCCATAAGTCGCGCGTCGGGTGGCCGATGAAAAGCATTTTGTCGCCAAGTAACGTCATGAATATTAACAAGTCCGGGAACACGCCCCGTACTCCGGGCCGAGCCTTCTGCTCAGATAAATATAAACGCTGAGAAAAGGAATGAGCCCGAATACAAATTAAGCTATTCACAAAGAAGATACGTTTTTAAGGTATCATTGAGATCTAATATTTCTTTGTCGTTCCAATATCTAATTTAAATGTACTGCAAGACTGTATTAAAATCTCTTTATGCGTTCGCATTAGATCTCGATGCCACGATGATTTAAGTCGAGTGGCTTATGAGTTAAATGTCAGGGGCTCAGTCAGATACGAAAGTTCATCACACCATGTTCATTATGGTTCGTAATCACGATGCAGATGGCTTTATCATTCTGTCAGGTTCTCCATTATCATACGAGATTACCGCTAATATGACATAATAATTTACATGCCGAATAAAAAGTTCATTAGAGATTTCAATCAGTGCCTTTTCGTTTAGGTTATATTATGGATATTATAATTTAGATTCTTCTAAGGAATGTTGATTGTTTCTGTCGAACAGCGATTATAGTGTTTATGAATTTGTGTCTTAGATAAAGTTATAAGTAATTCATTGCGATTACTGATCTTAGCTCTTCTGAGAGTGATTAATAGCGCAACTCAGAATATTACTAAATCTACTTGAAGATCTACTAGAAATAATATGGAAGTCTTAAACTATATGATCTAAGAAGTAGAACTTGGTATAAATATTATTTAAATCCTTCCTGTGAAAACGAGTAATCGACAGTGAACCGGAAATGCGTTCTATATGTAAGTGGTGGCAGTACCTTGTAGACCCTACGATTCGACATAAAGCCGAATTGCCATCGAACAGGTACTTACTGATTGTTAAGAAAAACATCAATGGACAATGCGATCTGTGTATTTGTTCGGTGGATGTCCACTCAAAATATTACTTGTTATGAATCTGATTCACTAAGCATTTGGTGGTGGCAAGGCAATATCAACAGCAAGCAAGAGGCAGCAACGCTACGACATGCCAATAGCTGCATTACAAATTTACAACAGCTGCATGCCAATAAATAAAATAAATACATATTTGTGGATATTTCACACAACACCATCTAGCCCAAACTAAGCAAAGCTTGTACTATGGAACTAGATGGCTGATAGAATACATATATACTTTTTTTGTTGTAAATATACCTATGATACATAGAAACACTCAGACACAGAACAAACATCCATGCTCATCATATAAATGTTTGCCCTGGGTGGGGATCAAACCCACGCCCTACGGCACAGCAGGCAAACATACTAGGTACCAACTGAGCCACAAGGCCAGTCCAATAGTACCAACCGGGTACTGATCTGTATGAAAAACGGCAATTAATAGTGCAATGGAAATGCGTTCTCTGTATTTGTTAGGCGAGTGTCCAATCAAAACGTTATTTGTCATATATCCGAGTCATTGTGCGTTTGGCGGTGGCAGCACCGTGTGGCAGCGACGCTAAGGCACGGAATTAAAGCCACATCGCCACCGACCGGCTACTGAATGTCGATTTAATTGCCAGATAAGTCGAGCGCTCGCGCAACGCCATTCAAAGATAATGGCTTGAGATGTTTCGTGGCTTATTCGAGATGCTGTATATCATATTCATTGCTTTAATACATTTTGGATACACGTTTCGGTGATGATTGGAGGTTCTTATTGTTACAGAGGCAAGTGTCACACCATTAAACACTCATATAAGCATATAAATATAAGATTAGGTCTGTTTGTACAAACTGTTCTATTTCTGTCCGGCCGATCGTCCACTGACCGACTAGGTAAGGTCATAGTTTGCTATTCGGACCTAGTGCAGGTTGGCAGATTTTACATATTTTCTAGAATAATAAAAACTCTTAGACGTGTAGGTTTATCGATAGTTTATCGATAGTCAGACAATCTCCTGACTAGGCTGCTGTAGCTTTGTTAGGGTCCTGTATTTTCGAATATAAAATATGTTATTATTATTACTTTTCTATATATATTTTACTATTTACATTCACAACTTTGATTACAAGAAGAGATTGCAAAGAGAGGGGGACTGCATTACAAAATAAGCAGTCAATTTGAGTGTGCATTGGAAAGTAAAAGACGCCTAAAAGTTTACATGAATAAGTCAATTATATGTTTAACAGAAGAATGATTAAAGTAGAAAAAGTAAATACCTATTGAAACTACATAAGCGGGAATAGGACGAGAAAAAGAAAGAGATATGACTATACTTAAATCTTTTCTCGTATATCTTGACGCAAAATTTGCTTAAGAACTTCTCGATGTAGATACAACATCCGATGGCTATACTAGATATTTGTTTAATACATACCAGCACGTCTGCAGTAGTTAAATCCTTGCGTAGTTTTATTGCGAAACAAAGAGTGAACAGCGCGATTCAGCCTGTTATCTCTGCATATCTGAGCCTGTTGTTGTTCCAATAAGCAATAATCCACGAATGATAAATTTAAATGGTTGCCGAGTGGTAGTCGAGTGGGCGCCTAAACACTACAAGGGCTCATAAAACGACAAGTATGGTAATGTTGAAGGCGCACTCACTATATTATCTCCGAGCTGCTCTGACACTCGCTACGAGCTAGATGAAAGTATCGCTCAACAATTGGTCGACTTCTCCGAGATACGAGTATGGCCTGAAGATTTATTGGACTTCTAGATTTGAGATAAAGTTTGCGAACTCGAGAGTTATGGAGCGGTGAGCTAGTTGCGTTTGTATTGTCTTCATGACAGGACCAGAACACTGGGGCTCACTGAACCGCGGAGCAGATGAATTTGCGACTGTTGTGTGCAATATTACATGTTTTATGAAAGCAACATCATAAAGCACGATTACTATTAGGGTGCAATAATGTAGCAACTCCCACGCGTGGTTTGAAAACCAAATCTGACGTCAGCAATTCATCAATACCTTTCTCAGCTGCGGTTCGACAAATCGCGTCAGGCTGGATAAGTAGGTATTATCCAAGTCTGGGAACTGGACGAGTAGATAAATTGGTTTTGATTGCTATTTTGTACTTTAGAAAATTATAATAAATTTATGTCGCTTTACGAGTATCTAGAGTTATGATGAGAAAAAAGTCGCTAACGCAATAATGTCAGTCAAGGTAAAGTTACGCTTGCTTATACGTTAGAGTCCGATGTAGGTACTAGGTACTAAATTTAATCTTGACATTAAATTCCTATTAACTGAAAAATAAAATAATAATAAGCAGCATATTTGTCACAAGCCAATCACAGCTTATCACAAAACTGGAGCATCCGACCTTGGTCTTGGACCTTTGTTGGACGTATTTTTACATATAGTTTTATATGTACATAAATATCTGTTTTATATATACGTCAGAATACGTCTACGTTAGAGAATGCTACATCTTTACTTATTAGTTTTATTATTAGAATTTAGCAATTATCACAAATATGTGTTCTGGAATGCTTTTGCTTGAACTCCGAAGTTTCTACATATGGTAGTCCTAGGAAAGTTCATATTTGATTTTGGTTATGATAAATAGTTTGGATGCTATGAACAGATAAGGGTTGAAATAAATGGAATAATGGTTAGATATATCACATAATATAATCCATGGGGGAGGCCTATGTCCTGCAGTGGACTTCTTGTGGCTGAGATGGTGATGATGGTGATGATGATCACATTAGGTATGTTTTATAGATAAAGATATTAATTTTTTTTTTAATATGTATACCTACTTATATTTTTGTATTGAAATCAACCCGCTATTTGTTATCGTCGTCGCGAATAAAAAGCGCTCACCTTGAGTACACAAAATGTCTGTCTGAGTACAACGTGCTACAGGGATAAGTTAACATTACCCACATTCCGCGATTTTCCGCGGAAATTCTTACTTAGTGGATACCTACACTTCACAAAGGAGACTTCCATATGTGACGTCTCTAAAAGCAGCTGTATTTCGTGTATTATTAGACCGTATTTCGTGTATTATTAGACCGTATGTCGCGTTTCAGTCAGTCACTCAAAACATTTTACAGGTAAAGATCCCTGGCTAAGTACGCAATGATCTGCATAATTTTCACCGATAGCTTTTTATTCGTACCTGGAGCTATATTTTTCAATCGCTCGAAAGTTATCGCATTCGAATCGAATGTGACTTTATTTCGAGCGATTTCTAATATTTTGTTCGCTCGCAATCGTTCACATTACTCGCTGATGTAACTAGTTCTCTCAAATATTCATATTTTAATTCTATCAACAAGAAAATCTGTTAGAATTCTGTTGATTATGTTCGGAAGTAAGGCACATGCACATTCCTTGCGTACGATTCAATCATTGAGCGCAAGAGACGTACGAGGTTATTATTATGTTGTAACCGTGTCGTGTTTCGTCACGGGTCCTACTCGGGCACTTCGGTACTCCGGCACTCGGGCGATACGATATTTCAGCGGTCCACAAATCGCGCTCCGGCAACGGGCGGCGAGTGGATAAATCACGCCGGTGGGCGTCGCCGCCGCTGTTCCCGCTAAATAACTGCTACCGTTTACCTGTGATCATCTGATACTTGATTTAATGTCGCTTCCAGCCGTACGCGCCATAAAACCGAATGGGTACGGAATTGTCTTACGTCTAACTTTGAGATATTGTGGCGGAGGCAATGCTTTATTGATTAAATGGTTTGCCTGTTTAATGTCTGTAATGGATTAGTCACGATTGTTCTTGCGATACTGAATATTATCTTTTTACGAGCTTTTAGTTGGGTTCACGTGGTATGTTTTCGGTCAAAAGTTTGCACCTCTTGCAGGTTTGGTCACACGAAGGACGAAACGTCCATAGACGTCATATGCGAGTGTTATCCTTTGTACCAAAGCAGAAGCTGGTATCTCGTAGTCTACCTATCGTATCTCACTTAATGGGAATAAAACTTCTTCCCCAAGGTCACTAATTGCAAGATCAGATGAGCTATCTTATTGTCTAACTGACTTTGACCATGAACTTCATTCTCACCAATCCAAATTCATCAACTGGGTTTCAATAATGATTTTGATTGGTTGATCCTCCAATGCTCATAGGTTGTCTGTGGTCTAGCAATAGTCATGATGGCCATTCCCATTGTTAAAAAAGTTAGTTGAACAGGCAGCAGCATAGAACTTGGGAGGTGCTCTAACGAATAAGGGTCAATAGACCTGCAAACTGTAGTACGATCTGTACGATGACAAGTTTCAAATACCACATGAATATTGTATCTCCCATTTGGCTAATGTTCAAATCATCCAGTTTAAACCCATTTTATAAAGAATTCCAATTTTGATTACATCATGATAAGGTTGTATTTAAAAATATTTTTTTGGATTATAAACTGCTCTACAAAAAAAAAAAAAAATGTTGCCCTGGATATCTTTGAAAATTTTTATGTTTTCAAGTGCCCAAATTACGAATTTATTCATGAAAGTACTGAATGTGATCATGCTTTTTTATGATTTTTACCTATCTTTTATTGTTGTTTCTTGTTTTTCGATACTTGTAATGTAAAATGAAAATAAAGATTTAAAAAAAAATGAGAGCAAATCTTACAAAATCATTGATAGTTTCATGAATTGTGAGCATAAATATATCCAAAATCAATCTTATATCTAGGGCAACAAAACCACTGTAGACCAGTGTAATTTATTAATTCTGTGACAAAACGAACAAGTCGCTGTATTGATAGTGAGAGTCAGACTTGCACTTTCAGTCATCTATAAACTGTAGGTTAATTTTAAATATGTTGCCAGACAAGACGCGATTCAAGAATATAACAGCCCATAACCACCAGAACTAAGGATATTAAAAGTTCAGTTTTTGCCTGGCAGTGCAATACGCTTGCCACTTTCCGATGTATAATTTTATGATAACTCGTTATAGTTATTAAATAATTTAATAATTCAATTGCTGTTTCGGTGAGGTTTGATTCAATCTCGTTAAAAACTGGAAACGATATTCTTCAATTTGGAATACATTAATGTTTGCGGCGTACTGATTTTATTGTTGAAACGACTGGGAAAAAGTAGTAGGTGCTTTCTCAAACAGACCGGCAAAAGGTTTCTACAATTACTGTTCAATGTTCATCCTATAAAATTAACAATACGTGTAGGTCTCCGCAAATTGTAGTTGCAGAGGCCAGAGAAACCAGTTGGCACTAAAGTTTCTTACTCAGTTGTTTAATTAGAGAGCAAACCCTTTAATTAGCTGCACAATAAAATGTTTACAGGGTACATTACAGGCACTAACGCACTAGGAAAGGGGAAATAATATCTCCATTTTGCTTGCACGTGTAATTAATGGCTAAACATTACGGTAGAGAATTCAGAAGCATTAAGTATATAATGTTTGTGCAGAAATTGACTATTTTAAATTGTCATTATCATCATCTTCAGCACATATTACTCCATTGCTGGACACTAAACAGCTAATCTTTGTTGTTGATGTTGAAGTGTGCAGGGTACATAGCAAGTAGAATTGATGGCTGATGGGGCAAAAACTTCTCAAGTGGAGACCACGTACCGGCAAGCTTAGCTTAAGGAGCCCGGCCACCAGATGGACTCAAATGACATAATTCAAGGCAGGAAGACGCTGCATGCAAGCCGCTTCCAATCGATTTTTTTAGAAATACATGGGGAAGGTCAACAGACCATTGGAGTTCTTATGGCTGAGACGATGGAGTTTCCGTTTTTAAACTGTAATAAATACATTCGCTATATAACGTGTACCTATATAATATATATCTTTATATATATGGCACTGCTGCTAGCAATGCGAGTAGTCTAAAGGCAATTATAATCTTGTTTGTTGTTGAAAGCAGGCTGCTGTGCTGTTGTATATCAATCAAGATAGTAAAATCCATTTGCCGCAATCATAAATTCAAGCCCGTTAAACTATAAGACTTCAAATTACTGGGATGTTAAAACAGTAAAGTTCTAAATAATTTCGTTTAAATAAAATTTAGGAGTTAAATATTTCTAATTTCTAAAAATGATTTTTATGTATGAAAATTAACTTGGATCAAATTGAAATTTTTGTCGAATATTTGTAAAGTTGTTTTCTAGTTTCTAAGTTCCTTCAGTCATTTTATATCTTCAAAAATGTGGATATGCACGAACGAGACAGGCGATGATATCTCAATTATATCTATTGGGAAAGACCCATAGGTATACTTTTTATAAAGAAACAGTATTTTGATAAAATTATGATATTAACTGTATAGTTTCATAAAAAAAAATTAAGAGAGTATTCTTTTGTTATTACCGGTGAACAGCGGTTTGCCCATAAGTGGTCGCGGGGGAATGCACCATAACCGCGGCGCGCCCATATGTGGCCACTTCGCTCTTTGCGCGGTAAAACCCGTCTAGACGTTACCCGACTCTATGTACGCTGCTCTAACTCTATTAGAGAGTAGATGAAAGCCAAAGACACACAATAAAACCGTTAGAATTGGTACACGCCATATATAATTTTTGGGAATATTCCATCAGTCAGTACACGACGCACCGCGACGGGCGTTTACGTGCTATGGCGGCCGGTCTTCCGCTATAATTACTTATGTGTAAGTAAATAAAGATATTAAGTATTTATTAATTTCTATTATAGATGATAGTACGGAACCCTTCTTGCGCGAGTCCGACTCGCACTTGGCCAATTTTTTTTTATTAATTAGTTGTTGTACTATTTATATTTTGTATGTGTTTGTCACAATAAATCCAAACCCGCTTAGTTATTTGCATTACCGGTAAGGGGAAATAAGCATGATTTTAAGTAATTTTTTTTAACCTACTTTATTCTTATTTACTCCCAGACAGATGAAAACATTGTTTTGTGTACTCGCTATGAGGTAACAACATACATTTCAATAGTTAAAACGTTTATATTTTGTTTAACAAGTTGACATCAGTATCATAACCTATAAATCGAAGTTTTGGCGGGCTAGTCATGAAAACATGTCGTTTTATTTTATTTTTTTAAACTTGTGTTATTTTAACTATTAATGCAATAAAAATGGTGGCGTTTTATGCATTAAGTGTGAGATCAAGTGCGTGAGTGTGGGCAAGACGTGAAATAAACCACCGAAACATGTCTTTCATGTTGTCGGCAAAACTCCATTGAAGCTTCTAGTAAAGTCGCCATCACTTTACTGAAGTATGACTCGAATTTGAAAATGACTGTTTAAGCCTTAGATTGCGACTTGTTATTTTAGAACTTGTTTGAATCAAGTAATTTGAAGAAATCTTAATACTTGACACTGGCAAATGCTTTAAGCAATAATTTCATTAATAAAAAAAAACAACAAACTCACAAAACTTTGAAGCCAAATTAGAAATTTTCCTGGCTTTCTTGAAAATTCGTATAGTACTAGGAATCTCAGGAAATTATGTAGAATCAGTAGATATTTTTTTTATTTAAAGACGCTACGTTTTTAACTGACATAAAATCATGTACATAGGGGAGTTCTCCATTGTTCTTTATGTGACAAAAAAATTTTAGTTTTTTTTTCAAAATAAATGTTCATCAAAACACTTCAAAATTAATAGTGATACGTGACCCACATATATCCAGTGATACTACACAAGGGTTAAAACAATAGTTAAAAGTGTATATTTATCAAAAATAGTGTCTAAACGTATTATGTCGAACGCGGAACGAGTTAACTTCAACGGATCTGCGTGCCGCCGGTTTTTATTGCTCATTTTGAAGAAAATCTTCTAAGATCACTGATAAGTGTTTTTAATTAATATTATACCTAATTTTAAATAGAATAACAAGACATAAAAGTATTTTGAAATAAAGCAACCCATTTTGCTCATTAACGTCCTAATTGACTTACCGTATCTAGTGTTTAACAAACATACATCCCTACATAAACTAGAAAAATATTTATCTCCTTCTTGCGCTTTAGTTTAAAAAAAACATAGTAGAATTATTATTAATTAAGAACCTCCAACTACAAATTTTGAAGTGTCTAGAAACTTTTAACCCAGAAAAGTAGTCAAACAAACATACTTACTTGGCTAATGCGTGTGTAAGTTAAGTGCACAAACAATAATTGTTTGGTACTTACTAGTCACTTAAAATGCTAATGCGTTATTTACATAATTGCTATAGGAATCCCTCACATGATGGCGCCATAATCTAACACGTGGTATCACTAAACGTGTGTTCACCTACCCACTACACTTATATCATCGGCCTTACCGGTAAACGTTACTTAACTTTAACCATCGTCTTAAATTCTCTGTCTTCTTTCCGCAAGGGTCATTACATGTGAGCAAAAACTTGACAAAATATGTTAAGCATTACTTAAAGTTAAGTAACGTTTTTCGGTAAGGCCGATGGTATAAGTATAGTGGGTAGGTGAAAACACGCTTAGTAATACCACGTGTTAGATTATGGCGCCATCATCATACGAACAGAAAACAGGGTGAACAGAAACAAATCTTCGTATTCCAATGTTGGAAAATTGTTGTTCGTCTCATCACAATTGCCAAAAGAAGAAAGCACTGAATCTTAAGAAAATGTTTAGTCAAAAGAAAGAAAAAAGCGGATTGGCAGAGAGATGAATCCAATGGAATATCTTGGCTGGGGCAAATAAATGTTCTTGACGTGCGGTGCCAAGTTAGTTACTCCGTAGAGGAAAAATGCAATGGAGGAAATAACTTTCAATCATTATAATGATTTTTAAAATGATCTTTTTAGTGTGGCTTTTACTAGCTTACCTGTTATATTGAAAAAACATAGAAAAATATTTAGTTAAGTTCTGTAGAAATGATATTTTAAGACGCTTCAAAATGTTAGACATAAAATTTAAAAATGTCAGCAAAAAGTTGCCAAAATATGTTAAGCATTACTTAAAGTTAAGTAACGTTTTTCGGTAAGGCCGCATATGTGTATGTCTACCTACTTGTCAGCCCTGGGAAACCCTTTTGTTTCCCTGTCTGGGAAACCCCATGTTTTGTATGTATTTTTAATCGACTTCAATAAAGGAGATTATCAATTCGATGTGTATGTATGTACTTAATATTGTTAAAATTCTACAATTTTCACATGTTAGTCTATAGTAATTATAGTAATATATAGTATAATATATAATAATAGTATAGTATAGTAATAATTTCCTAAGTGTATATGTATGTTTGTCCACGCGTATTTCGAAAAGTATAAGTCGGGTTGCAAAAATATTTTTAAAGGTGGATTAGGTATAGTACAACTTAGGAATCGGTGCAAGTTTTATCCAAATCGGTTCAGTACTTTCCAAGATATTATGGACTATTTAAATTTTAACATATAGACGTTTCAACGACGCAATTACTGGGCGGATTTAAATAAAGTTAGATTTATTAATCACATTATGTAATATAGGATCGGGTATATTTTTTATCCCAAAACTTAAGTTTAACTATAGTAGTGAAGTGTTTTTGATAATTAAAAGAACCCAGTATAAATTGGTAATTTTTTTTTCAAGTAAAACACTTTTTTTTTTTAAATAACAATAATTTAATAAAAATCTACTTCAGGACTAGTCAATGACCTGAAAAGGGAGTAATAACAACAGCTGTTACATAATACTGAAAAATTAAATCAAAACTGCATCTGCGTCTGCGGTAGGTCACTGTTATTCACGTTGTTACATCAGTTGTCAATGTCAGTACATAAGTTATTGTCATTGATAGGTGGATAAAACGGTAAAAAATTATTGTATATATTTTATTTGTTAGACTTGCTGGGATTATAGAGAAATTGGCAATGATGTAGACGAAGGCCTGACCCACAGTTACAGTAAGCAAACACCAAAAAGTTACGAAAGTCACATCTTGTAAACCTCTTATAATCTTGGCGTTATATCGTTGCCTCAGTGCTTGTTTGACCTATCTACCATTGGTAAAATGTCACAGAAGAGATTTTTGGTAATTTTTTAAAGCTATTATTGTAAGGCTTGAAAGTATTATTTTATAAAAAAAGATTTTCAAGCCTTAAAAATACAGCTTTTTGAAAAATAGAGCATTAAACTTTTCTCCTGTGAAATTGTACCAACGGTAGATAGGTCAAACAAGCACTGAGGCAACGATGTGGTATTAATGTCGGAGTCTTCAAATGAAACTGAATTTTGCTTAAAAATTAACGTTTTCATCGAATGACACAGAAAAATTAAAGAAGAGCAGCACATATTCAAGTGCTCGCAAGACGGAGCGCGTTCCAAATAAATCAGTTGCGCTTGCGCCGCGCGCCCTACTCGCCGATTAATCGCAACCCAGCTACACAAATCAAAATGTAAATGGATATAGTATGTTAAGTGCGCCCTGCCTAGTAATAATGATGTTAGCATTAGGCATATTAATTGACTAGATAGGCGCAATATCTCCGCTACGGGCAACCGCGCACGCTGTATGCCTCTCCTCGACGCTACTCTGTAACTTATGTGAAAACAGCGCCCGGGAAATGGGATAACATCTTTCTTTCGATATTGAAACGTAGAAATTAAAGATATATCGATGTAGCTATTTATTCCATTGCCACGTAATGAATCTAATGCTATTTTTGAGCCCATAATTGTAAGAATAATTGCTTTTCTAGTGAGACAGGTACCAAAAGAAATAAATATATAGGTATACCTACAAAGAGAAATTTATTATAGGCATACAATATCAAAAATATCGTAGATTTTTTTGTGTCGCCGGAAATTGCCTGCCTTTATAATTTTTTACAATTATAAATAAGAATTTCTAATAATTATGAGCAATATCAATCAATAGATTATCGAGAAAAAAGGTTGTGAAGTCTCTTTTTAAACGGACAGAAGTTTACTATTACGAGGCCAATTTTCGGCTGATTAGTAACTGCATTGCAAGAATACTCTTAGAGCAATTGTCAATCAGTTTCCGGCAGCCTAGTGGTGAGACCGTCTGACTTGCGATCCGCAGGTCCTGGATTTGAATCCCACGGCACGCACCTCTGTCTTTTCGAAGTTATGTGCGTATTGTTGATTGCCGCCAACTTATAGCGGTGAAGGAAAACATCGTGAGGAAACCTACATGTCTGAGAGTTCTCAATGATCTTGAAGATGTGTGAAGTCTGCCAACCCGCACTTGGCCAGCGTGGCAGACTATGGCCTAACCCTTCTCACAATGAGAAGATGGCCCGTTCCCAGCAGTGGGACAGTTTGTACAAACAGGGCTGATAAAAAAAAAAAAAAAAAATTGCTACATGTCTTAAATGATGTCACATGTTTTTGTTAAATTTACGAAGTGCGTACCTTGTTTTATTGGAATTTAAGATATTTGATTTTACAATACGTATTTGACAGAAACGTTCGGAACTCAACTCAATCAAGAATTTTGAGTTTGAGCCAATTAAGACAATCCAATCCAAATTGTCTTTAGACCTTTATTGGTCTGAGGTTATCGATATACTTTTTGTGTAGTAGTTTAGTTTGTATATTGTTTTGTTGTAGTTAATAAAGACAATAGACTCCTTAAAAAAATTCAATGTGATCAATATGGGTCAAGAGTCATGATGTACGGTCGTGAAGTCTCAATTGAAAAGGTTGTGCTTGTGAGGTCCACTGACTGCTGAACTACTAATTTACAGTAAAAAACTGTATTAGGTATACAAAACTCCTTGCTAACTGATCTCAAAAATAAAATAAAAAGCTTGCAACACTAGTTCATAACGGTATAAATTTCAAACAATGTCAACAGGCTTAGTTAATACACTTTTCAACCTTTCGAATAAACCTATTGAAAATATAATTTACGTTATATTAATGAGGCAGAACAGAAACAAATAAAAGTGGCACGACCTAAACGGCTAAGACCTATAAACGTCGAGTCGATTTCGAAAGCCCCGGTACCTAAATGTAGGGTTGCCAGGCGTCCGGATACAGCCGGACATAGTTAGGCTTTTTGATTGCGTGCCCGGCCAAAATGAACAGTGTCCGGCTTGTCCGCCTTTTGTTAGGTTTTTTAGCAAAGGAGCGAGCGCCGTGCGTGGGCGAGCGCAGGCGAGTCGACGGTCGGTCGATCGCTCCCGCAGTTAGTTTTCCTTTTAACTTCATCATATATTCTACTAGACTGATTATTTTCTATATCCTTGATATTTCATTAGAATTTAACAAGATTTATGGTAATAAAAATCTTGATTTTACAAACTATTTTCTTGTCGTACCTATTAATACTGAGTCACAAAATCCTCAATAATGTAGGGTGGCCGGCTTTTTTATCCAAATCCGGCCAATTTGGCTGGTCTGTCCGGCTATTAGGTTTGGCGACCTGGCAACCCTACCTAAATGCGGCATTCGGCATAAAGCGTTGTAACCACGGAATCATTAAGCCTCGTGCGCTTATTGAAATGAAGAACCGGCTCCCTAATGAAGCTTGCAAAATCAAATCGGCATTGATTTTCAGCGGGTACGACGTTTATTATAGCATTTTGTGTCGGAGGGAGACAGCGGCGCCCTTGCGTCCTTCGCCGTCTGCAAGCTACAGAATGGCCCGCTAACGAACTGACCCGACGACGGTGCCGTTTAATTCAGTTACTATCCTTTAGCTGTGTATTATACATTTTTGTTGTATGTTTAATAACTAACTTTAATTTAAACTAAAAAGGAAGTGTAAACGTAAAAAGAAACTGTTAAACGTAAATTTAAATGTTTGTCTTTTGTTTATTAACTGGCTTTAATGTTACTAAAAGGAGGTGTACAACATAAAGTTTTTTTTATATACGAATCATACCTATTACATTGTTCGACTTCAAGGAGTTTTTGTTAGAAAGAACTTTTGGATTTAGTCCCATATGATTTTGTCTGTGATTTGACATTTGACAATGACATCTGCGAAAATACATTAGCACAATTTGCAAATTATTATTTTTATAATAAGTCATCTAATGTCAGCGTTCTTCACCACATCAAAATAGTTTTGTATTTTATTTTTTAAACCATTTATACATTTTTTTTTCTAATAATAATAATGCATCTCTCGCAACAGTAAAAAAAGCGTGTTTGGTAACTGAGCGATTTTATTAGAATTAAGTATTTTAAAGAATACGATTTTATGCACATTTTCTCACAAAAAAGTATACTCAACAGAGTATCAATCGTAAGCAACTGCAAAAGCCTTTTTTCTGCAGTCGGGTATTTTGTTTATATTTTAATATAGATAGGTACTTATTTACAGAAATTTTATCATAACCGACAAGGCTTATATTAAATCTATTCTGAATTATTTCACTTTGGAAACAGTAAGTAATTTAGTCTAAAAAAAATACCTAATCAAATACCGCTTCCATAATTATGCGATCCAATAGACCTAATATGTAATTTTAAATAAGCACCGACAAATAAGTGCACCGTAGAATTTGAGACGCATGGGAAAATATCTGTAAACGATTATGCGTGATGTAAGTAATCGAAGAAGAACGATAAATAACTCAGACTTGAGAAAAAGGCAGACGGAACGCAATATACTCGAGTCGAGAGTGAAGTCTTAATTGTTTTGTGATTCCTAAATATAAAATTGTGGGTATATTAAAACTTGATACTTTCATTTTAAAAATATGTTCATGACATATATCGTTATGAGACTGGGAGAAGATCATGAGATAAAGATAAATCTAACTAGGTCGAAACGTTGGGGCCGTGGGGACAGAGTGCACATAAAATTTTCAAAGAGTTATCGAAACGACTGGTCGAGGCAACACGTGATCAAAATGCTGGACTCTATTTGGCTCAAAGGTTAAGCATTGCCATTCAACGTGGCAATGCTGGCAGCATTTTGGGTACGTTGCCAACTGGTAGCGGTCTCTTAGATTAAGTTTGTATATATTATTATTATGTGGCATATAATATGTAATAAATTCTTTATAAGTTTAATCTAAAATTAAACAAATGTAAAGTTACTCAAAGCCTAACATACAGTTTATAAGTACTAGGTACTGATTATAGCAAATTCCGCCAACTCGTATAAGCAACTTCTACTACTCTAGGTAATACAGAAATATACATACATACACACATTTATACATTACTTTTTATTCATGCATTCAGATTCAATTTCAATATTACTGGTACTATTATTTTTCCAATTGTAATTTATTTTTTATTATTATTGTTTAGTTGACTAATGTAATCGAAATTCGTAAATCGTAATTAACTTGTGTTACTAGATTTTCATTTTAATAATCTGAATATTGTATTCTGGAAACTGTTATTGTAACGTGTATCCATTGGTTATAAATACTTGAGCATACGAATATACATACACAGGAAAAATGTTTTTCCTGGTAGCAGGAAAAAAACCTAAAAAAATATCTTTGGGTAAAGAAGTCAATGAAGCCAAAAATTTGCCTTCACTTTGGAGGTTTGTGCGTTTCGTCTGCTTTTTTTTATCTAATCTGTGATATATAACTATATTATTGACGTAATTAGTTTGCAGACCGTTTCATAAATGGGCGAGTACAGCGAGTTAATGTTAGCTTTACTTGTTTGTTAATACAATGTAGTTATTTTGTTGGTATGCCTTTAATTACGCGGCAGGGTTTGAATCTGTCGGCCCGTTTGAAGTGCCTATTACGTGTTTTAGGTTGCCTGCTAGTGTTATAAAACTAAGAACGGAGCTTAGTTTTCGAAATTGCATCTAATGTCATAGTGTGAATTTGCGACTTGTGTAAGAGAAAAAAATTGCGCGGATTTGTCTATACAAAATGGGTCAATAGTACATTATGATACAAGTGTGCTAAGTTGGTCATTACAGTCGCGGCGGAATTGCGTAATAGAGCCGAGAGTGTAATGACCATAATGCACACGCGTTTCATACGTTTTTCAACACACTTGCGAGGAAAAAAACACCCGTTTATAACTGAAATATTTAATATATGTAAAAACTCTTTGTTGAAATAAAAAAAAAAAAACTGTAAAGTAAAGACACTAGTGCGTAATAGAAAAGTCAAAAGCACGGCTTATAACTGAAATATTTAATTTAAGTAAAAAATCTTTGTTGAAATAATAAAAAACTGTAAAGTAAAGACACTAGTGCGTAATAGAAAAGTCAAAAGCACGCGTGTTTTATAGGTTAGGCCATAAAAACGGTTGAATAAGGGCCACTTTACGAGCAAGTGTGTTGAAAAATAGATTTCGACCCTAAGAGTTTGAAATTTATTTTTAATAGTGGGGCTAACTACGTAATTATGAAACGACGATTACTTATGTCGATAAAATGAAGTGTATGCTTATCACATTCTCAGCTATTTTTAGACAAATTTCACAATATCGTTTCAACCGTTTGATTCCGAAAGGTTAATAAACAGACACAGAGGCGGCTTTGAAGAGATATTTTCGGTATTACAATATTCGTTTGAAGGTGACGAATGGCGAGACTTGTAGGTAGGTAAGTGCTGCTTTAAAAATGTCAGAGAAAAATATGTAGTAAACAATTTTCTCTTGCTCTACACATACATTCTCAATTTTCTGGCTATAATTGTGCGCTCAATGATATTTCCACAGCACAATGTGATATTTCTTAGAAAAATGGGAACTATTTTGATGACAGAAAAATATTGTGTAATTTTTTACTCTTTCAAGCGGTACATGTCTTGCCTGATAAAGACGTATGTAGAACGAGTAAGCTAACTGAACCCGTGACCTTACGCTGGGTGCACGTCCAAGATATATTAATGACAACAGTAGAAAGCGATATGCCTAAATAGCTACAAGGCTGGCTCATCAAGGCACATGGGCCGCCGTCGCCACCACTCGAGCCTCCTACGGGCTAACCATTATACTAATAGCGGTGATAATTCAACTCGTACGCAGCGTATCATTTCAATGTTTACCCGACTACGCGAATGATAAATCTAAGAAAATTTTAACCTATCACAGTTATTCACTATGCTTATACTAGTAGATTTACAAACAGTAGACCGCGCGAACGCAATCTTTTGCAAATTACATATAAAAATGTTTGTGGTTTCGAGTTCGCCTGCTAATATTCGAAGTTTTTGTTCTGAATTTAGTGTCGAATGTTTCTGACAAATATTATTAAAATCGGGCGACAAAATTAAAGTGGGGAAATTTGCTCTGAAGCCGAATTTCTCCTCTTATTAACTTATTTTACTCATATTTTAAACTTTTGCTTAGAATTAAGGACTTACCAAACGTTTTTAGCAAATATAATTTCATTAAATTTGGTTTTCAACCAATCAGTAAACGGTGCCGAAATCGAAAATACCCGACGATAAAAAAAAGTAAAACTAAAATGTGAAAAGCGTCACCACGATAAAATCTGCATCACCTAACTATGCAATGTCTGATCGTCGATCGGAATGAAGTAATCTGTAACTTGCGGAAAAGTACGATTTTCACTCGCATACCGAGGCTTCCGTACTCCTACGCATAATACATGAACATGAACAGTGACACCAGTCCTAATTACTTAGCAAAATGTGCTTTATATATAAGAATATTTGTAGGTTCACATATTATGTACTGTAGGAAATATCCTGAAAATGGTAGGCATTTACATACAATATCGAGTTCAAATAAATAAGTGTTGCAAACTTATTTTCTTTATCAAAATATATTTTAACACTACCTTTAACATTAATTTAAGTTTATGTTACATGTCAACGAAACGTTCACTTGTCATTTTTAGGGTTCCGGTTTAAATTTCTCGGTTTTCGTAAAAAAAAGTTACAGCCGAATATGTCGTAAAAATCGCACATTTCGACACTCACAAGGGAATCAAAACCTATGGGGTACTTCCCGAAGTACCCCATAGGTTACTCATACTAGAACTATGAAATTTGCCAAGAAGCATTGTGTTATAGTACACATATAGGAAAAAATCCGAAAACTGAAAATTTTCAATTTGATCACAAAAAATAGGGTCATTATGCAAGGAATGAGGGTCCAAATTTTAAAGTGAATTGACCGTATCATGTGGGGTGTCTTACGAAAGATCTTCATTAGCAGAAGCTAAAATAGGTTTTTAAATGTTTTTACGATGTATGTTTTTCGGTTTATGAAGGAAAATATAAAAAAACATATGATTTCCCCCTTTTATCTACTAGTTTGTACGGAACCCTCGGTGGGCAAGTCTGACTCGCATTTGTACGGTTTTTTTGTGGAGTCAAGGAGAGTTTATTCCGCAATTCTCACACAATAATTTTTCAAAAATTAATTACTCAAGCTCGTCTCGCACTTGACCAGTGTTTAGTATTTGTTGATTTACATCAAAGTACAATTTTGAGACTTGTATCCAATGAAATTTTATCTATCATTACTTGTATCTATTTCGTTACTGTTCAAAAGATACAGCTGTTTAAGTGTAGGACAGACAATCAGACAGACAGGAATAAGTTCTCGCACCTTTGGTACGGAAGCCTATAAGCTAAATTACGTACATTTGTGTGTATAGCGTGCCCATGAGTGTGATGGCTGTTGACGTATCTTTATTCTCCATGCGTTATAGACATGACATTATAATGAAATAATGATATAACGGATTGGACAGCCTGCTTTTACTGGCAAAAGAAAAAGAAAATAACAAATACTTTGTGTTTGTTACCAAAAGAAAGACCTTATTGAGTAAAACATCCCAAATATTTTGAAGTGAAAACTTCTTTACCGCCGTTGTGCATTTTTGGGAAGGGATTTTTTTTTAAACTCGCGTCAGATTAAACTCGCGTCAGGTGACACGTGACCTGATCGAAAATTCGTAAGACGGACGGATTATTTTAGTCAGAAACCTATTCTAACGTTATGCATTTAAAGTTCATTATTGTATGTACAAGTTTGTCCTTCTAGCATGACGTCATTTCGTTACGCCTAATGCTTATTTTCGACACATGCACGTAAGACTCGTTAGCTGTTAGGTTAGAGCACCGATATAAATTTCAATTTATCCATCGGAGGGCGGAGGTTCAAATCCTTCACGAGTCAGTATTTTTGCTATTTTATTTTTTTAAATCGACATCTCAACAAACGATATAAAGTGTTTAAAATATGGAAATTGAACAAAGTGCATCTATTATTGAATGAAATATACGGGAAATTAAGTATTTAACCACATAAATTATAGTACTTTTATACTGATAAATAATGCAATTCGTGCGAAATTATTCCCTATCCATTCCAAAATATGCAAAAATGCACAACGTTGATGTTCGAGTTTTCACTTCTGCCGGCTGCTTCCCTATCCTGGTCACTATTAAAAATTATTTCGTAAAAAGCGCAATATTGGGTTTTAGTTAAGAAGTAGATCGAGTCTTAGTTTTTCAAACTATACCTCGTTTTTTTCCAAGCCATGGGTGGCAGGCTGATGACATCTCAATACGTAATAGCACGTATCTCAGTGGTTGATGAGCGTTTTAACGAACCACCGAAGTTTGATTAAGTGGCTGTTTGCTCGTAAACGACCATAAAACTTATACCATTATACGGCACTAATTAAACGCGGCTCTATTGGGACCAGCTAATTAAATACTTTTAATTATATTAAGTGTTAATTGAAGCCACAGGGTACAGGGATCTGTGGAGAACGGCGTCGTATGTATCCTCAATATTATTAGTGAATTAACAGTGGCTACTGTAACTATAACTTGTACTGTAACAGTAACTACTGATCGATGCTTTTTAACTACCTTTGCATTGTCAAAGAATATTCGTTTATTAATAAAAAAAAATGTGCTTAAGACCACACGTCAAAAGTGAAAACTTCATCAAGGCTACGTTAATATTATGAAATAGTAGTAAAGCTGTGACGCGCTAATTGATCGAGCGAGCGAAGCGTCTCTGCATCAACTAGCCAAATTTTCTTTCGTCTGGCAGTTTGTTTGTGATTTTGTGAGTTTGTGATTTGTTTGTATGTTCGTACTCGCGTACAGGGCGTTATTTTGAACCAGTTTTGATGAAACTTGGCGTATAGGTTCCATGGATATTTTTTTTTATGTCGTCGGCGATTTTTTATAATTCCCATGAAAAGGGCGGATGTTTATTGCGGCGCTAATTACTAACCGATTTAATGATATGTGCTAGGTAGATAAAGTACTTACACAATTATCACAATTAAATAAAAAACAAGTAAAAAAATTAAAAAGCTGTTTTAGCTTGTGCTGATGAAGCTTTTTCATATTATGATACTCCACATGGTACGTTTAAAGCACTTTAAACTCTAGACCCTCCTTCTTTGAATTACCCAATTTTTTGTGATTATGCACAGTTTTCGGCTTTTCGGATTTTTTCCTTTAGGTATATGTACTATATGACAATACTTCTTGCCAAATTTCACAGTTATAGGTCAACGGGAAGTACCCATAGGTCTTGATTCCCTTGAGGGTGTCGAAATATGCGTTTATTGCGACATATTCGGCTGTAACTTTTTTTAATGAAAACTGAGAAGTTTGAGAAAATGCTGCAGCAAGAGGCTATGGATCTGCGTATATGGTTTAAATTTTAATTCGATACCTTCACGCGTTCCCGAGATACAGATCTTGACAGACGGACGGACGGACAGACGGACAACAAAGTTCCGTTTTGTAAACAGGGTTCCGTTTTTTCCCATTAAACGTACGGAACTCTAAAAATAAAAAATAAAATACAAGCTGTGGTTTGGCTGTGGTTATACATCATTATAGTTATTCTCCAACCAATTTAAAAAAAGGCGAGGTTCTCAATTAAGTTGTATTTTTTACCAACTGCGTAAGAAGGAGGGATATGTTTTTCAAGTGTATGTATACTTATATGATTCTATATGATCACCTACAGCGTAAACGGCTTGACCGATTTTGATGTGTCTTTAGATTTGTTTTCTCTTACTGAATGTCATAATAGCTATATTTTTTTTTCTAATAATAATAATACCTACTTACATCTCTCGCAACAAAAAATACGTGTTTTCGTCGTCGTTTTTTCGAACTTTTCGTAATAAACAAGTGATTTTACTATAATTAGCTAAAGAATGCGCATTTATAATCTTTTACAACGATTTTATGCATACTTTCTCACAAAAAACGAACTCTCAACAACGTATCAAACAGTTTCTACAGTCGGGTATTTTGTTTTTCTTTCAATGTGGATGTTAAACTGTAATAATTATTTAACACCCCGTTAGTGAAATCCTGGGGCACGGCCATGGTAGGTAGATATGTAAATAAATAAATACCACTGAGTCAGCTTCTTGAACGCTGGTCCTCTACAGAGCTCCATGCCGCATATTCTTTGTATAAGCGAACACAGTTGTAGATGCAAGCAGATAAAGTCCACCGCTGGATACACAGTGTATAAGCCGCCGTGTACAGTTAATTGATCACTTAATTATTTTGCGTGTCCGTATAAAAGTCCCCAATTAAACTCTACTATTATTTCCATAGATAATTAAGAAAAGCTCGTTTAATTAATTGCATTCAACATTTTAGAATCGTAACGGAGGTAATTTACTTTATTCAAATGAGATGTGTATTTAAAGTGGTTTTAGTTGTGTGCTATTATTATTTTCTGGTGCTTTATTGGAGTTTCGTGTTCGTTAAATGCAGGCCCGGTTGATAGCTTATTTAAATGTATTTGAGAGGGTTGTTAGCGGGTTACGGCGAGTGGTCACTTGTTTAGTTGTTGTTGATTTATATCTTGCGTCTCAGACTCGAACGTTCGATTGTATCTGTTGATTTTGTCGCCAGGAAAAGGAAATGATGTCGAGCGGTTAAGGTTTTATTGTGCGTCCGTGCGCCAAGCGTGTTCTAGGACGATGCGCCGGCGCCGCGCGCCATCTCGCGCCACCGCCGCGCTGCACCTTGGAAAAGCGATATTTTAGCGACAGCTTACATGATTAATTTATGGCTCAGAAACAATATTCCTCAGCAGAGAGCACTCTGAGATTCGATATAATGCGGAGATAAGATGATTTATAAGATTTATCCGATGTAGAAATACATTTCGTATTACTTTTACTAGCCTTATGAAATACAAAAGTACTTACTTAATTTGTATAAGTTGGTACATACCTGTAAATACTGTTATTTTATTAATCTCTCGACCAATAAAGAGGGTCGTTATAAATTTGACGTGTGATACTGTGTATCTGTGTGGCATCGTGGCTCTCAAACGAATGGACTGTTTCTGATCTTGTATTTTTTTGTTTGGAACAGGATATGGACGAGAGCGTTATTAGTCATGTTTCATCAATATCAGT
The DNA here is from genome assembly GCA_947563715.1 of Lycia hirtaria. Taxonomy (NCBI): domain Eukaryota; kingdom Metazoa; phylum Arthropoda; class Insecta; order Lepidoptera; family Geometridae; genus Lycia; species Lycia hirtaria. Next base: position 3,673,099 of record OX387380.1, read on the forward strand.
TCAGTAGTTTTTTTTGTCGGGGATTTTTAAGTTACTTAAACTTATACTTGCTAAAGTAAATTATTCCAATTCCATTAAAATTCAAATTGCATTTTTAGCGCGAATAAGTTGCGTATGACTATCAACTTGCCGGATAGTAAGCGACGATATTGTCTAAGATGCAGCATGCAGATTTAGAATATACCTGTTCACTCTGACCATAAAAACTATAAAAAGTCAACCCACTACCATAATACAAATTGCTGGCTTCAAAAAAACAATGAAGGAAGAGATACAACTTATTTTGTATTTTTGACGTGACAACGTCTAATAAATCGATGAACGCCGGCTGCACGCACGAAAAAGTATGACTCATTGTCCCGATACTTCATCATTTCATCAATGTTTTGTTATGACGTTGTCACGTTAAACTATCGTCCGTAAGCCGACTTTACAGACAACCAATATTTTTTTTAAGAAACAATGAAGCCAGCGTTTCGTAGTTGACATTCATATATTATTACAAAGAAGCTAAAGCATAATATACATATTTTATGATGCATATTCACTTAAATAGTTCTTGTAGAAAATTGACAAACTAGCTACAGACAGCTGTGATCTAGGCTTATTTTTTTATTAGCTCGCCTAATGTTCAATTCAAGAACTTCGAGTAGCTTACGCAGAGATGTATTAAAATTGTAGTTTCATAAGCTATGCCCCATTATTTAACTTTAATTTTTAATTTTGTTTAGATTACCATAATTAAGAGCAAAAGACGAGTTGTTCGATGCAAATGAATGTACTCTCGATCATTAGTCGTACGTGTACCTACCACTAACGTAACTTTTCGTTAATTAGCTAGGGATAGCTCGGCCGTACTCTTATATTGGTATTGTACACACACAAGTTACTTCTTTATTTTATTAAAACCTTCGACGAGGAGTTTTTATACATTGCTTGGCTTACGCTTGACCATTAATTTGCCCATTGACGTAGTGTCAATAGCAATTTATACTGTTGCAGTCTATGACGCGGATTGAAACGGCTTTTCTATTAATTTATTAATTTAATATTTATCATGAAATGCCTGTTATGTTTCTTTCATCTTGGAGATTTTTAGTACTTCCAGCTGGTCTATAGGAGAAAAACCATAATGTAGTAAGATAATGCAGATCCAATGCTCTATCTTTGAAATTTATTCGGTAAAAAACCGATAAGCAAGCAAATTTGCGATCATGTTCCAGATCTAGAGTTTAAGTACCTTTTTGTGTCTTTGCCGGTGAACCTTTTGGTATCCTTTTCTACGGATTATGATGCCTCTATTTTCTCCGTTCTGAGTACATTACTTAGGACTAGGTATATTTTTTAAAAGCTTCTACTTGCCCTGTTAGTATGTTAGTATGGGACAAATCTTGCGAGTTAAATTAGAACCACTTTCTGCCGTTAGATTAGGTTGAAATTTGGTTTACTTACGTAACTTCGGTGACAATGCAATAATATTGTACCATGAAGCTGGTCTCAAGATGGGGTCGGAAGGTGGCTATCTGAACTCCTAAACTAAACGAGATAAAACCGTCGAGTTTGGACTCGTTTGAATGGTCTTGATAAGCACTCTTTTTTAGTCTAGTAAATAAAATATTAATTTAAAAAAATAATTAAAATAAACTTTTATTTAAATACTCTAAAAGGAAGAAAATAAAATTTATATTGATATAAATATAAGCTTGTCGCGAGATTTCAAACAACATCGTACCTATCTACTAAGTAATATTTAATTCCAACAAAAGACTTAGATGCGTTCTTATCATTTGCTTAGAATAAAAGTTAGTTAGTTCTTTTGAAAAAGAAAAAAATGTGTTTGTGTTCTCTCGACAATCTTTTATTTATATCAATATAAAATTTATTTTCTTCGTTTTAGAGCATTTAAATAAAAGCTTGTTTTTTTTTTTTTTAATTAATATTTTATTTATCTTTAACGTGGTACTAAAATCCGGATCCGAAATTCGAGGATCAACCATCAACATCATCATTTGACGAATTGGCGATGTTTGGTTTGACTGATTTTTTGCTTTATATTCGTTGACTAAAGCTCAACTACTCGAAGTCGATATGCACCGGTATATCGGAGCCGCGTTCTATCAGCTCATGTGTCATCATCCACACACAATATTAATACCTATATATTTGCATTTCTATTACAGATGAACATTTTAAAGACATTTTAAGACTTGCTACCTTACACTCACCGCAGTTTTGTCAGTTTGATATAAATTTATAGACTGAAACGTCCACTTATATTTCGACAATATGAATAGTATTACATTACAGCATATTTGTAAAATGTAAAAGCGTCTCTGGTTGTAAAATAAATACACTTGTTCGCCACCCGCCGCCTTGACAGTATCGAGTCAAATGCCTACGAATACAATTTATCTTATCGATGCGTAGTATCGTAAGTAGTTTCTACAATGAACGACGTGCCGATATCTTCTGAATTCTAATCTGAATGATTCACCTCGTTAATTAAATCACATCGAATAAAATGTGTTTTATATGTAAAGTTATAAGGTGTGAATTTCTTTGTCATGATTTCGGAGTGTATTTTTAATTTAATAACTTAATACATCGATAGGTATAGAAGAGTCAATGGGGCGCGCGCTATCGTTCTCTCGATAAGCTCGTCTCGTCCGTGCGCGCCCAATCAAAGTACTTCATTAAAATCTTATCGACGCTAGATAAATCACGTAACGACTGCGATCGATTATTTGGATAATTAATGGTGGTTTCATAAATATGTTGGATTCTTGTCCCTGCGGCATTGGCACTGGTTCGGGGAGTATTTCTAACGTGATTGTGTCGTCGCTGTCGATAAAGTATAATTCATAATTTAGGTGTTAATTTAGAGGTGATGTTAAATTGTGCGACTCTAGTCGCTTAATTAATCAGAACGTGTCAGAAAATGACATGTATGAGTATAAAAAATTAAATTATACTTATTCGATTTTATACATATATCTGAATTAGTCCTTATCCCACTTTTGGCGCGGATGTCTCATTGAGAGGTGGTTGAAGCCATAGTTTCCTGTGTTACTCATGTGCGGATTGGTAGACTTCATACTTACTTCTTATTTTATGCAATCGGGTAATGACAGGTGCACATTGTTCGCCTAATGTTAAAGTTGACGCTTGCTAATCTCAGTCAAGGTAATTCAGAACTGAGAACATAACAGATCAAAACCAAAAAATCTTAATCTCAAAACCCCTTTTTAGGGTTCCGTACCCAAAGGGTAAAAACGGGACCCTATTACTAAGACTTCGCTGTCTGTCTGTCTGTCTGTCTGTCTGTCTGTCTGTCAGGCTGTATCTCATAAACCGTGATAGCTAGAAAGCTGAAATTTTCACAAATGATGTATTTCCGTTGCCGCTATGTCAACAAATACTAAAAATTAAAAAAAAAAAAATATTAAGGGGGTCCCCATACAATAAACGTGTTTTTTCGTATTTTTTTGCTCAATATTAAAAACAGTAACAGGTAGACGCTTCAAATTTTCACAGAATATTTACTTGTATATTACCTTTCAAAATAAATAATTAAATAACAATAAAGTAAATATTAAAGGGGGGCTCCCATACAACAAACGTAATTTTTAAGCTATTTTTACTCGATCTTAATTAACAGGTAGAAACTTGAATATTTGTAAGTAAATATTTAGAAATATATTAACTATAAAAATAAATACCTAATCTAATACATAAAAAACTCACAAAATGAAAATAATCCGTGCATCTAAACGCGGTGCGAGCGCCGCGCCGCGGTGTGGTGGTGGCGCGAGCGCGAGGCGGTTGCTAAGCAACGGCCGCGCGGGTAGCGGGGGAGGTAACATCACGGAGCGAGCCATAACCGCGCGTATTCGCGCGAGCGTCGTCATACTGCCCGGATGTGTATCGAAAACCTACCCATAAGTTTGCAATTTACTACTTGGAATTTCGTTGATTTCTCGTTATTTTATAAACAGAACTAAACTTTGTAGTATTATAGATGATAGTACGGAACCCTTCGTGCGCGAGTCCGACTCGGACTTGGCCGATTATTATTTATTGATGCGAAAGATACTCAGCTGCGTTGGAGATGCGGCCGAGTTATGTGGGAATGTACCCACTAACCAAACTACTGAACTGGCTTTGTTGATTTTTTATGAGAGTATATCCTTTAATATTCTTAATAAAACTAATTATCCGTCTCTGTTTATAAATAAGGTAACAAAGAATAAAATTATTTTTGGAATTCGGTTGACGTCTAGAAAGTGACATCTTTTGAAAGATTTATAAAATCTTTTTCTTGTTACGTTTATTTTCTTCATCATCATCATCATCTCAGCCATAAAAAGTCCACTGCTGGACATAGGCCTCTCCTATGGATTTCCAAAAAGACCGATTGGAAGCGGCCTGCATCCAGCGTTTTCCTGCCACTTGTATGAGGTCATCTGGCCATCTCGTGGCTGGTCTTCCTACACTGCGCTTGCCGGTGCGTGGTCTCCACTCGAGAACCTTTCGGCCCCATCGGCCATCAGTTCTACGTGCTATGTGGCCTGCCCACTGCCACTTCAACTTGCTAATCCTCTGTGCTATATCGGTGACTTTCGTACGTCTACGTATCTCTTTATTCCTTATTCGATCTCGTAGAGTGACTCCGAGCATAGCCCTCTCCATAGCTCGTTGCGTGACCTTGAGCTTCCTTATAAGGCCCATAGGGACCAGTGCCCATAGGGCTCATAGGGGCGTCTCAGTGCCGTTTATTTTCTTATACTTATAAGACAAATTATTATATTTGAGAGACGAATTGTTATTGGCATAGGCTGATGCTAATTTGATAAAAATCCACCAGTCTATAGACAGGGTATGCCTTTATTGTCTTCATTAATAAAACAAACAAACAATTGAAGCTAGTTAAGAAGCAGCAACCCGCGCTAGGTTTATATATTTTTTATTTTTTATTAAAAACTTATATCTAAAAGAAAATACACCGTTAGTAAAGAAATACGATACCACGGCATAACGAGCGCACTATACACTATACGTGTTAGCTACTACATCGTAGATCACGTTGATATGTTAAAACAACTTCTTAATAGGAACTATTTTACTTAAGTTTATTCTATATGTATCTCTTTCTATTCTATCTTTTTTTTGGTACAATTATTCTGTATATATTGTATAAGTGTACTTATACATCATATTATATGCTGGTCCGTCTATTTCACAGTGTACTTGTCTAGTCTTTTATATTATTTGTTGGCCTTCCGTTCTGATATCCATTTTCTAATCTATGTATTTTGCTGTTAGTTTTCCTTTGAAAATAAAATAAATAAAACATCTCGCGTGATCCGCGCACCTCTAGCCCAGCAGCTACGTCCCGGAATCTCATGTCTCGATGCCATCTGTCCGGAATCCCATCCGATGGTATCTCCGGCGCCGGCACCCCATTAATCTACATCAGCACGCGCGCGCTGACTGATTAATGAACCAGATAATACTTAAATACGACTACAGATGTCCGCGTCTTACGCGCGCTGATGCTCTGCCCTATAATGTAAGTCTTCACGCGTCAGCACTACGTCTCTGTCAAGGTGAGGAGCAGGTTGCTGATGTACGGTTATTACTTAAACTTTGTTTCAAGTTTCAACACTTAATTGTACACGTGTGTATCTCATTCTGTTTTCTTGAATTTAGATTTGAAATTCTCTCACAAGTCACAATGTTGGCAGAAGAATGGAAAATTGGATCTTGTATTATGTCGGGTCTTCAAGAAATCCGAATGAACTGCTTTGTTTGATTCTAGGTTTATTATGGGAACCACTAAATCGAGGAATGCTGCCTAAGATAATCTTAATCGTTAAATATAATTATTATTATCGTATTTGTACTAGTGTCATTTAGGCATCTTAAAAGAAATGTCACGCGATTTTCCGTACAAATAGGACAACATTTTAATTTAAAAAACTGAAAAAAAACGACTTCAAAATACGCAATTCGTTTACTTGGATGTAATTTTTTCAGTTATTTTGTTATAAAAAATCTGGACAAGTGAGAATCAGCTTCGCCCACCAAGGGTTCCGTACAAACTAGAAGATAAAAGGGGGAAATCATATATTTTTTAATATTTTCCATCTCATACCGAAAAGTATACATCGTAAAAATATTTAAAAACCTGTTTTAACTTATACTAATTAAACTCTTTCATATGATATCCCACATGATACAGTTAAAGAACTTTAAAATTTGGACCCGCATTCCTTGCGTAAAGACACTATTTTTTGTGATTAAATTAAAAATGTCCAGTTTTCGGATTTTTTCCTATATGTGTACTCTAACACAATGCTTCTTGCCAAATGTCATTGTTCTAGGTCAACGGGAAGTATCTCAAAGGTTTTTTCTTTCTGCAGCAAGATACTATGGATCTGCGTATATGGTTGTAATTTCAACTCGATACCTTCACGCGTTCCCGAGATAAAGGTCTTGACACCCGACGGACGGACAGATGGACAGACGGACAACAAAGTGATCCTATAAGGGTTCTGTTTTTTCTTATTGAGGTACGGAACCCTAAAAACAAGCACTGAACCGATTTTCATAAAAAAAAAATATGGGATCACTTCTGAGGTATTACTTACCAAACAAAAATAATTATCAAAAACAATTCATAATTGGCAGAGTAATCACTGAACAAACATGCAAAAATAATAAGTCGAATCGATCTCATTTTTTGAAAGTTATTAAATACAAGCATAAAATATTATTATTGTCAAGTAAAGCTAAAAATGCTTATCAATTGATAAACCGATAAGGGCACCACTTGTCCTGAAAAAGTTTACGTAAACTGAAATACTTAAATATTACATATCGTATATAAAATTGACAAATTTTTACAATTCAATCTCAGAAATATTATTTTTAAACTAGCCATCCATAAGTATACAATACAAACATTTATTACGTCCAAACGTAATGTCGATTTGATACTCTATGACAAAGATATACGGGCAGATTTATCTTAATTGATTTTAGTTTTATGTCCCACTTTCATTACCGCCGTACCAACAAAACCGTTCAAAGACAATAATTAATGAATTAAACGTATCCAATTTTATGAATGTTAATGATAACGGTGTCTCAATCGATCGATGCTCGATACGGTCTCTGTAATTAGAATGAATGGTCAAGTTCGAGTTCGAATAGCTCCGTCTGAATACACTCTGAGTAGTGAAACTGGGTGGTTAATGTTGCAGCACTCTTTAAAGAAATGCACGTGCCTACTCGTCAACGCTTAATTACTTTTAGGGTTGCCTTTATAACTATTTTCATTCACAATTAAAACCATTTAATGCACTTTAAATGTTAATTTACCGATAGAAACTTACAGATTTATGTATATCTTTTCGTTTTAGCATCCAACTGTGTCTTTTGTTTGAATATTATGATTAGATTTACTTTTAAGATGGCAACCCTAAAGATTTTCTTTATTGATATTGCGACATAAGTACACATTAGTATTCATTTGTTTACAACGAGCTCTCTAAATTAAAGATCTGATTTTGTAAAGCAATACATATGAACTCATTTGCATTCCGTTTATCTAGCCACGTGTGTACGGACATTTATCAGAGGCTTTAGATAATCTCGTAGAACCTGCTGTAGGATAAATAGGAGATTTATTTACCTTTTTATCAGATGTGTTACGATTGATGGAACGGAAATGTATGCGTAAATTAGCTGACGTGAAGGGCTGCTTTTATTTATGATGGCACTTAAGCTTATGGTCTTTAACGTAAGCGAATGTAAAGAAATATCTAAAATGTAATTGAACTTGTTTATTGTACTTATTTTCTGCATAAGTATGAATTTTAAATTGTCTGTAAATATAGGTTGTAGAGAACACAAAAAATTGTGGTCTATAACTAAATATAGTGTGTTTAATATGACTTTAACTAAAATTTGGTAAGACGTAGAATGTGGCGTTACAGCGAAGATGTCTTCACCATTTTGCTCTTATTATATACAATCGATATTTGACCTGCTGCTTACTGGTAAGTGATGACAAAATGTGATTGAAGATGAAGCATGCCCATCTAAAACATTCTATTCCAATGTGTAGTTTTTAGGAAACAGATAAGACGTCAAGGAATTTCCACTTTTGAAAAAATCCAAAGCCCGATACGATAGATATTTTGCATCATTAGTACTTACTTTTAATATTCCAACAATCATACCAAATTCCCTATGAGTATTTATTAATGTTCAATTTTTTGTAAATTCTAGCAACTTTTCAATTTCATAAGTGTTGTGTAAGCGTTGGAGAAAAATAGCACATAGCACAATAAATATTCTATTTTTTTTATCAGCCCTGTTTGTACAAACTGTCCCACTGCTGGGCGCGGGCCATCTTCTCATTTTGAGAAGGGTTAGGCCATAGGACATTGTAACTGAGGATTACACCAAATTAAAAATAAAATTGTAATAATTAGTAAAGTAAATTAAACATTCTTGACTGTTAGGAACGAAATAATGTGCTGTTGAAGTAATTGCATCGAGGACAATCTCAATGCACAGCTGTAGTACTATAAATTTGTATTATTTCCTATACTATTGTTATTACACATTTTTTAAGAGTAATTACTGGTAAATACCCCTTCTATATTTAGTCAAATTATTTTATTTATTTTATTTTATTTTACATGGAAAACTAACAGCTACTAAATGTAAATAATAAAAATTAATGGGAACACATTAGCCATGCACAGTTTTCACTTATAGGTACAATTCCAAAATTCAAGTGCCCATTTCAACAAATTGTGTAAATATACAGATACAAGTTATATTATATTATTATTATTTTTTATTTTTTTTATTTTATTCTTTTTAGCTAGCTTTAATGTAGTGCAATCATAACATTTTTTTGTAGTATCAAAAAAGTCTATTGAGATTATGTTTTTAAAAGTATCTTGCCTCATTGTAAACAAATCAACATACTTAGAATATTTAGCGTTAAAATTGCTAGATGTTCGAGCCATGAAAGAGTTCCTACGGTAGTTGGTGTCATGGCGCGAGGTGAATATCTGTAAGTAGTTTCTACGCGGTGCTGAACGAACAGGGGTCACTAGACCTACCCCGGCCAACAGTGAAGGACAGTCAATTCTGTTCAGAATAATTTTATGTAAAAATGAGAGGTCCGCAGCTTCCCTTCTGATTTTGACCGGCAACATATGGTGGTGGTAGCAGGATTCCTCATATTCATAGTCAGAGTTCCGTATCCCTGCTTTATAGTTCAGGTAACGCACGAACTTTCTTTGGGGCCTTTCTAGAATATTTGAATATTTATCGTAGCACGGATTCCACACTTGCGAAGCGTATTCAAGATGGCTACGTACTAGAGAACAGTACAGGATCTTTAGTGTCTTAATCAATTTAAAATCCTTAGTTACCCTTAAAATAAAACCCAGACTTTTCATGGCTTTAGCCGATATGTTGTCTATGTGTTTGTCGAAGAGAAGTTTTGAATCTAAAGTGACACCGAGATCAACAACCGAGTCGGTTCTGACGAGAGACTGCCCGTTGATCTTGTAGTCATACACATGAGTATTTATAGATCTACTGAAAGTAATGCAGCAGCATTTCATTATATTTAGGTCAAGTTTGTTCATAACACAGTAATCATGAAGTCTATCAAGGTCAGCCTGAAGTAGTTCCGAATCGTGATGGTCGTTGATCACTTTAAAAATTTTCATATCGTCAGCAAAAAGTAGAAAGTCAGAATTTTTAAAACACTGATAAATATCGTTTATGAAGATAATAAACAAGAGAGGGCCGAGGATCGATCCCTGGGGAACTCCAGAGGGTATGGGAGATGGAGCCGACATGAATCCGTTCAGTGCTACAGTCTGGGAACGACATTGGACATAAGAGGTGAACCACCTGAGGAGATCGCCTCGAATGCTGGCAGCAAAAAGCTTATCAAGAAGGATAGAGTGGTCGATGCGGTCAAATGCTTTGCTATAGTCCGTATAGGCAGCATCGACCTGCCCCCCACCCTCCATACCTGCAGTTACAACATCAGTGAACGAGACCAGGTTAGTAGTGGTAGATCGCCCTTTAAGAAAGCCGTGTTGCTGAGGTAGGAAAGAGTGTTTGAGTACGGCATAAATTTGGTCGTGGATAATTTTTTCGAACACCTTAGCCAACACGCAGAGTTTTGAGATGGGTCTATAATTTGATATTTCACGCTTAGGACCTTTTTTATGAATTGGCGTTATTATAGCCAATTTCCAAATATTAGGCATTACACCATCGGCAATAGACCTGTTAAAAAGCAGCGCGACAGGATATACCAAACTATCAGTACAACATGCTAGAAGATGAGGATGGAGACCGTCCGGACCAGCTGACTTACTGCGATCTAGTGTTTTTAATAGTTTAGATAGAGATGAAGTAGAAATTTCAATAGTAGAAATGTCAGTTGCTGAGTCAGTGACCATAGGATTAGAGCAAGCCGAAACAGGAGCATCCGGTGGTTTACCTAAGTAGTTAGAATAAAAAAAATTCGCAAAAGCACCGCAGATACTATCACCGGAGTCGAGTGTTCGCTCATTATACGTCATTGATGATGGGTATGAGTTGTGCTGCTTATTAGACTGAACGTACGACCAGAATGCTTTAGGATTCTCCCGTATCAAATTTTCGACCTCAGCAATATATTTTAGATAGCATTCACGCTCAACCCTTTTCGCACGCTCGCGCAGAACCCTAAAAGAATTCATATCAGAAATATTCTTATAAGTTTTGAATTTCCGGTGATATTTATTTTTATCTTTTAGGATTCTGAGCAGCGCTGGTGAGTACCAGACTGGGTACCGAGTAGGTCTCACCCATTTGCATGGAATGTACTTGTCTCTAAGCTCCAATAACAGATGGTTAAATCGACCTACCGCATCCTCCATGCTATCAGAAGAAAGGAGTGATTGCCAATCTTGGATATCCAACTCATTACAGATCGCTAAATAGTCCCCTTTAGCATATAAAAACTTAGGTCTTGCGACAGGAATCAAAATATTCGTATGTATAAAGTGCGGAGTACAGACTAGTGCAGGGTGAAATTTGTCCTCCTTAAGCAACGGATCTAAACAGCGAACTACAGTCACTTCATCATTGGCCAGAACTAGATCGAGGATATTGCCGTCGTACATGTTAGTTACATTATTGAATTGATATAAATTGTTAAGATTCATGAGGTCTAAAACCTCCAGGTGGTCGCAGTTTGTACTACTAACCACTGGTAGTAAGTATGTATAGTTGGTCGACTTCATCCATGATATACCGCTTTGGTTAAAGTCACCTATAATTAGAAACTTGTCGTTATTATGCTCAGCCGTAATAGAAAGTACCTTGTCGCAGAAATTAATGAGTTGGGACGAAAGTGACAAACCTAGATTTTCCGTAATTAGGTAAATGCAACCTAAGTGTAAGACGACGGGAGGGTCAGTATCGATCCGACTAAAGACCGCCATATTAGGTTGAAATATTCATAAGTATAACTAATTTGACAAACCCAACGACGCATGTTAACATGACCGTTGATCTGAATTTACTTTTGCATTTAGATAATGAATAAATGATATTGATTAGGAAGTATATTTTATTTGCTATCTGTACACTTACTGCAGTAAAGGGTACATCTATAGATAACCATTCGGCTAACCTCAATTGTTTCAATTGAAAAATTACTTTTTACACAACAACTCGAAACTTTTAATTGTTATTACAGATGTTCAATTTATTTTATTTAGGACGCAATATAACAATACTGAACTCGACAAGTCGCGGAATTGGAACCACAGCGTACTTAATGTCATTGGAAAATAAAATAAGAAGTCAATAGGTCACACAAATGAAATTATCTGATTCGTACGAACCGATTTCAAAATGATAATTCATGTTTTCAACACACTTGCTCGTAAAGTGGCCCTTATTCAAACGTTTTTATGGCCGAAAAGTATCCTATAAAACATGCGTGCTTTTGACTTTTCTGTTACGCAGTAGTGTCTTTACTTTACAGTTTTTTTTTTTAATTTCAACAAAGAGTTTTTATTTAAATTAAATATTTCAGTTATAAACCGTGCTTTTGACTTTTCTATTACGCACTAGTGTCTTTACTTTACAGTTTTTTTTTTAAATTTCAACAAAGAGTTTTTACTTAAATTAAATATTTCAGTTATAAACGGATGTATTTTTCCTCGCAAGTGTGTTGAAAAACGTCGTATGAAACGCGTGTGCATTATGGTCATTACGCTCTCGGCTCTATGACGCCCTCGCCTTTGGCTCGGGCTGCAATTCCGCCTCGACTGTAATGACCAACTTAGCACACTTGTATCATAATGTACTATTTTGTTTTGTTTTCTTGAATGATATTTCATCTTTTTTAGTGAGGAAAAAAATATCCGTTACCAGTTACCACCAAGCATTTATACCGAAACGCTAAATATACCGAAAAAACTAGCCTAGAATGACTTTAATATGATTTGCTAATCTCTGCGTATTTAGTTGCTATGACAAATATTAATGCTAGTAAGTATTAAGTGGAAATATTCCTTTTTGAAAGATTCCAGATTGAAAAGTACTCATCTCGGGACGGTGCACATTTTGCAAAGAGCTAATTTTAAAACAAACCCTTTGGAAAAGCTCTTTATTGAAGTACGGAAAAACGTTTAGAAGAAGGACAGTTAAGGTGATAATACCGTTATCATGTTTACTTAAAAAAAACAATTACATTAAATTTAAGAAGTCTTTTTATTTGATTAAGTGAAAATAAATTTGTCTTAGAGTTTAAAATCTAACATAGATGATTCAATTGAATGAATCATTAGGACCGTCTCGCCTACACACTTTCATAGAGAAATGTTTTAACTCTTTAAAGTTAGTAAAGAAATATTCGTTAATATAAAATATTGCAGCAATAAATATATTTCAACAATAACGTCGCGAAAGATTATCGATCGATAAGGTTTATTGTGCGAGTAATTAAGGCGCAGCCACACGATGGCCACTCGGCCGTCTTAAGGCGGTGTCACACGTAGCCGTTAATCTCACAGATCGCTATCGAAGATGATCGCGTGCATGCGCTCCTGTACAAGTCGCGTCCGTAGTGCTGGAGCAAATGTGAGATGTGATTACTTATTAAAAATAATGACATCGTCAATTATAAATCATTGAGTGTATATCCCTGAAAAGGAGATTAGTGGTCAGTCTTAATCCAATAGGTATGTATAATTTACAATCTATCGTATGTATATTGTTATTTATGTAGTAAATTTTCCATCTGTATTGCATGGTGTTCGTTTGCCATTGAAAGTTTATTAAGCCAGTGAGAGTGCATAAACCACTTTAAAAAGAACATGACGGAATTGCTTCAAAATAACCAAAGCGCATCTAGTCTTGCTAAATTGTACAAATAATTATTTTTTCTCGAACATTTGTGATCTTGTTTTAAGTCTAATTATCAGAGGTTAGATTTTTCATATTCTGTAGGCATTTTTGTCATTTTCGTAACAAAAATGAACATCATATCCCATACTATGATGACACTTTCAAATAAATAAATGACTATCTCCATTGTTACACAGAATGTGGCTCTCCTCAAATATCCGTGCATTATTTTCATGCAAATGTTAATGCATTTTTCTTGTATGATATTTTGAATACATTCAGAATTGATTTATGCTGAATGAACAAAAACTCAGTTGAATACAAGATTACAATTCATATTATGAGATAAATATTATGTAATGTGTTATACCTACTGCAAGGAGTTCACATACGTTATTTTCTTAAATACCTAATGATGTAATGGCTATAATATGGTTTTTGAACCCAAAAACTTAGTGGTCAGCGAATTATGGCCAAAAAAAATTGGTGGTTGAAAATGTTTTATAGGGTAACTTTAACGCAAAATATGGGCTAGATAGAACGTTTTGATCTAGTGTTATGTTGAATTAAAATCTGGGATAGTGGAAACGGTTAGTAGAAACCCAAGTACTTTTTTGCTACTTCATAAAAACCTACTGCTTTTTTCCCATCCCATATTTTCTTATTTGTTGTAAATAAAATCTCAAAATGAATTTGCAATTTTTGCAGGTGTTAGGTACACGCCATACCAAATCCTCTAAATGTGCAAATTGTATATCGTGCACCTTACCTACACATATCGCCTATATTTACTTTTCAACCAACTAACCGATAAAAGTGTCATAATATTTATACCATAATTTAAAGTTCTTATGACCTACTGTCATAAACTTAAGAGCGCTTTCTACAGATAGTTCTGAGGGAATTTCGTTCTTGCTTCTATGAGAAGTAAGAATATATTTCTGTAAATTTCTTCGTCGAAGATGCTTTCCAGAGTTCGGAGTATGTAGCGGCCGTCATTCGATAATGTTTCTAGTTAGTTTGCAATAAATATGAGAGTCGGAATGGTCTGGTGTTCGCCCTTATGACGGCGTACACTATCTAATTTTATTACCAATATATTGTCATTAAGTCGATACTGATCTTGTTATACGCACAATGAGAGGTAGATACGTACTAGTGTTGCCAGCCGTCCCGTATTTCACAGGACATCCGGCATTGAGACGTCCCTTATTTTTTGCATAAATGTTTCTGCACAAGACATGTCCCTAATTTTTGTAAAGACGATTATTGTCTTAGCATAAAACCATTAAAGAAAACAAAAACAACATTTTAACCAAGAATATAATGTTATATAAGTAAAGAAAAAAGAAAGAAAAATGGCATTAATCAAAATCTCACAAGCAGAACGTATCTATCAAACTTCCATGAAGTTTAAATTATAGGAAATCCAATGTATTTTGATATTAGCAACAGCTGAAGAAAAAAGTCACAGTTAATGTATGCTTACACTTACAACTATTCGATACCTTTTCAAAGTATCTACTGAGAGAATTTCATATATTCCTAAGTAGTTTGCAAACATGTTTGATCTTAGTTGGGTGCACTTTCCTAACTGATCTTATCAACTTATAAAAAAAAAAAAAATTAATACGTGGTGTTTACGTTTGTGAATTTTACTTTGTGACTGGCCTTGCAGTTAAGTAGATAGTATGTGAGCCTGCTAAGCTACAGGTCGTGGGTTCTATCCCGATCCAGGACAAAGTGTGATAACTGATAAGCATGTGTGTTTGTTCTTTTTTCTGAGTGTTTCTATGTATCATGACTATGTATTTACATAAAAATAAGTACATATAAGTTTTGCTTAGTTTGGGCTAGATGGTGTTGTGTGAAAATGTCGACCAATATTTATTTATCCCTTGAAGTTAAAAAGGGGGCAACCCTAGTACGTACACCGTAGGTCGTTTTAAATTCTCTTTGGTAGGTACAGGTCGGGACGTGCGACGTCGCGCGCGCTGCCTCGCCCGTGATACCATTTACATTCAAATGACATTCGCTTACGGCCCGAGGAAATTTCTCACTCGTCGGATTTTCAGGTAATCTCAAATTGATGGTGTCAACGACTGGACAAAAGTCAAATCAAAACATTCCGGTTCGAGCATATGAAATTTCGATATGCATCGGCCGCTTTTTGACCTTTAGTAGTGTCAATGTAAACAAATCTTAATCTGATAAGTGTAACGTATGCGAGCGTGCTTTCGAAAGCATATCTTGTACTCTTTGTGAACGGATCTAAAGCAAATCTGATATAGGTTAATCAATTCGTCACGCCGTCGTCGAGTCACAACACTGTTAGCAAATTATTTTTTATATTAAACTATAGATAGGAAGTATATGCGTGGTGTCATTCAAGATTACCAATGTGGCGTCATCGCCGTTTCTCCGATCTGGGAGGTGATTTCTCACGGGTATTTGAGCCTGAACTGGTAATACAAATAAAAAAAAACACCATGTGTACAGTTCACGTCGCGCTGTTTGCCGCCCATATAAACTGACCGTATTTACTGTGTAACCGTTCATCCTCCATTTAACGCTGAGCTACTTTGGTAACGTCTAAATTAGTGAAGTGAGAAAAGCTAACGCTCGTAACCGTGCCCGATCGCTTGTAAATCGTCTGATAATATCTTTTTCGAAACTTTGACTGCCATCAGTAATTGAGTGTTTATTTAGTTCGACGCCGTAAAGGGACGGTGCTATGTTATTACATCCTAATTTTTACAATGCTCATACGCTTCTAGTCGACACCTCACTTTCTCACACTTAGTTATGGTAACGATATTTCGGTTTTATTACTGTGTATTTACTGACAGCTTGTTGTATCGTAAACAGATAATTATTGTACTTCATAAAATCTATACAGTGTTATTACGATAGGTCGTTACTGGTTGCTTCTATTTAGGATTGGATTTTGTATGATAGCATTTGTACAGATGTGGACAGATGACCTCATACAAGTGGCGGGAAGACGCTGGATGAAAGCCGCTTCCAATCGGTCTTTTTGGAAATCCATGGGGGAGGCCTATGTCCAGCAGTGGAATTCTTATGGCTGAGATGATGATTTGTACATATTTGTACGATATTTTTGTGATCTGTATGATTTACTGTCTTTATCCAGGGATCGTACAAGAGAATACCATAATTTTATGAGTAAACGAATGATCACTGCGCTCCCAAACCAAATTTATTTCGGCTTTGCCGAAACATCGCCTCAATACTAAAGCTGATACTTTTTTTATTCTAAGGGGAGTGGAAGATAGATGGACCAGTTACACTCTAAATAAATAAAAAATGAAAGCATGAAAATGTACCTACGGTATATTGTTGTGACATCATTTTAATTTTTCTACTATTTTATTTGCCATACCTAAATCCAACCCTGCTTGTTATTGAACCATTTTCGATACGTGGCTACAACGCACCTGACGTCTTCATCGCCTTGTTATTGAACCAGAAGCTCTTAGCATAGATGTAAAATGAGATTATAATTATGAATATTTCTCACGGGAGGGCACGGTACCGGAGATCGATGATCGCTTTAGGTTCCCACCGGTGGATTTCACCGCCAGGGATTAACCAAACAAGCGGACGCTAATCTCTTCTCACGTTGAATCTCGTGAAAAGGTTACGGGCAATCAATGTTCTACTATTACTAATTTAATTAATTAAAATTGGTCAACATATATGTCACTAATCGCTATTAACATCTATCTTGTGTCCTTCATCATTTAAGGCACAATAAGTCCACTGCTGAACATAGGCCTCTCCCACAGATTTCTAAAAAGACGATTGGAATCGGCTTGCATCCAGCGTCTTCCTGCTACTTGAGGTCGTCTTTTCACATTATATATGGCCCTTTTATGCTGTTCTTACCGGTACGTGATGGTCCTTACGCCTGCCAACTTCCTTATGTGGAATTAGTTTCGCCAAATTTTTCTCGACTATTAAATTACTTATGGGCTCTTACAAAATTGATTATAGATTTATTTTCCTATATGCAGCTGTAGTACTTAAGAAATATACTGCAACTGCTCCATTTTGTAACATCTTTTAGCCTATACTAGATTCAATATTGGATAAAAAAAAAAATATAAAATTGACAATACATGAAAACACGTAATTCTGATGAGACCTACCTTGAAAGATAGATAAGGCAAGGCAATCTTCGGGAAGGTAGCCTTCGTTCAGCAATGGGATAGTTTAACAAACACGGCTGATCCAAACCGATCTAAATTCCTAACCGATTAGTTAGGAATTTATGGATCGACTTTAAGCGACGTCGGAACGTTTCGGCAAGCTCGAATAGCTGTCGGTAGCCGGTGTGGTCCGCCGTCGGCCCGGAGCCGCGATAGATGTGTTCACTTCATCATATTAATCACCTCGCAGACTCACTCGGCTTACGCGCCCCTAGATTATTCTCATTAAAGACTATCTTAAGGCTAAATATTAATTGAGATATTTTCAACTACCGTCGAGCGTTCAAAGAAACAAATGACGGTCGATAAATATAACCCCAGCGGTGAATAATCCTTTAAGGAAGCGACCGGCATTATTCCGACGAGGATTTTGGTGAGGTCCTTATGGATCCGCGCAATCAGTCGGATCGCCATTCTTTCTGTTAATCGCATTATAAATTGACGTAGCGGTGCCGCGAGGCCCTTTGTCGGTATTGTAACGGATGAGTACAGAGTTTATTCTTCAAAATTAATCATTGCTTTAATCTCCCCTGTCTATAATAGAGTCTACTGTTCGAAGTGCCTTGGTAGTAGATTAATAGCTTTTCGATGAATACAACTTTGATGTTTGTTTAATGCAATAATATTAATTACTACTGTAGTTCAAGGTTCTGGGAGGCATTGACCTTTTGCGGGCAAGCGTGATGTTTAATATAAGATACTTAGTTTCATAAGAAAAAAAAGAAGAAATGTAACAAGCAAAAATAATGATTGATACAATTTTTGCTCGTTATAGATGACAAGTTTATGTTATGATTTGCCACCTTCTCCTTTATCTGTAGTTTGTGAGATTTTTTAAGTACCTACTTAGTAGGGAAGGTGTGCTTAGTTGAGCATAAGTGTAAATTGGGCAATTGGAATATTTCAAAAACGTACAATACGTAGGTACGTCAAAATGTCAAAATGCGGAAAGAAGCAGTAGCAGGATAGGAACTCATTGAGCTTATTACCAGTAACGATTTATTGTTCAAATGACATGTGAGCACAGTTTGTTTATTTTGGGACTAAAAAGTAAATAAATGGCCAAGTGCTTGGGGTACCACGTACAAAATAGGGTTCCGTAGTTACACCATTAACATTGGGTAACAATATGCTTCCCCAACCTTGAATATCATATAAGGATACTTCATGTACATTAATGAATGTAAATGTTTGTAGACGATAAATAAATTTTCTATTTCTATTTTTCTATTAAAGAATAAAGATAAAGCACATATGTCAGTAGACCTATTTTCTTTATCCAAAGAGATTTTAACACTACTACCACAGAACATATAATAATACTAGGTACTACTACTTTTATTTTAAGTTTATGGTACTTACATGATACCAACTGTTAACGAAAAGTAATTTTTTGTGGAATCAACAAGGAGGTTTTATCTCGCAATTCTCGCACAATAAGTTCCCATTTAAAAAAAAAATGCAAGATTGACACTTGAGCGGCCTTACCGAAAAACGTTACTTAACATTAAGCATTGCTTAACAGTGTAGGACAGACAGACATACACCGTAGCCTCACGAACAGCCTATCGCACCTATAGTAAGGAAGCCACTAAATAGTAACTTTATATAGACGTCGCAAAGCGTTCAGGATAACCAATACGTAATTATCTCTTGCCAAGTTGTTTTCTAGCCTAGGGTAGTGGTCATATTGCAATATGGCGGCGGCGCTCCACGCTAGCCCTTCGTGTGCACCACGCATTACTCATACCTCATTTACTCCTAACCGAGGTGCATTGAAAGCAACAATTTTATTGTACTCTATTGATTTTGTTGACAGCTCGAGGAATGCACGTCCTGTTACAACTAGTTTATTTGTACTGTCATTCTGTTTCATTTACATAAAGGAATACATTTTAATATTGTAATGATTTTTTTGTATCGCTTTTTCTTCATAGCTGTAACATCTAGTACGCTTAGATCCGTGTCTTTATTTGTTGTATGACCATTTTAGTTGACAGTGGTTTATTTTTAGTCGCATACCTACATGGGAAAACTAGTAAAAACTTTGTATCGGTTAATAAGATACTTACTCGTGATTACGTCAATCAACTACGGAGTGAGCAGTGTAATTTTCTTATTAGGTAAGTACATTTTACATTACATTATGTCTTATATAGACATGAACATATCTTTGCAAACAGCCATGGCAGGTACGTGGCATTATACTTAATCATCATCATCATCATCATAATGATTATGATTGTAACTATTGTTGTTATATTATTTATGTTTGTTACCTCATAATTCCGTCATTCATACTTAACTCAATTGTAATTTTTTTCAAATTAATCACTCAACATTTTCATCAAAATCGATTCAGTAGTTGATTTTGGAAACCAAATAACTAGAAACAATTATGTCATCCAAGTAAACGATATTGCGTGTTTTGAAATCGATTATTCCACTTCTTTAAACTCTATTAAAATTATAGTTAAAAAAACTGACACAACCAACTACAACATAGGTACGCAATTTCGTTTGTTTGGTCGACATATTTTCCAGTTATTTTGTTATAAAAACCAAAGTATTAAACCGATTTTGATAAAAATTATATGGGACCACCTCCTAAGTATGACCCATCATAAAATGAATTATAAAATCAATTCACAATTGGCGAAGTAATCGCTGAACAAACTTACAAAAAACATACAGTCGAATTGAGAACCTCCTCCTTTTGGAAGTCGGTTAATAATTATAATTAACTGGTCGAATATAATATTTATGTTACCGATCAAAACATATTATTAGTTCATTATATGAACTAAAACTACTGATATTTTATCTATAGATACATAGAGAACCTAGTCTTAGTTCTACCAAAGAAAGTACTAAGTAGCTAGTAATGTACCTATTGTTACACTGAAATTATAAAACAATAGCTTAGTATCTGCCAAGAGGCTAGAACTTTAGGACATGATTTTACTAATGCGCAGACACATCCCTGCCACTGTCGCTCAGCGTTCTTTTTACGTGACGGGAACTACAGCAATGTCAATCAGCTGACCATGGTAAGAACCCAGCCTTTTGGTTGTTCTTTCTGTGAGTCTCTTAGAAATTTCCTTCCCCACAAACCAAAATCCGCAAACCGTTTAGGCTGTAAGAGATAATATAGATTCATACATATATACACCTGAAAACAATCCTCCTTCTTGCGCAGTAAGGTACAAATATGACGAGAGGTCCGTAGCTACTGCGTAAGCCAGTTGTGGCTTGGAGTTGGTCTAAGTCCTTGCCATCAGATAATTATGCCAGTTAATTATGCCTTTAAGTAATCATATTATGGTAAAATAAATGGCCAGCTATAACTATAAATAAGTAATTAGCTACCTACAGTAATAAATGTAATAGAGCATAAAAGTCATTATGAGTTAATTTTCCTGAAAAAGTTAGCTGAATCTGCAGATTTATGCTTCCAGCTCAAGTAATTTATTTTCCAAATCAAAGCCCTAGAAATCTTGTACGCGCAAATTACTGTTCACAAAGAAACTTCCACGCCGAGAATAGACTCCGGAATGCTTGCTCTAGTAATAATAACAAACCGCTTTATGCTCGTTGCAAGTCGACGTGACAAGTGTTTAGTGAGCGCTGTGTAGCAGTACGTAAACTCTGATGCTAATTATGTACAGACTGACACTTTATAACCGACTTCCAAAAAAGAGGAAGTTCCTAATTCGTCGAAATCTTTTATTTTTATTTTTATGTATGTTCTCTTGAAGACACCTGGACCGATTTGAAAAAATATTTTTTGTTTGTAAGTGCTTACTTCTCAGGTCCCATAGAAATTTTATCAAAATCAGTTATGACATTCAAGCAAACGAATTGCGTATTTTGAAGTTGTTTTTTTAGTTTTTTAGACGATTACTTGTAATGTAACATAAAATTTGGCTTATAACAGGCACGTGCATAGAGTACGGATTAGTGCTCAGAAGAATAATGGTTTTTAAAATTCTGGTATAGAAAAAAATTGCATAAATTAACATTATTTGCATAAATATAATATTTTTACACTCAAAAAATCTTTAGACCTACTGTGATATTCGACTTCACATTTTTGTTTCAGCCTGCTCAAGAATGAAATTTTCTGTCGTCTTTCTTGTTTTCTGAGTACTGTACAGTCTTGGATTTTTCTAAGCTATAATTTATGTAAATGTGTATATAAATTTATTATAGACGAAGTGCCCCATCTATTAAATAAGATGATGGTCAAAACAAAATCTGTTTTGTATAATATTAAACTTTCATAATATACCTATTATGATTACGTTCCAGAATCAATCTTATTTTTTCCATCATGCTAATAATATTATCTAGTGCAGGTAACTGAATACACTATTCGCGTTAATACTATAAAGGAACTTAAATGTATGAATTTAAGAGTTGATTTTCATTGAACACAGAAACAATACATAATTATAAATGACTAAATAATTATAGGTAAAAACAATATTTTCATTTTAGTTATGACGTTTATAAATTTGTTGTTTTCACAAAAATAACTGTACTTCATCAGATTGAAATCAAATTTAATATCATAACGTGCCTGAATCAAGAAAACAGACATTATATGAAACATATTTTCAACTGACTTCAAAAAAGGAGGAGGTTCTCAATTCGACTGTATTTTTTTTAATGTTTGTTACCTCATAACTTTCTACTGGGTGAACCGATTTTGATGATATTTTTTTTATTAATTTCTATTCAGTTCAATCTGGTCCAGTTCTGACAATGGCATCCATGAGAAGTCAGTTGCTTCAGTTTTTTAAACCGTAATTATTTCACTATGGAAATTAACGTGGTTTTCACACATTTTTAAATAAAAACTACACACACACAGACCCTACACACACTACAGACGTAAGTGACCCATAGTTTTTATTTAAAAATGCATAATTATTTCTATTCGATATATCCATAGAAAATATTGATTTACCACCTGTTTTATATAATCATTAAATAATATTGTACAATCTAGCTGTACACCCTGAAATTAATAAATTATATCCGTAGAAGTAAAAAAAAATATATATATATAAAAGTATGAGAGCTAGGATGTTAGCTTGCCAGATAGCAATAATTCAGAAAGCGGTGTACCTCAGGTACTGTGCACTAGGAGACACCTCGAGTAATGAGTAAAGACAGCGATGTTAAGTGGTTACATACATTCCGGATGGCTCCTAACTTCCTACTTATCTACTATTATAGTGAGAACAGGAAGTAAAGACAATATTTATTTGCTCTTTACCTGTTAGCGCCGACTCAATAGGCAATAACTCACAATGTTTGTTCCCTTTAACACGATATTATTTCAAATGGTGCTACGTAAAGTGATTCCTTACATGTCCTATAATGTAAACAACTATAACGGATTGGCCACCAGTTTGGAAATAAGAGTTGTCATTGATCGCCAGCCCACCGTTGTAGCACAAAAAATGTGTGAATGAACTTTTACACAAAATCATGAAATTTTTTATAATATCCATACTAATAAAAAATGATTGGCCAAATGCGTGTAGGGTCATACGCTGCGTAAGGTACTGTAGTTGCACAACACAATAATCGGACTTAGATCAGGACTATAAACATAAGTACAAAAGCGCCCAATGGCTAATAACGTAATAAGTGCTTTAAATCAAATTTGCAGAAAATTTTCATTTTTACTTCTCTAAGCACATTTTTATTTTATTTTTTACTTAAGTATTTACTCGTTAACATGTAAAGCTAACTTAGCTATAATAGTTTTTCTTTTAATTTCACTAAAATTATATGAGTAAGAAAATCATGGTAGTAGCATAATAATTATATTATAACGAACGAAACCCTAAAAAGCAAAGCGTAGTTTAGTCTTTATGTCTATTTGTTACCTTGTTCGAGGCTGAGAAAATTTGGTACAGAGGTAGCTGAGAACCTTGAGACGGTCATAGGGCTTTGATAACTGTATCAACGGGATGTAGCGTCAGTCCTCAAAAACGTCCGAACTCAATGAGATCTAATTAGACCCCTTACACGATTAAAATAATTTCAATTTTCATAATAATTCGAAACGGCAAAATAGATTTCTCAATCCAAATTAGGCTTTAGTCTTTATGAAAATATTAAAGTTCGTCAACCAGTATCGGTCAACCCAGGACACCATATTCGAGAATTTTGTTTTTTGATTTTACGTCCACGTGATGGAAAGTCATTGTAGGGTTCCATAATTATCATCACTAACTGAAGTTTGTGAAGTTAGTGATGATAATTATAGAGTGTCTGAAGTGTACTGTCCCTTCAGGCTGAAAACAACATCAACAACAACAACTGAAGTTGTTTATGCAAAACAGCGGGATAGCTAGCTGGAAATAATTCGAGGTGTCTAAAAAGTTTTTTTTTGTCATTTTGCCTTTTTCTTATTTCTAACACGTAGTTATTATTTACTTAAGTATGTTTCATTTATTATTTTGTGTTTTTATTCATAACTGATAGCTTGATTAGGCAACTATCCCATAAATGGGATAGATGTCCTAAAATGCAGAGGTCCACAAAAATCACCAATACTCTTAAAATATCAATGATAATTTTATTAACTTTTTATAGATTTGTAAATAAAAAATCAAGGTACTTACCTGCCAGTTTCACAAATAAAATATTTTGCTTTTTGTATATACTGAGAGATATAAAGTGAAGATTTTAAAAAGTAGGGCAGCTATCTGGGTTAACCTAGTTGTCCTAGCCAAATAGATCCAAGGTCATTGGTCTTTTCAAGGTCAGAGTGAATAGGTATCTTCTAAGTCTGCGTGCTTAATCTTCGACCATATCTTCGCTTTCCAACAGGCGAGTTGGTGGTCAAACGCGGACTTATTCGTGTTAAAAAAAATAAAAGATCGATTCTCGGTTTTATTGGACTGGTCGGACTACGTAATTTTTTAAACGGTTTTATTTAGCTTGCTCTGTTTGTAGTTGATGTTGTTGTTTATGTTTTTTTGGATCAAATTTTGTAATCGAAATTTGACCCCTTCCCATTGACAGATTGAGCTGATATTTGGCACTCGCCTTTAGTTTAGATGAATACAACTTAGTATCATTCTAAATTCAATACGGCCACAAAATAACGGATTTCATATTCTTTTACAATCCCCACAATATGGGTATCAAATAAAAGGTTTTTTTTAAAGTAGAATACAGTTAAATACTTACCTACATCATTACCTTTCTTTTAAATAAAACCGTTTAACTTAAAATGGGTTTTTAAGTACTTATTTCCCTAAAGTTCGGTTTCGGTTAAAGAATTGGAGTAACCTACCAGGAAACCTATGCCTCAGTTAATTGTTATTTTGTGCTTCAAATGATGAAAATATCTCTCAAAAAACATTATTTTTAATACAAATTAGGTAATGCGTTATAAAACAAAGTTAACTTTGTTTATATCATTAAAATAAAATAAAAATGTGAATTAATTTTGACAAGCCAGTACTTATTCACAATCGATTATTTATTTCAAATTTTGTTGGATTTTATCGTTGGAAAGATTTACGGATACCTACTTTATCTTCGAGCAGATCTTTTCTATTTCTCGCTCGAGAGATAACCCAACCTATAAAATAAATCATTGTATTTTTGAAGCAGATTTTCTGGATATATTTATAAGATACAATTTAATAGAAGAAAATATATTATTTGGAAACTTTTAACATCTAAAATATTTTTTGTGTTATAAATTACAAGTTGGTACCTAATCTCAATAACTACTAAATTCGCTCCTACGTCCTATTTACTAAGACATCACTAACATTTTAAATGCAAAACTTTGTATGTGTTTTGTGTTTATAATTAGAATTATATTTGAAATGAATATAATTCATTATTATATTATTTATTATTTCTCAGCTCATTTTCGGTCCTTATATCAGAACTTCACCATTGCATTTGCCTAAAAAAGTGCTTATATCAGACAAGTCTAAGGAGTTGTTAGAAATTTCAAATTCGAATTTCGTAATCAGATCAATCCTATGGTACTATATTTTGATATTTCCTTCAAAGTTATAAACTATAACGACCAGGAGGTTTACTCTTAACTCTTTTAGTAATGTAACGTAGGCTATTGCCCGTTTTTATCTTGATTTTTCTGCAATTACTCCTAATTGCTTAAGAAAATTAAGAAAAATCTAGTTAAACAGGCACGAACCTACTTTCGGGACTCAAAAGTTTAAAAACATTAAATTATGATATTCTTAATAATCGTTTCAACTTTTGTGTAACTCTCCTAAATGAAAAAAAAAAAAAACTAAAACCATCCAATTTTGAACCGCTATAAAAGATGAAAATAAGCTTGAGGGAAGCGAATATAATATCCAAGATGTTGACGTCTGGCGTCCGTCCGGACAAATATTGTGTGAAACTAAATAATAGCTTATAGTAAAATCATTAACACGTGCTTATTGTATACCACAGGTACGATCTAAAAATCAAAGGCATGATTTCACTGTAAGATCTATTCGTATTCACCCCCAAGCAACAAATGAGTACCGTGTGTTCACTCATAGTTTATTTAGTTCTGTAACAATAGCATACGATGTGAACCTTTCATTTTAACATAAATTTTATCCCATTGACTCTTACTACCTGAGTACAAAAGGCTAAATTGGGATAGCTGAAGGTATGCTGCTTCGTTTCGTATATTCCAATAACTGGCAAAGGATGTGACGACAAACGCAGAGTTCCGTAAATAATGCCGTATCTGAAAAGATACGGCATTATTTACGGAACCCTGCGTTTTTTATTTGTTAAGCGCGCTCCATCGTAGACCGCAACGTCGCTTAACATCAGGCGAGTTGGCGGTCAAGCGCAAACCTATTTCTAAATAAAAAATAAAAAAAGATTATTTGGCGAGGATTGTTCAAATTTTTTTTTTTTTTTACTATTGTAACATTATATTGGTATTGGTGTTGTAATATTCTAGTCTTATTATATTTTACTAACTATATTTTTTATTTTTTATTTACTAACTATGTTACTAAATTCAAGGGAAGGGGAAACACAAATATCGGACTAGTAAATAATATTCAAAATGCTGGAAAACAATAGTGAATCTACGCATAGGTGACAACAATAGTGAAACACTAGGAAGTAATGGAAATATAATGAACTACGAAGTTCCAAGCTTTGGTAATACAACTTAGGTAGTTTTCTCCTTAATTCTACTTTTTATTACCTATGCAAATATTATTAAAAACCCGGTAATTATTAAGACTATGCTACAAAAATATATAATAAAAGTAAGTATGTATTCTATCGCCATCTAGTTCCATAGTACAAGCTTTGCTTAGTTTGGGCTAGATGGTGTTGTGTGAAATGTCCCCAATTATTTATTTATTTATTATTTAGTAGCAATACTTACTAATAAATTATATTTTGATCACAATGCTGCTTGCATTATGGGCACCTTTCCACTAAGGTCGATGCAGGATGGGTTTCAATTGACGAAATTTTAATTTAAATTAATTACTTTTTACATGCTTATAATTATTTAGTTATTCTTTTTTATATTGCATATAATTATGTCTGTAGTTTTATCAATTAAAAGAATTATTTTTCTTTTTTGATCACTCATCTGTTTAATTACTATAAACAAATTAACCAATTTAACTATCGGTAGCAAATGTGTAATATAAATATTGTGGATAAATAAAACTAGAAATATTAGATATCAGAGGTAATCCATGTGACAACGAGCTTTAGTGCTGAATGTCTGAATTTAATGGCTATAATGGACGGAATAGACAAACTACGGATTCCTCGTAGTCCCACGGAACCCCAAAAAGGCGTGAGTTACGATTTGAGTTATTTATAACGTCCAGTTTGTGCAGTGAGCACAAGTCCCTAGCTTTAGCTTCATTGGGCTCACGAATGGTCTTAATTAGAAGTATTGTGAGAGGAGTAAATAATTCTCCTAGTGCATTGTGAATGCCGTCGCCTCGTTCTCTCCTCGGGCCGCTCTGTCTCATTGTAAATCAAACACCGATGTACATGTACGTGCCCCAGAGCGTAGATTAGGAAATTAATGAGACCTTAATGGAAGTAATTTTAATGCCGTTTAAATTTTATGTCTCGATAGTGATTACATGAATTTTAATGCGCAAAAGCAATAAATGTCAGTTAGCTTTAGTTGATTTAAAGTTTCATCTATATTGAAGATGCCGCCCTACCAATTGACTGTGTTCATTATTCATAGAAACACAGTCATGACTTTGTAACGTTTACAAAGTAGGTATCTCAGTTAATGTCAACGTAAATTATGAATTGATGGAGACATCTTATGTAAAATTTTGTGGTGTCGGATCGTGTCATATGAAAGGCCCATAAAAAGTATGTTTGAGAGAGTTCTTTTTTGTTTAAATAAGTGGCCACGAGCGTGTCGAGACACGCAAATAGTAAGGTTCCGTAGTTAATGCTGTAATCTAATAGAAAACTACTTGACGAGTATTGTTTCTTAAGACAACTGTGCAAAATGATCAATGACCTCTGTTCTATAAAGACATTAGATGTTTTACATATTTATCACTATATTTCGAAAAATTGTAATCACAGAGTGTTCAAAACAATTTTCGTTGATAGTATTTGTATTTAATACTATGGGTAATCATGAATTTCTTGGTTTAATAGTTTAGAAATGCATGGGAGACACCATTTTTTTCACTTTTGGTGGGCTATATCTCTCACATCTGAGAAAAGTGGCATATTTGAACCTCAGTCTGATTTTAAGAAATCTATTCAATGATATTTCACACGATGGGATGGAGTTGAAAAAATTTTATCTCTTCTACATATAAATGTATAGAGTGCCATCCCTATTTTAATATTTTTGTAAATTTTACTACAGTGTTTTGTAGCGGTTCATGGAAAACGTCTACATACTAAATTTCGTTATGTAGGGCTGATAATCTCTGAGTAAAGTGACTGTGCCATACGGACAGACAGACAGTCGAAATTATAAGGGTTCCTCATAGTAACTACAGAACCCTAAAAACGAGTGTCAGAGTTTCTACAAAAAAATATACATTTGACTGTTACCTCGCATAATGCGTTTGCTTAGAATAAACTGGTTCACTTGCGATTCAGATTGCATATATTTATTGGCAGATACATAATAAGCACTTGGTAGAAGTGGTTAAATTAAAGGTCAGAGTGAATAAGTTTGTATCTCCTAAGTCTGTGTGCTTCATATTCGACTACCGTCGTTTACCAACTGGCGAGTTGGTGTGCTCAAACGAGGACTTATTTGCGCAACAAAAAAAAGTGGAATTATAGCATTTCATTCGGTTTCTATGTAGGTACTACTACAAGCTACAATAAGCTTTTAATAATCTCATAGCAAAAGTATTTTACGTAATTACTTAGCTGTAAGTATATATTTATTAAGATCTTTATGTTAGCAGCGAAGTAAAGATAAAGTGAGAGAAGTTAATTTAAATTACATCGATGTTTAAATTACTAAATAGCGTGCGCTCAAGGTCCACGGCTCCCGGCTCCAGCCGCGGCCGCATTCTGCTGCCTTAATGCTCGGTATTAGCCGATAAACTGTGCATTTACGAGAAAAATAAACGCACTTAAACAAACATTGTGGCCAGGAAAATGTGCCTGGAAATTATCGGCGCCGGGTGAAAGGCACCTAAGAACAACACTTCTCAAAGTATGAATATTGTAACATTTGCAACTAAAGCTTGGGAGCGTGATTTACGAACCAGTTTCAGGTTTCCAATATTTTAGCGAAGACGAAGTGAATGCGAACAGACCTCGTTTTCTCGTTAACACTGCGAGTAATCAGATCTCTAACGAGATGTTGACCATAGACTAATACCTACTGCAATAGTAGAAGCAAACTGTAATTGCGGAAACGCCAGATAACATTCGCTTTGTACGTCTAATAAGACGAACAGATGGAAGTCACGATAAGACGCGTGGAGTGCGATCGTGTGATAAATGATTTTGAATATAATTATTTGGACAGGCCGAGATTAAGATCAGTGACCAGTGAACAGAGAGACGGTGCGTGATGAAGACGTATACGCGCAATGAACAGATCGGATGTGACAGTAAATAACAAGTGACGAACCGAGAAAAAAGTGAGCAGAGGGAACGCGAAACGACGAAGTGTCGCTTCTCTACATGCGACGCGCGATCGCATATCGACACGCGACTTGACACATTGCGTCCTCATTAATGCTTCCATTAACATAAACAATCTCATTCCATACGCAGCACTTACGCGCCTAGCGTAGCGCCTTCTCGTTTTATTGTCGACATTTTCGTTATCTAATAATGCGCGACTCGGGGCATTTATAATTTTTCCATCTACATATTTTCATAATTCCCAGTTGTTAATACCTCCGGCCGCGTTTATCTCGCTTTCGGTAATAGAATACCGGGGATATTTTATCAACGCACGACCGAGTAATTTAATATAAAGCGTATCACTAAATGATCTCTCGGCTCAGATGTGTATCGCGAGGTTAATAACGGTGTTGGAGGTTCCTCTGCGCGAGACACGCGTCCGCGATATTATCGCCTCTGAACTATTATTGATGCGAGCTGGCCATAACCAAATAGCCCGAGGATCACGTTTGTTTACTTATCTAACGATTGTTAAAACCTTCCATTTCGTGGCTAATTGAATGTTAAGCGGGTTGTTGAACTCGTTTATGACAGGTGCAGTCGAGAATGGAGTTTTCGTGAGATTGTGCTGAGATAGCCGACTACTAGTCCGCGATAAGGAGCTCCGTGTTCGGCGCGCTCTCTGCCTAATTGTCGAACAGAAGCTGCGCCCGCGCCTTAACGACTCCAATGCTCTTTTATGGAAGAGAAACGTTATAACTAATGTTTACTGCGGTCGAGATTGCTTCATTCATACTGGACTCCATTGAACAACTATAAAAGCAGACGCGATACAAATCGCGAATAATGCGCACATCTCTGTATCAAAACTACTGGGTATTTTCCTTTAGTGAAATTTAATATCAATGCACTAGAATTAATACTGTCATAAGACTGATAGTTTTTTTAAAACTGGGTAAGAAATTAATAAATTGTGATCTCTATAATTAATGGAGAGAAAATTAATACCTAGATACATGCTCTACTTACTCCAAATAAATATATGATTCTATCTTCTTACTAAATTTTGTATAATAACGAAAGTATGTCTGTAAGTATGTCTTTGCATCTTCGTTACCTTTTCAAAACTGAACGGGTATTAACGAAATTTCGTATAAAGATATGTTGGTGATAACTTAGAGAAAGATAGAGGCAGAGGGTATATTTCACCGTCATCATCATAAATTTTCATCACTTCCCGGACAAAATCGTAGGAGACAGCTAGTATTGATATAATTTTCCGTAATTATGATATGTTATTATATTTAGTTCTCCACGACACCCAAGCCTTGACATTTCTGTATGGTCGTGCTTCTCACAACCATTGACCTGTGTTGCGTACTTCACTCCATCTCACATGTAGGACATCCACGTCACTAGCCAAACAATGCATCGTTATACTCACCTAGTGTTGGTACCTCTACGACTCAATCACGATATTGAAATTCACTCAGCAATATACGTGTAGTGACACCGCGAGATCGGAGGCGATGTTAGTCTATTAAAAATAAATCCGTTTCTATGGAGCAGATCACAATATTTTCAACTGGGGGAATTCTTTGAAATTATGATAAGAAAATAACTAAAACTCATAAATCAACAATAATCCCCGATTTATAGACTAGCTGCGTTGCAGCTAGTCTATAAATCGATGAAAAACAGTAATGATTATGATGATGATAAGTAGCTTATGTCCGTCTCCAGGTCCAAAGCTATCTATACACTAATTTTTATAACGATCGGTTCAGCCGTTTGAGCGTGTAAAGGTAACAAAATTAGCCTTTATAATATGATTATGAAATTGTGTCAAATGTATTTCAAAACACCAGTACATTCATTTAAATAACAATATACTTAGTTGTCTTTTATGTTGTCACAAATTTTATTTTTACTAGACTATGTCGATTTATAATAACAATACACCGCGCTTAGGTTACCAAACATCAATTTATTACGCTGTAACACGATAACATTTATTACTCTATGCTGTAATCTATTCATTCGGAAGCTTCAGATATCTATTCTTCATTTAAGCAGCGGATGTCAGTCAGAAATTTGCGTTCCTATTGATTTCTCCGCCTGCATAAGTGATTCACTACAAAAATGCACCACATTTGAATACACAAGTGGCGCTGGAATGCTAATAGTACGGTAACAAAATGTATCGGCCCCATACAGATGCAAATGCGGATAGCCGCTTCGATAAATTCAAAATGTTATTGCTTCGCAGCGCGTCAACCGTTCGAGATCTAAGGTATCGGTGTTTTTATTTTATCGAAGGGATCGATTGTAAAGATAAGTTTATCGTAAGACAAGTAGCGGCCACCGGAGTGGCTTAAGCGCGGCATAGCCGGCATCTCGAAGACGCCTGTCCTCCCCCTGTCGCCTCACATGCTTACATTTTATTACATCAGATAATACCCAATTCGCATATACGTCAAATAATTGAAACGCCAGCGCCGGCGAATGAACGCTTCAACGGGAGAACCCGCGGCTCGGAATGTCAGATTTACGTCGGATTTTATTTATTTAATTCGAATTTAACAACTAACATATCTGAGTTTTAATATTCAGAAAATTCTAGAACCTTTCACGATACTTCACTTAGATTTACCTCGCGGGATATCGATGGGGATAGGCAGTAAATGTAAATATAAATACACCACGACGCTTCACTCATTGTGCTCCGATGTTGGTAAATCTTATGAATAGACTTTGAAGTTTATTTTTCTTAAGAATTACGACTTGAAATATGTTTAAGCTGCCTAGTTAAGCTTAGTAAGCCATGACAATAGCCTTGTAATAATACAAGTAGATACATGACATAACAATGGGATTACTGTAATAGAAGCAGACTTATGGCTTGGAAACAAATGTAATAAAATAGGTAAGCAGTAGATTTCCTATGTAAAACGTATTCTATACGATTTAAAACGTCATAAGATGTGGTATGAGCTTTGTAGTGTTTGTGTATTTTGGATGTTGTGTCTTTATGATTTAGTACCTTGTACTAAATCATAAAGACATCATTGTATTTCAACATTATAAATACACACTTTAAGAGAACTGTTGTTGCGCGATCTCCCATCCTAGCTTCCAAATAGAAGATAATTATAGCTTAAAAAACTAAAGCAACGGACTTATCATAGATGCCATTCTCAGAACTAGACCAAATTGAAATGGGGCCACACGGAAAGCTACTAGCTTTCAAATAAATAAAGAATCATCAAAATCGGTTCACCCAGTCGAAAGTTATGAGGTAACAAACATAAAAAATCGAATTGAGAACCTCCTCCTTTTTTGAAGTCGGTTGAAAACTGTTTTCTACTCCTAAACATTAACCGATTTCGATGATTCTTTTTTTATCTGATTAAAATCATAAATGTCTATGCCCATCTATGCCTACACGTTTTTTTTCTTCAAAATTAGGCATAGTTCCGAAGTTCTAAAATTACTAGTGTAAATTTAGAAAAACTAACCCGTAGATGCAAATCCAGTAATAGTTTCAACCATATAAAATAGAATGATTAAAATCGAATAATATGTAGGGGTGAAATACACATGAAAGTTTGAATGAAGTTACGAGTAGACGTATTTGTCGCAGAGTTAAGATAAGTGAAATTGTGTCAAATGTTTCTTACCAGTTTTGTGTAGCGACAAGCAGAGTGAGGTAACAGCCCTTAGGACCTGTCAAAAATTGCTTCACGTTTATTTTAATTCGAAAATAGACTTGCGTTTAACCGTCAACTCACCTGGTGTTAAGCGACAGTTACGGTCTAAGATGGAGTGCGCTCGCCTAGAAGAAACCTATTCACTCGCGATTTGAAGACACCTAGATTAGAATGTGAGTCACTTAGCTATAAGTGACTCACATTCTAAGCGTATTACTTCTATGTGTTTTATTATATTTTGTTTTTGTCCTTCTTGAAAACCGTGTTCGTTCTGATAATATACACTACGTATATTATTATCACTACGTATACACTAGATATGTATATTATCGGTCGGAATCTTGTAGAAGAAGCGTCACTTGACATACTTGAATGTCTCGTAGAGTCCAATGTCGCTCCAAGATTGTATTAAATCAGCTCATAATAAATCACATCTCACCTATAAAGTATAAATCATTCCTGATATAAAATACATTTATATTGTTTTCACTTCGAAATGACAATAAAATGCTTTAAATTCATGAGTGATTTAATGTGTACATCGATATAAATAAGAAGATAAGAGTGTTTTTAAATTTAAAAGATTACATTTGAAATGATATCCATGATCAAACTTTTATTGATGCTCAAGGATTGATAGCGCTTCGACTTTTATGCCGACGTTGAGATATTTAACTTATCTATGATACCATCATACGTTATAACCCTTTTATAGCCTCATTATAGAATTTAGAAATTAAAACTTACCTATGAGTGTTCCTTTTTTACAGAAAATAAACTTTCATCGAAAATACTATCTACTAATAGTACATACAATGTATTGTTCCAAGCTGAACTAGGAGAGTAAGACAGACATTTACGCAGACCCCTGGGGCGGAGGGTATGCGTAAATGCATTTCCTCACGAACAAAAAAAAAGGAGAGTAAGACAAACATACTAGCTACGAGTACTTCGGGGAATTTGCGTTTATTTACGCGATGAGTTAACCCCCTGACACTACAAGCCAATATTTTGTATATTTTACCTTCTAATAACAGTTACAATGCGCTCAACGCACGCAGCTATCTCTTTCGCGCATCGCAACATTTTTAAATACATTATATCATTGAGTTATATCATGTCATCAATATTAGAAAAACCGGACAAGTGCGAGTCAGACTCGCCCACCGAGGGTTCCGTATAAACTAAGTAGATAAAAGGGGGAAATCATATATTTTTTTTATATTTTTCTTCATAAACCGAAAAATATACATCGTAAAAATATTTAAAAACCTGTCTTAGCTTATGCCAATGAAGCTCTTTAATATGATACCCCACATGATACGGTTAAAGAACTTTAAAGTTTGGAACCTCATTCCTTGCATAAAGACACTATTTTTTATGATTAAATTTAAAATGTCCAGTTTTCGGATTTTATATATTTTATATTTTATATATTTTATCGGTTAAAATGGACATCTTAGCGAACTTACATGCAAGCAAAAATTTTAGTTCTTTCTGGAAAGAAACAAATAAATTGAACCCCAAGACGAGTCAACCAGTATGCGTAGAGGGAGTCAGTGGGTTCGCCGACATAGCTGCGCTTTTTAAGCAACACTTTCAGGTTCAACCGACGTTGGGTTCACAGTGTAATGTACACAAGGAGCGTCAAGGTGAGGACAGGCTGCATGTGTTCACTGCAAAAGAGATTGCGGCAGTAGTACGGACCATGAATAGGGGTAAATCGCCTGGATATGACTCTTTAAGCATTGAGCATTTGCAGCATGCCGGAGTTCACCTACCGCGTGTGCTCGCCTTGTTATTTAATTCCTGTGTTGGGCATTCTTACCTGCCAGATAGCATGACAAAGACCGTGGTAGTTCCTCTATTGAAAAACAAAACGGGTGACGCGTCTGACATTAAAAACTATAGACCAATATCACTAGCCACGATTGTAGCGAAAGTGTTGGACGGTATGCTTGATAAGCAACTGGATACACACATGACCTTGCATGATGCTCAGTTCGGTTTTAAGTCTGGACTTTCCACAGAATCTGCAATTTTGTGTCTCAAGCATACCGTCCGATACTACACGGATAGGAAAACACCAGTCTATGCGTGTTTCCTAGACTTATCGAAAGCTTTTGATTTAGTGTCCTATGATGTCCTTTGGCGCAAATTATACCAAGATACTGAACTACCCGTAGAATTGATTAAGTTGTTTGAATATTGGTACAGTCACCAGTGCAACGTAGTTAGGTGGGCGGACTCGTTGTCGGATCCATACAGCTTGAAATGCGGAGTGAGACAAGGGGGGTTAAGCTCACCAAAGCTTTTTAATTTATATGTAAATCGCCTGATTGAGGAGCTCAGTAACGCTGGGGTAGGCTGTTCTGTCGACGGGGTGATTATAAACAATATAAGTTACGCTGACGATATGGTGTTGCTGAGCCCCTCAATCAGCGGCTTACGGACTTTGGTGAGTATCTGTGAGCGTTATGTGGAGGCCCATGGCCTCAGGTACAATGCTAGTAAAAGCGAGCTAATGGAATTTAGAGCGGGTACAAAATATTACCCATATGTACCTGAAGTAATGTTGGCCGGTACTCCGCTTAAAATGGTCCCACATTTTAAATACCTGGGTCACTGGGTCACTGATTCTCTCAGTGATAATATGGATATTGAGAGGGAGCGTAGGGCGCTCGCAGTTCGGAGTAATATGTTGATCCGGAGGTTTGCAAAGTGCTCGATGGATGTGAAGCTGACGCTCTTTCGAGCCTTCTGCCAAGCTTTTTACACCTGTAGCCTCTGGGTCAACTATACTCAAAAGACAGTGAGCGCCCTACGAGTCCAATACAATAACGCATTCAGGATGTTGTTGGGGCTGCCGCGCTTCTGCAGCGCATCTGGTATGTTCGCAGAGGCACGCATCGATGGATTTCCAGCCATCATGCGTAAACGTGTAGGCTCCTTGATGCGGCGGGTGCGTGGCAGCGGCAACAACTACCTGAGCGTAGTGGCGGGGAGGAGCGATGGACCCTTCCTCAGAAATTTATTAAAGACATATGTGCTGCCATGGCGTCATTGCGCCAAATAGAATGTTTCAAGTATGTGTTTATTATTATTTTATTTTACAATTATTGTTTAATTTTTAATTGATGTTAATTTTAATTTTAATTGATGTATAATTTAATTTTAATTTTATGACTTTCACTGACATTTTACTCTATTATTATTAGCACTTTATTTGTTTCTTAATTATTATTATTATGTTATGTGATTATATTATTATGTGATTTCTATGAGTATTAACTCGAAATAAATAAATAAATAAATAATATATAAGGGTTCCGCTTTTTACTTTTGAGGTACGGAACCCTAAAAATGAGAATGAATTTGTTTATTTTGATAGGAGAAATATTAAAAAAATACAGTTTAAAAAACTAAAAATAACGCTACAAATTATTGTAGTCAAATTTTATTATAATACTTTTCTAACAAATCCAAACACAGCTATGATACGATGTTCCATCATGAAGTTCTAGTTCATATCTTCCGGCTCCATCATCAGCTCAGTTCGACAGTACCATATTATTGTATTGTCATCAGAACTACATACAGCTGCAAATTTTCATGACGCTACGATCCTTGGAAGATGGTTAAATTAGTTACCTTAGATTTCATTACATAGTTAGTTACAGGTCGACCTAATAAAAGCGTGTTAAAAAGTTTTTCTTTGATGTCTTTTAAATTGGCTGAGGAGAGGAAAATACCTATATGTTTTTAGGGTTCCGTACACAAAGGGTAATAACGGGACCCTATTACTAAGACTTCGCTGTCTGTCCGTCCGTCCGTCTGTCACCAGGCTGTATCTCATAATGTGATAGTTAGACAGTTGAAATTGTCACAGATGTATTTCTGTTGCCGCTATAAGAACAAATAATAAAAAACAGAATAAAATAAATATTTAAT
This sequence comes from Lycia hirtaria, assembly GCA_947563715.1. Classification (NCBI taxonomy): domain Eukaryota; kingdom Metazoa; phylum Arthropoda; class Insecta; order Lepidoptera; family Geometridae; genus Lycia; species Lycia hirtaria. Next base: position 3,710,573 of record OX387380.1, read on the forward strand.
GGGGCTCCCATATAATAAACATGTTTTTTTTGCTCGTTTTTGCTCGATATTGATAACGGCAACAGGTAGACGCTTGAAATATTCACAGAATATTGAGTTATATTATTCACTTTAAAAATAAATAATTAAATTAAAATAAAATTAATATCTATCTCCCATACAACAAACGTGATTTTTGTGTCGTTTTTAGGGTTCCGTACCCAAAGGGTAAAAACGGGACCCTATTACTAAGACTTCGCTGTCTGTCTGTCTGTCTGTCTGTCTCCAGGCTGTATCTCATAAACCGTGATAGCTAGAAAGCTGAAATTTTCACAAATGATGTATTTCCGTTGCCGCTATAACAACAAATACTAAAAATTAAAATAAAAAAAATATTAAGGGGGGTCCCCATACAATAAACGTGTTTTTTTCGTATTTTTTTGCTCAATATTAAAAACGGTAACAGGTAGACGCTTCAAATTTTCACAGAATATTTACTTGTATATTACCTTTCAAAATAAATAATTAAATAACAATAAAGTAAATATTAAAGGGGGGCTCCCATACAACAAACGTAATTTTTAAGCAATTTTTACTCGTTCTTAATAAACAGGTAGAAACTTGAATATTTGTAAGTAAATATTTAGAAATATACTAACTATTATAAAAATAAATACCTAATCTAATACATAAAACTCACAAAATGAAAATAATCCGTGCATCTAAACGCGGTGCGAGCGCCGCGCCGCGGTGTGGTGGTGGCGCGAGCGCGAGGCGGTTGCTAGGCAACGGCCGCGCGGGTAGCGGGGGAGGTAACATCACGGAGCGAGCCATAGCCGCGCGTATTCGCGCGAGCGTATCAACGAAATTCCAAGTAGTAAATTGCAAACTTATAGGTAGGTTTTCGATACACATCCGAGTCGTCATGCTGCTCGGATGTGTATCGAAAACCTACCTATAAGTTTGCAATTTACTACTTGGAATTTCGTTGATTTCTCGTTATTTTATAAACAGAACTAAACTTTGTAGTACTATAGATGATAGTACGGAACCCTTCGTGCGCGAGTCCGACTCGCACTTGGCCGATTATTTTTATAGATAATGGTACGGAATCCTTCGTGCGCGAGTCCGACTTGCACTTGGCCGGATTGTATTTCACTACTCCATCGCCAGTAAAAGTGATATCTGAATAAAACCTTTTTCAAAATATTTCTCCTATCTAAATAAACTAATTCATATCTCACTTTTATAATATTTCTATACAATAATTTTATATGTTTAAAAAGGTTGTGATGAGCGAGAGAGATAGCTGAGCGCTTTGCGATCTCCACCATGGTTTTTGATGTTCTGCCTACCCCGTAAGGTAAAATAGGAGTGATTTTATGTTTATTTATAAATTACACTATCAATACTCTCTGGTAGAATAGGAACGCCGTCCTTTGTGCTCGGGAGTGGTTAGTTTTCTTACCTTCTATTTAAACGAGAAAGAGGTAGATGACCACGTAGTGTGGCCAGTCTGGTCGTAGGCGGAGGAGGTCAAAGAAAGCTGTATGTTGTTGTCTTAGGATTATATTTAGTACAGTGAAGGGCTCCTGTGTGCTGGAGTATTTTAATGGGTATAATTGCATAGGGCCCGGCTGAACCCTAAATGCATCCGAAATTCTGAATATCTTTCTAATATTTCCCACGCGTCAACAAAAAAAATGCTACCTATGATTACTTTCGACTTTCATAAACTTAAAAAGTGTATTTTTATTAGCTTGACTGAATCAAAGATATTGCCGCCTAATGAAATCACTACAGGTATCTAAGCGAGTGACCAACTTTTGGATCGGAAGACCAATTAGACCTCTTCTAATATCAGAAAAATATTTATGTGAACTGTGTTCCGGATTTGTCTTTGTAACCGACCGCAAATTATATTATTGTCAATAAATCGTCCATCACCTCTAACTTTTATACACCTTTTACGATGCCGTCCATTTGTAAAAAATAGTAGTTGTTAGCATAGATTGTCGGCTATTATCTTTTTAACGTAAAGGTGTGGTTTATAATATTATATAGTAAAATCCCGCATCGAATTGCATTAGACGCACTCGGCGCTCCATGGCGAGGCGCCAGTGCGAGCGATGTTCTTAATGCTTCACCCGATGTCTGTAACATCGTTTCCTCTCAAGCTGTTCGTGTGTGGCATCTCCGACCCTACAACAATATACGACGTTTATATATCGTTATTGCACTAATACCGATCGTTAATGCGGTTTATGTTTTGAATGGTCTCGTATTCCGTGACATTATGAACTTCGCTAATCCGGCGTGGCGTGCCCGTGATGCTTTGTACGGCTTTCGAGAATTCTGAGTGCGCCATCGAGATAAACCGGGGACAGTTACATGCCTTTTCGAATGTTGCCTACAAAGAGACCCTACTATTTAAATAGAGTTGTATGAACGTATTTTATTTCATATACACTTGTAGCGCTCAGTCGTAAAAGATTATAAGGTTTTCGAAGAAAGTACGGAAGAATAATGTCCAATGCATAAGTGAAGTAATTTCTTCACCTCGGTTGAAACTATTGCTTCGTGTCGAACTCTCCTAGCTATTGACATTATCTTGATTTACGCACTTTATTAACATTTTATTACGATTGAGCGCGTTTGTGCCATACTTAGCGTTGGATGCTTTACTGTGGAACGTGCCCGGCGAATGCCATTCAAAATAAGTGCTCAATAAAAAGCATTGACGAAGAGAAAGTAGCTGGTAGTTTATTTTATGTTTTACTTACAGATGAACACCAAATTGTGAAATCGAATCATAACAGATTATATAGTATTTATGTGAATACTTAGATAGACGAGTTTGTTTGTTCTGTGTCTGGGTGGTTCAATGTATCATATGTATCTATATATATTTGCAAAATAAAGTATATGTATTCAATCAGCCATCTAGTTCCATAGTACAAGCTTTGCTTAGTTTGGGCTAGATGGTGTTGTGTGAAATGTCCCCAAATTTTTCGTTTTTCTTTTGGCATATACTTAGACATTCAATACTTAATACTTAGACATTAAATTATTCTTGTTGAATTCTGGACATTTCTAAATTTTGATTCCGTATACATCACTAGATACATTCATTTCTTCATACTCTTTATTAGTATGTCATGTTTCGATATGATTATCAAGATAAATAACCGTGACACAACAAAAACTGAGTAAGTTATTAAAAATCAAATTGTAATTTACGATAATCATAAAAAGAAGATTAGGCTACAAAATTGTACATATTTGATATACGGCGTCCACATAAATACCGGCAGTTCGGAAACTAGTGTTAGCCTTATTTATGGTGCCGTATGTTTAGTGAGCTCCACAAAAATTGTGACATACGTATATAATAAAAAGTCAGTGCAGATGAATGGAGGCTCACACGGGGACCCCCCGCAACCCGGCCGCCGAGCCTCTCACAAAATAAATGCGTTTATGATCTATGATATGAAATTGATACTTATAATGGCTTCTGTATAAAGAAGCTGCACCAAAAACCGACCGGAGCGGCGCGCCATTCAACATGATAAATAACCTCAAATTGCTTGTAAAAGGTTGAACCTTTATCTCTCTCCCTTTGTACACATGTAAATATTTGTGTTTAATCTGACATCGAGTTATTCGTTGCTTCGTTTATGGCCTTGCTTACTGGCAGCTAGTTTTATAATGATCTTTTGTAAGGTCCACTGTTTGATGTTTTAGTTCTATTTGGTCATTGATTTTGATTATTTACATTGTGTTTACTCTAAAAAAAAATTGAAAATAACGGAGAACGTTAAGGTAAGATGTCAGGAAGCCGAAGGGCTTACCGATATTTCAATTCAGACCGATTCAATTGTCAGGGTTTACAATGAAGTGCATCACTAATATATCAGAAATACTGGGTATCATATCTCATGTAGGTAATTAATTTGATCTAGCCTGAATCAAAAACATTAATTATTAGTTTATTACAATTTTCCGCTTTTTATTCTCGAGTTGTATAATGTACTAACAAATAGTTGACAGAATATTTTAAGGCTTGTAGAGTTTGTTTGTAAAAAAATGTTGCTCCGTCTACGAGTTTGTTGAGTTGAGTGCGCTATTAGCAATTTGCCAGTGTCAAGTATCGAGATTTCTTCAAGTTTCTTGAATAATACAAGTGATTTAGAGTTCTAATCACAGTCTAAGTTACGTAAACAGACATTTTCAACTTTGAGTCTTGCCTCAGTAAAGTGATAGCGACTTTACTACCAGAAGCTTCTATGAAGTTTTGCCGATAACGTAAAATGACACATTTCACAGCTTTATTGCACTTGCTCACACTTTAATTACGCACTTGATCGAACACTTAATAAATAAAACACCACAATTTTCATAGAATTAATATTCGAAATAACACAAGTATAAGAAAATATAACACAGCAACAACATAATGTTTCTAATGTTTTCGTGAATGTTCATTCATTGAAATGAAACAAATTTTAACGGATTTTTATGACGTTCCCGCCAAAAGTCCGATTTTGTTGTTATTTTATTTATTGAATCCGTTCAGAGATTTATTCCCTTCAGACAGTGCGCTGTTATCGCATTATGTGTAATGTATTGCTTTAAGAATACTTTTTGATATAAAAAACGTAGACAAGGTTACAAAGAAAACTTGCTTGTTTTGTTAAATTTAATTCACATATTGACCAACTTTGACAATTCTTCCTAGCAACATTTAATATATAATCCGTGTTATTTATGCTTTAACATATAAAAAAATATTCACTGTGTGAATGGGGCCACGAATTCTGTGATTCATTGAATTAGGACTTGTCACTTTTTATCAAACGGCAACTGACACGCGCGAAAACGAAACAAAACACTGTTTAACTAAAATGCGCTTAGGTATTCAGTGTTTATAAGTAAGATAGTAGGTGATTCAATCTACGGATTGACTTTAAATATGGAAGCTAATAAATATTCTGCTTTGATGTATTTGGTGCATTTTCAATTAAAACTATCAATGAACTTTTAATTGAAACGAGTCTGTTAATTGATGTGACGTGCATGGCGTTAGAGTTATTGGCGCACTTGACATTATAAGTAATTTTATTGCTATTTTATTTATTAGCAATTACGAGTTAATTTCAATCGGACTTGAATGTGGTGTAATAAAAGAAGAGTTGGATTTATAGTCGAGTATCGCGCAATGCAGTATTCAGATGAAGAGATATCCGTGTGTCTTTAGTAAGTCTAAGGCTATTTATACACATTGCAATTACGATTTTATTCAACTCTGTATGTTAAATGATTTTTCATTATTTCAAATGATGTTTTAGTTATTTGAAAACCAGTGGACGTGAAAATAGCTATTTTCATAGTAAAACTGGTAAATATGCATAAGAATTTCTAATTAGACTAATATTGCAAAAGCGAAAGTTTTAGCTTTTTACGATCGAACGTCTGAAAGGATCATTATGAAACTTAGTATTAATGCAGCTTATACTCTACAAAAATACATAGTTTACATTCTAGAATTAGTAGTAGGTAAGTACTTTAACAATATAAAAAAATATTGCAATAACTATTTATAAAGAACGTAAATATATATCTCCCTTGCAAAGACATAACAGTTATTTATGCACGTCTGCAAGTTTGTTCAGTAGCGACTACGTATCGAAGTGTCACCACTCACCACGCACCGGTTGCATGACCAGAACTAATTTATCAATCGACGGAAAAAGACTAATGGTTGTCATTCCCCTGATTAGGGTTAACGTCTTTAAGAAGCTATTATACATTTTAACGTGTACATGAGAGTTTTATGAGGTGTAATAATAAAACGAACGTGCTAAAATTGTAAATGTTTTATTACCTCTTGTTTATAGAAGAAAATGTACGGAAATGTCTTGTAATAGAGGTTATTAAATTATATTTATACTTATTTGATAATCAGGATTTTGGCTGTAATTAATAATTTTGTGTTGGCAGGTGTCACTGAGACACGGATGATGTATATATGGCTCCTGTCATATATGACATCTGATATTTCTTTGGAATGGGTACTAACTCTGATTAAGATAAACGAACACTTGGTTTTATGATACACTGGATGATTTAGGATACTAGACATTTTGATAGATTGAATATTTATGGCACATTAATATAATATGCCATCAGTATGTAAGGGTTAAGTCTGTTTAGGCCAACCTCCTTGAATCGAACTATTTGTTTTCATTTTACGAAGGTATTGTACAAAAAGGTTAGAAATAATTTATACTTAAAATGTGTAGCTCAGTAGTGTTCGAATTTTGAAGTTACTTTTCCGTCTGAGGGGATAAATAGATCTTTTCACGCTAGTATGGAAACCGAACTTTACGAGCTAGTAAGATAAAAATTTAATGTTGAGGAAAGTGATTTTACCAAACAGTTGAATGGCGTACATGTATTAATTGTTATTTGTGCAACAAGAGAGCAAAGTCGTTTTTTGCTGCGAGTGCTGATTTTGAATCCTGAGTGTGGCGAGGGATTCAAAGGCACGAGATGCAAAAAACTTTGCTCTCGTGTAACACACATAACTTTTCACTTCAGCAGCGAGAACACTTTAGGAGATAATACATATTTACAGGTTAAACATCAGTTTTATTTGCAGTAAATACTTATTTTCGTTTCTAGTAAATACAACAATAAGTTAAAAATTCAATAAATTACATTAAAAGACATAATTATCTTTTTGCAAAATTTCTTTAGTTAGTACTTACGAAATTCCGAACGTGTTTGTCTTTGAGGTCGAATTCAAAATCGGAACTTCGAAAGGGCTGGTCTTTGTCTCTCTCTCTATCTAATGGCGGGAAAGAGATAGAGTGTGAATGTTTGGAATTGTATGATTAACCCAAGGCTGAATAAGATATTCGCGGCTTTCTGTTTTTTTTTTATTAAAAAGTTACCTTGTCTCACTGATTTAAACAACAAAACCTACATTTTTGAACTACTGAAGTGAAAAATATATAATTATACCTAATTATTTCACACGGATACAAGCTTTGTTAGTGTCAATCATGGTGGGCGAAATAATTGTGTGATCTAAAAAAAAGTACATTAAAGGTTTAAAAAGTAACTACTAACCCTATCAATAGTCAGGATATCATTAAATAAGCCGCAAACTGGCTACTGAATATACTTAATTCTTGAATATGAAGCAGTTTTAATAATTCTCTATTCGCCTCAGGGTGTGAATGTGCGCGAGTATATATTCTGTAATCGACGATGTAGAGCATTTATCAAATGGGAAATGTCTGACGTCGCTTGTAAAGCTAATACACACAATATTCTTACCCACATTATATGCGCAAATGATGTGGCTAATTTTGAATTACTTTCGACTGGGTGAACCGATTTTGATGATTTTTTTTAATGTGTTAATTAACTAAATAGAGTTCTTCAAAAAAAAAAGAACTAGATTTTCAAATGATTTTTGTTGCTTTTTTGAATTTTTAAAAGTATGTGATTATATAGGTAGATTAATTTCATTCATTTTAGCTGTGATAATCTCACTAATATCTGTTATTGCGTAAAGTTCTTTCTTCCCTATGCCAATTATTTTCATTTCTTGCGTTCAAGACTAGGATAGACCTTCGACGGATCCATAATTTGACGTATCTATAACCTAAACTAAAACTTAAAAAAAATCGAAAATATAGTTATTTTATTACATAAACAATACGCTAAAACGGTGCGCGAATGAGATGAAAACAGACAGCAGTCATGCGTTTGTTACGTAGAGTCATCCTCTCACTCATTCACGTATTATACTATTAATATATACTGTGCTTACACACATACCTACTCACGTAGGATGAGTGAGTGTGTTGTCACGTACCGACGTCAAAGACCATAACCGCAAGGCGGCCGAGTTTTGAACGAGGCAAAAAATAACTTTAATTCTTTTGATATTTTTAACGGATTATACTTACTCATGTAAAAAAAAATAGACTAAAAGTCCTAATTCATTTGCCTATATAATTAGAATTCAAATAGCTCTTGCGTACACGAGCCTCATTAGTATTTCAGTAAACTTGCTCTTTCAATATTACATGAAGTACCTACCTAAGTGTAAACATCAAATGAACAACACAACAGACTAACCTAGAAATCAGTGATTGATATTTCAATTCCTTCATTTTGCATTCATCCATAATTTTCCGCGGCTCGTTAAGGGCTAAAATACACTTGCAGATTAAAACATGCTTTGTGCTCCAGTGTCTTAATTACAGCAGGATTGATTGCAGGTGCCGCCACGTAATGATTCGCTCGTGAGCTTTCACGGAATAATCTCGCGGCTTGAAGGATGGCTGGCCGGTCTGTGCCGAGCCTTATCTCTGCATTTTGATACTTGTAAGAGCTGCGCTCTGTTTGTAAGCTTTTAGGTTGCTTTATTATGCTGTTCGGTGGTTTATGTGATGTCTTTCTATCCGTAGCGGCTGATATAATAATTGCGGTTTGTTTATGTCCTTCTGTGAATACTTGTAGACGAACAGCAGTGAACATTTTGCACACGGACATTACAAATTTACATTTCACCTCACAAGCTTGGAAAGATTCTGTTTGTCATTAGAAATCTGAGTGGAAAAGTGCATTTTGTCCGCTAGCGTGGAAAGAGTTTTTAAAATTCGAACCTTTCTATTCCATACTTTTATATACCGCAAGTCCACTGAAAATGCATTAAATACTTATTTCATGTCAGTGCGCCAACCTCATTTCTTTGAATAATCGCACTGACCAGCCTCTTGTGGCAGCACTGGACTAGCGTTTTCCTCGCTGTAGTGAGGTGAAAAATTTTGTGTTTCACTCGGCAGCAAAGTTATTTTGCATCTCGTACTTTTGAAACCCTCGCTACGCTCAGGATTCAATACAAGTACTCGCCCCAAAAACCAACTTTGCAGCCTTGCATGACAAATAACTATTAAAAATATACATATGTAAGTGTAATTTGAAGATAATGTGTAACATTATCTTAAAAATATACGGGAATTTGAGAAACAATCCTGATATAACATTATAATCTTTTGTAATATTTAGAATACAATGACAAATCGAAGATAGTGAACTGGAAGGATGCAATGTTATCTACTATGTTGAAATAAATTTAAAAATAAGTCTATATTAAAATAATAGGGCTGTACCCGGCAGGTTAATTATGACGTGATAATTAAAAATCTGAAAAATCGATTTCAAAATTACGCAATTCGTTTACTTGGATGATATTTGTTCTGTTATTTAGTTATAACAAATTTTTTTTTTTTTTTTTATAAAAACCAAAGTACTGAACCGATTTTAATTAAACCGATTTAAAATTTGTATGAGACCACCTCAGAAGTATTACCTACCAAACAATAAAATAATCATCAAACACAATTCAAATTAATTAATTAATGGAGTAATCGCTGAACAAACATACAAAAAAAACTCCATCTTTTTGGTAGTCGGTTAAAAATAGTGATGATGATAAAATAATTAACCTATGACCTTGTTATATTTGATCCTTAATCCTTATAAGTACTCCGAGTCATATTAGTGGAAAAATTCATAATGATCCAAAAGAGTTACGCTTTTGTTAAGATAATTCCCTACCTTACATGGGAGTCAAAAACCCCCTAATAAAAACTCTGACAAATAACCTAATACTCTCAGTCCCCCTCCGTTACACAATTGCCTACCATTCGTCACAATTTGACAAATTCTCCCCAGTTAGCGACCACGTGCAATGCTTGTGTTGTTCTTTCTAACATCGAGCCAGTGCAAACATCATTACATACGAACTGGGATTCCTAACAACAACACAAATTACCAATTTGGAGGAGCTCTTGTTTAATTGAATGATTGTTCTATTGTATATCAATTTTATGCTTACTTATAACTTATATCAAAATCTGGTGAGTTTGATAATTTTTTATAGGAATTAAAAAAAACAGTCTTATTTTCATATATACATTTCAAGAGATTCGTATAAATCGGGCACCTAAACTTCGAAGAACAGAGACCAAAACTTCTTTATTATTTTCGGTTAACAGAATCGGTATTACGCATATAACTGTAATACATAAGAGTACAACTAGTATTAGTAGTATAGTACAACTCGCGAGCACAAACATTTTTGCAATATTTGTGCATAATTTGTTCAAGAATATGCCGAAATAAAAAAAAATTGATCTATTTTTGTTAGTGCCGTGAGTAACTAAAAAAACTATAACCGACTTCAAATGGCGTGGCTTAGAGTTATTTGTATGCTCAGTCTTAGCGTAATCCAGAACAAAATAATCGTATAAATGAAGCTGGTCATTAAACTAGCGATGAAAAAGATAAAAAAATACGGTACTAATTCGAAAGTATCTTGTTCTGAATAAAAAAAATACTAGGCAAGTGCGAGTTTAACTCTTATTGAGAGGTTTCCGCACAATAAACATATAGATTTAAAAGATAACATCTCGTAAAATTTTAATATTTAAATTGTATTCTCCTATACATTTCTCTGAATATTGCGTAGGTACATAACATCTTGAGATTTACTTTTAATTAATCTATAGATAAATATTGTAGAGAACTACTTTCTGTATTTTTTTTAATAAAGTAGGTTTGGAACTAAAAGAAAGATCATTATTAGTAAATTTTTGTGGTTGTTTACAATTGGATCGATTAAGATTTTTTTGTAGGTACTACCTGTCGGGAAAGGTCGCAAATAAAATATGATAGCGACTCGTGGTACCAGCGGAAATTCTTATTAATAACTTGTTTTAAATCCGGTCTATTACCAATTCAAATTATGCACAAACTGAGCACAATTGGTGCAAAAAGGTTTGTGTTCGTGAGGTTTACTTTTTTTAGAACTACTAGTATGTATTTTTAAATAAAAACTACGGGTCACTCACGTCTGTTTTAAGCCGCAATATCCGACTATAGTTTCAACCGCATTCGGCGGTCTTTTTCAAAGACCGCGAGTGACGTGTGCGCTGCTCCTTTGAAAAAGACCGCTGAATGCGGTTGAAACTACAGTCGGATATTTCGGCTTTAAACAGACGTGAGTGACCCGTAGTTTTTATTAAAAAATGTGTGAAAACCACGTTAGTTTCCATACTAGTATGTACTTCAGCGATATCCGGAAAACCGGTACTGCTAACTGGAAAAAATAAGTTTTTATAAGGAAATCTCTTGGTCTCTGTTCCTCGAAGTTTAGGTAAATATGCGCCGGATTATCCGATCTCTACATAATCAACAACTATGTCATAGTAAAAGTATCATCCATCAGGTAGACAGTTCACAAATACAAATACAAATTTTTATTCATAACTCCATAGCCACAAGTCAAAATAATCACAATAATGAACTTATGTCAACACAAAAATGAGATAATTCATTATATTATTATAAATGTCACTATCAATCGTAAAACATAATAATAAAAGTATAATAAACGTAATAATAAAAGTATTCATAATAAGAATACATTTGAGGCAACTTCGTAACGCACAATTATCGTAAAATAATTGTTCACAGAGCCACGTCTTTAGCCTCATTTTAAACGATGTCGGTGAAGGTGCATCACGTACATGGATGGGCAGGCACCACTAAATATAAAAATACTATTATAAATCACTGGCAGACACAGTGAAACTAACCACCGGATAGACCGTTCACTTCATATGTCTACAGTGAAACTAACGACCGGCTAGACCGTTCACTTCAAATACCCGAAACATATTTCTTAGGTCTATATGAAGTTCTATTATCTTTGCACGTGTCAAAACAAACAGAAAATATCCAGACGGTTTCAACTTTAACAGTGTAACAATACCTAGTCAACAATTTTTTTTAAATTTTTCTCTAACAAATCATCGTGTAAAGGTTACCGAGAAAAGATTTCCACACCTAAACGAGCTTTCGAGGCGCCTAGACTTGGCCTCCGGCTTAGGCGCCTGTCTGACTTGAAAAATTACCACTCTCGTAAATAGTTTGTTGAAATGCAATTTAATTTAATAACACATATATTTTTAGCGATCACCTACTCAGAAATAACTTTGATTTTTAACCGACTTCTAAAAAGGAGGTTCATAATTCAACTGTTTTTTAGGGTTCCGTACCCAAAGGATAAAAACGGGACCCTATTAGTAAGACTTCACTGTCTGTCCGTCCGTCTGTTACCGGGCTGTATCTCATGAACCGTGATAATTAGAAAGTTGAAATTTTCACAGATTAAATTAACCATACAACAAACGTGATTTTTTGCCGTTTTTATAGATAATGAATGGTATGGAACCCTTCGTGCGTGAGTCCGACTCGCACTTGGCCGGTTTTTTTGTACTCGTATGACAGGTTCTTCAGTTTTCTCGCAATTGTTTCATTATTAGAAATTTAAAAAAAAATGGCAAGTATATATTTTTAACCACAAATTAGGATTGCGTTTAAGTACAACCTAATCGAAATAAAAGTTTTAAAAACTGAAAAAACCGACTTCAAAATACGCACTTCATTTAAGTACATGAATGACATTATAATATTTTCCAGTTATTTTGTTATAAAAACCATAATACTGAATAGATTTTGATTAAATTTAAATGGGACTACTTCTGATGTATGACCTACCAGATAAAAAAGAATCATCAAAATCGATTCATAATTGGCAAAGAAATCGCTGAACAAACATAAAAAAACATACAGTCGAATCTAGAACCTCCTCCTGTTTTGGAAGTCGGTTAAAATTAATGATGAGGTTGAAGACGTAGTGTGCTTGCCTAGGAGAAACTTATTCACTTTTTTTTAACAACTCCTGATTGTACGTGGTACGGAAGTCGGATGCTGGGAAAGTATTTCAAAACTGCTGTTCTCGTTAGGAAATTGAACCCGAAACACTTAGACCGTCGGAACGTTATTTCCATCGTAAGAAGAATTGTTGTTGTTATTTGATCATATTGTATAACCAATTATTGCTACTAGGTATTGCTATTTTCTACTCAATGTCTACTTATTGCGAAGTAGCTACTCAATTATTCTAAGATCTATTCGTGGATTCGAATGAAAATGATCCATAAAATATATTTGTAGAAAATAAATTTAATTTTAGATCAGTTTACGGGAATTAATGATGGAGCTGAGAAGGTAATAAATACGCGCTTTTATTGGAGGAATATCTCCTTCGAGAGCTAGTTTTAAACCAGAGTCGATACCAAGTGAGTGCATCATAAAAATTGACAGTGACATGCCGAAGTACTCGTATTACCGTATGAGGCATTAATTTTACGATCGGCACGAGTAATTTACTTTCTCGGAATGGTGCAAGAAGTATGAAAGGTAATAAAGTGCTAACGGGGTCCCTACACTAGATCCGGCCGCGCCACGCAATATGTTGTGTACCTACCAACTCTTTGATTTACTTTACGTTTTTATGCTACCACTAATAAAGTTTACATGATCATCAATTTTAATTTTACTGGCCGACGTGGAGTCCAAGCAGTTGTTCAGTGGATACCGATAAATCTATTGACGTCCAGTTTCATTGTAAACTGTGCGGTAGCTAAATTAAGTTTGAAGACTTTACACCTAGTAAAACATAATGGATATATTCATTACCAGACTACGGCAAAGTCAGAATATGGTTACAGCCACAAAGTACCTAAGTATGTATACTTAGGTACTTTGTTGTGCTGAAGCGCAGCGTAGGAAGACCAGTCACGAGATGGGCAGACGACTTCATGCAAGTGGCGGAAAGACGCTGGATGCAAGCCGCTTCCAATCGGTCTTTTTGGAAATCCATGGGGGAGGCCTATGTCCAGCAGTGGACTTCTTATGGCTGAGATGATGATGATGTATACATATCTGTGTCTGGGTAATTTCTAAACTTCTTATCACAATTTTATAAGTTTAATATTTTCTTCTTATAAGTGATGTGTGAGGCTGGCTATATTTGTCACACAGTGTGCTAAAGCTGAGAAAGTTGTGTTCCTCCCTGCTTTTCTGAATTACTCGTATTAGAGCTAGAAATTCATGATTAATTGTAGTAGTAAATTATGTCAAAAACTTTCAATGGAAATCATTTTGTACATTCTATGATAACAATTTTTCGAGATATAGCCATGAATGTTAAATGCCACTTAAGTCGTTATCGTACAGAAGCCAATGAGTCTTTAGCAAAGTAGTCCTTACAAACAATTCTCGCCAATTAGCTAAGTAATTCTAACTTAAGCATGCCTCGACACGGTCTTGGCCACTTATTTACCATGCGTTGACCAATTAGAGGGTGAGCCCAACATATATACAAGGTATAAAACTGATATTGACAATCATAGATAAGTTCATTGACACACGAACTACAGATAAAATCGTATATGAATATCAATATTTAAGTTATATACAATCGACAAATCATCGCGATCGCATCTCGTGCGATACGGAAAGAACCGACCATTACGTCAGTGACCTCTAACACTGAGCCCATACTTCCTTAGTAAATGCGATCTATTCTGTGGCAACGTTTAGTTGCCACGCATTGTTCGATAAAATAATTGTAGGTGGTGGTCAGAGTTTGTTTAAAATTGATTTCGGCGATCTCCGGGCGCGATATCGTCGTCGGGGTTATATTATTACAGGCTGTGGTGCCTCGCTTCAGGCGCTTTGTGCTTCTAAGAGATGTGGTTTTTGAAATAGCTCAGTGGGACTCTGATGCGAGCTTAGTTCACACATCTATTACTTTTATGTAGGTTGCACTGTAACTGACATTAAGCCTTTGCCCGGCAGTGAGACGGAACAGGCTCTAAATAATAATAATAAATAACAAATAGCTTAGAAAACTCAAAAACCCGACAAAAAACAGATGAACCGAGTTTTATGAAACATAGCTCAGATTTCGATAAAATCCTCTTTAAAATAACTACTTAGATCAAAATCAGACAACCCGTTTGAGAGCTACGATGCCACACAGAGACAGATACACACCACGTCAAATATATAATACCCCCCCTCCCCCCTTTTTGCGTCGAGGGTTTATAGGGAAACTAACACAATCCCAATGTTTAGACTGTTGACGCCTTGTATTTCATTGAGAGAAAGAGCATCTTAATTTCAAAACTGGTCGATTTTGTTTTTGTATTGGTCAGGTTGTGTACAAATTAAGTTAGTTGGATACAATGGATGTTTTTATTATTTTTTTATTACGCGGATATATTGGCAGCGTCATACTAACGTCATACTTACTTACTTACCTACCTATCATATTTTAAACTTACCTATCCTTATTTTTATATGGTAAATTTTATGCGGCATTTACTATTAAATATTAAGTATGTAATTACATTTGAGTACGTACCTACCTACTCGGTTCTAATAAGATTGTCAAGAAATTTTTGATGGCGAAAGAAATAAAAGGGCAAAAAGGAAAGGAAAGCTTACTGCGCGGTTATTTGCCGCCAGACTTTCATTATATTTTGAAGAAAACGATAATTTCATTTTTAAAAGTCACATTGTAAAAAGTTGAAGAGTTAAAAAGGGAAGTCATATTCAATAAAAACAATATGTACTAAGTACTTACTCCGTGACATTACACAAGATCTTGCTAAACTGTGGACATTATCAACTACAGCTTTTTTTTACTTAAATTGAAAATCACGAGGTCAAATTTACTTCGAAAGAAAGTACTATTTATAACCAAATAAAGTGAAAAAGTCGTGAGCATTACCAACACTTTCAATAAATTATCAATTCATACAATGCAAACACTTACCCATTTCCAAATACGAAGAGCTTAAAATACTCACCCATAAAAAGTCCTAGCGCGGACGTCTCTTGTAGATTTGTTGTCATAATAAAGCTTAAACGTTCATTGTTTCTGTGAGAAATGTCCGGTGGCAAGGCGAGGCAGGCCTCTGGAGAGGTAGTCGAGAGGAGACGAGAGGCTGCGAGATGGGGGATAAGAGCCGTCATACAGCGTCCGCGCAACCCAAGCAAATAACGACAAATTGCAAGAAAATTGTGCGCTTGCGACGCCTTCTACTCGTACTTACCTTCTGTTGTAGGTATCTATCAGGATTCAATAGATAGTTTGGCTTATAAGTCAGTACCATAAACAACACAAAATTAATAGGGCGCATCTTCCTGTCTGTCGTCACTGCCAACTTGATCCCACAAAGTTTTATAGGTAAATCTAGAGGAGGGCTGGGCCGAGTAATGTTTCCCGTGATGTAAACATAAGTACATAATATGTATTGTATGAACATTTAATCAATTAGAAAAACAATTATACTACAAAATTTTACTATCATAAGAATTAATACACTATTCTTACAGAAAATAATATGAAGTTTTCCTCAATAACCGTCACTATTTACACCACTAGCTATGCCCCATGGAGTCACCCATTAACTTCGTAATTTAAAAAATTGAGAGTTAAACATTTTTCACGATAAAAGATTAAATAGACCTTCATATTAAATTTCACTTCTTAAATATTTTTTTATTCGTAAATAGGCTTGCGCTTGACCGTCAACTCACTGCGACAGTTACGGTCTACGATGGAGCGCGCTTGCTTAGGAAAAACCTATTCACTCGCGATTCGAAGACGCCTAGATTATATCTATTATACTTAAATAAGTTATCAAGTTTTGAGGACTACAAACTTCAGTGAAATGGTTTTATTGTAATGTAGAGATAAGTACATGAAACATTATAAATAAAAATAAATAAATAAATATTTGTGGACATTTCACACAACACCATCTAGCCCAAACTAAGCAAAGCTTGTACTATGGAACTAGATGGCTGATAGAATACATATATACTTTACATTGGAGTAGATATAGACTGCATTTAACCATCATTATCAGCAAGCAGGTGAAATCGCAGGGCACAGCCTGATGGTAGTCTACCTACCATGGGCGTAGCTATAGCTTTCTCATGGGGGGGGGGTCCGCGGGTACAAAAATTTATAAAAATATACTACTATTTGCCTCTTTATTTGCGCAGACTATACGCAGACGAGTACTAGTTTCTAAACGTCAATGTTAAATAATCTTTATATAATTATAAGTTGTAAACATTTAAATACACGAAAATTAAATTACGGACAAACGTATACCTGTAAATAAAGTGTAAAAGTAACGTCGAAACAATATTAATTCATATTAAACTAGAGGTACCCTATGACTTCACCCGTTTTAACGAGCGCTCAGCATTTGCATGACTCAAGTAAACAAAAATATATATAATAAGCATACGCGAGCGAAGCGAGCGCAAACATTTTAGTAGTGTTTTTTATAGTAATATGATTTATTTCTCGTATTAGTGAGCCCGCAGTATTTCCATGACAAAATAGTATCTAATAATGCGCGAGCGAAGCGAGCGCGAAAATTTTTAAGGTTTTTAAAATTAAATCTTGGAAATAATTTAATTCATTGATCGTGTTAGAAGATGGAGTTAGGGTTTCTTAAAAAGTATGTATAGGAATATTTGTGATTTTTTTTACGTAAGATAGATCTACGACTGATCTCCAACTCGCCTGATAGTTAGCGATGTTATTTTCTAGTTTTACGAACGAAGATCTTTTTATAAGTTCATTCAGTCGTTTTATATGTATATCTTCAAAAATAAGGGCATGCGCGAGCGATCGCTTCGCTATGGCACGCGAAAAATATTGAAGCAAATTAAGTAAACTTAACTTTAAAAAAGAGCAGGGATTTTTCATAATTGACAGGATATTTTGGAGGAGGGTAGGTTGAACCCCTAATGCTTTCGGCCTTGTTCACAACTTTCGATTTGGAATCGGCCTGGAAACTCCATCTCTCTCAATTTGTATAGATATGACAGAGTTAGGGTTTCTTAAAAAGTATGTATATTTAAAAAAAAAACGACAGCAGTAAAGCAGTTTTTTGCAGTCTAACTTACGATTTCGATACTTTTAATACGCTGTTGAGTGTACGTTTTTTGTGAGAAAGTATGCGTAAAATTGCTGTAAAAGATTATAAACGCGCATTCTTTAGAATAATTCTAAAAAACACTTGTTTATTACGAAATAGTGCGTTAGTGATTACGAAAAAACGTTTTTATTTTATGTTTGAAAGAGATGATTACAAAAAATATATCTTACTTATGACACTTTGGAAACGAAGACGACTATAATGACACATCAACCTCGCACATCAAAATCCGTCAAACCGTTCAGGCTGTCATATAGAAACATACATGGGTATGTATGTATGTATGTAACATACATACATACCCATGTATGTCTCGAGTGTATGTATGTATGTTACATACATACATACACTCGAAAAACATTACCCTCCTTCTTACGCAATCGGGTAAAAATATATAGTTTCCATTTGATAAACGCGTTTGTAGTATGCGCGGGCGAAAGACGAACATGGGTCATACTGCATCTCTTTAGCTAAGCTGTAGTTTTTTTTTCGGCCAATGCCATGGGGGGGGTCCGGACCCCCTGGACCCCCCCCTTATATACGCCCATGCTACCTACATATAATAAACATACGTATGTAGTAAGTACCTCTCTCAATATCAATCCAACGGACGTGCGACGCAAGCCGCCGTGTATCGTGCCTTCTCTCCTCGTATTGTCTGGCTGACAACTTGAATATATGGGAGTCGATGCGATTTTTGTCTAGTCGTCTAGTGAAACTGCGTGGGGTGAAACCAGTGATATTCTTGTTGCACTTGAGCACACTACACTGTTCGTTGCCTCAGAGCTTTGTTTGCCCTATCTACCATTGTTAAAATTTCACAGGAGAAGAGATTTTTGCTCTATTTTTGTCAAAAAGCTATATTTGAAAGGCTTGAAAGTATTTTTATACATGAGTATAACCCATGTATAAAAAAATATTTTCAAGCCGTATAAATATTGCTTTTTCAAAAAAATCGAGCAAAAATATCTTCTGTGAAATTTTACAAATGGTAGATAGGTCAAACAAGCACTGAGATAGCGTGTTGTTATTCTACCTAAAATTGAAGATAACCTATACGTATGGATGGTTAGGAACCTTAGCAGCTCCTAATTTTAAATATAATCGGTTAAATTCTGAAAAGAAAGTATTTACGATGTATATACATATCTATAACTTTATAATTTCAATTCCATTATATCACAAGCTACCACTAAATAAAATTTCAAAAAAAAAACACAAAATAATAACAGTACTTAAACCCATTCGTGTTCAAGTATCAAAAACACACAAAAACTAATAACGTACTCTAAAACCCCTTCTTTTAAATAAAATTATTGAAAACCTCTTGCTTTTCAAAGTCGATAAACAAAAAAAGAAAGGCGTACACTTCAGGATGAGACAAATCCTAAATCTAAATCTAAAATTAATGAAGATTATATTTATATTTAACAAGATCTTCTTTAATTTAGTCTAGAGGATAAATTTTGATTAGATCTATTTCCAGCAAAAGATGCTAAAGCGTACTAGACTACTATGATTCAGGTTTCAACCGGTCTTTTTGGAAATCCAGGGGGAGGCCTCTATCCAGCAGTGAGCTTAGATGATGATGGTGAGACTACTTTGTTTACAACTTACAAAGCTTGAAATTATTACTCGACGTGAAAGCTCAGCTTAGCGTACACATAGGATACGAGTGCCTGGGAAAGTATTACCTACTGAAATTTATGGCTAAAATACATAATGTATAATGCGAATTGCTTACATGGATTCGAGCGGAAGAGATTCTCGCCCGAAGATCATAACTCAGGGCAACAATATGGCGCACAATTACGAGTCGCCGGCTAGGTGACGATGATATATACGTTCCTTAGAGCGCGAACACCATTTGCGCAGATAATGCAGTAGGCAAAGTTCGGAAAAAAGCACATTTTTCGTTTTTTTTAATCTGAAGTATGTATTTAATAAGTCGGCTGTTGGCGTGGCGATGCGTCACAGAATCACAAAAAGGATTGTTAAAAGAGGGAAAGTGCGAAAGCATGAAAAGTATGTATGATTTAACAAACCATCCTGTTATGCGTATTTTCTATACAAAATGGATTCGACGTTTCACATCTGCCAAGTGTCAAGAATAGGTTCGTTTTTTTTTTTAAATTTCGATGATTGCTGACTTCCATGAAATACTGCCATACTGTAGACAAAAATCATGCAACGATGTAAGTATGTAGATACATGTAATACGTTCTTATTCTCTATGAGAAATTTTCCACGTTTATCTAAAATGATCATAAAGTTTTTCTAAAATTATCCACGTTTCTCATGATTTAACTATATCAAAATATACTGACTGTTATACTTGTGTCCAAACATAACTCCATAGTCGCTACACTTCCTTATATCAGCTAATCCGGTCACTTTGTAATGTCAACAAAGGTCAATTTCCCCATAACCATGATAATGCTTCGGATCAAACAAATTCCAATGATAATATCTATAATTCTGAGTTTATTTTATTAAGTTTAGATTTTTATTGTTACCAGTGAAAAAAATATGAAAATAAAAAATATGAAACTACATTATTAAAATTACAATTATCTGTGAGATTAATAACTACCTATATACAACTTTTCTATTGCATTATGGGCTTTTATAATATTTTTATCGATTGTAAAAACGGTTTTATGCAAAATAGTTTTTTTATTCAAAGTGAAAATCTAATAAGTTATGTTCGCAAATATTTTTACAACACACGCGATTACTGAATTCCTCACTTCGCTCAGAATTCTGCAAAGAATCCTTCGCTACGCATAGGACTCTAGGGTCCTTCGCTATGCTCTGAACTCTAACAAAAGCCTACACCGTAAAAATACAATTTTGCTCTCTTGCTATTATATTTGCAAACACCTGTATATTATATAATTTAATAGTGTTTCTGTATTGTTTGATAATTTTGAATCATTAATTTAAACTATGTTTGTATCTATGTTATTGAAGAAAAAAAATCAGATGTCCAGAAATTAAAATTTAAATAAATAAATTGAAACTATTATTATTCGTACCTATTTCTATATCCTACTAATATAATATATTATTATCGATTTATTTTTCTATGTTAGTTGTGTTTCAAATTCTAAGAACACCACTTACATCCAAATTAATTTAGGCTTTCAGGAGATATACTCAAATTTATGCACAGACAGTAAAAAAAAACTCACTCTTTTTGGGCAGTCGTGTAAAAGGCGAAATATTGGTGGACATTGTTCTAGGACCGGTTGTGACGGAAACATCCTGGTGGGCACATTACTTATACATTCAGCTGTACTTTAGCAATCAGCATTCATCAACACGGCACGCTCTCCTGTCTACATATACACACATCCACTACGAGATTTATATCTTCTGTGCTGAATATGGAACAACAATATTGAATATTTTCATAACCATTTTAGGGTTCGGTACCTCAATAGGAAATGAACCCTTATAGGATAACTTTGTTGTCCTTCTGGAGGTTTGTCTTTTATAGATATTTTTCTACAGCTCATTAAAGCTACAAAAATTTAAGCTTCAGTCTAAAAAAACGAAATATTTGTGCCATACATTTTGACACCCACAGTTAAATCAAAACTTATAAGTTACTATCAAATTGATACTCATATTTATTCAAAACAAAAAGTAAGTCACGTGTCATATAATAAAAAAGTTCCCATTGATGTGAAATTATAAAATTTGTCAAGAAGCAATAAATACTTCACAGGAGAAGTAAAGAAAAATAAAACCGAGAATCATCTAAAAAATATTTTAGATGAATAAAATTACATTAAACATTTCATCAACTTTCTGTAGAATGATTTTAGCAAGTATCTATTTTAAACACTTACGTGACACGCTTGTCGCTTGAATCAATTTATATACGGCATTCTGCCAAAATAACGTTGAAGTGGCTTATTAAAATGAAAATATGGAATTATTTGACGAAGATTAGATCATAATTCAACAGAAATGGTCTGATACATAAAACTGCTATCGTATGGTATTTTAGGTAAGTATAGTTAAGATTAAAGAGCTTGCTTATTTTATTTTATATCAATATGCAAACTAGACTATGTAAACTAGATTATATATGATATGATATAAGTGCAATAAATAAATAAACTAGATACCTATCTACTTTCATCAACAAAACTTCATATTGCACACCCAGATTAACATTGCATTAAGTCAAAATAACAGTTATTTTTGAATAGCCGAAAAACCGGATTTTCGATTATTCTGATAGATATAATATATAATTACTCATCATCATCATCATCTCAGCCATAAGAAGTCCACTGTTTATTATTATTTTTGTGTGTATATTATTATTTTTATTTAAGTATTTAGTGTTTAATTTTATTAGATTGTTTGTTATGATTATATTATAGCTATATCCAGTGTCTGTGCTATTGCACACCCGCTTTACTTTTTCTATGAATTGATCTCCATACCACGGTTGCCTGGAAAAGATCGCTTTTAGCGATAAGGCCGCCGGTTGTCACACTAGTTTTGTAAGTTCCTCTGTTTTTTTTTTTTTTTTGTTTAATAGTGTACAATAAAGAGTTTATCTATCTATCTATCTATCTGCTGGACATAGGCCTCCTCCACGAACCTCCAAAAAGACGGATTGGAAGCGGCTTGCATCCAGCGTCTTCCCGCCACTTGTATGAGGTCATCTGCCCATCTCGTGGCTGGTCTTCCTACGCTGCGCTTGCCGGTGCGTGGAATATATAATTACTATTTTGACTTAATGCAGTGTCGATCTGAGATATTTTTAGTCAGTTAAGTGGTTCATTCGTGAAAAATAGAAAAGGTATAGCTAATTTCTGATTTTATAATATTTTAAAGTAATACGTAACGTATGACGGCTTTTTAGCAGTGTTTGGTAAGAATGAGTATATTGTAGAGAGTCTAAGCACCGACCGGCCTTCAGCCGTGTACAGTAAACATGACAGGTGACATGATCACTGTATGATAGCTTATCTCCAGAACCTGGAGGGTCATGTAAAGCACCTCTCTTTATCGAGCAAGACAAGGCGCACGGAAACATTCTCGCTGTCGCTCTCGCAAACCACCATGTTTTATATTCTTGCATTCAGCGCCGATACCTTAATAAAACCCAACAAGATTGAGCAATAAAATGTAATTTATTTGATTGTAATTTCAAAACACAAAGTGGGTCTCATTTTGTAATATATTTTTATCTCCGTGGTTTTGTGTTTCTTGCGGCACGTCCTGCGCTCGGCCGCGGATGATTCGTTGCGACCGTCCAATAAATTTCATGTGTATCTCGAATTCGATTCAATTTTGGTTTCGGTAACTGCCGAGGTGAATAAGACATTAAGTGTTTCCATCCACACCGCAATATAATTTCATATTTTTTCTTGCGTCACGTAATTGGATCATTGTTGTTTGTCGGAGCGGCGCTTGATAGATAAGAATTACTGACAACCGGTGAAATTAGACGCAAAGTTTCAGTGAGAATGTTTAAAGTCACATATATTATTTAAAGGTGCGAGATGTAGAGCTGAATATATAATCGGTAGCGGGCGACGGAAGCCGACAGCGGCGGGCCACCGACCGCACCGGTGCCGAGCACAATATGCGACTGTGATATTATCGAAAAACCAATCAATTTGATCCTCCATAAAAAGTTCTCGGCGGGCAGCTAGCGAGTATTATGCGGCAGTATCGCACACTCGATCCGTGGCTCGCTGGTAGCCGGACTTTTCATATATTTTATGTGAAAAGGATACGGGCATTGTTGTGGGACGCCCTGCTGCGCGAGCGCTGGGTAAACACTTGAAATTACAAGTCAGCCTGGACGGTCCTCTCGTCTCGCGACTCGTACCCGGAAAAATGCGCTTCCAATGTTACGCTCGATGAAAATAAAAATATTGTTCGACGGCACCCGACGTGTGGGGCGGCGAGAGAGGTTCACGCACTTCAAATAAAAGGGAACGAGAATGCCTATGGTTTGTTAAATTCATTTGTGCATCAATTTGTATTATTTTTGTTCAGACTTCTGCAACTTGTTAGATATGTAGGTGCCTTTTCTGTTGGTAATCATTTATCTTTTAGATATTACGATTTTTAAAATAAAAAAAAACCGGACAAGTGCTAGTCAGACTCGCCCACCGAGGGTTCCGTACAAACTAAATAGAAGGGGGAAATCTTATATTTTTTTATATTTTCCTTCACAAACCGAAAAATATACATCGTAAAAATATTTCGGATTTCGGATTTTTTCCTATATGTGTACTCTAACACAATGCTTCTTGCCAAATTTCAGAGTTCTAGGTCAACGGGAAGTACCCCATAGGTTTTGATTCCTCTGTGAGTGTCGAAATGTGCGTTTTTTAAGACATATTCGGCTGTAACTTTTTTTACGAAAACTGAGAAATTTTATTTTTCTCTCTGCAGCAAGATACTATGGATCTGCGTATATGGGTTTAATTTCAACTCGATATCTTTACGCGTTACCGAGATAAAGGTCTTGACACCCGGACGGACGGTCAGACGGACAGACGGACAGACAGACGGACAACAAAGTTATCCTATAAGGGTTCCGATTTTTCCTATTGAGGTACGGAACCCTAAAAATAAGCACTAAGTACAATAAAAAAAATGAAATTATTCTTCTCAATCTTACGAGATTTTTTACATGTGGGATGATGGTGACGTTGACGAGTACTACTTGGAGCTGGAAGCAATTCTCATAATATATTTCCACATAATTAATTATAATATTGTTATGATAAAATAATGAGATAAGAAAATAGCACAATAATCCTTTCCAAATATAGATTAATCTTATCTAATTAAAACGATTTTAAGCATGTTCAGTATTAACTGATGCGTAGGCCGTCATTAATAGGTACATCTATTTCTGTTTACTTTTTAACGTTTTTTTTAAATTGTTATTATTAGCTTTTTCTGATCGTCGAGAAAAGATTACAGGAAATATCAAAAAAGTATTATAATACAATATTTGCGATGTGGCTTAGTTATAACTTAAGTGAATGTTTGGATGCAGCAATAAAATGAAATGCAAAGGTAAATATTTCGACTTTTTGTTAGCTTGTGGATATAAAAAATCAATTTATACGGCACCATAAAAAATCATGTTTTTAAATGGACAGAGAACATGACAACATTTTCAATTAAAAATAAAAATTGTTTATACATTTTTGTCTATGATTGAGTTTTATAACTGCGGGTACATTTGGAAACATGATACTTATTCAAATCGATGGCTTTATTTAAATGTTTGATTCAAAAATCTCAATGGGAAGTGTTTCATATGTTGCATGAATGGAGATTAAAATTAATATATATGATGTTGTTTACCTTGTTACATTACCTATTAGTTTTAACGTTTATGGATTTTGATATCGAATTTCACCTTAGTTTCACTATTGATGCCTAAAACATTAAAGTGGTACGCGCACCATGGGATTTCCTGATTGTATCAATTTGAATAATCCTAAGCAGATACGCACTCATTATTAATAATGAATATACATTTTAGTAATAAAATGTACAAATAATAATTATATTAGGATATATATGCGATAAAAAAGCAATAATACGTGTTGTAAAAATAAAATAAGAGTTGTATTATAAGATCTCTATTTCTTGTATGTATAGATAATCCACGTTTCTCAAGCAGACAGATTATTTTATTTTTTGAGATGATTGATGCATCTCACCTGAAACATCGAACTAATCTAATCTGTCTATGTTCTGAAATACAGTTATTTGAATCTTGGCTGAAACCGTTTCATAGAAATGTATAATTTTAGGTGTTTTACTGGATACGAATTTCTAATTCCACATTTGCTCGAACAATTAATAGGTTAGATTTCTTGGGCCTTACCGAAAAACGTTACTTAACTTTAACCAACGTTTTAAGTTCTGTCTTTTTTCCGCAAGTGTCATTACTTGTCAGCCAAAAGTTGAAAAAATATGTTAAGCATTGCTTAAAGTTAAGTAACGTTTTTCGGTAAGGTAGTGAATATTTCTGTAATATTATATCTAGAAACTTTATTATTCATATAGACTTTATTTCATCAGACGCGTTGTCAAATGAGTTTTCGTGATTTTGATAAAGAATCTTTTGAAAATCGTTTTCGGTGAAATTACATTCGATATTTCATGTTCTGTCCAGTTTGTGGCTGGTCTTCTTACGCTGCGCTTGCCGGTTCGTGGTCTCCACTTGAGAACTCACACAAAACACAATACAAAATACCTCATACAAGTTGCAGGAAGACGCTGGATGCAGGCCGCTTCCAACCAGACTTTTTGGAAATCCATGGAGGCCTATAGGCCTCCCCCATGGATTTCCAAATATAATTTATACATCCAGCAGTAGACTTCTTGTGATTGAGATGATGATGATGATTTCATTTTTAGGATCATAATAAAATCGTGAAAACCTTGTATGAAAATCGTGAAAATATAAAAGTCACAAAATATAAGGACTTAGAAAAATTTATACGGGGAATTTATTTGGATTCTTGTGCTATTTTTAAACATAATACTAAACAGTACACTACGTACTGTTACGAATGTACTCTTTTACGAATTTTAAACACTCTTTGAATTGCCTATATTTTGTAAGATTAGCTTATTAAGAATTTTAAGAGTACAAAATACTTGATACACTTAATAATTATGTATAAATTAAGTGCATCCAGTAGAGACGAAGCTCGGGAGAAGTGCTAGGTTGTTCCACAACGGATAGAAATAAAAGATCGTCCAGAGTCCCTGGTATTTCGTTAAAGACTCCACTTGGCTCTAATTGCTTCAAAAATAACTTTAAATATATTTACTCTATCAGCTATCCATAGTACAAATAGTGTGAAATCTCTACTAATACTAATTTAAGTATTTATTTAACTTTTATTGGCTTAACTTTAGCTAGCCGAGATGAGTTAGTAAATAAATTGTATTCAAAACGATAAAGATAATCAAAGTATCTATAGCCCGGCAATCTCGTGCGCGACCCTCCTGCGGGGTGACAGACGGTGGCGGGGACGAGATACCCAAGATGTCAGCGGGTAGCGGGTGGTGTAGCGGGGAAGGGAAACGCGTGCATCTGCGCGTCAAATACGGCAGTCTCGGCCGCGTAGTCGAAGCGGCAACACGTGCTTGATATTCCGTACTACTTAGAGCTCGACGCACACGAGATTAAGATCTCAGGATGAGTAAGGCTATCTCAAGACAACTTAAGGAAGTTGTACATAAAGTGTACCAAGTTTTTGAAAGGCGAAAAAATTACCGAACATCGGCCGAATACGCAAACGACATTAATTTAGCAAAAACTGTTGCTGAAGCCACAGGTTTGTCTGAAACCAGCGTATTTTTTTTTATAAAAGAAGCTAGAATCATGGAACCACATGGCAGCACAGCGACTTTAAAATCACCACGGAAAAACCGTTTTCCTAAAAAAAGGATTGAAATCGACAATTTTTCGGAAGGTGTCATACGAAGAAAAATTACACAATGGTATACTGTCAAAAAATGTATCCCGTCATTGAAAAAGTTGAATGCGGAATTGAAACAAGACAATATACTTCATTGCTCACGTGAATACTTGCGACGGACAATACATAGGCTTGGTTTCAAATATTTAACATGCCAGTCAAAGAGGAAACTATTAATTGAACGTCACGACATAATGCGCCTGCGGTGGCATTACATCAGAGACATAAAAAAATACCGCCGAGAGGGTAAGTCAATAATTTTCCTAGATGAAACCTACGTGAATAAAAATCACGTGACACATAAATGCTGGCAGTCTGATAGAGAACGCGGGGCTATGCAAAACATCGGTAAAGGACCTCGTATTGTAATTGTACACGCTGGCAGTCGCAATGGCTTTGTACCTAATGCTTTATTGATGTTCAAATCGCATTTCAAGACCAAATTTTCGAAAATGGATCGATGAAAAACTGTTACCAAACATTCCTCCGAATTCTGTTATTGTAATGGACAACGCCGCTTACCATAGCACTCAGATCGATAAAAAAACCTACAATGTGTACCCTGAAAAGCGAAATGCAGCAGTGGTTAGAACGGCGAGGTGTTCAGTATGATAGCGCTATGCGTAAATGTGATCTAATGAAAATAATTAATGCGCAAAACACGGACAAACAGTACAAAATTTATGAAATATTAAAGGAACATGGACAAATCGTGCTTCGCTTACCCCCATACCATCCGGATTTAAATCCAATTGAACTCGTGTGGGGGTACGTAAAAGGCGAGCTTGCAAGGACTTCCATTGATTCGAACTTAGATAAAAAGTTAAAAGCTTTAGAATTGATTTTTTCTAATTATTCGGTTGAACAGTGGCGCGATTGTGATAATCACGTCATAAAAAACGAGGACGAATATTATAATTCAGATAGAGTATGTGACGATGAAATGGACAGGTACGTTATTGTTTATTAACATAATCGATTAAAATTGCTTTAACTGGGCAGAGTGCTCAAGCTATAATTCTCGGAATCAGGTCATTGTATGTGAAGTTGTTTGTTATTTCTATAGTACATATTTATCTTTTTAGATTCATAATTCAACTGAATGAAAACGACGATGATGATGACGACGAAAGTGATGAAGTAGATCAAACAGAGAGTGAACATGAAAGTGATATGGAAATTGATTTATAATAAAACAATCTCTCATAATTTTAGTTTTCCTAATAATTTGTCCTCAAGCATAATAAAAAATTATAAACAATAAAAGTAGTTCTATCTTTTTATTAATTCCTAAATTACGTCACAAGTAAGTACAACTTATCGCAAGCTTTATCCTGGCACACTCCTCTTCGTGTGTGGCCGTGTGCTAGAATGATGCGCTACCTCGTCCCCGCCACCGTCTGTCACCCCGCAGGAGGGTCGCGCACGAGATTGCCGGGCTATAAGACCCGTGACCGCTTTCTTATTTTCTTTTTAAACTTTATTAAGTTCGAAACCTGAAATAAAATACTTCAGAAAATATAAACCCCCAAACAATATAAACCTATATTTGAATTTGGTATAAAAACGAATATAATAAATAAATAAGTATGCAGAAATTTAAAAATAAAAGATGATTTTATAGATAATAATGATAATGATCATTTCTTATTTTTAACCCCCGACCCAAATTGGTGGTAGGTGTTATAAGTTTAACGTGTTTATCTGTTTATGTTTGTGGCATCGTAGCTTTCAAATAGATGTACCGAAATGGCATACTTTTTTTTAGCTATATAAAATATGTAAAAAAAAAAACTCGTTCAGAATGTTAGATCCAAGTGGAATCCACCGCGGGCCGCGATTAGGCCCCGGCCCGCGCCACACGTGCGCCTCCAAATAAAAGTGCTGCGTTGTCGCGCGCGCCAGAGTTACGACCTACGATACCTTTTATTTTCTTTCTTTTTTAATTCAATGCGACGATAAAGGGTGCGACTGCACTAGGCCGCTTCGTGAAGCATCTTAAGTGCGACGCTCACACTAGCGTAGAATTAAATTAGGACTGATTTCGTTGCTACGAAAGATAGTGCTTTGCTTATATCTAAAATAAGTGAATAGGCTTCAGCTAAGACTGCTATGCCCTAAATCCTATACTTGTAAATATAAATAATGGTAGACATTTCACACAACACCATACAGCCCAAACTTGTACTACTATAGGAGCTACACATATGGCTGAACATACATAAACTATAGGAGTTATATTTCGTCGTAAAGAAACTTGCTCGCTTCGCTCACTCATTCAGAACCAATATAAAATTTCCTATTTCGATCCTGTTACCGACGGATGTTAGCGAATAATTTAGTTATATTTTATAAAATTGCCTTTGATTTGTTTGCAATAATAATTTGTGCATGATAATTAAAATGTCGACAATTTTCTTAGCTTGATTAATTGATTGATTGTAACCTCAATCCAGGAATAGATTCAAGATAATAACTCTATTAATGTCGGCAGTTAAGTAAATTAAGTCGATATGAATATTCCATTTATTTGTTTAAGAAATAAATGTTGAATAGCTTTAGTAGGTACATATAAATTGTTGGTTGAATATTTTTAAATTGTGATAGTTGAGAGGTTATATTTTTGAACAAATGTGAAATAGGTATTACTCTTATTTCAGTCCAAACACTATCATACTCGCGTCTTATTTTTATTTTGCATAAATAATAAATTAACAAGAGTTCTTTATTTGGTAATTAAATTTGTGTTGCCTTGAAATAATTAACCCGGTTCTTACCTTTATGATGATTGAGTCCAAAAAAAGGCCCTAACATGCAAAACAAAAAGTAATTGCACAACTATAGGCCAAGGTTAACTCGTTTATTAATTTGACAATTTGTGTCAAAATCGCAACTAATTATACTTTTGGTCGTCTGAATTGACCAAATGATCGAAGCGAATGTGTATAAAATGACGTAAAAACGAAAAAGTAGAAAAATTGCTATTCGTATATCTAAATGGTGGTCTATCTGCCATCATCCATTTGTCCCAGATATGTCTAGAGATTGTATGTTGAAGTTAACACACAATCTCTAGACATAACAATTATTAGTGGGATTCAATTTGCTACATTTGCAAATTTTTTAAATTTGCTACAATTTTATACAAAGTATGTATAATTATTTGATAGAGCAAGTGAGGCCTACTGAATCCTAATAATAGTTGAGTTGGTTCCAACTTTATTGTTATAAATGGATACACTATACACGTGTAATTACTTATACTTTGTATAAAACTGTAGCAAATTCAATTCTGTATTTCACTCGCACATGTGCCACGTATTTTTTTTATAAATAAATAAATATTGATGAAATTTTTTAACCGACTTCCAAAAAGAAGGAGGCTCTCAATTCGACATAGCATCGTATGTATGAGTCCTAAAATCTACAATAAGATTCCTAAGTCAATAAGAGACCAGAATAGTAATTTATTTAGAAAAAAGTTGAAGGCATTGTTATTGCAGAAGTGTTATTATTCTATCAATGATTTTTTAAATGACAAATTTTAATTTTATTGACATTATGTGTATCTTTTATTGCTTCTGCTTTGTCATATTTTATATATTTTTGGTTTGTGTTTTAATATAATAACAAATAATAATAATAATTATTTTTTTAATTTATCGCATGTGCATGATGCTGTCTACCTGACATTTGTACGCCTAATCGGCACAACATGATTTTAAGCGACTAAATTTAGTGTAACATCTTTTATGCACTTGTTGTATAAAATTCTCGTGTTGTATGCAAATAAATTATCTTTATCTTTATCTTTATCGACTGTATGGTTATTTTGTATGTTTGTTCAGCTATTGCTCCACCAATTATGAATTGTTTTTGATAATTATTCTTTTGTTTGGTAAATAATACCTCAAAAGTGGTACCATATAAATTTCATAATAATCGGTTCATTCCTTTGTTTTTATAACAAAATATCTGAAAAACTATAATCCAAGTAAACGAATTGCGTTTTCTGAATTCGTTTTTTTCAGTTTTTTTTAAGCATAATTATTACACAAAGACACAAGCCCCAAACAAATCAAAGCTTGCACTATGGAATTAGATAGCAGATAGAATACTTATAAACTTACTTTTTTTTATTGACCGACTTCAAAAAAAGAGGAAGTTCTCAATTAGTCGGAATCTTTTTTTTATGTACCTATGTTCTCTGATTACTCGAAGACGGTAAGATCGATTCGAGAAATTATTTTTGTTAGAAAGTGTATTATAAAGGTATCTGATTTCGGAATCGGTTCAGTAGCTTGATTTTTAAAACAAAATTGCGCGTTTTGAAGTCGGTATTTCAGTTTTTTAACTACAATTATGCAAATACATAATACATAGAAACAACAGACATAGAGAGAAACAAATCACAGAAATGTTTGTCCTAGATACCTATGATCTACAGCTTAAAAGGCAGACATACTAACGACTGGACTGCAAGGCTAGTCATCATCGGTCTTACCGAATCACGTTACTTAACTTTAATCATCGTCTTAAATTCTGTCTTCTTTCCTCAAGTGACATTACGTGTCAGCGACAAGTTGACAAAATACATTAAGCAATGCTTAAAGTTTAGCAACGTTTTTCGGTAAGGCCGCAATTGTGTAGCCTCTGCGTGTACTTCAGATACAGTGGAATCGTTACTTAAATCGTAACTTTTCAAATAAGATTTTTTTTAAGATTTCGTGTGTTCTAAGAATCGTCCGTGTTTCAAGTGCAGCTTTGCCCGCATCTCCCTCATTTGCATACAAGCTACGATTTGTGTGTTGTTAATTAGAGCAACTGAAACAGGTTTACTGTAAGACTGGCTTCATACTGGAGAAATGTGTATTGTTTTCATTTACAACTGATGGATTGCAAATAATTACTATTCCATGCTGTACCAGAAGAAAAAGAAATATATAGAATGTGCTAAGTGATTCTCTTCCCGGACATAATGTAAAATTTAGTTAAGAGGTTTGAGGGAAATTGGCGTTTATGTAGTCGATAGGCCGACCACCTGTCACTGCAAGCCAATATTACATCTTGCTCTCTAATTACATCTAGCCCTCTAATAACCTCTCCTTTCCATTTAACCCTCTAACCACGGTCAAATGTGGCGTCAAACGGCTTCATGGACTTTGACGCTCTGCCTACCCCGTAAGGGAAA
This sequence comes from Lycia hirtaria, assembly GCA_947563715.1. Lineage (NCBI taxonomy): Eukaryota > Metazoa > Arthropoda > Insecta > Lepidoptera > Geometridae > Lycia > Lycia hirtaria. The sequence goes on from OX387380.1 coordinate 3,743,206, forward strand.
ATAAGTGTGATTTTTGTATTACTTTTTTTAAAAGTATCTTAAATGCAATTTTGACCACACTAAAATCGGCCAAGCAGTTTAGGCTACAAGAGGTAATATAGAAATACACATAGATACATGAAAATATTACGCTTTGCTACCTTCTCTTCCTGAGAGTAATTATCTTGGAATTTTCAATTGAGTGAATAGGTATTTTCTAGATCATTACATATTCTGAAGAAACATTACCCTCCTTCTTGGGCAGTTGAGTAACTATAACTTCATTACTCTAGCGTGCCCAATGTAATCCTATCTTTACAGCCTCGTACTTGATAAAACCGGTCCGAGGCTTTCTTGTTGCCATTATTGTTTCATCTGTTATTTAAATGGCGATAGATTAAAGCGGTCCAAACTAATAAACAATCGCGTATAATTAACGCCAAATGATAATAACGTCACAATTGATTTATTCGCGTCAATTGTGTTCAGATAAAACAGTGATTCTTAAACAGTTGTCCCATGGTCCAAAATTCTCCGCGAAAACATTAATAAATTGTTACATAAAATATACTAAGCATAGCAATTAATAATGATACATCGGTGTACCACAAAAACAAAAAATAAAAGTTAAACAACATGTCATTCGCGTTCGATCGCCATAAACAAGAATTGATTTACATAAAATGGCATTTTTAATTAGATGAACTGAAAAAAATATCACGCAAGCTACTTTTGAGCATTAGAGAAAAAGCTTTTTTATGAAATGAAAAATACTAAATCTTAATTGCTATAATGATTAAAATAAAACTGGCACAGAAACTAGACTACTGTTATAGTTGTTTTTTTATACACTCAACGTTTGGTAATTACATTTTGTGATCAGTAAAAATACTGTTGCCAAATGTTTCAAATCACAAAAAGGTTGAGAGCCAATAGTTAATGTAACAATGTACCTTGCTATCAGGAGAGATAGTGGTAATTGTACCTGTCTGGGTTTTAGTCAGGGTTTTGTCAGTTGCTAATATAAATGCTTTAAGTCCTTTATTATGACGCCGACGGTTTTGACAACCACAACTCAGAACTTTAAAAGGGGTAAACTTGTAAAGTTTTGCGTGGTAACTAGCGTCAGGTAACTTGTCTAATCAACAATCAGCTTACTTCAAAATATTAATTCGGCTGCTTTTTTCCTAAATCTTCGCTAATGATATCCTACATGAAATCTCATAAAAATCATCAATTACGGTTCAACAGCAAAATAATAGGAAGCGTAGGTAGACCAGCCACAAGGTGGACAGAATATATCATATAAGTGGCAGGAAGACGCTGAATGCAAGCCACTTCCAACCGGTCTTTCTGGAAATTCATGGGGGAAGCCTATGTCCAGCAGTGGATTTTCTATGGCTGAGATGAAGTAAAATAAATTGTAAATTTCGTTCAACCGTCTGCATCTCAAAGTCTTCTTGCAGTTTTATAGAATATCCTATAACACCAACGTATTTTATCAGTAAAACTGTAATATCTACGATAATAAAGAATTCATTATCTTCACTCATATTTTAATTGCTATATACTTTTTTTATGACTTAGAACTTAGACTTGAACTTAGAGTACAATAAATATTCGTAGAAACCTATTCTACGCGGTTAGTACGCGAACGTGTATAATGCAGCGAACAAAAGACTTCAACGCGCGCTAGTTTTCATTCCATTGCGATTGTGTTTGTTGTTAATAAATACTATTATTTGTGCTATTTTTTTTTTTTTTTTTATAAGCTTTAAAAAATATATATATAAAAATACATAAAAATTTACATAAGAAGTTGCTAATGATATATGTTGGAATCTATGAAGTGTAGGCTTATTTAAATTTCAGCCAATTTCTGATATAATAATAATAATAATAAAAAAAAAAAAAAAAAAAAAAAAAAAAAAAAAAGTCACCGCTGACGCAAGACGTCTCATTTTTAGCCCGTGTATATTTTATTTAATTTTATTGGTTTATTTTACTTTTTTCTAAATTACAATACCACAATAATAGAAGAAAAATACAGGAAAATGGATTATAAACGAAATTTACGAAAATCAGTACGAAATTGGACCAAAATGTACGTATTTGGCTTGTGACAACTACTGTCAAATATTTCCTACAACAAATACATTACTATGAAACATGATTACACGGGCACAATCACGAAAAAAGACAGCGGATTCAGATAACGCACGTTCTCCACCACTACCCGTTCCCGCCTCGTCATCCAGCACATCATCCAGTGGTGAGGAGTACCACACCCCACGTGATAGGAGCAACACGAGCGATGGAAGCGGGCCAACGACGCCGCCGCCGCCAAGAAGACCAGCGCGGCGTGGGCGTCCACCGCCGCCGGTACGCCTGGGACCTTCAACGGGGCCAACCCCGTTATCTACGGTTCCTGCTGCCGGTGGAGTGCGACGTATGCGATGGAACACACAATTGAATGAAAATTGCATACGTGCGTATTATGGGGCCACAGAGGGGGGAACTAACCTGTCTGCGTATCGTTTCAGAATGCTGCCTTTGTTCCAGGCCCTTGAACCTACCGTCACCGTTTCAGCCCAACGATTATCGGATCAAGTGCGGGCTATCCACCGGTGTAAGCTGCTGGATCAGACCGTGCTTGATCGGCTTCGCCTGGAGGTGCTCTCTGCTCGTCTGACTTCTTCGTCGGCGCGTGACGCGTCGCCTCTCGCGTCGTCGCCTCGGATACTGGCCACAGAGCCGCCATCGGAGGTGACACTTGCGACATCGACGCACCCCGTTGTTGACGAGGGAGATAGTGCGGGTATGACTGTTTCCATTCATGTGAGTGAGCAATTGAGGAGCACTTTGGAAGACACGATTTTACAATATAGATTCGAACTCGACTCTAGGCCACGTCTACCACGTTTGCCTACTCATAGACGTAATTTAGCGTTAATGGGAGCCCTGAATGCTCTGTTAGCTCCGTATCTGCGGACTAGCAGAGATTTGGTTGATACCCACTCGATTCTATACTGCGGTGCCATCGCGGTGTGCCGTGTTGCACGCGTTAAATTCCCGGACATTAACCGTGCACCACGGCGCGCCGGAGATGTACCTGCATGGCAAGTGAGAATCGAACGGCGTATTACTACGTTCAGGACTCTCATTGCAAAGCTGATCTGTTTCAGCCGGGGGAATACTCGCCCCCGAGTAATGCGTTTCGTGGCGCAGGCATTTGCGGGGACCGGTATTAGGTCTCAGCACTACTTAGCCAATGTCACGGAACGTATCGACTACCTGAAACAGAAAGTCTATGCATGGGCAAACCGTATTCGTCGTTACAGAGAGCGTTTGAATAGATACTGGCAGAATCGCCTTTTCCAAAGTGACCAAAGGAAGGTGTACCGAGGTTGGGAAGGAACCGAACAACGTATGAGCGACGGACAGCTACCGGACGCAAGCGCCATGACTGATTTTTGGCGTGGTATCTGGTCGGTGCCCGTCGAACATACGGAGGGTGATTGGATGCGGGTTGTCGAGCGCGAGTGCGATATCATCGAACCCATGGGGTCTATTGTAATAGACCCCGTAGACGTTAGTTGTGCGATCCGTACGACACAGAACTGGAAAAGTCCTGGGCCGGATGGATTGCACAACTTCTGGATAAAATGGATTCGATGCTCGCACGATCGCTTGGCAACACAATTTCAAGAAGCCCTCGAGCTTGGTTCTCTACCAACCTTCATGACCACCGGGGTCACCTTCCTGCTCCATAAGTCCGGTAGTACCACGGAAGCTAAAAACTATAGACCCATCACATGCTTACCCACCATCTATAAGCTCCTTACATCTATTCTGAAAAACAAAATTAATGCGCATTTAGTCGCTAACAACGTTTTGGCCTCTTCTCAGAATGGATGTAAGGTTGGGTCCCGTGGTACTAAAGAGCTTCTCCTCATCGATACGGCTATTAGCCGGCAAGTCAAGCGGAGTAAGGGAGCACTCTCTGCTGCTTGGATTGATTACAAGAAGGCCTATGATTCGGTGCCTCACTCATGGCTTGAAAGGATCTTAGAGTTGTGTAAAATTGATACAACTCTGAGATCCTTCTTAGTTGCATGTATGAGGCAGTGGACCACAGTACTTCGGCAACCGGGCAGTAGGGATGGGTCTTTTACACCGCAGGACTTGATAAGGATTGAACGTGGCATTTTCCAGGGTGACAGTTTGAGCTCATTGTGGTTTTGCCTAGCACTGAACCCTCTCAGCATTTTACTGAAGGATTCAGGGCTAGGCTATCGGCTTCGTAGAGGGGGTGAGATCATTTCTCACCTGCTTTACATGGACGACCTCAAACTTTTTGCACCGAAACGACAAGATTTAGTGACGTTGTTAAAAACTACAGAGGTTTTTAGCAACGCCATTGAAATGGAGTTCGGTGTTGATAAGTGTGCGGTCGTGCAAGTACAGCGGGGGAAAGTTGTAAATTCTCCGAACTTACAACTTTCTGAGACAATGACCCTCAGGTCTCTTTCCGAGACCGAGACCTACAAATACCTTGGTATGTCAGAGTCGTTGGGTATGGCGGTAGAGGACATTAAAAAATCGATGAAGGAGCGTTTCTTTTGTCGTCTGTCAAAAGTACTTAACAGTCTTTTGTCAGGTGGCAATAAGGCACGCGCCTTCAACGGTTGGGTGATGCCTCTACTGACATACTCCTTTGGCATATTAAAGTGGACTCAAACTGAGCTGGACGCCCTGGATAGGAAGGTCCGACATCAACTAACACTACATCGCATGCTACACCCACGCTCGTCTGTTATGAGACTGTACATCCCGCGGAAGTGGGGGGGTCGTGGCTTTTTAAACGCCAAGAACCTCCACAACCGTGAGGTGTGCAATCTCAGAGACTATTTCCGAAACAACGAGTGTGGTATGCATTGTGATGTAGTGGCAGTTGATAAGGGCCTGACGCCTCTCTCCTTGGCAAAAGAAAACTGGCGCAAACCAACGGTGCTCAGCATCGAAGACCGCAAAGACGTATGGAAGAGCAAGGAGTTGCACGGGCGGTTCTACAGGGTGTTATCAGGACCCGATGTAGACCTGCCTGCATCGGTGAACTGGCTGCGCTTCGGTGACCTCTTTGGGGAAACTGAAGGGTTTTCCTGTGCAATTGCAGATGAAGTTATCAAGACGAACAACTATCGGAAATATATCATGAAGGACGGTACGGTCGACATTTGTCGGGCATGCCACCGTCCCGGAGAGTCTCTCCGACATATTGTTTCCGGTTGTTCGCATCTTGCTAACGGCGAGTATTTGCACAGGCATAACCAAGTAGCCAGGATCATCCACCAGCAACTTGCTCTTCAATACGGCCTTGCCGAGTCAGAGGTGCCGTACTATCAGTACGCACCAGCGCCAGTTCTCGAAAATAGCCGTGCTTTGCTCTACTGGGACCGTTCTATCATCACGGACAGGACTATTGTTGCCAATAAGCCTGATATCGTGATCGTAGATCGGTCTCAACGCCGCGCAGTGCTCGTCGACATCACCATCCCACATGATGAGAATCTCGTGAAGGCTGAGAAGGACAAGCTCAGCAAGTACCTTGACTTGGCTCACGAGATAACCGCCATGTGGGATGTTGACTCGACGATCATTGTCCCGATAGTCGTTTCGGTGAACGGTGTCATAGCGAAGAGCCTCGACCAACATCTCAAGAGGCTCTCGCTCGATGGTTGGGTCAAGGGTCAGATACAGAAGGCAGTCATCCTGGACACGGCACGTATAGTCAGGAGGTTCCTCTCTCTGTAGCCCCTACCACCGGCAGCTTGAGCCCCGCCCCGCTGCCGGCGGCACCCTAGTTTTAAGTTTTTTACAATATTTATGTTCATTTTTTATAAGTTTATATTTATGTTGTAAAAAATTTAGAATTAAGATTGTAAATAAATAAATGAGATAATAATAATAATATATTTATATTTTTGTATTTCTATTGTAAAAAACTTAGATTTAAGATGTAAATTGAATAAAGAGAATAATAATAATATAATAATAATAGTGTATATCACATAAATTTATTGTTATTAGCAAACACATCGATAATTCGCTTTAAAAACTAAGGAGTGAAATATAAATTATAAATATGACCGACATTGGAGTCAAACAATGAAATGACATGAACAATGTATTTCTATAAAAAAACAAAGGTCTCTATTGAATCACAATGTAATGTCGGACAGAAAGGCATTATTTCACGATTTAATAACCATAGAGTAACCGACAATCTTCGACAAGATAGGTGCAGAGCGAACAACACGAGGTCGACGCAGATAGAACCGGAATGATGCAACCTTTTGACAAAGACTACCTACAGATACAGATGTCACAGTACTTTGATTTATAATAATTTCAAGAATATCACGTTATTGTCACATGTAAATAAAGTCTAAAACTAAATTCACGAACAAACTGTACCTATATTTTTGAGTGTTTTACACCCTGAAGTATCTACAAATTTATAGACAGTTTAAAAATTAGACACATCCGACGGGACTCGAACCCGCATTATCCCGATCTGTACCTGGGCCTATTTTTGCCAAAATGGTAAAAGCTCCCAGGTACAGATCGGGATAATGCGGGTTTAAGTCCCGTTGGATGTGTGTAATTTTTGAACTGTCTATAAATTTGTAAAATGTCCCGAGTTGAGTGATACTCATGATATATTATTTATATATACCAATAAAGAGTTTGATTTAAACTCTATGTCGTCACGCTAAAGCCTAATTCAGATTGAAAAAATTAGAGACATCTATTTAGATCTCAGTGAGTTCGGACGTTTTTAAGAGCTGACGCGAAATCTTTGTTGATATAATTTCGTTGATATGAATTCATAGTATTACAAAAAAACATAGGAATTTATCTGTAATGGTTTAGACGTTTTTCCAATTACCCGCCTTCTTCAGTTTGATCGTGTGCATATAATAAAATATGGTAAATATCCTGTAAATATTAAATAAAGATTATGTTAGCAACGAGACGTATTATTGATAGTTAAATTGACGCAATAAAATGAATAATAATTATAGATTGTCCCAAACATTGTTATCAAATACAATAATTAGCTAGCTTTAATAAAAATCCAGTAAAGTAAGTGTTTCACTCACATACCGAGCCTTCCATACTCCTATGCATGCCACAATACAGGAACATGAACACTGACACCAAGGATAATTACTCAAAAATGTGCTTAATGTGTAAGAATATTTGTATTTTCACTTATTTTCTAAAACAAAAATAGCCTGAAATGCTAGGCGTTCACAATGTCAAACAAAAACCCTACAACCTTGCCAAATTTTGAGACATATATTTTACCGGTAAAAGATATAGCCGTTTAAGTGTAGGACAGACAAACAGACAGATAGACAGACACTGTAGCCTCACGAATACGCTCCCGCACCCTTAGTATGGTGGTCTGAAAACTATTTGAAATTTGAATTTCCCACCGCACATCATGTGAAGAGTAAATGGATAGTTATACTTTTTTATCTAATTGCCATATTCAAATGATTATATTATCTATTAATTTAAAAAATAAATTGGTTGTTTGTAAAGTCGGTTTACGGACGATAGCTTAACGTGACAACGTCATAACAAAACATTGATGAAATGCAAACGTTACAATCAGCATAACGGGACAATGAGGCATCCTTTTTCGTGCGTGCATCCGGCGTTCATCGATTTATTAGACGTTGTCACGTCAAAACAATTTACCTATATAAACTTAGTATTTTAATCAAAATTGAAAATGTAGGCAAAACTGTTTATGCTCTACAACAGTACTACTCTTAGTTGATGTAAAGTCCGGAGCGACCGTAAATTCGTCCTAATACTGACGCGCGGCGCGGCGGGTCGCACACTCCACGAGATTTTTATTGTCAAAAGCCATACTGATACCGCACTCCCTGATACCTTTATTGTTATTTACATCACTGAATTATCGACCGATAGCGCTTGTTTTACATTCGTGTAAGTTCGTGTCACAACCCAATGTTGTATCTAAATTGCTTAATTGGAAAGCTGGAGAGAGCATGCCCCGATCACAGATATGAATATGTGTATTAGACTCTACTTTAACTATTTGACTCGCCCTGACCGCGCTCATACAGGTCTGCTACATGATTTTTTCGAAAAAAAATGTCTTATAAGAACTTTATTCTACTGTAAAGGATTAGATGAAACCAATATTTGTTAGTTGAATCAAAAAATAAGATTCACAATTTTTACTCTTTTCAAGGTATGTATTCGTATTTGGAGCAAAGTACTTAGGTAGCCAAAGGCACAAATTTTGCTAAAAAATCTCATAAAAAAACAACTTTCACTATACCATTAATAAAATAAAATAGTTTTCAATATAGAAATGCGTATGCTTTTTGATACTTTACTTGATATTGAACCTTAAATGATTAAAAGACGTTCATTGTTTTCAAACACAATTGTAGCGACGTTCATTGTTTTCAAACACAATTGTAGTGACATTCGAAACTGACTAGCTCAAAGGAACTCAGAAACTAAAATCACAGCGACAGGACACGAGAGGAGCGGCCGGATGCACACCGAGGACTCCGAATATATGGCAGCTATCAAACGGCCATAAAAGATGAATCGATTACGGAGTGAGGCACACCGGGGCAAAAGGCACGCCGGTGGGTGCTCTCTCCTTGTAGGGTATGCACCCCTTAATCCCGCACTTTATGCAACAATGATCGGACTCTGTCGCGACTCGTTCCCTTTCTCGCAAACATTCCCATTTACGTCTCATTTCTGTTTTGCACTCGACAGTAATTTTGTCATTTTAAAACATCGGAACTCGATCGTGTGGGCTCAACTCCGCTGAATAAGATCTTACGAATTTTTAAAACGCGAATAAAGTCTTAATAAACACTTTTTATGGTAGCCTTATAATTTTATTTGCATTCGAAATAGGGCTCGTGGCGCGTGTTAGGCTAATAAGGAACGGATGGTCGATCTTAACGATCTTTTACGTCGATAATATTCGCGGTCGTGGCAAATGAAATCACGTTTTATAACGTCGAGCGTCATAAGTTCTTACCAAAAACGTCGCTGAACGAGTGTGGTCACCGGTCCCTTACCAACCTCGTACGGAATAAGACATTAAATGGTAGATAAATGCGTGATATCTGTAAAATATGAGACAATAATCCTTGTGTCGACTTTCAAAATGATCCTATGAATGACGAGAATCAGTTTTAATCTAAATAAAACGAGAACAAGCTGATAAACCTTCGGTTACAGATGGCACATAAAAATAATATCTATTGGCGACATCCGCTGCGACAATAAAATTCCAGTGAACATGCGGCTTTGCAAATGCGATCTATTTAGACTTGGATATCGTCGCCCGAGAATAATGTTATCCTGGCACACCTCAGGCCGTGTCACTAGCAAGGGCGTGTCGGAGATAAGTTTACATATTCCGTATGCATTATGCAAATTGAAGTTTTATGTTAAGTTGAAGGGGTAGAAGAGAGAGGGGGAAGGGGGAAACACGCGCTCGCGACATTTCACTCTTATCTGCCACTGATGCGTGTCAGTTTGACATTGACACTTGGATGCGTGCGCAAGCGCACTCAGATACTTTATAATTAACGATTTTTAGAAATGACACCACTTTTGTAGGGCTGAGTGATTGTAATTTGTTTTTGATGAGAATAAAAATTGATTTGAAAGGAACTCTTTGGGAATAACGTTTTAAGTTAGTCTTACAAATATATTTCGGAATTTAACTTTTGAAGTACTCACGAGGACTAAAAATTAGCTTAAGCTGGACCTATATAAGGTCCAACACCTGCCATTTACCAGACAACTTGCCATTTGTTCGATTATTCATTTTTTAACCAACTACTAAAAAGGAAGTGGTTCTCAATTCGATTGTATGTTTGTTTGTAACTACTCCGCCAAATAAGAATTGATTTGATTATTCTTATTTTATTTGATAGATCATACTTCAGGTGGTTTTATATAATCATATCAAAATCGGCTCAGTACTTTGGTTTGTAAGACAAAATAACTGTCATACAAGTAAACGAATTTGCGGTTTTGATGTTGGTTGTTTTAGTTTTTTAAACTATAATTATTGATTTCTCATCGTTGTTTGAAAGACTGAAACTGAAGATTATTAAACAAATAAAATCTATTACAAGAGGGTTATTACAGTTACCTATACTAAGCTGAAAAAAAGAGCTATTGTTTAATCATAATTTACAATTATATTAGTTATACACGCTATATTAGTTGTATTATTATGCACTCCTAGCCTAAACAAATTGACTGTCTGTACCATTATATAACATATCGTATGTACCACTGGAAGATCCTGCCTTTTGCAACACAGTTTCTTAACTAACGCAAAAGGCAGTGCCTCAATATAATATTTGTTCCTCATGATTGTGTTATAATAAAGAATGTTTATGTTTTATGTTTATGTGTAATTTATAGCGGGGACTCGATTTAAAATTCAAGAAAAAAATTGCCATCGCATACAATTCGTCGAGGTCTGCAAATTAATTTTATAGAACAACTGAATTTTTCGCAAATTTTGAGCTGTGTCCACAGTGAATTTTGTCATACTTATGCGTACAATGACCTCTTTTCAGCTTAATACAGGTAAACGTAACAACCCTGTATGTGCAGGGTTGTCAGGAACTTCCAATGATAAGTTTCGGGCTCCATCATCAAACTGACTCCATTTTATCATAATTTGCATTATTATTATTAATTGTCATCAAAATTACATGCGTGCCCCTGACATGACCGCTAACTCGCCAGATGTTAAGTGATATCTTTGCAGTCTACGATGGAGCGCACTTTCCTATAAAAAAACAGTTCATTCACAAATTAAAGACATTGGTCATAATAATTGTAGAATGCCACGACTAATCAGTACCCACAATAAGTGTTCATCCGGGTTATATACATATTTATTGCTATAAAATTTAAAGATAAAATATTATTTCACGGCTTATAAATTCAATAAAACAGTAAACGCGTTTTTGTCACAATATGGGTCAACGTTCGTATATTTTACATTCGATTCTGAAAATCACAGCAACCCAATCCTCGCATTTCGGAGTAATAAAAGGTGATCTCATTTTAAAATATTATTATCGTTTTTGAAGCAAAAGCTTAGAAATCGATGCTTGAGCGTGATATCATACGCTTAAGAAACAGTCACTTGATCTTTCATTTGACCCTAAGGTTTTACTAGCAACAGGACAAGAATAAGGTATTTATTTACTTCTAAATAGCCCGCTTAACATTATGTCAGTAATTTAGTGAAGTAGCGAGTAATTCCGCGTTACTATAGTGCTGTTTTAACTCGCTTTGTTAGTACATATAAATTGTTGCTTTGTTTCTATTTCAACGCTTGCTTATCGCGCTGTGAAAAAGCATTCGTTCCAAGGGGATTTAACTCTCTAGGTAAGTACCTACAATACTGAATTGCTAGTATAATAATGTGTACTGGGTTGTAAATCCTCTAGTGATTTTTGTACTGGTTAATTCTAAATCACGCTAAATAAGCATCAAAAAATTAAAGCACTTAAAAATTTGTCGCCATTTCGGGCATTGCAACATAACTAAATTTAGTTAACTGACTACTCGATTAAATTACTGGCAAAAAGCGTACTAGACTAGTGCGATAACCAAGAGTAGCTCTTGGTTTCTGTCAATAAAATTATTATGAGAATGTATATGGTTGTTATTTGTAATCAAGCTTGGCTATTTTGTGTATTAATTACTACAGCAGTAGAAAAATTGTTTTATAATATCTAAAGAAATATAAAGGTCTTTTTATGCGATTGGAACAATAAATGACTAGTCTTGTAGTTTTTTTCTCATACCTAATAAAAATAAAAATAAATTAAGCCGAGCGTTTCATAGTTCCAATCCTATAAAAAAAATACAAAGTTGGGTTTGACAATTTCATCTTGATGCAATCTTTGATAAAGTAGAATTAATAGGGTTAAAATAAAAATTCTAATATCAAATCTAGTAACTCGATTTAATATTACCGAGGTACCTACCAATATCTTAAATAAAACAGCATAATCGGCCCGGAGTGTGTAGAAAATTACTAGGTACAGTATCTGGGGACGGTTTGTGGTAGTATTTGCACTTAATTTATTCTTAGCTCGGTGCTGGAAGTCTCTTGATTGACTATACGGATGATAACAATAAGCCGAATTCCTACAAACAGTAAGGACTAAGGTCGCTGTTCCTTAGAGCAGAGTAATTTAGTATAGATTTATTTCTTCTTGTACCCAAACCTATTAATTTGTTAGGTCTCTAACTCTAGCAGACGAAAATATATATTTAAAACAGATAAATCTGTACTAAGTCACTTTGTTGTTTTCGACAGTATGGATACTATTTGTACGATACGACATATTGGTAGTTTCGTAAATGTAGCCTACCAAAACTGCTATCTATTATTGCTTATCTAAAAAAAGAGGCTAGATAAGTATGTTCTATAGTTTTTTTTAAGACGGAAACTTAAAATATCGCGCTACGGTTGTCGAACCTACGGCTTATACTATAATATATTCTATGGTCCGCCATGCGCCACAGAGGTTGATATCTCGTGATCTTGAACTAAAGGCGGGAGGGGAGGTGAACGGCGCGCGGGGCGGGGCGGGGGTTCATTCATCAGCCTCCATAAGGCTCTAAACCTAATTCGACGCAAACAACCTCGCAACATCCGCTCTTGCAAAACGTTATTTCATTCATAACTTTGGCGGAGGCTGCGGGCACACTGAGAGCGGCTAGTGATAAGATGGAACTGATAATATTGTATGGGAATATTTTTAACCCCGACCCAAAAAGAGGGGTGGTAGAAGTTTGACGTGTGTATCTGTATATCTGTGTGTCTGTCTGTAGCGTCGTAGGTCTCAAACAGATGGACTGATTTTGATCTTGTTTATTTATTTTATTTGAAAGAGAGTTTCATCGAGAGTGATTTTAGGTATGTTTCATCGAAATCGGCTCAGTTTTTTTTAGTGGCTTTTTAGTTTGGACTTATACTTGTGTATAATGCTGTATTATGCGTAGACAATTTTTTTAAATTCATTGATAGACTTTCGCTTGACCGCTAAGGCGCTAACCCACCTGATGTCAAGTGACACTGTGTTCCACGATGGAGTGCGCTTGCCTGGGCATAAGCCCATGTATTTCTAATAAGACTGGCTGGAAGAGGCTTGCATTTAGGGTCTTCCTGTCAATTTAAAGTTAAAAGGGGTTAAAAAACTCCAGCCATGCGAGCCGCAAGTGCAGTGATTGCCGCGCAATTGCTGCAGTGGTATAACTATTGTAAGTGGTATAACTATGAAATTATATTAAATATCTACATTAAATAAACAAATAAATTATCGACATCAGCAGCGTGTGCGACTTCTAGGCGGACGTTACTCTTGCAGTCTGCAGCATACTTCAAATATATAGCACCAGCTTTAACTTTTAAATATACCTACTCGTACAATTTTACTTACATTTCATGAGTTATTATTGTTGTTTACATGTTTTTTTGCACGTGACTAGTGTAAATAAGTTCCGAGTGCAGCTCCGGCCGAGCTCGGTTGCCGCACCCACGCGACGCGAGCGACGGAAAATAACATTTAAGTTGAGCCGATGACATCAGCGCGAGCGCCGCGCAGCACGCCGCTCCCGCCAGCTGCAACCGCGGCGCATGCGCATGCGCACACTTCAATACGTACACTAACACTAAAACTAATTGAATTATTTTCCGGTACTCGTGTTTAACAGCTCGTAAAATTGTGATTGAATTTGTCTCTTAATAACATCATAAAAGGATTTTTTAATGGTAAACTTTTTAAATCTCTGTTTCCTGAGAACTATAATCTTGGAATTTTCAAGGCTAGAGTGAATAGATATTTTCCAGATCGACCAGCTCCATCCTCAGCCACTTAACAACAGGCGAGTTGGGGATCAATCGTAGCTCGAACTAACATAAAGAAGAAGATCGCCTAGGTAGACATCACACAGCTAAGCTATGATTTTAAAGATATGTGAAGTGTGACAGACAAAAGTGTTACAAGTTTATTTTACATAGTAATCGAACATTCTACGCATGAAAGTTGTCTTAATATCTTTTCCAAGATAACCTTTAGGTACATAACCTTTGTTTAATACGGTCACGAAACAAGATCAGTGTCACTGTCCGTAAACGAAAACTAATAACTTACTTCCTGACGATTTATAAACGTCACACGCGATAAATTAGAACATTATAAACCTCTTGAAAGGGCAGTCGGTTCTGACGCTAAACAAAACGACTCCTCGTCCCGGGTAAGACAATACAACCGGGATAAGACGCTGTCTATGAAAGCGACTTCACTCTTCCTAAATCAACGTCAAATTACCACCTTTTAATCTTTTGTAGGCGATTCGGTTACACACGTGTTCTGTTCACACCGGATAACCGGCCGCGGCTGAAATGCTTAGGAAATCATCCTATAAATCTGACGTTTGAGAAATTTTACACGTCTTTGTTACCGATATATGTTACGGAGCTATATTATTTTACTATAAAGCTTGTGAATGAACTGTGATGTCGTAAATGAAACATTCTTTTGTGAGTTTCGGGTTTAAATTTATTGTGGCGTGGTCAAAATGGTCGTTTAAGTTGTTAAATTGGGTGGTTTTTCCCGACTGTGGTAACATAAAAAGGAAGGGTTGTAATTTTAGCAGTGTATGTATCCATGTTTATAACGCAATTAGTAGCTTAGGGGCTATTCTTTTGATTTCGATAAATGAGGTCTCAATCGATTTGTTATTACATACCAGTGACATACTAATGACGTCACTGAAAATAAAACATGGTGGATTTAACAGCTTCATTTCGCTGAGTTATTTTTTCAAAACAAATACGCATTCGTATAAAAAAAAACATACAGACAATTCCACATACGTATAACTTACATACATAAATGAATAATTTTGATAAGAAAATATGCAGAGCGTAAAGAAGTAGTCGGGTTTTAGTTTTTCAATCTATAAGGTTCTTTGGCGTCGAGTGTACTGTTAGCCAGTGCCGTGGCAAGGATTGTGGATACTAAAGTGTTTATAGGCACTCATCGCGGTGTAATGGAACGCCGGGCCCGACGGGTCAGGGAAGCTGAGAAGCACGATGACAATGAATCGGACAATGCACCGTCACTTTACGGCTTTTGAAGTCGCAATAATGTCACACATTCGTGATATATGTAACTTGAACAGTATTTTATGGTATTGTCTTGAATTTTAAGGGTTTTACGAAAGTTTCGTATCATTATTGTGCATGTATCACTATATTATTTTAAAGATTTAATTAGACACCTTTCATACATTAAAATAAACAAGTTTTGTTCAACAATTTAAAAAAATCACAAAAATACATTTTGCCGCTGATTAATGAACATTTTAGGTAGGTATATAGAACAGTTTTCAACATTTTTTCCGTAATTTTCGTTCTGAATTTAATCACCAACACGCCTGATGGTACATGAGCGATACGGTGTGACATATACAGCACGATATAGGAAAAAAAGTTTACACTGCCGTAAAATTACAAGAAATTTGATAATTTTTACGTACTTCCACTCATGTACAGTAGGCCAAAAATGTGGACCCAAATTATTCTCACTGGTCCCACTGGATAATCAGGTATCACGTAGCTAGCTATCTACGTGATACCTGATTATCCAGTACTGAAGTATTTTTATAGTAAAATCGTATAGTAAGATCGGGAAAATTGTTCACAGAATAGCGGAATAATTCTAATTCCATATAGAAGAGCCCACATAGTTAAATACACCTTATAATCCGCTTAGGTCTTAACAATAGAAAGCCTTCCGACGCCGACATGCACAGAAAGCGTATGTTTTACTTTGACACTAAATATACCCAGAGACTACCCTTCTAAGCCCTTGGGCATTTGTAGCGATTCATTATATCTTAAAATATTATATACCTAACTTGTGTGAGCAACTGTTTCGGCCAGAAGTACTACCTATCTCGCAAACGGAACGCTTGACAAAAATATATCTAGTGTAACAAGGGTTATTTATTTATTTATTTTAGAAACACCAACAGTATACATATTACATTGACTTAGTAGGTAATCTCTAATATAGGTTCTGATATGCATACCTTTATGCGTTAAATTTGTCGTGAAATATATCGAGATCGTTTAGCAAAACATTAATTTCATTGTATGTACGACATAGTTTTGGTAGAGGAGAATTATATGATAAGTTAGTTTTAGAGTATTTAACATGGAGAATCTTTGAGATTCTGTGACGCGGGTAGTGACGTGGTACTGATAGGGAAAACTGCATCAAAATTGAGGGGCAGTCAATAAGGCTGTGAACAACTTTGTAAAGAAAAGAAAGGTCACGGATTTTCCTCCTATTGCGCAGATTATTTATTTTAAATAAAGACAATCGATTGGAATACGGACTTCTGTGTGAAATCCCTGGACATGAAAATGCCAGAGATCTGGTGAAACCTCGTTGAATGCTTTCAATGCGTTGAGAGTGCACCGCATAAAATAGGTTCCATACAACGCTAGAGAACTCTAGAATGCTACGAACTAAAGAATTGTACAGTAAAATCTGTGTGTGGTATTTAAAACTTTTAGAATTCCTTCTGATGAAGCCTAGTTGTTGAGCCGCCTTTTTAACTACTGAATCTATATGAACTCTGAAAGATAATTGACTATCAATCAGAACACTTAAGTCCCGTATTTCTGTCACCTCTTGTATGAATTCATTATTTAAAGTATAGGCTGAATGTATGGGTTTTTTTTTCCGTGTGTATTTAATATAAAACATTTTTGGACATTTAGGTGCATTTGATTAATATCACACCATGTTGAATGTTATCAATGTCACTTTGGATAAGGTCGGCATCTCTTATGGCTGAGATGATGATGATCATCTCAGCCATAAGAGGTCCACTGCTGGATATAGGCCTCCCCCATGGATTTCCAAAAATACCGATTGGAAGCGGCCTGCATCCAACGTCTTCCCGCCACTTGTATGAGGTCATATGAGATGGCTGAGATGATGATGCTGATGAATACAGTTTTTATTAATTGGTTTTTAATATAGTAACCTCTATCTATTTCTATGCTGATAACTTCGAATTGACATTCCCGTAAGATCAGACTAGTAAGGAAGGCTGCAAATCAAATATTCTAACAGGTATATTGATTGCAAACTTGTCGTTTGCGGCTAGACATCTGTTGCCGCACCTTAATCCATTGATACAGGTTGAGAACGGGTATTGCAGTGTCGACAAGTTGTATAATTTAGTATATTATATGAAATCGTAGAATAAATTTATTTCAATCAGCTCAGAGCGTCTCGTCTGGAACGGCCTCTTCAGACGTGATTGAACATCTATAGCAATTCGTTTGCATTATTCAACTCATGGTTAGCTGTAATATTACTTTATGATAGCAAATGTAATGAAATCTTGATCCTTGGATCAGCCCGTTTGCATAAACTGTCTCACTGCTGGCTGCACAGTTTATGTAGACTTAATTTTGAGAAAAGCAACTATTAATTTTGAGATAAATTATACTATAGTCCACAACGCTGGATATTTGCGGGTTTGCAGAATTTTCACTTATTCGAGAAATGGTTAAGTATGAAAACGGCAAATGTGAAAACCGCGTGAGTCGAATGTTCGTTTGCTTAAAAGAAGGAGAAACCATCATAGACACGTTTAACGTTTTTAGGGCTCATAAGTTATCTTAATTATCAACAAAACCTGACATTAGACAAAATATATATGCAATTTTGATACTGTCAACGTTGGTAACTTTAACTAAACATAAAAAACGTTGAAAAAGGCTACGTACAAACGCAGCCTTTTTCAACGTTTTTTTTATTTTTTTCTTAAAAGATTAGTAGTCAAATCGACTGTTTTCAATCGAATTATTCAACTAATTTGGCTACTAACATTTTCGAAAAAAAATAAAATCAAGTACCTTCTAAAAACGTTTAACGTTTAAAACGTACAATGTTTAACACAGAGTCAAAGTTACCCCACGTTGACTATATTCAAATATGTAATTACATTTTATTATTATAACAAAACACTGACCAATTCGAAATACTCATTCTTTATAATGTTAAATGTGTATGATATATGACATACTAGACAACATTAATGTCTGAATTAATTCAGAGACTTGATGAGCTAAATGAGTTCCCAGACAGATGGTAGTGATTAGGAAAGTTCTAGAAACAGATTGACCGCGGGATGATTGTCTCGGCTCGGCTATATACTGAACAAAGCGCGTGGAGGGCGCCCGGGGCGCTAGGAATAACTGCTCGTATGCTGGGAACACGTGTACCGATGTATGGAGAAGTTTAATGAGCTTTCTGCCGTAGTTCGTATAGCACCGATGATTGTCTACAATTATTTTGAATTTCACTAAACAGTTGTAGGTAAAATAATAAGCGTACTTTAGATACTTTTTATTAGAGTCCAAGTATCTATAAAGAACATTATATCTATGGAGAACAAGTATCTATATTAGAAGAAAAATAAAATACCCAACTGCATAAAAGCAGTTTTTGCAGTCTAATTTACGATTTTGTTACGGTTGATACGCTGTTGAGTGACCGTTTTTTGTGAGAAATTATGCGTAAAATTGCTGTAAAAGATTATAAATGCTCATTATTAAGAATAGTTCTAGTTAAATCACTTTTTTATTACGAAAATATTCGTTGGCGGTTACGAAAAAGGCATTTTTAATTTTTGAGATATATTATTATTACAAAAATATATAGTCTATGACACTCAGGGAGTAAAGACGAATCTAACGACACCTCGCACATCAAAATCGGTAAAGCCGTTTAGGCTGTAGGCGATCATATAGAAACATATACATACAAACATTTATAGTGTATGTACACTCGAAAAACTAAGAAATTACATACGTAAGAGGTTCAAGAAATTAATTAAATGAGTATGAGAAGCTGGTGAATGTCTTAAAGATGCCGAATAAAACCAATGATGAAATTAAAAGATATTACTCGTATGCACTTTTTTTTTTTTAAATTTAATTTTTATCTCCACAGACACCAGGGTCCGTGACCTTTGTCATAATTACAAACTATTGTTTACTACTTATCATTACGGAAAATAATTTTATTTTAATTTAAGTACTTATTACTATGTTGCGTGCATACCACGAGCAGACCAGCGACCCGCAAGCAGCACCCGACTTCATGCACTTCGTCTATATGATTTGTTTTGCCGCTATAGATTTGTGGCAACGCCACCTAGAAATCATGAATTCATTTACTAGTGTACGGGGTCTATTTACTTGCAAATTCCTATTTACAAAATTTTATTCCTATCCTGATTTACATACATAACTTAAAATTAATATGAATCTGAATTTGAATGAGCATGTGAATTCCCTATAATTATATTCAAAGCTCTTTAGAGCTTACTACTCTTTAGTGCTTTCTTTGCTTTGCTTTTTTGTACTTTAGTACATAGGTAAATTTATTAATTAATTAGTAGGTATGACATATTTCCAATTATTATTGAATTGTTAATTCGTATTGTTTCTTTTAATTACTTACATTTGTATACAATTTAATTTTTTCTGTATGACATGTAACATATCTGTTATGAATAAAAACCATGACTATGACTAAGTTACGTATTATGATTGCACAGTTCTTAAAGGTAACATGCATTTCCCATCGTTACCAGCTTACCAACGCGTCAATACAGCACGGCGGCGGCATGCACAACTGCGCTGGTCTGCTCTACGCCACGGTGAGATTATTCATTTGCGCGTCCACTCGCCTCGTTAGCAATTGGACATGCCCGTTGCACGAAATATTTCAGCGATTGAAGCCGGCGGTAAATTGCACACAACAATAGCGTGCCACGTCGCACCAACGAGAACCTATTTACGATGAGCTTTACGATTCGCTCGCTATCTATTAAATTATACATTGTTAGTATGAAAAAGTTATGTCGGCGTGCGGCATCGCGTCGTTGGCTCTCGACCGGATTAGAGACTAACAAATAACCCGCTGACAGAACACCATTCAGTATTACCTTACGAGGTGGAAAACGATGTCTGGTGACAGCGATTCCCATGGATCGAGCCGCTCGTATTAATTACGGCGCAGTGATTCGAGCGCTCGGCGCACGCGCATCCATCACCCGCGTCAGATAGCGCGCTATGAACCGCGCACAGATTTGTATTCGTAATTTGTACCACTGTCATCACATTTCAAAGACAAATATAAAGGATTGAGCACCGGAATGACGAGTGTCAGCGTTCGGATGGTATTTTAAGAAAGGTTTTATTTAACACGAGCAACAAGAGGATTGATCGAGACAGGTTTCGAGTGCCGTTCGACGGCCAGGCAACTTGGAGTCCTTTACTGTCTCGCTCGAAATTCCGAGAAATGTCCTCAGTAACCACTCCTCATGTTGTTACAATCGCGCGACGTCACTTCGCTCCTACTTCTTTTTATTTTACGTCTATTGTGTGAAAGGACGTTTCGTTTCCGAGAAGTAAAACCGTTTAGTAGAATGATTATTAAAACTTGATTTAACGGCGGTAATTTGCTGTAAATACAGCAATTTTGTATGTAAACGCGAGTCGTGTGCGGAATATTAATTTGTGTCGGTGTTGTCGTCGGTTCGGAATTACATGCGCGATGGTATCGGGTGCGGCCGCGCATGATGTGCCGCGCCGCGGCAGCCGGTAGCGTGGCGAAATTTAATTACCCGCAAACTTGCTACTACACGGAGATCTCGATAACATATTTGATAACAGCTTGGCTCTTTTTTTAAATATGTCATTTTTAGGGTTCTGTAATATTACGAGGAACCATTATGAATTTGTTGCGACGTAATCTGTCACAACAAGTAAGTTTAAAAAACTTAAAAATCCTCGTCATAATAAATTTCTAAACCGATTTTGATGAAACATAGCTATGATCACTCTCAATCAGGTCTTCGTTGAAACAAAAAAAAAGTAGATTAAAATCAGTCATTCGTCTGAAAGCTGCGTATCTGTGTCTCTGAGAATCTGTCTGTGCCATTGTAGCTCTCAAACGGATGGAATAATTTTAATATACTTACATAATTTTTTAAGAGGATTTGTTCAAGAGTGTGAGCTGTGTTTCATCAAAATTGGTTCAGCCGTTTTTTATGTCGAGGGTTTGTAAGTTTTTAAAATTACTTGTTACAAAATGTAACAAAAAGACTCGCGATGTAGTGTGGTCTTGGTAGGGTTTCGTCAAGTAATACTTGACGGGACCCTACCATGTTCGTGTCTCAACGCGCTCTTGGCCTATTATTACAAAATAAGACCTAAGTACTTACAACTAAGAAGCGATACAACAAACTCTAAATTACCCATGAAATTTTAATAGCAGCAGTATGATAAACAATTGTCCGAAATTAGCCGTTCCAAGACTAAGTATTACAAATCATCGTAAGATTTGCCAAGTCACTGAATATTAATTAAGAGTCGTGAGGACTGGCCATAGATTATCACGATCTCGCCGTGTCACCTCTTGTTTATCATAAACATTGTTTAAGCAGAGCTTCACTTGCGTTGCGTTTCCATGTTACCATATCTCAGGAATTCTCCTGAAATTTCGGATTTTTAGGCTACTATCTGTGATTGATATCGGAAAGAATAAGTGTACAACAGTGGACGAAAATGAACTGTTAAAATTGATCAGGCTCGTTACGTTTGGTACACAGCTGTTGAGTGGCCGTTTTTGTGAGAAAGTATGCATAAAATCGTCGTAAAAGATTATAAAATACGCATTCTTCGGAATAATTCTACTAAAATAATTGCTTGGGCATCATTTTTATTTAAGAACAGATTTTAATCATACTGTTTGCTATGAACTCTGTACGTCTAGCTTCAAAACAGTGTTAATTAACACCAACTTTGCAACTGTACTTTAGCGGCCAGCTCCAATTATTATGTACTTATGATAGGTAACTGTTATGTAGGGAGCAAATTAGGTAAAGTAATTTATTTCAAATTTATTAAGCAATTACTATTCTACATATTATTAATTGTGTTTGATAACAACGTGTACGGCAAGGTATGAGGATAATTTTATGGAAAGCAGGTATTTATTGGGAAATTTCATTTCCCATCTGGTAACCCTGGTTGCGTTGTTTAAATGCGATAGTCACGCTGTTCTGCCAGCTTCACGGTGAGATACCAAGATTGAAATCTCCAGAGTGAGTTGTCAGAGGTGTGGCCGTGATTGGTGTCCATGGTGTTCGTAATTTCTTAGAAATACATTGAGACTAGCCTTTACCTGCGAATTCGTACGCGTAGGAAAAACTACCGAAATAACTACTGTTTAAAAAACTGAAGCAACAGACTTCAAAATACTGCATTTCGTTTACTTGGATGCCATTTCTCCTGTTATTTTGTTATAAAAATCAAAGTATTTAACTGATTTTGATAAAATTCACTACCTCTGAAGTATGAATTATATGACCTATAATTGTATTATATTACATAAATTTATAATTATATGACCTACCAAACATAAAAATTGGTGAAGTAATCGCTGAACAAACATACACAAAAAAACATGAGAACCCCGGGTCCTTTTTGGAAGCCTGTTAAATAGTAAGTATTCTATGTTTGTCCTATTTTTGATGTGACGTTCTGTCTGTCTTAAAAGGATAGTCTGACAGATAGAGACACGGAAGTATTTTCGCTTGATATTATTTACTAGACGTCTCCACGGTTCGACCTGCGTTATGAAGAACGGTGATGATATGATAATGAAGACTTCTTTTTAGGGTTCCGTACCCAAAGGGTAAAAACGGGACCCTATTACTAAGACTTCGCTGTCTGTCTGTCTGTCTGTCTGTCTGTCTGTCTGTCTGTCTGTCTGTCTGTCTGTCTGTCTGTCTGTCTGTCTGTCTGTCTGTCTGTCTCCAGGCTGTATCTCATAAACCGTGATAGCTAAAAAGCTGAAATTTTCACAAATGATGTATTTCCGTTGCTGCTATAACAACAAATACTAAAAATTAAAAAAAATTAAATATTAAGGGGGGTCCCCATACAATAAACGTGTTTTTTTCGTATTTTTTTTGCTCAATATTAAAAACGGTAACAGGTAGACGCTTCAAATTTTCACAGAATATTTACTTGTATATTACCTTTCAAAATAAATAATTAAATAACAATAAAGTAAATATTAAAGGGGGGCTCCCATACAACAAACGTAATTTTTAAGCAATTTTTACTCGATCGTAATTAACAGGTAGAAACTTGAATAGTTGTAAGTAAATATTTAGAAACATATTAACTATAAAAATAAATACCTAATCTACTACATAAAAACTCACAAAATAAAAATAATCCGTGCATCTAAACGCGGTGCGAGCGCCGCGCCGCGGTGTGGTGGTGGCGCGAGCGCGAGGCGGTTGCTAAGCAACGGCCGCGCGGGTAGCGGGGGAGGTAACATCACGGAGCGAGCCATAGCCGCGCGTATTCGCGTGAGCGTCGTCATGCTGCCCGGATGTGTATCGAAAACCTACCTATAAGTTTGCAATTTACTACTTGGAATTTCGTTGATTTCTCGTTATTTTATAAACAGTACTAAACTTTTTCGTATTATAGATGATAGTACGGAACCCTTCATGCGCGAGTCCGACTCGCACTTGGCCGATTATTTTATATAGAAATAGGTTTGCGGTTGACCGCCAACTCGGCTGATGTTAAGCGTCGCCGCGGTCTACGATGGAGCGCGTTTACCTAGAAGAAACCAATTCACTCGCGATTTAAAGACACCCAGATTATAACTTTTTTTTTATAGAAGATAGATCTACGATTGACCAGCAACTCACTTATGTCCGACCACAGATTCTGAACTATCTCTGTGTCAAATTTTATAACGGTTAGGCCGTTTGATCATAAAACATACAGAACAGTTGAACATACAGACAGATAACAGACAGATAACTTTCGCTTTTATAATATTAGGATTTTTTTGGAAATAATTTATCTTTTACTTTAATAACAGGTTAATTGACGCGCGTGGTGATTCATCTTGGGCAATAGTGTCCGTCGGCCGGACTATGATTTGTTGCTTGTCGATGTTTGAGTTTTTAATTGTACGTGACTAAAGATCTGTTATTAGAGGGGCGGAGTGCGATGTTTTAGTCACGGTTATCTCTCAACTTAACTGATGCATTGTTGTGTTTTTCGTTTTTTTTATTTTTTTATTCTAAGATAGGCTTGCGCTTGCCCGTCAACTCACCTGGTGTTAAGCGACAGTTACGGTCTACGATGGAGCGCACTTGCCTAGAAGAAACCTATTCACTCGCGATTTGAAGACACCTAGATTATATCCAGTCGGAAAGATCCATTCAGGAAGCGCATTCCACAGTTTGGCAGTACGTACAATGAAAGTGGAGCCAAAGCGTTTCGTACGTGTTTTCGGAATATCAACCATAAAACGAAGTTGCTTTTTCATGCTTCTTGCAGTCCGATAGAAAAGACGTTTCTGACAAGATTTTTTCTTTTACTTAGTTCCAACTATGGTCTCGAGTCTGCTATTTAAATAGTCAATGGATCGTCTATGAATGGTACCATGACTACAGTAATAGTTCGGCGAACTTTAAGCCAATCTCACTACTAATACTCATAGCATGGGGTAATTTACTAAGTACACTTTAACGGGCCATTGAACTTATCATTATAACCAACTGTAAAATGGGATTTTTATACTTTTTTTTTCATAAATTGGTATTTTTTCAATTGTTACTTGTTGAAAGCTGGGATCGTAAAATACTATCTACATACCTACCAATTTATAAATTTATTTTATTTTGTATTAATATGTGATTGAATGATAATCGAATGACAGTGGCATGGTTTTTATTTATCAATAGCAGACTTGTGTCCCTGGCGTTAAATAACTACGACTACGAAATAGCATATTTAACTGAAATAAATAGATTACATCAGTTTGTCTCTATCAAAAATAAACATAATTCGTCGCTCGCATAACTAACTGTCCTATGTCATTTGTTCAGGGGACAAACGTTTTTCGGTTGTGACATTAGATTGTATCAAAGATATTAAAAAACGGATGTTTTGCATACCTTAATATATTTCCATTATAAATACCTGTTTTTATTATTTGTAAAATAAGATAGGGCAGTTAGACATGCGAGCGACGATATTTCCCTCTCTGGCGCACTTGAGCGTACGCTCAATAAAAGTGGAATTAGGTAAAGCGTTTCGTTTGAACACATTCTTCAACGTGTTCACGCCACTGAAAGCTTTTATTTAATCTCTGACAGCTTGATGTTCAATTACATTTTATCGTTAGACTTTAATAATATTTCACATTGATTAAATAAAAAATCACCAATTACAAAATGAGTACAATGTGATAAGGAAAAGGAATAAATATTGAGAACCGTTGGCGAAATGTCATCATCCTCGAATAATATTTTCGATATGAATATTGTATGTTGTATGTATTGTGTGTACTAACAACTTATTAGCGAGACGGCCTAAAGGTGGAAGTAATCATATACTTCAGAACAATATCAGCTCAGTATAGCGAATGCGATGCTAACGCCTCCAGGTACTGCACAGTGAAGTTGGTAAGTGTGTAACCCACTTATAAGTTTCAACAAATTGAAGTGTCAGTTGTTTTCAATGTAGCCACTTCTCTGGTGTAATGCACGAGAAATTAATATTCAGAGTGGGTAAATGTAGTTTCGTCATTTCACTGGACAAATTTTAATAAGATATGACCAGCTTTATTGAAATAATACATTGTCAGTGCTTACGAAACTGGTGTAGAAGGAGAAAAAATTGTCATGATAAGTGGTTTTTATTATATTTTATTAATTTATGTTTGTAAGGTACCTCCATCCATTTTTTATAACACGGTTTTTATTTTTTATTTTTATGAAAGGATATACTTACATAGTTTAGAATTGGTTTCATAGTAATTTCATCAAAATTGCTTTTAAAACTGAAAAAATATATTTACATCCAATTCAAGTAAAAAATACGTAGGTACTTAGTGTAAATTTT
Source organism: Lycia hirtaria (assembly GCA_947563715.1). NCBI lineage: Eukaryota > Metazoa > Arthropoda > Insecta > Lepidoptera > Geometridae > Lycia > Lycia hirtaria. The sequence continues at coordinate 3,769,355 of OX387380.1, forward strand.
TGATAAATTTGTTCTATTAAATTACCTATAAGTAATTCCCTATCTTCAACAGGGATTTAAAAGGAAGCAACTCCTTAGATCGATAAAGCGTTAGAAGATACCTACCTCTAAAGATTATGTTTTGTTTATCCCGAGCACCTCATGTTGCGCATGCGCCCTGCTGCGCAGTGACATGTCAGCGTCTCCACTCCGGGCCGAGCTAAGACAAAAGACAAATTAATTTTGTACACAGGGCATTTAATTTGAATGTGAATAGCATGAAGTGCGACGAATGGCCGCGGAGAACAATGCCCGGCGCCGACGGGCCCGCCTTTTTATTTTACACTCAATGAAAGTAAAAAGTACAAACTCTAAGCGCTCAGACAATTCCGTATTATGATATAGACAGAGTAATGGAGGGCCGGCGAGGCGCCTAATAGCTTATAATATTAAACGTACGTGGTAGAGAGAGTGACCCAGGGCCGAGTTGACGCGGGTCAATCTGCTACAAAATTGTTATTAAAATGATAGCTTTGACATGGAAGTGACTGTTTTGTGAATGAATGATGCTCGGTGATTCACAATTTAATTTGTGGGATATTCCAAATGTAAAACGCAGGGTTGCTTTTTTCTTTATCCGTCATTTATGTATCCCTGGGAAAGATTAATGATTTTTTTTTATATTCTTTTCTATAAAGTCAATCTTACCATCAACTGTTTTCTATAAAACTTTCATTGAAATTCCATAAGTGCTTAACAAATAACAAAGAGCATATCTATTTGGTTGTATTTTTTTTTTTTTTTCGTTTTTACGTATTTTTAAACAATTCGTAAAATTGATTCACTGTGTGTCAACTTTAAATGTGAAACGTTTTCATTCTAACTTTTCTAGCCGCTGTTACTTCGGGTTACCATTCGGGTACAGTTTTTTTTTAACAAAAAGGTGCAGCAAAATGGCAGATGGCTCGTCTGATGGTAAGCGATAACTGTCGCCTATGGACAACTGCAACATCACTGACATTACTGTTGCTTTGCTAGCCCAGAAAGATGCTTGTAGACACCCTTTTTATAACGCTCTTTGTTGAAGCTCGGCGGGAAAACCTTCAGAGGAAGGACATTCCACATTTTGCTTGTTCGTGGGAGGAAGGAGCGTGAAGACCTGACTGTATGGGATTTCCAGTTATGCAAAATGTCGGGGTGAGCTTTTCGAATTTCGATTAATCAAATGGATGATTATTAAACAAGACAAAAATATATAAAAACGACTACGCATTTATTACTATTTCTCATATTACACTTTAATTCTCTGTACATAAAAGTGTACAAATTATGAACACCTTTTTATATATCAAACAAAAAATTAAGTTTGAAATTAGGTTATAGATTATCTTACTTTGGAATTAGCATAGAGAGCGGATAAGATGTGAAATTTGTCAAATTCGATACAATAATTTAGGACGTCAGAGGAAATATATTCATAAATTGTTAAAATTGTTACACCTTCCACGCAGTAATATTGATCGAATATCCAAGCACATTTGAGAAAATCATTATTCCAGGCGAGATAGTAATTTTATATTAGTTGTTTATAGCCTCGTTGATGGACAGAACTGAAATATCAATATTTATGGCTAATGAAATATAACATATCGTGTAATAATGGTCGTTACAAAGGTTTCCAGCTGCATCAAATATCGGCTGATGGAAATACGTCAGCTCGGGGCGACAGACGGTTACACACCTACTGACGCGACCCGTGTTTACTTTATATCATTACTCCATCAATCAAGATCAAATTGTGTTTTGAATTGTAACTGTTAGTTAAACACTAACAATAGTTCGATCCGTGTCGGTGCAACACGCCCATCAATCAGCTGAGTTGCCGGTCGGCCGAGCTGTCGTCACGGCCGGCACGGGTACGGATGGGAGACGGCCCGGAATAGTGTTGTAAGAAAGTCGAGTCTCTCCTGAATTCAAGTCCAATTGTAAGACTCAGTACTTTTAGGATTTAAATCTTATAATTGGATTTGAGTTCTCTTTGAAGACTCGTGTCTGAGTCCAGCTCAAATCGTATTCATTTTTGAAGGCTTTTTCTTTAAGATAGATCTACGACTCTGTTCATTTCATGAGAAATTAAGAGATTAAGGTAGAATTGTGTGTGTATTTTATCCTAGTATTCTTTAACACTTTTTAAGCTATTGCATAGCTTCTATCGCGGGCCTTGAGCGTGGAGACCGAATCCAGAAATTCCGTAACGAAAATAACCTAACGCAGTAACGTTGTTTCGGACAACCAATGCCACCTAGAGGCGATTTGCAGAACTAAAGACACAAGCGTGATATTTCAAAAAGTCTTTAAAAGTTCTGCTATTCATCGATAGATGGCAAAACTAAAAACTAAAAAGTATCACCGCTGTGCCGGTCGTAGTGAGGGGTGTTAGGAATACTGCATAAATAAAATAAATAAATAATTATAATTACATAAGTTGATAAAAAATGCTATGCAATAGCTTTACCGCGGCAGTCTCCGAGTGCCACACGTCTTTTTTATTTTGTACTTTATTTTTAAATCTCGTTTTAATTACATTTTTTACAATTTCCTAACAAACATAATATTATGAATAAATATGACTTCGAGAACAACCCATCACACCAAAAAATATTTCTGGTCATAGCGCAAAATAGCATTAAAATTTGTTTTGATCAGTTCACCAGCGTGATGTGTGAATAATTTTAGCTTAATTCAAATAGTCACTCAAAGGACTCAGGATTCATAAAACTAAACGGAATCGGAGGACTAAAAGGATAATTCCAGAGATTAAAATTAGTATGTTTTGAATCATGCTGCTGCATGACACTGCGTGTATATAGCATGTTCTATCCACTTGTATGGAGTCTTATATTGATTCGTTTATTGTCGTATACTGGTGAGTCCTCATATTAAGACTAAAATAGTCCAGTCGAACAACACAAGCATGATCCAGCCAGCACCGCCCCCTAATGACAGCCCTCGCGCCGACCCGACACATCCAATTCACATGTTAAATGGAATTCCCTTTGCGCCTTAAAATTACGAACGTCCGTATTATTAAAGTGTTTGTTTCTAAGACGTTTTTTGTTTGGACGTTTTATCCAATTAGTGCTACCGTGTCGAAAGGATAATGCGATGAACGCATGAAACGCTTAGTGTGTTAAAAGCCGAGCCTTGTCGGCGCCGGGCTGAAGGACACCTTCACTTAATTTATCGTTAAATTGAGATGTAGAAATAAGTCACCTAGTCAAGTCTATTCAGTAATGTAAATATTTACCCACTTTAACTGCACCATTTGCAAATGCTACAGAATAAATAATATTAGGTATCTTTCAATAAGCTCTTTTTTTAAACTGAAAGTTTTGATAGAACTATGCATTTATTTTTTCCGTCTGATCTTTTTATATCATTTCATAAATACAATTTAATATAATCATTGCTCCCATATGGTTGAGAAGGTGAGAATGATTGCTCCAACATCACAAGGGGTAGTAGCAAAAAAACGTCGTCGATTCATTCCACATTATTTGTACTGTATTACGTACTTTTACTAGTTTCACTTGTGACCAATTATGTTAACAAATCTTGAACGTAATAACCAATATCAAATTTTCGTATCAATTGATTTCATACCATTTTTTATCAACGCGACGACAAAAAATGATTTGGTTCCGATTTAATTTAAATTGTGCTCATTGTGGTACCTCGAAAATAAGAAATGGACACACAAGCAAAAAAAAACAAGAAAGATATAAAACTGTCTACGGCAGTTTTGTTTATTTACTTGCGTATTGGTTCTCAGTATGATTAATGCTGTTAAGATTATTATTATCGAATATTTCGTAGGCCATAAATTATGAAGATTAACCATTGGCATTTAACTTCAGACACTTCATCTTTGTGTAATGTAGAATCTGCAACGGCGGTATCAAAAAGGCTATTCGTCGATAAATCCACAATATATATCAGACAATAATACAAATACAAATTACATGATTATAAATAACTCAGCCGAAGCGAGCGTTTCCATCACACTTGTGTTTTATATGCGAAAGTTTACGACTATGTAAAACAGTAAGTGATACGTAGGTCGACAAGTTAGAAGTTGCATCGGCGAAATTCGAAATACGAAGTGTGAAATATGAAGTTACCGAAATACATCGTTTACCATCAAATCTCACAATCCCAAAATCTGAACAATTCGTTCAGTCTTTCATGAATGTGGATGGATGAGGAAATTTTATGGTGACATATATTTGTTTTATCGTCAATTAGAGTTGACATTTGGTTCCATTATGGATGGTAACTCGGAAAACTGATGATAACAAAATACACACTTCCGTATAGACTTTCGTATTCAGCTACGTATCTGTCAAGGAATTCATTACGTTGAGGACTGTGACGGATCGCGCGCGGAAGAGGGGGAAGCGTGTATAAATAATTTGATTTACGTTACATAAACGTGTTCAAGTAAAACAAATGTCCGTGCTCAATTACCGTTTTTATTTATTTATTTATTAACATTGGATTTTTTATTGACTTTCACTACATTACAAAAAACTAGTGAAATAAATAAAATAAGAGACAATGTATAGTGGTATCTACAGAGGTGCTATCTGTGATGATCCGGTTTAATTTAATTGACTGAGATGCAGATGATATATGCGGAGAAGGTTAAGCAGTGAGCATAACGTTGGCTCATGAATATATTGGCGCTCGGTGGGAACACCTGATTTGCGATAAGCGGGTATTTATTGCGCTACTAGCACACGCTCGCGGCTTCTCCTGCTCTACCATTTAACGGACCTTTGCCAGTTTTTGTATTGTATATAGCTGTGCTCTGCAGTTTCACCTGCGTAGTAATGAAAAACGATGACGATGAAAAGTATGAAAGTATCTGTCTCCCAGTTCACAACTATCTCTGTATCAAATTTAATAACGATCAGTTCAGCCGTTTAATCCTGAAAAGTTAACAATCAGACAGAGCTACTTTCGCTACTAAAATATTAGTTAGGTTAACCTACTCCATCGAGTTTAAGTAAACCATGAATTAATGTATGAAATCAAGACCACGCCATCTAGCGGTACTCACACAACGTGATTTATGTGGACACGATCGAAAGGTACAAAAACTTGATACTAGAGTCCACGCCACCACTGAATTCCGGTGGTGAAATTTTTGAACTTCATTTGACAGGCTGGAACACAGACTACCTTTATAGTACTTAGGTATGTAAGGCCGAAATGCGATTGAAGCGCTGCGTCTATGATACTTGATTGGTTGCGCGAACCCTAGGCCCTCAGCCGATGTTGATTTTGCTAGTTTAATCTTTTTTTTTCTCCATTCGGTTAAATTGATTAAAAAATATACCTATTTTTAGGATTTTCATTACCATATGACAGACAATCCAGTCAGATATTGTTTTAGTAACAGCACCATATACCAGAGGGTGCGGCGTGGTGAGTACCACCACAGGAGGTGCAATATCTCTAAGCGATCCTTCGAGAACAAGCCAGTGGAACGCACCATCATTCATACAGATCCGATGGGTGTTGTTAAGGCGTTGTTAGAGTGTTGTTAAGGTCATCATCATCATCTCAGCCATAAGAGTTCCAGCCTTCCCTATGAATTCCCAAAAGACCAATTAGAAGCGGCTTGCATCCAGCGTCTTCTTGCCTTGCATTAGGTCGTATGTCCATCTCGTGGCCGATCTCCTTACGCTGCGCTTGCCGGTGCGTGGTCTTCACTCGAGAACTTTTCAGCCCCATCGACCATCGTGCTATGTGCTATGTGGCCTGCCCACTGATACTATAACATTTTAGGGTTGTTAAGGTATTTACCGCTGAGTAATTTGGTAGTAGCAAGCTTCCTTCTTTTTGGAGGGAAATACTTCCTAACTAAAAATCTCTGATGACATAAAAATACAAAAGTAGAATACAAATTTAAATTGAGCAAACCGGAATTGGTCGATAAATATGTATATTTCAAGTTCATTACATAAAGATGTGCACTTGTCCGGTTATTTTATAAATTTGCAGTTCCACAGACAGCTTGTTTTGCCCATTCGGTCAAAAGCAACACACCTGATGTTGCAATGAATAGACTTACCTGGAAATTTTTTATTTATTGTCGGTTTAAGCATATACATAAGTACTCATTTGGACTGATATCAGTCCAAGAGATTACAAAATAGTCGTGGCTGGAACTAGGCTACTGCTTTATTAGATCTACCTTTCTATTTAAAGATAAAGTTTAGTTAACATTACAATTTAGACATGTAGTGCACCAAATAGGAACAGCTAGAAGCTCTTGACTCCCTGACATTTAGGGCCGCCGATCTAATTATACTAATCGTATAGTGTTGAGCAATAGGCCGCAATACGTCCCACGTGCCGAGTGCTGAAACCAGTTTAATTATCGATACGAGTATCGATTAATCGTAATTAATAGACTACTCTTTAAAACGTTAAAAGTAAATTTTTAATCCTATACTTTTGTAAAAGTTCGTAAGGCTTGATTTACATTGTAAACGTACCTGGGCTAAAATAAAAACTGGACCTCAAGTGGAACTGCAATAAGAGATAATAATAAGTTACCAAATGAATTAAAGGATCTAGATACAGAAAATAGCTTTGTCGTGAATCTGAAAACATATCTGGAAGCCAATTGTTATTACACTCTTGACGAATTTTTTAAGGATACATTTGCAAAGATCAAAATAGAGCGCTCCGAACCTCATGTTGCCATGCCCTTATAGGGCCTTATGTATTTTCATTGTGATATTTATATAGACATTTGTAATGTACATATGACGCAATAAATATATGAGTATGAGTATGAGCCTTCGAACTTCATGGTGGTAGACAGCCGGATATTAGAAAGTACCCTGCGCTTCTACCGAATTTATTTACGATGTTTTATCCAACGACCCTAAAAGAGGGGTGTTACTAGTTTGACGTTTGATATCTGTTTGTGGCATCGTAGCTCTCAAACGGATGGACCGATTTTGATCTAATTTTTTTTTGTTTGAAAGAAGGTTAATTTTATCAAAACCAGTTCAGCCAGTTTTATATGTCAAGGGTTATTGAAGTATTCTAAACTTATTTATATTTAATCTAAAGCTTATTATTATTATTATTTTATTGTCAATAAATAATTTTGAATTTGAAAAGCTACAGTTTTAGGATACCAAACCCGACACGAAGCATTACCAAATGAACAATCGTTTCTAATCATTGTTTGCACTACCTAATATACTCTTAATTTTCCTATACAAAATTAATCGTAATTTCATATTATAATGTCAATAATATGTAAGCATTTCTTATTTTGAAGTCGGTATGTTATGATTTTTAATATCTTTGAATAGGTATCAAACATAACACAACATACTATTTCAACTAAAATTATTTAATGCCAAAAATCCGTACTCAGCGATATCGATCCACATTCCTGTTGCGTACTGCACAAGAATGGAATTCGTTGCCGCCATCTCTGTTTCCTGTGACCTGATTTTCAAGGCTAGAGTGAATAGATATCTTCTAGATCGACGAGCTCCATCCTAGGCCACACCGTCGCTTAACATCAGCCGAGTTGGTGGTCAATCGTAGATCTATAGTGTATATAAAAAAACTAATAGTAATGAAGTTATAGAAGGTTTAAAGTATATGTGTTAAAGTTAGTTATCATATTTCCAAGCATTCATAAATGTATATGACCATTAGCAGAGTAAAAAAAAATCTATTCAACACCATACTTAAAAGAAACTTAAACTTTTCCTAATCCACACTCCGTAGGTTCGTTCTTCGATAGGTTTTAAAAGGAATTTAAATCAAGATAATATCGATAATGATTCGATAAAAGTACTGTTGCATCCCTAGAGGCGAATAATTGGACTACGCAAGTACAGTGACGATCAATTATGTTTATGAGAACGGTAATTATAATGCAGGTTGAATTCGAGAATGAATTACTCACGTTGACATCATGAGGCTGGTAGCTCCGAGCGGTGATCAATTAAAAATAATATCTATTAATTTAAAAGTTATTTAAAAATAGAACTTGACGATGCTAATGTAACAGTTACTTACCTAATGTTTCACATCGATATAAAACGCGACAACTAAATTGGAAAGTATTCAGAAGCATCTAGTTTAAAAAATTGCGAAAAATACCGCATCTTATATCTTATCAACCTTTTTTTTTTAGGCTAAAAAGATTTATATTATTAAATAAAACAACGTTTTACCACAACTCAATCATTACTGATATAAAACGACGTAGTGCGACTATGTGCGTTTCATATTTTAGCAGGTTTTAGTGTTCCGTAGTTCAGCTACGAACCTTTATAGCTTCGCCATGTCCTTTCATCTGTCCTTGGCTTACCTCAAAGTAAAATGCAACTACGGAATCCTAACCTGTGCGTGGCTCGGCACTCTCTTGATCAATTATTTAGATATTTATTCAATTTTATTTTTGTAACATTCACAATTTCTTTGCCGCTTTAGAACATATTTCGGTAATTCTTAAAATATCTTACGGGTTACTCACATTTATTTTTGAGTCGAAATTTCCGACTACAGTCTCAACCGCATACGGCAATCTCTTACAAAATGAGCAGCGTAGACGTCACTCCCGAAGGACGTTTTGTCTGGTGGTCCTGGCATGACATTATCAAACGAAACGTTCTTCAGCCGTGACGTCTGCGCTACTCTGTTTGAAAAAGACCACCGTCTGCGGTTGAAACTATAGTCGGAGATTGCGATTCAAAAATAAACGTGAGTAACCCGTGAAACATTTTAACATGGTTATGTAACAACCACGTTAGTTTCCACAAAATTTCGGTAATCTTCCTTTTCTTGGTAGAAAATAATGGTAACAAAAAAGGGCAAAATGTTCAGAAGTGCTATCATAAAAATATTAGTAAATATAATTTATTCGGTTCAATAGTTACTAACCAACTCCAATAAGTACATATATGATTTTTCAGACTTCTATTCTTTCAAGTTTTCATCTATTTGTCTCAATATTTAAGCGGAATTAAAATATAAAGTTGTATCATATGCTTAAGTAGTAATCAACATATAAATATTATTTATCTATTATTTTAACAAAACCGTTGACTACATAATACTTATCATATTTTCTCATAAAAAAGATGCAAGCAGGTTAGTTATATTTTCGTAACCAACCTACTTGGTAAAGCAGTCGAGTTCATTCAAATGGCCCGCGGGCGCTGATACAAATCGCAAACTAAAAATGTGTTTAAATTATGAATATTACATGAAAAAGAGAAATGTGTTACATTTAATTTTATTACGAGCGATAACTTATGAGTTAGCGGTCCGAGGAAAAACACGGCGTTGAAATACTTTCATTAAGAATCAAATAATTCGAGAACTGTAAACATGGCATTTTAAAGTTTAACTCTGCGGGTATAATGGCTATTTTTAAATGCTAGAATGTTGTTAGCTAAGGATAGTCTAATATAATATTTTATAGATACAAACATATCATTTGTGATATTAATATGTCAATTATTTATATCATCTTGATAAAAATAAGGTTGGCCACAGTACACCGTGGCAAAACTATTTACACTTAGTTAAGACACTAAGTGTCAAGGATAAAACAGTAAAAGATGATTATTGAAAAAAACTCAGCCAAGTTCGTGTCGGGCCATGCACAGTGTAGGTTTCCGTAATTGCAATATGTGGACTTTGTAAAGGGCTTCTTATTTGATACTATGAACATACGAATTATTAAAGGTTTAAATTTGTACTATATCCGCGGACGGACAGATGAACGGGTTCCGAAATTATAAGGGAATTAGAAGAGAATTATTATTGACTACGAAACCCTAAAAAAATATGAGACCAATCCTAAAATCACGAATTAAAATCAGCTATTCCTTAGTTTATTGATCGTGACTAACAATCAATTAATATTTCAAGATCGACGAGCTCCATCCTCGGCCACACCGTCGCTTAACATCAGGCGAGTTGGTGGTCAATCGTAGATCTATAATGTATAAAATATATATATATATATAATTGTATAATAATCATCATATAAGTTGATTACATAAAAAATCCGGCAACGAGTTTCACTCGCACACCGAGGCTTCCGTACTCCTATGTATGATACAACACATGAACACGGACATTGACACTAGGGCTAGTTACTTAACAATATGAGCTTTATAACTAAGAAGACATCGTAGCCTCACGAATCGGCCCCCACACCTCTAGTACTGGATCTAAGACCTAAACAGCCGGCATGAAAAAGGGAAAACGTAACGGTATATAAAACTCATACATAAACTAGAAACAAAATGTTCCCTAATTCAATTTATATCTCTAAAGCTCTACGTTACAATCTTGACAGAGTTTTATCTTGATGGTCTTGTCGAACACAAAATGTGATAATAATTTTGTCGAAACATAATTTCATGTATATTTATAGGCTGTTTACGGTCAAGTTTCTTTATTGCACCTTTGACTATTATCAACTTTATAACCTACAGATAGCGCGTTATCGTCAACACATAAAACTGGTACAAACTTGGACCCTATCTCGTATACCACAGATATTCTGTGACGTCTGAGGTCATTTTCTGCATAACCTCTGCATCTGCTGTTATTTTACATATTTCAATTGATAAAGTGGCAGCATAATTATTTCTTTGAATATTATCATTTTCTGTATCAGAATCTGCATGTCAAAAAGATAATTGAGGCATTCGACAAAAATGAATTTATAATTCAAAAAACATAAAATATCAACAGATCAAAAGTGTATCATATGTTACGTAATTTTTATGTAGAGAAAGGGAAAGAGCAATATCCTTGCTTCCCTGTATAAAAGCCGTAAAATATTAATCGATGACCATAAACTTATTACCAAGAAGTTGCTTAGTCTCGAGTACCGCCGTAAATTAGCATGTCTGTCTATATTATATAGGATTCATCTCGGGAGGCTTCACGACCTTATTCTACTCTACCTATTCCCCACAGGACTAACAGTAAGTCAGCTCATTATCACCTATTTCTCAATGAAATGATAAAAAATCGTGCTCAACACTTTTGGTCCACGTTCTTGATGCGTACTGCACAGAAATGGAATTCTTTGCCGCCTTTTATGTTTCCTGAGAGCTATAACATTGGAATTTCCAAGCCTAGAATGAATAGATATCTTTAATAATACGAGCTCCATCCTCGGCCACACGTTACTCAACATCATGGTAGTCAATTATTATTAATTATTTTACTATTGTAGATCTAGGTTTCTAATTAAAAAAAGTTTTTATTTCCTTTACTTATTTGTCACTCATTTTTCAAAATTACTAATTTTCACAGCATTAATCTTACTTCAATGCTTTTTTCTGGTAAACCCTTCATTTACTGCCATACTTATAATAGGTGGAAAATAGCACTTCTTCATGTACAGTCATTAACATAAATGTCCGGTTAGAATCGAGCCACTCTATGAACGCTACAATGTTTCTGATTGTATCATTACAGTAATTTGTAGCCGAGAGTCTAATCAAAATATTTGTTTTATCTATGATTCGAGCCCACGGTGATACTTATCAGTTCTACTGAGTTGAGGCTATTAGAAGATGTGTTGTTAACATTTCACGATTTTGACGACTTGTTTGGGTCAATGATGGCGCCCGCTTTGGAACGGAAGGTCCCGGATCGATTCCCGGCTGGATAAATATATGAATCATATTTGCATCATGAACATCAATCTGCTCTAGTTGTGAGTGTTAATTGTCACTGTCATTGTATGTGTTATCTATTTCAATACATGCTACAGGTATCTGATTTTAACAGATATTTAACGACTGCTCATTCAGTTAAAATAAAAAGTAAAATAAATAGATTATGCACAAAAGCAATTTATCAAAATCGGTTCTGTAGGGACATTAGTTTTTGAAAAAAATACGTCATCCAAATTAACGAAGTTGCGTTTATTGAAGTCGGTTGTTTCAGTTTTTAAACTATAATTATAAAAGATCAAAAATACCTATTTAACGATACCCCACTCGAGGGTTGAGAAAAAAATTGTTTACATGTAGGTAGATTGTCCTACGCCCATTTTTAACTTTTTTGAAAATTTTATTTTAGACTTTGGAGCGGTTCATTGAAGACAAGACATTTACCTATAAATTTCTGAAATTGTAGTCGCTAAGTAAAATGTATAACGGTTCCTTGTAGTTACTAGGGACACAAAAAAATAGGAAGTAAATAAAAACTTACAGTAAGTAGCCAGTTCTGTGAATTTGTTAAATATGCAAATAAACACTTCCAAACAAGAATGTTTAGCTAAATTATACTATTTTTAGATTCACGCGAATCATGCTAATTGGCTCAAATGGAAATAGAGCACGTAGACAAATACATCAGCGGATATCCGTTGTTACATAAAGATATCTTCGAAACACTGTTATCTAAATAGTTTTTCCACGTTTACCACACTTAGCTGAATTCTGCGGCTTGGCCTGCTATTCTACATGAACAGAAACCAATATCTCGACATCAGCATCATAAAATCGGATGTTTCATTTTTAGGGTTCCGTAGTCAACTATGAACTCTTATAATTTCGCCATGTCCGTCCGTCTGTCCGTGTCCGTCAGGCGCGGCCTAGCTTAAAGACTATAAGTACTAGAAAGTTGTGATCTAGAATAGACATACATATCTACTAAGCCAACAAAAAAAATTAAAAAAAATGTTTTGGTTTACCTCCCCTAGACGTAAAGTTGGTATGAATTGTTTTTTCCTCATCTATATATTCCATAGTGTGGGGTATCGCAGGTTAGGTAACCAAAAAAGATCGAGGGTTTGCGAAATCCATTTTACAATATAGGGATTAATTTGCGAAATATTAAGTGTTAATTTTTGATAGCGTCAAGTGTCGTCAAGTACAGCTTCTTAGTACTAATAGTCTTTGAGCAAAGCCGCGGATTGTCTGTCTACGGCTCGACAGACAGACCGACGGACATGGCGAAACTTGAGTTACTTGTTTACTACGGAAACCTAAAAATGGAATAATAATAATCTATCCCGAACTTACTTACCAAACAGAGCAAGCCACAGTAAGTAATTAAATTTGCAAAAATACTTGTCATGTGACTATATCACGTAAAATCACATCATCGTGAAACGCTACACATAGTGTGTGAACGGTTTCAAACAAACACGTCAGGCCTCAACTAATAGTCATCATGGGAGAACAAAAAATATTTGTCCATAGAGTCTGCTAAGCAGCCCCGAGACGCGGAAACTCTTTACACACGTATGACCTCCTACAAAGGAGTTCTATTTGCGCGGCGACGCTACTAAAATATTGAAACTAGGGCCGAGCGCTTGCATGGAAGCTGTACAACCAACTCGAGATATGATACGCAAGTTTGGCTGCCTCTAGGATGCTTTGATTTGTATGATTTGGAGGATGTGAAAAGGTCTGAACGTTGGTAGTTGGTACCTACATTTAATAGATAGCGAAATTGTATAATAACCTGATCACTATTCTGGTTTGACGACCAGATATTTGATAACGTTTTTGTTTATAAACTAAATCAATTAGCTAATTTTGAATATAATTTTATTGATGATTCGATTGATATTGATGATGAATCGATTTACATGGAAAAACATACCTATCATATAGGATCCCGTGTCTTAAAAGAAAAAAAATGGGACACATAAATGTTCATTTCGTAGTCTGTTTATCTATAGGTTTTACACTTTCTTCAGAAACACGTGAATTGAGTTTGAAATTAATATGAAACTACATATTTATGTCTCCTCAAAACTGTAAAAAATCTGACTTCTAAGTTAACGAGTAAAGAAATAAGCCCCGAAAAACCGTAATTTTGCCTTAAGAGTTTTCATACAAAAAATCAAAACCTACAGGATTCTTTCCATTGACCTAGAATATCAATATGCAGCAAATAGCTATATCATAGTACAAGTAAAAGGAAAAATATCTAAAATGAAAATAGAAAAACAAAATTTGTCTTTACCAACTTCCATTTATTTGGAATGTTTGAGCGAACGATCTTAAATACGCAATTTTTACCACCAACATAGTTTTTTTTTCCGACAACCTTTCATTTCTCAGTTCTTCTGTAAGTATAGGACAAGCTTTACATTGTGCGAGTGCGAGTGTCTCACGCGTGTTTGCTTTAGCGATGCGGCGGCGTGTCCACAGTCCACAGTTCATCGCCGTCTAGCGACCAACAACGCTTGACAATCCAAGCCACGCTGCGTCCCAACGGCCTCATAAGCCGTAGATTCAAACACTACTGTAATCTTACCCACAAAACTTATTAGCATAAGGTTGACAGACTACCTTATGCCTAATAAGTTTTGTGGATACGTTGATTTTTTGATCAATCAGAACTTTACTACGCCTAAAATGTATCTAAGCTGTAATTAATATCCACCTATGCCATTTTTGAGTATACACGCTTAGATTTTCAAATATAAGGAATATATTTTACAATGTTCAACACTTAGATTTTTTACCCTTCTCATAATGAGAAGATGGCCCACGCCCAGCATTGGGACAGTTTGTACAAACAGGGCTGAAATTTTGAAATTTAGAAATTAACCATAATGCAATCTGTTTAGATATTGGAATTGATCATTATATTGAGTAAATTGAGAAGTGAACTACAATTTTTGTTTTGTCCTTCATCATCATCTCAGCCATAAGAAGTCCACTGCTGGACATAGGCCTCTTCCATGGATTTCTAAAAAGACCGATTGGAAGCGGCTTGCATCCAGCGTCTTCCTGTCACTTGTATGAGGTCATCTGTCCATCTCGTGGCTAGTCTTCCTACGCTGCGCTTGCCGGTACGTGGTCTCCACTCGAGAACCTTTTGTCCCCATCGGCCATCAGTTCTACGTGCTATGTGCCCTGCCCACTGCCACTTCAACTTGCTAATCCGCTGTGCTAAATCGGTGACTCCTGTACGTCTACGTATCTCTTACTCTTCTCGTTGTCGTTTTGTCCTTATATCTATTTTTTTCGGTTATCTTGAATCTAGTCTCAAAAGTCATTGTAAGCCCGGTAAAGTTCACCGTGACCCGCGAAACACTGGCAGTATCAACAAAACTCGCGCGACCAGTTTTTTTTTATTAGAACATCGGAAGTGGACGAGTTTGAAGCAAACATCCTTACTAGCCTCGGAGCTTTGTTTCTTTAAATATTCGTGTTCGCCACTGCCCAACCTACTGATGGAACTGGTTCTATGACAAAAAATAGTCGTTAAACTTCATCTGTAGATGAAGGCGTGTGATGTAGTGTGGCACAGGAAGTGGACAAGTTTTGCGACTTGTTTTGTCTACGAGCAAGCATTTAAGACGATTGTGAAGTGCGCTTTATGTTTTGATAAGGTTTGCGTTTGAGCGGCAATTCAAATGATGGGATACTATTATAGAGACTAGAAAAAAACAATTCACTTCGTAATCTTGAACACTATTAGATTTTGATACAAAGGAACTTTTTTAATTTAACGATATTTCCAAGAGGGAAGAGAGAACTTTGCCCGGCAGTGGAACCATCACTGCAAAAATTGTATGAAATGAAAAATATTTCAAAGTAATAATTATGGTTAAAAAACGTAAAAAAATCACTTCAAAATATGCAATTTCTTTACTTAGCATATAACTGAGCATGATTACTCAACAATCTACTAAGACAACACAAAATATAAATTCCTAGTTCCTAACTTGAATTTTAATCTACTCACGATCAATTTTAATGTTCTCTCTAAATAACAGTAATTTCAATAAGCACGTAGATATTTATCAATAGAATGTTTATAGGTTTGCGTGAGGAGCGATTACCAGCAGAAGTAGAGTAATTAAACAATCGTCCATCTAAATGCACGCAGCAACGTTGCAAAATCGAGTAGAGGTGCCGCGAATACTGGTTATAGCGAATAACTGGCTAGCGATTATTCGCCATTCCCCGCGGGGCATTGCCGAAATATTTACCAAAAGTATTCGAAATAGGTTCTTACGTGGATAATAAAATTATCTTAGAAACATGGAACATCCTTAATCCTAGTGAAGATCTATGAGTGTGAATTATGTATTATTTTAAAATAAATTAGTGATAACATAAAGTATGTCTGTAGTACATACACAGAAATGTAGTAATGGGTACTACAGAAATCTAACGTTTTTCTGCTATTTTAGTATTAAAATTTTTCATGAATTTTGGCAACTTTTTATGAGGGAAATAACCTGATCAAAAGAGATTTAGTTTTTTTACACTAAAATTAGTTTTTGTGTAGAATTACATTATGGTCAACGAAAGACGAAAAATACTATTGATTCTTTCATAATTCATGTTTATTAATTATTCGCGATTTTCGAACAACAAAAGAATTAACGATATCGAACAATAACTGTAAAACGTGACAACTCTACGTGTCTATAAGTTCTCATTGCACCTTGTTTATAACACCCGTTCCGAGTTTTGGCGGGAACGGGAACGTCTTAGTAACGTGTTGTTGCTTTGTTTTATTTCCGTAAACTTGTGTTATTTTGAACATTAATGCTATAAAAATGGTGGTGTTTTATTCATTAAGTGTTCGATAAAGTGCGTGAGTGTGGGCAAGTGTAATAAAGCAGTAAAACGTGTGATTTTACGTTATCGGCAAAACTCCATAGAAGCTTCTAGTAAAGTTTCCACTACTTTACTGAAGCAGGACTCGACTTATAAATTGACTGTGTACGTGACTTAGATTGTGACTAGAACATTTACAACTTGTTTTATTCAAGAAACTTGAAAAAATCCTAATACTTGACACTGGCAAATGCTTTAATGCGGGTCCAATACAAAAAAGAAGAAGAACTCCCGTTCCGTAATAAAGTTCTAGCAAATATATTATTTGTGATAAGCGTAACGAAGTCATGCGCGCTCGTGTTCAATATAGGACGATTTTGTCTCAATAATTCGAGTGCAGCGCAGGCTAGTGTCACGCGAGCGCAGCGCACCAATTAGCCGGCGCCTGCGACCGCTCTCTCACCAATAAATCAATAATTAAAACGTCCATCTACCCGCAAATGCTGATTTATTCGCACCCACTGGACACGCTTGCGAGGATGTCGCCCATTCTTTGTATTATTGCTCACTGATTGTAGTATACGAGCGGACGATGCCGGTCTTCGATGTATCTATTAACTTGTGTGTGTCCATTTACTAGTTGTTTATTATATCAATTGATATAATAATACAGAATGTACTTACACTCTTGAAAGTTACCTAATTAGATCTTAAACTTACTAAAATCGGATTTATAACGTGAAACCGTTATCCCGGTATGCTTCACTGCCATAAAAATAATTATTTAACACCGTCTTACTAGGTTACATTCTAGTATACTGCTTAGGGAAATACTTACTCCTTTAATATGCATTTAAAAAAATCGTGAAGCTTTGACCAAAAACAGCTCACAAAACTTCAAAACACAAATGATGATTAATAGTTCTATAATGGTATAACCGAAATTTCATTTATCAAGTGGCGGATTATCACAGACCGATGATCACGATTATACAAGAAAAGCCAATTACTTCTGCTTCCTATTATTTTGTGGCAATCGTGACATTGGAGGACTTTTTTGATAAGTATGTGGCATAATCGAATCGTAGTTTTGCCGTCTTACGCCTTCAAATCGTAGACCAACATAGAAATTCTACGAAATTTATTAATTTTGTATTCAAATTGTGAATAAGTGCGTAATAATAATAACGTACCTACTAAATTCATTAGTATACGATGAGAACCCATTAAATGTGAGAAGCCTCTGACATTTCAAAACCTATATAAATAGGTACTTAGTTACATTTTAATTCTACATTAGCATGCTGGAAATTTGCCCAACCTTACATTCCGTGTCATATCTGTGAATTAAATTCGAGATAAAGTAGACAATGTACAATGTTCCCCGCTACCGAGGGACCACGAACACAAAGAAATTTCTACTTTCAGAATTATTTCTCATGGCACACTAACACAGATATATCGTTTTATTTACTAACAGAAGCTTAACGTTAATTTCCGCAATCGGCGTAGGAACTCGCTAATATATCTGTAAAGCGAATGTTTGCGTAGCATTTCTTCGTTAATATCTCTCTAAGCTGTACAAAGTGAAAGATTAACCGCAGTTTACTCTGCTGGTTAACCATCGTGTCTGATTTGAACTGGACTGAGTTTCACACACGTACTGGCTTCGTGTGTTTGTGCAATGAATTAGTGGGGAAGCGCAACTGTCGCACCTAGCGACTGCGACCACGTAATGAACGCTTACCTCACAACGCATTCCTTATTCTACGTTTTATAATTCCATGAACACCATTTTGAAAACAGTGACAACTCGACATCTCATTCATGTCTGGGGCGAGACCCGTAAACGACTACTAATATTTGTGTCGGTGACTGGCCGTCATTTCCATGAGAACCCTCGAGTCTGCGCTCCGGAGAACATGAGTAGACAAGTATTTATTAAAATTAAAGTAAATTAAAGACATCGAACAACTATCTTACGCGATCTCGGCCGTAGTGGCGTCGGCGCTGACGCAGCGGTGACAGCACTCGGTCACCACGAGTGCTCTCCGCGGGGCCACCGAGTGTTTTCATACACACACAAAGCGCGGACGTGTTAATTCTTGGATACTTGGTTTTTTTACCGCGGTGATCGACGACTGTGGGAACGTTTTGGGTGCCTTCGTTAGAAGTACCTACTCGGGCGTAACGAGCAAACAGTCGGAATAACTCGGAGTATCGCTCCCGCGTTAAGTGGCCACGGCTGACGGAATTTACGACACGTGTGGAGGCAATAGGCGATCGCGATCGGCTCCCGAGCCGTGATCGTTGCCAGCCTCGGGTGCGAGTTGTAAAAATCATTTTAGTTTCCAATTTGAGCGTTATTGTCTGCGAGACGTGAAAGTTGTCGGTGGCGCCGGCATCAATAAAACGGTCAGCGGTGAGGCGCACGCGCCGCGAGGTGCGACCGGCAATAACTTACGCTCATCCCGGCTTCATTCACTCCGGATATAACTCCGATGTTGATACACTGAGAGGTATTCGTGTGAGATGATATCGTCCTGTGCGTCCATTTATTACTCTGACTTGGTAACAATAAGGCAGGATGCTGTTAGCGCCTGCGCGTATGCCGTACGAACAAATGGAAGTCAGGGCGTGCCGTGACCCGTTCTCTATTACGAATGGAGGCTTATCGGCCGTGTTCACAAATCATACATCGAGTTGTAATATTTCATGATTGTAACTTGCATGCTGTCAGATATTAATTTTGTGCAATATTTTCATAATTTTTAGCAATACATAGATAACACGGGTACATGTTTGCAAGTTATTTTATGATAAAAGGAAAGGCTCGGCTGAGGTAATCATGGATAGCAATAATTTGATCTATTGACTAAGTTCCTGACGCGATAGCAGCAGCAGATAGATTTGGTAATTTTCAAGCTCATCTTTCGTCATCAAAGTACAAATATCAAATTAAGAAAACTAATTTAAATCACTTGTAAAAAAATATATTATATAAATATATTTCATTGTTCATCAATCTTGGTTAGACAATCATGATCATTTCAGCCCTTATCGATCACGCATAAAGAAGAAGCTTATGTCCAGCATAAGCGTCTTCTTTATAACACCATTATTTTAGGTCCTGCTGTAATATCATCCAGCTCTTGCCCTCTGACTTGACGATATTGTCTCTCCATCTAGCTGATGGTCTGCCTACTGGTCTAGTCGCTCCTTTGTGTCACCATTCTGTGACCGCCTTCGTCCACCGGCGATCTACTCGTCTTGCAATATGTCCCACCTCCACTTGAGCTCTGTAATTTTTCGACCAACATCAACCACACGTGTTCGACGTCGGATCTCTTTATTGGGAACGGTTAGATAAAACAATATAAACTTTTACATTAAGCGGTTCGCTGGTTTGCTCGTGGTATAAGTACACGCAACATAGTAATAAGTACTTAAATTAAAACAAAATAATTTTCCCTTAACGTTAACTAGTAAACAATAGTTTGTAATTATGACAAAGGTGGGACCCTGGTGTCTGTGGAGGTAAAAAATAAAAAAAAAAATTACTTTAAAAGGTCCTAAGGTGCCTAAAGGTACCTAAAGGTACCTATTGAATATTTGATCTGGATCATGCGACTCAAACGGATATAGGCTCGAGACTTGGTCAGAATAGAAGAAATACAATGGATCAAAATAGTCACACTATAATGGCTGTGAGATGACGTGTCAGACCACGTCGTTGGAAATATTAACAAGGCAGCAGGAAAATAGTAGATGACACTGGCATGATACAAAAGCGGAAAGAATGACGCGCTAAAAATGATATTGGTCGATTCGCACCGCGGTGCGAAATGACCTATTCAAAAAGAACTCTTGGGTGATTCGGACCGCGGTTCGAACCACTTGCGGTGCGAAACGCCGAAGTACCCGCTAAAGCGACCTATATTCACCCGTGGAAATAATAGTAAAGATGATAATGACGTCGTCATAATGACGATGAAGATTACCTGAGTGATTGTAACAGCAAAAAGGCGAAAACAAGCCAGTGCTCGTTGACAGGTTGTCGTCTCTCCATGTACTTCGGATACTTACTAATATCCGTTCAGGTATACATTACAATACACAAATTGAATTCTCAACTGGATTAACATAAATAGTGTGCAATGGTGCTATTATAATGCTATCGCGTTGTAAGACAATAGAAGAGGTCCTCCCACCTCCCACGTGGCTTGCCGCAGAACCCGGGGGTTACTTTTGTTTGAAACTGATATCAAACAGACTTGGTTGTATTCGAAAAAAAAACAAGTTGCAGTATGTAATTAAGTAACCATATTATGTACCTAACTAGAGATTGCTTCACCCACAGATCACAAAAACAAGGGTTGCAAACAAGGGTTACAAACAAAGCATCGGTGGCTCCACCACTGCATCTGCAGTCCGATGTTGATGGAACTAAATTTGACAGCACGTCATTCTCCGCTGGAACACAGAATACTTTAATAGTATAGCCGGAATGCGATTGAAGCGCCGCATCTATAAAACTTGAGTGGTGGTATGGACTCTACTTCAAATACGTAAAATTTTAACTAAATTAGTGTTTTCGGGATATTTAGCTTCTGTTATCCTTTAGTAGTAATAGTCCACTGGGTAAAAAACATCAAAGTAGAGTTTTGTTGTATTCCCGATTTATTATTTTGGTGCGCTAGCATGCACTATCATACACATTACGCACTCATCACATCGACCTACTTTATTGATGCCGTAGTGTCTAATATCCAAAATTAATTTTTTCTTTAATTTTTTCTTGCATTGTGTCACAAGCAGACTGATTCTGAAGTATAATACTACTCCAAAATCCAAAGATAAAAACAAAAAATAAAAAAAATATACTCGACTAAAACCACCTCTTTTTACAAAGTTCAAGAAAAATACCATTATTAGATTATTTTGCCAAAACTTCCTGTTTCAAAAATGATTCAGCTCAGAGTAGGCCCCGGGCGGCGCTCGCGCATGCTAATCGCGTCTAATCATTCGATCGTAGCTGATTCACCTTTAGCTTTAGCCCTACAGCGCGTATTGTGCCAGAAGTGGGACATACAGAAAAAGTGCTAATATCTTAACGAAGGAAAAGGTATAGCGCAATCAAGTAAGGAGTAGCAAAAGTATATACTTAGGTAATACATGTGATAGTTCCATTGTTTCGATTATTAGCTCTGGTGTCTTACAAATCAAATTTTGATTTAAAGTTGCGGGTGGTTCAGTAAACGTTGAATTACGTGAGATTAAAAATTATAAATTTTACTGAAAATATTGTATTTTTGGTATAAAAAAAATACTAAAGGTAAGTTAATTATTTAATTTTGCTATGACGTAATATTTGTAAAATATATTTAGTAAATATATGATTTATTGAGGATTTTTCGTATGTTCCTAATATGGGTCATTATGCATTACGAGTAACTTAGAATAATAAACGTTTTTCAGGTGAGACCTAATGAACTTCTGGTAGATGACAAAATTGAGCATATTTTGAATATACCATCGGGTAGTTAAGATGAGCTGAAAGATTCAGAAGAAGATAACGATTATGATTTGATCAGGCTTAGCGATTTGGTGATGAACGAAGTAGAGGAAACACCTAACTTGCTTATGAACGAATTTTTAAAGAAAACGCTCGACAATTTTCCCTCACTGGCAAGTGGCTCATCAGTACCTATCGAGACCAGCATTAGAGAAGTTCAGCTCAATGTTTCTGGTCAAGCTGATCATCGTGAATTGCCAAAATCTTCAAAAGTGCAAGAACCTAGTGCTGCTAGCCAACTGGTGCCACAGTCTGTGCTAAGTACTCCTACAGCTAAATCTGCTACATCACCTTTGACACCTGTCAAAAAGAAGAGGCGATACCTCTGGAGAATAACTAACTTTCAACCGCCGTCTGCTGGATTTATTGGTGATGATAACTTAGATGAACCAGTAACAGCTTTTGAAACTCCTTGCAATACTTTTTGTATTTTTTTATGAGGAGCCATCTGGAGCATCATCATCATCTCAGCCACAAGAAGTTCACTGCTGGACATAGGCTTCTCCCATGGATTTCCAAAAAGACCGATTGGAAGGGGCTTGCATCCAGCGTCTTCCCGCTACTTGCCCGGTCATCTGTCCATCTCGTGGCTGGTCTTCCTACGCTGCACTTGCAAGGGCATGGATCTGTATTGGAAAATATCGCCGAGGAATCTACAAAATATAGTATACAGCAGGATCCTTCTAAGCTACAGGCAGTTACTGTAGTAGAAATCAAGAAGTTTTTGGGCATATGTCTTTTACTTGGACTGATTCCTCAACCCAATGTACGGGTGTTGTGGAATGCAGAATTAGGCGTATTGTACCACCTAAAGATGTCATAGATCAATTCCCAATCTGGTCAAATTCAATGCAAATTTCCAGCATATAAAGGAAAATCTTTTGTCAATGCAGAAGTACAATGTTGCACTACAATTAATAAAAAAAAAATGGCCTTTCATAAATAGGTTAGATTGTATTTTTCAAACTATTTCGACTTTTATAAATGTAAAGCAAATGAATGTTTTTTATTTACTTCAATAAAACTTGATTTTATAAACTATTTTGGTTTATTTTTTAGGTACCTTATTATGAAAAACTATAAAACTATTATGAGCGGAATGCATTTTGTGACATATGTGGGTCATACACAAAAACCTACATAACACAAAAAATAATGCATGCAGATTTTTTAAATTATTTTTCCATAAATAAGGGTATCTATTACTATCATATATTTTTTTTTCATTACTGAAAAAAAAATCATGCACTGTAGGGTTAGATCCTTACTCTGTTTATTTACCAATCAGTACGGCTAATGCTGGCCATGGCCATAAAAGGCGATTTATTTGTCTAGTGTCGCTCCGGATCGACACCATATGTGGTCGCATTTAGCGTCGACTTTTAAAGAATATTTCCGTGTTAATGAGATATGTAAATGAATGAAAATCATTAATGTTTACCTCACCAATTTCCTTTGGTCGCCTTTTATGGCGGGTTTTAGTTCAGACGTAATGAGTACCTACATAGATCTATAGAAGATATATATTAATCTTCTATAGAATATTTTGACTGGCCTTGTGGCTCAGTTGGTAGTGTGTCTACGTCTACCTGCTGAACTGAAAGGTCGTGGGTTCGATCCCCACCCAGGGCAAACATTTGTGTGATGAGCATGGATGTTTGTTATGTGTCTGGGTGTTTCTATGTACTCGTATCATATGTATATATTTACAAAAAAAATGTATATATGTATTCTATCAGCCATCTAGTTCCATAGTACAAGCTTTGCTTAGTTTGGGCTAGGTAGTGTTGTGTGAAATGTCCACAAATATTTATTTATATAGGTATATTATTTATAGAAGCGCTCGAGGAAGATTTAAACTTTTTTTTTTTGAGTGGGTAGGTTTATTTTTTGCTACGACACATCTATTGGCGTGGCTTGTAAGTAAAACCAACGTGTATAGGTATGGTGACGAAAAACGGCATAACGCTTTTTCATGCCGTCACGCCTCCGCTACGTTACCACTCTCGTCTCCCTCGTGTGTGCGTGCACATTTTATACCTATACACTTCGATATTTCTATGTGTGAGTTACCCATATATTATGTATATCTATTTGATGCGTTCACCGCTTCTGCACGCATGTTATATTTTTGTCAACATTATGTAAGTACCTTTTATTTCAAATTTCATATATGTCGGAAATCCCGTGATTGTCAACTTTATTTATTTGTTTATCGTAAGTTTTCATCATCTATTCATCACCTATTTTGTCTTAGGTAATAGAGAATAAGTTTCCGGCAGCCTAGTAAGTTTCCGGCAGCCTAGTCGCGAGACCGTCTGACTTGCGATCCGCAGATCCTGGGTTCGAATCCCGCGACACGCACCTCTGTCTTTTCAAAGTTATGTGCGTATTATTGATTGCCGCCAACTTCTAACGGCGAAGGAAAACATCGTGAGGAAACCTACATGTCTGAGAGTTCTCAATGATCTTGAAGATGTGTGAAGTCTGTCAACCCGCACTTGACCAGCGTATCAGACTATGGCCTTATCCTTCTCACAATGAGAAGATGGCCCGCACCCAGCAGTGGGACAGTTTGTACAAACAGGGGTGATAAAAAAAATAGAGAATAGTTTCTTATTTGGTGTAGGTACTTACTCGTATGTACATGTTTTGTCATCGACCAAATTACATTCGTGATGAATGTAATGTGGTCGATGACGATTTACAATTATTAGCTCATTACTTAAAGGCGGAAAAATATAACTACTTACATAACTATTCGATACCTACAGTTAAAGTTAATATATGTATTTTGTCTTTATTTTTGTTTTAGATTTCACATGAAGGTACGTATATTTTAATACATGGTCTCGTTTTGATTTGGTTTACATCCCAAAGAATCTCGATGTATCCGAATATTCTCTTTTTTTCTTCGATTATATTCCGACTACTTAGCGGATTACAATTTCACTTTTACGAGTGAGATGACTCAACGCCAAGTGTGAACTTCGATATTTTACAACAAAACAATCACCGCTATTCTGTCGTAAAAATGAGGAAATCAATTCCACTCGATGAATTAACAGTTTTTGTTAAGTAATGTATTGGCGCCAGGCGTCAGTCGCCGTCGCGTCACCTCTATTCGAAATTCGTGTTGATTGCGAAAAAGCGCCCGCGCAGGTGTCAGGGGTGCCGCGGGTGAGAGGGCGGGGGTGGGAGGCGCCACTTACAGCCCCGCCCAGCTCTTTGTTTACGTAACGCCCCCGCTCATTACCAATGTGCAATTACGACACCTCGATTATAAGACGATTGTTTGGTAAAAACTTGTAACTGAGACGCCCTTCTCTTGTTACCGCTTCAGAATCGTGGAGAAAACAAAGTGTGTTTGTGCCGTCATTACTAGGCTACGATATGATAAAACATGGCCTACCGAGCGAAACGGCATTTTAACTACTTAAGGCCTATTCAGACCTGAGCGTTATTCGCTACCGTGAGCGATAGAGAAATCCGAGTAGGTACCTATGTGTTAATTTCACTGTTTACACCAAATACACGGATAACGCTATCGCGCGCGGTAACGAAATCCAAGCGATATCCGCGCGGTATTGTCCTCTACCCACAGCGGTAGCGAATAACGCTCAGGTCTGAATAGGCCTTTATTTATAACTACAATTTCTTTTGCGAATCTGTTAAAGCAATAGTAAGTACTATTTCGTCACTCAGCCTGGTTTCGTCCATCTTTCTTCTTCGTTCTCTTTCCTATTTCGTCAATTATAGTAATTTTTGTTAAGGTCCTACTTCGTCTACGTTCCTATTTTACTCACATGCATCTAAAAGGGTTACTTACTTACTTCTTCAACCAAAACTAAAACGACCTCGGAAAAAAAAACTATATTATAATGTGGTCCAAAGATTACGAGCAAGCATGCATTATTTATTGTCAACAAGAAAGGTTCTATCGCCATTATGTATGTATAGCAAACCAATACTCAATACATACGTCCAAAAGTTAACATAATATATAAATTGGCAAGTTGACAAAGTAATATAAAAAAAAAATAGAATGACTAAGAAAAAAAGTGGACCAAGTCAGGGTGGGTGACAGCTCAGGGAGACCCCACCCATTACACGCTGAAATGAACAATGTCTGATTCGAAGATTATATGGGAAAACATACAAACTATAAAAACAAAAGTATTTAGTAAAAAAAAAACTAGCTAGGTAGGTACCTACTATACAAATGTGCTTTGCTCATCTTCCAAAAATAGTAAGTATTTACCTATGTTATTTTTCTACAAAACAATAATAAGAAAATAGAAAGCCTTCTAAAAGCCTATTATTATAATTTAGGTACAATTTAAGTAAGTATCATAATAGATGTTTTGATTTAGACAAGTAGGTACTAAGAAAATTTTCTATTTTAGTCGAAGTTTCAACGAGTGAGAGCTTAATCTTTTAAAAGCATTCCACCTCGAATCCCCAAAATAGCAAAGCTTGAAAAAGCTGCTACTGAGTCAATGGATCTGTGACCTATATACGTAATCGCAAGCCTTATGCAGGCATGAGAAGTGTGCAGAGACGCTGCGGGCTCGTGTGGGCGCCGCCCATATATCAACGGTTTGCGGTTTAAGATTCGTGCTCACTTTGACCTTTATGTTTTATATAATTAATTTGCCATTCAACGTGGCAATGCGGCTAGCATGCTGGGTACGCTGCCAACTGGTAGTGGGTTTGAGCATTTGGATTATCTTTAGACCTTTATCGGTCTGGGGTAATCGATATGCTTTTTGTGTAGTAGTTTAGTTAGTTGAGTCTGTATATTGTTGTGTTGTAGTTAATAAAGGCACTTGCCAGTAGAAAAAAAAATAACAAAAAAAAATAATGCTAGGACTATATTCAGCTATCATTGATCTCGGCTATTCAGGAAGTTACTCTTTATTATCATTGGGCAAGTAAATTTACACTGCTAAATTTTGAAATCTACATGGCAATGTAAATTTTTTCAGCGTTAAATTTTGAAATTTACATGTCAATGTAATTTTTTTCGCGTTATGTAGTAATTTTTTCGTACTTATAGATTTCGAATAAGAGCTGACTAGAAAAGCACGAAAGCACCGATGCATGTTTATATTTATAATTAAGAAATAATCGAAATTGGTCCACATCCGTCAAAAACATTGCAGAGCATTCAAGCTAACACTTTGGTATAAAATGAAGTCAAATTAAGAACATTTTATTTGGAGTCCCTAAAATAAACATAAGCATTAAGTACAAGTAGCATAAACTTGCTAGATTCATAAACAAAAAAACATTCTTTTCGTTTTACAAAAATAAACTCATCGATTTGTACTCGCTCATCCAGAAAATGGAAAGCTGCTATATTGTTTGTTGTTTGATGTAGCCATGTGTGAATACGCCGTTAAGCTCACGTGAAACCGCTATTGATTGTTGCGACACCCGACACATGGCAACATAGTAGCTGTAAACTTTCATTGTACTTCTTGGCGCCGAAACTGACTGTCTATAAAGCCTTATTCATCTTAAGCTAGTAATTTAGTCAACTAATAAGTAACTCTCCTCGTTTGTTCCACTCTTTCGCTGTACCGATACCTTAATACAATACAAAATACAATAAATACAATTACTCATAAGGGCACCCTAAGTATTTTTTTTAAATTGCTCTTTCTTACTGGTGGTTTTCTATTACGCACTGATCAATTGTTGAATTATAGTTATTCCTAATATTGGGGTTAGTCAACGTCAGTAATTTTGTCCCAATCTGCATGCGGGCGCTTTTAAATGCGCTTAGGAGTTGAAATAATACAATTAAAATTTAACATCCGACTGGACTTGAACCCGCATATCTCAATCAGTACTTGGGAGCCATTATTAGTTTGGATAAAGCGGTATGTCAAGTAAGATGGTCGAAACTTCTGAACAGTCATTCCATTGGATGTGAAATTTTTGAACTGTCTACAAATTTGTAGATTCTTCAGTGTGGAAAACATTTTTAAATATCGAATATTTAGAAGTTATCTGTTCCTAACACCGTGCGAACATATTATGGTTACTCACTAATCGACTAAATTACTCGCGTATTGCAAACTAAGCATGAGTACCTACCAAATACCGTGAACGCGTCTCGCGATCTGTCGTTACGTGGAAAAATTCGATTTTATTAGGCTTAGAAATTGATGTGGCGCCGACAAACAATGGAAATGAGGAAACTTGTTTTCTATCTAATTTTAGGCCATCGATAAAGTTGCGGGTCGGAAATAAATCACGTATGGAGATTTGAATCCCGCTTTGGGCAATGCAAATTTATCTGTTTTTATTGTCTACTCTTGTGGTTTTACGGAGATAGGTACAGTAATGAGGCGGATTACGAAAGAGTGGTGGCCGAGGTAAGTCTAGCGTCAGGTGGTAGAAAGTATACTTGGTAGATTATTATTTCTTAGAATTATATCAGAGGACAGATCTGGGCCCGATTAATCTAAGTTCCAAGCACTGTCAATAAAAACTGCTGTACATTTACAAATTCACTGAAGTGGAAAGACTACTGAAACGTGGTATTCACATATATTTATGTTAGATTTAAATATATAATTACTGATTAATATTCAGTGTTTCGTACCTCTTAAAAAAACGCCTATAGGATAATGCATGTCTGTTTGTTTACTTTTTTTCTCAGGAATACATAGAGATGCCATAATATGAAATATATACTAAGGCCAGTCTCTTGTAGGTGTAATAAACAAAACTTTACATGAATTCATTAAAAATAGAGCATTCATTAGTTGAACTCGCACTATAGATCAAAACTAAGAAGTTAGAGGCTTAGAATGCTAGACGCCTTTAGAGTGATGCAACTATTAATAGGTCTTTTAAGGCCTGTTACGTCAATCTGCCCATTGTTTACACACGAGAGGTAAGTAAAATTTGGCGCAACTCTCACTTGAAATATCATTCGAATGCCTTCGTGTGTGTTCAATATCTTATTTAAATCGAAATTATTTCTGTGTGAAATTTATATTTATATTTTTTGACGTGTAAATTGTCATTTTATGAATAAATTACTTATGACTTATGATTTATGTAAATACGTGATGATCATGTAGGTACATATTTTGGTAGATATTTGGCTTCACATATAAACTGAATTTAAAATTAAACTATCGCCTCTAAGTATCATTACTTTAAGCCTCAAAGTTTATTTGACCTAAAACTGTAATTAAACAAGAAATTTCAAATCAAATCACATTAAAACATCAGAACCTTTTTCCAAGAAAATCATTAAGTACAGGTCCAATTAGACTTTGTACGGAAACCGTATTGCTCGAGTCAAGTTAAAAATAGACTAAGAAAAAGAGGAAAAAAGATAGGAAATTAGGAAGTAACCCAAATTATTTATACCATTTTATAAAATGTAATCATTTGAAACCAAACGAATATCTACGTGGGATATTCCTGTCTCCAAGAGCAGCATTCGCCGAGTGAGCAGTCTTCACCGCGAATTGGTACTTGCAACAAACGAGTGGCGCCGCGAGGTCCCGTTACCCGCCCACGGGCGCACATCGACCAATTCTGCGCGGACTTCCTAGTTTTAGTCATCCAATTATACCTATGCAGTACCTATATAATTATATTTATAAAAAAAACAAGTATCTATGTTAAAAGAGATACAAAATACCCGATTGCATAAAAACATTTTATGGGTTTCAACCTTATTATATAAAAAAAAACTACTGGTTCGACTACAAAACAAAGATTAACTAACCAACTAGCTTGTAATTCATGAAGTTACCTATTCCAAAGATGGAACGAAAGACAATAATATGACGTTTTTGTGCCGTGACATTGACAACTAGATGTCAGCTTGATAGAACTGCGTTCATAACCTATAATTTTTTCCAGTGTAACATAAGATTGCGTTTTTCTGTGGTTTGGGGCTAGATAGTATAGTGTGAAAATGTCTACCAATTTATATTTAAGTATATATAATATTTATGCTCAAGAAACATCCATTGGCAGCCTAGAAAAAACTAATAAACCACCTCACCTTCTAATCGTCTGAATAAAGCATTCGATGCAGAATCACTTCGAATGCATCAAAAATAGGTTTGATGTCTCAATGAGTAGATATAGTTTTGGTGGTGATAATAAAATACCTAAATATTCGTAGGCGGAAATGCAGCTAAATCGTATGTGCTTATTAACTCGTTTCATAATTAGTGTAATACGTTGAGAATTTTTTTACCAACTTCAGCCGCTCAGACTGAAGAAAAAGCAGACAAAGCCCATATAAAGTGAATCCAACTTTTCTACGAAAATACGAAACACGACTTTTTTAACCGACTTCCAAAAAGAAGGATTTCTCAATTCGACAGTATGTTTTTTTGTATGTTTGTGACGCGATTACTCCGCCAATTATTAATTGTTTTTGATGATACTTTTTTGTTTGGTAAGTAGGTAATACCTCAGACGTGATTTTATATACATTTTATCAAAATCTGTTTAGTACTTTGGTTTTTCTAATAAAATAACTGAAAAAATATCATCCAAGCAAACGAATTGCGTATTTGAAGAGTAGTTTTCTTTTTGGTTTTTTAAATTATATTTATTGATATCTAATTATTGCTACAAGAGACACTGTCGCAATAGATCTGCAAAGCTCGCAGTGACGCGTATATCACATACATAAGTGACAATGACAATTTCATGTCTATCACGGTTCAAAATATACAGCCATTTAAAGGTAGGACAGACATATACCTAACTGCATGGATTCTTGTTATAGCCAAATAGAATTTTCTTCACTTTACTTTCGAGCTTAGTGCGCTCCGTTTGTCTTTTTCTTTAGTCTGGG
Source organism: Lycia hirtaria (assembly GCA_947563715.1). Classification (NCBI taxonomy): domain Eukaryota; kingdom Metazoa; phylum Arthropoda; class Insecta; order Lepidoptera; family Geometridae; genus Lycia; species Lycia hirtaria. Next base: position 3,800,376 of record OX387380.1, read on the forward strand.
GGCAGCCGCTTATTTCTTGTGCAACAGAAGCCTTTTAGGAACTGATGTCTCAATGACCATTTTGGTAATGATAATAGAAACGAACGGAAGTGTTAAATAATCGTGGGTCGATATTACCTACCTAATAGAAAGGTTAAACGACAAACCCGTTTTATAATTAATGTGTTTTTAAGATACGTGTCATTTAATGACGAAAATTATTATAATTTTATTCTAATCAACTTTTTTATGGTTTAACATTAATAGACGATCCTCCTAATTAGTCCATAAAATGATTAACCAAAATTCGATACAGACAATTAAATCCGAAATGGAAACATGGTCGGGCACACATTTCGATAACTAAATCAATTACGACTGGACAGTGCGATTAGGTCCAGTCCAGCGGTTGCGTTTAGTTTGCATAAATACATAATAAAAACCGGTCGAATGTGTTTTGTGTCGAATGCGGCTCGCTAATGATATGGAAACGGAAAAATTGGGATAGTATCTAAACTTTCAAGCTTGGCGCCAGCGCGAGTGATACCGCTGCTCGCTGCTCTCTGCCAGCACAGATCGAAGCATAGTTTGTGACTGCAAGTGGTGTTGCCATTATTATTATTTAGCGTTTTTTTTTTTTATTTTGGCTTAAAAAACTTTGGATTAATGTATTTGCCTATTTGGTCAGTGATTAGTAAAACATACTAAAACTTTCACATAATCAATTAAATTCTTGTTAATTAAGCTCTGGGTATTCTTGCCAATGTTTCGTTGGCTGTGCTCGCGTAGTTTAAAATCTACCAGTACTAAAATATACGCAATAATAAATCAAAATCACAGTTAAAGTAAAATTATGTTTAATTATAAACATGTAGGTACCTACTGTATAGCGATGAAGATTTCACTATAATTAATTAAATTTTGCAAACAGCACGCAAATATACTTTTGATAATATTACGTCACCATAAGTCAACTCCATATGTTACTAAATTTTATATCTTAGCTTTAATTACGTACATAGTTGATCCGGACTTTTTACGTTAGATTTTACATAATGTTCAGGTATTGTAATGTTAATTAAACTTAATCAGTAACGGTCATGAGTACGTAAAAATATATTAGTTAAAAATGATTATTTATTTAAAAAAAAATGTTTCTTCCACACTTCATTCCATATTGTGTTACTTTTCACACTGGAATATCAACAGAAATACCTATACATGGCAATACCGAGTGCAACTATCTCCCATATACGACAATATTGACAGCCAACAATGGCCAGAAAGGTAACCATTTGCATAATTAGATGTGGCGGTGTCGAGATGACTTTCTAAGTCTTAAAACAACACTCATGACCGCATAAATTGGAGGGATTATTTTATGTTTGTAGCTTGTGTTGACATTATGACCCTGGGTTTATAGGTATCGCTGATAATGTCGTATCGTAGCTTTTAACTTTTAAAAAACATGTTAATGTTGCCATTTATAGTGTAACTGTAACTCTCATTCAATTTATGTTACTATTAGTGCTTGTTTGTTTGCTTCGCTATCAAGAAATTATTTTTACTTGATTTTTTATTTACACTAAATTATATACTGAATAAGAACTGTTATGAAAATGGGATTACAACAAACTTTGATTATGACTACATTTATTTGTAATTACTGTTTTGTAGATAGTATGTTTATTTTATTCGAATATTTGTTATTTTATCAAGTATCTATTATAATTTTTTATATTATTGCAACTTGTCAAACTGCTACTGAAACTATTGAACAAAAGTTACTTAGTTATTATATTTTTACGGAATCGGTCATGAGAAACTAAAAAAAAAAAACGGAAATCCGGCAAAGTAAGAATTTCACTCGCAAACCGAGGCTTCCGTATGCAACATAATATGAAGACAGAAAACAGGACTAGTTAATAAAATGTTCTATAAATCTATCATTATTTGTAATTTCATATACTTATATTCTATACAGTAGAAATATACTGAAATGGTAGGCATATCTAAAGAAATTATTGACAAAACCACCATCAATTGGACTTTGATAAAACAAGATGACTCTGCGGTGTGCGCCATTAAATACTTACCTAAAGTAAAAATATTATATCAACGAAGCGCCATCTAGCGTCACTCGAATCATGTCTAGCGTCGTGAGTTAATGTTTAATTTTAAAATAACAAAAAAATACTGATAATTGCTAGTGTTTATTTAATTATTATTATTATACATCAAGGTAAACTATACAATCTTGCCAATTTTAAGACTTGTATCTATTATCGTTCGAAAGACAGCCGTTTAAGTGTAGGACAGACAGCCTCAGGAATAGGCTTCCACACCCTTAAGACGTAAGCCTAAAATAACAGCATCACAAAGATAAATAAATAATAACTCGAACTCACAAATTAAAACTTATATAATTTTTTAGCTTTAAGGCAAATTAATAAATATCGATAAACATCGTAGCAATTAGCTTGTTGCCAAATAATAAATAATGTTTTGTTGTGTCAGCTCATCCTTTTAGCACTTACTTATACGTACACCGTGGGCGATATCTAATCGCTGGAGGGTAACAGACGTCCGTAGATGAAACTAAAATTGTGCAATCCACTTGTTGCGTTTATTTTTACCCACCAACACACAGCACAACCTTTATTTGGGGGTGACTCATAAAGAAGAAGTTTCTATATATAAAACAAGTGCATTATAAAACTGAAAACTGGCTTCAAAACACGTAATTTTATTTATATGGGATAACATATTTTTAGGGTTCCGTACCCGAAGGGTAAAACGAGACCCTATTACTAAGACTCCGCTGTCTGTCTGTGCGTCCGTCTGTCACCAGGCTGTATCTCATGTACTGTGATAGTTAGATAGTTGAAAATTTCACAGATGATATATTTCTGTTGCCGCTATAACAACAAATACTAAAAAACAGAATTAAATATATATTTAAGGGAGCTCCCATAACAACAAACGTGATTTTTTTTGGTCGATATTGATAACGGCAACAGGTAGACGCTTGAAATATTTACAGAATATTGAGTTATATTATTCACTTTAAAAATAAATAATTAAATTAAAACAAAATTAATATTTAAGGGGGGCTCTCATACAACAAACGTGATTTGCCGTTTTTATAGATAATGGTACGGAACTCTTCGTGCGCGAATCCTACTCGCACTTGTCCGGTTTTTTTTGCTTAATAAGTATCTATTACCTATTAAAATAAAAACACAATACCCGACTGCAGAAAAGTAGTTTTTGCAGTCTAACTTACGAATTCGCTATACGCTTTATACGTTGTTGAGTGTACGTTTGTGAGAAAGTATGCGTACAATCGCTGTAAAAGATTATAAATGCCCATTATTTATAATAATTATAGTATAATCACTTGTTTATAAAAAGTTTGGGGTTACGAAAAACGCGTTTTTTTTTGTTGCGATAGATGTATTATTATTATTACAAGAAATATAGCCTATGACACTCTATCAGGAAGTAAAGACGAGTCTAACGACAACTCGCCCATCAAAATCGGTTAAGGCGTTTAGGCTGTAGGCTGTCATATATAAACATACATACACTCGAAAAGCATAACGCTCCTTACGCAGTCGGGTAAAAATAATAGCTATCTACACTACTTATTGTATAAAGCCGGTGGAACTGAGGCTTAAAGTTTATGAAAGTGACGATTATTTATTAGCAGCAATTATTCTTTGTCGCGACACGTCGCCATTGAGGAGGCTTGTGGAAGCTTAGCGCCGGAAATGATTCGTGCTTGGCTCATACTGAAGGGTCAAAGCCGACTGAGTTTTATCTTATCCATAATTTTGACTTATTTTTTTTAAGGTTATTTTAAACAGTTTTAGTTAATTTGATCGTAATTAATATTCGATTATTTTGATATGTGTTTAATGAATAGAGGCGGATTAGCAGGGATTAAGGTAAGTGGCATAATCTAAGTGATATTTATGTCCAGCAGTGGGCTAGGTTATAAGAAGATGATGATGATGCTTATGTTGATGATCTGTGCTCCAAACGCTTTTGATAAGTTATACCTTCTTAACTTATACTCCTGACCCTTGGATTGTGTGTTAAATTTCGTGTAACTAACTCTAAATAATTGTATAACGCGGCTGTAAAGACACGTGACAAATTTCTCCTAATGGATTCGTACCTTAAAGCCCTAATACGCTGTATGTGCACTTTATCTTCAGTTTTCGGTTGCCATTGTTCAAATAAAGCTAATGGATTCTGAACATTGTTTTTATTCCATGATTTTCAAATTATTTTACATTAGCTGCGCCCCACGGAGTTACTTTCTGTTTCACATAAGTTATGTAAAAGGAGATGTTATTTTTCGGCATAAAAAGTAGCTTTTATATTAATCCAGGGTGCCAGCTACCTCCATACAAAATTTGATTAAAATCGGTTTTACCGTTTGAGCGTGAAGAAGTAACAAACTTACAAACACACTCAGAAACTTTTGCCTTTATAACATTTAGCGTGATAACATCAAATAAAAATAAATAGGGGAATTTAATAAAGCTATATCATGTATAATAAACAGGGGAAAATTTAATAAAGCTACATAATGTCTATTTTAAACAATCCTTTCCATACTTTTAAAACTTTGCGTAGGTATTTTTCTTGATTCTCCTTATAAGTGACGTAGGTAGAAAGATAAAATAAGCATTTACCTACGTTATAGATAAGGCGATTCCTCGAAAGAAAATACGTTTATGATTGTTTACCCTACATCTATTAATGGTAACTTCTGGCGGATACTGTTATTTCAGAAAAAATATATCAAGAACTGTTATCGTGGGCTTGAGAAACCCCACGTTGTATCTGAAGTAACTAAACAAAACCAATTCATCGTCTGATCTCTGTTAACGCTGGGGTATATCGTATAGAGTAAGTAGTTATACTAAACTTTACTACGAGTACGATATTCTCTATAGATACTCGAATATCATTTCTATTTTTACCCGACTGCGTAAGAAGGAGGGTTATGTTTTTCGAGTGTATGTAATGTATATTTCTTTGACTCGCCCTAGAGCCTAAACGGCTCGACCGATTTTGATGTGAGTGGTGTCAATAGATTCGTCTTAGTTGTGAGAGTGACACTGGGTACATCCAAATTTAAAAAATCTTATGTTAGGCTGCAAAAACCTCTTTTCTGCAGTCGAGTATTTTGTTCTTCTTTTAACATTGATTAACACGCTTTTATTAGCGTAATACGTATGTTAGTATGTTACGGAAACTTTGAACATGATTTTGACCCAATTCAAACGGTCAGATTTCATTCAAACTTTGTAAACGTATCGAGGACCGATGACAATACAATAATTTAATAAGATTGAGCGTATTCTTTTAGTCTTTTAGTTTTAACTATTATATTTTATTGTATATAACTTCAATATAAGAAATAATTGTCGTTTGGACAATATCTATTGGCAGGTTTTTTATGTTTCACATTTGTTGTTTATTGTTTACTTTTGACTGATTACATACCTTGTGAATTATTTCAAACGTAAGTTACTTTTATGATTAATTGGGTCAACGTTTTACCACAACTCACCTGATGGAATATGGTACCTTTACCCATGAAAATGGTACCCTTACCAAGTGCTATATCTTGTCATGAAGAGATCCAGGTTGTACATACATACGTACAATCATGCATATTTTTACCCGACTGCATAAGAAGGAGGGTTATATCTTTTTTTAAAGACATACTTATGGTACATACACCCAGAAACATAACAAACATCCATGCTCATCACACAAATGTTTGCTCTGGGTGGGGATCGAACCCACGACCTACAGCTCAGGAGGCAGTCGTACTGAGCCATGAGGCCTGTCCTCCTGTGGTCATCCTCCTGAGGTAGTCCAATACTAGTCTATTCAAATTTCACTAACATCAGATTAGTATTTTTTAACCATCTACAGTTAAATATGTTTCCCACGCGCTTGTATCAAGTCAGTTTATGTTATGTTTAAAATTATAATCAAGTTGAATACACGTGTCTAGCTGTTCCAGTATAAAGATTATTTCTGTAGATCTCACTAACAAGCCGTTTGTGGCTCTTCGTATCTTTAATGAAGACTAAATGACACCGCAGCCATAGCAAGTAGCCACTTAACGACGTTCATAGCGATATGCACTAAGCTTCTTAATGCTACACGATGCACAGGATATTTCAGATTAAAGTCGTGTAGCGAGGGTATTGCGAAAGTCGAATATTAAATTCTGGTTACCATCATTCAGTTGTTTAAATTACAGCCCTTAGCCAGGTGTAACTTGGCACGTAACGTTTTTAACGTTGTAACATGTTTTATTTGTATATATTTTTAATTCATTTTTTGACGTGACAACGTCTAATAAATTTGATTAAAATTGACTGGCCTTGTGGCTCAGTTGGTAGTGTGTTTACGTCTAGCTGCTGAACTGAAAGTTCGTGGGTTCAATCCCCACCTAGGGCAAACATTGGTGTGATGAGCATGGATGTTTGTTCTGTGTCTGGGTGTTTCTATGTATCATATGTATATATTTACAAAAAAAAAGTATGATGTTCCAGCCATCTAGTTCCATAGTACACGCTTTGCTTAGTTTGGGCTAGATGGTGTTGTGTGAAATGTCCACAAATATTTATTTATTTATTTATAAATCGATGAACGCCGGCTGCACGCACGAAAAAGTATGACTCATTGTCACGTTACGCTCAGTGTCCCGTTATCAGTGCGTCATTCATGCATTCATCATCATTTCATCAATGTTTTGTTATGACGTTAGCACGTTTTTTTTTTTTTTTGACTTGACAAGGTCTAATAAATCGATGTACGCCGGCTGCACGCACGAAAAAGTATGACTGATTGTCCCGTTACGTTACGGTCAGTATCCCGTTACATCATCATCATCAATGTTTTGTTATGACGTTGTCACGTTAAGCTATCGTCCGTAAAACGACTTTACAGACAACCATTTTTTTTGTTTCTGCCCTGTTTGTACAAACTGTCCCACTGATGGAAACGGGCCATCTTCTCATTGTGAGGAGGGTAAGGCCATGGTATATCATATAGTGGTTAAATGAGGGAGTCACTCGCTCAAATTTCTCATAACATTTAAATCCCACCTAGAGCTTCGGAGTTCAGTGTGAAACTCTTGGCGTCGGTGTTCTGCGCTTGACACTCTGAGATAAACGAAGCTAATTCCGAATAAATTATTACATTTCAAGATACAATTGTTCAAAGTTAGGACTGGTAAACGGATAGATAACTTTGGCTTAGTAAAGCGCTCTTCAAATAATATCTTTGGCTACTTAAGCCAAACCAGTTGGCTCTATAACATTTGATATAGAGCCCTCAAATAAATCATAATACAATACGAAACTTTTAACGGACAAAAGCGAAGATGAGCTTGCAAACGTTGAAGATCCCATTTCCTGGCTGCATCACAAGCTATTGACTTTCAAATATCATTTACATTTAAAATTAACTTCTCGAATATTGAAGAGGTAACTGTGAAACGAAGAGAGCACGTGGCTCGGTCGGCGGGTATGCAAATCTAGGCGTCCGTGTGTGCACGTATTATAGTCTCACCCACACAAATGCACATTGGCTTCCATTCATAAAAGCAAGGCACTATCTAGCCATGAATTAATCGCAACATTTGAATATGTTTACTCTGACAAAGGAAGCGGCCATTGAGTAAAACTCGCCCGAGAACAGGTTTGGCACGTGTCAATGAACGACGGGAATATTTTGGACGCCATCGGCGAGCCGAACTTGTCCGGCTATGATTTAAACCGTTTATTAGACGCTTCGTTTTATAGTCGCCTCTGACTGATTACAAAAAGGGGGTTCTCAGTTCAACTGACGAACGGCGAATGAATTAGTGTTTTATGCAATTATTCAGCAATAAAGTATAACTCGATTGATATTTTTGACGCAAAACTTTGGTTAAGCCACAGTCCACTGAAGACATTAATATGATTGAGCATCAAATTATGACATAAGTACTTTCTCTTCAAGAGTAAATGAAATGATTAAGAATAAAAATAAACAAGTATCAATGTTAAAAGAAAAACAAAATACCCGACTGCAGAAAAGAAGTTTTTGCATTCTAACTTACGATTTCTTTACGCTTAATACGATGTTGAGTGTACTTTTTTGTGAGAAAGTATGCGTACAATCGCTGTAAAAGATTATTGCGCATTCTTTAGAAAAAAATCTAGTAAAATCACTTGTTTATTACGAAAAAGTTCGTTGGAAGTTACAAAAAACACGCGTTTTTTTTATATTTATGAGAGATATATGATTTTTATTACAAAAAAAATATAGCCTTTGACACTCAGCAAGTGAAAACGAATCTAACGACACCTCTCACATTAAAATCGGTCAAGCCCTTTAGGCTTTAGGCGATCTTATAGAAACATACATACACTCGAAACAACCCCCTCTACCTCCCACTCCCTTCTCCCCTCTCCTTACCTTGAAACACAATTATAATGGTACAGTTGTCGGTGATTTTTTTACCCGTTCCCGCGGGAATCCCGGGATAAAAAGTATCTTATGTGTTAATCCAGATTATAAACTACCTGTGTGCCAAATTTCAGCCAAACCCGTCAAGCCGTTTTACCGTGAAGAAGTAACAAACTGACACAAACTTCGCATTTATTTTATAAGTGTGAAGTGTGATGTGATTTATTAGCATTTCCTACTCCAAACCCCAATAAAACATATAAGTTATATATATATTCGTAATCACCGTTAAGAAATCTTTATTTTGATACCACACTCGATGTATTTTGAAAACATTTTTTTTTTTTTAAGATTACTTTTTGCCGCCAAAAATCCTTAATTTGTTTTTTTTTTTAATTTTGATGTATCTAGTGTCACTCTCACGACTAAGACGAATCTATTGACACCACTCACATAAAAATACGACTAGCCGTTTAGGCTCTAGGGCGTGCCAATGAAATATACATACATACATACACTCGAAAACATAACCCTCCTTCTTTCGCAGTCGGGTAATAAATATTGAAAACAAATATTTATACATATATATCACATGAATATTTAGCTAAAAGTGATAATCTTGTAATTTAGTCGTAGTTTTACGAAGATTATTATGTTCTGTGTTACTTGTTCAGGTAATGGGGTATGTGAAGTTATTTTTAGGTGTTTATTTTATTATTTTGTTCGAATACAAATATATGTTTTACGTAGTTTTCCCAATTTTTTCCCCAGTTTAGTTGTTTTTTTAATTTAGATAGATTACCATCTCAACTGATATTTACTATTAAGCCAATCAGTCAAATTATCGTAAGGTTTTGACGTGATAACGTATTATAAATCGATGAACGTCGTCTGCACGCACGAAAAAGTGTCACGTTCCGCCTGAGCCGAGCGTGCAAGCGAGAGCTCGAAACAAGCGATATAGAGGCACGATCGGCCTAAGCGTTCGGCTTGGCGACCATCGTTATCACGTAAAATTATCGTTCGTAAACCGACTTTACAGACGACTGTTTTTTTTTTTAGTAGAAAAGCTTTCGTACAAATCATTTAAACCTGAAGTTGTATTTCCAAATGCTAGTAATCCAAAAAAAACGTTTAGTACCTATTGCTACTAACCATTTTTACTCTGTGTATCATCACATCATAGGTGTCAAAGATTTTAAAATATTTGCACAGCATGCGCTAAATACGTGATGTTTACATAGATTTCAAAAAAATTATCAAATCTGTAATTTATTAAAAAAACACAGACGTACTGTTATTTCACCTGTGTGAAAACAATGGACAGAAAAGTGTAAAAGTGTTAAAACAAACCGTCCAAGTGTTCCTCTTTAGCACATTCTCAATTTCTTCGCGTCCTATCTGCCTACTTCACAAGGTATCTGTTTACTGTGCTTGCAACTACTAAATTATTTATACAAACTCTGTAGATTAAATATAAAATCTGAACACATTACGGTGTTAATTGCAAGCCACAGTACCTGTGTTTTTTTATTAATAACCTAAAAAAAATTCATTCTAGTTAAAATAAACATGTTGAAACGGCTTTATTCGTAGAAAGCAGGTTTTTCTATGCGTCCATCGGATAGGTCTCAGGGTTTCTCAAAGTGGGGTACGCGAACGCCTAGGAGTTCGCCATTCGATGGTAGGGGGTTCGCGACAAGATTTATGTAATGGTTGCTTGATGACTGGCAGGCACACATGGTGCGCGCGCGCGACTGAATTCGTCACTCGCTCTCGCACGCCGAAACAAGAAAATGTCCACGTAATTCAACATCTACTCAAATTGCGTCTACTTCTGGTTATTGTAGAGTATGTATGTAGAGAGGGGGGGGGGGGGGGGGTTATTAGTTAGTTCAGGGGTTCGCTGTCATCTGGCATTCGTGGAGCCAAAAGTTTGAGAAACCCGGGATAGGTGAAATAATTAGGCAAGTTAGATATTATGCGCTGAGAAACTATGAGGAAACGATATGTTTTATACATTAATATTGTGTTTATGGTGATCTAATATTTGTTTTTGTATTATATTAAAAACTGCAAAAAATATTAAAGGTTAAATTTTTAATCCCTTCATCCTCAACAAAATAAAAATAAACCAACCTACATATTTTTAGGCACAATAGTCTTACTTTTGTTACTTTGTATTTGTGTTTTCTCTTATCTTTTTGTTGTAGTGTACCTATGGTGTATAAAAATGAAATAGTTTTTTTTTTCTTTCAACCTAAAAATAGGAATAGAATACTTAACCAAGTTATTTATATCTAAGTGCAAATATAATCGAACATTGGACGCCTTTCAGCTCAATTTTCGATTTTCCATTACTAGCCACTGTCTTACGTATATTGTCACTCCATTGTGTCTCAGGATATCCTGCATGGACTGCAAATGAAATACACACTCGTTATCTAATCTTTCTCCAAGCGAGCATAGCGTTAAATATTCTCAATATCAGAATAAATAAAACATATACTGCATAATTATCAGCTTTTATGTTATTTCCTAAATATATTATCACATTAATTATTGCAGCGGTATTATGAAGTTATGAATGAAAGTTGGCGACCTCCAACGCGACGTAGGCGAGGCTGTCGCAACGTGGCGTCACCGCCGAGCCTGGCTCCCAGGTAGAGCCCATTCATGAAGCGGGTCCGTGGGCGTGCACTGCCTTCTTACTACCTCGACCGAGCACTGAGCTTACTTCTGGTATTACCTTATTATTGCCTTACAGTTGGCTTAATGCCAACTGTAAGGTAATCTTGAGCTAAAACACCATCTAAGAACATCAAAGTAGTGAAAAGCTTAAATCTGTTTTCTATAGCTGAGTGTGGGTTCCAGCTACATAATCTTATACTTCCTAGCCTATCATATCATCAAACGACTAGACTATAGAAAAAAAGTGATATGAAATCATGATGGAAAAATCCACTCCACAATCCTGAACGAAATGGTCTAATTCCACTTTTATTACGCGTACTGCAAAACGTTGAATACGCTGTTTCCTTATAGATATAATACGGGTGTTTATAAAACGCGAGCGAATTGGTTTCTTCCAGATAAACACACTCCGTCGTTCATCACAGCATAGCTTGAAATCAGTGCGCTTAGACAAGAAGGAAACGTTTCTATTTCTACAAACAAACGCTTACGCTTCGAAATGCTATGGAGCTGTGACATGCCGTCACTTGACATTTCGTTGGCTAATGTCAATCCCATACATTTACTTTTGCTTGAAATCAGTGGGCTTAGACAAGAAATAAACGTTTCTATTTCTACAAACAAACGCTTACGCTTTGAAATGATAAGGAACTGTGACATGCCGTCACGTGACATTTCGTTGGCTAATGTCAATCCCATACATTTACTTTTCTATTCTACTGGCGTTTACGAAATTAGAATGCCTCTTGTCTAGCCCCTAGATGAATTGGCAATCAAGCGCAATCTTATAATGTAATAAACAAACGCACAGGTCGAATTGATAACCTCCTTTTTTGATTCAATTAGAAATTATTTCCCGATGAGTCTTATCGGTTTTTTAGATTTTTGCGATAAAATAATTAACTTACATAACTATAAATTAAAATCAACGTAAATATGTATTTAGTGTACGGTAAATAAATAATAAATATATAATTCTTTCATAATACGTATGTATGCATACACATGAAAATAATACCCACGTTGGGTAGTAAATATTACAAGTAAACGTTTTAAAGGCTAGTAAAATTGCAACACGTTCATGCAACGTGTGTCAGAGAAATGCAGTTAAAAGAGTGAACAGTAAACGATATACTTTAACCTAATAAATTAGCATACATACCCAGTTCTAATCTGGACTCCATAGTCCATTCACAAACTCGTCGTGTAGGCGTAAACAGAACGCCGGCCATTTTATAATGATCTGTGCGAACTACTGACTTTCTGACACACTTTGCTGGTAGAATTTCTACATTTGTGTGTTCCTTATGTAATAAGTGCAATCCTACATGATAAGTAGTATGTGGTTAGATGCAATCCAAGTAGGTACGTACTATTCAAAATGGCAGTATGTAACATTGTGTGGCGTCGTTTATTTTTAACTCCCGACCAAAAAAGAGGGGTGTTTTAAGTTTGACGTGTGTATATTTGTGTGTCTGTGTATCTGTCTGTTGTATCGTTGCTATAAAACTGGTGTCTGACTTAGATCTAGTTTTTTTATTTTATAGACCTAAATGTTTCGATAACATATGTTTAAGCTAATGTTTAGCGATTCTTTGTAACTAAAAGTTTTAACACCCTGTAAACACCCCGTTTAGTTTTGCGAAATAAATAATTTGAATTTGAAAATTGGTTTAGTTGTTTACTGTCATGCAGTCGACATAGTTGTTTTTTTTTCTATACTTAGTTGTCCCTTCGTTTTGCCAATAATTTTCTTTTCATCAGGTGTTCATCATCTCAGTCATACAAAGTCAACTGCTCGACATAGGCCTCTTCCATGAGATTTCCAAATTAGGTCGTTTGGAAGCGGCTTGCATTCAGAGTCTTCCCGCATTCATTCACAAGCTTCATCAGTTTTTTTTTCTAAACATTTCTTATAAACCACGTTTCGTTTTCGTAAATTATTTTAAACCACGTAAGTTTCGTTCGTGTATCATGAAAGATAAGCCGTTTTATAGACATTTTGTAAAACAGGGTTCAAATTTATTGTCATAATACGTCCTTTAAATATTCTCTGAGCCTAAAACTAACAAAATATTTGCAAAGCGTTTTTGTTACTATTTGGGCCCGTACTTGTACAATAAGATCATTGCAGGCTTGCCCATTAATAAACTAAATCATTTTTAATGTAAATATAAGATAATTATTGAAACATTAATTTAAAGAGATGGACTCTAGGATGACTGAAAATTTGCAGTAGGTAAGTCACAAATTGTCTACAAAAATATCGATATTATTTTATTTTATCTTTAATAAAATTATATAGTATTAAATTATATTGTAACAAGTGTATAGTAAACTAAGTTGCATTAATTGGAAGAAGCCACTGGCGTCCGTAATACAGTTTATAACTAGTTCAAAGCCAGTGGACATGTATCTTTCTTATACACTAATAAATTTGAATTTGAATTCTTAGATTTTCTCAGCTCTAATACGAATTAGATCAACTTAACTTATTGCGAATTCTCTCTTAAGATATTATTAGTAGCTGCAAATATTTTTACACACAGTTTCATGAACTACGCCAACTTCATTCAAAGTATTTATAAAATATTTCAAAATAGTTAAATTATCATTCAAATATCAAAATTCCGTACCTGAAACAAGATCTAGCTAGATTGAAAATAATATTGAGAGTGTATAAGATGCTATCGACATTTGCAGAATATATTAGCATCCGCAACATATTTTCATTTAAATTAGTTACAGCAAACGTGTACTAAATTTTCACAATTTGCTGGTAGCACGTCGGTAAAAGTCAGGGCTTACCTCGACAACCTGCTAACCAGAGACCTGAGACAGCTAGTTAGGAGATTACCATCTGGACGACTACCTTCTTTATGGGGCTGCTCACTTATTCAGATGTACGATATGCTTTAACCATATTTGATAGGTTAAACAGAATATCAACACATCACATTCTTAGTTACTTTATATTCATAAGAAATTGTATTAACTATCTTTTTTTAATCTTAAAATGGATTTTGTTTTTTTTTTAAACAAATAAATGTAAATTTGAACTTAGAGTATAACTAACAAAGTTCTAACTGACCTAAATATCAGCGGATTTCGGAAGCGTCTATACAATATTTTTGACGAACTTAATTACAAGCGCCACAAACGTTCGGTTGATTTAAGCAAAGATCAATTATATTTTTAAGGTGCAATTTAGTGATGAGACAAACAAGTCGCTCACCACTTCATATGCTTCATGCCTGGCTACACCAGTCTAATGCCATCCAGAACTTTGAAGTTTTACAAAGTATAATCCTATTCTAGCTATAACCAGAAGTTTCGTTTTAAATATAGCACTGGTCCATAAGAATGAGTCGGTGACTACGTTGGTAAAATATCCCTGATACTGAAATAGGAGACTTATTTTCGAATCTGGTCAAATTTTTTACAATATTTAAGTGTAATTTTTCAGAACGAGTATTGGATACTTTTATTTCCCTGAATTTTTTAAGTACAATATTACGGGTAAAGTTCAGCTATACATAAAATAATATTAAAATAGGAGCAATTATTATGTAGCTAACCTTCGATGAAGTCGTGACCGAAAACAGATAAATGTGAACTTGAAAATTGACGGTCAACTGGTAGGAGAAGTGACGCCCCCGCTCCTCGTACAAAAGAGTTCAACGCGCACACATTCACAAAACATTTTTATACAATTAGCTTTTTTCTCTTTAGAATATGTACGGACTATCATATTTTTACCGACTTCAAAAAGGAGGTTTATAAGTCGGTTGTATTTTTTATGTTTGTTATAACTATATTAATTTAACTCCATCATTTATGAACCGATTTGAAAAATTCTGTAGTTTGGATTTTTAAACAAAAAAGTGTATTTTGATTTTTTCTAGTCTCTCTAATGTCATGAACGTGAAAGCTTATGTGTATATAAGCAAAAGTCCAAATGGTCTTTTGCGTTCTTGGCCATTTGCGTCGATCCCGTATAATTTACTCCTTCATGCTAAGACAGCTGAATAGGTTGGAATAAAAATTGATATTGTATTTTGAATTATCACATGGCTATATTTTATTCAGAAAAAATAAAGGCTAATAAAGGTTCCTTTAATAAAGCGGATAAAACCACAAAGTGTAGCTTTAGGAATATAGCTTAATATTTATTTTTCATATGTAGGATTTTATTTAAAGATCCATACGGACGCCATACAATGGACTTCAAAAATGGCCATTTATTTCTATCTGTATCAATTTATGAAACCCCTTTTTTTTTTTAAATTCGTTATCTGTACCTTGGTACTGTGAAGCTATGTAATTACGTACTTTCATTGTCTAATAAAATTGCAATAACTTATTGTTGGTATTTTTAATCTAAATCTATATTCAAATTGTTCAAAATGTAAAATGATTAATTCGATACACCTTCAAAGCCCGGATTCACAAATAACTTCGTAAAATTCTGTCCAACTTTGTTCATTAGAATGCAATCAAGGCCCTTTACATCGTTCAAAATCAAGCCCGTCCTTAGGTGCGTTGCCCTTGCATATTTCCTATAATGAAATATGAATATTGGATAGGCTTGAACAGGTGTTAATAAATAAGTCTAGATTATCCACGGACAGATCTAATCGGATCTTGTTTACATTTCGAAAGATTTCCAGCGGCTTACAGGGCGACAAACTTATAATATGCATTTCATGTCGAGAGCCACCACTGCATGTTTGAACTATTTTGATAACATTTTTTTGTTTCTTCCGTTTTAACCAGCGGCATAGATATCTTGGTTGGTTGGTCTATACTGGTGGAGTCTAGACTCTAGGGAGCTTATCTTTTACTGTTTAAACTGTAAACATATTGAAATGCCTGTTACACTATTTATTGTTTACCTATCCCTTATCTAACCTGGCATTTTATAGACTGCGGACTGCGGTCCTTGTTAAGCCAATTTCAACAGGATATTTTCCATATCTGCCCTGATTGTCCCAATGCAAATCTATTGAAATAAATATGTCCACAGGTAATGCTAATCAGTTGTGTGCCTTTGCCTTTTGGCGCTGCATTTATTTACGTTTATGGAGCTCATGTTAGACAACCTGTTCTTACATTGTTAACCTAATCTAAAAAGGTAGCGAGTGCGAGATGGTATGAACACACTTGTTATGGCTAAAAGTATGCGTTCATGTTTTAAAATACATTAAATTACGTGTATTCGAATTGCGGTACGCTTTGCAAATACAATAAAAATAATGACTATAACTCACTCAACGTTTTCAATAGCACTATATTGAAGTTCTTTTTCTTAAAGTGGTCTTAAAGCCATTATATAAAATTAATAGCAGCTCAACCGCTTTCCAAACAATTACCCATCCAGCTAAATGCTATCAGCAAATCTATGGGTTGAAATCTCATAACCTTTTGCCTTCGAGTCAAAAGCTGTATATACGTACTTATTAGTTTTCTGTAGCGAGACTGCGATGAGTTGGTCGGAGAATGTTTATTAAGTGAACCTAGTTTATGTATTTTAAACAACGTTATATAATAAGCACAGTTGTACATTATGCAATACATAAGTAGCGGTCATATTGTACATTACAAAACATTTGATAAAAGTTTAATCTTTACAAAAAACGGACAAGTGCGAGTCAGACTCGACCACCGAGGGTTCCGTACAAACTAGTAAGTAAAAGGGGGAAATCATATATTTTTTTTATATTTTCCTTCATAAACCGAAAAATATACATCGTAATAATATTTAAAAACCTGTTTTAGCTTATGCTACTGAGGCTCTTTTATATGATACCCCACATGATACGGTTAATTCACTTTAAAATTTGGACCTTCATTCCTTGCATAAAGACACTATTTTTTTTGTGATTAAATTAAAAATGTCCAGTTTCGGATTTTTTCCTATATGTGTACTCTTACACAATGCTTCTTGCCAAATTTCATTGTTCTAGGTCAACGGAAAGTACCCCATAGGTTTTGATTCCCTTGTGAGTGTCGAAATGTGCGTTTTTACGATATATTCGGGTGTAACTTTTTATTCGAAAACTTAGAAACTTTATTTTTCTTTCTGTAGCAAGATACTATGGATCTGCGTAATGGGTTTAATTTCAACTCGATACCTTCACGCGTTCCCGAGATAAAGGTCTTGACACCTGACGGACGGACAGACAGACAGACGGACAACAAAGTGATCCTTTATGGGTTCAGTTTTTTCCTATTGAGGTACGGAACCCTAAAAACATGCAATTTAAACTTTAGCAAAAAAAGATCTCTGTGAGCAGTTCCCATTCCTATCTGAATCTGATTAAGTGATCAGTACATCGGGTATGCTAGCTCAAAAGCTAGTAAATAATAAAAATTACCAATATTGCTTGTCTTAATAAAAGCATTGTGATATTTCATTATATCACGTCAGTTAGGCAATGTTCGACATTGAGAATATGTAGGACATGTTCACACTGTTGAATGACCGTTCAGAGCTGTCCTCTGTCATATTATGTGTCTATTCAATTAGCTGAACGACAAGATGGTTTGCGCCACATTGCAGCCGCGATACTGTGAGTGGCATTGAATCTGTGCGGATGATGCGCACGCGCACATGAATGGGCTCAGTGAATCACGCGCCTCCATTCATGCCGCACGCCCCCGCGACCACGCGTCCAACTGAACAAACGAATTATTCGATAACTGGACGCTTCCTTTACATTGAGATAGTAAAATTGTCCAAAATAATGTTATAGACACTAACCATGCAAGTATCTTATGCATTACGTCACAATTTAATTTGTCTAACACAGAAAAAGTAGATGTCCTACTAAAATCTTAGTAATAACTGACTAAGTAAAAAAAATAATTTCATAATATAAAAGAAAATAGGCTCGCTTTAATTGTCAGAGTTGACTGTAAGACTGGAATTACGTTTTTTGTTTTGTTTTACACTTTGTGTTTTACATTTTGTCGAAATGGTGATAGAGAATGGAGAGAGTTTCTGTAAATGCACGATCATAATTATTAAAACACTGATCTTGATTTAAACACTGATAGCTTGTTTGAATGGGTAATATTTAAAAAAGCTAACAATAAATCAATAAATGTGTACAGATTATACTTGAACTAATGGAAATTACACAAATGAAAGCATTACTGAAAATAAAATGTGTTTAACGAAGGCCAAAAGGCCTAGCCTAACTAAGTTTTATTACAAACACAGTCAATAAAAGAGCCTATTAAACCGAGAAATGGCACTTGTATAGAAATCTCGCATTCTAGCGTTTCTGTTGTAACCATTGGAATCTAGCCAGACTATCCGATTCCTACCAATAACTTAGCACAGCTATAAAATCAAAGGCATACAATTACAACATCACTGGTTGCACAGCCGCTCTTACCAGTAACTAGTTAAATGTAAATCAACCATTATTGTTTTATTCGCAACATCTGCATCTCATTTCCTGCTTTAAGCTTATCATTAAACTTAAGATATGGTGAATCATATTCTACGCGATACAATAAAGTTTCTAATCTTCCAAAATTATTGTTTGCAATAGTCATTATCGGTAAATTTCCGTTTGAACCGTTAAATATATGGATGGTCTGATTTATTTATATACGCCCTGGGTAGCTTGGTTTTGACTTCAGACTCTGAATTCTAGTCTCATATTACGAATCATGCAGCTATGTATGTATGTATGTATTCTTTACAACCATTAGCCAAATGTAGGTATTATATCGTTTCCATTAGCTTACTTTCTAAGTAAAACTACAGGTGAAACATCGCGAATAAATATGCAAGTTCCTTCGCGCGATCTTCCATGTTATAATTATTATTATAGTTTAAAAAACTGATGCAACTGACTTCTCATGAATGCCATTGTCAGAAATGGACCAAATGATACCACACGGGAAGCTTTCTAATAAAAAAAAGAATCATCAAAATCGGTTCACCCAGTCGAAAGTTCTGAGGTAACAAACATTAAAAAAAATACAGTCGAATTTAGAACCTCCTCCTTTTTTGAAGTCGGTTGAAAAGAAGAAATTTGTTTTCTGCACATAAATATTATTCATTTCGATAATTATTTTATGTCTAATTGGAATCATACAATACTTTGTATGGAGGTTTGCTAGTTATGGAACTCGAAAAATATGGGAGGTGCTGATCAGGATAAGGACTTTTGATCACCAATGGGCATACTTTGGACTACCACCCATCTCTCATTGAAATGCCAAAAATGCGTACATAGATATCGGTCCACGTTCTTGATGTGTACTGCACAGGAATGGAATTCTTTGCCGCGATCTCTGTTTTCTGAGAGCTACAATTTTGGAATCTTCTAGGCTATAGTAAATAGACATCTTCTATATCGACGAGCTCCATCGTCGCCCACAACGTCGCTTAATATCCGGCAAGTTGGTTGTCAATCGTAGATCTATACTTATATAACATTAAAAAAAAATTATAGCTCTGAGTTAGAAGAAGCAGCTTGAGACATTCTCTCAAAACATTGTATGAGCAAAGATATTGCCTTGGCCTGTCGTGGTGACTTCGCACAGTACTTGACCGACTTAACATTAAGTTGCATTGAACCACGATCGTATTCTTGAATAAAGCTATAATGACTGCCATCTGCAAAACAATTTAACCGAGTGAGCGAGTTTCTCATAATTCTGATACGTTTTTTTTTGTAATATGTATACTTATTCACTCTAGACTTGAAGATCTACTCTACGTTATAGTCTTATAGTTTTCAGGAAACAAAGACGGTGGTAGTGCATTCCATTCCTGAGCAGTTCATTAGGAAAGTGGAAGCAAACCGTTAAGTTCGACCTGATGGCGCACGCGAACTTTTTTTTACACGCATTTTTGCGCATTACGGTGATAGTAGCTTATTTGTTCTATATAAAAAGCATTGGTACTTTTAAGTTTTAGTAACTTTTTGAACATGACTCATGAATGTATTCTATTGATAGGCTCGCGAAGTCTACTTCAAGATGTGCCACTTGTTCTTAAATTTGACCACCTTTATTGGTACATTGTATCACTGGACCAGGCGGTCACGACACTTGAATGAAACACTAAAATAATAAATCATCAGCTTGTACTATTATATATTCTGTGTCGTTGGTTACATCACGCTAATGGGAATTTTGAGATGTAAAGTTAATGAATATTGGAGACCTTTGTGGGATTAGGTTCATTGACTGAACATATAGCTGAATATTATAACCATTAACAGAATATGCGACACATAATATTACCTAACATTTTTGTATTATAGTGTTTTGTAGATTATTATTATTATTTTATTTTTTACTATCTCTCTTACATATAAACGATGAATAAGCGCATTTTTGATAACACACAGTTTTGTTCAGTTTTCAGGCGTGACAGTTCCTGTCTGACAGTAAGTGACAAGTCCTTATACAGTGAATAAGATTTTAACATGCGCTTATAAGTGAGGCGGTATATGTTTATTTTATTGTTAAGTTGTAAATATTCCTGTTGATGTTAAATAAAATAACTATATATCTGAAGCTGAATACATAATTGTTCTCAATTATTTATTTTATTGGGATCCTCTAAAAACTCGTTTAAATCTTCGTATCACTTCAGTGATGTTAAAAATATTAAAAAAATAGTAGAAATAGAGCATGTCGTATCCATTAGAAAAAAATGAGATACTACATTGCTTGCAAAAAATTCTTTTTACGCAAGATAGATCACCAACTTGCCTGATGTTAAGCAACGGTGACTAAGGTTGGAGCTCGTTGATCTAGAAGATATCTATTCAATCTAGCCTTTAAAATTCCAAGATTATAGTTCTCAGGAATCAGAGATGGCGGCAAAGAATTCCATTCCTGTGCAGTACGTATAACTGCACGTTACATAACATAATTTTTATCATATTTTTTTTATTTTTTTTTTTATCAGCTTAATAATATCTATAGAGGAATAAATAAACATAATAAAAGTTTTCTTGTAGAACTACAGAACATTAAGCATCATCAAAGATTGTGCGTTATCAATTATTATGGAGTACGTGGTTACAAGTTTATTAATAGGCCTTATTGCATATATCCAGTAAATATCAAGCAATTCAGATTCAAATCAGATGCAAGTTTTGAGAGGGCATTGCGTCATTGGCGTCTTGATGTGGCCTGAAAAATTATTTTATGTACTTGCTGGCCGTGGTTACTTGAACAAACATTGGGCTTGCTTAATTCAAAACCGTTATAAATAAAGTGATTGTGGCTTTTCGATGTATTATAGTGGGTACAGACTGGTGAAACGTAACATAAAATGTATCATGCAATGAAAGAATTTACCGTACACATTGCTGCAATGTATCATGAAAGGTAACACACTTTGCAACAATTTCTAATAGTTTGGACGTCTTGTGCAAGCGAAATGTGCATTTCACGCGCACGCTACGAGCATTAAAAGCCGCGTGCGGAGCGACCCATGATTTGTCGGTTTTTCAAACGAACTCAAAGGCGCACGCAGACGTACGCGGGAGGTTCGTAGTGAATGCGCGGTAAGAGCGCGCTATGCGTCCACACTTGCACGGAGCATGCAATGAAAGGTAGACTGATACATTTCATGTTACGTTTCACCAGTCTGTACCCACCTTTAGCCTCGTCCATACTAACAGCGGGCGCAGATGCGGAGGCGAGAGTCTTCATAGATAAAAGTGCGACGTACATTGCTGTATTTAGTAGGCCAAGCCGCGGTACAAAATATGTTGCTTTCCTTTGTGGTGCTCTAGAAACTACTTAGGTAACACGTGCGTATTTTTTTTTCATGGTAATTATGTTGTCAGATTTATCTTTTTTGTGTAAATATAACTTAATTTATTATAATTATTTAAAAAAACATGTTTAGCATATATATTAACATTTTTTCTCTCCCAAACGCAGCGAGCGGGGTATCAAAATGAAAGATTTAAAGATATTATTATAAAAATATGTACAACTTATTCATATTTCTACTAAATAGCTGCGCCCCGCGGTTTCACCCACGTGGTGATCGATTATGTCGTTATATTTAGTGGGTTTGTAAAAAATGTTGGGATAATAAGTAATGAAGATCCGTCTACATAGTAAGGTAATAATTGTGCCAATTTTCGTTCATATCCGTCCAGTAGTTTCTACGTTCTTTGGACACACCGTACAGACAGACAGACAAAAATGTTCAAATTTGCTGTTTTGGCTTCTGTATCGATAGATAAACATCCTTCAATCAAAATTTCTCAAAAATATTTAATGTACAGATTTTGATGTGTTACATTCTTATTTATATGTAGAGATGTTAATTGCATGGAGTAAGTGAGTAAAAGTTATGTAGTCGGGTAATTTGTTTTTCTTTTAATATAGATACCTACTTCCGTCTTTACCTAGAAAACTTTCTTTGTCTTGTTGATTATGATATGAATATAACTCGTAGCTTTCTATGTCTATTGTCCAAAATTAATAAGGCATAATACCTATTTTATTAAAATGTTATCTATTGATAGTTTTTTGTTTTATTCACACGGGAATATTCACATATATTATAGATTGAGTCTGATACTCCGACTATAGTTTCGATCACATCCGGTGATCTTACTTGTGAAAAGATTACCGAATGTGATCAAAGTTTGGTATACATAATGCCGTGCCCCCAGATCGGATGAAACATATTATTAGTAAAAACCGGACAAGTGCGAGTCAGACTCGCCCACCGAGAGTTCCTTACAAACTAGTAGATAAAAGGGGGAAATCATATATTTTTTTATATTTTCCTTCATTAACGTTAAAAACCTGTTTTAGCTTATACTAATGAAGCTCTTTTATTTGATACCCCACATGATACGGTTAATACACTTTAAAATTCGGACCCTTATTCCTTGCATAAAGACACTATTTTTTGTGATTAAATTAAAAATGTCCAGTTTTCGGGGTTTTTCCTATATGTGTACTCTAACACAATGCTTCTTTCCGAATTTCAAAGTTCTAGGTCAACGGGAAGTACCCCATAGGTTTTGATTTCCTTGTGAATATCGAAATATGCGTTTTTTTTTTTTTTAATTCAAAAAATAGGCTTGCGTTGTCCATCAACTCACCTGGTGTTAAGCGACAGTTACGGTCTACGATGGAGTGCGCTTGCCTAGAAGAAACCTATTCACTCGCGGATTACGACATATTAAACTGAAATTTTTCATTCATCTATGTTAATTTTTTTATGTATAGGTAATTATGACTTATTATCTACAATAAATTTAATTCAGCAATTATTAAAAAAGAATAAAGTCATACGTAAATTTGTGGTCGTGGGATAAAATGTTCGGAAGTTTGAAATTATTGCTCATATCAACTCAATGGCATTTTCTTACCAGAGAATTAATAATAACTGCATCAAAAATCTAGCTGGACCCAAGCTGAGACTTCTGACATTTTTGAAGCGAAACCCATATTTTCACGATAATATTATGACAGAACATATAGCTATAAAATTTGGTAAAGAAATAGCTTAGAACGTGAAGACGGTGCGCGGTGGAAGATAGATTTCATCATCATCGTCATCATCATCTCTGAATTCCACCATCATGCGGGTGAAATTAAGGGGTTACAACTAGTATTTATATACTGAACAGGCTATTTTTGACTATTTTCTATGAGCAACACTAAAACGTTTAAAAAAAAGATATAAAATACTACCAAGACACACCCTTGATCAAGTTACGATGACGGAAGAAAAGATACTTGACAATATGAAGCCATGATAGGAGGAAAAAACTAACGACGCCATTTGCCTAACAAAATTACACATTGCAATTTTTTTATAGGTACAGATTCAAAGCTCAGCGTGACTTGTTATTTGTCGGTTCTAATAAAATTCAGTGATCGGCAGAGTCCGCACCACTTAGCCGAAGCTACTGAAATGAAAGTGTATTGGAGGAAAGTTTAAAGCCTTTTAATGAATATAAATGTACTCTTAATTACAAACTGGTTCAGGTGCGTCAACCTGTATTTAAGTAACGCGATTACTTGCCCTAATGAAGATACGTTATAACTTCATTTAGATGGACACTTTTAAATTAGTAACTCAGCATTCTTACATTGGGCAAGCGCAATCTCTTTAAATTAAAATTTGTGGCGACGACATTCTGAGAAGCTTTTTGGATTCAATTTTATTGGATTTGATTCAGTTTAGATTTATTTTGTCATCCCACAGTTTTTTTTTTTTTTTGTTAGTATGATGCTGCTCAAATACGAAATATGAGGTTATTAAAGTATCTTGTACTGAGTTAATAAGGTCTTTGTACTCATCATTACGAATAAGCTTTATTAAAATCAAAATTCACGATAATAATCAGCTGTTCATAGAAATAGTTAATTGGCATCTTTGATATGGGAATGTCATTGATTGGCATCGATATAACAGATGATATTTACAGACTTTAAAAAAGAAGGAGGTTAACAATTCGACTATATTTTTTTTAATGTTTGTTTACTGCTTAACTACGTTATTTAAAACAGATTTGGAAAAAAAGCTAACTAAAAATTCTAAAAAGGCTAACCTGAAAGTATATGCTTTCAAATAAAAGTTATTTGAAAGTATATAATTTCAGGTTAGTCCCATAGAAATTTAATGTAAATCCGGCATAAAATTTGTGAGTTAAACTCACAAATTTTGAGCCGTGCCGGTATCAAAAGTTGAGTACAATGACTTCCTAACGGCTGAATAAAATATACTCATCCTGAATTATGCCGTGAGGAATTCTTTAATAGATTCCAGGAACGTAAAAGAATATACGTAGGGCCTCAAATAAGTAAGCTCACGCCCAATTTCCCTTACGACGTAGGAAGAGCATAACCATGAGAACGTTTCGGTCGTTGGAAAGTCGTTACAAATCGACAAAAAGCAAAAATCCACAAATAATATTCGGCAAATTTTATGAATTTCCAAATGTTTCTATTTATTTCCTCCTATGATTTTACTAAAGACTATTTACACATATTACCCAAATCAGTCCACTGTCCAGCCGACCGTATCTCTTGCGGTAGGCTGGACTGATTTGGGTTTAAGATGTTTTCCATTGTTCAGTGCGCAAAAGAAGCTTTTTAAAAGAGGATTAATTATAATTATATTCGTAGGCTGAGCAATTTATCAACAAAAGGCCTTTTCTTTCATGATGTAGGTGTGGATACAATTGGCGTATTCAGCGCTAAACTATCCATAAATTACAGGCGGTCGTGGGTGGGTTTGAAGAGCTGCCATTAGCTTACTAGGTCTCTGATAGCTTGGCTAATAAATAGGTGACACAATTTCATATTCACAGCTGAAAGTATACGTAAGTATAAATCATATTTGTTTCTGATTCAGTATGTTATTTTTAGTCGATTTTGGTAAAGATAAAGGCTAAGTATGTTTTTAGAAGTCTATCGTTTGATACGGTACTGTTGCGTAGGTATCCCTATAGAATATAGGTATTGTGTAGGTATACCTATATACGTATACCTATAGAATATGTTGTGATTGACGTATGAGATGTTTGTACGTAAGGCATATAAAGTTGCGTTCAAAAATATTTACAATCAAGAAATATTAAACTACCTAGTTACGCCAGATAGGTAAGTGTGGTAGCAAGAAATGGTAAGCCACTTTTAACTATACACATGCATTTTCAGAATGTTAGGTATTAAGGCACAATTTCATAAGAAAGCAGTTTTGTAAAGTCCATCTTATATTCTGACAGGTTTTTTTTTTTATATAATGGGCAAGTGCGACATGTATTTGAGTGCTTGGTCGATGTTAGCGGTTCGTCCGGCTTAACGCAAAAGCATTCATAGTATGGAAACCATTTCATGACAACATATTCTGTGTAAAAAAACAACTTCTTATACAAAAGGGTACAGAGTCTTGTCGTCTATCTTATGGAGATAGACGATAAGATTTTGTATCCTGTTTCAAACGTGTCCTTGAAACAGGAAGGAAGGCGACCACCTCGACAAAATCGGTTATGAGGAAAGTAAATGAAAAGTACTATGCATTGGACCGATCGCAGGTCCGCACCACATTCGACATATCAGCTTACGAAGCGTTGAATGCTTCCAGTGATAGGGGAAGATGGAGCAACACCATAAAGTAAAAGATACTGGGAGGTGGAGGTCATGACCCTTAGACATGAAGAATATAACTCTAATAGGAGAAGGAAGGGACAGAGGGGACTTAGTATTTTTTAACACGCTTTTATTAGGTCGACCTTTAAGTAACTAACTATGTAATGAAATCTAAGGTAACTAATTTAACCATCTTCCAAGGATCGTAGCGTCATGAAAATTGGCAGCTGTATGTAGTTCTGCTGACAATACAATAATATGGTACTGTCGAACTGATCTGATGATGGAGTCGGAAGATATGAACTAGAACTTCATGATAGAACATCGTATCATAGCTGTGTTTGGATTTGTTAGAAAAGTCTTGTAATGAACTTTGACCACAATAATTTGTAACATGTTTTTTAGTTTTTTAAACTGTAATTTATTTTATAGTATTGCCTAAATAAAGGAGTCGTGCGTGAGCGAAAAATCTGCGACAGCTACCCGTAACATGTAAATTGTTTTTTTTTTTTGTTATAATGTATAAACGAGATATAAATAATGTTATCTTAATCAAGCGTTTGGTAAACCAACTATCAAGCACCAATACCAACAACTAGTGCCATTACACGCGGCCCATGTTATAAAACTTCCAATTATTTCCATCGGCCGAAGTAGATTAAAATATAACTACCAGTTTCCAAACAAGTAATTACTGAACGAGCCCGGTGTCACCATTTAGATTGGTGGTTACTCTGAGGCAGTAATTTACAAACGACTATAACTTACATATTTAAACGAAATTTTTACATCATTTAGCTATAGATTGAAAAGACCTTCTAGACAAAGCGAATGAATTAGCTGGTGTTTTTTTTTTTGCAACTGCTGAGACAATGTCGTTTGACTGATAAATCTTCACGTTTTCCGTAACAGTCCATTGAAACTTATTTAAACTGTTAAAAAAATCTGTCCAGCTAGTACAAGTATAACTATTTTGATTACTCTCCAGGACATTTGATCATTCACAATAACAGGGGTTAAAATGTTTTATATTTTTATCTTGGTCAATGCGTCTAATTCTAATTGGTAGAATTAAAAAAATATATAATCTAGAAATATAAAATATAAATAAACTTTTCTATGATCAATTACAGCATCTCGTTCAAGTATAAAAGAAAAATGAAACGCAGACAGCTTGTAGACTTGTGAAACAAGTGAAGCAGGGCCGCAGTTGCGACACTCGAGCATAATAAGGCTGGATTACACTAAGTGCCTGTAAATCTGTTTATATTTAACATCAATTAATACGATCCATCGCATAACTCTCTTGGACGTTAATGTGATAGCGAAGTTACGCCTATTTTAGAGACCATCAGTACTGAATTTTTCATGGACACACTGTTTTTTTTATAAGTACATACATTGATAGTTTGGAAGTTATTTTATTATTAATATTTGATCAGTATGCAAATAATTCCTTTAAGTTATAGGTAAGAAAAGTTCGGAAGGTGTTCCCGCCGAGCTTCATTAAAAAAGGTCTACAAGCACCTTTCCAGACTAGCAAAGCAACAGCGATGCCACTGATTTTGCAGTTATCCATAGGCTATGGCTTAGGCAACGGTTATCGCTTACCATCAGGCGAGCCGTCTGCCATTTTGTTGCTCTTTTTTATAAATGCAGCACTTACTCAGTTTTTTGCGAGCACACAAAGAGACAAACGTTATAATGTTGAAACTTATGTATATTGAGCATTTTTCAGAAAAATATTCAGAATAATTATGTGAAATTGTGATTTGTGACAGAAGGCTAAGTAAAAGTTTTTTTTCTAACTATAACTACAATATCATTATTACAAAATATGTAGCATAAGACACTTAAAGTTTTGTAGTAAAGACAAACATAACGACACTTTTCACATCTAATAAGTCAAGCCGTATCGGAAGTAATATAAAAACATAATTAAAATCGTAATCTCAACCAAAAATCACCGAAATATTAAAAAAAAATGCTTGCGCCAAAAATATGTTATCTATTTTAAACACATTTGACTAAGTACAGAAAGTACTGATTAATAAAGCACGGAGGTCATCTTATCAACAAGTATTTGATATGGTAACCCTACAGCCGCTGTCCCACTAATATGATAGAGATCCCAAGATATGGCGAGCGATAATCTCCAGATTCCCTCCGTTTACGGCCGGCCTTAATGTTCGCGGTGTAAGAGTATCGTTAACATACCTACACTTTATGTACATAACCAGATTTATTTTTAATCGTGACAAATGAGAGGATTAGAAAAGTCATAAATGTTTTCGCTTATTAGTGTAGACGAACTTAATTAAATATTTTACAGCCAGTTATATGAGATTATAATTGTAACTGCACTTTTATTTGTTTTTAGAACTAGTTTTTAGTAAGTATACTAGGCCACCAAAGTTTCGAGATTTTCACTGTGTCATAAAGTTTTTTGTGACCTTGTTTTACGTTTCTATTATGCAGGCTTTGCGTTGACTTTTTGTAGATGATTGAGGCTTACGCTTGACCGTCAACATACTTAAAATCTACGATGGAGCGTGTTTACTTAGAAGGAAATTTGTTTTAAATTGAAAGTTGTGTGTGGTATTTTTTTTATTTCTTTAACTTGTTTTATAGTTGACGATCTAGTAATTTGTACATAGTTTACCTAACATAATAACGCAGGTTATGTTACTAAAGAGATTAATCTGTTCTTTGTGGTCTCTCGAGCTAACCTTACAATGATTTTTCTACCCAAAAGCCCTTGAGAATTGCTTAAATTATCTACTTTAAGTAGAATTTCATCTAATAAATTGCCAGTGAAAAAAATAATCACAATTTATTTTTTCAAGTATTTTTTCACACGAGTTTCGGTATTCATTAATGAACATATTTCCATAGTAATTCCGTCATTCATTCGACTCGATGAATGAAACCTACGTAAGGTCAAATTATTTCGCAGCAATGTATCACGCAATCAAAGAACGATACCGTCTCTACGCTGCCAACGTGTTTTTAACTAGTGACAACTGTTGCTGCTGGTGATATCTATCACTATACTAACAGTAAGGGCTCGTTTAAAGATATACATGGCGTCGCGTGGCGAGTCTAGCGTAGCGGCGCGGTGCGGCGTGCGGTCAAATCAAACAGCCAATATTATGAAATCGTTCCACCCTCATCGGCTATGATCAAAATCTCGATACGTTCGGTAACAGAACATCTAGTTAGGAGATCGTCCTTTTTTAATTGTATACATAATAATTATGGAGAATCGTATTCACACGTGTTTTGTTTCAAAATTGAATTGCAACCGTCGCGGTGTGTCTAGCTAAGACACACCGCGCAACGCACCGCGTATCCCTAAATGGGCTGTAAGGGCGATAGAGAGAGAGAGAGAGAGGGAGAGAGAAAGAGGGAATAATAGACAGAGAATGGGAAGTTTGTAGTTTTAGTTTTTGTTTCACCTGTAAATCCCACTTATGTTGGAGACGTTACCAAAATGAATTAAGTTTTGCAGTTCACAAGCATGCGTAAACCTATACTTGTATTGTATTAGATCAACTGCGCCCGTACCCACGCGTAATTATAAGTTAGTTGTGTTAAAATCATGTACCTATACGTGTGACTGGCACCGATGGGCCCAATTAGTAAAATAATTTCACCAAATAAATCAAACAGTGAGCAACATAATGAATAATAATGTTTTCAGATAAATTTCCAGATATAATAAGATTTTACGTTTATTTCACGCATAATTATATTTCAGAAGGAAGAACGCAGTGCATTACCTACCACAAAGATTTTCGAATTGTTAAAGTACAATGCTCTTGGTGATATTGGACAAATTAACTTATCTTAAGGTTAATACGTTGCGTTTGACCGACCACTTGCCTGATGTAAAACGATTGTTGGGAGTCTATGAAGGAATGCGCTTGCCTAAAAAGATATTTTTTTTTTAAAAAGGTGGTAAGACCTTAATAGCCTTTCATGTGTCACACTAGGAATTACAAATGTATTTCTCTGCTGTGATAGACTCCATACTGTTCGCGCTTTTAGAACTTCGCTAAGGTCCAGGGGTGAAGTGAGGCGCGCGGAGGGCCCCGGCGACGCATGCGCATTGCACAACCACTGGCGCCGGTGAATGGAGACTCCAAGAGACGAGTGGGTGTTTTTATCAATGAACAGCGAATTCGTGGCGTACGCACGCCGCGTGTCACGGCCGACTCGGCCACAAAACTCGCTAACGTCAAATGTCAACACGCGACCGACACACTTGTAGCTTTTCATTTGGATGGTGGCTCTGTGTGTTGCAATTTGAGCGATAATTATGCCACCTATCGCACTAGCGTTAATGCAATCTATTTCAGTGCAGGCTGTCTAACTTCTCAAATAAGTATAATCAGGGCTTTTTTGTGGGGGCACTGAGTGCCCCAAAGGTAATTTCGAAAAATTGCCATAAAAACTGAAAAAAAATAAAAGAAACACTTTTGGTATCCTTTACAAAAAAAAATACTTTTTTTTTATAGGTAAAAATTATCCAAATACAAAATCTTATCTATCTTTCCTGTCTATCTTGACTTACAACATTCGAGAATTAGCGTGCCCCCAAAAAAGAATTGACAAAAAAGGCCTGAGTATAATAATGAATCGGTATAGGTATTAACTTGAAACAATAAATTGCATATATAGGTATGTTCCCAATTTCCCAAATATAAGGTTTATATTTGTTAAGAGTTCTTTCATAAGCGGGCCATCTAAAAAACAAAACGTCAAATTAGATACACGTCTTGGTCATTTTATTAGCTAGAGGCTGGGGGTAACTACGAATTCTTATTACTGGTCAAAGTCAACTCGAGCTCGCATTGCCTTTTAGCAATTAAATGGTCTTGTTTTGTGTTATTGTTTCTAAAAATAAATAAAGGACGATGTGTTTACTAAAAAATCACAATTTAAATGTTGCTCTCTAAACTGTAAAAAACACAAGCAACGCAAAAAACAGGGCTGAAATCAATAGTAGGTAATTGTTTTGTTTTCCATGACTGTTACATTAATATTATGTACTCGTAGAATTTACGATCCAAGAGAGCTCAAACCGCTTTTCAACCGACTTCAAAAAAGGAGAAGGTTCTCAATTCGACTGTTTTTTTTAATGTTTGTTACCTCATAACTTTCGATTGGGTGAACCGATTTTGATGATTAAATTTTTATTTGGAAGCTGGTGCTGGCCGCATTTCAGTTTGGTCCAGTTCTGACAATAGCATCTATGAGAAGTCGGTTGCTTCAGTTTTTTAAACTATAATTATGTTATTTTATTTTTCATTTAGGTATATAGTTTGCTTTATTGCTTTCTCTATAAATTTAGCACAGGTACCTAAGTATAAATTTTCCTAAACTCATATACTAAACCTGCAACATTAAAACAAGTTTCTAAAATTAGCGGGTCAAAGTAAAACTAAAACGTTGTCCAATATATTCAAATCAACTCTTAACCCAAAGTAGGTAAGAATCTGCGATTTTATTACAAAAGCATACATTCAACATCACAGAAAACTAGCGCCCTATCTCGCTGTTTATCAGCTTGATATTTAAGCGAATTGGAAAGGAAATAATTAATTTAATTGCTTTGGAAATACATAACGCCTCCAGATAGCCTTCGTTAGATTTAGCCATGACGTGGCCCTAGTGTGGCCTTAAGACTAACAATCACGGCATCGGACCTCTCTCTTCCGCTCATCAAAGTTTTTGAAAATATAAAATCTCAGAGCGCGCTTGTAAAAATACGACAAAACAATAGATATTACGAACATCTGTGTTTTATTTGGTCATCGGTTGTTTTATTTTGGTTCTAATTTTTCCCCGCTGTTTTACTCGTATAGTGATGAAAAATGACAATGATGATAATTATGGCAATTATGATATTTGTATGTAGTCTACGTCCATTTCCAATGTTCTCAACCATATCTGTACCAAATTTCATAAAAATCAGTTTAGCCGTTTTGTCGTAAAGAGGTAACAAACAGACAGAGATGCAAACAAAACTACTTTCGCTTTTACATAATATTAATATTAGTTAGGGTTTAATTTCATTTGATTCATTTTTGATTCAGCAATAAACATATGTAACAAATTTAGTGGTACTTAGCTATTTTATGTATACCTACAATAATTATGTAACAAAATCAAAACAACTCGAGAATATTTGTGACTATCTTAAGATTTTTCCTGATACCTACATTTTTCGTAAGTGCTTTCTGGTATAATATATTTTCAAAAATATAGGTTAGCAAAAGAGAAAACCGATTCAGTGACTGGTATAGTCTTGAGACATAGCCACTCTATATTTGGCGATGTAATGAAATAGTCTCTCTTCATGTTAATCTTACACACATCGTTTTATCTATTTAGCGGACTGACATAAATTGTGAATGGGAGGATTAAGCAATCTCGCGTGGGTATAAATACTAAATTTTCTTTTGATACTGTGTTTGTAATGCTCTCTGAGAGCTTATATTTGGACATGGCTAGTCCACGCTTAGGTACAAAAAAAGAAAAAACAAGTGATGTTTATGAACTACAATTTGTGTAAACCACTTTTATAAAATAACTAGCCAAGATCGTGTCAAGACAAGCGACCAGTACAATTCCCTGGTGACAGCAGCAGGAAGTTAGACTCCTGTGTAGTAAACATTAAGAAGTTTCAAAATGAGGAGCAAAATCGTTGAATGTTCTTATGTTCATTTCTTAAAATGGTTCTGTATCATGCAATAATGGAAAATTAATTTCTACGTTACTACTAGTCACGCTCCAATGATGAAACAAGTATCCAAGAGGAGCCCACAGAATTAATTAATACCTCAGATCCTTAAGAGAAAAGTTTACCGCGTATTTGTCCATACAAAATGAAAAAACTCCATAAAAACTAATTTCCACATTCCACCTCTAATCTAAGTAGGTACTTGTATGTAAGATTTCTTACTCGACTCCAATCTTTTTTATCCCATAATAATGGCTGATAG
Source organism: Lycia hirtaria (assembly GCA_947563715.1). NCBI lineage: Eukaryota > Metazoa > Arthropoda > Insecta > Lepidoptera > Geometridae > Lycia > Lycia hirtaria. The sequence goes on from OX387380.1 coordinate 3,833,666, forward strand.
AGTTGAATGAAGTCGGGGACAAAAGCTATACATACTGAGGTTGTTTATTGTCGAATTGATTGGTGTATTTTTGCGGGGGCGATGGCCACGTGTGGGCGTAAAGTGGGCGACCGGAAGGAAGCCTTAGCTTTCGGCTTTTCACAAATGCTTGCAACTCTATCTTGCAACACTTTAGCAAGGGCAGCTTTACTGTGTATTACAATCGTTTATGGTTCCGTAGTGAAGTACAAAAACTGTGGTTCAAAACTGTTCATTCGTCTATCTGTCTGCAGCCTAGCTCAAGGACTCTAAGTATTAGAATACCGTAACTTACAATGAGTAGGCTGTAGGCATACATATTAATGAAGCCGATAAAGTGTTGAATTCAAATTTTCAAAAAAATATTTTTAGGTAGGTACTCATCCCTCACTATTTCTACAATTTATGGATTCGTTTGCGAAATATAAAGCTTTAATGTGATAATTATTGTATGTTGGACCTAAATTTAGTCAAACCAAAAAAGGTAAGAGACTAGAATTCATTATTTATCCTTCCAATGGATACAACTCAAACACACGTATTTCGCTTTTATTATTGTTTTCGTAGGCGATCGTTGGTTGTTGAAAGGTCAGGTCAAAAGTACCCTTTGACCTGATTTCACTAAAACGTCTTCGATTTAGTCGTGGTAGGTCTGCCTACGTCCGATCATTTTGCTCATTCACGTTTGTAGTATAAATGCAATTTTTTTGTGAATCCACCTTTTACAGGTAAACCAACCTGAGCATCAAAACCCGCGTCATTCAGTTCTCTCAAGTACTATCCAGGGCTTGTGACCAGTGAGGTGTGACCTCCTGTGTGGGACCACTGAGGACACACAGAAGAGACAAAACACTCCTTGCGGGCGTTATGTTATGAGTAGGACTCGGACCATTTTCCCCAGAATAGTCATCGACACAATCCTGTTACGTAGAATGGCCTCAATACAATTGTTGAAATTTTAATAATGCTACATTCCATACTGCTGGTAATAAACATTGGTGTAGATATATTAAAACGGACGAACGTTTAGAAAAGCACAAAGGGATATTTTTATCCCTTATAGCATTTCCTAAAACCTATCATCTTCCAAAATATTATGATAGTAAAAGTCAAGAAAGCCATCTGGTTGGTATGTCCTAAAATTTGTAACTAGAACCTAGAAATTACCAAAATACGGATTTTTACAGTAACATATACATCGAAGACTTAAACAAATAAATAAATTGATAAAAATGAGGCGCGTTTCACTTGGCACATTGGCGCGGGCAGGCATTTCCGGCGCTCGGCGGTCGCACACGCCAAACCGGTCCCCAATTTTATATAAAAGCTATCACACGTGTAATTTACGATAGACGCGCTTCCTGTCACAAAATAAAACACGTTTTACACTTTAGTTTTTTTACGCAATTGAGAGATGACCAAGTCAACAACAAATCAAGCCACATCAGAACCTGATGTTAAGTTTCGCGCTTGTCCAATATCACTCATAACTTTGGACTTAGATCTATACGGCAATGCACTACGCTTCATTGAACTATTAGATGTAAATGCTTTCAATTATGCATTTTTATCCTTATCTTTACCAATTAAGTGAAAAAAGGATAAGCGTAGGACAAAAGTATACGACCTCATGCAAGTGGCAAACCACAAGATAAACAATAGATCTCATTACAAGTGGCAAAAGACACTGGATGCTAGCCGCCTCCAACCGGTGTTTTGGAAATCTATGAGGGATCCTACGTTCAACAGTAGACTTGTTGTGCTTGATATGATGGTGATGATGTTTATTTAAAATAAATTCAATTTTACCTTTATAAATGTTTTTATTTATGTACAATCAGTCCAAAGCTATATAAGTATAACTTGGACGTCTGGCAGGTCAGATGTTGTTGATTATGTTAGGTATTTGCCCTCAGCAGCGAAAGTGTCAAATCGTTTTCTCAGATATTTTGTTGGTAACATTGCCCTTCTGTTCCGAACACAGTATGCTTGCACTTGCACACTTATACTGCTTGACGGATGAATTACTGGCAAAGCATAGCTATGATACTTCTCCAGGCGAGGAATGGATAAGAATAACATACCTATACGTTGATTACAAGCTTCTAATTAAAACGATAAAGCGCGAATGAAATGATTGGCAGTGAACAAGAAATTCGAACTATGTTTACAGCAGCCCTATGTTTTTTTACAGCAGTATAAGCAAGTAAGCTTAGAATACTTTAGAACACCCGGCTTGAAATACAGCTATTTTGATGAAACATTAACTAAAAACACTGTAGATCAAGTCCGCTTTTTCAAATAAAATAAAAAACTAGATCAAAATCGGTCCATCCGTTGGAGAGTTACGATGCCACAGACAGACACACAAATATAGTTCCCGTCACGTAAAAAGAACGCTGATTTGTTCGTAAAATCGTAAGCGAACAAATCAGCGTTATTTTTACGTGACGGGAACTATACAGACGGGAAACTTATAGATAAGCCCTTCTTTTTGGGTCGGGGGCTAAAACACTTATATTACTAAAAAAAACACCTTAAACTTGTGTGCGGCCGACGACGGCGGGGTTAGGATTAAATTGCTTCAATTTAAATATTTTTAAAATAAAAATATCATAATTTTGGTTGTGGTTACAATAAAGATATTATATACCTAGATGTTATTGTATAATTAGTTAAAATAAGGACACTTGTATCACAGACAGAATTTTCCTGGAGCCTTAGAATGGAAATGACGTCACAGCATTTTTATTTTATTTTTTTATCTCCACAGACACTAGGGTCCGTCACCTTTGTCAAAATTACAAACTATTGTTTACTAATTATCGTTACGGGAAAATTATTTTGTTTTAATTTAAGTACTTATTACTATGTTGCGTGCATACGAGCAAACCAGCGACCCGCAAGCAGTACCCGATCACGAGTATGACGCATGTGCCAGCCATCGCCCTCCTCAACCTTAAGTTAGGGAAGAGGGCGACCTGCCACACGACGCTGCCGCAAGAAGGAGCCTTCGATGGTGACACAACTCTTATTTCTAACTACTGAAATACTAGTATTTCTGTGAATGCAGTCACTGATAGAGCCCGGTTTTAGACTGTCCATTTAAAAATTCGTCACAATGAAACCTTTGCCAGATTATATTAATATCTTCGTAGAATTTCTCGCAACAATCATTATAATTAACAGCGTTACACAAACGGTTTCTTTTGTCATTTGGTTAATACCTATTGCGGTTAGCGAGAATTAATCATCGAACAAACACTGCATGATTCTGGCAACATTTCTAAGAATTGTATGATTCCTGACTTTAGCGCCATAAATGGTGATAATTTGTTTAGGTACATCTATAGCCATTAACGACGATTCCAATATTTTGAAAAATCCACTGTTATTTCACAGAATTTGAAAAAGTCGACATTATTTACTGTCTAATTGCGCCTCGCGGATTTACCCACGTAGTGATGGAAAGCGGTGATGATGAAAGTAGCCTATGCTCGCCTCCAGACACAGCTGTCTCTGTACCAAATGTTTATAACGATCAGTTCAGCTGTTTGTTCGTGAAAGCTAATCAACATACAGAGAAACAGATTCGATTTACTTTCGCTTTTAATGTTATTACTAGCAACGCCCCGCCAATCGCGTAGTGATGTAAAACGGTGATGATGATGATATTTAATATAAGCTGTGTCCTTCTCCAGGTCCTAAAGAATCTCTGTGCCAATTTGCACAGAGCGGTTTCCAGGGTCGATTATCGATCCTGGACTCGATTGGACTCTAACTATACCTAAACATTTAAGTCGTTATAGTACGAAGATTGTAAGGCGCGTCGCTCACTGGTAAGTCGAGGCGCGGTCGCGGCGGCGTCGCGGCACAGTCGAGGCGTGGCGTTTTTGTTAGAGTCGAGGCGCGGGCGGCTATGCTTCCTTCACACACTAAGGTGTAAACACGTCTACACAAAAAACAAAATAACAAAATGGCGGTGGAGTCGCGGCACGGTCGCGCACTGCACCCCTGCCGCGACGCCGCCGCGACCGCGCCTCGACTCCACGTCGCCTGCGACGCGATTCTAATGTGTGGGCGCACTGCCATTTGAACCTGAAGGAAACGTAGAAGGGGCGTGCCGCTTGTGCGCCCGTGCCTCGACGCCGCCTCGACTCCAGCTCGTGTGGGCGATGCGCCTTATAATCACCAAATGAAATCTTTTTTTTCGATCATGCCACTTAACTATGGAATCCTACCATAGGTATGCGTATGTATAACCTATGCCTATGTAAACCAATAAATATGCGCACGGGTAGGTTTTATATTTTATAGTACCTTTAGGTATTTACGAAATAGCTCAATAGGTGAACCTTGAGCGTTGTCTGAAAACTTGCTAAAGTAACAATAACAAGCAGCTATTTTTAGTGGGATAAACGGTTCGATAACATTGTTATTGTCTGGAATATTTAGAAGTGGTTACGTCACCTGAAATATAATGGTAATATGCAATATTAGGTACAAACTAGTCTGGGAATAAACTGACTGGCCTCAGCTCAGTTGGTATGGTAGCCTTCTGAGCTGTAGGATATAGGTGCGATCCCCATCCAGGACAAATATGTTATAAGCATGGATATTTGTTCTGTGTCTGGGTGTTTCTATGTATCATAGGTAAAACTTATACATGTATTATAACAGCTATCTGATTACAATAGTACCTACCTATTAGCTTTGCTAAGTTTGATAGTGTTATAAAATGAAACTTCTCAGTTTTCATTTGAAAAATAGCCGAATATGTCGCAAAAAAGCATATTACAACACTCGTAAGGTAGGTAATCAAAACATATAGCGTACTTCCCGTTGACCTATAACTGAAATTTAGCAAGAATCATAGTCATATAGGAAAAAAACATAAAGGAAAAAAACCGGACAAGTGCGAGTCAGACTCGCCCACCGAGAATTCCGTACAAACTAGTAGATATAAGGGGGAAATCATATATTTTTGTATATTTTCCTTTTTAGATATTTTTACATCGTAAAAATATTTAAAAACCTCTTTTAGCTTATTCTACTGAATCTCTTTCATATGTTACCCCACATGATACGGTTAATTCACTTTAAAATTTGGACCTTCATTCCTTGCATAAAGACACTATTTTTTTGTGATTAAATTAAAAATGTCCAGTTTTCGGATCTTTTTCTATATGTGTACTCTTAAAGTGCTTCATGTTGGGTATCATATGAAAGAGCTTCATTAGCACAAGCTACAGATTTTGAAATATTTGTACGATGTATATTTTTCAATTTATGAAGGAAAATATGAAAAGTCCACCATATGTCTACCATCATTAAAAGAATAAAAATATTTAATAACAGTATTTATGTAGATATCAATAAATTAAGGATTTGGGTACTTTGTATGTGTCGAAAAACAAGAGGTGCTATAACAGTTTGACATAAAGCACCTCTATAAAACATGAGGGACCACCCGGGCAAAGGCTCATTCCGAGAAATGGCCCATCATGTGACACGCACTTTATTTTGGTGAAATGCGACAGTCGAAATGGAATAATGCGATTTCTGTTCAATAAAAGTATATACCTAAGTGACTGTAGATATCAGGGGGCTTAGGTACTCTTGCCGTTTTTATCTTGCTTTTGAGAGTAACAAAAAACTTGAAGCGATTATTAAAAATATCACAATTCAAAGTTGAATCATTTCAACTTTTGTCTCACTCTCTTAATTCCAGAAAAAGCTAGATAAAAAGCGGTCGCCAAACTAACTTTGTACCACTCTAAGAGATGAAAGTAAGCTGTGGTCAATAGTAAATAAAATAGATAATTATAATCATCATCATCATCATCTCAGCCATAAGAAGTCCACTGCTGGACATAGGCCTCCCCTATGGATTTCCAAAAAGACCGATTGGAAGCGGCTTGCAATTATAATCGCGATTCAGTAATATGTAAATAAATACGATAATAATTTATCATGACGAGACCTATACTTAAACGCGCTCCACTGTGGACCGCAACGTTATTCTCGAAAGTACCTTAGTAACTAATTAATACTATATGCAAATAATCTAAATACTTACATACATTTAAAAAATACAAAATAATCCATTGGAGGTAGGCAATAATACACTTCGAAGTCTTAGAGTTCTTAGACTTAGACGAAGGGAGTTAGATACAAATCTACTTATTCTCTTCAGTAAGTACCTACTAATCTACATGCTTATGCTTACTCACCAAGTTCATTACACATGCATAAATTAAGCCACCAATAAGCCGAAGCTCCGCGTGCACTTCTTTTGTTTCATAACAAGAGGCTGTATAAATGACGGCACGAGCGGCGCGTAGGCTGCGCGCGCATGCGCGTGCGACTTCCCTCTCACCTTACGCGCGCACCCACGCTCTTCTGACATGGAGCCTAATTTATACAAACAAATCTAGCAATCACGCCACGGTACTGATGACTTCTGAAAGTAAAGTTGACACCTTTTTACCCCTCGACAATTTAGTTTTAGTTGTAAGGTATTAGTTGTGCTCACAAATAGAAGCTTGGTGTCGGCTTGCAAACATTTTAAAAAGTATTTATGTATGGTAAAACGCTTACTGCGTGAATTTTTACCGATAGAGATTTTTTTTCGTTGCATTTTCCATTTGCATAGGCCTATGGCGCCTATGTGATGGCGGGCAAGTCCAAGCCTGTATGTATGTCCTCACACTCCTTACCTTCTTCAGAAGGGTTATTACAAGTTCGAGAATCATAATTTTTACAATATATTTTATTGATTTAAATCAATTTTAATTTAAATCTTAAATAAAATTAATTACTATTTTATTTAAGTACTTCTAACATTACTGCCCAATCGCAATTTTACCAAATGACATCTACTAGCACCATCTAGAATTCACATCGGAACTGCATGCCTGCAACGGGTCCACAAAGGTTCTTGCCTTGAAGCCACCTAGCGAGAGCGAATCGGAACCGCGAGGTGGGCACGTTCGGCAAGAAGTTGTTTCCATCTGCTTGCTCGTAGAGCAGGCTGGTGTAGCGGTGCGGGCCCGTGCCGCGAGGTGGCGTTGGCGCCTTGTACCCTGAACAAATAAAAATAAATTATAATAAAATAAAAGACGGACTTCAACTTGGAACATATTTTTAAGTTAAACAACTTGTATACACAGTTTCGCAATAAAATACATTGTGATTTAATTAACATTAATAAATGGTGACAATAAATACTTTATCTCTTAGTAAGTAGGTAACCAAAGATTTTTCACATGTAAATATTATTATTAACTTCCATTAGAAATTGTATACTACATAAGAAATTATTATACAGTACATAAGAACTCAATGTTGCACGCCCGCAATGGACGAGTAAGTAACAATAAACTGTTGAAACTAATATACTTATTTTAAGAACCCTGTAGGTACACAGTTATGAGCAATAAAATATATTTAATTTGATTTGATTCTGATTCTGAACCAACAAGCACCCATTAGGCACAGAAGGTGCAGAACAGTCATTAATTCATTGAAGAAGTAAGAGTCAAGCATCAAAATTTATGTAGGTAGGTAATAGCGTAAAGTAAAGTGTTTTGATTCTACCCAATTGATATACCTACCTAACCTGAGTAGGTAGGTATTTCGCTACTTTTAGTGTTTACTAAAAGTAACATCATAGACGAACCACGTTCGTCTCTGGCGTGGTCTATTCTATGGTGGATAGCAGCATTGCTCAAAATTAGGCTAACTAGCAGTCAAGTGCAAGCCAGTGCAGTGAATAAAGTAAAAAGAACGAATTAATTAGGTATTAAAAATTGTTGTTTCTATTAATTATATTAGTGGGTTACAAGCCAACTATTCACATTAACAGAATAAATTTTAAATCACTATTATTATTGACAAGATATTTACTGTGATTCGCGTTAATTTCGAGCTCCAGATATTTCGGTACAGATACATGCACCATGTTCACAGGCGACGGACCGGGTGTCGCCCCTGAACATGGTGCATGTAACTGCGTAACTAATACTAGAATCTTCTAGATCGACATGCTCCATCTACACATTCGCTTAACATCAAGCGAGTTGTGATCAGTTGTAGATCTATCTAGATTTACATCAAAGTTAAACAATCTTGCCATTTTTTTATTTGTTTCTATTAGTCGGCGCATTACTAACCCATTTCTCATTAAAATTCCAGGTTACATACAAAATGATAACATAAAACGTCAAAACGTTTATTTTTTTTATTGGGGGTAATTAAAATTTTTAAAAGGTTTTTTTTTTTTTTTTATAAAATAGGAGAAGCAAAAAGGCAGACGGCTCGCCTGATAGTAAGCGATAACCGTCGCCTATGGACAACTGCAACATCACTGACATTACTGTTGCTTTGCTAACCCGGAAAGGTGCTTGTAGACACCCTTTTGAAAACGCTCTTTGTTGAAGCTCGGCGGGAAAACCTTCCGAGGAAGGCCATTCCACATTTTGCTGGTTCGCGGGAGGAAGGAGCGTGAGATCCTGACTGTATGGGATTTCCAGTTATCAAAATGTGGGGGTGAGCTTTTTGGCGGTTTCGTGAAGTACGATGGTGGAACTCCGAAGCAGGTTCAAAAAGCTCTTCAGAGCATTCTCCGAAAAACAAGCGGTAGAAAATGCAAAGGGATCCTAGGTACATATCTACGCAGACAAAGTAAGTCTAGCTTATTGGTAAGCTTGGGATCGTCAAAATATACCTACCTAGTTATTAGTAACTTGAATTTACCTCTATAATCGATGCCAACTGTTTTGCTACTCTCTTGAGCTTTCAACGCTAGACCCTGAAACATAAATACATCATGAAACAATTAACAAATTCAAAATGACGTTTTCATTCGATAAGATAGGCTTGAACTTGTTTATCTACAATATAATGGTTCCTTGGAGATATTGATTCAGATATTACCATATACAGATATACAGAATACCTATTTTGAAAGGTCCATTCGGAAAAGGAACTATTAGGTTTTACTAAGTATATAATACCTACTTCCCGAGCATAAACTTTTTGCAACAGTTAGTGTTGTTGCAAAAAGTTAAGTAAAAGTCTGCACCTACTCGCGAGGTTTAGCTACCGTTCGTATTGGAAATTCTTGTTTAAAATTAAGTATCGAATGTTCCTACCAAATATTGAATTAAAATAGTTATAGTTTATTTTTATTTTTTATAGAAGATAGATCTACGATTGACCACCAACTCGCCTACTGACTTCAAATTTCGCCATTTCGTTTACTTGGATGACATTTTTCCAGTTATTTTGTTGTAAAAATTCTACTGAATTTTTATTGAAACAAAATAAATGGAAAAATGTTATAATATCTTTGGATAAAGAAAATAGGTCCGTAACACTTATTTGAACTTGATATTGTATGTGAATGCAAAGCATTTTAGGCTATTCCTATTGTACGATATTATGTGAAGTTACAATTATTCTTAGATTTATAACACATTTTGTTGAGTAATTAAAGTACGGACGCCAAGCAAGAAGAATTTCGTACATTGACCTATGATTACCTATCTCTGTCACTCCCGCGTGATAATATTGCTATCGCGCTCGCACAGGGGCAAAATTCTTCCTGCACGGCGTCCGTACTTTAGCCCTGGTGTCAGTGTACGTGTTCATGTATTGTATCATACCTGTGAGTACGAATTGTACGAAATCCTCGGTGTGCGAGTGAAACTCGCTCTTTGCCAGATTATTTTTTTATAATTAAGTTACTTACAGGGATATTGGATTTCAACATATGCAAGTAAAATTCTCCTTCAACTTGTGGGGGGGCGTCTGGATCCACCATGATTATCGTGTAAAACTTTTTCTGAAATAAATCCTGATTTAAGTAGGAATATAATTTATAAAATGACGGATAAAAGTAATAAATGACGTAACTATACATTTTTATTATACCTAGATGATAATACATAGTATCATCTCATGTGGATGTAAACAGGCTAATAATGATGATGATGAGATGATAATATTTAAAAAATCGTTGAACAGACAGACATACTTACAATATATTCACCTAAAATAAACTGTTGAACCAAAGTTAGTGAAAATATGACCGTTTTTAGGGTTCCGTACCTCAAAAGAAAAAAACGTAACCCTTTATAGGACTACTTTGTTATCCGTCTGTCTGTCTGTCTGTCTGTCCGTCCGTCCGGATGTCAAGACCTTTATCTCGGGAACGCGTAAAGATATCGAGTTGAAATTAAAACTATATACGCATATCCATAGTCTCTTGCTGCAGAAAGAAAAATAAAATGTATCAGTTTTCGTAAAAAAATAGTTACAGCCGAATATGTCGTAAAAAACGCACATTTCGACACTCACAAGGGAATCAAAATCTATGGGGTACTTACCGTTCACCCAGAACTATGAAATTTGGCAAGTATCATTGTGTTAGAGTACATATACCTATAGTAAAAAATCCGAAAATTGGACATTTTTAATTTAATCACAAAAAAATAGTGTCTCTATGCAAGGAATAGGGCCCAAATTTTAAAGTGAATTGAAAGTGAAGTGAGTATCATGTGGAGTATACATATGAAAGAGCCTCATTAGCATAAGCTAAAACAGGTTTTTAATTATTTTTACTATGTATTTTTTTCGATTTATGAAGGAAAATATAAAAAAATTATATAATTTCCCCCTTTTATCTACTAGTTTGTACGGAACCCTTGGTGGGCGAGTCCGACTCGCACTTGTCCGTTTTTTTTTTAATTATTAAATACTTGTGAACTATCGCTTTCCAATAAAAAATAATCAACGATAATTCAAAACTGTACAGTTAGTATATACAGTTACTATAAAGTTACAATTTAATTGAAAAGCTCCTTTTTGGAATCCATTAAAAATTTCATAAAATTGCACCATCGCGGGACGCCTGGCAAATGTCAATTTGACCAGGATATATCTTTCTCGTTCTTTTGTAGAGTACTTTCACAGTTCTAACAACCCAAATCTGACGCAACAGATGTCACATGTCACATTCGGTCTGAACTTGGTCTGAACCACTTTAGAGATTTTCCAACAACAAAATATACAGGAACTTAAGTTGTAAATTAATCAAAACATATTTTACCGAATCAGCTAAAGCATATTGAAATAAAGGTTCCTCGTTGAAAACCTGTTTCGGAAGCAAAACATCACAGTTGTGGTCGTTCACGATAGTGCCTCCCACACTAGTTACATTTAACCCCAATAACCTCTCACAGCCTTCCAGTAAACTTTTTATTTCAGTCATTGTGCATTGAGACGTTTCGCCGACTGCAAAATGCGTCAAAAATAACGACATAAGTAACTTTAACATTTCACAGTGTTAATTCGTAACTAAAATTTTGGAATAGAAAGTTTTCTCAATAAGAATTGGCACGGTTATGGGGAAAATAGCGGTGCCTGAGACTGTTTTGAAAACACTGAAATGCCTTGTATTTGTAACTCGATACGATAGCATTCTGTAGACGTGTAAATATTATGATTCAAAACAATGCTGTAAGAATAGAAAAGTTTAGTTTTTTACATTTCCGTGTTTTTTTTTTGTAGCAAACTTTGCTCGTTTAAACATAAAAACACTAACACAACAATTCAATTCAATTCATTTATTTCGGGCCTTAGTTATACTTACATAATATACGCTTGGCGACGTCATTTACATCATAATCACAATATTATCATTATAAAAAATAAATATTCTGATTTTATATAAAAACACAAATTGCTTGCAGCTGTAAGAAGGCATTACCAGTCAAAAGCAGCTGTAAAGCAATCTCGATCGAATCCGGTTTCCCGATGTAATCGAGTTATACATATCTATTTTGTATTTAGTTAATTTTCAATTTCAGATCTTGTCTAAGACTGCTAGAGATGAGGCATATACCAAAATATGATAACTCTACTATAAATCTTAATACTATATATAATACCTACCTCAGAAGCCTACAGGCGACTTATAACCCTGACACTAGGCTGGCTACTCCAGTCTTTACGACCTGCTTACTTACTTAGCACTTATAGTACTTAGTATTTCATATATAAGTAATCAGTGACGGATTATCCCTAAGGTTAAACTAGACACGTGCCTATGGGCGCGAAGATTTCGATGTGCGCGCGTGATAATGTAGATTTGCAATACTGCGAGTTTGCGCTTCAGATATAGTATTCAGGTATAGTATTCATTTATAAGCAAAACTATTGAATGCTATAATTATGTTGATATAGAAGAAAACAAATCGCATTCCTTCGCTAATCGAACAATACATTGCTTGATTTTAATACTCAGCGATATCGATACACATTCCTGTTGCGTACTGCACAAGAATGGAATTCTTTGCCGCCATCTCTGTTTCCTGATGCCTACAATCTTGGAATTTTCAATTTTAAAGTAACCGAAATTAACCGTATCATGTGGGGTATTACTGCATAAGACTATTAAAATTGTGGTAACCCCCCCCCCCCCCCCCCCCCTGATAGAAAACAATGAATTGGTCGAAGATGGAGCACGCTTGCCAGTGGCATGCTTATTACCATGTTGTTTTCGTTTATGTAGTGTTAATAGGTGTAGCAAAATAATGCAACAGTTTCGGCTAAGAAACACGGATAGACAGTCAGTTAAACAGTCCGACTTGACAAGAGTTAACTTTAGAAAATATATATTTCTAGGAACAAAGTTAAAAATATTAAAAAACACAAGGTCTTTATTATATTTAATAGGTATTCCATATATTAGGCTACGTAGAATTTATGAGCTAATGACAATAACTTCGCAACACTGATATTTAGATGTAAAGTATATAACATAATGCCTAGAGCAATGCGTACATCTACGTGAAATACAATAATTTCAAAATGAAGTACCTGAAAACGACATCAAAGAAATTTATGAAAAATTTCTTTGATATCGTCTTTATGCCGAAACCGCGCCAATACATTACCGGCGTGAACAAAATTTTGTTATATTTAAATGTCGATCTATATCAACCGCCCATAAACTAATGGTGTACAAAGTTTTTCTTAGACCGAAATTGGTCTACGAATGGTATAGAAGTCATCCCGGCGAACTCAAAGCGAATGAACTTAAAGTTTTGAAGATGATATACGGTACAAACCGCCAAGCGCAGACATACAGAATGTATACTGATTTGGACGTGGCTACACTAGCGGAGATACAAGCTATTAGATGGCAACGAGCTACGTATCTCACCGCCCACAAACTAATGGTGTACAAAGTTTTTCTTAGATCTAATTATTATTACGGTAACTTTAGGTTTTACTTTTTATTTGAAAAATTTGATCTACACAGACTCCAGGGTCCGTGCCTTTTATAAGCTAATACATTTTTTTAAAACTAGCATTCAATAGTATGCTAACTTTTAACACATAGTATGTCACTGATAGTTAGCCGTCTTACATATTATTATAAATCTAAGTTAAACAGTATTTTGTTCCGTTTTCGCGCGTGACAGTTCCCGTCTGTCAGAGAGTGATAAATCCTAATTCAGTGAAAAAGTTTTAACATGCGTTTATAACACGGTAGATGAATAGGTGTCCTATAGCGATGCGTACCTGCATAATACAAAAATAATAAACAGTATCATTATAAAGAGCCACAATAATAACAAAATTTAGTACCTAGGTACCTAAAAACGATATCAAAGAAATTTACCACCAATTAATTAAAAAAAGAAACAATTCAAAAATGTCTCAAACAATATCGCGCTTTTAGATAATATTATGTAATTACTATTTTCTTCGGTAATGACGACATTCGTTCCAGTTAATACCGGAAGAGTTGGAAGATAAAGTAGAACTGCTTCTTCTAATCCTGATGCCACTATAACGACGTACAGGTGATCTCACGTATAACGGCATTTTCCGAGTCCTTGTCCTGTTTTCATGGGATTTTAAGATTTTACGTAGTTCTGAGGTCGTGAGATGCGTAGCTCGTTGCCATCTAATATCTTGTATCTCCGCTAGTGTAGCCACGCCCAAATCAGTATACATTCTGTATGTCTGCGCTTGGCGGTTTGTACCGTATATCATCTTCAAAACTTTAAGTTCAATCGCTTTGAGTTCGCTGGGATTACTTCTATACCATTCGTAGACCAATTTCGGTCTAAGAAAAACTTTGTACACCATTAGTTTAAGGGCGGTTGATATAGATCGACATTTGAATATAGCAAAATCCTGTTCACGCCAGTAACGCGTGAGACGTGGCTTCGCCATGAAGACACATGGACTTTGCAGTGACGGCCAATGAACAAGGTAACTCGATTATTTGTACGTAAAATAAAAAAATAGAAGACATGGTTTTTCACAAGGAAATTTTAAAATAACTAAATCATGCTGATATCACGAATAAAAGACGAATGACGATCTGTCTAGAGACTGACAATAAGGACAATATTACGATTAAAATCTTTTTCTAAGTTCCAAAGTAAGTAGGTATATACATATGTAGGTTTACCAAAAAGAATCTATTAAACCATCAGAAGTACATATTGGTATGTTCTCCTCCTCAACTATAGAGTCTGTTCATATAGAGAAATAATGTGGCATTGAGAGCGCTGCTGTCCTTATTTCATTATTTTGTTCAGTCGATACCACAGAATACCGATAATAAGTAGATACTTCGAGACGTTAGTTCCTCTTTTTGCCACGATAAAACTAATAAACAGACTCTACTGTTACTAATACCTTTTTTTAAATCCATAGTCAGCAAGAAAACCCTCTTTGGTAAACTTAATTAACAAAAATAGTAGTCTCAAAAAATTGTCAGATGGACAGAACTTGAAGTACTTATTTTCTTTTGACAGAACGTCATTTTTTTTTTTTATTATTTAATGATTTTAGCATGTTTTGTTAATATAAATTATTTTTAAATTTATATGTACCTATAACCTAAGACTTCTGTTTTTCCTATGCAATCTAAGCCATAATGTGTAGCATATCAATGCGAAGTTAAAAATGCAAAATAATATCCTACGTCGATTTGGCATTCCTGAGCTGAGTCATAATGCCACAGCCAACGCAATAAATAAAAGGATTCACTGTGCAAGTAAGTGGTGCCATCGATACTCGAGGCTTCTCTCAAATCCTACTTTAAATGCGACATTTAAATTCGAGCTGTACAAAACTTTCGTCCGGCCTATTCTCACCTACGGCTGCGAAGTATGGGCTCTCGACGACAGCTCCTCTAGGAAACTTCTCAAGTTTGAAGCAGCCATCCTCACTGATATTTACAAGTCTCAGTACCCGCAGCGCTATCTAAAGCGTTTAAAACCTAGACTTAAAAAGGTTTACTCTCGATACAGATGTTCGAATATTATACACCATGTATGCAGAGAAAGATTACGCTGGAACACGATGCTAAGGTATGAAAATAATGCTATAAAACGTTGGCGTAAAAAGAAACGAAGAAAGAAAGTACAAGGACTAAGAAGACATGTTCATTGGCTGGATGAATCCGAATAAAGCAAAAGTTAACTTTTTTAAATACAATACGAATTCGTTCCAATGAATATAAGTTATAAAGTATCCAGTTTTCAGCGCAAAAAGTTTATTATTAAGTAAATAGGTGTAGACTGCCTGGATAGAGAACTATCGCGGCAAAAAATGGGAACTGACGACGTTTCGATTTAACAAAATTATGAAATACAAACAGCAGCGCCATTTGTTCTCGCGGCCTAAAATGGGAACTGACGTTTCGATTTAACAAAATTTTATTATGAAATAAAGAGAGCAGCGCTATTTGTTCTCGAACATAATAACGAAACAAGTGTCTAAATTAAAAGAAAAACAAAATACCCGACTGCAGAAAAGCAATGGAGTCTAACTTACGTTTTTGTTACGCTTGATATCTGTTGAGTGCACGTTTTTTGTGACAAAGTACCTATGCGTAAAATCGCTGCGAAAGGTTATAAGTGCATTCTTCAGAATCTAGTAAAATCACTTAGATATTTATTACGAAATGTGTGAATTAATTAAAATGTGTTTTTTTCGTCTCCTCCGACGAAATTTCGTTCACTCTTCACTTCATAATTATTATTCCTTTATTAATTTAAAAACTTTAAGTTTTTTACAATAAAAATATAAAAACAAATACCTATTATAAAAACATTAAACCTAGGGTGTCGCCGGCAGCGGGGCAGGGTCTAGGCTGTTGGCTACAGACTCTGAAACCTCCCGACAATTCGTGCCGTAGACGACTGCCTTTGCTGAATCCGACCCTTGACCCAACCATCGAACGAAAACCTCTTAAGATGTTCGTCGAGGCTCTTCGCTATTAAACCGTTTGCCGATACGACTATCGGAGCAATGATCGTCGAGTCAACATCCCACATGGCGGTTATCTCGTGAGCCAAGTCAAGGTAGGTAGGTACTTGCTGAGCTTGTCCTTCTCGGCCTTCACGAGATTCTCAGCATGTGGAATAATGACGTCCTATTGTTGTTATTTGCAATTATTTATTTTATAACTTAATTTTATTATTATAAAAAAATGTAGTACACTCGTACATACGCCCTTACCCACATACATACATACAGACATATTCTGTACTTACTTAATATATTTGTATGTTGAAAAACATTACCATATTACGCAGTCTGGTTATAATATTGGGGTATTGTGTTGGTAATGTATCCAGTTCCAGTTTTTATTTGTCGTCGTCGTGGTCTCCACACCCCCCCCCTGCTATAAATTAGAGCTTGCATCATATAATATTCCTCTATGGCTTGCATTATTCGATATACTCTGGTCGAGGTTGAGGATCCGGTTCGTTCTTCTTCTTTTTCTAGTAGACCCGCATTAAAACATTTGCCAGTGTCAAGTATTAGGATTTTTTCAAGTTTCTTGAATAAAACAAGTTGTAAATGTTCTAGTCACAATCTAAGTCACGTATACAGTCAATTTATAAGTCGAGTCCTGCTTCAATAAAGTGGTGGCGACTTTACTAGAAGCTTCTATGGAGTTTTTCCGACAACGTAAAATCACACGCTTTACTGCTTTATTTCACTTGCCCTCTTACTCACGCACTTTATCCAACACTTAATGAATAAAACACCACCATTTTTATAGCATTAATGTTCAAAATAACACAAGTTTAGGAAAATAAAACAAAGCAACAACACGTTACTAAGACGTTCCCGCCAAAACTGTTCGTTCGTGTTACTTTAATGACAAAACTCTGTATTGACACATTTGACACTAACAAATGCGCTACTCTCACGGGTTGATAGATGCTTTATGGGTCCAATCATTGATAAAAAAAAACCCAAGATGCACAGTCTCGACCAAAAGTAACACTTGAAACTGTCCCGAAACACTCACCTACGATACCTACTTTGTTATAGTTAAACTTTGAACATATTTTTTGCAAATTCAACCTTACGCGAATTGCTTAAAGTTGTTTTTAGCAAGCAGTTTACAAAAAGCAATAAAATTTTACGACCAAAGTTAGCCAGTAGGACAAGGCATGGAATGGAGACGAATTTGTTTTATTAACATTTTTATTTATGATATTGAGTTAGTATATTAAGTTTGTTAAATTTCAAAACACTATACTTTTATCTGATCGAAAATACGTTTTCGGGTAGGTAGTGTGAATATCAATGAAAAAAATATTAACTAATAAAATAATTTATTTCAATAATTTATTTTTTTGGTTCAAATTCGAAACATCTTTGTACATGAAACTGCTCATAGTTATTTGAAATCGTCTAGTGATCATATGTCGACACAGAGCAGCTGGAAAAGTCTACTTTGTCAAAAAATACATATAACTAATTACTAAAAAGTATATAAATAATCAAACAAGATAATAATTTAATCTGTGTTGATCTAAAACCACCTATTTCCAAGAAGTTGAGCCTTATGAAAAGAAATACAATACAATAAGGATAGTATACCAAAAAATACACTAGTTGATGCGCTAGTGTGTAACTAGGCTAAAACATAAATAATACAGTAAACAATATGCAAGAAATGATCAGATAGTAAGTGAGAGAAAATAATCTAAAATAATATAATATACTAATCTGCGTAGCGGGCTACCAGCCCGCGAAATTCAAATTTTCAAGTGTCAAGTCGAATGTACGGATACCTCTTATAATTAAAAAAATATAAGTATCATAATATTGAAACACAATTATGTGTCATAAGTTCAAACTGACATGGTATACATGTGACGTATTGGGTCACAAGGAAAACTAAAATAAAATAAAAATGAAATAGAATATGCATATAAAACAACTCGTATTGTTCAATAGTCACCCGTAATTTATACGTATAAATATTTGTTATTTAAGAACTTAATACAAAATAGGTTAAAAGTGAACATATTAATTAAAACTAAACACAATAAAAAAATCGACTCCATTGAAATGAGAACAGAGTCACTAGTGTAATGCGACTAAAATAAAAGGTGCTTGTAATGTGTCGTGATTACACTGCAAAGCGGCCATTAAAATAAGCCGTGTTATACTTGGAAAGTTGAGAGAAGTTTTAAGACAAATTAAATCAAAATCACATATTACTGTAGATATTAAGTTATAAAAACAACAAAAACAAATCAGTAAACTCTTTCACTTACCGAAAATACGATATCCCATCCTTTTTTAACGTTCTCGACGTAATATTTCTACAATTTCTCAACGAACATTTCGGCATTTTCAACGGCCGTTCAAGGACGCGAGCGACGCGAGACTGTTTGAAATGAGCGCACAATTTTAAATTGTGCGCTCATTTTATACGGACGTTTTTGAGACGCTGATTGTGTATCTTGGGTTTTTTTTTATCAATGGGTCCAATACAAAAAGAAGAATAGACTTTTGGCTTTGTGGCAGTAAATGACTGTATATTCGTGATTCGGAACGCACTCCATATTATACATTTTTTATGGTCGGAGTTTTGGCATGTTAAAGAATGGAATCATGTTGTCGCTTTGTTTTATCTTCTTTTTAGACGTGTTGTTTCAAATGTTAATGGTATAAAAATGGTAGCATTATATTCATTCAATGTTTGGTCAAATGCGTGAGTGACGCCAACGTGAAAAGGATTGTTGACAACATTATAGAGACTTTCAATAAAGCCGCCACCACTTTACTGAAACAAGACTCGTAATTTCAAAATGACTGTATACTTGACTTAGATTGTGACTATAACATTGATAACTTGTATTATTTAAGAAACTTGAATAAATCTCAATACTTCACACTTGCAAATCGCGTGAGTCCAATACAAAAAAAGAAATTATCATCAAAATGATGACTCGTGAATATCAATGTCAGTGTCAGTGTCGAGTGTCGACACTCAGTCCAACTCAGGGCTACCATTTCTACGGCAATTGCCGTGTTATACGGCAATTGGGGCCGCTTGCCATAAAAAACACGGTACACGGCAGAACATTGATTGCCGTATCATAAAACACGGCAATCAGCGCGAGGGAACAAATATACCAATTATGTTGCAGGCAAGTAAAATTCTACACATTCTATAGACGCGACATCGAATAATATCGAATATAATTAATAATATAATAATCATTACACTTCAAGTGTAGGTGATAAATCATTATAGATCTCTCTAGAATACCAAGGACCAATATTACATCATTTAAGTACTAGTGATGTAATATTGGTCCTTGGTATTCTGATGGTGACTTCTGGTGATACCCCCGAGAGGTTAAATATAAATTTAGACATTTATATCTCGTTCTTTACGAACAAAGACATTCATTCTTGATGCAGACGTTGTTTACGAAACTTCAAGAATTGAAATTGTGAAAATAGTGACTGAATAGCAAAAACACGTAAAAAAGAACTGTTTTGTATTCCACAATATTATCCGATTTCATTATTTTTAACCGACTTCCAAAAAGAAGGAAGTTATCAATTTGGTATGTATGTTTTTTATGTTTTTTTATGTTTGTTCACCGATTACTCAGTTAATTGTGCATTGAATTTGATGATTATTTTTATATTTGGTAGATCATACTTCAGAAGTGGTCCCATATAAATTTTATCAATATCGATGCAGGACTTAGGTTTTTATAACAAAATAACTGGTAAAATATCATCCAATTGCCTGTAGAAAATTGAACAGCAAGTCGCGTATGAACGCGTTGTATTGCGTATTTTCAAGTTGATTTTTTTTTCTTCAGTTTTTTAAACTATGACTATTTATATAATAAATAGTCATAGCCATATATAGCCATGGCTATATATAGCCAAAAAATGAATCTTAGAAATTGGTTAGTATTTAAGGGTAGAAAACAGTTTTATCCTATTTGTAGGTATGGGAGATCACGAAAAAGCTCTCCTTTTAAGTATCTACGTATAAAAACTGCTTTTTATATGAAACACGGTTTTTTTTTTAATTTTGAGCCAAAACACGGCAATCAACATCCAAAACACGGCGGTCCATTATTTTTTTATGGCAACCCTGGTCCAACTCGCAACTTTTGTTTTGTTTTGATCAAAGAGTAATAGAATGTAATGGGGTTTTGATAGAAATATACTAAAAGTAAAAAGTGAAATACCAGCCAATCGTAGTTTTAAGTATTCAATTGATCTAGAATCAAATTAAAATAATGGAATCGCATCCGCTCAATCTGGTATACTTTTAGAAATCTTAATACATTTTATTGACAATGATGTTTTGAAGACGTGTTATGAACTACTTGTGTAAATTTGCAGGCTCATCAGCAACATCGCCGAGCGGAGGCTCATCTTTTAAACAACAGATATGATGAAGCCATGCAATGCCATCACAACGCCGCAGAATTACTCCTAGACGCCATGAAGTCCACTAGCTCTTCTGTAGCATTAGAGTCTATCACTTTACAGCACAGCTATCATCTCAAACAAAAAGATATCATTAAGAGCAAGAAAGAACAATACGCTCGGGTAAAAAAAGCAATAGACAATATTAAATTACAAGGAAAAGATGCTGGAATTATCCTTCAAGAAAACAACCATTCCAAGCTGCAGGTTGCTATATATAAGACCATTAATGAAACAGATTCATTGTTACACACATTACTAGATAAAACAGACATCCCAGGTCAAAAGCAGTTATCAAAAAATGACAATGATGGGAAAAAAGAAAAGAGCAAGGAGACTGTAGTGGAAGAATTACAAATATTAAGTCAAAACTTATATTCTTTAGTGGAGCAGTTAGTAACACAAGTAGAAGTTTTAAAGGATGAGAATTCCACTCTAAGAGAAAAAGTAAGCTACTTGGAGAAGGAGAGAGTGAAATTTTTGAATTTGCAAACCCCATATAATAGCTTGCAAAGGAATTTTGATCCAGAATCTATCACAATCCAAGAGACCAGGGAGTCTCCAAGTAGGCCTAGAAATGTGGATCCAGAAAAACCTATTCAGCAAGCTCATTTTGATCTGAGTGCTCTTAGTAATAATTAACACTTTCAATGCTATGTCCCAAAACCCATATTTTATGTTACATCAGTAAAAATGTAATCATTTTCGGCCTTTCTGAAAAACGTTACTTATCTTAACCTCAAGAGTGTTGTCAGTTATGTGTCAGCGAGAAGTTGACAAAATATGTTAAGCAATGCTTAAAGTTAAGCAACGTTTTTCAGTACTATAATATGAAATTTTGTAATACTGGTACTATTACCTACTTAAATACTTATTCTAACCTCTTGTATCAGAACTAGGAGATCTACAGGTTATTGGCTTGAGTCCACAATTATCGTTCCTTAAGAAATATCTTTAATTTAGATATATCTAGAAAGTATATTTTTTTTATTTGGTCATTTGAATCAGAAAAAAATACTGCAAGTCACATTTTACTATGATGTTGTTTATTTAAGATATGTTTTTCAATGCTTTTTTTAGTTTTGCATTCTTCTGTTAACTGTCATTTTTTGAGATACAACAAAATTACTTTCCAGCTATAGTTTTAACAATAATAATAACCTGTTTCATAACTGTAAATAATTTTTAAATCTTGTACAATAAAAACTATTTGCAATAAAGGCTATATTTGTAACCTGAAATCCATAATATCAAACAAAAAGGTATTTTTTGGGTTCCATACCTCAAAAGGAAAAAAACGGAACCCTTATGGGATCACTTTGTTGTTTGTCTGTCAAGACCTATATCTCGGGAACGCTTGAAGGTATCGAGTTGAAATTAAAACCATATATGCAGATTCATAGTCTCTTGCTGCAGAGAGAAAAATCAAACTCCTCAGTTTTCATAAAATAAAGTTACAGACAAATATGTCAGATAAAACGCATGGGGATGAAAACCTATGGGGTACTTCCTGTTGACCTATAACTGTAGAATTTGGCAAGAAGGATTGGCGTATAGTACACATAAAGGAAAAAATCCGAAAACTGCATGTTTAATTCAATCCTGAAAAAATTGGGTCTTTATGCAAGGAAGGAGGGTCCAAACTTTAAAGTGCTACAGTTAAAGCACTTTAAAGTTTGGACCCTCCTTCCTTTTCATGTGGGGTATCATATGAAAGAGCTTCATTAGCACAAGCTAAAACAGGATTTCAAATGTTTTTACGATGTATATTTTTTGGTTTATAAAGGAAAATATTAAATTTCTCCCTTTTATCTACTAGTTTGTACGGAACCCTCGGTGGGCGAGTCTGACTTGCACTTGTCCGGTTTTTTAATACAAACTAGATCTAAAAGCCACTGCCTTGCCTTGACTGCTTGGTACACTTTTTGGATAACATTCTGATGGTAGGTATAAGATACTATAGATGCATATAAATGTCTGAATCTGGGTGGAAATATTGATAATAAGTATATACCAACAAATTATGCTGTTGAAATAAAAATACATCAATATTTACATAGATATGTATTACATATTGGTCATACACAAAAATAAAATTTTATTCTTGTTTTAAATGTAAAAATAAACTTCCCAGCTGATGGACCAGGAATAACTATTCTTAATTACTAGAAGAAAATCTATACAATTAACAAACAATTTTAACTAATAACATTTTTGGTAATTGTTTTATTTTTACAGGCAAATGCTACTAGTAAGTATAGTATTAGTTACTTAGTTCTAACAATAATGTTTTATAATACCTACATTTATTGTGAAATTACAAAATTCACAATAAAAATATCACTAGAAGCTCATTTCTGTTTCTAATAAAGTAAATAGGTGATACGAATATTATGTTTCAAATAACAGCCACTTTAATATATTTTAACAAAAAAGATTTTGATATACATAATATAAACAGCGGGTAACACCGCGGGGCGTAGCTTGTATAATATGAATCGGGCAAAGTACGAGTTTCACTCGAATACCGTGGCTTCCATGTCATAGTACATGAACACTAACACCAAGGCTAATTACTCAACAAAATGACGTGTTTTATATCTAAGAATATTTGTTACTTTACATATTTTCTTTGCAGTAGGATTAGCCTGAAATGCTTAGGCGTTCACATACTAAGTTTAAATAAGTAAGTATTGTAGACCTATTTTTTTATCTAGAGATTTTAACACTACCATTTACACTATTTTAAGTTCCTGTCACATGACACCAACTGTGAACAAACGCTTACTTTGGAAACTAACGTGGTTTTAAATAAAAACTACGGGTTTTTAGTTACATCTGTTTTGAGTCGAAAAATCCGATTATAGTTTCAACCGCATTCGGCGGTCTTTTCAAAGGAGCAGCGCAAACGTCACTAGGTCGAAGACGCGCCTCGCACTGCCCACTGTATAGTCGGATCTTTCGACCCAAAACAGTTCTTTTCTTTTTTTTGTGGATTCAACACGGTTTTAATTTGCACAATAATTTCCAATTTTTTCATTATTTACGCAAACTTGTCTCACTTTTGACCAGTTTTTATTATTTGTTAATTTATATTAAAGTACAATCTTGCCAATTTTGAGACTTGGATCTAATACCGTCCAAAAGATACAGCCGTTTAATTGTAGGACACAGAGACCTTAGCCTCACAAATAGGCTATCGCACCCTTAGTATGGAAGCCTAAAAAGCAATAATAATAATGCAAAAAACTTTTTTATGTATTTTTCAACTGGTCTGCCTTGAATCCAGCATAGATTCTAGATACATACAGACTTAACATACATCATGCCGTTTGATTAGTTCTATAAATCATTTAAATTAACCAAGCAACTATCTCTATTGCTCCTAGAAGAACTTAACACCCATGTATTTTGTTTTCCATATCTGAAGTTAATATTAATGAAATCCATAACTCAAAATAACATGGTTTAAAGTTAAAATTAATAGAATATTTGACACCTGTTACACTACAAATAAAATGTATATCTTATCTTAACAATGGTAATCAAAGTAGGTAGTTGGTATAGTAAATATATGACAAAATTTAAGGCACAAGAAATATACAATATGATAATACACTTTCCCCTGCCATCTAAGAATAAATTTGAGTTATCTAAGTATGTGTGTAGCTACATAGCTCATAAACATTTGGGTAGATAACAATACGATTTTCATTTGACATCTAATTCAAATACTTGATTCTTGATTAGAAAATATATTGAAAATTTACGATCTCATATTGGATTAGTATAATTTTATAATTAATACTTTCAACTCAGAAAGTTTTTGCCTTTGATATGCCTAATATATTGACAGATATGGATATCATAGAAATCATATGATAAATACTAAAGAAAAAGCTTAAAAAATGTTAGAAAATAAAGTATTACAATGATGTTTTTATTATATATTACCCTACTTACCTAAACATATAAAACATAATGCAATTTTCGATTCTTTAAAGCATTTAGTTAGAGAAATACAACACGAATAGGCACTAAAATGGCAAATCACATATTGAAGTGAACAAGAATTAACTCACAACCACAATATATACATATAGGACAGAAAACTGTTTTAGGCGAAGATTTTTTTTTAAATTATCATACTTGGACACTTAACATAACAGAGTTTCACCCTAATTATCCCCCTCAGAATCTAAAGAGGATTTTTTCAGTTGGAGCCCATACAACAAATAATATATAATTTGGGTAGTTTTAATTTCAACAGACTTATAATATTCTTGAGATTTAACATCATGGAAATCATATATTATATTAGATAGTAAAATAATATAAGTAAATATTGGTGGGTATTTCACACAACACTGTCTAGCCCAAACTAAGCAAAGCTTGTACTATGGAAACTAGAGAGCTGATAGAATACATATTAATAGAATTATGTTTTTTCCTGATATATATTTTTGTCACAATAAAATACACGTATACGTTTACATATACTTTTTTGTACATACATACTTATGATACATAGAAACACCCAGACACAGAACAAACATCCATGCTTATCACATTAATGTTTATTCCTGGATTTAGGTCGAACCCACGACCTACAGCTTAGAATGTAAACATACCACCAACTGATCTGCGAAATCACAGCTTTAGCCTAATTATTTTATTATTTATGCATTTTTTTCTTCCTTTTTAGCCTAGAGCCGACAATTAAGGTGGATCTCGGGAAAACCCAATAAAAGTGGTAATATTAATTACACTTCATTATCAGTTAAATCAACATAAATCGGCTTAGATATTCGAGAAAACTAAAAGAATGAGTTAAGTAGATAATATTGGTCCTATGTAATAGGGCGAATTCTGTGATATTTATATGTATAAATTTAATTTATCTAATATAACATCACTCTCCTATACTGAGATTTCTACTTTGTCTTCTAATTAAATCTTACATATTAATCGAATTATCTTGCCTCACAAGCCTTACATAAACCAATACTGAAATAACGGATTAATTAATTACATCAAAGCAAAACTCGTGACTTCAATCGCGTAAACTTCGACAAAAATAAATATTTTACTTGGCAACTCCTCGTGAATCTTGCAAGGACCGAATAGTCCCCACATTCTAAACGATTATCTTCCAAAAAACCTCCGATAAAAAAAAAATACCTTTGAAGAAACAACTCTCAAGGTTATTATTTGGTAATGTTTATCATGAACTGATTTATAAAACTTATACAGAAAATAAGATGTTAAGCACTTAGCTTTAAAGGTTAACAGAATTTATAAGCAGATGACTTTCGGAAGATTTTGTTTTGGAATCTAGAGTCCAGTTCATTATAATGAGGCATAAGCACACTTTCCAAGCTTCATTCTTGAATTTGATGACCTAAGTCACTGGTAGTAGTCGAGCAAATCATTTAATTTTAATGATAATTCATTGAAGCGCCATTGATCAGTTTTTGTGTGGCTCGGAATGCCACTACTTTTAACGTCGATACCGCGTACCGTAGCGCGTAGCAGTAATTGGCATTGACTTCAATTAACTAGGATCAGATTTGATCTAGGTAAACAAATAAATTGCGATAAGTTAAATACTTACATTGAACAATGAAAATTGACCGTATCGGACACCCTTCTTGCACATAAATATTATAATCAAATTGAAAACTTCCTAAAACGAAAAGTTGTTTAGCTCAATTTGCCGCTCCACACCACATATTTTTTTAAGATACTGAAATTTGTCATCGTCTCTCGCTCGCATATTCAAGTTTTTAGTATTCTCTCACGATCTCTAGTTCAATATTTATAAGAACATAAATATCATCATCATCATCTCAGCCATAAAAAGTCCATTGCTGAACACAGGCCTATGATTTTACCACACTGGTTACACAGCAAACATCTCTGACAAAGGTTTAGTCAGAGGAAAAAATCGCATATTTGGCTTTAACGAGAAAGAATAATCCTGATTCAAAAAGATCTTTTTCCAATCACTTTAGATTGTCAGCAAGAGCTTGACTCGTATTTAGTCAGTTGATGTTTGTTGTTTCAAGTACAGAACTATGTACCTATTACAGTTTCCACAAAACAAGAAAGCGAAAAATCATTGGAAACTTTTGTATTTGTAATTATTAGATAATGATTTAACCATCACTAATACAAATTCAAAACTACACATTCTGATAAAATTTATTGCGGTTCCAAAGATACCGCTTAAAGACAACGGAGGCTTGGTAATCGCACAGAAGAAATTAATTGTATTACTCGTACATACAGAACGGACACTCTCCGCCCCCTGCCAATCTCGGGCTCCTCACCCGCGCCCCGCGCTCGCCCAGCCGTTTCCCAGAATTTGGCAGTACGGCGCATTAATTTGTCAGTAGAGACTTGTCTCTAATGACAAATTAATGACAAATTAAAATAAAAATTAATTTAATTAATTAAAGGATTCGAATTCCAGTTGATGTTACGAGCTATCGGCAATCAGACGACAACCAAAACTTCATACATGTGTGCGTGTTATACACAGATGTGAACTTGCGTATGTCACTGATTAGCGCGACCTTGTATGAAGTGTCCGACGTGTGATAATAGGGTCCCTATTGGACACTGCTTGAGTATGAATGAACCCCAAAAAACTTAATTTTGCGAGCGAAAGATCATCAAAGCGTTAAAGTTATGGTGTATAAGGCGGTGGAGGTGGAAGTACAGATAAATCATCGAACGGGAAGTATTGTTGTGTGCCCAGTACAGGGGGCGCATACGGCGGCATGGCAGGCACGTAGTCGGCGCTGGGTGTGTAAGGAGGGAGAGTGGGCACGGCCGGCGTGGGCCCCACGCTGTGGGCTTCGTAACCGTCCCAGTCCTCTATGAGATTCCTCCTCTGGATGTCGTCGTCATTCGACAGCGGCGCTCCCCACAGGTTAGCAGCGGATGCTAACAAAGCTAGCGCACCTGGAACATCGATATACAATGAATAGTTATTACTAGTACCTTATGTATTACTAGAATAATATCGAATTTATTGTTATTAAAGCAATTCAAACAAACAACCGCTGTAAGGCTGTTTACATTTTTTTGAAACTAAAAGACAAGTAGCGAGCATAATATTGCTTAAAAATTAAAAATACACAGTGCAAATATAACCCATATACCTGATGCAGGCATGACTTTAAAACTGCAATGCACTATTATGAATTTATAACATTTTAATGCAACCATTCTACTGGACTATGTACCAAGATATTGTGCCATAACTATATTATGTTTATTTTTAGCTGGATATAATCTAAGCGAAAGTAACTGTACCTATTTCTTTGTTTGTTACCTTTTCATGAACAAAGGGCTGAACCAATTGTTACGAAATTGGGTACAGAGACCGCTGAGAACCTGGTGATGGACATAGGCAACTTTTCATCAGCATCATCATCACCATTTTTATCATTACATGGGCGAACTCAGGCACAATTAATATATAATATTTCAGAGTAACTAAAGCAATACATTATGAATGGCACCCCGCAGTATTGAATTATGGAAGATCAAAATTTTGGATTTAAAATGTTATGCACTTATGTGACACTTATTATCAGGTGAGCAACTCGCTCATATCATTATTAGCGATAAGGCCGCCGATTAAAACACCTAGCTATAACATTAATCTGCATTTACAGAAATTCTAGTATTTCAGTAGTTAGAAATAAGAGTTGTGTGCACACCTTGAGCATTCATGCTCACCATCGAAGGCTCCTTCTTGCGGCGGCGTCGTGTGGCGGGTCGCCCTCTTCCCTAACATATGGTTGAGGAGGGCGATGGCTTGCATATGCGTCATACTCGTGATCGGGTGCTGCTTGCGGGTCGCTGGTTTGCTCGTGGTATGCACGCAACATAGTAGTAAGTACTTAAATTTAAAAAAAAAAACCTGTAACGATAAGTAGTAAACAATAGTTTGTAATTATGACAAAGGTCAAGGACCCTGGTGTCTGTGGAGATAAAAATTAAATTAAAAAAAAAAAACATTAATCTCTGTATTTAATATTTCTGTATTGTAGTCTTTTAATAAAGTGTTATCTATCTGTCTATTCAACTGCAAAAAAATGTGTACTAACCTGCTCCAGTTATGGTGTAAAATCCATACTCGTAGTCAACTTGTATATTGTTCGGATTGCCATTATTAGCACTTCCCAAGACTACTGTGATATAGTAACATACACCAACGATGGCTATGACCCAGAACACACACATGATGCTTGGGACCGCATTCCTCCTCAATACCTTGATGGCTCTGCTGTTGAGACTGACAAGATTGATAAGTGCACCGATACATGACGAGAGAAGCACCATGAAGCATAGAAGAATAAGTACCCTCATCAGTGTAATTACTTCTTGGGTAGTGCATGGCGGTGGTGGAACTGGAATTTAATGTACAGAAAACTGTTATAAAGAGGATTAAAAAGCAAGTGGTACACATTTCACAATACAACAGTTTGTTGATCAAAATGTTGGTTTGTTGATATCTGTTTTTATTATAAATACAAAGCAATTTTGTTCTCTGAGCTAGTAAATATTATAATTAGGTAATTATAATGTTCAGAGATTGTCAATTAGACAATATGCTTCTTAGTAAAATTTATATATTATTTTTTTAATAAATAAATAAATTAAATATTTGTGGACATTTCACACAACACCATCTATTATAGGCAAGATAAACATCAGTGGCATATTTCAGTTGAAGCATTACAATCTGAATAGACAATTTTCTTGATTACATATAAAATAAGTAATATGACAATGTTATACTATTTATTTGCTTGTAAAATTATTATTAGCCACCAATTTATTAACCCTAAAGCTCAATTATTAAGGTGTTCACTTTAAAAAATACTACTTTTATTGAATACATTATTGATTCAATTAAATTATTAATCTGTATCTTTTTTGGAGGACATTTACCATTCTCAACTCTTTAATTAAGAGGCTTAGTTTTGTTGATAAATGAAATACTTTTTATCAAAATGTCCTTTTATCATGTGATTTCAAAAGTGCTCCTGATGACTTACAGGTCAGTAATTGTCCTAACATTGTTTCTTAGATATTTACCTCATCATCATCATCATCTCAGCCATAAGAAGTCCACTGTTGGACATAGGCCTCCCCATGGATTTCCAAAAAGACCGATTGGAAGCGGTTTGCATCCAGCGTCTTCCCGCCACTTGTATGAGGTCGTCTGTCCATCTCGTGGCTGGTCTTCCTACGCTGCGCTTGCCGGTACGTGGTCTCCACTCGAGAACCTTTCGGCCCCATCGGCCATCAGTTCTGCGTGCTATGTGCCCTGCCCACTGCCACTTCAACTTGCTAATCCGCTGTGCTATATCGGTGACTTTTGTACGTCTACGTATCTCTTCATTTCTGATTCGATCTCGTAGCGAGACTCCGAGCATAGCCCTCTCCATAGCTCGTTGCGTGACCTTGAGCTTCCTTATAAGGCCCATAGTTAGGGACCACGTTTCAGTGCCGTATGTCATCACTGGTAACACACACTGGTTGTAAACTTTCGACTTGAGGGACTGGGGAATATTGGACGAGAAGACGCTTTTAAGTTTCCCGAACGCTGCCCAGCCGAGTTGGATACGACGATTGACCTCCCTCGTAAAGTTGGACCTGCCTAATCGGACCGTCTGTCCTAAGTAGACGTATTCGTCAACAACTTCAAGAGTGAAGTTCCCCACAGATATTGGGGTGGGCACTACATATAGATAAACACATACACTACATACACTACATATAGATATTTACCTGATCCTATAAAACTAATGTGATATGTGAAAGAACTGTAATTACTTACCATTAAAATCTCTAGTTCCAGTATCATAAGTACCATCAGGGTGTAATATTATTGGGTCTTCATTATCACTGTCATCATCTTCGACTATGAAGAACTGTGAAAGAGACAGACTCTGTGGCTTGCAATGTAAACCTTTTATCTTGAACCACGTGGGCAGGAGCAATGCAGTGCAAGTCAGCAGGAATGTTAGAATGTTGAAGATTGCCGCTATTTTGTTCAATTCTTTATCCTTAAATGGGAATGGTATCTTGAGCCCTGGAAATCAAATAAACAAGTATTGTTAAATCTTATATATGAAAGTTTAAGATGAAATGAGTTGAGTTTTAAAATGATTTTCTGTAATTAGTTTAAGTAAGCTTAATTTCTTTAATATAGTAATTTCAGTTGTGATATATAATATTATATAATATGTTATAGCTTAATCTAGAACTTCTTGAATCCTGAGATAGCTTCTCTTCAGTTATAATATGAAGAATCATAAGAAAATATGTTATGAATTTATTGATATATTTCAAAGAATTTTAGTGCACTGTGTCCAAGAAGGCAAGTAATGGTTGTCACAGTATATTACCTAGTTAACTATTCCCTAGTGTAACCCTCCCTAATCCCTGCTGTAGCCTAAGCCACTTGGCAAATTTAGATTTGCTGATGTCATAGTTTAAATATTATGTTAATAAGTAATTTTATGATACATTGCTTGCAAAAATATAAATCTACATTAAAAGCACTACTACTTTTACTACTTTCTTTTATGTTAGATAGATCTACGATTGACCACCAATTCGTCTGATGTTAAACAATGGTGTGGCAGAGCCCATTTTAAACTCAACACTAGAATAAGCGAGCATTTACCACAATATGTCTGGCTGTGTGTGTGACACACACACAGACAGACAAGAGCTAAATGGTATGTTTTCACTTATTGTACTAGTTATTTTATGTACATACTTGTACAGTTCTAGATATGTACATATTGGTTGCCTGAAATAAAGCATCAAAATAAACAGGAAGCAGATTTAGTGTAATTTGCGATTCTCTAACAACTCTTTAGCACTAGTTGTTACTATGTTAACACTTTGGGTACTGAGATTCATCATACGAGCTAGATTTTTTTTATTTCCGTCAATTCTACTTTTAGTCACAGAGCAGTTAATAGTAATATAGTTTAAAAGTACCAATTATGTAGGTATATAATTGAGCCATTTACAAATTTCTGCTAAATGAGTTAAAATATGTCACAATATAAAGAAGTTACCAGCTGGATTTTTTTACCTGACTGCGTAAGGAGGGTTATGTTTTTCGAGTATATGTATTTAGGTATGTATGTGTGTATGTATGTATGTTTGCCTGTTTCTTTATGATAGTCTACAGCCTAAACTAACTAACTTTCTCACAAAAACGTACACTCAACAGCATATCCAGCATAATGAAATCATAAGTTAGACTACAAAACTCTTCTGCAGTTGGTTCTTATTGTGATTATTGAATCAATGTTGAAGCCACCAGACACCATGTATATAAAATAAATTATTAAAACATCACACAGACTGTTCACACTGTGTATACTTTTTAGGACTAACTATTTGTACATATGATTCCAACCCAGAAAAAACAAGAAATCAATTCAAACTGTATGTGTCTGGCCAAAGATAGAAAGAAACATATCGACGGTTGCAGGTTCAATTAAAGTAACTGACAAAATACGTAAAATGAGTTGTATATACAGAATTTCTCAGCCTTTTCTGCTCTTTCGAATGGTATATTCGAAAAAATTCTAGCTCAAAAAAAAGTGCAGTTACAGTACAAAATTTTGCTGAGTATTTTTCAAATTGCCGTAAGAATTATAATGTAACAGACATTGTACCTATTATGATGAGTTAAACTAGTGTATCTCTATTTTAGAATTAAATAAAATTAGAGTAAAAGTCAAGTATAAAAATAGTTTATTTACACTGCTAGTATTAAATACAAAATTAAATCGAAATACACATACACTAAAATTAGGACAGCATTGCCTATTTACCGACCGTTACCTTGTTTTGTATAGATACAATTTTCGCAAGAAATCACATTTACTTTAATCTGACCTGAACACTTTATAAGCTTGATGTCGGTTACACTAATTTGCTCGTAAGAATTGAAATATAGTTTCAACTTTCAACTTAGCTTAATTTGCAAATATTGAGTTCCGAATATTATGATGCCGAGTTCTGACAACGTAACCGGCCAACACACGAGTATAACAAGTGCATGACAACACAATAACTGTCTCTTTTTTAAACAGTATTTATGCTAGTGAGCGTAAGAGACAAGTTATACTGTTTGGTTTATAATAACAATAATTTTAAGCACACGGTTTGTGACTTTGTACATTTAATTTTAGTAGTCAGTGAGTCAGTGCTATTTCGTATTTGGAAGAGGATGCCGTGTATGTGACGTTCGGTAAAAGTGTTTCGTTTTTAAATACAGATACATCCGTATTTAAAATGGAAGATAAGTTGATTTTAGAACAGTTGATGCAACGCAAACAAGAGTTATTAATGCTAAAAGGAAAAATAGAAAGGTAAGTGTTTTATTGCATGCGAATTTATTTATCTTTGTAGGAACGAATTGTAGGTATTTACAGTTTAAGTGATGTGAAAAAAGGCCACTATGCTAAAATTTAAACGAAATTCGCAGCTATTAGCGATCAAACTTTAATCATTTATTTTACTAAGTTTAGGACTATTTATTTTGCAATTCGAAATTTAGAAAAAGTAACCCGTATTTCGTAAATCAGTAGATAATAATAATTTTTATTATTTATACCTATACTGGTATACCTACATTAGTTTTTTTTTTTTTATGAATTATGTTGATAGGTAGGTAGGTACTACATAGTAAAGATGCTCTGCAGTTTTACCTGCGTGATTTAATTGGTAAAATAATCCATAATGTACACAAAACTATCTCTCAGGCCTAACAACACACAATAAAAATTTTTCGATTATTCGTATTTTTCTCATGTTTTTAGGGTTCCGTGCCTCAAAAGGAAAAACGGAACCTTAAAAACGACAAAAATACATTAAAAACAAAACCTATGGGGTACTTCCCGCTGACCTAGAACTATGAAATTTAACAAGAAGCATTGTGTTATAGTACACGTATAGGAAAAAAACCGAAAACTGGACATTTTTAATTTAATCACAAAAAAAGTGTCTTTATGCAAGGAATGAATATCCAAATCTTAAAGTGAATAAACCATATCATGTGGGGTATCCTATAAAAGAGCTTCATTGTCATAAGCTAAAACAGGTTTTTAAATATTTTTACGATGTATATTTTTTGGTTTATTAAGGAAAATATAAAAAAATATATGATTTCCCCTTTTTATGTACTAGTTTATACGGATCCCTCGGTGGGCGAGTCTGACTAGCACTTGTCCGGTTTTTTTAGAACCAGAGCTGCCGCTGTTATTTCTGACGACTGTCCAGAAGATAAATCTGCTGACCCAAATACTGAAAATCATGATAAAGAAAGCCCAAAATTTGACACAGATTTTATTTTGCACACGTAAGTTACCTTCTTATTTAAAAATAAATAATAGTGAACTAATCAAATAACAAAAGTAAATAAAGAAATTTAAAAATAAACCCTCTTCTTCGTGCTCCATCATCAGACCCTGATCATCATAACCAGTCGCATTTAACCAGTTTATTATTAAAAAATAACCATCTAACCTATCTTTTCAGATCCCGAGCCACCGATGTTATTTCTGAGGACTGTTCAGAAGGAAAATCTGTTACTATAATTGAAAATAGCGATAATGAAAGCCCAAAATTTATTGAAAAGTCCTATTTACACAGGTTGGTTACTTATTTAAAAGGAAACCATAATAGATAGATAGATCTATTGTTCACACCTTAACTAAAACACAAATTACATAGTGAAAAGGGCTTAAATTCCAGTGAAACAACAGGCGGCCTTGTCGCTAATAGCGATCTCTTCCAGGCAACCTTAATACTGGATTCTTGATTTTTTTTATAATTATACATATACATACATACTATACTAATAATAAAATACGTCAAAATTACAACAGCCATTACCATTCAATTATTTTTATTTTCAGGTCTGCTTCTGCTCGAAACAGCAGCTTGAATTCGACGGATACAGTAAACGAAACCATTGCATCAGATAATTTAAGAAAACAGAGAAAAAGTATTGTTGTTCCAAATAGCAGTGACAGCAGCGATATTCTTAGTACTTCAACGATTTGTCTGGAAAGGTCTCATCCCTTTTTTAATGATTCTACTACTGATGAATCTTTGCATGTACCTGCAAATGATCAGAGTTCCACACCAGAACCCTCTACCAAACGTTCCAAAATTGAAATACTTTCAGTAGAAATTATTGCTAAACCAACCTTGAATATACCTGCTGCAGGAGCTGCAAGTACCT
Source organism: Lycia hirtaria (assembly GCA_947563715.1). NCBI lineage: Eukaryota > Metazoa > Arthropoda > Insecta > Lepidoptera > Geometridae > Lycia > Lycia hirtaria. The sequence goes on from OX387380.1 coordinate 3,868,794, forward strand.
GTGCTAACGAATTACCTGAACCTACCTTCCCTACCACAAAGCTTTTGGAGTTACCTACATCATCATGCGTTAATTTAATGACTTCGAATCTACCTGACTCCCCCGAAATTGATACTGCAGGTTTTTTTTTTACCTGATTTGTACAACACAGAGATTACTGAGTTACAGCCTCCTGCTCTTTCAAATAATGAAGTCCTTGTAATTGAAGATACTTCAAAACCTTCAAAATTAAACATTAAAAAATCTCGAATGAGACAATGTAAGAATACTCTCCCAAAAGTAAAAAAGGAACACATTGATTTCATATCAGATGATGAATTTTTAGTGGAGTTTGCTGAAGATGAAGATTTTTCTAGCGGAAGTTCTGAACTATGGTCAGGGAAAGAAAGTGATTTGTTGTCGGACTCAACAGACATAACAAATAGACGTGAAAAAAGAAGAACGCCAAATAAGAAGAAAAAACTCAAGAAAGAATGTAAAAAAGGCATTGAATTTAAGAAAAAAAAGCCAGTGAACCAAAGAAAAGTTAGAAAAACAAAACGAGAGAAAGGCGATAGTTACGAGACGAAATCCGGTAAAAGTATAGAAGCTAAAGAAATGAAACCAAATCCTTGTGTACCGGGAAAATGTCCTAGAAATTGTTTTGATATCCCTGACGAAAGAAGACAAAGCATTTTTAATTATTTTTGGAATTTAAATTTTCAACGAAAAAAAGATTGGCTTATACACTGTTCGTCAAGAGTTCCTGTTAAAAGACCAAAATCGGACATTGTAACCAAAAGATATTGGACATATGAGTACTTCATTAATGAAGGTGAAGGGAGAAGACAAGTTTGTCAAAAATTTCTGCTGGACACTTTAGATATTCGTCAAACTTATTTGTTATACACGCTAAGCCATGTTGAGGAAGGGATATCTCAAGAAGAAAAACGACATAAATCAGTTACGCCAAAATATGACGAGACCGTTATAGCTTCAACAAAGAGTTATATTGAATCTCTTCCATTTCTTCCGTCGCATTACTGCCGCAAAGAGACGAACAAATTATACTTACCACAAGAGTTTAAAAATGTCACAAACCTGTATCGATTATATCGAAAATATTGTGAAGAAAAGCAACAAAATTATTTAAATGAACGCAAATTTAAGGACTTTTTCAAAACAGAATATAGCAACACAAGTGTCCATGTCCCGAAAAAAGATAAGTGTAAAATATGTTCCAAAAAGGAAAATAATATGAAAGAAGGCGAGGTTGCGATTGATTCCGAGTACGATCAGCACATTGATGAAAAAAATGCAACATATGAAAGATTTTCAAGTCATCAGAACATGTTACAATTTGGTCAATCAAATGACACAGTAGTAGCCAGTTTTGATTTGCAGAAAATTTTAAACACCCCCCACGGGGATAACATTTTACTATTCTATAGCAGAAAGTACACTGTGTTTAATTTCACAGTATACGAGAGCTCGACGCAAAATGGGTTCTGCTTTACATGGGGTGAAAGCGACGGAAAACGCGGCGCGAAGGAGATAGGTACGTGCATCTACAAGTACTTACAACATACTGACGAAAAAGGTGTGAAAAAAGTACTGTTTTATTGCGATTCCTGCGGTGGTCAAAATCGCAATAAAACGATTTTGTCTATCTTTCAATATTTTTTGACGGTTTCGAAGAATATTGAAGTTATCCAAATCAACTTTTTGCTGCCAGGGCATAGCTACATGCCCGTCGACAGCATGCACTCGGTAATTGAGAAAGAAGTTCGTAAACTAACTGTATGGAGTCCAACTCAATGGCCTAGTTTTATGGAGTCCGCAAGAAAAAATCCTCGTCCGTATCACGTGACAACCCTAGAACACAAAGATTTTATTGATTGGGACCCAGTAACACAAGAATGTTTTCCTCCTAACATGAAAAACTTGCAAATGTCAAAAATAAGGATTGCCACAATAAAGAAAAAGAACGTCAAGATGATTAAAACAAAACATTCAATGAAAATAGATGCATTTACTCATGAACTAGAACATGTAGAACGTGAAAAAAAGATCGTAGAGACTGCAAAGTATAAGAAGAACAAATTAAAAGGTAAAGGTAGAGGGAAGAAAAGTGTCAAGACGATTGAAGATTCTACACAACAGCCGATACCTACTGGTATCGGCCGTTGTGTAGAATCATTTGAGACAAGAATCAAAAACATATTTCTGAAACCCCTATATAAAAAGAAACTTCCAATTTCAACTGCCAAATACAAGGACTTGAAAAAACTCTGTGATGATGGGGTAATACCGACAAGGTATCAAAAGGATTTTTTAAATCTACCCTATGAAAAAAACGTAATTGACACCATGGACACCTGTACCGATGAAGAAGAAGAGAATGATTAATATCAAAGAGATTATAAATGAGAAACGTTGATTTATGAGTCAGTTAAAAATTTCAACCATTATAATGAGAGTTATTAATAATTTTAACTAAGACTTGTTGATTATAATTGTGAAAAAATAAATGATAAGTTGATTACTGACTCAAACAGATTTGAAGATGGCAAGAATTATGAAGGAAATAAGATTAAAGGGAGTGAAAGAAGATTATAATAATTTGATAATAGATGAAAAATGTTGATTACTGAGTCATATTATGACAATAATTATAAAGAGAATAATTACTAATACTAACGAAGATTGATTAATGATAATAAATGTTGATTATTGAGCCAGAGAGCAGATGATGATGGCAAATTATGAAGAGAGTAATTATAATAAATAAGAATATAGAGAGAGAATGGCTGAATTTAATTATAATATTATTGATATTATTATAATAATATTATTATTCTTTGTCAAATATCGTTATCAATAATTTTTGATAAGAATAATAATGTTTTATAAGAAATGTTGATCACTGAGTCAGATAAAGATGACAATGGTATTTGACAAAAAATAAATAAATAGTAATTAAGAAGGTAGAAGACTGATTGATTATAATATTAATATTTAATAATTATTACTATCATTTGGTAATAGAGCAATGTTCATCTAAGATTACTTATTATAAAATAAATACTATTTTGTTGATTATCTATATAAAACACCTTTTATTTAACTTAAAAAGTATAGAAAAAGCCCTCTTAAAATCAAAGTAAAAATTAAATTAAAATACATCAAAAAACTTTTTACATTTTCTATACAATCATAATCATCTTACTTTAAAATTGCAACAATAAATAGCGAACACACTGTCTGTTACGTTAAAATGAAAACAATAATTTAATCAAGTTGCATGGTTTGCACTAATTTGCTTAGTGGTATTTTAATAAAATTTTGGAGTAAATTTAGTATAATCCGCAGAGAAAATTATTGACATCAAATTGTATAGTGTAACTAACAAGAGTTCGTAAAAATTTTAGTGTAACTGAAAACTATTTCCTAAATTATGCCATTTATAGACAAACTCCATTGTTGGCCTTAAACCCCCTTGAATTCTAAATGTTTCAGTCCAAACAGATCTAAAATAGGTCTTGTACATAAAAAAATATATTCCATTAATTACGAAAAAACACTTTAAATGCTCCTCCTGTAAAATCGGGTTTTGTCAGTTACTTTAATTGAACCTGCAACCGTCGAATATTTATTGCTAAGCTATACAACAATACTAAGTTAATTTAGGTATTGGTGTCAGTCATGTTGCTTACAGATTTACTGAAACTTTATATTTTTGTAGTAAATATGTATTTATGTTTGACCACTAACTCATCTGATGGTTAGTGATGGAGAGGCTGAAGATGGGACAAATTAAGGACTTTAGTCCTTTACATTGACATGACACATTACATGTCAATTATCTTTTCCAACTGAGGTTGTAAGAAAAACTAAGCACAATGTTTAAGTCCTATAAATTCAGTTTCAGCTCAGTAGCACCTATTCAATTATACACTACTTATTTAATTAATGTGCAGCAAAATTAGTCCAATGACATTATTTGTTTACATGCAATTAAATTCCATGATTAACATGAAAATTAAAAAAAAGCATTCATAAACAATTCACTTGTCTAAGTTATGAAGCTTGCATGCTTGTTACAGCATAATCGCATCTGGAATAGGAACTATCATTAGTTTTAAACTATATTTAACATCCTGGGACATGAAATAGGATCTTTATAATTCATTTTATCTTCAATTTATCTTCATTTTACAGGCCCTTCAACCACAAAAACATATTTAGAACTTTTTAAGACAGCTTTGATTGCATTATGAATTAAAAAACAGGGTTAAAAATAGACCTTCATGTCCCATGGAGTTAGAAATGCAATCTTCGAGGGGGTCTAATGTATACCTCTGCAATATTTATTTAATATACATATATTGATCGTAAAAACATTTCTCTAGTACTCTTTTTTCAGATATAGGTACTAATGCAATCGTAGAGCATTTCTCGCAAATTCAAAGGATGTAGGTGGATCTTACCTTATCTAATTATAATAATTACGAGTGCTATGCTGCACATCTGAAAAATGACTATAGCAAGCGTTTTGAATCAGATCCGTAAATGTTAGGGAAAACTAATGTTATATTTAGTGTTTTATAATTGAGGATAAATGGTGTGTTATATGAAGGTTGTACGTCATACCTCGGATCCACGTTAAACAGCCCATTTTCTTATTTAAACCATCGGAAACGGTCGCCAAATTATAATTAAGGTTACTGATTACTGTAATTACAAAATTCGTACAAAATTTCTGTAAAACGCCTTAAAACTCCACAAATTCGATTCCAAAACTCAATGCGAAACAAAATCAGACTATCAGACAGATCAGAAAATTATTTTGACATTTCTGCTGACAACAAAATGCAAAACAATGCTTTGAGCCTGTGATGTCAATGTCGCAATGTTAGTGTTGTCAAAGATTTTTTATCTTTCTGGGATATTGACATCGCACTCTTTATGCATTTGCCAATGTCAATTTTTTTCAAGGGCTTACTTTGAAATGATGTAAACAAGTGGACCAATTTCAACTATTTTACTTAATTTTTTAGACATTAAAATTATTTTCTGCGTATTTTTTATGAATAAACTGTAGCCGTATTCCACAGTTACATTCGCGCTGCCGCTGCCCGTGTCTCCTAATGTGTACAGTACAGGTGACTATTCAAATTGCAATGACCGCTAAGTAATGAGGTCTACGAGCGAAGTTAACAGACTATTTTTAACGTTTCTGTCAAGGGTTGGAAAGGTTGCTTTAAAGTTTTTGGATTCATTTACCTTTTCTCGCAGATTTTTACCGACTTCAAAAAAAAAACAGACAAGTGCGAGTCAGATTCGCCCACCGAGGGTTCTGTACAAAATATTAGATAAAAGGGGGAAATTTTATATTTTCCTTCATAAACCGAAAAATATACACCGTAAAAATATTTAAAAACCTGTTTTAGCTTGTGCTAATGAAGCTCTTTCATATGATACCCCACATGATACGGTTAATTCACTTTAAAATTTGGGCCCTCCTTCCTTGTATAAAGACCCAATTTTTTTGTGGTTTACTTAAAAATGTACAGTTTTCGGATTTTTTCCTTTATGTGTACCTACTAGCGTCGCAGATCGTGCTCGTATTCTTGCAGTTTCTGTTTGGGAATCGGGTCTTTGGTTACAAGCTATGCCGTCTTTTAATACCGGCTGCCTTTTAGATCCAACTGCATTTCGTCTAGCAGTCAGCTTGCGTTTAGGAGCAAGGTGTTGTGAGGCCCATATCTGCCAGTGTGGTACTGCAGTTGATCAACTCGGCCACCACGGTCTCTCATGCTCGAGAAGCTCTGGTCGAATTGGTCGTCACGCGAGCCTGAATGATATCATCCGTCGGGCTTTTACCACCGCCAATGTTGCAGCTATGCTCGAACCGAGCGGTCTTGCGCGTGACGATGGTAAAAGGCCTGACGGGATGACGCTTGTGCCATGGAAGTTCAGACGGCCCCTTGTGTGGGACGCCTCGTGCGTTGATACTTTGGCACCGTCTCATCTTTCTGAGACACGGAGTAGGGCTGGCGCTGCGGCTAATTCGGCGGAGCAGCACAAGCGGCGTAAATATTTTAATCTCGGTAGAGGTTACATATTTGAGCCGTTTGGTGTCGACTCTTTGGGTCCGTGGGGACCGGGAGCTCATCTCATTTTCAAAAATTTATCTGAGCGCCTGATCGATGCGACGCGTGACCAAAATGCTGGCGCGTATCTGGCCCAACGCATAAGCACTGCCATTCAACGTGGCAATGCGTCAGCATGCTGGGTACGCTGCCAACTGGTAGTGGGTTTGAGCATTTGGATTATCTTTAGACCTTTATCGGTCTGGGGTGATCGATGTGCTTTTTGTGTAGTAGTTTAGTTAGTTGAGTTTGTATATTGTTGTGTTGTAGTTAATAAAGGCGCTTGCCCTAAAAAAAAAAGTAGGTATATGACAATGTGTCTTGCCAAATTTCACAGTTATAGGTCAACGGGAATACCCCATAGGTTTTGATTGTCGACTGTCGAAATATGCGTTTTTGCGACATATTCGGCTGTAACTTTTTTTTAACGAAAATATATACAGAGACACACGTCAAACATATAATACCCCTAATTATATCTTAAATTAACACCCTTTTTTCGTTGGGAGGTAATAAATAGGTTGCATTACATAATGAGAGCTCCGTTTCTCGTTAGCTTTTGATACTTACTGTTCGGTATACACTAACAAGAAATATTAATGAAATAGGTAGGTATTAATAGAATAGAATGGAATAAAATTTACTGTTCAATTTGTGTACAGAGATCTTAAAATAAGAATATTTGGTTACGAAAACTGTTGGTAAACACCTTAGTTACTGGCCAATAGAGGCTGATCAAACGACGAGGGTCGTTCGATATACCTTTCAAGTGGTTTGGAACTTCCAAACTATTTGCCAATTAAGTTAGTTGTTTACTTCTAAATACCTACATACTTAAAGGTATGCATAATATATACTTAGTAGTCGTCATTTCAAGAGTAACAAGTTAGAACTGGGTGACCTGAATTACCTGAATAAGTATGTAGATACTTATTCAGGTAAACTTAAGCAGTTAGGGGCCATTCATTTATTACTTAAGACTATTTTTGCTAGTTTTTGACCCCCTCCTCCCCTATATAAATAATAATAATGAATAATCTGACATGGACATGGTCCGACGATAAGACATATGGTCGACCCCCCCTCCCACCCTAAATCGTCTTACGTAATAAATGAATGGCCCCTTACGTTAAAGTTTAAGCCTTCGATAGCATAATTATGCTGGTTTACTGAATTGAATCTTAATTTTTCGGCCTAGTTTCATAAAGTTGTTCAAATGAGACGTTAGATCCCTTTTTCAACAGACTTCCAAAAAGGAGGAGGTTATCAATTCGACTATATTTTTTTTTTGTTTTTTTTTTTTATATTTGTTACCTCATAACTTTCGACTGGGTGAACCGATTTTGATATATTTTTTTTATTTGAAAGCTGGTGCTTCCCGTGTGGGATTCCCGATTTTAATTTGGTCCAGTTCTGACAATGTCATCCATGAGAAGTCGGTTGCTTCAGTTTTTTAAACTATAATTATTGCTATGATATTTTTGTCGATATCCAAACAGATACATATCACGTATATAATTATTATAATTTTCAGTTATAAATTATAGGCGTTTAAAAAGTTATTCAGAAATAGGTACATAGTTTATTTTATTGCACTGGGGGCCGATCGCGTTATTTTGAACGTATATAGTTCAGCTGCAGTTCAGCTGCGTAGTTCCGCTTCAACTTTGTAAAATTTGGTATTACACTAAAGTTCAAACGGCAACCAAAGTTGGTTAAGTAGTCTTAGGAGGCAATTTATAAGGCGAAAATTCCACTAGAATTTTTATTACAAAGCACAACGAGCCAGTACAACGCCTGACATTTTGTAACTTTTTCTTAAACTAGTTTTGTTGACAGTAGCTATAAGCCACCACCGAACATGGACAACTACAACATGTTTTGGACGAAAAATAGTTTTAACCAGAATGATGGTGTAGTTGTTTATGTCAAACAAAATATCGAGGTGTGTGCATATGAACCAGATATATCGGAAGGAAACTGTCTAGTCATTACAGCCTCACCAGACTATACTATTATCTGCACATATCGACCATATTGTTTTAAAAACCCAAAACAGTATCTAGAGTCTGTAAATAGGCTTTTAGCAAATATTTCGTCCAAGAATATCATTTTTACTGGGGACATTAACATTGACATAATGTCTGATAACCTTACAAAGACATCTGAGCAATATTTGAATATGATGGCATCCTATGGTATGAGACAGGGCGTTACTCTTCCTAGTAGACTAAAATCCTGTCTTGATCATATGATGGTTAAATGTCTTGCTATGTGGAAAACTTTAGTATTTGAGCAATGTATTACAGATCACCCTATCTTACTTTATATAGATAATACGAAATTGATTAAAAATGAAATTAAGCACAATAAAATTATATATAACAAGGATGGAATAAAAGAAATCTTAATGCAAGAGTCTTGGCAGGAACTATACTCTATCCGGGATGATGTGAACTCTGCGGCTACTATTTTTACTGAAAAAATGTTAAAAACTATTCATGAAAATACACAAATTCGAAAAATGTCAAAAAGAAACCAACCTTTAAAACCATGGATAACACATGGAGTTATTAAATCTATAAGAAAAAGAGATGCTTTACATAAGAATGCTAAAAAAATACCGGATGACTTAGAAATAAAAGAAAAATACACTAAATATAGGAATACGTGTAACAAAATTATTAAAGAATTAAAAAAAGAGTATTACAAAGATAAGTTGACTAAAAGTAAAGGTAATTTGAAAGAAACATGGAAGATAGTCAAGGAGGTATGCAATTTTAAAAACTCAAAAGTGCCATCTAATGACTTACTCGATAAAAAAAGCAGTCCTAAAGAATCACTCAATGAGGTTAACAGATACTTTACTTCTATTGGTGAAACTTTAGCTAATGCTACTTTACAAAAGTTAAATATTACTGAAAATTAGTTAGCAGCATTAGCTAAAACAAAAAATCCTCCAGTAACTACGATACTACTACAACCTACTGACCCCACTGAAATAAGGTATATAATTATGAATATCAAGACACTGAGTGCCCCAGGTTGGGACAAAATCACAGCAGCATTAATTAAAAAGTTTGTATATCTTCTTGAGGAACCTATATCTTTTATATGTAATATGAGCTTAAATACAGGTGTTTTTCCGGATATTTTTAAAAAAGCTGTGGTTTGCCCCATTTTTAAGGCTGGAGAGAAAAAGAACCCCACGAACTATCGGCCTATCTCGTTACTTTCTACATTGTCTAAAATACTAGAGAAGTTGGTCAAAAAAAGAGTAACAAGTTATCTTGTAAAAGAAAACCTTATAAGTAAAAATCAATTTGGATTCTGAGAAGGTTTATCTACAGAGGACGCTGTACTCATGCTGATTAATAAAATTACAACATATTTAGACAACGGTGAAAAATGCATCGGTATCTTTTTAGATTTGCAAAAAGCTTTTGATACCGTTTCAATTCCAATCCTACTATCGAGGCTTGAAAATTCTGGGATCAGAGGTCTAGCACTCGAGTGGTTTACTGATTACCTTTCTCTTAGATCTCAAACAGTACGGATTGAAGGTTATGAGAGTGACAGCTCGGCCTGTACGTACGGTGTGCCACAAGGAAGCACTCTAGGTCCCTTGCTGTTTCTCATATATATCAACAATTTGTGTAACATTACACTACCTGGCCTAGACTTAATAATGTTTGCTGATGACACTGTGCTTGTTGTACATGAAGAAACTTGGCAAAAAACAGTAAAGTCAGCGGAAGATTCTCTCGCAGTTGTGACACAATGGCTTGAGAATAATCTGCTGTCTTTAAATACCAACATAACAAAATACATTTGCTTTAGCATTACAGAATGAGGATCGCCAAAATTCAAAATTAACGTTAAAATCCACACATTTCCTTGTAACAGAAGTACTCAAACAGCCCACTGTACATGTTCAGAATTATCAAAAGTAGATTGCATAAAACATTTAGGCGTATATACAGACGAACATCTAAATTGGGTCATTCATATAAAAACATTGGCGTCAAGATTAAGGAAATTAATTTACATTTTCAAAACATTGAGAACAGTTGCTGAACCTAGACTAGCCATTCAAACGTACAAAGCTCTATGTGAATGCATTATTAGGTATTGCATCTGCGCATGGGGTACTGCCATGAAAACTCATATAATTTCAGCTGAGCGTGCGCAACGAGCAATACTTAAGGTGCTATTATTCTTGCCATTCCGACACCCTACGACAAAAGTATATGAAACTGCAAACGTTCTTAGTGTGAGAAAGTTATTTATTCATGAGAGCATACGGTATTATCACAAAAAGATTGTCCCACACTTGCCTGTAACATCTAGACGAGTTGATCGATGCCCTGTTCCTCGTACAAGAAGAAAATTTAAGCAGAAGAAATTTGAAGGAATCGTCCCTCTAATTTATAATAAAATAGACAAAGAATACCAGATTAAAAAAGTAAGTAACCATAAAATAAAACAAATTTTACTTATTTGGCTTAATAAATTTGATTATAACGGTATATAGAACATGTTAGATACCTTATACTTATGTTAGATTGCGTAATTTTGAATTGAATTGTTTGTGTAGCTTCAATGACTATATTTTATTGTTTCTAGATATATTTATGTATATATTTTATTTAACTTTGATATTGTTTATTGTTTGTTATTTTTTTTTCTTCTTTCTCTTTAACATATGTAGTGCATTAAATAACATAAAAATGTAATTTATTATGGGAGAGGCCATTGGTTCTGAAACACAGTAATAACTAGTTCGGAGCCAATGGGTTCACACTTACTACCTTGTACTTTTTATTGTTGTCAAATAAATAAATAAATAAATAAACAGTAAGGTAAGCGTCCCAGATGTAATATACGCTCCAGTTGCGTCTCAACCTATGTTTTTTTTTATTTGACAAATTAATCTGCACAGACTCCGGGGTCCGTGCATTTTATATAGGTACTAATATACATTATATAATATTATAATAATTATATTTTTAACTAACTTAAACTTATGATTTAAACTTTAACGCGATACGAAACGTGCGAAAAGTTGCGTTGCGGTTAACGTTCGCTTCGAGTTTTGGCGGGAACGTCTTAGTAATGTGTTGTTGCTTTGTTTTATTCACCTAAACTTGTGTTATTGAACATTAATGCTATAAAAATGGTGGTGTTTTATTCATTAAGTGCTCGATAAAGTGCGTGAGTGTCGGCAAAACTCCATAGAAGCTTCTAGTAAAGTCGCAACTTCTTTACTGAAGCAGGACTCCACTTATAAATTGACTGCTTAGATTGTGACTAGAACATTTTCAACTTGTTCTATTCAAGAAACTTCAGAAAATCCTAATACTTGACATTGGCAAATGCTTTAATGCGGGTCCAATACAAGAAAGAAGAAGAACGTTCGCTTCAGCTGAAGTTTTTTAGTGCGATCGCTCCCCTGGGCTGGAAGCCTCGACTTCATATGAATCAACTTATCAACCGAGTTGGGTCAATGAAAAAAAATTACGAAAAATTGAGTTTACTCGAGACTTCCAGCTCTGAGCTAACAACTTTTTAGTATTTAACTAATCCAATCTAATGCCCGACTGTTAAATGGATCCTTTACAACTGAATGCTTTAGGTGTAATCGCTCCAAATCTAAATACAAATTACCAATCGTATCCAATTGATACATAATTTGGATTACCTACTACCGTAATACTTAGGTTCTGTCTCCAGCTGTAAAGGACTCATTTGTTGAAAGCATACCCTGACTTCGTAACTCGCACTCTAACTTTTCACGAGGCATTAGATAAAATGGAGGTCACAGCTATGCTATGTCAAAGTTTCAAATGGCCCATCTGCATTTCTGGATTTTCTCAGTTTTATTTCAACTAGATGCTTCACAAAGCTTGCATTAACTTTTGAGCAGTTACTTACGATTTCGTTACGCTTGATATGCTGTTGAGTGTACGTTTTTTGTGAGAAAGTATGCGTAAAATCGCAGTAAAATATTATAAATGCTCATCCTTTAGAATAATTCTACTTGATAACAAAATAACGCATTTACTTAATTTTTGCGAGAAATGTAGGTATTATTATTACAAAAATATATCATAAGACACTGGAAGTGAAGACAAATCTAATGACACCTCGCACATCAAAATCGGTCAAGCCGTCTAGGCTGTAGGCGATCATATAGAAACATACATACTCCTTCTTACGTAGTGGCGTAAAAAGAAAGTGGTTCTCATCAATTTGACTGTTTTATAAGTTTTTTATGGTTGTTCAGCGATTACTTCGCCAATTATAATTAGTTTTTGATTCTTTTTTGTCTTTCTGTCGATATTACAACCTTCGTAATACCGCGTTTAAAAAACTAAAAAAAAAACAACTTCAAAATACGCAATTCGTTTATTTGGATGATATTTATTAAGTTATTTTTGTAAATTTTATTATTATAAAAAATATTTGACCTTTAGTTGACCTCTATATGACGTCACAGAACCGCCTTTTTATCTGTAGGTGCCAAAAGAATTTAAAATAGTTACATTATAAATATTTCATATTTTCGCAGAGCACAAAACCACAGGGGAATACTACGTCGCAAAACCAACAAAAAATGACACTATCAATGTTGAGTAAGATTTTTAACCGACTTCGAAAAAGGAGGAGGTTATCAATTCGTACCGTATATTTTTTTATGTATGTACACGAATTACTCTGTCATTCGCGTGAATCAATTTTTATGTTTCCTAAATTGATGTATAAAGAAAGATCCCAAGTTGGTCCCATAATTATTTTAGAAACATTGCTTTATTACTTTTTGAATAATCTCTAAAAGTAAAAATATTTTTATTGTATTCCTGAGTGAGTGCGTCAGATTATAGAATCGCAGAGTTCCACTGACATGTTTTGCTTTGCAAAAGTCTCAAATGTTGAGGTTTTTCGTATAAACAACTGCACATTTTCTAATCTGCGACGACGAAGCATTTGACATTCAGTGACAAATGTCATTCTTGAGAAAAAAAATACGCGCGGGTGAATAGAGCTCTTTTAAAAAGTTTACAATCGCAATAGTAGAGTTACTTCAACGCTTGAGCGCCTTGTTTGATTATTATCCTTACATATATACAATAATATTATACTCTATATTACAAATAAACTAAATAACGTACCTACTTTGAAATCGGTTGTTTCAGCTTTTTTAACTATAAAATTATTTAGTAGGTAATCATGATAATAACATGATTACCTATGATATAATAATAATATTATTATTATCTAAGATTATTATATTCAGACGGATTTATGACGCCATCACGACTTTTTCTTTAAAAAAATATTAATAAATAACTAAGTACTGATCATAATTCAAAAATATTGAAATTAGTTCTTTTAAATGACTCAAGCAACCAAATAAAAATATAAATAAAACCAAGTGCGAGTCAGACTCGCGCACGAAGGGTTCCGTACCATTATCTATAAAAACGGCAAAAAATCACGTTTGTTGTTTGGGAGCCCCCTTTAAATATTAATTTTATTTTAATTTAATTATTTATTTTTGAAGTGAATTATATAACAGTTGTATTATAAGTCAATATTCTGTGAATATTTCAAGCATCTATATGTTGCCGTGATCAATATCGTGCAAAAAATTTACGTTTGTTGTATAGGAGCCCCCTTAAATATTTATTTTATTCTGTTTTTTAGTATTTGTTGTTATAGCGACAATAGAAACACATCATCTGTGAAAATTTCAACTATCTAACTATCACGGTTCATGAGATACAGCCTGGTGACAGACGGACGGACGGACAGACAGCGAAGTCTTAGTAATAGGGTCCCCGTTTTTACCCTTTGGGTACGGAACCTTAAAAACCGGACAAGTGCGAGTCAGACTTGCCCACCAAGTGTTCCGTACAAGCTAGTAGATAAAAGAGGGAAATTATATATTTTTTTATATTTTCCTTTATATATCGAAAAATATACATCGCAAAAATAATTAAAAACCTGTTTTAGCTTGTGCTAATTAAGTTCCTTTAGATGATACACCAGATGAATTAACCGTTTAATTCACTTTGGACCCGCATAAACACTATTTTTTGTGATTCAATTAAAAATGACCAGTTTTCGGATTTTTTCCTATATGTATACTATAACACAATGCTTCTTGCCAAATTTCATAGTTCTAGGTCAACGGGAAGTACCCCTTAGATTTTGATTCCCTTGTGAGTGTCGAAATATGCGTTTTTTACGACATATTCGACTGTAACTTCTTTTTTTTACGAAAGCTGAGAAATTAGATTTTACTTTCTGTAGCAAGAGACTATAGATCTGCGTATATGGTTTTAATTTCAACTTGATACCTTCCCGCGTTCCCAAGATACAGGTCTGGACACCCAGACGGACGGACAGATGAACGGACAATAAAGTGATCCTATAAGGGTTCCGCTTTTTCCTTTTGAGGTACGGAATTTTAAAAAATACCGAAAAAAACTTTACATACCCCAGTCTTAATTCAATTCAAACAAGGGCATCTAAATATTGGCTACCAAATGTTAGGGCGTGTTAATATAGTAAAACGCTGTCCAGTTTGATGGAGGGACGGCGTTTCGCAAGCGAGCTAAATTTTTACATTTAATTGTCATAAGTACTTATATAAAAGTATAACTCACAATGTAATCTGGTGTACACAGGCGCAGAACATAATATAACAATACGTAATAGCAAAGGGCTACAGAGTTCGTAGCGCAGCTGTAAGGGTCGTAGCAACCTACTACATAGTTCATAACGCAGTTGTAAGGGTCTTATTAAACGTCTACAGAGTTCATAAAGTAATTAAAAGAGTTAGCGCAGTTGTAAAAGTCATAATATGAGGTCGTAGCAAATTACTATAGAGTTCGTAGCGCAGTTGTATGGGTCGTGGAAAACTACTACAGATTTCGTAGCGCAGTTCCTTTGGCACTGTGTATCAACATTGTACCGTTCGTCAAACTAGACTGGCCTCGTAGCTTACTTGGTAGTATGTCTGCCTGCTGAGCTGTAAGTCGTGGGTTCGATCCCCACCCAGTACAACATTATGTGTGATGTGCATGGATGTTTGTTCAGTGTCGGGGTATTTATATATATCATAAGTATGTATTTACAAAAAAATATTTAAATATTTCCTTATACAAGCTCTGCTTAGTTTGGGCTAGATAGTGTTGCCCACCAATATATATTTATATATTCATATTTATGTATTATTGTGACTGCTCTCATCACTGTTTTCGTAGTATTTAGTTAAGGCGCAATTTAAAGCGCATGGCCCCAGGCTCGACACATTCGCTACTGGTACCAAAGAGAATACATTAACTAACTGGTACCCAAAGAAAATACAATAACTACCGGTAAAGAAAATAAGTTGTATTTGTTTGAAATAGTATAGAAATACACGATTTTAAACAAATGGAATTTATTTTCTGTTTTTGATTGTATCTGTAAAGTAAAACCATTTTTAAAAAGGCTTCGTTAGCGCTAAAATAAGTAAAATGGAAAAGGTTACACGACTAAATTGTGCGTGTTTCTGTGGAATTTTGTAACTTTTAAAGATATAAAAAGGAAACATATATATTCGTGGGAAATAAATAATTATGCATATCTGTACCTCTAAAAATATTTACCTATTTTTTATTGATCATTCTTAGCTTAAATTCTCTTATCGGAGACGACAAAATTAATTAAACTTTCTAGTTTTACCAAAAATTTCAGAATTGATTAATTTACCTGACTTTTTAAAACAAAATACAATAAAGAGAATATAATAGACAATTCTGTTGACGGTAAGCAACCGTCGCCTATGGACAAAATTTTCGTATATGCTTAATATTATATATATTTTTAGGACTTGGGGAGGTGCTGTGATCCAAAGGGGCTATCACAATAGATCTGTAAAGGTCGCAGCGACGTGCCGGGGCTGCTATAGCCCGTTTGGCCCCCTAGGATTTAAATAAATAAAAATAAATAATATTATTTTTTGCTCTGTCCTTCGGTCATAAGTGGAGCCGAAATCAACACTGAAAGGTTCTTTACATAAAATATATAAATACTAAGCTGAGTAGGTACATGTATGGTTAATGGATCTATTGTACAACACTGGGTAAGAAACCTTCGCTATTGAGGTGTAATGTAATAAATTGTGACTTAGAAAACTAGGTTATTGTGTGCGTAATACTTGTGTGTAGAGTCAGCGTCAGGATAAAAAAATGGCTAATTATTTATTTTTATTTTTAAAATTTATTTAACGTGCTATTTCGCATAGTGAAACCCCGTGCACCCGTGCACCCGTGTTGCACATTGGGAAACACTTGCCAATTGGCACACTGGGAGTGGCTAAACCTGCGACATGTGGGCGCGTGCTGGGCTTTTGTGTCCAAATCCTAATGGAAGCGGCCATATGTACGTTGCGGAGCCATGTAAACAGGGCCTCAAGGCTGCTAAGTGAACGTCACTCGTTCGGCGCTCGCTGATACGATTCAAAGACAATTTTGACGAATTGCTAGTCTATTACTATATAAACAATTTGTCAAAATTGTCTTTTCATTCATTTTCATTTTAGGTTTTTCACTTGTTTTTAAATTTCTTGTTTTTAACCTCAGGTTTTAACAATATGTCGTGAAAAGAAATCTTTGAATCGTATCAGCTAGCGGCGAGCGAGTGATGTTCACTTAGCAGCCTTGAGGCTCAGTACTCAAACTGAGGCGGGTTGTAAAGTCGCTCGGGCGGCATCGTAGCAGAAGGAGGAGCCGAGAAGCCGAAGGAAAGCCGAGAAGGAAGAGGTCATAGAGGAATATTCTTGATGAAGAGGAAATTCAAGATGGCGATTGTTTCATTTGAAATTATTAGGTTCTTTGAATCGTTCAGAAACCTTTAAGATTATTTTTTACAAATATACATTAATAAAACCAACAAGAACTTCATGTAATCTACCTGTTATTTTCAAAAGACAACCTACAATTCAACGTGATTCAGCTCACAGCAGCGTTACTTGTATATTACAAGTAAGTACTTATGTATATTACAAGAAAAACAAAATATTCGACTGCAGAAAAGTATTTTTTGCAGTCTAACTTACGATTACGTTACGCGATACGCTGTTGAGTGTACGTTTTTTTGTGAGAAAATATACATTATACACACAAACATGCATACACTCGAAAAACATTACCCTCTTTCTTACGCAGTCGGGTAAAAATATGAAGTACTTTTAAACATTTATCAAAGTACCAACTTACTATTTTAGGTAATTTGTATAGCTACTGTGAAGTCACTAAGTACCATAATTCATTGAATCTTATGAATTATGGTAATTTAATCGAATAAAAAAAACTAATTTAATAATGTAGGCTTTAACTTTAAATCCATAATGACAGATTGATGGAATTGCAGCATTGTAGAGACATTTGTGATAATTATCGGTACAAAACAAGATCGAGAAGACCCTGAATCCTTTTTGATACGTTTAACAGCGTATTCTCTGAAATCTAGACTCAATAAATAAATAAATATTGGTGGACATTTCACACAACACCATCTAGCCCAAACTATGCTTGTACTTGGAAACTAGATAGTTGATAGAATACATTTATACTTTTTTTTTACTATTACCATTTCTGAGAGATCTTAATATTTTCTATCCCGCCAACCCGCATTTGACATTATATGATTTGGAAATTAAAGTGGTGGACTTAGTCTTACACTTGCCATAAATACTTAGTCTATATTAGAAGATTACCTGGGAGACTGAGCTCCGCTTTGATTTTTTATAGCCCGTAAATACGGGCAAATCCGGGAACACTTAAAATAAAACCTAGGTAAATCAATTTATCGTCCCCGAACCTACCTCCATACAAAATTTCATTAAAATCGTTAGAGCAGTTTTCTTTCCAAGATCCTTAACCTATAGGTATATATAATTTCCCATAGTATTTTATTTTTGTTTTATTAGAATAACAATAACAAATACAATAAAAGGATTTTCTGCAGGATAAACAATAACAAAAAAACACTAATTAAGCACGTAGAAAAGATATCACAAAAATAGAAAGCATAATAGAGGCAACAAAACAAAAACAACTCTAAACACAAATGTAAATAGAGAGAGCTTAACGTGTTTTTATTGAACATTAAGCACAAAATAAAAAAGGGTTGATCAATCTAACTAAAGTAATCTACAAAAACACGTACATCGTTGTCCGAAGCAAGCGAGTAATGTTCTAAATGTCAGCAAAAACGAGGAGACAAAGTTACAACAAATGGGCCCCACCCTTTCGTGGTGCGACTCTCGCCACACAACTATTCGAAGAGCAGTAACTCTTGCTTCGAACTTTGAGATTTACAACGACACGAAATATTTTATAGGCTTTAAATTTTAGCAAGTCTTTGGTTACTCACCTGAGATTTTGAAGTTTCTCTTTAAGCATACTAAGTAAATAATTTCAATACTTTTATTAAACTTTAAAGAGAAATTATTTTCGCAATAATTATTTATTATAGGATGTTAGGTACAGTACAGAAAACGTTTCCGGCAGCCTAGACGGGAGACCGTCTGACTTGAGATTCGCAGGTACTGGGTTCGAATCCCGTGGCACGCACCTCTATCTTTATATATATATAGAGCTGAAAATTAGACGCCTTGATTACTGACATGATTTCGAATTTTTGCATCGTCGGATGTAGAATGTCTCAAAGATGCACATGTTACATACTCATTTGGATAAATTTAAGGATAATAAAGTAACTTAGAGCTACTAGCTTACGGAAGAACGAGGGGAATCAACATATAATGGGATTTGGGAGCTTCTATCAAGATATAACGGAATTTGAGAGATGTTATCAAGGCCAGTGCATAATGCATTGAAAGTACGATGAGTATAAGTATATCCACTTATTGGCATATGGGGGTTGACAGCCCCGGATCTACGATTTTTTCGAACCGGGGCAGAAACTTGACGGTGGTGCCCCTCTCTCCAGCGCTTAAAATAACCTTTAAGAAACTTAATATAATAATCTATGTAGCGCCTTCTTCTTAAAAGTTAACGGCGAGTCAACCAAGCTTTCGTATTCTAGGCGCTTTGTGGAGCAAGTCATTTTATTTCTAATCATATTAATTATGATTTTTGCGCCCCCTAAAATGCCGCCCGGGGTTTGCCCCCCCCCCCCCCAAATGCCGCACGGGGTTTGCCCCCCCCCCCCCAAATGCCGCACGGGGTTTGCCCCCCCCCCCCAGATCCGGGACTACGGGTTAATAAGAGAAACTTCTTTTGATAATCAAAGCTAAATCAAAACTGTTCTTTATTAAACATTTCTACTCCATTTTAAGACAAATGAATCATAAATGGAGGTACGTTATCTTTTGTAAATCATTTCTAGTAACCAAATTTTGTGCGTTTTTTCCACTCATAAACAAATAATAAATTTTTTGTTCTTATTCTTATTTCTGGCTATAAAAGCAATAAAAATAAGGTATACATAACCCATGCGCAAAAATGTTGTAGACCAGTGAATTCATGTGACAGAGCCTTACTCTCCAGTCAATACATTGCTTTTGTTTATTTAGACCCCAAGTCGAATAAACGACATTGCTTTACGTATATTGTACAACGGGTACGAAATATATGAGTATCAAATGAGTACAGCTCTCCTGAGACGAAGCTTCTTTGTATGGTATCTTCGATAGGTTTGTAATATAATCAATGTACATAATGTATTTGTATTCGCTTACATAATGAACTTTGTGATCTTTTTGGTACATATCACCTGTGAATTTTAGATGATTCATTTTATTTATAATTTGATAATAGTATGTTTTTTTTATTATTCGAAAATAGGCTTGCACTGTTACGGTCTACAATGGAGCGCGCTAGCCTAGAAGGAACCTATTCACTCGCGATTTTAAGGCATAGATTTATATGTAACAAGTGATATAATAACAGTTATATTTCTTTTTATTAATTCGTATTTTTTGTATTGGTAAACTTCGAGCTCGATCCCCAAGACACAAGCCTTGTGCTTAGTTTGGGGTTCCTTGACTAATTTGCTATTTGCCTTAGATTTAAAACTATGTTTGTAGTAAGTGTTAATTTGTGAAGCTTAGTTCCGTATAATTCTTTGTAAGATTCTATTTGATATACCTATCTTATCTTAGTTTCATCTTGGTGGGTGGTCATTTAAGGTTAGCTATCACAGATCAAAATAAAAACCGGACAAGAGCGAGTCAGACTCGCCCACCGAGGGTAACCTATAAACTAAGTACTAACTAGTGGATAAAAGGGGGAAATTATATATTTTTCATATTTTCCTTCATAAATCGAAAAATATACAAATAAAAATATTTAAAACCCTGTTTTACCTTGTGCTAATAAAGCAATTTCATATGATATCCCATAATAATATGATATGGTTAAAGCACTTTAAAATTTGGATCCTCCTTGCTTGCATAAAGACCCAATTTTTGTGATTAAATTAAAAATGTAAATTTTTCGTTTTTTTCCTATTTGTGTACTATAACACAATGCTTCTTGCTAAATTTCATAAGTCTAGGTCGATGGGAAGTACCCCATAGGTTTTGATTCCTCTGTGAGTGTCGAAATGTGTTTTTTACGACATATTCGGCTATAACTTTTTTTTAACGATAACTGAGAAATTTGATTTTTATTTCTGCAGCAAGAGACTATAGATCTGCGTATATGGTTTTAATTTCAAATCGATATCTTTACGCATTCCTGAAATAAAGGTATTGACATCCGGACGGACGGACAGACGGACAGACAGACAGACGGACAACAAAGTGATCCTATAAGGGTTCCATTTTATACTTTTGAGGTACATCATCATCATCATCATCTCAGCCCTAAGAAGTCCACTGCTGGACATAGGCCTCCTCCATGGATTTCCAAAAAGACCGATTGGAAGCGGCTTTTGAGGTACGGAACCTTAAAAATTAATACGAAAATTGGCTCCCACAAGAAATGCTCCAAGATTTGCACAGTCAATCCTATATACCTATTCAAGGAAGCCCATCAATCACGGTATCACTGATATAGGTCTTATCCTGGTAGTCGATGAGGTATACTTTTTGCAGCGCGCTCCCGTACTATAAGTTCCGAAATCAATACATAAGAGAAGCATTTTCTTTTGAACAAACTACAAGCAATTTTCCTCATTTACGAAGTATGAAACCCTAGAAACTGACTAAATAATTTAGAAGTTAGCGTTTAGAAACTTTCCTCTGTTTATTTTCAATCAAACAATCGAAGATAAGACAGGGGTCATACAAGATCAATCTAGAATAAGTTACATGCAATAATGTAATTTGACGAGAATCGAGGATGACCACGGGTCAATAATTTAATGAAAAGAGCTTTATTGACGTGAAAACGTCTAATAAATCGATGAACGCCGGCTGCACGCACGAAAAAGTATGACTCATGTTTCGTTACGTTACGCTCCTTGTCCTATTACAACCGCGCACGGTGGCTGAGGAAGCGGGCGGGTGTGCGCCGCGCCCGACTGTCGCTTCAATTATCATTCCTCGGAGCTCGCGCGCGGACGTATGTTGTCACGTTAAACTATAATGACTTAAACCGACTTTACAGACAACCAATTTTTTTTCAAGAAACAAAAAATACATTGTCAATCATACATATTTGCACCTTAACATATCTAAGCAACTCATAGTGCTGTAAGTAATAGATCTCGCGAGCACAATTCAACTATTATGTTAGTACATGGTTTCTTCATGAACATTCCAAAAAGGCCGTTTTTTTTTTTATTTTATTTTTTTCAAACCTTTTTTTACAAACTGTCTCACTGCTGGGAACGGGCCATCTTCTCATTGTGAGAAGGGTTAGGCCATAGTCAGCCACGCTGGCCAAGTGCGGATTGGCAGACTTCACACATCTTCAAGATCATTGAGAACTCTCAGACATGTAGGTTTCCTCACGATGTTTTCCTTCGCCGTTTGAAGTTGGCGGCAACCAACGATACACACATAACTTCGAAAAGACAGAGGTGCGTACCGTGGGATTCGAACCCAGGACTTGCGGATCGCAAGTTAGACGGTCTCTCGACTAGGCTGCCGGAAACTTATAATAATAATTTTATATATTCCCAATTGAGATTTCACGGCCAGATTTTGATAGCCAAGCTTGTAATAGCTTCACAACCAAGAGGTTATGAAGCTATCAAAATTGGTCTAGAGACCGATTTTGCGCATATTTGAGCATCTTCTTTATAATTGCGACCTTAGTTCATTTCACTCGCACAGTCAATTAAAAATAACAACTAACTTTCCTTCGTTACAATATTACCTATACCATAAATTTTAAATTATTAAGAAACTTTTAGATTGAGATAAAACAAAAGTATGTATGCTACAGCCAGGTAAAATATGCGTGAAAGCCAAAATTTCAAATATCAACAAAACATAAGACGCTATATAATAAACAATATCATTATTGCTGATAAGATTTCCTCGTGTTTAAGTCCAAGTTTTGCTATTTAACTTTGGAATTAGAGATATGTTTGAAATAACAACGAGGCGGACTGCTAATGAGATTTAAATATTGCAAGAGAGAAACTGAAGCCGTACCTCCCCCAGCGGTCTGTTTAAATAACAGTAAAACAAATACGTGACTCGGAAATCGGAATACTAATTCTAAACCAAACGTGAAAAAAGAAAAATAAAGCCGGCAAAGTACGAGTTTCGCTTGCACACCGAGGCTTCCGAATCCCTATGCATGACTATACATGAACGTGAACACTGACACCAGGGCTAATTACTCAACAAAATGTGATTTACACATAAGAATATTTGTAACTATAGTCAGATTTTTAATCAGACGGAGTAAATTGATAGATTAAATGATGCCGCTTTTTTATATATAATGAAAATAGTGCTGCGCTAAAAAGATCTACTAAAATGAAATGATTCATATCAGTGATCTATTTAGGTAGGTAGACCAGGTATAAGTACATATAATAAGTATATAAGTAGATATAAGTATAATGTTACTTACTAAAGAACACAGAATAGGGAACAAGGATTTGCTCAACGTATATCAATTTTTTCTTTCATTTACACCTGTTCCATTCAACTGCTAGAGAATGTTTTCCTTATTCTTAGTCAATTTATTACGATTGACTATTTTGTCCGATTGATCAAGAAGTGTATATTTTATAGTGTTTTTCCGGACTCCGCAAGAGGGTTGAGAGGGTTGTGTTTTTTGTAATAATAAAATAAAACTACTTATTTTCGTAAGTTCTAACTAGTTCTATACTTAGATAAAAAAAACACAATATATAAATAATTTTACAAGAATTATCCTTAATAATGTTCATTTAAATACATTGTACACTGGTTTTATACATACTTTCTCGTGAAAAACCACAATTTGCCTATCTTTCCATTCTAACAAAACTTGAAGCAAGACTTTGTTTGTGCCGGTGAAAATAGACGAATGCGTCTTTTGTGAATATTTAACTCTCAAACCGAGATGTCTTCAATTCGTAATGAATTTTCAGGAGAGCATAGAAACGGCCATTTTGGTCGGATTAAGTTTACTTTTTCGGTGAACCTTCAATTCAGTGTAATTCAATCTGGCTTGATGGGTATCTTTATCTGGATGGGGTTACTTTATCTAAATCTATTCTATAATTATATACTATACTGGTCGATCAGTTAGGTTAATTATTACCTCCCGTTAAAAATTTATACATAAATTTCTGCCTAATGATTTGGATAACATGACATGGGAACACTAGGTATGAAATCATTAGAGCGCTTGTAGACGTCCGTTTTTTTTTCCGGACAACGGACCGTATTTTTCACCGGATTCGCGGTGGCGTATGGTTTATAATGAGTGTGTGTAGACGCACCGGACATCGGCCCGGCGGACTTTTCGCCGGACCGATGTCCGGTGAATAAAACGGTCCGTTGTTCGAAAAAAAAACGGACGTCTATAAGCGGCCTTACTGTAGAAAAAAAAACAGACAAGAGCGAGTCCGACTCGCCCACCGAGGGTTCCGTACAAACTAGAAGATAAAAGGTTTTTTTTTTTTTTTATATATTTTCCTTTATGAACCGAAAAATTTACATCGTCAAAATATTTAAAAAAATAGTTTTAGCTTGTGATAATGAAGCTCTTTCATATGATACCCCACACGATACGGTTAAAGCACTTTAAAATTTGGACTCTCCTTCCTTGCATAAAGACCCTATTTATTTGTTATTAAATTAAAAATGTATAGTTTTCGGATTTTTTTTCCTTTAAGTATGTGTACTATATGACAATGCTTCTTGCCAAATTTTACAGTTATAGGTCAACGGAAAGTACCTTAAGGTTTTGATTCCCTTACCAGTGTCGAAATATGTGTTTTTTGCGACATATTCGGCTGTAACTTTTTTTATGAAAACTGAGAATATTGATTTTTCTCTCTGCAGCAAGAGACTATAGATCTGCGTATTCTTATGATTTTAATTTTAACTCGATACCTTCACGCGTTCCCGAGATACTTACAGGTCTTGACAGACGGACAGACAGACAACAAAGTGATCCTATATGGGTTCCGTTTTTAGGGTTCCGTACCCAAAAGGTAAAAACGGGACCCTATTACTAAGACTTCGCTGTCTGTCTGTCCGTCCCTCTGTCACCAGGCTGGATCTCATGAACCGTGACAGTTATACAGTTGAAATTTTCACAGATGATGTATTTCTATTGCCGCTATAACAAAAAATACTAAAACATATAATAAAATAAATATTAAAGGTGGCTCCCATACAATAAACGTGATTTTTTCCGTTTTTATAGATAATGGTACGGAACCCTTCGTGCGCGAGTCCAACGCGCACTTGGCCGGTTTTTTCCTTTTGAGTTACAGAACGCTAAAAATGAAATGTCATAAGTATTAAAAGTATTAATTACGTCAATAATAATTTTGTACTTAGGACTAAGGACAGGTTGAGAGCAACATTTGTATATGCGAAGTTGTTTGGAACTACGGTCGTTATACATCAGAGTTACCACTCTTATATATAAGCTACATAGTATGGTTATTATTGTATATTTGTAATATTATTTAAACTCAATTTAAAATAAATAAAACCGGACAAGTGCGAGTCAGACTCGCCCACCGAGGGTTCCGTACAAACTAGTAGATAAAATGGAGAAATCATATATTTTTTTATATTTTCCTTCTTATACCGAAAAATCTACATCGTAAAATATTTAAAAACCTGTTTTAGCTTATGCTAATTAAGCTCTTTCATATGATACGGTTTAAGAACTTTAAAATTTGGATCCTCATTCCTTGCGTAAAGACACTATTTGTTTGTGATTTAATTAAAAATGTCCAGTATTCGGATTTTTCCTATTTGTGTACTCTAACACAATGCTTCTTGCCAAATTTCATAGTTCTAGGTCGACGGTAAGTACCCCATAGGGGGTTTAGTTTAGTTTTTAATCCCTTGTGAGTGTCGAAATGTGCATTTTTTACTACATATTAACTTTTTTTTACAGAAACTGAGAAATTTGATTTTCTCACGTCAAAGAATTATTTTACGTATATTTTTCATTTATTATATTATCAGCTTCCATACTTTTTTTACCTCTCCTTTAATATTTTTAAAGATTTTGTTGATCATCTCCACTTATTAGTCGATAAAAAAACAATATGTTGTTAAAGGTAAGTTATACCTTGAAAAGTATTGCACTTAGTATGTATTAATTTATCTCTCTTATTGTACCTTTTGTTTTCGTAAATTATATCATCTTCACAATTTTAATGAATCAACAATGTTTGAGAAAAATATAATTGCGAAAATACCTGGAATTCTGTAACGACTGAATGTTTAAGAACTCAGAAAATTGGATTTAGGTATTTTGCAATAAATTTCAATAGGATTTTTCCTGCGTACACAATTCTTTTAGTGTTTTTGACTGGCGACAGATAAAAGAACACATTATATATCTGCAAGTTTGGACAAAGATATCAATAGTACTTTTGGCAAAATGTCTCTTCTATTTGAATTCCGAATGTAGTTTTCAGTAAATTGCCAGGAATCTGATGAATGGCCGCGTTTCCGGTGCAGCGAGCGATGTTGGCTGCGGGTAGGGTGGCCATTACACCTGATTTAGGTTTAATTTCTCTTATCTGTCGTCTTTATCTAGACTCGATGCTATTAAGTTAATATTCCTATATATTTACATTTCAAAGAGCTTTTGTTAACTAGCTAGAAGCCTCTTTAGTGCTGTTTTAAAGAGAAAAATGAAAGTTAAGTTTAGTTATATCGTATTTGAAAATTCAAAACACAATGAGTTATCGTTTCACAAGTAGCTGACTTCAGAGGTAATAAAATGCATTAACAGACTCTAGTTTTAATTGAATATTAATTACGTTACCATACAAGTACCTGTACGTAAGTAGATGGTTCATCATCATCATCATCATCTCAGCCATAAGAAGTCCACTGCTGGACATAGGCCTCCTCCATGGATTTCCAAAAAGACCGATTGGAAGCGGCTTGCATCCAATCATAGATAGATAGATACCTAGTCTAGATTGCATAGATGGTTACCTAGTCTTATTAAGATCAATAATTCTTTACTTATTAAATTTATTTGGTGTCGTACTCGTATAGACTATGAATGTTTGTTCTGATTGAATCTTGTACCGTGGGCCATATAGAGATAGTAGCCACCAAAGTTGAGAATAGCTGACTTATTTAGTGACGGCTGATTTTTATATATGGTATTTAGGAAACTATTTTAAAGCTATTTGTAAGCAGACAAACTAATCAATTGGCCAATTTTCTATCATATATACCTAACGTAATAATAATACATTCCGTAAACCACGTAGTAATAATATATTATAATGTATACCACGTTTTTATGGGACCATTTCTAATTTCCTTTCCATTCCATGATTACTTTCTCTCTATAAAATCATCAAAATCTGTTTACAGCTATATCAGGCAAATACCTAATCATGAAACGTCGAATTTACGACTTCTTTCGTGAAGTCGGTAAAAACAAACATCGTAGAATATATACCATTGGTTATCAAGTCCTAAGAATATATTGTCAAGCTCGTTAAAAGGCATTGGATGAGGCGTGAACAGGACCGGATATTGGTTTCATGACCATTGACCGGAAAGAAATACCTGATCGAGAGGTATTATGTCTGGAGCGAATTGGAGATAGATTTTAGGTGTACTCGTAAATCCAACTTATTTTATCTATTTTTTGTGTATATCCTGTTGTATTTCATACCTGCAAAGTTTAAAATCACATGGCAACACTAGATGCGGGAAACCCGATGCAAATCCAGTTTGCAGCCATTATTCGTGTTACAGCGGTAATTGCTACTCCGGTTTTATCGCCTCTTATGGGCAAACAATTCTAATGACATACGAATACTTAATACGTCTGAATGCTTTAGCCAGTTTATTTGTCTAGTTACTTATTAGTATATAGCTACCTATATAGCACTAATACGTAAGGAAACAATTGTTTTATCATTTTTCAACATGTATTTTTAATGTTTTCGCACAGCTTTGTACAAGTTGCGTTCTATTTTTACAAATAATTACAACCATTGTGCGCATTTTTGTTTAAAATGTAGTATCCAATGCTTTGATTAAATTGTCTAAAGGGTCTACAAAATATTTTTTTTTATAAAAATGCACTTTTTGCACACAAATGCAAAATTTCAAACGGCCTGATGGTGAGCGATAACCATCGCCTATGGACAACTGCAACATCAGTGACATTACTGTTGCTCTGCTAGCTCGGACACGGACACCCTTTTTAGGGTTCCGTACCTCAAAAGGAAAAAACGGAACCCTTATAGGATCACTTTTTTGTCCGTCTGTCCGTCTGTCCGGGTATCAAGACCTTTATCTCGGGAACGCGTGAAGGTATCGAGTTGAAATTAAAACCATATACGCAGATCCATAGTATCTTGCTGCAGAAAGAAAAATAAAATTTCTCAGTTTTCGTAAAAAAAAAATATATGGGTCCCATATATTTTTATACCTCACCACCTATCAAATACAAAAAGAATCATAAAATTAATACACAATTGGCTGAGTAATCGGTGAACAAACATACAAAAAACCTAGATAATTAATAACCTCCTTCTTTTTGGAAGTAGGTTAATAATATAATATAATCAAAATTAAAATGGTATTTTTCATAGTAGTTCTTTCATTCAATATTCTTACAAAATGTGAGAAAGTTTGAACAGGATTACTTTTTATCTTTATGTATTTGATGATGGGCAAGTAGCAGAAGCTGATGAGCCTATATCCTGCAGTGCAGAAATTTACTGGTTGTCTTTAAGTATAATTTGTTCCCTTTTAATCAATTGATCCAGTTTATTTTTAAAATAGTTGATAGTTTTTGCTTTGACGACATCTTCAGGCAACCGGTTCCAGTTGTGTACAACTCTGTTGCATAAAATAATATATGATAAAATAAATACCAACCAATACTGCACGTATTGGTTGGTATTTATTTTATCTTTTATTTCACAGGCAATTACTTTCAAGATTCAAGTACTCTGCAATTAGTCCGCAACCTTGCACAATTGCTTTTTTATTTACAAATTGTCCCGTCATGTCTAGACGGCCTAGAATGAGCGATGGGCTTGTACTGAGTAATTCCACGTCGTAAATTATGCGACCAGAACTGAAGCAAAGCACTTGAACCACTGAACCATGAATGTAAACATCATCCATCACGCCACATTTGAAAAGCTATTCAGTTGGGTTCCTTATTTGTTAACGCTAAACGCTTACGCTGATTTTGATTTAAGTACATGGAAATTTACATACAAAACGTACAAACTCTCTGTACAACTTTTAGATTAGCAATTTCGGTGAAAGTAATTTCAATTTTGTTTATGTTTCTAAAAACCTAAATCATGGATTTACGTAAAATTAAAGTGACTAACTTTGTTTATAGATTCTTATATACACATAGGTATTATTTTCCTATTCTTATTGTTCTTTTTTATAATAACTAGCTGCGTCCCATGTTTTCACCCGCTACCCCGTAAGTACCTACCTAAAAACTTTTATTGATCCCAGATGAAAAGTAAGCCATGTACGTATGTTACTGTAAATGTCCAGGAACACTGCACGCTGCAGTGTTTGAAACGGTAAGTCATAAAATTATGTAAATAATACGCGATAAATCCGTTAAAATTTGTTTTATATTCAGTTCGTTATTTGTTTTATATTTAGTTTGTTTGTTCGTCGCTTAACATCAGGCGAGTTGGTGGTCAATCGTAGATCTATCTTCTAAAAAAAAAAAAAAAGTTTTTCAAACCATTATTATATAATATTCAATATTTATTTATTTATTTGTTTTAACAACATAAAATGTACATTATAAATTAGCTTAACTATAGAGTACCTAAAAACTACATTTAGTTTGTCAAAACGCTTGCCAAATCATACTGAACACAGGGAATAGAACAAAATCAAGCGAAACCCAAATAAATATTTGTTCATATAAATACAGAACACAAGAGTAGAGAGTTTTGTTATGATCATTAATCTCCATTGTTGTAATATTTAGTTTCGCCGTACTCGTTGGTATTTTATCATTGACTGAACTTGGGCGAAACTGAGTTGTAGGAAAATAACTGGCCATGAACTTCTCAAAAAACTTCCCTGACTAGGGCTTCATAGCCAACCAAAATGGAAACAAAATGGCGAGCTTTTGTAAAAAGGTGAATGACTAAATGAGTGAAAGAATGGTTTTCGCACACCCATATGCTTATCAGGGTTCCGTAGTTAACAAAGAACCTAGTGATTTAGTATATTTAAAATATACCATTCTATTTGTAAGTATAAAATACTAGCTAGGTAATAGATCGGTGTTCTGGAAGTACTTGTATATAAACATACTTAGTTAAATAATTAGTTGTAATGACAACTGTAATTGTATTATAATTTCATTCTATTAGGTACTTATTTAATTTTCATGTTTTTAGTTTTTATTTGTTGCGTAATATTAACGAAATGGAAAATAAAACCTGAAATTTTTCATACTTAACAGTATTCTAGTCAATCCCTTTCATTTGACATCCATATTGTGGGGGTTGTAAAAAAAAAATATACGCCATTTTGTGGCGGCGGCCATATTGAGTTTACTGTGATACTAAATATATTTAATTGTATTGACATCAGAACTGAAAGTGAGTACCTACCAAATATCAGATCAATCTGTCAACAGGAAGGCGGGAAATTTGGATTACTAAATTTGACTCAACAAACAACAAACAGGGCAAACTAAATAAAATCTTTTAAAAACATAGTAATTGCATTCAATTATTGCGATATGATTTTATGTTTCTATGTAACACGTGGAGAAAGATACATATAAATACAATATACATACGCTTATGAAATTTGGCACGTGTTTAAAAGCCCATAAAGAATTACAGACTAACAAATGTGAATATTTCGCAATTATAACATGCTCATTGAGTTTTCTTTTTTGCAGTTGAATAAAATATTCAACTTGCCATTTTTAGGGACAAACAACCTATCAATATCGGTCAGCACTAATCGGACAAAATTCCGAAACTTGTAACTTTCGTTCTGAGTGATAGATCGGAAAGGTAACTTCTTTGTTTACGTACAATATCAGTGTACAATATTTTTCACTGAGCTGAAATAAGTGGCCAAGACCGTGTCGTGACACGCGTGTAGGAGGGTTCCGTAGCTAATGCTGTAATTTAAAAGAAAACTATTTGGCGAGTATTTTTGCTTAGACTACTTTGCTAAAAGGTTAATGACCTCTGTACTGTAATGATTTAAGGGTTTTATAAATTTATCGCTATATCTTGAAAAGTTGTAATCGCAGAGTGTTCAAAACTATTTTCTTTGAAAGTATTTAATAATTATGGTCTACTATTGTGGTTAATCATGAATTTCTTGGTTCAATAGTTTAGTAATGCATGGGGGACACAATTTCTGCACCTTTAGCGGGCTATATCTCGCACATAATATGTGATATTATCACATCTATGAAAAAATTACGGAACCCATAAAAAAAGCTAAAATAGTCACATGTAACACGCATCTATTTGGGTAATCAATCAATCAATAACACATTATTGACACCACATAAAGTAATAAAACAATAAACATATAAGAAAATGGCACAAAAGGCGGCCTTATCGCTAAAAGCGATCTCTTCCAGACAACCTTGGGATGTGTTGGGTAAGTGTTTTATAAAATACAAACGTGGTTTTACAAAATTAATATCTACAATATGTATAATTATGCTGACTGAGGTTCATGTAAGTACTTTATACTACTTAAAACTATCATACATAAATATATCCATCATACATATTTACTATCATACTTTCTCATTTCTCATTCTCAGTGTCACATAGTGAAATTTCCCAACGTCGAGGATACGAGACAAGGGCGTCGCCAGCCCATGGCCCGGGGGGGGGGGCAAGTTAATATTATGGAGGATGAGAAAAATATGAATTGTAGGTACAGGTACAATTGCACGGTCTTAAGACTTTGGTTGCTTTGCAGTTGGCTACATTTTTTTTTTATCTTGCCCCCCCCCCTTGGCAACGCCCTTGATACGAGACATGAGTTAATTTGTTTCCATTTTCCTTGCCAAGACTTACTTTGGCTTACTTTTCATTCATTTTTTACTTACCTATTATTAAACTGTCACACTTACACAAAAACACGAAAGAGGAGTATATATTTTTAGCCTCGTTAAGCTAAGCATTTGAACACAGCTCACGAAATATTAATTCATGCTGTGGTTCCAGACGCTGCACAGTGCGCACCTAGCCTGAAATGGGAATTGGCTCTCAAGTGAACCAGCTGAAACATATCAAACATGTTTTAGGTTCTTGTTATATATTGTATGTCATCCCCGACACTGGGAATCTTATTTGCTGAGTCTAACTAAAGGAAGTGTCTAAATTCAACCAGAGTTCCATTCTCAAATACATTGTAACTAAGGGCTTTACCGAAAAACGTTTCTTAATTTAACCAACGTCTTAAATTATCTGTCTTCTTTCCGCAAGTGTCATTATGTGTCAGTGAGAAGTTGACAAAATATGTTAAGCATTGCTTAAAGTTAAGTAACGTTTTTCGTTAAGGCCGTATGTATCTAAGCTCTAAACTTTATTTTACTACGATCTTAACAGCTTTCTAGAAAGCTGAATAAAATTTTAGTAAAATAGGAAACGGTGCGTATAAATCTGAAAGAAAACAAAAAGAATGCGGCGACTGAGCTAGACCGAGCGGGCATTTGGGAAGTCGCAAATCATAAAGACGGTTTATTGCTGGCATGGCAGTGCGAACGTAAACCTGGAATTGTTGGCACAAACGAGTTTGGGAAATTAATGTTTTTATTTCAACTTTCTACGAAATATTGAAAACTGCGTGACTGACTTCTCTGCTATGTGTATTTAGAAAAACGAGCTGCTAAAGATCTGCCCTTCGTTCTAAGGGCAGATCTTTAGCAGCTCGTTCTTTAGAAGTCGGTTTCTGGCAGCAAATAATCGCGCATATTAAATAATGTAACCTTTCAAATCTCACTTGGCATAATTTCAAGAAGTACCTCAAAACTTAATCTTAACTAAATTTACATTGAGGTAAAACAGAAAATCTCTTAGGTACATACCCTATTCCATTTATAGGGAATAAATATAGATTATTTTTTATCATTTTTTAGCAAGCACTTTTTCTGTTTTTTTTTTGATGACATTTATTCATCGTCAAGATCGTCATCACCATTTTTATCACTACTTAAGGTACTTATAGTTATGTATTTTTATAAGCTTTTTAGTAGGTACCTACTATTGACTACTGTGACATAGTTAAGATTCGGGCAATTACCATAGCAGTTGTGGGAGATATTTAGGTCATCGAAATGCAAATAAAACCGTTTAAAAAAATACTAATAAATAACAATAGTTAGTAGGGATAAGCTTATATATACTGTAATCTTTAAACAAGGTATCTGTAAATTGGACAAATACACAGTATATGTTAGTCAGCTAACTGCATTTCCATTAACCATTTCGATCCAATCTTTCAGTTAATCTTTCAGTGTTTTCTTGAGGATTTGTTTTTTAATCTTCTTAGCACCCTTCCAGCTTTCACAATAATCCGTTTACCAGCTTCCGCTCTTTCCTTTTCACTATTCAAGTCTTTCATAGAATATTCTAAAATGTTGTGAATTACTTCAATTATTTCAAATACTGAATTAGGTTTATTTCCGTTTTACATCATTGTCATAAATAAATCATATATATACACAAATCAAACTTATAACAACCCCTTTCGGATTGTAGACGTGGTTTAAAAAGGAAAAAATGATTTCTACTCATAAGTATTATACGACTTCGAGCAAGTGTTGTTTATTTGATTGAAATTATAAATATAATTTTCCCAACAACGAAACAAAATTTTATCAAAGACACTTATTAAAATCCCAAAAGCTCATTTGACCAATCGTCTGTTAACGAATCTTTGTAATACAAAAATCTACGTATGTGTGAAATAAAAAAAACCTAACCTAATAACTGTTCGGCCAAGTGAAATAGATAGCTAAAGACTTATGGATATGAAACTCGGGTAAATAAAGTTCAAACAAATGTAGGTATTTTGAATTTTTGATAGGCTACCTCGAAATGGCTATGCATATATGTTTTTTTTATAAGCCCTGTTTGTACAAACTGTCCCACTGCTGGGAACGGGCCATCTTCTCATTGTGAGAAGGGCTAGGCCATAGTCTGCCAAGCTGGCCAAGTGCGGGTTGGCAGACTTCACACATCTTCAAGATCATAGAGAACTCTCAGACATGTAGGTTTCCTCACGATGTTTTCCTTCGCCGTTTGAAGTTGGCGACAATCAACAATACGCACATAACTTCGAAAAGACAGAGGTGCGTGCCGTGGGATTCGAACCCAGGACCTGCGGATCGCAAGTCAGACGGTCTCCCAACTAGGCTGCCGGAAGCTTATAATATACTTATAATATATGGTTTGCTTTACAATTTTAAAAAGTAAAGTACTTTAAAGTTTAAAAAAAAGTAAGCCGCAAACATATTAGCCAAATGATCTCCACGCCGCAATCGTATAAAAAAGAAACATTGTAATCGGGTAATATTAAATTTTCTCATGTTATGTGAAAAAACGCATAAAGTAGGTACTGAGAATGATTGCCATGACAACTGTGCTCTTGGAAACATCGAAACATCATCAAATTGTAGACATTTACATCCTCAAAAACACAAAAAAAAAACAATCCAGCAATATGAAATTTTCCACGTTTTCGTTACAGCCCGAAGAGAAATTTGTTTCCTTTAATTATGTTACATGAACACAGATAAATATGTGAAGCCTTCAATTCCCACTGAGGAGTAATTAATCAATGCCAGAGAAATGTTCTCTTGGATAAGCGTTGGAAGCCATTATTTTCTTTGTCTCCTGTGTGGATAACTTCATATTTTTTCGTTTGTTCTTATACAATTCTCACTAGATGGTATAGTTATATTATGGCAATGATATAAAAGAGAATTCGAAGGTCGATGAGTTGGTTTGAGAGATGTCGTTCAGCAGTGTACTGATAATATTCATCATCATTATCACTGACAATGATTATGATGAATAGATTTACGTCATCGTGATCAGTAAGATTATTGAGTTTATGTCATTTAATAGTTACTAGATACCATAACTTAGATTGTAACAAGACTTTAGTTAAGAACAATAATTCGGCAAACTAAAAGACGTGTTTCTTACCACTTATTGCTGAGACTTCTGGTCCGTAAGGTGAGAGAAAAAGATGTTCGCGTTTGTTTATGTTCATATTTGTCTTATTTATATCAGTGGGATATTCCTATAAATTACATTACACAGGAAATAATAATTTAAAACTTTTTATATCAAATCATTTGCATATCAAGCGGTTCCCACATCAGTCAGGCAAGCCCCCTGGCTTACCGTCGTAGATAGAGAAGGCTAAAGAACTAACTACTATCTCTTTTTAACCTACAAGACAAAGAGAAGGGTACCTACTATTTGTCACAAAAATCATGTGTTCATTTTTTGAAGCGAAGAGTTGAGTGGATGTTTGTTTCCCAATTAATACAATTTTAATTTGATTATTTGATTTGAAAAATTACCAATAAAAGGATAAA
Organism: Lycia hirtaria; assembly: GCA_947563715.1. Lineage (NCBI taxonomy): Eukaryota > Metazoa > Arthropoda > Insecta > Lepidoptera > Geometridae > Lycia > Lycia hirtaria. Next base: position 3,904,165 of record OX387380.1, read on the forward strand.
TCTTACAGTGAAGCTTATGTCATTTTCGCTAACACTGTATATGTTTCCATAGAATCATAATATGTTTAATACCTCTATGCTCGCAGTAGAGAAATATTATTTGACGGCTACCACCTCGTTGATAGACATTCATTTCGCATTCATGTTCTTTTTTTTGTATCCATTTCTTAGTTGCACACGCCGTCAACCATTTCTATTCTTATCTTATCTCCATCTGAAGATTGTCTAGAAAGTAACTCTTTCAGCAGTAGGTATGGCTTTTCACTAGTATGTGAATGTATAGTAGTATGACATTGTAACTGGTACATTTACTATCAGAAACTTTTATAATGGTATAAAAGTTTCTGATAGTAATTGTACCATTTGATACCTGTTCTATCAAATACTGTAATATTAATTGAATTACGATATTTCCAAGTTTAAACAATTCCAAAGGGGTGGCAATTAATTACTATAAAAGCCAATCGCCAATATTCTGTAGAGCCATTTCCCAATATTGGAACGACTAACTTTTAACATAAGGCACTATTCACATATAATTATCAGGGTTAGCCAGGCCAGCCTTCCAGGCTTATAAGATATCCGGGTATTCCGACCTGTCAAAGACTTACCATCTGGTAAAGGTGTTCACACATTTAAGAGTATTCTGGGTCCCTGACGTCTTGGATAGGGTTCGTTCAAATTTTCTCGTCCGAGTTGGAAGCCTTGACCCTGATATGTGTGAATAGCGCCTAAACGTGCACACTTCAACTTCTGTTATCGTTACAAATCAGCCATATTTCTGTGCTAGAAACAAGTATTCAGGTAATCAACGCAACTATGATTCTTCGATGACGACGATAGATGTACCAAACAGAACTGTGGATTATCGAAACGAAGCAAGAAATAGTGTTGTGTAAACGCAATAATTGCAAAAATTTATCTTGGACTTTTCGGGCATGGCAGTGCTAAGAGTACACTAATAGCAAAATAGCATATGAAGGCCCACAATTTAATAAAAGAGCTTCAAATTTTTCGCACTCGCTTCACTCGCTCATAGTTGGTACCTATTTTTAGGGTTCCATACCGCAAAAGGAAAAACCTGAACCCTTATAGGATCACTTTATTGTCCGTCTGTCCATCTGTCAAGTATCTCGGGATTGCGTGAAGGTATCGAGTTAAAATTAAAACGATATACGCATCCAGATCCATCCAGTTCCTTGCTGCAGAGAGAAAAATCAAACTTCTCGGTTGTCATAAAAAAAAGTTACAGCCAAATATGTCGCAAAAAAACGCATATTACTTCCCGTTGACTTACAACTGTATTGTCATATAGTATAGTGTCAGTGGACTTCTTATGGCTGAGATGATGATGATGATGATAGAACAAATAAAGGAAAAAATCCGAAAACTGTACATTTTTAATTTAATCACATTAATTATGCAAGGAAGGAGGGTTCAGTGAGGGCTTAAAGTGCTTTAACCGTATCATGTGGGGTATCATATGAAAGAACTTCATTAGCACAAGCTAAACCAGGTTTTTAAATATTTTTACAAAATATATTTCTCTGTTTATGAAGGAAAATTTAAAAATATATATATAATTTCCCCCTTTTATACTACTAGTTTGTACGGAACTCTCGTTGATCGAGTCTGACTCACACTTGTCTGGTTTTAAGAAGTATATCAAATATATTAAAAAAAACTATTTCCTGTGTACCTAATCTTTAGTAAAATAATCTAGGAAACACAAAGATCCTCTATTACTGTCATACTAATAACGGGAAATAGTTTGTGACAAAAATACGTAATTAATTAGGTACGCATTTTACGCCCACTGGCGACAAATGTGTAAATCCGCCACAGATAGTCCTATTCTACTCTGCGAGATGGATGTTTGAAGTTAGGTCATACTCCTACTCTCGTGTTTAATGCCCGAAAAGTTATTTCGGTAGACGCGTATGCCTGACCCTTCACAGTTAAATTTAATTTTATCTAGTTCCCTTTGTAATAAACATGGGTGTAGGTTGAATTATTACGCGGGTCACTGCGTCCGTCTAAATTTTGCACAAAAATTTGCGCTTTTATTATTTTTAGTTGTTGTTGTTATTGTTAGATTTAATTATGTATATACATTATGAAAATAAAATAGTACTTATTTAACAAAATAACCATTAAATTATATTCTGACTGGCCTTGTGGCTCGGTTGGTAGTATGTCTACCTGCTAAGTAGGTCGTGGGTTCGATCTCCACCCAGGGCAAACATTAATGTGATGAGCATGGATGTTTGTTCTGTGTCTTGGTGTTTCTATGTATCATTTATTTATATGTTTACAAAAAATAAAGTTTAAATGTATTCTATCAGCCATCCAGTTCCATAGTACAAGCTTTGCTTAGTTTGGGCTAGATGGTGTTGTGTGAAATGTCACCAAATATTTATTTATTTATTATATGTCAAATAAAATCAATATGCTTGACGTTTATGAGCTCAAAAGGTTTATCTTTATGACAGTAAGCACTAAATCTATGTATCTAATGTACTTACCTAAATATATATTAGAAGAAAACAAAACACACGATTGCCCAACAGCTATTTTCGTTATGTAGCACTTGATAATATAATAGGTATTGGGTGTATGTTTTTAAGAATAAGTGTAGGATATAATTTATTTTACATTACTATTTAGGATTAACCTTGAAACACAATATAATCTAAAAATTAATTTTATGCACTGGTTTTTATCAATGCTATCAATGCAATGATCCAATTTCTTGGTGAGAACGGCAGAGGTGTGGAATGCTCTTCCAGAGTCGGCGTTCCCTATGAAATACAACCCGGGGTTGTTTTAGAAAAAAGTGAATAGGTATCTCCTAGGCTGGCGTGCTACATCTTCGACCTCATCATCGCTTCCCATCAGGTGAAATTGTGGTGCAGGCCTTGTTTGTCATTTAAAAAAATGCTATGAAAAGTCATCACGGTGGCTAAAATAATTATAGTTTAAAAAACTGAAAAACCAACTTCAAAATACGCAATTTCGTTTACTTGGATGACATATTTATCCAGTTATTTTGTTATCAAAACCAAAGTACTAAATTGATTTTATATTTGGGACCATCTCTGAAGCATGATGAACAATAAGAATCATCAAAACTAGTTCATAATTAGCGAAGTAATCGGGTAACTAACGTTAATAAAAAAGTCTAATTTAGAATATCTTCCTTTTTGGAAGTCGGTTAAAAATAGCACAAACTCGACTCTCTTACCACTTTTTAGCAGGGAAGGCCATTGGCATCTCCCGGCTCCTTCTTCACATCATTAAAATATTTATCTTTACCATGTGTAGTGAAAGGTACACTGAACCTTCCGGATCACTGGACCTTTTGGGCCACTGGACCTTATGACTCTGAACGCTTGGTAGTTATATTAATGCAAACTCTTACTCGACTATCTTAGGACTTGCAAATTAATCATGACGTTTAGGCTGTAGTTGCAAATACACATACACCGAAAACTTTACTCTGCTTCTTGCGCAATCGGATAAAAATGGTACTCGAACTAAATTTTTAATTCCTAATTCTATTTTTAATTGAGTAAGTTTTTAATTAATGCACAAAGCTACTTAATGTACGCTGTCTAATCCCTACTAAGTGCTAATTATTTTCAAAGACTGTATTCTCTTGTATTTTCATCTGAGATTTGTAAATGAATACGAGGAGATATATTTGTACCAACTTGATAATAAATAATTCGTAACTGGGGAATATACTTGTATTAGTAGTCAACTGTGCAATTAGATTGTATTAGTAGTTAACTGTGCAATTAGATTGTATTTATTTTATAATGTAAATGTAGTAAGCAGAGCTAATTGCAAATGAGTAATTTTTTTTATGTTTTTCAAGCATATGTATGTTTTTATGTACCTATGTATGTATATATAACCGTCTACAGCCTAAACGGTTTGACCGACTTTCATGTGCGAGGTGTCGTTAGATTCGTCTTCACATCTTGAGTGGCATGGGCTATATTTTTATACTAACAATTATAAAACAACTACAGTACAGTAGCTACAGTAACTACAGTAGCTTTGCGCATACTTTATCACTAAAATGTACACTCAACATCATATCAAGCGTAACGAAAACGTAAGTTACAGGATGAAAATCTCTCAATATATCTATCTCTCTCTCTCTCTCTCTCTCTTATCTCGGTTATTTTGTTTTCCTTTTAATATATGCTTGTTTACATACAAGTATATAACTATGTGAGTTGAATAAGATAATAAGTATAACAATTTACTAGTAGCTGCACCGACTGAGATTGAGATTCGCGCATCGAGTGTAAACCTAAAAATCTGATTCATCAAACTTCATTTGATAAGTTCGTTTGATATTTCAAAACTTCCATAATATTTTTAACACGAAATCTTTTGGATACAAAATATGCCACTCTACATGCTATATAAGTAATAATCTTGCCAAATTTTGTCAATATCCATGTCTATGTCCTGTACCTACTCGATGTGCCTACGTAACATGGGTTTTTTTATTTATAAATAAAAACTACGGGTCACTCACGTCTGTTTTGAGCCGAAATATCAGACTATAGTTTCAACCGTATTCGGCGGTCTTTTTCAAAGGAGCAGCACACACGTCAGTCTCAGTCGGTGACGCGCCTTGACTTTTTTTATATTTGTGTCTGTCTATATAGGTACCCACTGTTATACGATACACAAGTTTTAAAAAAAATTATTGGCTTTTGTATCGATAATAATGCATCCTCCAAAAGAAAATTTCAAAAAAAAAAACAATGCACAGATGCCTGAACCTAAATTATGTCAACACGTAATCTATTTGCATACCCGAACATAATTTCTCCCAAGATGACAGTTATTGCTAACACTCAGAGCTTTCGGTGATTATTATATGTAGTTTAATATCTATTGTTGTAGCTCTGTACAAGTGATGCATTTTGCATACATTAAGATAAGATAAGATAACCTTTATTGCTAAAACTGTGTACATTACATAGGTGTTACAAAAAAGATCAGACACAACAGTTTATCCTAACGGACATGCAATAATATTTTTTCTTAATATTAATTAATTTATCTCACCAAGTCATTTTTAACTAACATTTCTAAAACAATAGGTTGTTTTTAAACACTCATTCATCTAGGTTTTTACCCTTTACAATAATATACAAAAAGAAAAATACAAAAATGCAAAACTATTTCTAAAACCTTATTTTAGTTAAATATTTTTCATATTAACATCTGTGTTCGTAGAATTCTTTTAAATCATAGAATATATATACCAAAAATGTTACGCGACGCTATTTAAATTTTGAAATACCAGAACTTTAATAGAGAAAATGCAAGTTGGCAAGTGCCACCTGCATGGGACCCGGTCATCAAATTAATAAAATCTCAGCCTCAACACAGATTTACGATAAGTACCTGTTGACACCGTGAGCGACTTCTGCGAGCATAAGGAACGTTATTCATAAAAAAAAATTGTCTGTAAGTTTACGAACGATAATTTTACGTGATAAAACGTCGTGATAGATGCGTCACAACACAAGCCGAACGCTTAGGCCGATCGTGCCTCTCTATCGCTTGTTCCGCGCTCTCGCTTGCACGCTCAGCTCAGGCGGAACGTAACAATGAGTCATGCTTTTTCGTTCGTACTGCCGGCGTTCGTCGATTTATATGACGTTATCACGTCAATAGTAAACGGTAATAATTGATATTTTCGTAACAATAAAGAATTCGGCGTAAATTTTACAAGTAACAGTCTGAAGTGCTAAAATGGAATCACGGCTATGCCTATTTCCGACGACAAACTAAGAGCTGAATTATTGAAAACTTTGTAACGAGTTGGAGTGTCGAGAGTGAAGGTGAGGAGCGCGATCCAGTTATTTAGTTATTTATATGGGAATGCCAGGTCACCTTATCATCATCTCAGCTAACAAGAACTACGCTGCAAACAGAAGCCTCCGCCTTGCGTTTCTAATAAGTATAACAGTTTAAAAAAAAAACCGGACAAGTGCGAGTGAGACTCGCCCACCGAGGGTTCCGTACAAACTAGTAGATAAAAGGGGGAAATGATATATATTTTCCTTCATAAACCGAAAAGCATACATCGTAAAAACATTTAACCTGTTTTAGCTTATGCTAATGAAGCTCTTTCATATGACACCCCACATTAATTCACTTTAAAATTTGGACCCTCTTTCCTTGCATAATGACCCTATTTGTTGTGATTAAATTAAAAATCTAACACAATGCTTCTTGCCAAATTTCATAATTCTAGGTCAACGGGAAGTACCCCATAGGTTTTGATTCCCTTGTGAGTGTCGAAATATGCGATTTTTACGACATATTCGGCTGTAACTTTTTTTTACGAAAACCGAGAAATTTTATTTTCCTTTCTGCAGCAAGATATTATGGATTTGCCGTATACGGTTTTAATTTCTACACGACACCTTCATGCATTCCCGAGATACAGATCTTGACACCCCGACGGACGGACAGACGGACAAGAAAGTGATACTATAAGGGTTCCGTTTTTTCCTTTTGAGGTACGGAACCCTAAAAACTAAATAACACTCTTAATCTTATGAAAAAAATATTGTTTTGTCATCGGTCCTTGATAAGTATGCCAAATTTCGAGTTAATCCGACGTTTCGAAGGGGGTCAAAATCGTTTTCAAAGTTTCCATTATATACATACTAACATACGTATGAAGCTAATAAAAGCGTGTTAAAAAGACCGGTTGTCGTACGGCATATAAGTAGCGTCTTCCTTCCACCTGTAGGGTACGCTGTTCTTTTCGGTAGCTATTAAAACTTTTCATATAGTCAAAATAAGGCATTTCCCACAGCTCCATTGAAAGAGTGATCTTAAGTGGTAAAGGATATCTAGTGTATCTAGTGTTTCTAGTGTTCAAGCGAGGCTGCTGGAACATTTTTAGGGTTCCGTAGTAAACAAGGAACCCTTATAATTTCACTACGTCCGTCTGTCTGTCCGCGCTTATGCTCAAAAATTATTAATACTAGAAAGCTGTAATTTGACATGTATGTCGAGAAAGTCGTACAATAAAATATAAAAAAAAAAAATTTGGGGTACCTTTACAATATGTAAAGTGGGGATGAATTATTTTATCTCATCTTCCCCATCGTATCGGGTATTTTTATTCAAAAACATGGGGGCGTGTGAAAACCATTTTACTATTTAGGGATCCATTTGCGAAATATTAAACTTTAAAGTGATAATGTTTGTTAGTCAAGTAACCCCCCCCCCCCCACCCTCTCTACCGGCTAAATGGTTGACCTTGTAGATATGAAAAAAAAAAAAAACTAGTAAGTACTAGTAGCATAAAACTATCGCGGCTAAATAGACTTTGCAAGTTAACGAGTAATAGTCGATCAACTTAAAAATTCACTTAAAAGAATTAAGAAATAAAAATTTTGTGCAACTAACTCGTATGTTTATTGTATAAAATAGAAGACCCTGTTTTAAGTTCACATAAATTATGATGTGCCACTATACGGAACTCTACTTCGCGCGTGGCACGACGCACACTTTGCCATTTATTTTTGGTATATAAATAATAATAGATCTACGTTTGACCACCAACTCGCCTGATGGTAAGCGACAGTGTGACATACGTACTGTTTTTATTAGCTTCACTGTTACTATGTAAACAAATCTTGTAACGAAACGGCTAGGCCGTATTTGATGTACACGGTGTCATCGTTAGATTCGCCTTTTCTTCCCTACAAGCCATATTTATTATGCAAACCTGGACAAATAAATACATGTAAAAACTCGCACTATACCCTCGTCTTTGTTGGGTCACGGTGAAAATTACAAGAACACGTATAGTTTGCTTCTTTATTGACATAAAACTATTATAGAGCTTGGATAACGCCATACGTGAGCATTGAGCAATTTAAAAGCTTTCAGATTGAGTTTACATAACTTATAGCTTTCAGATTGAGAATACCTACCAATTCCTATCCTAGTTTATTGAGCATCGCACACATTTCGGCAAATACGTGTAGAATCGACCATATACTTATATACGATGGACTATAAAATAGTGATTTATTGGAATAGTTGGCGTCCAGTTTTAGTTCCTACTAACACTTCGTCACGCAGCGGTGATAGTCGCATTAAGATCTATTTAAAGTTATGAGTCACAATGTTTGTATGCGGTATTACGTATGTATGTGTGAAGTGGAAGTGTGCAGGGCACAGCAAGTAGAACTGATAACTGTACATTTACGTAATATTTGAACTTGAAATAAAAAATCTAATTTGTTTGCAGAATTGTTTTAAGATTTTGTTGCTTATTTTACCAGTTATTTGTTATTTAAAATATATCAGACCTCGTAGGTCTAATTTTGCCGAAAAGAGCCGAGATGTTAGTGTTTTAATTTATTTAGAAAAAAGTTGAAGGCATTGTTATTGCAGAAGTGTTATTATTCTATCAATGATTTTTTAAATGACAAATTTTAATTTTATTGACATTATGTGTATCTTTTATTGCTTCTGCTTTGTCATATTTTATATATTTTTGGTTTGTGTTTTAATCTAATAACAAATAATAATAATTATTATTTTTTAATTTTCTACGGCACAACATGATTTTAAGCTGTCTACCTGACATTTGTACGCCTACGGCACAACATGATTTTAAGCGACTAAATTTAGTGTAACATCTTTTATGCACTTGTTGTATAAAATTCTCGTGTTGTATGCAAATAAATTATCTTTATCTTTGAGTGAACCATCCGTATAGTAGGTTGATATGGCGATCGATTGCATCCTGGTTAAAGAATGTAATTTTTTTAAGTCAGTCAATTGAAAATTGAAAATTTTTGATGATTTGTCGGGGAGGTTGAAGAATTCTTTGCATGCCCAAAATGCTGGCCTTTATTTTGGACAAAAAGTAAGTATTGCCATTCAGAGAGGAAATGCGGTCAGCATTTTGGGCACTTTGAAACTGGAGATTGTTTGAAATATCCATAAGCTTTGTTGCCTATGGATATTTCAATCTAAGTATACGTTTGCGAAGTATTAAGCTTTAAAGTGATAATTTTGGATCTAGTCAAGTGAGTACCGACTCAACGGTTAACTTTAGAGATATGAAAAAAATCATACTAGTAGCATAAAAGATGAAATTAAAAGGAAAACTATCACGACTATGTAGGATATACAAGTTAACGAGTAATAGTCGACCAACTTTAAAAAGATACTTAGAAAAAGTGTAAATGAAAAGTGTAAGTGAAAATGAAAGTGTAAATGTTTCATTTAAAATAACATAAGTATGTACGTATGTTCATAGTATCTCTATTTTAAATTCACATAATTTATGATGTGCAACTACAGAACTATTTTTTTCGTGGCACGACACGCACTTGGCCGCTTATTTTGGGGCAAACAAACAAGCGAAAGATGCTGCGATAACTATCTTAATAGATCAAGATACTTCTTATAAGTAAAATAAATCTTTGTGAATCATAACAGGTAATTACAAAAATAGATAATTCAAATAGAGTAGATAATATCATTAAAGACATTTTTCTTCGATAGATAACTCCTTATGAAATGATCCCATTTTATAAACATTAAAGTGAAAACATTACCATGAATAATCGTCTAATAGGCAGCCTTATCGCTTAAAGTGATCTCTTCCAAGCAACGATGCCGGAAACAGTAAATATTTTTATTAATAAAATAATTTCTTTCACACAATAAAAACAAAAAATAAAAAACAGATTACAACATTTTTATCTGTACATATTATAATAATTTATATTTTGTATAACTTTTTTTTTTATTCGTCGATAGGCTTGCGCTTGACCGTCAACTCACCTGGTGTTAAACGATAACTTTAACTTTGGTGATAACTTTGTATATTATAAAGCAAATACATAATATATATCTAAGATTTGTATGTTTATCACCCGCCGAATGCGCACCGTACCTACGGCATTAGTAAATCAATAAAGACGATCTCATTATACTTCGGATACGATTCGCTGGGAGAGGTTCAGGGAGGGATTGTAGCTTTGGTTGGAGCTACACAATTTCAGCGACGGTGCGGCGCGGCTCGGCGCGACCCCAGAATTATTAAGTCCATTGTGCTAGCCGATAAGACCCGCGTTATGAGAATGAAATTTCGAAGCGAAAAAAATAAACTTTCTGCTTTGTAAGTTTTTTTAAATTAAATTTTTAGCTCCACAGACACCGGGGTCCGTGACCTTTGTACATTTTACTAACTATTGTTAAATACATTGTTACGGGAAGACAATGGGGCCAATTCTGTTTTTGCGAAACCTACTCAAAACATAACTTGAAAAAAATCAAATTAATACTTGTTATTACAGCCAAATATCTCCCCTCCGCGAACGGAAAAAAAACATCAAATCGTTATGCAAACATCTATTCAATTATTTTTTTATACTAGATAGATCTACGATTGACCGCCAACTCGCCTGATGTTAAGCGACGGTGTGGCCGAGGATGGAGCTCGTCGATCTAGAAGATATTTAATAAATAAGATATTTAGTTAATAATATTGTCTACCAGCTACGTCGAGTGCACGTTTGAAAGATTCTTGGGGTGTCCTGGACGTTAGCTCGTTGTACATTGGAATGCGTTTCTCATACCACCCGTCTTGCGGCTTTGTCGTTTCTTAGAATACCTGCCTTTCTGCTAAAGTTGGAATTTTCAAAGGTAGAGTGAATAATATATATCTTCTAGATCGATGAGCTCCATCCTCGGCCACACCGTCGCTTGACATCAGGCGAGTTGGTGATCAATCTTAGATCTATATTGTATTAAAAAAAAGTAGATAGTAGGTACATACATAGTATGTGGTGCGCTAAACGAAATTTTACTAACCTATATGAATGAGGTTGAATTTTAAGTCGACCGAATACCTATATCAGCGATAAATCTGTTTTTTTTCTAGAACATTGTACAAAGTAGATGACTACATAAATAACAACTACAGGTTTCTTCTAGGCAAGCGTGCTCCATCGTGTACGTAACGTCGTTCAACATCAAGCTAACAGTCAAGCGAGAGCCTATCAACGAATAAAAAAATTACAAAATGCAAGTCAAGTCAGGACTAAAATTATTACAGTCTACTTTATGTAAAAGTAAGTAATTAAACATTTTGAATTCAACTATAATTTAGGGTAATTTATTTATTAGTTATATTATGTAAAAGATTAATTTATTTGTAATTGAAGAAGCATATAATAAATAAAATAAGAAAAAAAAAACACAATCATTTATTAATTGACGAAGCACATATTTAAATTAAAAATAAACAGTTTGTGTGAACTTTCGCATATTAACGTTTCTCTGCAGAAATAATTTATATCTAGTCACATTGGAGCAGCCCAATATAAGTTTCTGTCAAATTTAGTTTGAATCGAAAATGTTGTAAGGACGTAACGTCTAATATGTGGCAGCATTTAACAATATACTTTATGCATTGAGTAATAAGGTTGCTTTACTTAAACATTCTTAGAATGCAGCTTATGTCAAAGGAAAAACCAAACCAATGAAAAACCAAACCAATTAGACAACAGCGATAGTATTTAACAACATACTTAAGGTGTAGTTGTAATAAGGTCTACTTTACTTTTTTATTAGTTTTTATTTAGCCGACGCGTTTACAAAGGATATCGAATGCTTCATACCGTTTAGATCCGCGAATAAAGAAATCTTTAGGCGCGAATATAAGAATTGGGTCGCAATTTATTAATCCGCGAATAGTGAAAAGGCGAATAAGGAGCTTTTACTGTACAACTTCAGTGTTCTAAGAAAGAAATAATATAAGTTTTCCTACGAAATAAGTTTTTTTATGAACAACTTTTTTATAATAAATATAAAAAAGTATTTTTGTTATGGTTTTATTTGTAAATAATATTTTCGTTTTCTTTTAGTACAAGGTTTATTTTATAGTTTTATGTAAATTAATCGAAACTGTTACATAACTTAAAATGCAATGTATTATGTCTATCTGTAAATAAAATACTTATCTATTTTTAATACAATCTCACAATTTGATATTTAATATCAATAATATAAAATATCAAGATAAATAAGCGTCAATTTAACAAACTTACTTTACTTTTTACTTTATCCTTTAACAAACTTTTGATTAAAATGAAATGAATGTGAAAAATCAATAAAAACTCATAAAATAATATAATATCTTAGCTATCTATAAATCGTAAATGTGTTTTAGTAAAAGAGCTCCATATTATGACACAGGTAAAATCAATCTCAAAATTAGGAGGACGATACAAGTTAAAGAAATTACGATCATCATAGACATAAATAAAAAAAACATGTTCATGTTTCATGTTTGTAAAAAATTTATATAAAATGTGTATAAAATAACAAAAAAATATAAAGATTAATTCAGCTCGAACTCGAAGCTCGAACTTCGTCACAGTTACGGTCATTAATATCATAGTGAACTCAAAATCACAAAGACAAGTAATTCTCAAAGTAGAATTTTTTGCGATTTTTTAATTGAATGACGTTTTGAAATAGTTAAAAGCTGATGTGCAATCTCAGAAGTAGCCGATAATTAATTATGACTAACTTTTAGCCACAGCCACGAAAAATCTGGCATTGAACTTCTTGTTGCTGAGATGATGATGATGATTAAAAATAGCCGCCAATAATAAAATAAATATTTGGGGACATTTCACACAACACCATCAAACTAGCCCAAACTAAGCAAAGCTTGTACTATGGAACTAGATAGCTGATAGAATACATATATTTTTTTTGTTGTAAATATAAACATATGATACATAGAAACACCCAGACACAGAACAAACATCCATGCTCATCACACAAATGTTTGTCCCGGGTGGGGATCGAACCCACGACCTAACAGTTCAGCAGGTAGACATACTACCAACTGAGCCACAAGGCCAGCAAAATGTAGATTACTCCTGTATATTTTTTTTGCTTTCCTACACCATATTGTGTATTATACTGAGATGAATCATTATGACATCATAAAATCGTATAGCTGCTAAAATCCGTTAAACGATATATGGTGTAAAACGCTCCAAAACTTTATATAAGCTCGAAAGATACCTTTTTTACCTTTTTTAAATAAAAACTACGGGTCACTCACGTCTGTTTTAAGCCGAAATATCCGACTATAGTTTCAACCGCATTCGGTGGTCTTTTTCAAAGGAGCAGCGCACACGTCACTCTCGGTCGATAACGCGCCTTGCACCTACCTTGTTTTTACCTTCCTGGTAAAAACAAAATATAAGATATTACATTGAGAATAAGTACGTAGATTCTTGTTCATACTTTTCGAATTACGTTGTGAATTATTAACTTATAACTCTTGAACGGAAGTGTTGAGATTTAGCTTTGCTCCACGGTTTCACTTGCGTAACGATGAACGTAAACGGCCAGAGTGATAATTAAATGTAAGTTTACAGGTTCTGCTATATTTATTAAATACTAGATGACCCGGCGTACTTCGTATCACCTATCAACGAGTGGACCCGATATTTTCTCAATGTTTAAACCTTCCCTGGACTACGACAAACATTTCAAAACCAAAATCAGCTAAATCGGCCCAGCCGTTCTCGAGTTTTAGCGAGACAAACGAACAGCAATTGATTTATATATACCTACTTATATATATAGAGATTATAATTAGTTTTTCGTAAAAAGGTAACAAACAGACGTATTTAAAGAGTTTCATTCGCCTTAATAGTATTAGCACAGAAATTAATAATATTAGTTAAAATAGTTCTGCATTTTGGTTGCCCTTGGATAGATAGAATAAACCTCAGAAATCATATTTTTTTCTGGAATAACAAGTAATATAACAACTTCAACAACGTGTGTTAAAATTCTTTTAACCAGGGTCTTTTTCGTTCATTTTTCAGTTACGTTTTTAAAGAATTTTAATGTTGCTCTGTTATACAAAAAAACAAGAACATACAAACAAATATTTACATTTGTAATATTAAGTAATTAATGCTTAAAAGGACTACTTTGTTTACATTGTAATGAAGAAACTCAGAGTTGATGAAGACGATGTAGACATAATCAGTGTTCAGTAAATTGAAATACGAACTTTGTGCAGAACAAATACTTACATATTAGATACGTGTATGTATTTCTCCTTACCTAAATCTGTGGTATTTACGAAGTTCGAATATTGGTTGTTTACCTTATTTGTATGTAGCTGTAAGGCCTGCGGGGTTACTCTCAAGTCTAATAGCGATGCAAAGTTAGCTCAGCGCTTGTTTTTATCTTGCTTTTTCATAATTAAGAGTGTGAGACAAAAGTTCAATTGAGCCTAAATTGTGATATTTTTAATAATCGCTTCAACTTTTGTGTCACTCTCTTAGTGGCAGAACAAGCAAGATAAAAACAAGCGCTGAGCGAACTTTGCAACGCTATAAAAATGTTGTACAGCTGCTGTAGCCAAAAACTTAGGAATATATGGAGTGAAAGTATGTACCTACCTATCTATTAGTGTGTTATACATTGAAATGAAACAAATTTTATTGAATTTATTGCGTATATTTTACATAATTGTATGACCTGACGTTTCGAACACTTCGCAGCGTCCGTGGTCACAGGTGAGATAGGTGAGATCAGGTCATAAAAATATCTAAAATTTATGCGATAGGAAGACCAGCTACGAGATGGGCAGATGACCTCATACAAGTGGCAGGAAGACGCTGGATGCAAGCCGCTTCCAATCTGAGATGATGATGATGAGGTAACTCCGTTAAAATTTGTTTCATTTCAAAGAGTCACGAAAACATTGATGTGTGTTATAACCACAAATATTATACGTTGTCATGTCATTACATAAAATCTAACGCTTCCTGAGTGGGTTTTGGCAGGTTTTTTCCCGATAAAATTCCAGAAAAAAATATAATCTGGATGTCTTTAAATCGCAAGTGTATTGGTTTCTACTAGGTAAGCGCGCTCCATCGTAAACCGCAACGTGTTTAACATCAGGCGAGTTGGCGGTCAAGCGTAATTCTATTACTACATTAAAAAAACTGTTACTTTGTCATGAAAGGGGAAAATTTACTCTATGCGATAAGACCGCCATTGTACTTTGAATTATCGTTTATTATCTATCTTTAAGTTAATGGATGTACAATCAAGTTGTTCTAGAGGGTTTTACTATGGAAACTAACGCTGTTTTCACGCATTTAAAATAAAAACTACGGGTCACTCACGTCTGTTTTGAAAAAAAACCGCCGAATGCCGTTGAAACTAGTCGGATTTTTCGACTCAAAACAGACGTGAGTGACCCGTAGTTTTTATTTAAAATATTCTAAAAGGATTCGCACATTTTCAATTTACAAACGGATCCTTAAATGATTTTGCCAAACCCTCAATGTTTTTAATTACCTATCTAACGATGATTTAATCCACACGATGGAGCAAATTAGAAAAAAATATTCATCACCACTTCCCGTGTGAGGAAGGTTTCCCGTGTGAGAACCTTTTTTATTCGAAGATTTTATTTTACAACTTTTTCTGCATAACAATATGCATAATATGCATATCCATGCTAAATTACAGTTTTCTAATACTAATTGTCTTTGAGCAAAGCCACGGACAGACAGACAGACAGACGGACATGGCGAAACTACAAGAGTTCCTTGTTTACTACGTAACCCTAAAAATCTATATAGAATTATGTGCATTTCCCGTTCTATTCATATAAAATATGACATCATGATAAAAAAAATAATGTAATAGGTATATGGAATAACGTAACATGTATATGTGTGTATGTGTTCCTGATATTATTTTTTCGTGAAACAAATAATTTTAATATTATATAGACGAATGCAGTCCATAGTCTTCCTATATACATTTTCAGAATACTGAGTGGAATGGTTGATGATGATAATGATGTTTATTTTATTTTTATTTTCTAAGGAAAATTAACAGCTAACATACATTAGAAAATTGATATTAGTACGGAAGGCCAATTAATAGTTTTCACAAATAATATAAAAAACTAGATAATGCTATACTTTTTCATTAAATATTATCTAAACTATAAAACCACTTTAAATCCGTCTCTTGCTTAACATTAATTGAGAATACAACAAGGACATAATATGTTTCATCGCGCTAATTTCAATTTAATTCCATAACATACAACCTCGTGCAAACGACACTAAGGATCTTTTGAATTCAATTAGAAACAATTACCAGGCGTTTAATAACGTCAGAACAAAGATTAAGCCTCACGCAGACGGTATTAAGTAAATACAGTGGTATCGCTCTACCGTCGCGGTAATAGAGTCAACTTCACTCCAATCTTCCTGATTTAACAGGATCAGGGAGTCAGCGAAAGTCCGAGATATCTCTCCCCGAATTCAGTCTATCCCGAGCTCTAGAGAGAGCAGCACGTGTAAATAGCTCTTCGATAGCTCTCGAATCAAAACATCGACGACAGAAGTTTTCTCCATATGTTGATAGTAAATTTTACTGTCATGAGTTTCATGCACAAAAAATGAAAAGTAATTAAATTTTGAAGTTTTGTAACTCTTAAAAAGTTTCACAAGTAAAAACTGCATACGAAATGAATTTGATAGTGTTGAGTGCTTTGCTCGCAGCGAGATTTACATGTAAGTTATAGACTATAAATAAAACAAAATTTTAAAAAACTTAAAAAAAAATAAAAAAATGTATTGTCATCGGTCCTCGATAAGTCTACAAAGTTTGAATGAAATCTGACCGTTTGAAGTGGGTCAAAATCAAGTCCAAAGGAGTCGGTTACAAACAAACAAACATGCATACAGGTAAAGCTAATAAAAGCCTGTTAAAATATTCTGAATTAGGCTGTATTTTTGTGTTTGGCGAAATGTTTAACCTTAAAAAAATGAGGAGGTTCACAATTCGACTCTACGTTTTTTACGCGATTACTTCGCCAATTAGGAACTGATTTTGATGATTATTTTCTAGTTGAAAGGTAAAAATGTTATCAAAATCGGTTCAGTACTGTAGTATTTAAACTAAAACAATTGGAAAGAGCTTCATTAGCATAAGCTGAAACAGGTTTTTAAATATTTTGACGATGTATATTTTTCGGTTTATGAAGGAAAATATAAAAAAATATATGATTTCCCTCATTTACCTACTAGTTTGTACGGAACCCTCGGTGTGCGAGTCTGACTCGCACTTGTCCGGTTTTTTATAGATACTTGTTTATTTGATTAAAATCGTAAATGGAAATTAATGCTGTTTTTTTTAATTTCGTTATAACTCCGTAAACATTTTGAAAAATTAAATCGTAAAAACATAGCCTTGGTTCCAACCATACAAAACAAAAACTATTAAATTCACCTAGTTAGGGGTAGAAAACAGTTTTTTCCTGTTGTATGAAAAAACGCGTAATAAGGCAAAAATTACCACGACATCTACGCTCTTTGAAAATTTCATTGATTTCCTGTTCTTGTTCTTCAAGCGCAGTTTTTGGTTGCTACTACTTTGTTGCCTTTATGTTTTTATCTTTAGTGTACGTTAATTGACAGCTAGCTCCCACAAGCCTGTTTTGGAATAGGTTTTTCTACAATTAATTTAATTTTTTTTAATATTACGCGCAATCCTAGAGAAAGATTGGGTGGAATTTAAAAGTACACTACCAGACAAGTATTTGTCATTAGATACTTTAACGACACTATTGAAATTATAAAAGCGCATCATTCTCAGTTCAACTCATTTAATCAAAATAAACTAGAATAGATTAAGAGATCAAATCAACAAAATTCTGTTCACACTTTTGCTGCGACAAACTCGTCACACAAAACCAGCCAAAGGTACATAAGAAATGTGTAATTCAAAGCATTCGCTTTATATCTTCTTTTAGTCTTGTTAATTAGTGTTTTAGTATAGTGGTGTAAACGTAAAGAGTTTATCTATTTATATATGCTTGCAACAAGCTGTGTTTCGTTCCGTACCTACGTTTTGATAATACTCAAATCTTGGATGGAGAGACTCGTTATGTAGGTACCAAGAATGTTACATGAGGCTACTGAAATTAAGTAATATCCGAACTTAAATAGAGAAGAAAGAAGAAAAAGAAAGAAATGCTACCTGCATGCAAGGGTGGGTCCCGTCATCAAATTAATAAAATCTCACCCTCAGCACAGATCTGCGATACCTGTTGACACCTGAGTGACTTTTGCTTGTGAACTTTTGCATTTAAACTCAGCATTAAAATAACGGGCGGTAGTAATTAATAGTTTTATAACAAAAATACAACTGTTATCTATATATCTCTATATATATAAAAATCAATTGCTGTTCGTTTGTCTCGCTAAAACTCGAGAACGGCTGGGCCGATTTAGCTGATTTTGGTTTTGAAATGTTTGTCGTAGTCCAGGGAAGGTTTAAACGCTAAGAAAATATCGGGTCCACTCATTGATAGGTGATACGAAGTACGCCGGGTCATCTAGCACTCGATAAATCCGTCACAATGTGTTCATTTCAATAAATGCAATATTTTTCATACCAAATCATTTGTGTATGATTACATTACCAACATATTTTCAAGAAGATTTCGCAACAAAAGCCAGTCATTGGTTGCATTGTTTTTTTTATTCACTTAATTGTATAAAAAATAGCGAAAAATTATAGAGCAATTGATTAAATGATTGTTAATTTATACTTCAGCCTACGTAACTGCTTATAATAGATAATGTGCCAAATATTAATATAAGTAATATACAAAAACTGAATGCCCTGCATACTTAAATAACAAAATGAAAGAGAGATCTTCAGTGACATAATATGTTTAGTGGATGACGACTAAAATTCATAAATTATATTACCTGTGGCAAATTTCACAGGTTTCCAATGAATAATAACGAACCAGTTACAACTTCTAAAGGAGTAGGTACTCACGTGATATTAATAAATCGTCGTTTATTTGGCAGACTTTTTCTTATTCCCTACGCCTTCTTATGTAGGTATATTATAAATGCGAGGTGTGCGTGGTTGTTTGTCAGATGTTTATGTAAATTTCTTACCCTTAAGCTTTATAACAGAACACGTAATTAATTTAATATGAGAACACCTGTAATAATAAGTGTCTATATTAAAAGAAAAACAAAATACCAGATTGCAGAAAAGACATTTTTTTTTCAGTGTAACTTAGGATCTCATTACACTCTTGAGACGCGGTTGTGCGTTTTTAGTGAGCAAGTATGTGTAAAACGATGTAATAAAAAAATACAATATTAAATGCGCATTATTTAGAATAATAATCATCATCATCACCATACGAAAAATTTCGTTAACGTCTATGAAAAAACGCATTTTTTATTTTTCTAAGAGATGTATTATTATTATCGCCTTATTTATTTTATTTCTTAATTTTTTAGTTTTTTACCCGACTACGGCGAAGCAAACAGGAAGGTTATGTTTTTGACCGGTATGTGAGTATGTATGTATGGTATGTATGTATGTATGTACGTACGTATGTATGTATGTATGTTCATCTGTTCCCTCATAACAACTAAACTACTTATCATAATTTGACAAATGAGGTGTCGTTGGTAGCGTCTTGTATGTCCGCTAGTTATAAGCTATGCGACGTCACCTTAAATTGAATGTGGCGCCTTCTATGGGGCACGAAGTCAAGAACAAAAAATTATAGGCGTTTGTCTTGTGAGCTAAGTCAAGGTACTCGCTGAGCTTGTCCTTCTCGACCTTCTTTATTATTATTATTATACCAAAAAAAAGCATAAGATATTCGGAGAGTGAAGATGAATATAACGACACCTCGCACATTAAAATCGGTCTAGCCGTTTAGGCTGTAGGTGCTTTATATAGAAACCTACACACATACGTGCATACAAATTTACATGCACTCGAAAAACATAACATTCCTTCTAACGCAGTCAGATAAAAAGTCCTATTACAACTTTGATCGAACCAAACTTAAGAAAAGGATAGAAATTTGGTTAAGCTTCTGAAAAATATAGAAAATATAAAAATACTGAGGAAGTTTATTAAGCGCTCGGCGCTCCTATAAACCTAATTTGTCTGCCCAAATTTTATGAAACTACCTAACAGAAATATTAATATTGACTACTCATGTAGGTAGGTAAGTAAGTAACTTATATTTTTGCCTTCACATTTGGGGAATCCAACTTATTTGTTTATTGTTGTAGAAGTTTAGGTGTTTTCGATAATATCATAATATATTTTGACAAATTTATTGTAACTACTTACCCAGATAGTAAAGGAAAAGATAAAAGAAATAAGTAAACCGACTATGTGCAGGTGTTTACAACTTAAAATAACAATCAATTTAATAAACTCTATTTATTTTAATTCAGGATTTTCAGTTATATAGGATTCAGAGTTATAATACATTTGTAAGAATATTAAGGCTGACGACCGCTAATACGTGCATTACTGTAACAAACCCTGATGGAAGCGGCTTGCATTCAGCTTTATCCTGCCACTTCTATGTCGTCATCTGTCCACCTTGTGGCTGGTCTTCCTACGTTGCGCTTGCCGGTGCATGGTCTCCACTCGAAAACTTTTCGGCCCCATCAACCATCAGTTATTCGTAGTTCAGAACTCTTCATTTCTGTTCGAACTCACAGAGACTCCGAGCATAACTTTCTCCATAGCTTGTTCCGTGGGTTTAAGCTTCATTATAAAGTTCATAGTGAGTGTGATCACTTTGTTCGTTCCGTGGTTTTAAGCTTCATTATAAAGTCCATAGTGAGTGTGATCACTTTGTTCGTTCCATTGTTTTAAGCTTCATTATAAAGTTCATAGTGAGTGTGATCACTTTGCTCGTTCCGTGGTTTTAAGGCCCATAGTGAGTGTGACCACTTTGCTTGCTCCATGGTTTTGAGCTTCATTATAAGGCCCATAGTGAGTCACCACTTACCTATGGCTTTCTTGTAAATTACAAATAAGCTTCTTAAGTGTCAATATTTTAACTCACAGAAATCTACGGAAGCATAACGTTTTATTTGCTACATTTACTTGAAATTGTGAGCAGAGATCATGTGCATATACTTTCCTATTTGAAATAATGTCCTGACATGTCTCGTTAAATTACATTAGCATAATTTTACCGTCGGGAGTGTCAGAGGCCAACCCTTGTATGTACTATACACATTATTTATCACGGGTGAATTTGTTTACTTGTGAAGTGGCCTTGAACAATCTCTTAAATTATTAGATGTCATTAAATATTTTACGGAAATGACATGTGTCATAGATTTGAAGATTGTAATTTATACTTGAAGTTTAAAAAAAATTACAATTGAAATAATTTGATATTGTTATACACATTGTAATTATTCCTATCTTAATAACGGTAGCTTGTAAGTAACGAGCATTGGTTGGTTGGTAGGAACTAGCTCATTCCAACAGATTTAGAATCATTTTATTGCATGAACATAAATAGCAAACTGATTTTCTTGAAGATTTCTTAGGCCACTTCTCACCATATCACTCTTGATCCTCATATCTCAGACAGTTCTCGCTTATTTTAAGAGCAAAATTATCGCGGCAACATTCGTCAGTATATTACGCGTTTGTTCATACAATACAACAGGTAAAAACTGTTTTCTACTCCTAAATATTTTAATCATTAAATAAAATAAAAATGGTGGTAAGTATAATAAATAAAATTAGAATTGGCCTGCTGCCATTTTATGACTTTAAAAAGAATCCAAGTGAAGTTACTTTCTTTACACAATGCGAATCGAAAAGAAAATAAAAGATATATTTATTTAATCTTTTCTCTAGCTATAAAATTAGGTATGTATCATTCAACCATCACAATAAAAACCTGTAAGGACCTACAATATTGTGTAGTAACAATTACTTTTGTTTATACATTTTTGGAGACAAACTTCATACAAAACCGTCAAAATGCACATTATCCGTAAACAGGGCAAATTCTGTGCATTATCCTTTAAAATGTGAATAATTGAAACCTCTAACTTATATTTTTATAGGTATAGAAATAATACTAAAAACTGGTCAAAAGCGAGACAAGTTTTCTAAAATGATTTAAAAAAAAAAAAATGTGCGAGATAAAACCTTCGAATCGCGAGTGAATAGGTTTCTTCTAAGCAAGCGCGCTCCATCGTAGACCGTAACTGTCGCTTAAGACCAGGAGAATTGACGGTCAAGCGCAAGTCTATTTTCGAATAATAAAAATAACCTTATTGATTCCACAAAAAAAAAGAAACGAAAAATCACAAGTAAACGTATATTGACTGTTGGTGTCATGTGACATAAACATAAAATAGAGTAAATGGTAGTAGGTATTAAAATCTCTTTGGATAAAGAAAATAGGTCTATCAAATTTACATATTTAAACTTGGTATGTTTAAGACTGGCCTTGTGGCTCAGTTAACAGTATGTCTGCTTGCCGAGCTGTAGGTCGTGGGTTCGATTCCTACCCAGTGTAACACCTTTTTCTTGGATATAAGATACGGCTTACCGGTTTTGTTTATATTTCATTCCAAGTACATAAACACTGTTAGTATCCGTCTTATCGCTTTAGTTTGTTGTGGGATTTCTTTCTAAACGATTCATTTGTATCGTTTCAACTGTTTTAGTAATTAAAACACTTCGCATCAATTAACTTCGTTAAATACTAAAAGTAAACGATAAATTAACATCAACTTTTTGTTTTTATGGCTTTTACGAAGGTGTTTCACTTCATGACTCCGCCAATGTCACGTTAAATAGACCATCAAACGCTGAGAATATATAGTTTTACACGCTATTGATCGGTGACTGGACTGCAAAGTTTCTGTTTTTCCCATCTAAAAAAAATACAAAACTTTCTAAACTACAAAACACACATGCACAAAAAATATACTTAATATACATATACAACAATAGGTTAGTTTAAGACAGATACTTATTACAATAGAAATGAATATTTACAATTTAATCTTATTTTTTTTAATATATTTACACAAAATATGTACAAATGGTGTAAAAACAAGGGAGAGGAGGCATTTAAGGGAGGTAGGACGAGGGATGTCAGGTGGGATGGTATCATATAAGGAGGACTGCATCAAAGGACAATTGAAAAAGATATGGTCCACATTTCCTTCATCCAAACCACATTCACAAACAGAGTGATTCCTAATCCTAAGTTTGGCCAGAAAAACAGGAGTACAAGAGTGATTAAGACGTAAACGACAAATCGTAGAAGTGGTAATTTTATCTGCTTTTTGATATTTATAAAACCAGGGTTTATGGGGGATTTCAGTTTGGATTTCTCCATAGTATACACCTTTTAAATTTTTTGTAAATTGCCATTTCTGATTCCAACATTTATGCAGTATTGGTTTTAGAATTGTGCATGCATCATGAGAGAAAATTTGGGAATGTTCATGAGAACCTGTCAGAGCTGCAGCCCTGGCACAGGAATCAGCACATTCATTGCCAAGTATACCTGCATGACCAGGTATCCATGCCAAGATAATGTTAATACCGAGATTGTGGCATTCTAATAGAGCTTCTCTGATTTTGATAATTATTGGGAACCTGGTTTTTACTCGAAATTGATTGGCTAGGATTGATTGAAGGCAACTCTTAGAGTCTGAGAAAATGATAGAGTTATTAAGGTGGTGAGATTTTATGAACAGGATAGCTTCTAAAATGGCAATCGACTCTCCTGTAAAAACTGAAGTAATTGAAGGACATTTGTAACTTAAAATAATTTTTGTTGACGGCATCCATACCGCAGCACCAACCGGACTAAGAGGAGCCTTAGAAGCATCTGTGAATATTTTGAACCATTGTTGATATTCAGATTGGATCCTGTAGTTAAAAATTTTGTTTGCTTCTATGGTATGCTTGTCGATTCCAAAGTCCAAGATAATACTGGGTTGGAAGATTAACGAGTCATAAGGCGTAGAAAAGAGTACACACACTAGGTACACATTAAAAAAGCTGTTAAAGCTAATATTAAGCTAATTACCTAGGAAAAAATGTCTTTTTTTTTTTTTTTAGATATGTATTTTATGTTTAGTGTAACACCTTTTTCTTGGATATAAGATACGGCTTACCGGTTTTGTTTATATTTCATTCCAAGTACATAAACACTGTTAGTATCCGTCTTATCGCTTTAGTTTGTTGTGGGATTTCTTTCTAAACGATTCATTTGTATCGTTTCAACTGTTTTAGTAATTAAAACACTTCGCATCAATTAACTTCGTTAAATACTAAAAGTAAACGATAAATTAACATCATATTCTCTGTCAGATGTTCTTTGTTGTGAATTTTCTAAATTGTATGACGTTGACAGTGTAATAGACATTTCGTAGTTTTCGGGCGTCGCTGTACTGACCCATTTGCCATAATGGTAATAAACTCTAATTATTTTATTATGTGAAGCTTGATTGAAAGTCTTTAACTCCAGTAGTTATGTTGTGATTTAATATTTGATGATTTTTGTAGATTGTTCGTAGTGTTTCAGGAATTTATTTTATATTTGATTGTTGGTTTGACAGTTTCTGGTGATAGTTTAACAGTTTAGATTGACCGAGTACAAGTTGTGGCAGAAGGACCGCGAGTTCTTTTTCCGTGGAAGGAGCTGGAGGGCCTTGATTTCGACCCTGGTGGTGGGACCGCTTGCCGCAGTTTCCTGAACGTAGACTTTGGAAAAGGTGAGGATTTCGTGGTTTTGTGCAATTCGTTTTCTCGGGTTTTTGTGTATTGGCGTTTGTCGTGATCCTTAACTAAGCGTTATCAAGTGTTAATGAGGTTTATTCCGTCTTTGCAGCGACCTTCGGCGTGATTTTCTTGCCGGTGCGTGTCAGGGACGTGAAGGTGACCTTGACCTCGTGGTCATCGTGCTGCTGTTTTGAAGTGTTTGCCTTCCCTAACCAGGTATATAGATTTACTACTTAAATTGTTGCATCTAGTTATTTTCTAAAGATAGTGTCAGTTTTTATTAAAAATCAGTGAGATTGAGGTTATATGATTCAATGAACATATTTCAGGTAGTTGACTGTGTTGTCTATAATTTTACTAAATAATATCTAGGTAAACTCTCCAGATCTTATATTATGGTCGAAGTGATTTGTTTTTAGTTAATGTGAAGTGATATAGGTGATCTGTTACCCGGAGCTTACCTAATGATAGGTGTTTTTGTGTTTACCAGGAGGGTGTTTTGGTGTTCTACGTTTTGTATTGCTGGGAAGTTTTGCCGAGCAGGAGGCTGGGCGTATTGGAGTGTGTTTTACTGTGGTGTCTAGCGGAGTTGTCCGGCCGAGACGTTTCACCGCAACCTAATGGGACAGCGTGGAGTGCAGGGTGTGATTTTTATGTAGGGCTAGGTCTGGTATGAGCGTGTTAGAGGGGCACCGGTTTTCCGCGGGCTGTCTAAAACTGAACCATCTTTTGGGTTTATTACTAAATCTTATTTTATACCTGTGTGTGAGGTCTCCGAGGAGAGAACTTACAGTTTGTGGGATTACCTTTTTTCATTAACTACTCATTATTATAATTGTTTTAAAGTTGGTGCGGCCACCATCACGGATATATTAATGTAAATCTTTATTGCTTACCCACACCAATCTTGGGTACTTCATGGTTAATCCAAGATGTTGAGTCTACTTCCATGGAAGAATAGTATACTTTACTTGTAGTGCTTATTTTGTATGTGGTGAGTTTCCTTTACTCACTTGAGGTTCGAGTGAAATAATAATTAGTGTGTTACTGTTGGTTCTGCAGACCAACCTTTATTTATGTGATGATGTGCTATATTATTCTCTTTAATTTATAGGATAGTATTGTGTTGCCCTATTATCTGACCTTCCGTACTTGATTGATGTTAGATAAGGTGCATCGGACAGTCTGTTTATGGAACTGTTTGTGTTTCATTTTCTTTAGTTGTCTGTGAGTGTTTACCTATACTGTAATCATCTCACCAACGCTAAGTTGATTAATGGATATGAAAATATCTGAACATTAATGTTATAGTGGAATATTTATTAATAATATTCACTAATATTGTAACCATAAAATAAACTAAATTATATTTAAAATTGGAACGTCTCTCTTGAATAATTATAATAACTTAAATTCTAGGTTGTCAGTTTGGGGACCATTCAGATTACGCTTTGGGTTGCAATGTTTTATTTTGGTAATAGAATGCAACCCAAATTAATTTAACTTCATGGCCTACTTAATGGTACCCATTCAGACTATACTACCCTAATTTGATTGTTTTGACTTTTAAAGTGTTTTCTTTAAATTCCAATTTGGTTTGATAGTAAAAATAGTTTGAGTGGCCGCGTCTATTGTACAACGCCACTGCTTATAAATTTAATAAATAGCTTCTCTTCTGAGTTGTCGACAAGGACAGATTAGAACCTGTTATCAGACAGATCGAACGACAACGAACCAGCTTTTTTTAACTTTAAGTTCACGTTGCCTCGCGGCTATCGGTGCTCTTTACTTATAAATAAAGAAGTTTAAGTGGTAACTTCACTTTTATTTCTACTTTACCTTGTTTCGTATTACCATTTGGCGACCGTGACTGGACGCAAACGCGAATAGGTTTCTACTATACGTTTTCTACGTTACATTTTGGCGACCGTGACAGGACTGGTTTTTATGTCGTGGATTGCTCCCCTGCTATTGGTCTTTCGCCCAATAATGAGTCGATCTGTCTAACTTGTCAATTATAACTGATGTATTGATGTGTATGAATATTTTAAACTGTGTTTAGGTGTGTATACTGTACTGTAGTTCGGCGTGTACTGAATATTCAGTTGGATTTATTTGTGTGTGTGAATTTATACCAGTTAATTTTAAGTTGGCTGTGTTAACTTTAAGTATCGGTTTGTGTGGTGTATTCTACCTTTAACTACTTAACTACATATCTTCCCATACTTTACCAATATGGAAGAACGTCCTATTAACTTTAATCTTTTAAATAAAGATGAACTTATATATGAAGTGAATATTCGTGGCGGTGTGCCGGAAGGTACTGTTGATAAATTGCGCGCACAGGTTAAACTGTTAAATTCGAAGTTACTTACTGATGAAATTATTACTTATGATGATGAAGTGCGGGTTGAGCTTCGGCTAATCGAGGGCAAAATTGAAGAGTTGGACCAGTTGTGTAGTAAACGGCCATTATTGTTGAAATCCTTAAATCGCATCCAAGCTTTAGGCAACCATTTGTTTCATCGTTTGAGTCGTGTGGAATCTGATGAGGACGAGGAACGGGGTTATAAAGAAAAGATAGAGGAGCGCCTCTCTCGTATTTCGAATCGAATGGATCGTGTTTTACAAAACTTTAAAAGCAGTACAGAGTTTAAGCTGGCTGAGGATGTAATAGATGATGATGCTGGTGGAGTAAAGCCTTCTGCTTCCGCCACTGATAAAGTAAAGGAGATGGTAATCGACGATGGCAAGCCTGTGCGTATTGTTTCGTGTGATCGTGGTGCTAATGTTCATTCTCTGAACCTGAAATTTAATGGTAGGAGTGGTGTTCATTGTTTTATTGAGAGACTTGAGGAGTTGTGTCTGTCTCGAGGTATCTCTCAAACTAAACTTTTTCAATCTGCTGCGGAATTGTTCTGCGACGATGCATTATGTTGGTATCGAAGTGTACGTGATGAAGTTGAGGATTGGGAGGAACTAAAAAATTTATTACTGGAGGAATTCTTGCCTCATGATTTTGATTATCGCCTTTTGCAAGAAATTCGCTCTCGTACACAGGGACCGGACGAGTCTATCGTCAAGTATTTAAGCATTATGCATAATTATTTTGCGCGGTTAATACGTAAATTAAGTGACAGTGAAAAATTGGAAATTGTAAAATTTAATGTGCGGCCATTTTATACTACCCAACTGGCTTTGACGAATTGCGATACGTGGGCTGATTTTAAACAGAGTTGTCGGAGATTGGAAGCTGCAAAGCAGAGGGCGGAGTTGTTCGCGGAACCTCGTGCTAACGCGTCTAATGTAGTTTCTCCTGACTTGACATATCGTGGCAAAGCGGTTCGTAAGACTGAAGTAGTAGCTGTCACAACTGATAAATTTTGTGTTCGCTGTCGTAAAACCGGTCATGTTTTGTTGGAATGTAAAGCTCCTCCCGGTTTAGTGTGTTATAAATGCGGTGAAAAGGACGTGACGGTGAAGTCGTGTCCTCGTTGTGTAGTGAAGGCTCCTAGTTCTCCAAAAAACTAGTTAAGCCGGATCGTTGTGTGACATCTGCTGAAGAGTGGAAAGAATGGTGTGGTTTCGTGCGTGGATTTTTTCATAGAGGAAAAGCAGATGTTGCTGCGGTCCGTAGTCGTGTTGTTTGTCTAAATAATGATGTTCGTGGTGTACGTTTAAATAAAGATGTTCGTGGTGTAAGTTTAACTAAAGACGTTCGTGGTGTATCTGTAAATAAAGATGTTCGTGGTGTATCTTGTAATAAAGAAGTTCGTGGTGTATTTGTTAACAAAGAAGTTTGTAGTGTGTCTGTTGACAGGAAAGATCGTAGTGGATCTTTATTGAATTCTGATTCGAAGGTTTCGAATGTGAAGTCTTTTCAGTATGATTTCTCTTACCCTGATAAAATCAAGGCTATTGTCGATTTTCCGGTTCCTACTACTCCTAAGGATGTAAAACGCTTCCTTGGAACTGCTTCTTATTATCGTCGTTTCGTTCGTGGTTTTAGCACTATTGCTGCACCTTTAAATGCCTTAACTTCTACGCGTAAGGATAGGCCTCCCTTTGTTTGGTCTCCGGAAGTAGAGTCTGCATTTCTAGAGTTAAAGAGCGCTTTAACTTCTGCTCCAGTGTTGGCGTGTCCCGATTTTTCAAAACCTTTTGCTGTTCATGCTGACACATCGGAAGTTGGTGTTGGTGGAATGTTGACGCAGACGTTCGATGGTGAAGAGCATCCGATCGCGTATTATAGCCGTTCTTTGAGTAAGCCGGAACGTAATTATTCAGCGACCGAGAGAGAAGCCTTAGCTGTTGTTAATGTGGTGGAGCATTTTCGTCCGTATCTTGAAGGCCCTAAACCCTTTAATATAATTACGGATCATGCGAGTTTGAAGTGGTTTCTTAATCTAAAAAACCCTACGGGACGTTTAGAACGTTGGGGATGTCGTCTTTCTCCATATAATTTTGTGATGGTACATCGTCGTGGTTCGGAAAATATTGTACCGGACGCTCTTTCGCGTTCCGTACCTGTGTTTGTACTTGATGTTTCAGTGAATGACCCGTGGTTTCAAAATGTGTATAAACGTTGTCGGGATAGACCCCAGACGTGTCCTAATTTTCAAATTATTGACGGAAAGCTTTACCGTTATACGAAGAGTAAATTTTGTTTGACAGGTGATTTTGATTGGAAGGAGGTTGTTTCTGCTGATGGGAGACAAGCGTTGTTGACGGAGTGTCATGATTCTGACCTTGGTGCGCATTTAGGAGTAGACAAAACTTACAAACGATTGCGTTTACGATTTTATTGGCCGAATATGTACCAGGATGTGGTGAACTACGTTGCGAATTGTTCGGCGTGTAGGGCTTACAAGCACTCTAATCAGCCCGTGATTGGATTATTTGGTAACCCGAAAGTTTGTCGTAGGCCGTTCCAGTGTCTTAGTATTGATCTTGTTGGTCCGCTTCCAAAGTCTCGACAGCAACATGAATATCTTTTAGTTGTGGTGTGTTGTTTTTCGAAGTATTGTTTGGTATTTCCCTTGAGACGTGCAACAAGTGCCGCTGTAGCACAGAGGTTGGAGGAGCGTGTGTTTTTGGTTCATGGAATCCCACAAACAGTGATAGCTGATAACGGCCCCCAGTTTATTGGGCGTGAGGTGAAAGCGTTGTTTCAGAAGTATTCCATACCCCAGATCCATTATACCCCTACATATTGCCCTCAAGTAAACACGGTAGAGCGTTACAACCGCACCATTGTTACCGCAATTGCAGCTCTCGTAGGTGAAGATCAGCGTGCTTGGGATACTAAACTGTGCCAGATTCAGTTCGCAGTCAATACGGCGGTTAATGAATCGACGTCGCATACTCCTTTCTTAATCGCTCATGGTCGTGAGGCTGTGGTAAATGGTACTTTCTACGGTGATTGTGAAGATCTTGATGATCTAACTGTTGATTCGCAGAGGAATTATGTTGATAAATTAGGGGAACTGAAAAAAGTTTTTCAGCGTGTGGAAGCCGCTCTGAAGAAAGCTCATTCGCGGAATGCGAAATATTATAATCAACGTCGTAGGGATGCAGAGTTTAATGTAGGAGATGTGGTATGGCATCGAACCCATATTCGGAGTGATGCGGCGAGGCATTTTTCATATAAGTTAGCCCCGCGTTTTGAAAAGAGTACTGTCGTGAAAAAGCTGTCGAGGTTAGTATATCTGTTGGAAGATGATAACGGCAGACGTACTCAATGTCACGTGAAAGATATCAAGGGTACTGCTTAATATCTGGTTTCTAACTAAAAATTTTCGGAAAGCTATTTCGATTGTGGTTGTCACACTTTTATTAAAGTGTTTGACAAAGTTTGAAATTTTCCGGGGAAATTAGTCTGTTCACTTGTGGTGTATTATTGTCGGTGATTCGTGGTGAATGTTTTTACTGAAGTTTCGTGGTGAGGATTTTTATGAAGTTTCGTGGTGAGGATTTTCCTGAAGTTTCGTGGTGAAGATTTTTATGAAGTTTCGTGGTGAGGATTTTCCTGAAGTTTCGTGGTGAAGATTTTCCTGAAGATTCGTGGTGTATAGATATTCTTATGTGATCGTTAAGTGAGCTCGGGGTTTATTTGGTTTTGAAGATTCTTAGGTTGGAGTTGTAGTTGTTTCATTGATGTTGTAGTGCTGGAGGGCCAGCATGAATTTTTCTCGGTTTATTCCTCGCAAAATTCTGGCGACGGAGGGGGTACTGTAACACCTTTTTCTTGGATATAAGATACGGCTTACCGGTTTTGTTTATATTTCATTCCAAGTACATAAACACTGTTAGTATCCGTCTTATCGCTTTAGTTTGTTGTGGGATTTCTTTCTAAACGATTCATTTGTATCGTTTCAACTGTTTTAGTAATTAAAACACTTCGCATCAATTAACTTCGTTAAATACTAAAAGTAAACGATAAATTAACATCATATTCTCTGTCAGATGTTCTTTGTTGTGAATTTTCTAAATTGTATGACGTTGACAGTGTAATAGACATTTCGTAGTTTTCGGGCGTCGCTGTACTGACCCATTTGCCATAATGGTAATAAACTCTAATTATTTTATTATGTGAAGCTTGATTGAAAGTCTTTAACTCCAGTAGTTATGTTGTGATTTAATATTTGATGATTTTTGTAGATTGTTCGTAGTGTTTCAGGAATTTATTTTATATTTGATTGTTGGTTTGACAGTTTCTGGTGATAGTTTAACAGTTTAGATTGACCGAGTACAAGTTGTGGCAGAAGGACCGCGAGTTCTTTTTCCGTGGAAGGAGCTGGAGGGCCTTGATTTCGACCCTGGTGGTGGGACCGCTTGCCGCAGTTTCCTGAACGTAGACTTTGGAAAAGGTGAGGATTTCGTGGTTTTGTGCAATTCGTTTTCTCGGGTTTTTGTGTATTGGCGTTTGTCGTGATCCTTAACTAAGCGTTATCAAGTGTTAATGAGGTTTATTCCGTCTTTGCAGCGACCTTCGGCGTGATTTTCTTGCCGGTGCGTGTCAGGGACGTGAAGGTGACCTTGACCTCGTGGTCATCGTGCTGCTGTTTTGAAGTGTTTGCCTTCCCTAACCAGGTATATAGATTTACTACTTAAATTGTTGCATCTAGTTATTTTCTAAAGATAGTGTCAGTTTTTATTAAAAATCAGTGAGATTGAGGTTATATGATTCAATGAACATATTTCAGGTAGTTGACTGTGTTGTCTATAATTTTACTAAATAATATCTAGGTAAACTCTCCAGATCTTATATTATGGTCGAAGTGATTTGTTTTTAGTTAATGTGAAGTGATATAGGTGATCTGTTACCCGGAGCTTACCTAATGATAGGTGTTTTTGTGTTTACCAGGAGGGTGTTTTGGTGTTCTACGTTTTGTATTGCTGGGAAGTTTTGCCGAGCAGGAGGCTGGGCGTATTGGAGTGTGTTTTACTGTGGTGTCTAGCGGAGTTGTCCGGCCGAGACGTTTCACCGCAACCTAATGGGACAGCGTGGAGTGCAGGGTGTGATTTTTATGTAGGGCTAGGTCTGGTATGAGCGTGTTAGAGGGGCACCGGTTTTCCGCGGGCTGTCTAAAACTGAACCATCTTTTGGGTTTATTACTAAATCTTATTTTATACCTGTGTGTGAGGTCTCCGAGGAGAGAACTTACAGTTTGTGGGATTACCTTTTTTCATTAACTACTCATTATTATAATTGTTTTAAAGTTGGTGCGGCCACCATCACGGATATATTAATGTAAATCTTTATTGCTTACCCACACCAATCTTGGGTACTTCATGGTTAATCCAAGATGTTGAGTCTACTTCCATGGAAGAATAGTATACTTTACTTGTAGTGCTTATTTTGTATGTGGTGAGTTTCCTTTACTCACTTGAGGTTCGAGTGAAATAATAATTAGTGTGTTACTGTTGGTTCTGCAGACCAACCTTTATTTATGTGATGATGTGCTATATTATTCTCTTTAATTTATAGGATAGTATTGTGTTGCCCTATTATCTGACCTTCCGTACTTGATTGATGTTAGATAAGGTGCATCGGACAGTCTGTTTATGGAACTGTTTGTGTTTCATTTTCTTTAGTTGTCTGTGAGTGTTTACCTATACTGTAATCATCTCACCAACGCTAAGTTGATTAATGGATATGAAAATATCTGAACATTAATGTTATAGTGGAATATTTATTAATAATATTCACTAATATTGTAACCATAAAATAAACTAAATTATATTTAAAATTGGAACGTCTCTCTTGAATAATTATAATAACTTAAATTCTAGGTTGTCAGTTTGGGGACCATTCAGATTACGCTTTGGGTTGCAATGTTTTATTTTGGTAATAGAATGCAACCCAAATTAATTTAACTTCATGGCCTACTTAATGGTACCCATTCAGACTATACTACCCTAATTTGATTGTTTTGACTTTTAAAGTGTTTTCTTTAAATTCCAATTTGGTTTGATAGTAAAAATAGTTTGAGTGGCCGCGTCTATTGTACAACGCCACTGCTTATAAATTTAATAAATAGCTTCTCTTCTGAGTTGTCGACAAGGACAGATTAGAACCTGTTATCAGACAGATCGAACGACAACGAACCAGCTTTTTTTAACTTTAAGTTCACGTTGCCTCGCGGCTATCGGTGCTCTTTACTTATAAATAAAGAAGTTTAAGTGGTAACTTCACTTTTATTTCTACTTTACCTTGTTTCGTATTACCATTTGGCGACCGTGACTGGACGCAAACGCGAACAGGTATCCACCATACGTTTTCTACGTTACACCAGGGCAAATATTTGTGTGATGGGCATGGATGTTTGTTCTGTGTCTGGGTATTTCTATGTTTCATATGTTTATATTTACAATATATATATACATCTAGCCCAAACTAAGCAAAGCTAGTACTATGAAACTAGATTGTTGTGTGAATCCACAAATATTTATATTTATTTATTTATTTGAACGCCTAGCATGGCTATTTCTACTGTATATAAAATATGTGAAGTTACAAATATACTTAGTAGTAATTACAGAGCATATTTTTTTGAGTAATTAACCCTGATGTCAGTATGTTCATATATTGAGACATGCAGAGTATTCTTTCAATTATATTTTTTATGTAACTTCAAAATAAAAAGATAAATAGGTAAACATAATCCCAGCCATTCAGGGTTCCATTTGCACAAAAATATCGATAATGTTTAGGGGAGAAATCGGTTCCCACCTGTATGGGAAATGCGTGGTCCCCAATCCCCTAACTCCCCCATCCATCTTTATGCACGCATATTCATCTGAAAATTTGTACGTGTGTCACAGAATAAATATGAGTACTTTAGCAGTGTCCCCGAAGAGCGTGTTTGCACACATAATTTAGGTAAGTGACGGCGTTAAATGCGCAGCCACATTCAATATAACTGCGTGATTGCGGTATGCGGCCTGCTTTAGTAAACAAAAATAAATAGATGTAAATTTAACGGACTTCAGTCGACAGATATTTATATTATACAGAGACGATTAAACAATACTCATCGACAATTGATATTAGGTATTCTTTGACAACCTCTGAGGTAGGATGCCGAGTGAATAGGTCGCTGCAAGGCAGGCACGTCATCATCTCAAAACACCAGATAAGTCAAGTAGCAGTCAGAAGAAAGAGTAACAAGTACGATATTTAAGAGAGATTTAAGAAAAATCTTCGAAAATGGCTTTTTGACTCGATAAAATCCTAATAAATTATACAAAACTGTCAGCCGCGGACTGGCTATGTGCCAAAATTACAAAGTAACGGAATTGAAAATATTCGATGAAAGCCATTAAATCCGTCTCGGAAGACGAGAACCGAGAACCCCGGAAAGATGTTAAAGTTTTAAATGAATAATTCATGTCAATCTTTTGAATATGGGCTACATTTTTTGGAATCATCTAAGTACTTCCGATTTGTCTCTATTCAACTGCGTCACAATTTATGATTTCCGCAATGTCCGATAAAAATTATAAATTGTTATGCACGAGTTTTGGCGGGAACGTCATGGTAACGTGTTGTTGTTTTATTTATTTTCCTGAACTTGTCTTACGTTGAACTTTAATGCTTAAAAATGGTGTTGCTTTATTCATTAAGTGTTCGATCAAGTGTGTGAGTGGGCAAGTGAAATAAAGCGACAAAACGTGTCTTTTCACGTTGTCGACAAAACTCCTTAGAAGTTTCCAATAAAGTTGCCACCACTTTACTGAAGCACGACTCGAATTTGAAAATGACTGTATATGTGATGTGACTTAGATTGTGACTAGAACATTTATAACTTGTTTTATTCATGAAACTTGAAAAAATCTTAATACTTGACACCGGCATATGTTAAGCGGGTCCAAACACAATAAAAAAATTGTTATGTACAGTTTCGTGTCGTGATATAGTGCTTTTACTCTTTTTCCTAGTTTATTTAATCATTTATTGGTGAAAATGCAAAGTGTATTCATAATAATTATAGCATCATTTCAGCCTTTATCGATCCTCTGCTGGGCATAGGCCTCGTCTTTATCACACCATTATTTCCGGTTGTACGAATCCAACCGTACAGGGCATAATCTTGGGATACAATCATCATAACCATACCTTAACTTTGTGTAACTTTATATTTTACTTTAACTCTCTCATCTCATACTTCCTGCGGCTGGAGCATGTACGGTCTCAAACGTACAGGGCACATTCCTCAGTTACCGCTTATCTATTCCGCTCTACCGCGGAAGTGATAGTTTTCCTTATTAGTTAAAATTGTGTACACAAGGACAATTGAGTAGATATTTAGGCGTACAACTAGCAACAACTTCATACAAATATACGTCTTAAGCCTTCGAGCAGAGTTTCCATCTTCTACTCCACAACTAACTGCAGGACGTCGTCACACTACACGGCGGACTGTACCCCGGTACTGCGCAGATCTCATCCAGCTCTTGCCCTCTGACTTAACGATATCGTCTCTCCATCATCCATCATATAGTATGGGATCAAATAAATATTATATTAAATTTGGGTGTTAAAATAAAAACATATATGTAACTTATCATATAGCTTAAACTACCTATGCTCTGATTTTTTCTGATAATAAATAAATTGTAGCTAGTGTACATCTACAGGTTCTAAGCCATCTCTTCACAAAAATTCATAATAAACGGTTCAGCCGGTTCATTGTGAAAAGGTAACAAACAGACAGAGAGAAAGAAAGACAGAGTTTATTTCGCTGTTTAACTTACTTCAAAAAAGGAGGAGGTAATCAATTCAATTTTATTTTTTATGTTTGTTACCATACTCGTAACTCTGTCATTCATAAAACAATTCGAAATTATTATTAGTATTTTTATTTGAAATTAATTTTGAGATTGGATTGATTAAAATTTAACAAAATCAGTTTTATTAGTTTGGTTTAAAACAAAATACCTAAAAAATGATGTCGTCCACATAAACAAAATTATGTTTCTTTAAGTCAATAATTTCAGCTTTTTAAACTATAAAGTTACGATAACAGTGAAGACGTAGTATCCTAAACTTAAACTAACCAACTAACACAACCTCGGTTAATGAAAACTTGGCCGAAACGTCGAGATTATTATACAATCTCGTGATTTTATTGCGATTAACCCCCGAATTAATGAATAAATAAATATTTGTGGACATTTCACACAACACCATCTAGCCCAAACTAAGCAAAGCTTGTACTATGGAACTAGATGACTGATAGAATACATATATACTTTTTTTTTTGTAAATATATACATATGATACATAGAGACACCCAGACACAGAACAAACATCCATGCTCATCACACAAATGTTTGCCCTGGGTGGGGATTGAACCCACGACCTTTCAGTTCAGCAGGTAGACGTAAACACACTACCAACTGAGCCACAAGGCCAGTCGTTTATAGTTACGTATTCAAATCGCAAAAGTTTAAAAGTTGAGTTGGATAATTTTGATTGATAAAATTAATGAATTGTACTTTAATACCTTGTTAAAGTTGTATTAATTTTGTATGAAAACTGTTATAGAACGAACAATTTGATTCACTAATGAAAAATGTTACAAACATACTTGCCTAAAACATTTCAATATTTTGAAATTAATGTTACAATTTGTGATTTTCTCACAGACATGTAAACAAGATTATTTTGCTATCTAGGTACTCATGACATAATTATTTTTAACCGACTTCCAAAAAGAAGGAGGTTATCTATTCGGTATGTATATTTTTTTTTGTATGTTTGTTCACCGATTACTGTTTATATTTGGTAGATTATTAGACTTCAGAGGTAGTCCCATATAAATTTTATCAAAATTAATGCACCAATTTGGTTTTCAAAACAAAATATCTGGTAAAATATCATCCGAGTGCCTGTACAAAAGTGAACAGCAAGTCCCGTAAATAATTATGTATTGTTTTGCCTATTTGAAGTCGATTTTTTCAGTTTTTATAACTATAATTATTACCACAGAATTCGCCCTATTACATAGGACCATTATTACTTTGAGAATTGAATGAATAGTTTCGGTATAAATTTAATTAAATGGGGGCACTTAATACATTTATACAGCCGAAAGGTATCTTCACAACGTATCATCAGAACGGCTAGCTATTCATAGAGAAGTGCCGGTTCCCAGAGTGGTTCAATCAATCTGACTAGACAGACCCAACTTTGCGAAAAAGGTCAATCATCGAATCCTAATCTGCTGGCGTGCGTTCAGGGTCCTTACAAGCGTATTTTCGTCCAATAAACCTCAGTGCCTCAAGCTTATGAATCAGTGATAACATACGGAACTGAAACGTGATTACCCAATCAATCAATCAATCAATACAAATAAATAATTGAAATCCTTAAGTTTTTGATATGAGTTCAAATCGGACCTACGAAAAGAGCATCGGGGCGTTTCTTTATGGTCCGAATCGACCTATTCCAAAATATGTCTTCGGCCATTCGCACCGCACCAACCACTGCGGTGCGAATCGGCCCATTCAGAAACAGTACATGGGCGATTCGCAACGCGGTTCGAATCACATGCGGTGCGAAACGCCGAAGTACCCTTATTGACACCACATAAAGTAATATTCATATTCATATTCATATTCATATATTTATTGATAAAATATTATTTTACACGTCAAGTTTTTACAAATAATAATAAAATATTATGTATAAGCTTACAACTATTTGTAAGTATAAAAATACAACAAAGAATACTGTGTAAATATACCACATTACAATAATAATAATCATGTCAAAAAGTAAAAAAATAATTAGATTGAATTATTAAATGTCAATTGAAGTACAAATTATAATAGAAAAATGTCAAATGTTAGTGTTAAAAAATTCGTTAACATTATAAAAAGACTGCTCGAGGAGCCATTTTTTGAGCTTTACTTTAAAAGATTGTAACGTTCTTGCCCTAGTGACGTTATTTGGCAAATTATTATATACGGTCGGGGCCATGACATGTGTGAGCTTAGTGGACTTCTCAAGGGAACGCATGACCGCCATCAGTTTGTGTCTGTTTCGAGTGGAATAGTGATGCTGAGAACCACGCTCCGGGTATTTGTCGATGTTTAGTCTAGCATACACTGCCACTTGATAGATCAGCATGGCAGGTAACGTCAAGATTCCAAGCTTTTTGAAATATGGGCGAGCCGGGGTGTCCCACGGTACTCGCGCTACGCACCGCACCGCACGTTTCTGCATGCGGAACGCTCGCTCCCAGTCCGCGGCTCGAGCCCATATTTCAGTGCCATACTGAAGCTGAGAGTGTACCGTAGCGAAGTAACACACACGTGCAACCTCACTCGGCACCACTTTCGTCACTCGACTCAGCGCGAAACAAGCACCTCCGAGTTTGCTACACAGCTTGTCAATGTGGTGGTCCCACTTTAGTCCTCGGTCTATTTCAAAACCCAGGAACGTTGTAGTTTGCTTTTCCTCAATCCTCACTCCATCCACAAACACAGACAATTGTCTCTGAGACTTCCCTGACAGACTAAACTGGATGAAGTGAGTCTTGTTCAGGTTGAGAGCGAGGCCATTCATGTGGAACCACCCTGACAGCTGGGAGGCTGCGTCGTTCAGCTTCCGCTCAAGCGCATCCACTGTCGGCGCCGTAACCACGGCGGCCACGTCATCAGCGTACATGAGTACGTCAGCGGCAGTCACGGCATTGGGCAGGTCGTTCAGGAGTATGGAGAATAAAATATTTGAAACTGATGACCCCTGCGCCACACCCGTTTCCGCCATCATGGGATCGGATTTTAGTGATCCTCCACAGCCGACGACCACTTGTGATCTGTGCGCCATCAGACCTGTCAGAAGGGAATGAGCAGCACCGACCATGCCGTAATGCTGTAATTTAACAGCTAAGACGTCACGATCGGCGACATCAAACGCCTTCGACAGGTCACAGCAGAGGATCGCCACCTGCAGCTTGGGTCTGGAATCACGGGCTTCCATAACACGTCGCACCACCTCACGGGTCAGGGCTGTTGTTGAACGCCCCTCGCGGTACGCATACTGACGGTCGGATAGTGCACACGTGTCGGACAGAAATTCGACAAGACGAGAGCTAAGTCCGTTCTCGAATACTTTCGCGACTGCAGGTATAATCGAGACAGGTCTGTAGCTGTCGATGTTCTCCCGCTTTCCCTTTCCTTTGTACAGCGGCGATACCTTGCTGATCTTAAGCGGACTTGGAAAGGTACCCTCTATCAAACAGCTATTAAAAAGGTCAGCTAATACCGGTGCTAGCGATAGAATACCTGTTCTAATCAATTTTATTGAGATATCATATATATCCTTAGATATTTTGGGAGGAATCCGCGTCATAACGATACGATATATCTCATCCGCGCTGAATCTCCGCAGTCTCAGAGAACGATCGGGCGGCGCGCGCGCAGCCGCCAGCAGGAAACGTACTCGCGTAACGTCAGCTCTCGGAGCCCCACATGCTAACGAAGCCATGGTGAATCTCCTGTTCATTTCGTCAAGTGCAGACTTTTTGGTCTCGAATCTAGTAGCGTCGGATTTTCTAAGCGAGTCTGTAATATCGACATGGGGAGTGTTGATTTTTCCTCTCTCTTTGTTAACTACACTCCACATAGCCTTAGAGGCGTTATTACGTCTATAAATTAAATTGCTATAATAATTCGATTTCGTACTTTTTATAAGCGAGTCATAATAATCATTCATGTCAGATATAATAGTATTAAGTTCGTCATTAATTGAATATTGTTTACTGATTTGAATGATGTCAAACAATAAGCATTTATAATTTTTTACATCTGGTGTTACCCAAGATGAGTCTGATTTTTTACTACTACATATCCTTCTTAGAGGGAAACATATTTCAAATTTATTTTTAATTATATTTAACACTGCCACCGCTTTTTCTGTAGCAGTGCTGTATTTAAATACCATTAAATTATGCCAGTCAACACTATCTAATGCGGCTACGAAGTTACGCTGGTTAGTGTGCGAGAAATTCCGAACGTACCGAGGAGTAGGTATATGCGTATGTCGTACCAACGTACATTTGATACCGTGATGGTCACTCAGATTTGTATTAACGGGCGCCGCGACGAGCGCGCCTGCCGGCAAATTCGTGTACGCGTGATCTAAACAAGAGGACGTCGTAATAATAAGACAATAAACATGTAAGAAAATGGCACAAAAGGCGGTCTTATCGCTAAAAGCGATCTCTTCCAGACAACCTTGGGATGTGATGGAAAAGTATATGTAAAGGTAAGCGGTGGGGCTAATTCACGAGTAAATACTCGTAGACTACTCACTATGTCTATTGAATTTAACGAAGCTCAAAATCGCTCAACTATGGATGCGACTATGCTCGGAATCTCTATGCAGGATCAGCAATGAAGACATCCGTAGACGTAAAAAGGTCACGACATAGCACAACGGATTAGCAAGTTGAAGTTGCATTGGACAGAGCATATAGCACGCAATGCAAATGGACGATGTGACTGAAAGTTCTCGAGTGGACTACACGCCAGAAAGCGCATCGTAAGAAGACCAGCCACAAGATGGACAGACGACCTCATACATGTAGCAGGAAGACTGTAGATGCAAGCTGCTTCCAACAGGTCTATTTGGAAATCTCTTACTAACTAGCTACGTAGGTAGTAAAGTGAGATCACTTTGTTAGAACAATAATACGACACAGTGATTATGCAAATTAACTCACAGCTTCCTTTGATTGCAAAAGTTTCGTTGCGAAAATTACTTTTCGGTATTAATTAAATAGGTTATGGTTCTTTCCCCGAACTTGTCATCAAGTATTATTATTTACTAGCTACGCCACGCGGTTTCACCCGTGTGGTGATGAATAACGGTGACCATGATGATGATGATGATAAAATGTAGTCTTATGTCCTTCTCCAGGTTCTAATAAATCTCTGTGCCAAATTTCATATCGATTGGATCAGTTATTCAGCCAACAGACAGAGATACAAGCAGAGTGACTTTTGCTTTTATAATATTCGCACATGCCTGATGCAACTGGGTGCAAACAATAAACCATACCGAATAAGTTTCGTTGCACATTTGTAGTCATACTCCACTAGGTA
Source organism: Lycia hirtaria (assembly GCA_947563715.1). Taxonomy (NCBI): domain Eukaryota; kingdom Metazoa; phylum Arthropoda; class Insecta; order Lepidoptera; family Geometridae; genus Lycia; species Lycia hirtaria. The sequence continues at coordinate 3,945,496 of OX387380.1, forward strand.
AGTTCGCTTAAAAGTTCGTTAAGTAGCCGTACCGTTCGTTTCAACGTTCGTTAAGTAACCGAACCGTTCGTTTCAACGTTCGTTAGGTAGCCGAACCGTTCGTTTCAACGTTCGTTAGGTAGCCGAACCGTTCGTTTCAACGTTCGTTAGGTAGCCGAACCGTTCGTTTCAACGTTCGTTAGGTAGCCGAACCGTTCGTTTCAACGTTCGTTATGTAGCCGAACCGTTCGTTTCAATGTTCGTTAGGTAGCCGAACCGTTCGTTTCAACGTTCGTTATGTAGCCGAACCGTTCGTTTCAACGTTCGTTAGGTAGCCGAACCGTTCGTTTCAACGTTCGTTAGGTAGCCGTACCGTTCGTTTCAATGTTCGTTAAGTAACCGTACCGTTCGTTTCAACGTTCGTTTAAAGTAGCCGTACCGTTCGTTTCAACGTTCGTTAAGTAACCGAACCGTTCGTTTCAACGTTCGTTAAGTAACCGAACCGTTCGTTTCAGCGTTCGTTAAGTAACCGAACCGTTCGTTTCAACGTTCGTTAAGTAACCGAACCGTTCGTTTCAACGTTCGTTAAGTAACCGAACCGTTCGTTTCAACGTTCGTTAAGTAACCGAACCGTTCGTTTCAACGTTCGTTAAGTAACCGAACCGTTCGTTTCAACGTTCGTTAAGTAACCGAACCGTTCGTTTCAACGTTCGTTAAGTAGCCGTACCGTTCGTTTCAACGTTCGTTATGTAGCCGTACCGTTCGTTTCAACGTTCGTTATGTAGCCGTACCGTTCGTTTCAACGTTCGTTAAGTAACCGTACCGTTCGTTTCAACGTTCGTTATGTAGCCGTACCGTTCGTTTCAATGTTCGTTAAGTAACCGTACCGTTCGTTTCAACGTTCGTTATGTAGCCGTACCGTTCGTTTCAACGTTCGTTTAAAGTAGCCGTACCGTTCGTTTCAACGTTCGTTAAGTAACCGTACCGTTCGTTTCAACGTTCGTTTAAAGTAGCCGTACCGTTCGTTTCAACGTTCGTTTAAAGTAGCCGTACCGTAGAGGTCGGTGCGTATACCTGGATGACCTTCAACGAATATCTCTTGGATACTCTGAGTATCAGGTACGCAACCCTGCTCGATACACTGTCGATGGCAAGAATGTTGTTAACAAGGGACTTGTGGACGAGAAACCCGACACCACCTTGGGACTGTTGGTCGCCCTCCCGGTAGTATAGTAGGTTACCGGATTTCAGGTTTATCGTGTCCTCACCCTCTCGTCGGACTTCCGATAACCCCAGGATATCCCAATGTAACCTACTCATTTCTTCTTCCAGCTCAGCTAGCTTCTCGTCTGTCCTCATCGTGCGAATATTGTGTGTTACCAGGGCCAGTCGTCGTTTATGCAGGGGGTGGTAGCCGGATCTCTTCCGGAGATTCTTAGCACCCCTTGCTCCGCCGTGACCGGGACCGCTACCGTAGTCCGGAATAGCGGAGCTGCCGGGGACTGGGGGCCTGGTATTTTTGTCGTCTGTCATAGGGGGGGTTTTGCCATTACTCGCCACGCTTGGCATGCGGGTTGGCGAGCGCAGTGGGTAGCGTTTTCCGCAGAGGATGCTGCTGCCCATCTCTGGTAGTATTTCCCTTAGCCGGTTCTTACGGCACCCACGGGAAGAGAGGGGGAGGTACTATTCTAAGCCGGTACCCCACGGTTAGAATAGGCTTTAGAATATAAATATTAAATTGCAATTATAATGTTTACCTTTGTCTCTGACTGACTACTGACTTTCGACATTTATATAGTATTATTTATTGTATGTGCTTTCGACAAAATGTAGATTTCTGTATCAGAATTTTCGGACTGGTGTCATAATAAAAGTTATTCATACTGGTAAGAACAATGATCCCCATTGTTCTCTGGAAACCATCTATATCTACACCATTAAAAGTTTTATGTAAGTTATTACGACAAGTCATTAAAAAGTTCAGATGTAATGTAGAGAGACATTTAAAAATAATGAAGAAGTTATATCTGTAGACATCTAACTTATCCAGCATTATGCAGATCGATGAGATTGGAAGCCTGCGGTCGTCTTTTGATATCGAAGGCCAAAACCTACTTTAAGCCATTAATTGCGCTAGCTTAGTACATACACATAATATAAAAAAATAAAACCGGACAAGTGCGAGTCAAACTCACCCGCCGAGGGTTCCGTACAAACTAGTAGATAAAAAGGGAAATCAAATAATTTTCTTTTATATTACCTTCTTAAACCGAAAAATATACATCGTAAAATATTTAATAAACCTGTTTTAGCTTATGCTACTGAAACTCTTTTATATGATACCCCACATGATACGGTTAATTCATTTTAAAATTTGGACCTTCATTCCTTGCATAATAATAAAGGTCTTGACACCCGACGGACGGACAGGCGGATACAAAGTGATCCTATAAGGGTTCCGTTTTTCCTATTGAGGTACGGAACCCTAAAAATACCGACCTATTTTACCATACGGTGTAGGTAAAACATCAAAGACCACGAGACCGTGTGACGCTACATTTGAGTGTTATTATAGGGTAATATATACAAAATGATGGCCTGTAGTAGCAGGGAGCCAGTCATATACGTGTATAAATGCCGGCTAGAGGAGTTAAGTTCTGATAAAGGCCTCGTTAGCAATAAGCTCCTAGGCACGTTTCTCAATAAATCAATCGACGCCTGCAACTGGTATATAAGCAACTCCCTACGCATTGTGGTAATGATTTTAATTAATACTGAAACCGATTGATCTAAGTACCTAAGCATTGAGCTCGTGTAACATAAGACAATGTAAGCTCTTCAGGTCATGTGAACCCTTCTCTAATGAAGCCCCTTGTCTGACTGAGGTTTTAAGCCCTTCTCATACAAATTACTGCATCATTAAAATTAGAGATATAGAAAGATTATACACATAGTTTAAACAAATATGTATATTTGACTGAGCGAGCGAAACTTTATATCAATTGATTCATTAAAACCATTTACAGGAAAAAGGTTTGAATGTGTGCAGAATATTATGCGAGCTATGCCAAATCTATCAGAAAAAAAACGGACAAGTGCGAGTCAGACTCGCCCACCGAGGTTTCCATACAAACTAGTAGATAAAAGGGGAAAACTATAATATTTTTTTATTTTCCTTCATAAACCGAAAAATATACATCGTAAAAATATTCAAAAACCTGTTTTAGCTTGTGCTAATGAAGCTCTTTCATATGATACCCCACATGATACGGTTAAAGCACTTTAAAATTTGGACCCTCCTTCCTTGCATTAAAACCTTTTTTTTGTGATTAAATTAAGAATGTACAGTTTTCGGATTTTCCTTTATGTGTACTATATAACAATGCTTCTTGTTATGGGTTAACGGGAAACAAATTTCATAGTTATGGGTTAACGGGAAGTACCCCATAGGTTTTGATTCCCTTGCGAGTGTCGCGAAATATGCGATTCGTATATGGTTTTAATTTCAACTCGATACCTTTACGCGTTCCCAAAATACAGATATTGACAGACGTACAGACGGACAACAAAGTGATCCTAGAAGGGTTTTGTCCTTTTGAGGTACGGAACCCTAAAAACGAATTAAAAAACATATTGTATTCTCTTTGTAAAAAAAAAAAACTTTTTACGATCTAATTTTCGTACATTTTGTTGTAAATCATGCTGAAATGAATTAAATGTACACATGTAAGTGAACCCACGTGATTATAATGTAATTTTAAGGCCAGCAGAGTTGCATATAATGCTGAACAGATCTTTCTAGAGAAAATGGACATTTTCCTCGCTATGTAAGGTTAAAAAACTTTGTATGGCACTCGGCTGTAAAGTTATTTTGTCTCGTGTCTTCTTTAATCCATCGATACGCTCAGGATTCTACACTAAAACCACTTGCTGAGCTTGTGAATCAAACCTAGAATCCTTCGCTTGCTCTGGGTTCAACTGTCAGACTCTCGACGGTAAAATGTAACTTTCCAGCCTAGTACAATAAATAACTATTACCGTTGACAAGTGTGCCAACAATTTCACGTGATAATTTTAGCGTGTTATTTATCGTAATAATGGACATTTTCATTTCCCACAATTGTGGCCACAGCATAAGAAGAGATTACGAAAAAAAAAACACTTAATTAAGCTAATAGACTTTAGTACTAAAAAGTTGTAATTTGTTATAAGTTAAGTTAAGTTATTCTGACCAAACTGATACCCATTCTCCACACACCACTGAATGTTTAAAAATAATCTAGATATAAAATGCACTCCCATTGAACAACATACCCAGCATGCTACCAGCATTCAATTTTTTTTTCGTAAGATTACGTTTAAAGTTACAGTCTATTTTAGACTGCACATTTTTTTTTATCAGCCCTGTTTGTACAAACTGTCCCACTGCTGGGAACGGACCATCTTCTCATAGTGAGAAGGGTTAGGCCATAGTCTGCCACGCTGGCCAAGTGCGGGTTGGCAGACTTCACACGTCTTCAAGATCATTGAGAACTCTCAGACATTTAAGGTTCCTCACGATGTTTTCCTTCACCGTTTGAAGTTGGCGGCAATCAACAATACGCACATAAATTCGAAAAGATAGAGGGTGCGTGCCGTGGGATTCGAACCCAGGACCTGCGGATCGCAAGTCAGACGGTCTCCTAACTAGGCTGCCGGAAACTTAGACTGCGCCTGATTCAACTAAAATATTTTCTCGGGTTCTCATTTCACAGTGTAAAATGTTGCTGAAAATGGTATTAAACAAGAAAAGTAATACAATTTTCGCACTAAATGCAAATTTCTCATTTCCTCGCCCTAGCTTAGAGTATAATTATTTTATTGTAATTATTTTGTACATTTCTCATTTTTATTCAAATTCATTTCAAAAGATTTATTGCAGACCTTTCTAAAAACAGAGACACACAGTTATTTTGTGTTACGTGTAATAATTCAGAGAAAATTTCGTGTTTGGCTTTATTTTGTTCAATATTCATTATTTTAAATAAAAACTACGGGTCACTCACATCTGTTTTGAGTCGAAAAATCCGACTATAGACTTGGAGTGCGAGGTGCGTCACCAACCGAGAATGACGTTTGCGCTGCTCTTTTGAAAAAGACCGCCGAATGCGGTTGAAGCTATAGTCGGATTTTTCGCCTCAAAACAGATGTGAGTAACCCGTAGTTTTTATTTAAAATGAAAAACTACATTAGTTTCCATAGTAAAATATTCACTATATAATTTTTTTTTAAACAAACAATCTAGGTAACTCGTCAAATGTTTATTGGTCTAACCAAAAAACATAATACAAACTTGATCAATGTCCAAAATGTTCTCTAAATTTTTCGCTGGTACAAAATTACAGCCAGTCAACACGGCGCGTTGCGTCGGCGTTGCGTCGTCGCAACGCAAATATTTTAACGCATAGACGGGCACACGGGCGTTGCCCCATCGTAGCGTTACTGCAACGCAGTCGTGACGTTCCATCGTCGCAGCGGTGACGCCGGAACGTCACGACTTAAAAAACGAAATGAGCTTGCTTATTTCCTCCCTCCCTATCAACGCACAAACAACTGAGCGCTGCCGTTCCGGCGTCGCAATGAGTACACCCCCGCCCACTTCGTCTAGGGGGCTGCAGTTCAGTCGTGTGTGCGTTGTGGACGGACGCCGGATGCCGTGTGAACACTATGATTTATTAGTATGTAAAACGACGGAGCGACAGCGCTACGTTGACGCGACGCCGACGCAACCCGCCGTGTGGACCGGCTGTTACAACCGCGGAAATAAGACAGAGAATTTGAGACGAGTTTTTTTTTTTTTTATTCAGCCCCGTTTATACAAACTGTCCCACTGCTGGGCGCGGGCCATCTTCTCATTGTGATAAGGGTAAGGCCATAGCCTACCACGCTGGCCAAGTGCGGGTTGGCAGACTTCACACATCTTTAAGATCATGATTGAGAACTCTCAGACATGTAGGTTTCCTCACGATGGTAAGGGTAAGGCCATAGTCTACCACGCTGGCCAAGTGCGGGTTGGCAGACTTCACACATCTTTAAGATCATCATTGAGAACTCTTAGATATGTAGGTTTCCTCACGACGGTAAGGCCAATAAAGTCCTTTCGAGAATTGCTACCAGACACCGTGTGTACCGTGTAAGCTCATTATCATTAATAAATCGGAGAGAGAGAGAGAGAGAGAGATCGCGTCAACATCAGAGTGAAAACAGCGAGTGAACGGTCTTAGCTCCCGTTTTTACATTTTCATCTTGTGGGCGTCCATTGGTAATCGTGCAATATGAGAATGAAAGCACAAAGAAATTTGATAAGGCGATGACAATTATGATAATGACAACTACATCGTTCAGTTAAATTAATTTTTCATTTTAAATTCGTTTGGCAATAACAGCCCGAAGACATTTTAATTGAACGATCTATAACTAACCAAGGACCAACTGCCAAATAATTATAGTTAAATAAACTGTAACAATTGACTTCAAAATATGCAATTTCGTTTACTTGGATGACATATATTATGTCATCCAAGTAAAGTCCAGTCAAAATAGACAAAAAATATTATAAGTTAGCCATAATTCGCATAGAGCTGAAAATTGGTATGGGCGTTAAATAAACCAGTACTAATGAAATTTCAAATATCCCCTTCGATCCTACTTCTGCAAAAAAAAATATCCAAGATCAATGGTCAAAAATTCAGGTTTTTTTTCCTCATTTAGGTTTCCGTACCTCAAAAGGAAAAACGGAACCCTAAAAATGGGAAAAAACCTGAATTTTTGACCTTATAGCATCACTTTGTTGTCCGTCTGTTTGTCTGTCCGTTCCTCCGTCCGTCCGCCCGTTCGTCCGTTCAGGTGTATCTCAGGAACGCGTGAAGGTATCGTATTGATATTAAAACCAGATCCATAATCTCTTGCTGCAGAAAGAAAAGTGAAATTTCTCAGTTTTCGTAAAAAAAAGTTACAGACGAATTTTTTGCAGAAGTAGGATCGAAGGAGATTTTTGACATTTCATTAATAATGGTTTATTTAACGTCTATATGAATTTTCAGCTCTATGCGAATTACGGCTAACTTGAATGTCTATTTTGACTGGACTAATATTTTTTCCAGTGATTTTGTTTTAAAAACCAAAGTACCGAATCGATCTTGATAAAATTTATATGAGACCACTTCTGATCATCAAAATCAATTCATAACCGGCGACGTAAACGTGTAGCAAACATACAAAAAAAAACAAAGTCGAATTGAGAAATTTTATACGGAGTTAAAATGCTCGTTATTTTTATACTTCCTCGGAAAATAGCAAAATAAACAAGTGCAATATGTACGTACTAGTTGTCATTCATATATTAAAAGAAAATCACCCAAAGAAGAACAAATTACACAGACTTACTTCAACACAAATCTAACTACACCTCGTAAGTACATCGAAAATGAATCAAATTATTTCTTCTATAGGAGCTTAGTATAGGAGGTAAAAACATTTATGGTTCAGTTACATATATTATGTAATACTCAAAAAAACTTTTGGTGGGAACGTCTTTGTTCGCCGTTTATGCTCGGCCGTCCCACGGCTTCGAGCTGATCACGGATATTTTGCCATTTTTGTTATAAAGAGATAGATAGATAGATAGATGAACTCTTTATTGTACACACCTTAAAAGTAATAACAAAGAACTTATATAGACTAGTGCAACAAAAGGCGGCCTTATCGCTAAAAGCGATCTCTTCCAGGCAACCATGAAAGAGGAGGAATGAAATAAAATTCAGTTCACACAACTGAGTTCGACCATTTTTATTTTCTTTGTTATTTGACAGTGACGTTTTCTTACTGCTAAGTGAAAGTGACATTACAAAAAAAACCATAGATAAAAAAATACCTGTAGGTAGGCCAAACCATTCATAGAAACATGTTGTTTATCTGTTTTATTTTCCTAAACTTATGTTATTTCGAATATGAATGCTATAAAAATGGTGTTTTTTTTATTCAATGGGGTTCAATGTTTTTTTTAATTAAGTGTATGGGCAAGTGAAATAAAGCCGTGAAACATGGCATTATTATGTTGTCGGCAAAACTCTATAGAAGCTTCCAGCGAAGTCGCCATCACTGAGGCAAGACTATGAAGTAACTAAGTTGAATATGACTGTTTATGTGACTAGCTATATAACTTGTATTATTGAAATTTAAGTGATGTATGATTACTTGAAAGTGGCAAATCGCTAATCGAGTTCAATACAAAAAAGAAGAAGAAGAATACTCTAAAAACGTTATTCTTCAGCAGTCGGGTAGCACAGCGCAATATATCTCAATTTTAGGGCTTTGTAGCTTATAAATTGTTTCATCCAATACGCAACCAATGGTGAGCTATCAGATAAAGGAAAGCCGTAAATTACAAAGGAATCGAAGTTTATGGCTTTATATTATGACAGGCCCAATGTGTCGCCGCGCCAGAAAATGGACCCCTTTTATTTAATGTTGCGGCTTTATTGCGCGGTTTATTGATACGACATTCTTTCTCTGGCCATTAAGTGAATTTAATTCGTCTAATTTGTTATGGATAAAGTAATAAAAGTTTGATCGGTTTTAGAGGCATTACAAGGAGTTTTGGCGGGAACGTCTTAGTAACGTGTTGTTGCTTCGTTTTATTTTCCTAAACTTGTGTTATTTTGAACATTAATGCTATAAAAATGGTGGTGTTTTATTCATTAAGTGTTCGATGAAGTGCGTGAGTGTGGGCAAGTGAAATAAAGCAGTAAAACGTTGTCGGCAAAACTCCATAGAAGCTTCTAGTAAAGTCGCCACCACTTTACTGAAGCAGGACTCGACTTAAATTGACTTGACTGTATACGTGAATTAGATTGTGACTAGAACATTTACAACTTGTTTTACTAAAGAAACTTGAAAAAATCCTAATACACTGGCAAATGCTTTAATGCGGGTCCAATACAAAAAAGAAGAAGAGGCATTACTTTTTTTTTATACAATATAGGTTTGCGCTTGACCGCCAACTCACCTGCTGGTAAGCATTGTAGCGGTCTACGATGAAGCGCGCTTACCTAGAAAACACTGATTCACTCGCGATTTAAAGACATCCAGATTGTATCCATCGGGGAAAATCCATTCAGGAAGCGTATTCGTAAGTATGCGTAAGTCTACCAACCCGCATTTGGCCAGCGTGGTAGACTATGGACTTACGCTTCTTACAATGAAATGATGGCCCGTGCCCAGCAGTGGAACAGTTTGTACAAACAGGGCTGATAAAAAAAGCGTATCCCACAATGTAGCGGTCAGTACGATAAATGTTGAATTGTTTCGTTCGGCCTTTTGGAATATCTACTATGAAACGATGACGCTTTTTCGTTATTCTAACCGTCCGATAGAAAAATCATGAATTAGTTAGTACTAGCTGGAATATGTGTAATAGTGGGCAATTTTGAAGACACCCCTGAATTCACTAAGATTTTTAAAATCACTAATATAAAAATAAAATATAAGATATAATATGTTCGTTTTCTATATTTAGTTAATTAAATAAAATTTTGATTTCATGGTGTGTTTTTTATTTTTTTAATTCTGAAGAGAATTGATTGACCATTTTTAACCGACTTCAAAAAAGGAGGAGGTTATCAATTCGTAGCGTATATATTTTTTTATATACCTATGTACACCAATTACTCCGTCATTCGAGGACCAATTTATATGTATCTTGAATTGGTGTATAGAGAAAGCTTCCGAGTAGGTCTCATAATTATTTTATAAACATTGCTTTATTACTTTTAGAATAATCTATAAAAATGAAATTATATACTGCATATTTTTTAAACTTCGAAGATGAAGCATTTGACATTCAATGACAAATCTCATTCTTGACAAAAGAAAAAAGAGCGAATGAAAAGTGATGAAAAAGTTTACAATCGTGAAGGATTTTGTATGTTACGCAACATACAAAATCCTTCACGATTGTAAACTTTTTCATCACTTTTCATTCGCTCTTTTTTCTTTTGAAGTCGGTTTTTTAATAGAAAAATTATACATATTTATGTTGGTTGGTACTTGCACAGTTATTTACATTGATTATTACATGGATATTTAAAATCAAAGTAAAAATATTGTTTGAGCCTAAAAAACCCGAAAAACACTCGACCATTTAAATTCATTCACAAAAGTGTAAATAAGAGAAACACTCATTTAATATTCAGTATGCTAATGGATTCTTCATTCATTTTTAGTGAAACGTGACACTGGTTGCTACAGGTACACCTAATAATAACGCTTGGTGCAAACAGATTAATTTATTGTACATTAACATACAGACTTTTTGCAAATAAATTTGTTCAAATAGTGTATTTAAAATGTAATTACATTTAAACCATTATAACAAAATAATACTAATACTATACTACTATTACTATTACTATACTACTATTACTATTACTAATACTATTACTATACTATACTAATACTATACTAATACTATACTAATACTATACTAATACTATACTAATACTATACTAATACTATACTAATACTATACTAATACTATACTAATACTATACTAATACTATACTAATACTATACTAATACTATACTAATACTATACTAATAATATAATACTGTAATAATATACCACAGGGGTGGCTTTGTAGCGAGCCGTGCGTCGGTGAATGACGACACCACGTACCCCGATGTTTCCCTGGGGCTAAATGAGACCCCCTAACTTCCAGCTTGCCTTAACCGGCTGGCTGTGTGGTGGAAACTGCAAGAGCTAAAGGGCATAACGCCGCTAGTAGCTCTCAGTGAACGCATAGCACACCTCTCAACACCCTTAGCCACCCACACCGATGTTGCTTCTCCGGCGCCAACATGCGGTGCCATTATGGGGGGCCCATTTAGTGGAAGGTGAGTCATCACCTGCCTCAATATTTTTGGATAATGAGACAAAATAGGCAGGTGCCGTGGTCTCATTCTGAAGCTCCCACACAGAAGTACCACATCTTACTCCCTGTGTGGGAGCCAATAAACTAGTTTTCTAAGTCATTACCATTTCATCACAATAGACAAAAACTTTTTAAATCCTCCCCTATTATACAATAATTTCACTAATCATCCACATAATCACCTACTGTATTTTTTATGTATACCAAATTTGTAAAGGACCACTCAGTATCGGTTTCGGACCCACTGATGCCCCTTTCCAAAGATCCGGACTTGACCCGTGTACAAGTTTAAATAAAAGAGCTATTAATATAATAATATTTTTCTAGATTGACGAGCTCTATCCTCGGCCACACCGTCGCTTTACATCAGGCGAGTTGTGTTCAATCGTATTGCGTAAAAATAATGTAGGGGAGACATGGTGTATTTCAGAAATCATCGCTATTTTTTCATAGACCCCAATATTTTTTCCAGCTGATTGATATCCTTCTGTCTACTTCTTCTGCATTTCTTTCTTCAATGAAAGAGAGATGATTGTCTAAATAGACACACTCGTATTTCTGTACAAAGTCGAGAGGCGTGTTATTTATTAAGATAGGTATCCTATGGTGATTGATTGTTTTGCTTAGATCCAGACTTGTATACTAACTTTATATAGGTCATTTGTCATGTTGTTTACTTGGTGTAGATTTTGCAAAAATAAGAGTCATCAACAAATCTTAGATAGCTCAAGAATTGTGAAAGTGTATCTGTGTATCTATCTATCTCTATATTCTAGCTAAAAAAAATCAATTACGCAAATTAACTAACTACTACAGCAATACAAAAAAAAACATTAAAATAAAACAGAAATTAAATTAGGATTTATATAAATTCAATTTGAATCTAATGTTGAGTTTATCCTTCGCAATAAAAAACCGAATAATTCCAAAAATAAAAGCTTCTATGTAAAAATAAAACAAGGCTTACCACAATAAGCCTTGAGCAATGTCATCAGTAGTATCCAAGCAACTAAAGCCAAGTGATTACAAAATATACATAAAAATGAAAACAAAATTAGATTTTACCTTTTTTCTGAGATTATAAATTCAATCTGTCGCTGCTATTTAAACATCCATTAACTTTGAATTTTTTAATCAATATTTTATAGTACAAGAGTAGATAAACTCAAGCCCTGTCAGCTCGCACTTAATCAGAATGGTGGACTTTGGACTGACCCTTCTCGTACTGAAATGCCAAAAAGCTGAACTTAACGATTTCTGATAACCCACGTTCTTGATATGTTCAACATCAAGCGAGTTGGTGGCCAATCGTAAATCTAATGTAAAATAATCTTATTTCATCTAGAAGTAATTTGCAACGGGTCTACTTAGCCTAATGTCTTGAGTGAATCTATTCTACTAGGTACCTACTGTTCTCAATACAACCATATAATTTGGACCAGGTCTAAAATTGGAGCATTTAGATACTATAACTTATTAATCCAAGTATTTTACAACGGTTTAACTAAGTGAATCTAGTCTACTGACAATATTCGTAACTAAATCACCTAAGTAATTTCCACCACGGCCTCAAGGCTGCTAAGTGAACATCACTCGCTCGCCGCTCGCTGATACGATTCAAAGACAATTTTGACAAATTGTTAGTCTAATTATATAGTAATAGACTAGCAATCCGTCAAAATTGTCTTTTACGTTTATTTACGAACGTGGGTTATCAGAAATCGTTAAGTTCAGCTTTTTGGCATTTCAGTACGAGAAGGGTCAGTCCAAAGTCCACCATTCTGATTAAGTGCAAGCTGACAGGGCTTGAGTTTATTTACTCTTGTACTATAAAATATTGATTAATTTATGTTTCACTCATAAAAATCTCTCAAATTCAATGATAATGGATGTTTAAATAGCAGCGACAGCGACAAATACCTCATACCGTACATTTCGTCTTGTCGTAGCATTAACGACGCGTAGGTGCCTGCTACGAAGCTACGCCGCGCAGTCGTAGCCGCAAGTGACGGTAAAAAATAACGACATAATCTCAATGCAAATTTGTTATCGTTACTTCAATTACATTTCTCAAGACTTGAGCAAGGCAATGCAAGGTTCATTTTTCTTCATAGCTCTTAAATAATAAAAAAATCATGTACTTAGTACAAAGATAATATATTAAATGCCGTTTGCCTCGATATGAAAAGTTGAAAAATTGGTAATATTTATTTAATTTGAATGAGTAACTTTATTTAAGGCGACAGTTTCATAACTGGATACACTTTATTTATCAGACAAATCTTCGCTTACAGACTCGATTTTATTACACGTTTGAAACCGATTGCGCTATAATTTGGACTAGAGGGTAATTTTGTTTTACGGAGTCCTCGCCACAATTTATAAGCAGTTAAAGCAATTCCGACATTAAGTCTAAAACTTGACACTCCCGAATCTCTCTCTCTCTCTCTCTCTCTCTTTCTTTTGAGGGAAATTGGATGGAAACGTTGGACTAACCCTCAGTCTCTGAAAGCCAATATATTGTACATAGTACAATGTTACATCAAACGGACTTTATGTAGTTTAGTTTTATGTAAAGTTATGATACTTATTTTAAGAAAACGAAGAGGTAAAAAATGTATGGACACTGGAACTGAAATAATTGAAGGGTTGTAAGTCTAAAGGGTCTAAGTGCCAATTTTATTTTTTATTTTTTCCTTTGCATATTACTAGGCTTTGGTACGTAGATCGTATTTTTGTAATAATATTGTTTTTTTTTGCCACTTGGACACTTTAGAATTACAACCCTTCAATTGTAACTCTGCGTACTTTTGGCAGAGCCAAAAATTCAGAACACAATGGGTAGTTTTTATTATACATTTATTCCATTTCGAACATCAATGAAGTAAATCCATCCAAAATTATACACTTACAGTTTATATCGTAAATATGTTTCAAATTAGACAATTTCATAGCCTTGAGGTTTATCAACATCTTATCTTGTTAAATCAAGACAATATTAATAAATTAAAATAATTTAATTTATAAATATTGTCTTGATTTAACATAAAGATAATTAATTGACTTTTATGAATTGTAATAATGTTTCAATATTGGAACTTCCAAAATATCTCGTAGGCTATGCTTTCGAAGGCAGGAACACCATTCCTGATTTAACTGAAAAAGTAGCGAGATGTTGATAAACCTCAAGGCTAAGAAATTGTCTAATTTGAAACAATATTGCGATATAAACTGTAAGTGTATAATTATGGATGGATTTACTTCATTGATGTTCGCATAAGCCGAGCGCTAAACATCATTGCAAATTATACAATGTTTTCCAAAAAAAAATACAAGCGACCAGAAACTGAATAACTATAAATCAATTACATTTTACACAAAAACAATTAGTCTATAGTTGTTCTATTATAGAAAATATGTGTGTTTTCACTAGGTATCCGTTGCCAGTATAAGTAATATCTGAATAAAACTTTTATTTAAATGTTTTTCCTAACTAAATAAACAAATTCATTTCTCACTTTTCTAATATCCCTGACCAATGATTTTATATGATTAAAAATATTGTGATGCGCCGGAGCCAAGCGCGTTAACCTCCACCTTAAGACGTAAAATATGACGTAAGTATGAAGTACAAAAGTACGTCTAAGAATACATTTAAAACAACTATTTAATGACACTCCTCATGTTGGGATTGAAAATAAACATGATCTCTACACAATACATGTATAGAGTTCCACTTCTAATTTTAACTTCTTTTGTCATTTGATACACTATTACAATAAGTCGATAACTATTCATAAAAGACAGAAACTTGCCAAATTTAATTACAAAGTACAAAAAGTCTTTAAATAAAATATCTGTGACATACCGACAATTTGTGAGGATTTCTCGTAGTATTACGGAGCCCTAAAAAGAACTGTCGCGTGCGAACGAGACTGTACGGTACTTAAACCGGAGTCTTAAAAAAAGCTGTGTTGAAATAATAACCTCCCTAACCTTCATATAACCTAACATCTTTTGTTGCAAATGATTTATCAGATCCCACCTTATAAAATGTTTCCTACACGCGGAGCGAAATATCGAGGCTTGGGTTAGAGCAATAAATCTATTGCAGAAATATTTTCCCGCGCCATATTTTCATATATTTTTTTGATATCGAGGCAGAACTTGGAGGATCGTTTTTGCTTTGAAGCGCAGAAAGATAGACAGGTATCGGGGTTTATGAACCTTTGAAGTTGTTGGAAATTCCAATCTTATGAAAGTAAAGTTTTATAAAGATGAACCTTTTGAGCTCATAAACGTCAAGCATATTGATTTTATTTGACATATAACAATACAAATTTATAAAACATTCTTTATTGGCGACTGAATATATGTACATATTTAGCATAGCTATTGGAGAATTGGATTAAACTATTGAAGATCAAAATATCGATCTTCTGGACTTTGACTGCCAATTTGAGAGTGCTTTTGTTATTTTGAAATTTGTACATATTATTAATATCACTAACACACAAAATACGTATTTACCTACACCTGAAAATATCTCTCACATCCAATGAGCTGTATGTATGAGTATATACTTTTGTAGCAAGAGCAGACACCACTCATAGCTACTTACTATGTTACATTCAATTGCGGCGAGAGCGCCGCACCTCACTCAGTAGCTTACTAGTGAAGCATTGTTACTGACGTTTAGCTGGCGAGAAAACACGCTTATATGCAATACTTTGCTTCAAGTGTCAATCGTATCGTATAATCATAGTTAAACGATGTAATTATTATTCCAGCGCTGTAACGCTCTATTGTTTACTTTACCAAAAAATGTTAGAATAATTTTGCTTCAAATACTCGTAGCTTCTCTAGTACGTAAGCATATCCAGCTCAATACTCACATCAAAATTGGTCAAATTGTATAGCGTCGTTTTGTAAGAAAGTGTAGCGCGCGTGTAGCCCAAATGTCTTGATTTAGATGTGCGAAGTATGGACGTTGTCATTTACGGTTACGGTTGGATAGATTATTATTAAATTTGGTACAGGTATAGCTGAGAACTTGAAGACGGAATGAAAGTAGACTATCTACTTTCATCGCCGTAAAAGGTTTTCATAGTCAATAAAAAAACCTTATATTTATTTTTATTTATATTATATCTAAAGTTAATAAATATCTTCTAGATCGCCGAGATCTATCTTCGGCCACACCGTCGCTTAAAATCAGGCGAGTTGGTGGTCAATCGTAGATCTATTTTGCGTTAAAAAACCGGACAAGGCGAGTCAGATTCGCCCACCGAGAATTACCTACTAACTAGTAGATAAAAGGGGGAAATTTTTTTTTTTTATATTTTCCTTCATAAATCGAAAAATGTACATCATAAAAATATTTAAAAACCTATTTTAGCTTGTGCTAATTAAGCTCTTTCATATGATACCCCACATGATACGGTAAAGTACTTTAAAATTTGGACCCTCTTTCCTTGCTTAAAGACTCTATACTTTGTGGTTAAATTCAAAATGTCCAGTTTTCGGATTTTTCCTATACGTGTACTCTAACACAATGTTTTTTGCCAAATTTCATAGTTCTAGGTCAACGGAAAGTACCCCATAGGTTTTGATTCCCATCTGAGTGTCGAAATGTGCGTTTTTACGACTTATTCGGCTGTAACTTTTTTTTGAAAACTGAGAAGTTTGATTCTTCTCTCTACAGCAAGATACTATGGATCTACGTATTTGGTTTTAATTTCAACTCGATACCTTCACGCGTTCCCGAGATATAGATATAAACAGACAGACAGACAGACGGACAACAAAGTGATCCTATAAGGGTTCTGTTTTTTTTTGCGGTACAGAACCCTAAAAAGAAGACTGGTACGTTTAATTCACTATCTGTAGTGTTAATGAGTAGTATCGCCAGTAATAGAGGCATTTTAGTTTCCAGGCAACACTATTAGAGCTAACGTCTAACAATTTGGGGTAATGGGCGGTCTTAGCAAACGTCGTTATGCTTTCACGATGCTCTTTATTGGATGTAACCGACCGATTACAAAGACAGAAATCAAGGACGGCGCTGAAGGGATTTTTTGTTTCGTTATCCCAAATATAATTTGGTCTCTGAGGCTAATTCTCTAAGGTAAAAGGGTACGCGAGGGGCCTTTGAGGCCAATTCTGTTGCACGCTCTCTAAAACTGAAACTAAATTTGACAAGACTAAAACACATACGATTGGACTTACAGTGGATAAGATTTTAACATGCGTTGATATGTAAGATGGATAAAGAATAACCTTAGATTGTCACAAACTTTGTAATTACTCGTACATACAATAGCCACCCGAGCTAGCTTTACAAGGGTAAAAAACTCTTACAAATTTTGAATTTCTGCCGTATGTGTGTCGTTTGTCATTAAATAAAAGTATTTTCTTTCAGTTCATTAATATGTATGATTAAACAATTTACTCTAGCTGACAATTTATTAAATTGTTGGACAAACTACAGTAACTAAAGTTACACCTTCAGGCGCTGTTTGAACAGACACCTTCAAATTAAATAAGCTACAAGTTAATATAAGAGCCCTGTCTCTTATTTTGAAATACGTTTAAGAGATGTTTTAAACCCTCAGAAACAGTGAAACCAATTATAGGTAGGAGAATAAAGCGAATGAAAATATTTTTATTATCTTTACAAATCCTTTGTTCAAATCTACATAAGTAAATATATTTTTTATTTCTAAAAACACCATGAAGATCCAAAAATGTACAACATGCTATGGAAATATCGTAAAACCTAAAATTAGTTTGGAATAATCAATCAATCAATCAATAACACTTTATTGACACCACATAAAGTAATAAGACAATAAACACAAAAGAAAATGGCACAAAAGGCGGTCTTATCGCTAAAAGCTAATAATAATCGCTGATAATGAGGGGCTTACAAAATCCTTACCTCTTACGTTGTTCACTAGGTAGCGCTTCAATCGTTTCAATTGACAAGTCGACTTGTGTTGACTGCGTTCAAAAACGTTTATTCCAATAGGTACATTGTCGAATGAATAAATTTATAATTAATTTATTATTTTTATTTAAAATCCCTGATTAATCGGCTAAAACGACTTCATAACTTTTTACCGTAGACATAATAGTAGGGGTGCTATTTCAAATTTTGACCTAAAAAATTATGACAAAATTTTAGGAAAACAAGTATTGTCAATATTGACGCACACAAATGTCAACAAGACTGCGTCAACGAGCATTTGTAACGGTTCGATATATATACATCTATACTCGAAAAGTAACTATTAAAATATTTTAACGAAATCTAAATCATACTGTTTTTTTTTGTACGATAGATAATCTAAGAATAGATACTTAGTAAATAAAAAATTACAGTATAAAAAACTAAAAAGCACGCTACAAATTATTGTGGTCAAAGTTCATTACAAGACTTTTCTAACAAATCCGAACACAGCTATGATACGATGTTCCATCATGAAGTTCTAGTTCATATCTTCCGGCTCCATCATCAGATCAGTTCGACAGTACCATATTATTGTATTGTCATCAGAACATTTTCATGACGCTACGATCCTTGAAAGATGGTTAAATTAGTTACCCTAGATTTCATTACATACAGGTCGACCTAATAAAAGCGTGTTAAAAATCTGTTGGAGTGTCTGAGACTTTCCGTTATGTTTGTGACATAACATCATACATTTATCAATCATCTATGTCAAATATTCATTCTCAATCATTCATCATATATTCATCATATATTATCAAAATCTGAACCACATTCGTGTCCCTATTTACGTACAATGATTACATTATTCCTGAATTTTCGAAGAATATAGGTAAGAAAGGTTTTATAAAGACGGTAAACAAATAAATTACCAACCCTAATTCAATAAACATCTTTGCGGGTCTAAACTGTCACGAGGTGGAGGAAGTAACTCCATTACTCTCAAGTAGGGCACCTAACAACAACGAAACCTAAAAAAATATATTAAGAAAGAAAACATAACGCATGGAGTTTATGGCGTGTATATAAAAAGTCAGGGCAAAAAGTAAAGTAAGCACCAGTGAGAGATGTTACAAACATCTGTGTACGAACAACTCATCTGAACTTGTATTAGGTACTTGAGGTTATTTAACATCGCACGGACCGGGCCGCGTACAGTCCGTATCCATGAGGCCGCCTTCAAATAAGTATAGTTCCCGTCACGTAAAAAGAACGCTGGTTTGTTCGCGTTTACGAACAAACCAGCGTTCTTTTTACGTGACGGGAACTATATGTTATTAGAAGAAAAACAAAATACCCGTCTGCATAAAAAACAGTTTTTGCATTCTCACTTACGATTTCGTTACGCTTGACACGTTGTTGAGTGTACGTTTTTTTGTGAGAAAATATGCATAAAATCAGTGTAAAATATTATAAATACGCATTCTTTAGAATAATTCTAGTAAAATCACTTGTTTATTACGAAATAATTTGTTGGTTTATTATTATTACAAAAAAAAAAAATTGCCTTTGACCACAGATCATAAAACAAGGATGATCTGTGCCTTTGACACTCTGGAAGAGAACTGAACTGACCGAACATGATGACATGATAGTCTAGTAAAAATAAATCCGTTTGTATGGAGCTGATCACATTAAATGCACTTTGAGAGATTCTTTCTTCTTTCTCTCTGAGAAATTATAATAGTAAAATACCTAAAAAACAGATATTCACAATAATCCCCGATTTATAAACTAACTGCGTTTTGCGTTTTTATCCGCATAGTCCTGAAAAACAGTGATGATTATGATAATGATAAGTTGCTTATGCCCGTCTCCAGGTCCACAGCTATCTCTATACTAAATTTCATAAAGATCGGTTCAGCCGTTTGAGCGTGTAAAGGTAACAAACTTCGATTTTATAATATCATTATGAAATCGAGTCAAATGTATTTCAAAACACCAGTACAATTATTTAAATGATGACAATATTCTTAGTTGTCTCTTATGTTGTCACAAATCTTATTTTTACTGGACTATGAGCTTTATGTATCCTAATCCTTACTAATATTACAAGTAAACGAAATAGCGTATTTTGAAGTCGGTTGTTTCAGTTTTTTAAACTATAAAATTACTATGCCAGTGTTTAATTATAAATCATTTCCTAGTAAGTAAATGTGTAATTGAAGAAAATACAGATCATACCACAGTGTTGTGTAGTTCCGTTTGAAGAAAAAAAGAAGTACTTAAGTACATAAGTTACCGAAAGACAAAATTCACTTAAAGCTTACACCAGCGCCTCTAGTGGCAAATTCAAACACGGTAGTCCTCATTGAAGCTGACACCCACAGTGAAAGTAAATTTGTCTACTAGTTCTACTTCATGTAATTGACAGTCTAACATATTAATTATCTAGTTATATATTCTTCTAACAGCTTAGTCTACTTAATTCTACACATATTTTAATTTTAAGACCATTTTGACGCTACATTTGACGGTCAAGATGTACAAAACAAGTACATTCTAAAAACGAGTAATAATAAAAATGTGTTTTATAAAATGACACAATATCTAAAACAAAGTCCACTGCCCTTTTATGCGCTTAATTACACATTCCGGGGCATATCCGGTGCGGCCCGGCTCGGCCCCGGTTCAATAAGTGCTATCCTTTATGTATGTTGGTCAACTTTTTGTGGATAAAAGACTTTATTTTGTTAAAGGTGGAGGCGGTGCTCAGTTGGGGGAAGTAGAGAACTGTGATGGAGGCCAGCTAAATGTATGCGTGGAATTGATACCTCGCACACCTGTGGGCTTGCCCCGGACCAGGGAGGAATTGGACGCACATTGCTTGTGAGTATTCCGGAATATTTGGCTTTTTACAACACTAAAGCTAGATTCTATCGTGGAGTAGAATGGTCACGTATAGTCTACGCTTTACTACTATTTTATAAAATATGCCGAGAAAAAGTATCTATGTTAAAAGTAAAACAAAATACCCAACTGCAGAAAAGCAGTTTTTGCAGTCTAACTTACGATTTCGTTACGGTTGATATGCTGTTGAGTGTACGTTTTTTTGCGAGAAAGTATACGTAAAATCGCTGTTAAGGTGGGTACAGATTGGTGAAACGTAACATGAAATGTATCATGCAATGAAAGAATTTGCTGTACACATTGCTGCAATGTATCATGAAAGGTGCACTTGGCAACAATTTCTCATAGTTTGGACTTCTTGTGCGCGCGAAATGTTCATTTCACGTGCACTCTACGAGCATTACAAGCCGCGCGCGGAGCGACCCATGATTTGTTGGTTTTTCGAACGAACACAAAGGGGCACGAAGACGTACGCCGGAAGTTCATAGTGAATGCGTGGTAAGAGCGCGCTATGCGTCCACGCTTGCACCGAACATGCAATGAAAGGTAGACTGATACATTTCATGTTACGTTTCACCAGTCTGTACCCACCTTAAAAGTAGGTACAGACTTTGGCCCCTTTGTGTTCGTTCGAAAAACCGACAAATCATGGGTCGCTCCGCGCGCGGCTTGTAATGCTCGTAGCGTGCGCGTGAAATGTACATTTCGCGCGCACAAGACGTCCAAACTATGAGAAATTGTTGCAAAGTGTGTTACCTTTCATGATACATTGCAGCAATGTGTACGGCAAATTCTTTCATTGCATGATACATTTTATGTTACGTTTCACCAGTCTGTAGCCACCTTAACGCGGCAGCGACCCATGAAACTGAAATAAAACTACTTGATTCTTACGAAAAAGTTCATTGGAAGTTACGAAAACACGCTTTATTTTTATTTTTGCGAGTGATGTATTATTATAATTGAACCACAGAATAAAACGACCTATGTAAATAAACATATCCCATGGTTTAGAAAATGGTAGGGGTGAGTCGGAATGATAATGGTATCTAGTCTCAATTTCACAGTTGCATTATAAAGCCATGTAAGCCTTTAGGTACTCCTTGTGTAATACAATTATTTACGGTTTTTATTCGTCTAATATATCATCACGTGAAAATTATGTTTTCTATTGTATTACAAAAAGGCAATTCGTTGTGAAGCAAAAAACCATTTATTCCAATAAAACAACAACCAAACAAAGCCAATAAAAGTACAAACCATATATTTCAAGTACTTTCTATGGGTGGTGGCCTTATAACAATAATACCCCGGTCAAATACTAGAGACAGAGAAAATGGTAGACAAAAATAAATGAAAAACAATTCGCGAGTGAAGAAAACTCAAATAGCGCCGCTATCTCTCTCTCTCTCTCTCTCTCTCGGATCACAACATATATTTTATAAGCATATAAAAATCAATGAGTAAGCATATTAGAATAGTGAGAGATGATTTTATTTATTAACTTAGGAGAAATGTTAAAAAAAAAGTTTTGTTTAGATATCATTCCCTAATACTGGCGACGGAGTAGTGAAATAAAACCGAACAAGAGCGAGTCAGACTCGCCCACCGAGGGTTCCGTACAAACTAGTAGATAAAAGGGGGAATTTATATATTTTTTTTATATTTTCCTTCATAAATCGAAAAACATACATCGCAAAAATATTTAAGAACCTGTTTTAGCTTGTGCTAATTAAGCTCTTTCATATGATACCCCACATGATACGATTAAAGCCATTTAAAATTTGGACTCTTTGGATTAAAGCCATTTAAAAAATCTCCTTCCTTGCAAAAATGCAAGGAAGGAGATTTTTGTGATTAAATTAAAAATATCCACTTTTCGGATTTTTTCCTATATGTGTACTCTAACACAATGCTTCTTGTCAAATTTCATAGTTCTACGTCAACGGGAAGTACCCCATAGGTTTTGATTCCCTTGTGAGTGTCGAAATGTGAGTTTTTACGATATATTCGGCTGTAACTTTCTTTACGAAAACTGAGAAATTTGATTTTTCTCTCTGCAGCAAGAGACTATGGATCTGCAGTGGGAAGAACAAATATTTACGAAACATCACCCAATATACACGAATTCGAATCCGAATGCTGACCTTGGAGGGTTTTCTTTGATTTCAGAAACAGATTTATTTGTACTATTGTTGGAATTTCTAACAATTTATAAATTTGATTAAAATTGACGATAAAGTGGGCTACGGTTGATCGGTTGAATTTTGAAAAAGCGATTGTAACAATTTCAATGAGAATAATATTTTCGCAACGTTCGGATCGTATTTGTAGTAAATGTTATCATTTGAAGGAATTTACTCTTACAATATTACATCAATTTTATTTCAAATGTTATTATATTTTAACTGATTTAAATAAAAACAATTTTAGAAAAAATTTAATCGACTTCAAGACAATCCAATTGACTGAAAAGGGAGAAATAACAAATGTTACATAATACCGTAAAATTCAAACAAAACTGGGCGTCTACATATGGACATAAATATGTAACCCCAACTATTTTTTGATATCGGGGCCAGGCCCTAAACTATCTTCAACATTAAGACCTAGATGTAATACTATTAAAGTCTTATGTGGTCCTAGACAGACAGTTTAAGTAACTTTATAGTAACTGTAACAGTTTCAGACACGAAATATTAATTAATTAATTATTATTTAAGTTGGAATTAAGGTAATATTCGGGACCTCGGCTAGGCAGTGTTCTGAAAACTCAAAAATGTCTTCTCGTTCAATATGTCAGTCTCTCAACTCGAAAGTTTACGACCAGTGTGTGCTACTAGTGATGACAATATGGCACTGAAACGTGGTCAGTACTATTGGCCTTATAAGGAAGCTCAAAGTCACCCAACAAGCAAGTGGAGAGAGTCTATCTGCGATATTGAATCAGACATGAAGAGATTCGTAGACGTACGAAAGTCACCGACATAGCACGTAGAACTGATGGCCGATGGGGCCGAAAAGTTCTCGAGTGGAGACCACGCACTGCCAAGCGCATCTTAGGAACAACGAGATGGACAGATGACCTCATACAAGTTGCGGGACCACGCTGGATGCAGGCCGCTTCCAACCGGTCTTTTTGGAAATCCATGGGGGAGGCCTATGTCCAGCAGTGGACTTCTTATGGCAGAGATGATGATTATGATGATAGACCTTTTTGACTTCCTTCCTTTCTCCTCCCATTTCTCATTAAAACGTCTTACAGTAAAAACGCCTATTTGCCTCGTTATTATACAATCTACAAAAAGCTATACTATACTTAAGCCTACGCGCCTCCATACAAATTCTAATTCTAGAATATTACCTCCTTGGGTATCGTTGTAATGTGTTCGGCAATGTATTATATAATTTCGAGGGTATTTTATCCGCAAATACGATAAAAGTTTTTATTTTCACTATACAGGTGATTTTTTTCACACTATTTATAGATGAAATGTTTTTCATTTTGTAATCTGGTGGTAATTTTTTTTATCATGCGTAAACGCAAGTTGACGCATATGTATGAAGGCTTTAATTTGAACGACTTTAGTAGTCTCTCAGCTCTCAACCATTAGAATTTTAATTATATATAAAAAAAAAAAAAAAAATATAAATCTCCTTTTATAATATTTTAATAGATGGAATAAGTCTTACAGTTTAATTATTATAGTTCAAAAAGCCCACCCCTGTCTGTACCCTACGCAAAGGTGCCCATGACACTTGCCGCATTACCTCGTTGAATGGCGATGGACAGCCTTTGCATCAGGTAAAATCCGGAGCTAGGGTCACCACAAGACTCCCTTATCCGCTGCCCCCACTCCAAAACCAAGCTTTTGGCTTCAGCGCCCCAGCTGCCTATGGTCGACACGGCGATGGATACAAATTGATACCGTGTCATTAGCGCCGCGTACTTCTCACGCTTTTTACTCGCAGCAACTTCTGCGGCAGCTGCTGGCGACCGGATGGATCGACTCAACTGACAGGTGGCGAAAGTGCACACGCAAGTAGCGTCCCAAATTAAACACTTGCCATTCTTCCATGGCACTAGAGCCAACCCATCCGGACGCTTGCCGTCCGACCTGCTCAGGCCTGGCAGCTCCACAACGCAGGGCACAGAATTCGCCCTATTTAAATAGGACCTTGACGCAGGGGATATTGGCCGACACGAATGCCCTACGGACTATGTCGTTGAGGGCATGGTGACGCGGAAACCTACCTGCGTAGCGACGACAACTCAAAGCGTGATGGCCATCGCCATCCACCATGGAACCGCAGGTGCATACATGGGGTTCATACACCTTACAGCCCAAACGGAGAGCCACCACCACGCGAAGTGAGTCGTCGTCAAACAAAGTGCCCAGGTGAGGTGAAGGGAGAGCGTGCAAGCATGCACATGCACATCACAACCTCTTTTTTAACATTATCAATTTTATCCATAAAATTCGTATGGGAATATTTTCGCGGGATTCAAAAATACTGCGCTGCTTCTATCAAAAACAAGAAACTTCTTTTTTCTTAACTTTAAATAAAAAAATAAATTAACGAATGAATGATTTTAATGCTACAACTGTAGAAAACATGAATCATTTGCTAAAACTGTAGAAAACATGAATCATTTAAATATTTTGCTGAATTACCTGTTGTTTTAAAATCTTTTTTTTTTTATTCTTACATGTTTACATCATGCATGTTTTTTGTACGGAATCCATTTCATTTCAATTAAAAGCTATGTTATGACTTCGACTGGTAAAATTAGGGTTCCGTACCCTCTAATAATGCCCTTACCATATTCGTTAGCACACACGATGAATATTTTCTCTTAAAAATGAGGGTACAATAATACGTATAACGCCCGCGTTCCCTACTAAGCGAGTGAATAAGTTTCAAGCTTTAGTTTTAATTAAATTACAGGCGCCTTAATACTGATAATGATATTCTAATCGTTACGGCTCTAAAACATTATTAGGGTTCAATTTTAGTTTTTGAACATTTCCAGAGTGATCTTTACCTGGAAACCGTTTAAAGTTTCGACTTAATCGAGACCGTTGTATTTTTGTTGTGTACTTAAATTAACGGTTGACTGAACAAAAGGTTTGGGTCTCATTTCAAACGTAATTACAAAAGTTTTCAACAACATAAAACAATAATTTATCACGTCAAGTTCTGTCCACAATATCAACGGGCTGAGTGACCGAAGGCTTGGGTGTAGAGAAACATCACTAACTTGTATGTTGTAATAAGGATTTATTTTGGTTGTTCTAATAGGTGATGGTCTGCCAACCCGCACTTGGCCTGCGTGGCAGACTATGGCCTAACCCTTCTCACAATGAGAAGATGGCCCGTTCCCAGCAGTGGGACAGTTTGTACAAACAGGGCTAATAAAAAAAAAAAAAAAAAAAATGTGATGGACGTATTGCTGACGACTTTCGGGTGGATATGAGATGTCTCGCTGTCTATATTATTGGGCGCATTACATTCGATACTACAGCGGAAATCGTTTTCTATCTTTAATTGAATGGAACGAAATCTGTTTCTGAGGCTTCCGTATTAATGGTCATCGTATTATTTGTCAGACAGACAAACACCCCTAGCCTCACGAATAGGGAGCCTATTCGTGAGGCTAGGGTGTTTGTCTGTCTGTCCTACACTTAAACGGGTATCTTTGGAACTATAATAGGTAGAACAGTTTGGAAACAATTTTTGAAATAATGGACGTGAACTACTAAACAAAACGTCCTTATTGATTTAATAAACAAGTATAAGTATATAAAACTATAAAACCGCTCCACAAAAAGAAACGGCTGAACCGATTTTGATGAAATATAGTTATGAACACTCATGATGAAATCTTCTTTGAAACAAAAAAGACTAGATCAAAACCGGTCCACCCTTTTGAAAGCTATGATGCACAGATACACCAAATACCCCAAACTTAAAAACCCCTCCTTTTGGGTCAGGTGCTAGAAAGAAACCAAGAATGACAAGGGAACGTGTCATGACAGTTGGTGTCATGTGACATACTTAAACAGTAAGCGCTAGTAGTGTTACAATCTCTTTGGATGGACAAAATATGTCTTCTAATGCTTACTTATTTTTGATGTGATGTGAATGATTAAACATGAGATTTTGTGTTTTTTTCTTTATTATTCTAACAGAATAACACAAAAAACTGATAACTACTTATAACACTAACTTACTTGAACTTTCTATTGTATGTGAACGCTTAGCATTTCAGGCTTTTTTACCTGTAGGTACATATAAAAAAATATTATGTGAAGTTACAAACATTCACAGATACATAAATAATTAAATAAATATTAGTGGACATTTCACACAACGCCATCTAGCCCAAACTAAGCAAAGCTTGTACTATGGAACTAGACGGCTGATATAACACCCAGACACAGAACAAAATATCCATGCTCATCACAAAAATGTTTGTCCTGGGTGGAGATCGAACACATGAACTACTACCAACTGACAAGGCCAGTCTAGATAAAGTAAGTTTTGCTAATTAGTACTGTTTTCTGTGTACATTTGTTGCGAGAGTACGGACGCCTCGGTGTGCGAGAGAAACTAGTACTTTTCCGGATTTATTTCTTTTTAAATTGAGAAAAAAAGTATGTTATTCTTACATATTAATTACCCCAATAACATAAAAGAGTATCAGAATCGAAAGCGGATAACGTTTAGGGGTATATAATTACAGAAATTCGTTGCGCAGAGGTTTTTAAATATTTTTACGATGTATATTTTTCGGTTTGTAAAGGAAAATATACAAAATATATATATAATTTCCCCCGCTTATCTACTAGTTTGTACGGAACCCTTGGGCGAGTCTGACTCGCACTTGTCCGGTTTTATTAAATCCCAAGCAAAACTCGCAATAGCGAGTTAATGATATAATGTAATAACATTATACTCATTCAATTCCTCATTCCTGAATTAAAATTGGGAACTAATTTTTTGAGCTGTTATTTAAATATTCGAGATGTTATTAAGATCAGTTCAAAAACATATTGAGCAGTTATTTAATTTAATGGCGGTTGATTAATGATTGCGACAGTAAAACATGGACAGTAATAAAAAATCAATTAGTCGGTTATTTTATCATACAATGTCAATTCTAAAAATAATTGAGCAGTCCAATAACTGAATGAGCGGTAAAAATGATGGAAAGTTATCTATGTATATAGGTATAAGCAATAATTTCTTCAGAGATTATGTTATGTTTTTTTTTTTTGTACAAATTTATAGATAATAATTTTTACAATTTATTTTATTTAATTCCTTCAGTCAAAGCAAAAGTAATTTAATTTTTCATTACTATTTAATTACTGTTTTTTTATTTTATTTTACCACCTCATTGTTTATAGAATTGCTTAGAATTAGATTTCTTACCGACAAATTCCGATTTATTACTGCCCACACGTAACCGCTCGTTCAATAATTTTTACCGCCCATTTAATTATTTTCCTGCTCAATTATATATTCACTGATCCATTTCATCATTTTTTATTACTCATTTTTGTTTACTTTACTGCTTAGTTTTAACTGCTGAACTAGTTATTAAACGTGCCATTTATAATTTTTAACTTACCAAAACTGCTATTTACAGCTGCCTCTTTAAATCAGTGCCATTAAAATTACCACTAATATTTTTGTAAGATTACATCTGATTCACCACGGAAATTCTATTCCATTAAAATGATTGATGATAAAAATTGGATCATAATGTGGTTATCGATATAAAGACAGCGACATCGAGACTACGAGTACCGAGTACTATCGGGGGCTGACAGAAAATTGAATTCCGTTTACTTCGGTTCCCAAAGCAAACATCTCGATGTTTGTTTTGAAATTATAATCGAAAACATCCTTATCATAATTCCGAGTTGAAGGTTACATTTTAAGATGTCGAGTTGAAATTTACCGTTTATTTCTTGTAAATATGTAATGTGTTTTATTTTGTTTTATAATAATAACAAGTATCTATATTAAAAGAAAAACAAAATACCCGACTGCAGAAAAGCAGTACTTATTTGCAGTCTAACTTACGATTTCCTTACGCTTGATACACTGTTGAGTGTACGTTTTTATGAGAAAGTATGCATAAAATTAATTTCAAAGATAATAAATGCGTATTATTTACAATAATTCTAGTAAAACCAATTGTTTATTATGAAAAAAAAAACGTTGGAGGTTACGAAAAACGCATTTTTTATTTTTTTCGAGAGATGTATTATTAGTATTACAAAAAAGCCTATGACAATCTGAAAGTGAAGAGGAATCGAACGACACCTCGCACATCAAAATCGGTCAAGCCGTTTAGGCTGTTAGGCTGTAGGTTGTTATATAGCAACATACATACATATAAACACTCGAAAAATATAACCCTCTTTCTTACGCAATCGGGTAAAAAGAAAACCAATCCAGGGCGACAGTACCTACCTTGGGTAATAATAGAATAGTAGGTGTTACTTCTTTCATCATCATCATCTCAGCCATAAGAAGTCCACTGTTGGACATAGGCCTCCCCCATGGATTTCCAAAAAGACCGATTGGAAGCGGCTTGCATCCAGCGTCTTCCCGCCACTTGTATGAGGTCGTCTGTCCATCTCGTGGCTGGTCTTCCTACGCTGCGCTTGCCGGTACGTGGTCTCCACTCGAGAACCTTTCGGCCCCTCGGCCTTCGGCTTTCGGGAGTAGGTGTTACTTCTTTATGTACTTATAATACAAATTAAACGGCAGAACGCAGTCGGATTACAAAGGATTACATGCTATACAATCTCTGCTCTCTGCTCAGCTCTGCGTCTTTTCTTACATCTTATTTTTTTACAAAAGCAGAGAAATTAGATTTTTCTTTCTGCAGCAAGAGACTATAGATCTGCGTATATGGTTTTAATTTCAACTCGATACCTTCACGCGTTCCCGAGATATAGGTCTTGACATCCGGATAGACGGACAGACAGACAGACGGACAAGAAAGTGATATAAGGGTTCTGTTTTTTCCTTTTGCGGTACGGAACCCTAAAAAATACTTCCGAATTGTTAACCTTCTTCTTTTTGAAGTCGGTAACTATTATAAGTGCATTATGTAGGTAAATATTAAGTTATATATAAGTAGGTACGTAGTGTAAGTTGGAGCAGGCTAAGTTATTCAGCATGCGCAGACTTTTGACTAGATATTTTTGCATGATTATAACTGTGTAAGTATTAATTCCAGCTCATTTATAAGGATATGGATAAACTTTCACTCAAGTGAAGCAATATCCACACTTATACGACGACGAAGTTCAACTTGATCTTGATCACTGACTTCGAACGTTATTAGTTAATATAATCTGAGAAGTTACTTTCTTAAGTAATATTTGTTGAATATTTGAGCATATAACTTGCCATAGTCCATTATGATAATACCCACGGAACTTTCTATTTCAAGTTAAATTTTGTTGTTGTTTAGAAAAGCTGTTTACTCACTGTATCTCCAATAAACAACTATTTTAGGGCTGTACTTAAAGCGCTCAGCTTTCTCACTTGAGCTTCACAACATTTTAATATATATATATAAAATTACTGTGTGGGAATAATAGAAAAGTGTGGTCTACAGTTTTGTTTATTTCGATAAGTAGAAGAAATAGTTTAATAAATGGCCAAATGCGTGTCATGACACGCGCAATGTAGGGTTCCGTAGTTACATAACATAATTTATGTGACCTTAAAACAGGGTATCTTGTTTGATACTACGAACATATTCATTTAAATTAACTTACGTGTATATATTTCTAATTTTATTCTACGACTTTCTGGGCATTATTAATATGCATATCTATACCAAATTACAACTTTCTAGTACTTATAGTTTTTGAGCAAAGCCGCGGACGGACAGCCAGACATGGCGAAACTGTAAGGGTTCCTTGTTTACTAAGGAACCCTAAAAAAGTCTTTCTTAGATATATTTTAACTTGGCTGAGGAGTTTCAAAATATATGTACCTACCTAAGTATTTTATCCAAAATTCCGTCGCAAATATAAATGATATCTGAATATTTTTAATAGTTCTCCTATCTAAATAAACAAATCTCTCTCGCACTTTTCTAATATCCCCACTCAGTGTTTTTATATAAAAATGTGATAAGTACGCGAGAGAGGTAGCTGCCCTATTTGAGCCCAACCGCAATTTTTGCGGGTCCTATTTATCTTTATGACATTGTTTACTTCCTTAAATGATGAACCAAGAATTCGAATACAGTAAGTACGTTAGACTGATTCAACCTCCTTAGCTAAGAATGAACAATGCTACAAATAAGTACCATTTCTTGTTAAATTCACCAGCTTCGTAAATTGTCTAATGTACATAATCCCGTATTAGTTAACTATAGGAAGGAACTAGCTGCCAAGATACGGGTTGGTGCCCAGTAATGGTAGTTTGGCTAGAGCTCGTATTGTTATGAAATGTACTTACTCGATAAGTGTAATAAATAATTTTGAATATGATTTGACGGCCTATAGAGAATTCTGTGCCCTCACCAGAGAATACATAATACATACATAAAATCATGCCTGTTTTACTTTATGGAGTAGGCAGAACATCAAAGACCAATAAGGCCGTTTGACACCACATTTGACCGTGCTTATAGGGTTCACTCATAAATTGAATAATAAGCAAATAAAATAAAAAAACTCAAATAAAAATATCCTCATCAACTGATTAGTAAACAAAAATAATATAATCATTGAAAACTATGTTCGTCTTACACATTCCTACCGTAAGTGCAAACTTAAAATCGCAAAAAAAAAGTTTCAAAGTCAGTTGCGTATGTGTGTAAAGTTAAAATGAGTTTTATTCTTCATCACTTAATGTCAACTATAAATTGAAAATACTCAGAAAACCTTAACAATACCGTGCTTAGCTGAATAAGGCCCATACACTTTCTTTCGCCAGTTTTTTTTTTAATCCACCAATGATGAGCACAGCAGCACCGTGTTATCAACCTCATATCAACTTGTAACCCTTTCAGCAGGCTACTGAGTTCAACAATCAGCGCAATCATGTATTATTTGGATAAGTACCACAGGTTTACTTATTGACATTTTCGTGTTGTCTGCAGAGCTTATCACACTGGCATGACATGCATGGACGCGTGGATCAAACGTTGCCTCCCCGGCGATGGCCAGAAGTTACTCCAGCAGCAAATAGGGGGCGCTCGTGCGTTGATGCGCTTCCTTTGTACGAACGAGACTGCTCTAAGAAGAGGTAATTAACTCATAACAGTTTTGCAGAAATTACTCGTACTTAGTATACATAGATATAATTAAATACAGTAAGATACAGTTAACTGATAAGTCAGTGATAGAAGCGGAATGTCAGTTTTGTAATGATTGACAACACAATCATTTTTGTGAAAAAAACAATTAAAAGTGGATAAAAAATTACAAAAATACAGTGATACATGCAACAGTGTACCATGCGCAAAAACGAGAAAAAGAGGTGGCAATCATGTGATTTGTGACGTATCATTACTCTTTTAAAACTGTTAATGTATTTTGTGTTTACACACGCATATCTATCTACTTATGTGGTGAAGTAGGTGTACTGTCATGTTCATGACATCACTAACCATAATCGCAAAGGAGTCTCGTTATAAAAGAAATAAAAAAAAACTTCAATATCTTCGTTATTTTTTAACACACCTTAGAATTACATTTAGAATTCAAGTACCTCTACCGTGTATGAATCCCATACTTACTTACCTTACAGATTATTGTGTGTTTGACTGCAAAATTAAGAAACGTTTACTCATCTTAAAATAGAATAGAATATAACTTTATTATGCATTTATACATTTATAAACAATAAACTTAAACGACAGTACAAAGGCGGCCTTATAACATAGATTTTGATGTAGGTATATTTATTTGATCTGGACATAAACATGATTTTTTTATTTACACGTATCTCTCAACGCTGTGCAATTGTTCCTAACAATAACTATATAGGTAAGTATATATATCTATTTATATCTGGGGGCACGGCCGGCCGTGCCCTCGCCATGTGAGCCGGCGGGTACGGCCGCCGGCTCACATGGCGGCGGGTACTATCTTTTCTCGAAGAGATTCGTCGGACTCGAAGCGATTCGTCGGATTTTAGACCCTCATATCTATATTACATCTATATATATTTTACATCTATTAAGTTTATCGATAAACCCACACGTATGTTTATAAAGTATCTATGTATTCATTATTTGTTTTTAGTTTATTTTTGAAACTTTTAGGTATGCTTACTTGGTCTAATATTTATAACACCACCCGCCCACTAACTTACCTATTCACGCATCTTGAGGTTGTATGGAAGAGATAAAGGCGAATAGGGGAAAAGGAAATAAGGCGCCCTTTGTGCTATTCTCTGATGTGTATTATATATAATTGTGTTGACTTTAAGCTGTTATTTTTGTTGTGCTAATAAATTGTTATTGATTGATTTGTAGTTAATGCAAGTAACGATTGCTCGGTGTTTCATTGTGTGCGTGTTTGCATGTTTGTACGGGTGAGTCGCAGTCAAAGATATTAGTATGTAAAAGACACAATAATAGTGACAGGTGAAATCTGTTGCCAAAGTAATTCGTAAATTGTAAACAAATACTTCTTAAATTAATAGAAAATTAAAATCACTTTTCTGTAATTTACTTATATTGATTTTTAACCGACTTCAAAGAAGGACGTTCTCAATTCGACTGTATTTTTTTGTGTTTGTTCAGGGATTACTCCGACAATTATTAATAATTATTAATTTTTTGCTCGGTAATACCTCAGAACTGGTCCCATATAAATTTTATCAAAATCGATTCAGTACTTTGGATTTTATAACAAAATAACCGAAAAAATATCTTCCAAGTACTAAATATGCAATTTATTTGAAAGTCGGTTTTTTTAACTATAATATGCAGTAAAATTTTGAACAAAACTATATATTATGATATGACAAATATTGTTGTCTAGAAAAAAAAAACAAACAGTAGAAGTGTAATTGATGCAGAGACCTTTGTTCACTTCGTTCACTCGGTCAACGAGATAATATATCATGCACAGACTGAAAACAACTGTTGATTGTAAAAAAAGATTGTGCTCGCGAGGTCTACCGTTCGCAGAACTACTAACATATATATTTGTTGTTTATCATAGAATTAATTATCTGTCTCAGTAAGTTTATACAGACCAAGTAACCGGTCGTTAATCCTAATGGCCTTAAGACCCTTCAAGTGTAATTGCTATACAACTGCCATATAAATTTTCCAAGCCCAACCCTAAAGTGTTTATTTAGACCAAGTGGTCTAAATAAACACTATTAGTTGGTCGTAATATCAAAATTAAATTAGCGTTGTTGATATCTCAATAACCGTGTGGTAATTTTGTATACTATGAAAACTAACGTGGTTGTTACACATTTTTATTTTGAACAAACGGGTTACTCACACTCACGTCTATTCTGAGCCGAATTCTCCGACTATAGTTTCAACCGCATACGGCGGTCTTTTTCAAAAGGAGCAGCGCGGACGTCACTCCCGAAAGACGTCTCGTCGTCAAGTACGTTAAGTCCAGACGTCCTCCGGGAGTGACGTCTGCGCTGCTACTTCTGCGGCTCAAAATAAACGTGAGTAACCCGTTTGTTCAAAATAAAAATAATTTTGTATGCATAAAAGAACTAATCAAACTCCCGATTCAGTGACGCGCCCTAACCCCAAAGTGTGAGCCTGTGAAGACATGTATTATTAGTTTATGAATTCATCGCTATGGCGTTATTAGTTTGTAACTGATTGAACTTTAAACGAATTATTATTGCTTCGTTTGTTAAATTAGCTGAAAGTATTCGGTTTTATTAAACAATTATACCTTTGAATTAAACTATATTTAGTACACATGAATGTTTAAGCAAAAGTCATAATTGTACATTGTAATCGTCCTCGCCGTCATGTATGATTAGTAGTAGTGCAGTGTAGTGTAGTGTAGTGTAGCGTAGTGTAGTGTAGTGTAGTGTAGTGTAGTGTAGTGTAGTGTAATGTAGTGTCGTGTAGTATAGTGTATAATATATATTAACGAAATTCTTTAAAATTACAAAATAATTTTAGTTTAAAAAACTGTAGCAAGCGACTTCAAAATACGTAATTTCATGTACTTGGATGTCAGTTTTCCGGTTATTCTGTTATAGAAACCAAATTACTGAACCGATTTTGATAAAATATATATGGGATCAAAATCAATTTATAAATTGGCGAAGTAATCGGTGAACAAACATACAAAATAAACATATAATCTAATTGAGAACCTCCTTCTTTTTTGAAGTCGGTTAAAAATAATCATTATACTTTAAAGTAGCTCCGTGAAATAAATACTTAATTTTAGTTTCGTTTTCGCGATAGTAACACATTGAAATCAAACAACTTTTAACGGAACTATCGCGTATATTTTACATCATTGACCTGACGTTTCAAACACTGCAAATATATTTAATTTTACTCGAATTATTATTCAAAATTACAAAAATCCAGCAAAATATAAGTATCATTCATACTTACAAGGCTTCCGTACGTATTGCTATGCATGAACAGTTCAATACTGACTCCAGTACTCAACAAAATATGCTTTATATCTAGGAATAAGTCATTTAAGCAACTTATTCATAAAATGTCAATTTACACATCAAAAATATACACTTAATTGTAATGTGTATAGTAGGTACTTTTTAAATCGTTCCATCCTAGGACAATTGTTTAAAAATACCGTATTAACGTCTTATAAATTTCCTCCAGTATCTTCTATTCTGTGCTGGCTCCTAAAAGCTTTTTCGCTGCATTTTATTTAAAATATTAATTGTTATTGTTTACATTTGAATTTTATCTGACAGCTAGACAGCGTTGTCAAAGTTCAATCTCACGAAAATTGATTTCTTTTTATTTCAAGTAAAAATCGATAACGAAAAAGGTTTATTGAGCTTTTACATCTGATTTCCTGGGCATATATTTCAAATTAATTTCATGTATTCTGTAAATGGAACCAGAAATTAGTTTAAAAGCGGAACATCTTGGCCCGAAGGGCTCAATCTGATTCTTTCTTCAGTCGTTTTGACTCCTGCTCAGTTTGTTATTCTATGAAAAATGTTATAATCTTCTAATGTGAAATTTATATTTTATATACAATTTTATTTTACAATAGTGAAGTTGTTTTATCAAAGTTCTCATGTGGTGTAATATGAAAAATAAATAAATAGTGAGCTCATCCAATTTAATAATAACTCTCGTTGGAAAGAGAGTACCTGCCTGGAGACTCTTCATCTAGATTTCCACTGGAACCTTATCTAAATTTATTTGGAGTCCCATATTCTTCAATCAACTCCAACAATTTTATAAACTTATTGTTTTGTCTACCTCTAAATTCTTTTTTATATTATCCATGTTTTTATACTCCTAACAAGTAAAACTTTACTATTGTAATTTATATCTTTTTATTTTAGATACTTAAGGTCTAATTAGGTTAGGCAGGATCTACTGTAGGACCTATTAGGTCTAACAGTCCGTTACACCCATAGGTGTAACGTGACATCACTCAGAAATAATGTCGATTTAAATATGATATTGTTTTTACAAATAAATAAAATCGAATTAATATTTACATTCTAAAAAAATGACACCAAGAATATAGTAAATTTATATTTCATAGTATTCCAATCTCAAAACAGGTACCTATATCTTTAATCACAATCGTTCACAATAAGCGTGCTAACGAAAATAACATTTATACTTAATGTTAGTCTGTTAAATTTTTCTACTGAACCAAACTAAGCTTAATAACAATAATTAATATTTAACCGTATTTATTTAATTATTCGTAAAAAAAAATTACAATCATTGATATGTATATACATTAGTACAATAGTTGTCCACTAGTAGAAAATGCGATGGCAGAACAACCACGCTCACCAGTGCGCGACCGCTCTGGCTGTATGTTATGCGGGATCCGGCGCTTCCGGAGCTGTCCAATCCTTTGTTCGCTGGAAACTGTTGTGCTATAGAATAAGTACTTTACAGAGTTACGGCCATCACAATCCAAAGAGCGGGATAAATTGCCGTCTTCCTTATTCCTTGGAGTACAATCTACCTACACTGTTTCAAGGACAGAGCCCACATTCAAAGCCAATAAGACGATTTGTTGATTAAACGTGGACTTTTATAGCTTTATGGGTATTGATAGATAGATAAACTCTTTATTGTACACACCTTAGAAATTTACAATCAAGATAAGTCATTTAAAAACTAGTGTAACAACTGGCGGCCTTATCGCTAATAGCGATCTCTTCCAGGGTATTGGTAGTATTAAGCGGTATTTTTGAAACTAATTGGTTATGGCGTATGGCCCAGTAGTGGATTTCTGTGGCTGAGATAATGATACTAATAAAATTATATTAACGTATAAATTGTAATATCCCACACTTCACTTTATCACGCAATTCAGAAACTATAAGCTTTAAAAACTTGGTATCTGACAAGTAAGTTTAAGTACCTAAGGCAAGTTAGAATTTAAACTTTTGTTACGAGAATATTTAACGAATAGGACAAAATTGAGGACAGCAAATAGAGGTTCAAAGTCTATTACAAAAGTTTTTAATTTATAAAATTACGTTAAAAAGTCTTAAGGTCATAGCCAGGAATTCATTTCTAGCGGGTTTCAGCAACGGACATGGACATATCTAGCTTTCTCAACGGGGAGGGTGGATGGACCATTTTGTCCATGTGCTGTATAACGGGCTCCTAGCACTTTCATGTCCCACCAGACGTAAACCAAGTTCGTGATAACAAATTTTTCTATGAATTTTTGGGTAGTAATATGTTTTTTTTTCGTTTCAACGAGCGTTCAGCATTTGCATGACCTAAGTAAACAAAAACATGGGTAATAAGCATGCGCGAGCGAATAGAGCGCGAAAATCTGGAAGGTTTTTAAAATTAAATCTGGAAAGTGATTTGATTCATTGATCGTGTTAGCGGGTCCTAGGTTTTTATGGCCAATATGAACCAAACCATTTGAATGCATTGACTGCCAATTTACCATTCCTAATTAAATTTAAACGTATGATTTTATATAAAATTACATACATACCTAAAAGATACGCGCTAATTTACACAAACTTTTTTGCAAAAATTTTGCGTAATTTATTGAAGAACTCGGTTTCTACTTATTCTAGCTCGGCACAGGCTATAATGATATAATGAAAAAATAGCAAATAGAGTTGAATGTACTTTATTAAAGTATTATTTTACTAGGCAGCTTAAGAAAACACGTGTACTAAACACTAAACCAAATGTACAAACACTCTAAATGTAATCAGTTATAAACACAGTGTAAGTACAATATAACTATTTAGTTGCTTATAAACACAGTGTGTTCTAGACACACATTGTATCCCAAGGACAATATGTTCTAGATTTCTCATAATCAAACATTCAAAGTAGATACGGGAATGCGTAGTTCACTCGGTAATCTATCTATAATCCGAAATACATTTGTCTGAATCTTACTTGCCCTAATCCGTTTCTCTTTTTTTGGTTTTTACATTGAATGGACTTGCGTTTCACTTTGTCTTACTAAAGCGAAGACTAAGTCGAAGGTGGATCACGCTAGCCAAGAAAATACCTATTTACTCTTCGTTTAAAGATACCCAAATCATCAAATCAAATCAAATCTATTTTATTTCCGCAGACATGTCACATGCACTTAGAAACGTCAAACAACAAAAGGATAAAAACTATTAAAAGATACATGAAACAAAGAATATAATTGTCTTATTCCAGGTGTAATTACTTCACACTAGAATCTTATACCATGTTTGTGAGCCATAAGTTTAATTTACCGATACAGTTATTAGGGTAGGTTCGTTAGTTATATGTTTTATTGTATCTAGAAACATTATTATTTAGAAAGATAGGTTTTTTTTATTGGATTTTGTTCCGCTTGGAGCATTTGCCAGTGTCAAGTATAAATATTTCTTCAAGTTTCTTGAATAAATGTTTTAGTCATAATGACAGTCATGCCATGCTTCAGTAAAGTGGTGGCGTCTTTACTGAAAGCTTCTATGGAGTTATGCCGACAACGTGAAAGACACGTTTCACTGCTTTATTTCACTTGCCCACACTCACGCACTTTATCAAACACTTAATAAATAAAACACCACCATTTTTATCGCATTAATATTCGAAATAACACAAGTTAAGGAAAATAAAACAGAGCAACAACATGTCTCATAGACATTTCCGCCAAAACCCCAAGATAGGTCTTTGTATATATTATACTCAGAAACTTTCGTCGTCTAGCTGGGAGCCGTCAAAGAATTATCAAAAGTGGCCACCATTTATAATCCGTTCTGATCAGTATTAGCGTCAAAACACTATATTTACGCATGTGTCACGTAGTGACATGACAGTCATGATGTCAGTTGATGTTGACACCGAGCGCTTGAAGCGCTGTTTCATCTTGAAGTATTGATTAACTCGCTACATGTTAAATGCGCTGAGAAACCAATAGATATCACGACGAGCGACAATTCGACAGCCATAACTTCATTAATTGTGTTCTGTTACTAAATAGTGAGGGTTTGTATGTAGTGTCCAACGTGCGGTATTACAAAGATTCGGTTAGCAGACTAGTTGTGAAATTAGCGTTCGGAATTATAATAAAGTGTCTTATGAAAAAAAAAAACATTTTCGGGGAAATAATATTCGATTTTTCGTAATTCGGATTAAAGGTAGATTAACCAGTTCACTCATATAAGCAATCAATCAAATCTGTCTTGGGAGTCGTTACGGAACTACCCAAATCACTATAAGTATAGTCTGCTTGTGAGAAATAAAAAGGGCTCAGAAGAATAATTATTGTGGTTTATTTTAGCTACTGATTGTCGGAAATCTTGCTAGTTGCTTAGGGAAAATTATTTACTACTACTAATTATTAACTTTAAAGTTTTACATTAATGTGTGTACAATTAACATAACATAGTCATACAACAAAAGTAGAGTGAATAAAAAAAAATTAAGAGTTGATTGGTTGGTTGTTGGTCAAGTTGACTAGCCAAATATTATAATGTCTCAAGTAAGGCTAATATAATTTTTTTAATTACTTCTATTTATTCATTCAGTTTTGCATGAAACTAAAAAATTGGTTGAATTGCGTTCATATCTAGAAAAGTACTGAACCGATTTTGATAAAACTTACATTGCTCCCTAATAAAAAATGGAGTTGTCGTAAATTTGAAAAGGCAACATTTTTTCTTTTTTAATCGACTTCAAATAAAAGGAGATTATCAATTTGATGTGTATGTAGTATTGTTAGAATTGCACAATTTTCGCATATTTTGGTCTATGTGGGCTTTTAAACAGGTATGCCAAATTCGTAAGTGTATGAATATATGTATGTTCGTTCATGTATTACGCGGAAACTATAGAAGTCGTATTGCGAAAAATATTTTTATTGGATAAAATATCTTCTAGTTTAGAGTACGGTATAAATTTTATCAAAATCGGTTTAGTATTTTTCAAGATATGGTTTTCAAAAATTTAAGAAATGAACGTTTCAACGGCGCAATTCAAACTACTGGGCGGATTTGAACGTAATTTGGTAGGTTTATTACTCATACTATGTAAAAGGATAAGACATAACCAGATAACTAATAACTCAAAATTTTGGTATTGCAATAGTAGTGACGTGTGTTTGAAAATTAAACGAACATACCTAGTGAAGTTTGGTGAATTTTTTTTTTTCAAGCAAAACAAATAAAAACTTACCAATAAAAAATTATAAATAAAAGTAATTTTTATTTAAAATTAAATTGACTTTAAAAGGGACCTAAAAAAATTGTGTACGTATTGTACCGTCTTAGATAAACGGCCAGTTTTGATTTTATTTTTCTCCGGTAACAGTTGTTATTACGTTAGAAAAACTCGTTACTTGGGGCTTATCCCGTGTCTTATTAAAATGATTTAGATAAATATAAATATAACTTTGAGGTAACTTGACCTTACTTAACCTTACTTTGTCTTTAGTTTTTTACCCTGTGTTGACTACCTTTATTTACCTTTCTAACCTAAAGCTCCCCTTTGTTTGATCTATTCAGACAGCCTTACTGCTACGATGACAACGAAAAAGCCCAGTTGACAATCTTTTCGAAATCCATGCTCATCTCTCAATTAGATTAGAGTAAAGCGGTAAGTAAGTCTAAAGTTGGCCGTAAGAAACGCCAGGCAGATGGTGATATTGTCAGAAATACAAAATACCTATATGTGTAAACGCGTCACGTTTTAATAGAAGGAATATGAATGCAGTATACAACTCACACATATAAGTAGCGAAGTGTATAGTATACGCGCACGCACACAAAAGGGATTCGAGAGCGGTAATGTAACGGGGCGGGGGTGTAACGGCACAAAAGAGCGTTATGGAATTTTCTGTCACGGCTTACGAGTTGGTTTTACTGCCAAGCGTCAATAGAAGTTTCACGTCAAAAACCTCAGATAATATATGTAATATGTACAGACGACACCAATTTTAACATAATATTTTAAGTAGCCTTTAACTCGGCTTATTGATACAGAAATAAGTTTTCACTTCAGTAGCTCAAACATGTAGGTTTTGCTGCCTGAAATCAGTGAGCAAAATGCGATTTTGCTCACTGAGTGAGACAAAGTAACTTTTTAATAAAAAAAAACAGAAAGCCGCGAATATCTTATTCAGCCTTGGGTTAATCATACAATTCGAAACATTCACACTCTATCTCTTTCCCGCCATTAGATAGAGAGAGAGAGACAAAGACCAGCCCTTTCGAAGTTCCGATTTTGAATTCGACCTCAAAGACAAACACGTTCGGAATTTCGTACTAACTAAAGAAATTTTGCAAAAAGATAATTGTCTTTTAATGTAATTTATTGAATTTTTTACTTATTGTTGTATTTAAACGAAAAAAAGTATTTACTGCAAATAAAACTGATATTTAACCTATAAATATTTATTTCTAGTTTCAATAATGTTATGTAATATATTTCTCCTAATAAGTGTTCTCGCTGCTGAAGTGAAAAGTTATGTGTGTTACACGAGAGCAAAGTTTTTTGCATCTCGTGCC
This sequence comes from Lycia hirtaria, assembly GCA_947563715.1. Lineage (NCBI taxonomy): Eukaryota > Metazoa > Arthropoda > Insecta > Lepidoptera > Geometridae > Lycia > Lycia hirtaria. The sequence continues at coordinate 3,987,505 of OX387380.1, forward strand.
TTTGAATCCCTCGCCACACTCAGGATTCAAAATCAGCACTCGCAGCAAAAAACGACTTTGCTCTCTTGTTGCACAAATAACTATTTCAAAGCTAGATTTAATATTAGGAGGAACTTAGAAACGGTATTTAAATACTATTTTTTTTAAATAAATTTTGATTAAAATGTTACATATTATACAAATGCTGAGGTAAGTTTTATTCTAAATATTTAATTCTTAGCGACAGCACTTAAATACACACATTTATACGTAGATATCCATGTATTTTTCTTTTATATATTTTTAGGCATCCGTACTAACTTATACTAAGGGTGAAGGAACCTTTTCGTGAGGCTACGGTGTCTATCTGTCATATAGGTAATTAAACGGATTAAACGGAAACACTTAAAAGGATTTAATTTGATGTAGATCAACAAATACTAACAACTGGTCAAGTGCGAGATAAAACCTTCCTGTCGGTTCCACAAAAAATAAAAACCCGGACAAGTGCGAGTCAGACTCGCCCACCGAGTAAATAAAAGGGGGAAATCATTTATTTTTTTCCTTCTTATACCAAAAAAATGTACATCGTAAAAATATTTAAAAACCTATTTTAACTTATGCTAATTAAGCTCTTTCATATGATACCACACATGATACGGTTAATTCACTTTAAAATTTCGACCCTCATTCCTTGCATAACGACACATTTTTTTGTGATTAAATTAAAAATATCTGGTTTCGGATTTTTTCCTATATGTGTACTCTAACACAATGCTTCTTGCCAAATTTCAGAATTCTAGGTCAACGGGAAGTACCCCATAGGTTTTGATTCCTCTGTGAGTGTCGAAATGCGCGTTTCTTACGACATATTCGGCTGTAACTTTTTTTTACGAAAACTGAGAAATTTTATTTTTCTTTCTGCAGCAACATACTATGAATCTGCGTATATGGTTTTAATTTCAACTCGATACCTTTACGAGTTCCCGAGATAAAGGTCTTGACACCCGGACGGACGGACAGATGGACAGACAGACGGACAACAAAGTGATCCTATAAGGGTTCCGTTTTTTCCTATTGAGGTACGGAACCCTAAAAAACTAATACTGGTAAGTGAACGTTTCGTTGACAGTTGGTGTCATGTAACATATATGTACTTCAAATAGAATAAACGGTAGTGTTAAAATCTCTTTGGATAAAGAAAATAAGTCTGTAATACTTACTTATTCGAACTTGATATTGTACGTACGCCTTGCTATTCCTACTGTAGAAAATACGTGAAGTTACAAATATTTTTAGATATAAAGCACATTTTATTGAGTATTTAGTCCATGTTCATGTATTGTACGGAAGCCTCGGTGTGCGGTGAAAACCCGTACTTTTCCCGGAATTATTTATCTGTGTTACCTCATAACTTCGTTATTTACGAACCGATTTAAAAAATATATATTTGAAAAGATATACTTTCAGAATGCTGGTTTTTCTTTGGACAAAAAGTGAGCATTGCCATTCAGCGAGGGAATGCGGCTAGTATTTGGGCACTTTGCCTGAAACTGGAGATTATTTGAAATATCCATAGGCTTTTGATGCCTATGGATATTTTAAATAATCTCCAATTACTCAGTTTTACAAATATTTATTATTTATTTATTAGTTTTAGTATAATTTATGTTAATACAACATTATATAATTGAAATGTTTTACCCATTTTTAAGCGTCTTCTTTCAGATTGGTCCTATTATGTCAAATTGAGTTCAGTAGTTTGGTTTTTAAAACATAATAACTGGGAAAAAAGCATCCAATTAAACGAAATTGCGTATTTGATGTCGGTTGTTTCAGTTTTTTGTACTAATTAATTATGTTTTACTAAGTCAACCTTTATAATCTGTCCCACTGCCGAACTTGGCATCTTCTCATTTTGAGAAGGGTAAGGCTAGAGGGTAAGGTTCAACACGCTGGCTAATTGTGGGCTGGCAGATTTCACACATATCCGTGAACATTAAGAACTCTCCAAATACCTTCAGGTTTCTTCGCGATGTTTTCCTTAACCGTTTCGATGCCTACGGTAATACACACATAACTTCGAAAATACGGAGGCTTTAAATACATTTAAAGCCCTCAGAAGTCAGAAGACATCTCCCAAATACGCTTCTATAATTTGTATATCTAATTAGTGTAATGTAATATTTCAAGACGCATAGCGTGCTAATGTACTAAAATGGCAGTGTTCCGGTCATATCAGAATCTGTCGTATCTATAACCAGTAACTGCTGGGGTAAATGCGTTTTAGAGAGAAGATCACGTGACAGTAAATGTTCTAATGACTTGAGACACGATAAAATGACAATTTATATTGATAGATCGCAGCAGCTGGAAATTGAAACTTACTTAAAACTTTTTTTAAAGATTTGGCTGTGCAGTGTTTAATGGTACAGACCTGTTTCCAGCAGTGGACTAAAGTGGAATGATGATAAATATAATAATAATAAACGTAGTCACCTAAATCTCAAGAGACTCTCGTTAGATGGTTAGGTCAAGGGTCAGGTACAAAATAAGCAATCATCCTAAATACGGCACGTATTGTCAGGATGTTCATTAATGCCATTACCACACCGGTAACTTGACTTGAGCCCTGCCTCGCTGCAAACAGCATAAAAGTTTCAAATTTTTATATTTGTAATTTTTATATTATATTTATTGTAAATACTACTACATTACGATAAATAAATATATACGGGAATAAACGTAACTAATGCTACGTTTTTCTGTTACAGAGTTCTTGAAAGAGCCACATTGTTGGTACCGCGTCTCCCCTGCGTGGTCTCAGTGCGTTGACGAGCTGAACGATGCTGTAAGAGAGATAGCAGACCGAACGCAGCAGCTTGCCTACTTCAACAGAAACACGGAGCTTTGCTGGTAAATAAAGTCTGTTTCTTTTATTGTAACCAACAAATGCAGATTGACAACCAATGAGAACTTAAATTTTAGAAATTACGAACTGTGGTTAAGTTTAAAGTAAATTTAACTTGCCATGTGTGTTGCCTCATACGTAAGTACGTCATTAATTGTTTTACATGTAATACCTAAAAGTATTTCACACTCATTTAAAAAAAAAAAGTTGCTTTATATGTATGAAAATGATACGTTTATATTCTGTTTTCATAAACAAACAAAAATTAGGACATTTATTGAAATCGGGTATATTTTGATATAAGTACCTACTTAATTTACATTTTTATAAAGGCGTTCCGTACTTTGATCATTACAGTTAAAAACTCTCGTAAACCAGATTATTTCAAAGTAAACGGTCTAAATGGACTAAAACCCCCTAAAATTTTGTTAAGAAATGGCACTCACAAAATAATGGTCTTTACCTGCGAAAGCTATTAGATGAGGTAAATAGGTACCTATTAAAATTTGCTTACCTTCGCAGCCTGTAAACTCTATTATTTCATTAAAATGTATATTTACCCATCTTTTTTGTTCTGTTTGAATAATATATATTTTTGAAGATTCCGTAGTAACTACGAGGAACTCTTATAATTGCGCTATTTACGTCTGTCTGTCCGTATGTCACAGTCATTTTACTCTGAGACTATCAGCCCGACATAAACAAAATTTGGTACGTAGATGTGTTCTGTAAACCGCTACGAAATGCGGTAGTTACATATATAATTTTTTTTCTCAGATACGATGTACGTGTAAAGTATGCGATGTATGTATGTATGTATGTATGTATGTATGTATGTGTATGTGCCTCCCCCCTTGGATTTTAAAAGTATACATGCATAGACATACACATTCCTAAACTATAAGACCATATTAAATATTTTCAATGAAAATTGTTTTGAACACTCTTTGATTACAACTTTTCGAGATATAACGATAAATATATAAAACACTAAAACATTACAGGACTGCGGTCATTGATCTATTCGCAAAGTAGTCAACAAAAAAATCTCACCAAGAAGTTTTCTTTTAAATTACAGCATTAGCTAACGGAACCCTACTATACGCGACTCGACACGGTCTTGGCCACTTATTTATAATTGATTACTGTACGAACAGTCCCATTATGAAGGAAAGGCCTCTCTTCCGTCTTTCCATTTCTTTCGGACGAGAACTTCTTTGATCCAGTTGCTGCTGTGGGAGTCACACATTTCATTTCCGTCTCATTTTGGGCCTTCTAAGAAGCGTTGTATTATATTATGCCAACACAGTTCTTGCCTTTGAGAGAAAAATATGACCAGAATTTATTTCAAATTTTTGTTCGACAATATTAAAATATGATATTAAGTTTTGCGTTATAATATAGGGTTTCAGAAGACTCAAACAAGGTATGAAAGTTTGTAGTTTCTTTGTTGAGGCGTCGGTCATGAAAATGAATATTCTAGCCGGAACTTAATTTAAATTTTAATATTGAAACTCAAACTATTTTAAAAAGTTTTTTAAATTCTGTTCGGAAAAGAACAAATGTGAAATTGAGGGCGTTGCTGTTCTTATTTAATTGCTATTTTGTTCGACAAACAGAATCGAGACGTCATTTCCCATTTCTAATCGGCTTCAATTTTTTTAAATTGAATGCATTTATTAACTACACCAAAACAATATACAAACTACACAATATACTTAACTAAACTACTACACAAAAAGCAAATCGATTATCTCAGACCGATAAAGGTCTAAAGACAATCCAAATTATCAAATCCACTACCAATTGGCAGCGTACCCAGCATGCTGCCCGCATTGCCATGATGAATGACAATGCTTATGCGTTGGCCCACATACGCACCAGAATTTTGGTCACACGTCGCATCGATCAGGCGCTCAGTTTTTTTTTTTTTTTAATGAGATGAGCTCCCGGTTATTAATTCGTTTAGTATGTTTGTTAAATTGTTAGAATTGCAGAATTTACTCGTATTTTAATAGGCTTCTAAGCACGATACCAAATTTAGTAAGTAATAGTAATAAGTGTATGTATGTATGTACGTTTTAACATTATGCGAACAGTAACGTGTCAAAATCCCCATTGAGCGGACACAGTATCCTATCAGATCCATTTTTATCCACCCATAGATCGAGTGTGCGCGGGAGCTTCACGGCCTTAGTCCACCATTCCCATTCCACTATATGACAAGTAGAAAGTCCGTGCATTGACATCAATTTCTTATTGAAATTTCCAAAATCCGTACACAACGATTGCCTCCTCTGTTTCCTGAGAACTATGAACTTATACTATTAGCTAGAGTGAGGCTTCTAGATAAACGTGCTCCATCTTCTACCACATCGTCGCATACCATCAGGCAAGTTCGTGAGTATACATAGATCTATTTATATAATTTTAAATTTAATGTCACTAATATTATATCAAATCGTAAGTCATAAAATAGACTAAAACAAAATGATTCATAAAAATTCTTAACCCTCTTTTGACCTCATACAATCATTCGTCTCTTTCGCCTAATCTGTTCTTAGCTGATCTATTTACGCCTTATTGAATAACATGCAAAATTTGAACTTCGTAGGGTAAGCTGTTTTTGAGATTTCGTGATGAATCAGTAATTTTTTTGTATATATTTAATGATTTCACTTTTTTTATATACAAAAAATATTACATATTCAACCTAAAATGGCGTACTAGATCATCGTTTTCGTGTTTTTTTAATAAAACAATAAAATTGGTAAGTACCAAAGAAAAAAATAAGTAAAATGTATATCTACTTACCTACTACCGTTTAGGTTTCTAATACAATCCCGCAGTGGATCGTTTTTCATGATATTCGCTGAAATCTGTCCGTAAACTTCGAAGTTTAGGCTCCTGAGAGCCGAAGAAACATTCCAACAAAAACGATTTCAAAAAACTAGTTACGCTTCTGAGAGCTCGGGACGACATATTGAGATTTTCAACATCGTACGTCATGAGGAAAAATTACTATCAAGTTAAGAAGTCCCAAGTCCGATTTACATTTATCTTTGTGTTATACATATTATATAAGAAGTAGACTTTTTTTTTCTTTTTTTTTTTTTATTAACAAATTTATTCTCCACAGACTCCAGGGTCCGTGCCTTTTATGAACTAATATATGCATTTATAACTACTTACATTTTTTTTTTAAGTTATGCAAGAGGAAGACTTAATTACAAATTACGAGTTACGATAAGAAGTAGACTTAATTACAAATAATTATTTTATCTAATTTTCGGGATTTTGATAGTATCTAATTACTATCAAGTTAAGAAGTCCCAAGTCCGATTTAAATTTGTCTTTGTGATATACATATTATATAAGAAGTAGACTTAATTACAAATAATTATTTTATCTAATTTTCGGGATTTTGATAGTATCTAATTACTACCAAGTTAAGAAGTCCCAAGTCCGATTTAAATTTGTCTTTGTGATATACATATTATTTAGGAAGTAGACTTAATTACAAATAATTATTTTATCTAATTTTCGGGATTTTGATAGTATCTAATCACATTTAACAACTCGGCTGATAACTGAATCTTTGTAATACATATGGTTCTGTGTATAACAAACAGAAAACTAATAATATATCTGATAATTAAATCTTTGTAAGTAGTAAGGTTTCCGATAGAATAAAGCAGCAACCTAATCTAATAATTGTTCGGGCAAATGAAATTTATTGGCTAACAAATTTATGGAATCAGACACTGGTGTCAAGATTCGGGCAAGTAAGTTACAAGCAAACATATTTTGGATCATATATAGGTCATTTTGTACTACAGTTTGACTTGCTATAACTGTTATCTCTATATATATAAAAATCAATTGCTGTTCGTTTGTCTCGCTAAAACTCGAGAACGGCTGGGCCGATTTAGCTGATTTTGGTCTTGAAATGTTTGTCGTAGTCCAGGGAAGGCTTAAACGTTGAGAAAATATCGGGTCCACTCATTGATAGGTGATACGAAGTACGCCGGGTCAGCTAGTACTATTTAAAACACTAATAGTAGCAATTCTGCGAACGTAGACGAAGACGAAGGATTCTTAACATTATATTGTGACAACCTCTTGACTGATTTTGGTCAAAGATTGTCAAGAAATAAGGTCCAAACATCCGGACAGGTAAAAGAAAAAATTGGCAGTTGATACAGAAACCTTTCATCACATTTCTTGTTCGGTATATCAATAGAAACTAGTAACTGTCCAAAATATTTCCCTAGTTTTCAAAAATAAACTCATTGAAACAATATCTTTCATGCGATTATTATAAATTATAATACTTACCTATTACTATCCCAGTTCTTGCTATAAATCTGTTCTCGATTTTTTGAGATATTTATAAGCAAAGATATTTTCATTATAATATAGGAATCTACCCCTACAAATCAAATTCGTACGAAATCGTTACGATAAAATACTATTTATTATAATAATAGTATTTATTGTATATTTCCACATATACGTCGTATATTTTCGGTGGAATATTTTCACTCTCAGTTGACAAGGTCGCAGACTCAGGCCCCTCTGAGCGTAACCCCTTACGTTCAATTTTTACAGCGATGCAAGGTTGGCTCGCGCTCGTTGTTACCATGCTTTTGGTAACAACGAGCGCGATGGAGCGCGCTTACCTAGAAGAAACCAATTCACTCGCGATTTAAAGACACCCAGATTATATCTATCGGGAAAGACCCACTAAGGAAGCGTATTCCATATTCTAGCAGTCCGCACGATGAAAGTGGAACTAAAGCGTTTCGTTCGGGTTTTTGGAATATCCACCATGAAACGGTGACGCTTTTTCGTGTTTCTGACTTACTTAGTAGATAGGTACGATGTTGTTTGAAATCTCGCGACGAGCTTTTATTTATATCAATATAATTTTATTTATATTTATTTTCTTCGTTTTAGAGCATTTATATAAAAGCTTGTTTTAAAAAAAAAATTAATATTTTATTTACTAGACTAAAAAGAGTGCTTGTCAAGACTATTCAAACGAGTCCATACTCGACGGTTTTATTTTGTTTAGTTTAGGAGTTCCTATGGCCACCTTCCGACGCCATCTTGAGACCCTGGCTGTCATGTAGCACAAGAGTGCTTGCCAAGACTATTCAAACGAGTCCAAATTCGACGGTTTTATCTCGTTTAGTTTAGGAGTTCCGATAGCCACCTTCCGACGCCATCTTGAGACCAGCTTCATGGTACCATATTATTGCATTGTCACCGAAGTTACGTAAGTAAACCAAATTTCAACCTAATCTAAAGACAGGAAGTGGTTATAATTTAACTCGCAAGATTTGTCCCATACTAACATACTAACAGGGCAAGTAGAATAAAAGCTTTTAAAAACGGGCACGAGCCAACTTTGCATCGGTATAAGAGTTGAGTGTAACCCTACAGGTTAAAATGATGTACTGCGATGCTAGAGTAATATGTATAATAATGCCTTAGTGCCATTCATATTATTTTACAGGGTTGCTATCTTCTTTCTCTTTTATGTCTTTGCTATCTGACTGCGCAAGAAGAAGAACTATGTTTTTCGAGTGTATGTATGTGGGTATATTATGTATGTTTATTTAAAGATCGCCTATACCCTAAACGCATTGACCGATTTTGATGTGCGAGGATTCTTTAGTTTTGTCTTCACTTCCAAAGTGTCATAGGCTATATTTTTTGTAATAATAATAATAAATTTCTCGCCAAAATAAAAATGTGCATTTTTTCGTAATCTCCAACGAACTTTTTCGTAATAAACAAGTGGTTTTACTAGAAATTATTCTAAAGAATGCGCATTTATAATCTTTTACAGCGATTTTACTAATTTCTCACAATAAAACGTACACTCAACAGGATATCAAGCGTAACGAAATCGTAAGTTAGACTCCAAAATCTGCTTTTCTGCAGTCGGGTATTTTGTTTTTCTTTTAACATAGGTACTTGTCTTTTAATGTAGATACTAGACTGTAAGACTATTTCTTTCCTTGTCGGCAGTGCTCGCGACGCGTTTCTGATGTGTGTAGCGGATGCGGGTCGGGTGTGTTCAAGCTCCGCCAGTACGCTGCTCAAGAGAATGGCTTTCGTGCTGGCGCAAGACGTGGCAGCTTGCGCCCAGCAACCCAAAGCCTACTGCGCCGCGCCACCGCCTCCCGTCGCCGCGCCGCTCTTGACTGCACTTTATAGTATCATTTTCTATCCTCCACGTTTGTAAATAAACTGTTTGTTGTTAGCCTACGTGTTTATAGTTTGATGTTGTTTTTAATCGAATTAAAATAAATCTTTATTTTAATTTTAAAAACTAAAACAACCGACTTCACATATTTCATACTCATTGTATATGAAGTAAAAGAATAGCAAATATTAGTTCTAAGCACTTTCGAGGATAAGACTACAGTACCTTGACCTTATTATTTATATCTTGTTGTTGCACTTTCTAAACACACAAGATACTGTTCACAAGTCACGACACGCGTCTTACAGCGTTGCCGGACGTGTCTCGACTAAAGACGAGTCGGGCGATTACCTTACTTAAGGCTAGCCACGCAGAGCCGGAGAAAACCTATCTACATACAATAAATACATTATTATTTATTTGGATGACATTTTCCCCAGTTACTTTTGTTTTAGTCAATCCGACAAAGTACGAGTTTTACTCGCTCACAAGCCTCGCTCACAGGCCAAAGTACGAGCCGTACTCATATGCATGATAGATAGTCATACACATAGACAGAAATTTATTGATATAATACATGAACACTGACACCAGGGCTAATTACTCAACAAAACAAACTTATACTCCATATACATATTTTCTATACGGTAGGAATAGCCTGAAATTCTAAGCGTTCACATACCAAGTTCAAATAAGTTTAATAAAACTATTTTCTTTATCCAAGAGATTGTGACACTACCGTTTACTCTAATTTCAGTAAACAGTCTATGTAAACAGTTTGATTTTAAAACAAAATTGCGCATTTTTAACCCCGTATTAGGTTTGTAGGTAGGTAGGTATAGGTATGTGTGTCTTTCCATGGAATGGTAGCTCGATTTTGATCTAGTCTTATTTTTTATTTTATTCTTTTGATAAAACTTAAGCTAACACTTTCGATAAAATAGCTATGTTTTAGCAAAATCAGGCATACCGTTTTTTATGTTGGTGATTTTAGTTTTCTAAACTTGAGAAGTTGGTTGTTTCAGTTTTTTAAACAATATTTTTTTCTAAAATAAATCAGTTTTTCACTCGGGTATCGTTCCGAGGGTTGTGGCCGACCGAAGCAAGTCGCGCGCCGTTGCACGCGGACGCCGAAACACAGTTTCCTTCTTGCGTGCTTTCGCCCTTTGGAACTCTACATTTAAGCGAAATTAAATATACACCGGTTTCAATTATCTCAGTCTTTTATTAATTCTATCTGAGCAATATTTTAATGTTGTTTAATTTAGCCTTGAATCGGTGTAGTCTAATTTAGTTCAATCTGCATTTAACTGTGTCGCGAACACAATGTTAACGAAGCAAAAACGAAGCTTTAATTGTTCTATTTAATTTTTATCATAGGTACTTACAGCAACTGTTGTCGTGATTCCAGATAAAATTTTACCTATTGGTAAAAAATATATTTATCTATTATGTTCGATCATTCGAAATGTATATACGGTATATACTTTATTCGATGTTATTTTTAAGTGCGTTGGCGTTTCTGTAAAATACCTACATTCTGTTCAATAAAGATGTTGTATTTTTTTCAGTATTTAACTGTTACGAGATAAGATTTCCAGCTATAATCTGTACCTAGAACCTGGTCTCAACAGTTGAGCACTTATTATTATTCCGATCCAGGTACAGTTGTTTCCAATCATCATGGGGGGTTTTCTGCGAGATCGTAACAGAAACGAAGAGATCTGTAGACGTACAGAAGTCACCGACATAGCACAATCAAGGACAATAGCACAGCGGATTAGTAAATGGAAGTGGCAGTGGGCAGGGCACATAGCACGTAGAACGATGGGGCCGAAACGTTCTCGAATAGAGACCACGAACCGGCAAGCGCAGCGTAGTAAGACCAGTCACAAGGTGGACAGAAGATTCAAGTGGCAGGAAAACGCTGGATTCAGGCCGCTTCCAACCAGTCTTTTTGGAAATCCATGTGGAAGTCTATGTCCAGCAGTGGACTTCTTGTGGCTGAGATGATGATGATGATGAGGTATTGTTGTTGGTGCGATTTCTCTCGATCTGTGGTTATTTTTAAACGTGTTTGGGTGTGTATTAGTGGCACCTGTTTGCTCTGTCACACATAGACACACACACAAGGCAAATGTTCTACACAAACGATATAATTATAAGGGTAAGGGCACTCTTGTGAAATGCATCAACTATCTATAGCATTAGTAGACTAGGCGTCCCTAGATGTTTACGTCATCATGTTTGTAAATAGAGGGTGGGTTATATGATATTTGTTTTGATATTGGTTGCGTTACGCATTTCTTGTTATATTTTATGTAGAGAATACGTGATTATGCAAGATATAGATAAAGAACCAAATGTCCGGTACAATAAAATTAAGTAGGTAGGTATTCTGGTCTAATAAATAAATTAACAGTTGACATTTAAAGTGTTTTTTCTTTTCTCTTTAACAACGGATATACATATCTACCTACCACACAACATTGAGCACGACTTTTACAAATTATAAGACTAATTCTGAAATTGCTAAAAACAGGTATTCATGCATTTTTTATGATTTTATTATACCTTCGAGAAAATATATGGTACGGATGATTTATTACCAATTAAAGTATATTCATCGTTCAGTATTACACCCAGTATTTATTTATCTACCCTATGCACATGAGATAAATAAAATATGATAGGACAGAGATTTCTACAGCTCAGAATTCATAATGGACAACAGTATCAGTTGTGATAGCAAAGCGGCCATTGATGGGGCTTACTACAGTCCAGATGTACCGTACGAGTGGCAAAAGCCAAATCAAAGAATTAATGGCCTAGCTACGAGATGACTCAAGAATTATGGTGATGGTGATGATGATGATATGACTCACAGGAAATCGTCACTATCGCAGGTCATGCTGAAGCATATGAAATGGCAAGAGAGACCCCCGTCCCAGTTGGATAAAATGGCTGTAGATGATGATGCTAAACGCGAAAACAGGTATTTTTAGCAAGTAAGTACTAATTAATGTAAGCACATATAAGATATGAATTCTCATTAAAAATTACATCAAACGCGCGCTAAGAAATTGTGCACAGCATAATATTAAGTAGGTAATTACATTTTATGTAGATGTACAATTTGTAAATCTACTACATAATTATACGCGTAGGTCGAGGAAGGCACCTATGTATTTGTTGAACGAGATGTCAGGATGATACGCTTTCACCTCAATTCATGTTTAATTACAGTATAATTAGGTATGCAAAGTCATGGGTAGCGTCATTTATAAATAAATAATTGACCGTGTGAGCGAAGCAAACAAAGGTCTCTGCAACTAGCAAAATTTTCTGTCTTCTTCTTCTGTCCGGACTCGGGATGTTTGTTGATAAGTACTCGCGTAGGTACATTGAGATGTATTTATCTCAATGCTCGCGTATAGTATCTTTCAAACAGTCTTTACGAGCTTTGGTATTGGTATACAGTTGAACAATTATATAGATATTTTTTTGTCATCGAAGATATTTGATTAAGAGTCTGCTGTAGTTCGACCATCGCCCGTCTCGCTCGCTTATATCCACATTTTGAAAATATAAAATGACTGAATGAACTTATAAATAATCGTTTGTAAAACTAGAAAACAACATCACAAATATGCTACAAAAATTTCAATTTAATTCAAATTGATTTTCATACATGATAATCAATTTTTAGAAATTATTAACGCAAAAATTATTATATGTATGAAAATTAACTTTGATCAAATTGAAATTTTTGTCGCATATTTGTGATATTGTTTTAAGAACTCCTAGGTATTAATAAATTAATAGGTATTATCATCTTAAGTATTCATCTTCTAACAAGTAATTAAGCTTAACAGGTAAGCACGTACGTACATAAAATAATATGATTTTCTACAAATTTGTTTGAGATACCTACCACCTTATCTACTGAAGGTAGATAAGGTGTATGGTTTATATAGAATATTGTTTACTAAGTGGAAAATAACAAACAAATATTGGTAGACATTCCACACAGAGGCTTGTACTATTATAACTAAATAGCTGATAAAATATATACATACATAAATACGTACCTAACTAAGTCGAATTGATGAGCTTGACCTTTCAGAACAGAATACTTTAATAAGTACCTAGTATGCTTTCATAGAAAGAACACATCGTAATAATGGTAGGAACTTCTGTGTTAGTCCGTTAACAGGTCAGGTAGTACCCGACTCCTTAGGTTGAAAATTTGTCGTCAAATTCCAGTAGGCTCAAGAGCCAATCAACATTTCATAGGTGTGCTTTTCAATTTAAATCACGTTACCAACAATGAGACAACAAATTTGTATGTTGAATATTACAGTCGACTCTTTATTTATTATTTTTAGTTATTATTTTGACATTGGATATTGTTTGAGCTCACCCTACCATGAATATCGCTTATATAAATATTTCTATTTATACATTTTGTAACATCTGACGGTCCTATGTAATAGGGCGAATTCTGTGCATCTGACATTAGTTTTAGGTACGCAATAAATGAATATAAATATGAGCTGTAGTGTAACACAGAATAATTCAATAGTGTAGTATGTCAAAAATCCAAAGTAAGAGTTCCACTCTCACACCGAGGCTTCCGAACTCCTATACATGACACAATACATGAACGTGAACACTGACACCAGGGCTGATTACTCAACAAAATGTGCATACTTAATATCTAAGAATATTTGTAACTTCACTAATTTTCTAGAGTAGGAATCGCCTGAAATGCTAGGCGATCAAATTCAATTAGATGCAGAAAGTCGGCGAATTACCACCCATTTCTTGTTGAAATGTAAAAAATCCGTACTCAGCGATATCGGTCCACGTTCTTGATGCGTACTGCACAGGAATGGAATTCTTTGCCGCCATCTCTGTTTCCTGAGAACTACAATCTTGGAATTTTCAAGGTTCTAGCGAATAGATATCTTCTAGATCGACAAGCTCCATCCTCGTCCATACCGTAGCTTAACATCAGGCGAGTTGGTGGTCAATCGTAGATCAATCTTGCGTAAAAAAAAACTGTTTTGTTAGCATAAAAACCATAAGTAGATATAAAGCAAAAGGATTATTTTTATAGTACTCAACAAGAAATTAATCCTTATTATTTATTATCCTATTATCCTATTATTTTAGAAGAAGTGAAAAATAATATTTCGTGCAAATTTTAGTCAAACAGTTATCTCATACGTTTATACTTAGTGTCCATTTTTTTATTCGACGATAGGCCTGCGCTTGACCGTCAACTCACCTGGTGTTAAGCGACAGTTACGGTCTACGATGGAGCGCGCTTGCCTAGAAGAAACCATATTATATAATATGGCTTAACATAATATATAATATTATGTCCATATTATCAAACAAAACGTTACACTACAACACTGCGCGTAGCCCGATTCGCACTTGGCCGGTTTTTTGTTTGTGTGTTTCTTATTCGTTCTGCACAGGCTACAAAAATGGAATAAACAGACCGGTTTCCTAGATTCTTGAAATATAAATAAGTAATCAGAAGAATATGGAAGTCTGAAGTAGTAGATAGGTAGTGTTAGCTGATTGGGACGAATCAATCGACGAGCGTCCCATCTCTATGCACGGGCGCATCACTAACCGGGTGCTAGTGCATGCTTTCTAAAAGTGGGGTACGCGAACCACTAGGGGCTCGCCATTCGACAGTAGGGGGTTCGCGACAAGATTTAGGTAATGGTGGCTTGATGACTGGCAACGAGCGTGCCAAGTACAATAAAAAATCCCAGTTGACGACCAAGATTTATTTAATTTCAGGTGAAATAATACTTCTGATTCGTTCGGTATTTTGTCAACTAGTTACTAGCATACAAGCGCGCGGATGCATTGAGTTGAATAGATTTCGCGCGGATGGAATATTTCATCACAAAATCTTATTAACCTATTCTACCTATTAATTTATTCTACCGAAAAGTCAATTTTATTATTTTCTTTTGGGGATTTAATTAGTTAGTGAAGGGGTTTGCTGTCATCTGGAAACTATAACAGGGGTTCGTAGAGCCAAAAGTTTGAGAAACCCTGCTCTAGTGCATAGACTCGCGATCGGCGTCTAGTCAAGATGGCGCACTGTGATATTGTTGTATTTGCATAATCTGTTATATTTGTCAGTATTGAATGTAGAAGTGAATAGAACTTTGTAATCATTATCAACGATACAAAATACAAGTTGGGAGTGTTTCTGGGTTTCCCTCCTAACAATAGGTAGTTTCTTTAAGCAAGCACAAGAAATAATTTTGTCTGTAGCTACATTGTTTATTAAATTACCTACTTGTTGATAGTCTTAAGTGGTGTTACAAAGCACACTCCGTAAAAATTTGCTGTGTAAGTACAAACTGTAACTAATAAAAAATAGATCTCCTTAGAATTACGACATTCCCATTACAAAGCCTTAGTACGAATAAAACGTATTTAACATTAAAGGTCGGTTTTTTCATAAAACACCGGGACGAGGCCAATTAAAACCGGGCTGCAGTCCAGATGTCAGTCAATATACAAGGAACGTTTTTATTCATACAAAAGGAGAAACTGAATTCTTCCCGTTTTCAAAAATACCATTCTTTTTTATCTGAATAGAATCATAAATGGCTAAGT
Organism: Lycia hirtaria; assembly: GCA_947563715.1. Taxonomy (NCBI): domain Eukaryota; kingdom Metazoa; phylum Arthropoda; class Insecta; order Lepidoptera; family Geometridae; genus Lycia; species Lycia hirtaria. The sequence continues at coordinate 4,003,269 of OX387380.1, forward strand.
TTGGGTGTTTATTTATTCATTTATTTATTTTTGAAATTTCGATATCACTTCAAAGTAATAAAGATAAAGTTTTTTTTCCGTTTCTGATTTTTATTGTATTATATGTAATTGTATGAAAAAGGTAATGAAATAAATCGAATAATATGTACGGGTAAAAAACAGTTTTCTCCTTTTTAGTTTTTTTTTTTTGTATAGAAAAACAAAAATGCTCTGTCAGTATGTTTCCAACCATTGTATCTTTTGAAAATATACTGATTTTGTTGGCGTTCACTGGTTTTGTGGGCGCAGGTGTTCTTACATATCGCCCAAAGCGCGTAGGGGAACTAACTTATAAACTTGGCTAATTCTGTTGGCCGACTACTAAACTTGCATAATTAGTAATCACATGCAAATGGTGCAATATGCTGGGGCATGTTTTATATGAGTCAGACTCCACACATATTAGTTTCGAAAGTTATTAGCCAAAAATATATTGCCAACATAATATAACATAGACGGCTTTATACAGGCATGTATTATAACACCTGGATTTATCACCAGTCGATTTGGCAAAACAGTAAGGATTTCAGGAAAGCGTAGATATCAATCGAGGTTTGTACGCTAGGCAAAACGGCCGATTGTACCACTTGAAACTACTATATAATCATCAAATATATGTCAATAGTATTCTGTACTATATGTCAACAATCGAGTGTATATATATGTGTAATTATATAAATCAGAATCAAGAAATGAATGGAATGCAGATGTCTGTTGCCAGGCCGATAAAAATAATATGCACTCAGACACATGCATTCTTTACGATATTAGTATAACTGCACTGTTAATTATTTATATAAGTGACTTATTATTGACGTATATTAGAACACAATAAGCTAAGCAGAACACAACACAATTGTTCTGCTTAGCTTATTGTGTTGTGTGTTAATAGGTTTTTCCTTAGAGAATGAGCCTTATTTAATATGTACATATTGTATTTCATCGGAACCTTTTTCTATGAATTTGTTTCAAGTAAAATGAAATGCAAATTATTTTTCGATTAACATTTTATTGATAAACGGCTGGAGTTTATTCCCCGAAATATTTTTTATCCGACTGTAAAAGGAGGGTAATGTTTTCAGAGTTATACACTCGGAAGACATGGAAATAATAAACTCCCGTAGCGTATATTAGCTAACTTTATTCTATGAAATGTCGTTAGATACGTAAGTCTTGATACATTTTGATACGTTTTGATACATTTTGCAGTAGTTATTTTGGTTTACCTATAAATAAAAACCGGGCGCTCATCTCATTTTCAAAAAATTGTCTATGCGACGCGTGACCAAAATGCTAGTGCGTATCTAGATTTTACCATTCAACGTGGCAATGCCGTCAGCATGCTGGGTACGATGCCAACTGGTAGTGGGTTTGAGCATTTGGATTGTCTTTAGACGTTTATCGGTCTGGGGTAATCGATATGCTTTTTGAGTAGTAGTTTAGTTAATTGAGTTTGTATATTGTTTTATTGTAGTTAATAAAGGCACTTGTTCTTTAAAAAAACGTATATTTTAGTAACCATATATTTTGTTAGACCAGCCACAAGGTGGACAAAAGGCCTCATACAAGTGGCAGGAAGACGCTAGACGCAGGCCGCTTCCAACCGTTCTTTTTTGGAAAACCACGGGGAGGCGCAGTCAATCTGATTTCTTGTGGCTGAGATGATGATGATGATGATATTGTTATAATTATGAAACTACAATGTAGAATGAAAGCTATTTGCATGCAAAGATTTTATTATATTCAAGTTCAATAATATTGTTATCAATTTGTTCTCTTCTATAAAATAACTACATTCTTACCCTACAAATACCTTTTTGGAGTTAACAAAATTTCCCTAAAAGGCATTCCTGTAGTTTTGAGATATTACGAATTCCACTACATTTCGTTTTTAAATGAAAATAAATTATGAAATAGAATAATAAATGTTGCCTACATTATCATTTCAAAACTTTATCATTATCATCATCAGCCCCTTAGCGCTCTCGACTCGGCCCTACGTCAGATCGAATTCGTAAGACGGACGGATTATTTTAGTCAGAAACCTATTCTAACGTTCTGCATTTAAAGTTCATTATTGTATGTAAATTTTTAGCAGTCTTTTTGCTATTTTATTTTTTAGTTTTCACTTCTGCCGGCACTCCCGGAGTGCAACCCGTTGTTTTTTTTACGAATGCATGCTTGAGATATTTGAATTCTAACTGCCTTACCGAAAAACGTTACTACTGAACTTTAAGCAGTGGTTAACATACTCTATCAACTTCTCGCTGACACGTAATGACACTTGCGGAAAGAAAGAGAACTTAAAATAAGACATCGGTTAAAGTTAAGTAATGTTTTTCGGTAAGGTCGTACGTATATAGGCATGAGCACTAGGATTTTTGTGACTATTGACTATTTTATTCGTTTGGATGTGTATCCGTTAAGAAATAACGAAGTTATTGCAGTGTTCGTTTTGTCTCGTGTGAAGTCAGTACATGACTGATCACTACGTAAGTAGGTATGTAATAAGTATGTATTTGAGCACAGAATACATTAACAGTATTTACAGGTGAGTGAGCCAGAGAATGACTAAGTCACAAATCACATGATTGCTGTCTCTTTTTTTCTTTGTGTATATGGCTGTATCTTAATAATTTTTCATCCATTTTTAATTTAAAAAAAAACATACATATGATTGGATTATTATCAATGACTACAAATCTGCACAATAAATAAAAAAATATGTATTTGCAAGCGGGAGTTCATACATATTATACAAAGTTCTAATTTCAAAAATTATTTTTATATGGTTGGAACCATTGATGAAAAATTAACTTTTAATTATTTTTTTTCGGTGTTCTTACAAAATTTAAAAAAGCAAATCTTGGAGGCATATTAAAATCGGATAATATTAATTTGGTAATAGAAAACAATTATCTTTGTTTTTGTATGGAAGAACGCGGGATTCAATTAACGTAACACTGCTTTATCCCTTTGATGCATTATCAAGGGGATCTAATGATGTTGGATCAAATCTCATTGACTACATCTATACCACATAGTCTTAACTCCTCTTTTGAAGGCACAGTTTAGTATAAATACGGGCACCGCGCAGTCCTGTAGGGCTATTCACAACTTTCGGAATCGGGTCGGAGACTCCATCTCTGTCATGTCCATACAGTAAAATAGAGATGGAAATATAGTTTCTTATCAGATTCCGAATCCGTATAATTGTTATCTATCTCTATGATAATTGTGAATATGAATGAATGCGAACGAAACCCGCGCTGCGCAGCAAAAACTGGTCGAGTTTGGATCGTGTGATAGTCTTAATATGTCTCTGTGAAACCCCAGTAGACGAGAATCTTAAACCAAACAACACTACTCATAGTTATTCCATTATATTTACAGTTATACCAACGATAATAAATTGGTATTAGCATGAGGCTACGCCAGTAAATCATTAATCAAGAGAATCAAATAATCAAATATACTTAGCTAAAATAAATCAATCAACTCTTTGGGGCTTCCTCCTACAGTTAGCTTTGGTATAAAAGGAATATTTCATGAAGAATGAATAAACATGAATAAGACGGAAATGAGGCGAGCGCTTGATCTGAACCAATCAACGTCTTCCACGTGATATCTATGTTACTCCATAGCTTAACTCTTTTATTTTATTTTGCGAAACAATATTATTATTCTTAGAATAACTACAGATGCAACTTTCTTTTTGAAATGAAAGTAAAGTTATTATCAACAATTCAAACATACCCAGCATTTTAGCAACAGAACATACTGAAAAACCGTCTCCAAGTAACATTCACCTTGTTATTTTTTTTCAAACATCTGAGCTTACTGAAATGTTTATGAAATAATCTCTGACGTAGTCTCCATAAAAAAAAATAAGCGGTCAAGTGCGTGTCGTGGCACGCAATGGGAATAAAATGGGAATACTATAAACATACGCTTAGCACATTTTTAAGTTGATCGACTATTACTCGTTAACTTGTAAAGCCTACTTAGCCGTGAAAGTTTTCCTTTTAATTTTATCATATATGCTTCTAGCATGATTATTTTCATATCTCCAAAATCAACCGTTAAAAAGGCATTTGCATCTGCAAGTTGCCAATTTAGGGTATTTTACTGTAGATTTAGGCTGAAACTGAACTAGCAGGGTATTTTTCAGGGTATGAAATTTTTTAGGGTATTTTTTTTTATATTATATATTTTAGAGTATTTTTTGTAACGCTTCATAATATAGTACCTATCCAGCCATAACGCCATATATTCTCTTCAAAAAGATCTCTCTTCAGAAAGAACAATCGTGGCAAAAAATGGAACTAACGTCTTTAATTGCATTGTTAGTCGAAGAAAATAATGAAATAGGACAGCAGCGTCTTCATTTATTCCACATTAGTTTTCTTTCTAAATGGTCCCTATATGTATAAACATGACATTCAAATCCTCTGAGAGTTATTTAGATTTTTAATTTATTTCTGTTTTCAAAAGTATTTCTATATAAAGTTACCATGAAATCACTGGAGCGGTAAATAACAGTAAATATACATCTCATGTGTCTCATGTGTGTGTCATCTCATGTGTATGTGTCTCATGTGTGTGTATGTGAATTAGCAAATATCTATTTGCTCATTTCTGTTTCATATTTCTATTCATTTCAATGTACCATTCATTATGAAGATATGACTAGACCTAGTTTATTATTGTACTGATATTTCTTTAATTTACAACATGAGTAAGCCGTTCACCTTGACGGTGAGCATTACCTTCACGGAATGTGAACTTTCTTTGTCATAGAAAATTAATATTTTGGTGTAATATTGCCAATGTCTCCCCAAATCTAGGGTAAAAGTTGATCGAACACAGGGTAAAGTCAAAAATAGACCTAGCAACACTGATTTGAGAGGCGCAGCAATTGAGAAATACCGGAAGTACAAATAGTCGAACATGTACTTACGTATATACTCGTATATATATGCGATATGAAGCTTTAACGTTAAAAACTCGCTTCGTACTACCTCATAATATATTTGTGCCATCTCATCACCACGATTATCATATAGGTAGGCATTCTGAGGTTCTGTATCATAATATTTGAGTTTCTATGAATAACTGCGTAAATGCTCTTCTTCCACGGGAAAACCTCATATTATTATCTAGGGAATATTCCTCTTTTATCTTATAAAGGTTGTCTGGAAGAGATCGATATGCCTTTCTAACGCCCTAATCATGTACTTATTGTTATTTTATTATGGTGTCAATAAAGTATTTTTGTATTGTATTCTAAAACTTAGAAGATTTGTCTCCAAGTTTTAATATTAAATAAATATAAGTACATTGTTCCTCCCGAAGTTCCTTATTTGAGTTGAGATGATGATGTTAAATCGCTTTCTTGATTCAACATCATCTCTCAGCCATATAAGTCTCAATTAGACAAGCTCCATCACTCGCCGTCTTTAAAGCACAAGTGGAGAAATTTTATCTGACGCAGTTACTACCTCACTGATTCTGTTTTTCATTGCGATTTTCATTGTTTATTTTTATCTTATTGAATATAACAAGTATTTAAGTATGTATATATATATATATATATATATAAATGTATATATATTAGTATATTATAGATATTTAATTTAATTTATGTATTAGGATGTAACTTGTATTAGTACTTATGTATTGTAATTGTATATTTGTATACTTAATTTTTTTTTCTCTCTCTTTTAGGTATTCTCTTTGTTAATTACCCCACCATCTATTTATTTTTATTTTTTTCTCCATCCCAAGGTGTCCTGGAAGAGATTGCTATTAGCGATAAGGCCGTCTGTTGTTTCACTAGCATTTAAGCCCTTTTCACTATGTAATTTGTGTTTTAGTTAAGGTGTAAACAATAAAGAGTTTATCTATCTATAAGTCTACTTCTAGTCTTAGTCCGACACACGGATGTACAAAAAGACCGATTAGAAGCAGCCTGTAACTTGCGTCTTCCTGCCACTTGTATGAGGTCGTCGCTTCACCATTTAGTCGGTCGTCCTAAGCTGCTTTTACCGATACGTAATCTCCACTAGAGAACTTTCTGACCCCATCGATCATCAGTTCTGCGAGTTATACGCGCTGCCTTTACCTTAAACTTAAGAATGCTTTGCTTTTGTCTACCTACAGATCTCTTTATTTCTGATATTATAACCTAGTAGATAGACTCCGAGTGAAGCTTTCTTCGTAGCTTGTTGCTTGAGTTTGATCGTTCCTTATAGGCCCATAGTAAAAAATTATGTTTGTTATAGTAGTTATATTAATATTTTTGCTTATTCCGTCCCACTACTGCTAAGCTAAAACTTACGTCATGATTAGAGCTTTTAGACGTAATCATCTCAGTCCCATCCTGCCGAGTACCAATTCTGACAAAGTAGCTTTTTCCTCAGGTCATCCGTTTTACGATGAAGATTATGGTACTGCAAGTAAATAGTGTATATCTAAAGTTTACTCGTAGGAAACGCGCTTAAGCCAACATTTTGCTTAAATCACAAACTATTATTACAGTAGTTAGGTATGAATAATACATGATTACCGCGTAGATTTCACACAATATCTGAAAGGGATACCTGTTAGGGGACTCAAACCATCGGAATTTAAGATAAAAGGGATCGTGTTTATATGAAAAAGGATCTTTTCGGTAAAGGATGAAAGTACTTATGTCTCATCCGGTATCCGAATTTTAACACATTAGCCTCATGTTTTCTATGGTTATCCCACATTTTTAAATACAATTAAAGGTTGTTATTTATTATCCAGTATATACAAGGAAAGATCAACAGATACCCTGAAAGTTTAGCTTTTCTCTTCAACTTAGCCTGGCCTTACTTAGACTGGCGTCTTAAAAATATTTTTAATGTTTTATTTTTCTTCATTAAAATCCCGGTCATACGAATATTACGAACATCTAAAAAGTAACATTTTTTTTTTTTTTATTATTACCATCAAAAAGGTGATATTAAATGGTTTCTTTTAATTAGCTCCCTTTTATAGGGAGCTTCTGTAAATAGCTACGAACAAGTATGCGAATGAGCCTCTTTATCTAAGAAAAAATGGAAATACAAAAATAACTTCTAAATACAAAAAGTTGATTGATATTGGGCACAATCTGCATGGTGCCCAATTTTTTTTTTTCAATTCGGCAATCCAGTCTATTCGTTATTCAGCGCATTCACGCCTTTTTCGTCCATGTAAATAAAGCTATCGCACAGCGCCGAGCTCACTCCTGCATAATACTGAAACGGATAAGTAAAAAGCTCACGTATTCCAGAGAAACTTATGCAACCACCACGACTGCACTGGGAGCAATTATTCCGTAGAGTTTTAGAGGATACTTTCTAATTTAATTTAGTCATAAATTTTGTCACTTAACACGTTTATTTCTTTCAGGTTCATCACACTTTTTTGTTTTATTATGAGTTTCTAGGTCGTATAGCTTAGAAATGCAGAGGAACACCATTTTGTAAGGCTGATTCTCAAATAAAATAAATAAAACATCTAATATTAGAGTTATATATAACTGAAACTTTTTTTCACTCTAAAAGACTTATTTCAATAGTTAGTAAGCTAAGCACGATATCGTATTCCATGCAAACGTTACAGCTTTACTTTGGAAAATTTTAGCCAGACATTGAGCGTGTCGTATATCACCCTGTCACAGAACAAAAGCGCGGCAGACAATAGTAAATTCGGTGTGACAAACACAGATTTTAATTCTAGATACACGAACGTTAATCATAATGCGTCAAAGTAAACCGTAAAAAATTATGGAAAACAATGGTAATTTAGGTACACCAAATTCTTTGTTCTTTTCCCGCGACTACGCTGAAAAGTGATAGAATGTATTATGCTACTTTTAATGTTCTTGTCTTAGATTATATATTGTCTAGATGCCTAGTAAGCGCTCAGTAAAAACTTCCACTAATAAGGCACTGATATTGACATCTCCGATCGACCCCCCTCCCGGCCCCCGCCAAATGCCCATCAGTCATTCAGGAGCGCTCGCCGAGTGATGATATTACGAATATAAATGTTTTAGTAAAAAAATATCAGTTTGTGCTGTAAAACTATCCAGGAAAAAAAGAAAAGTGTGTAAACATCACATTTCTTAAGTAAATATTCAATTTTCTGATGTATTTCATAGCAAAATGACAAACCGAAATTAAAATGAATTAAAAAATATTGAAATATAGCGCCATAATGCTTGGTGTTGCCAAGGGTATAAAATATATTTACCAATGATACGCTTTGTTTTTGGCCAAAAATGGAAAAGTGACAAAAGAGTTTTATTAGGTACCTATTGACTCTTAGTCTTAAGCACTTTCTGTTTCATATGATGACGAGGATCTGACGAAGGTATCAGATGATTGCCACTGGAACACCCTGATGGAAAGGACTAAGACAGTCCAGTTTGGGCTCGTTTGCTTTGGTGTCTTAAGCACTTTCTGCTTCATATGGTGACGAGGGTCTGACGAAGGTATCAGATGATTGCCACTGGAACAACCTGGTGGAAAGGACTAAGACAGTCCAATTTGGGCTCGTTTGCTTTGGTTTCTTAAGCACTTTCTGCTTCATATGATGACGAGGGTCTGACAAAGGTATCAGATGATTGCCACTGGAACACCCTGATGGAAAGGACTAAGACAGTCCAGTTTGGGCTCGTTTGCTTTGGTGTCTTAAGCACTTTCTGCTTCATATGGTGACGAGGGTCTGACGAAGGTATCAGATGATTTTCACTGGAACACCCTGGTGGAAAGGACTAAAACTGTCTAGTTTGGGCTCGTTTGCTTTGGTTTCTTAAGCACTTTTTGCTTCATATGATGACGAGGGTATGACAAAGGTATCAGATGATTTCCACTGGAATACCCTGGTGGAAAGGACTAAGACAGTCCAGTTTGGGCTCGTTTGCTTTGGTGTCTTAAGCACTTTCTGCTTCATATGGTGACGAGGGTCTGACGAAGGTATCAGATGATTGCCAATGGAACACCCTGATGGAAAGGACTAACACAGTCTAGTTTGGGCTCGTTTGCTTTGGTTTCTTAAGCACTTTCTGCTTCATATGATGACGAGGGTCTGACGAAGGTATCAGATGATTTCCAATGGAACACCCTGATGGAAAGGACTAACACATTCCAGTTTCGGCTCGTTTGCTTTGGTGTCTTAAGCACTTTCTGCTTCATATGATGACGAGGGTCTGACGAAGGTATCAGATGATTGCCACTGGAACACCCTGGTGGAAAAGACTAAGACAGTCCAGTTTGGGCTGGTTTGTTATGGTGTCTTGAGCACTTTCTGTTACATATGATGACGAGGGTCTGACGAAGGTATCAGATGATTTTCACTGGAACACCCTGGTGGAAAGGACTAAAACAGTCTAGTTTGGGCTCGTTTGCTTTGGTTTCTTAAGCACTTTCTGCTTCATATGATGACGACGGTCTGACGAAGGTATCAGATGATTGCCACTGGAACACCCTGGTGGAAAGGACTAAGACAGTCCAGTTTGGGCTGGTTTGTTATGGTGTCTTGAGCACTTTCTGCTACATATGATGACGAGGGTCTGACGAAGGTATCAGATGATTTTCACTGGAACACCCTGGTGGAAAGGACTAAAACAGTCTAATTTGGGCTCGTTTGCTTTGGTTTCTTAAGCACTTTCTGCTTCATATGATGACGAGGGTCTGACGAAGGTATCAGATGATTGCCAATGGAACACCCTGATGGAAAGGACTAACACAGTCCAGTTTGGGCTCGTTTGCTTTGGTATCTTAAGCACTTTCTGCTTTATATAATGATGAGGGTCTGATGAAGGTATCAGATGATTGCCACTGGAACACCCTGGTGGAAAGGACTAAGACAGTGCAGTTTGGGCTGGTTTGTTATGGTGTCTTGAGCACTTTCTGCTACATATGATGACGAGAGTCTGACAAATGTATCAGATGATTGGCACTGGAACACCCTAGTGGAAATTACTAAGACAGTCCCGTTTAGGCTCGTTTGCTTTGGTATCTTGAGCACTTTTTACTGCATAAAAATAAGTAAGTAATTACACTTCAAAAAATGTATTTACAGTGTGCTGGTTTTCAGAACAAGGTTTACGGTGGCATTTAAAAGAAAAACAAATAATATCAGAAACATACCACAAATTTCTTATGTTTAAAATAATGACGAACCTGATTGGAAAACTATTCAATTTTGATGAAACTGAACATGCCGCCATCACGAAAATAATATTGTCAAGGTGACGGTAGAGGGGCACTTAAAATAAATAAAAATATTAAAATAAAAACAACTGCGTCAATATCTGCCATCTTTATTAAATTCATTGCAGAACTAAAAAGATAGAAACAAGATTTCAAATTGAATATTTTATTTTGGTTTACAAGTCATCAACAACGTCATTTCATTAATAATATATTAAGAAAACCTGTGAGCTCAGTTAAGCTCAGCCAAAAAGCCCGCCCCGAATCTTACCAGGCGCAAAAGTACCCATGACTCTAGCTGCGTTACCGCGTTGAATAGCGATGGACAACCTTTGCACCAGGTAGGAGCCGGAGCGGGGGTTACTACACTTTTCCCGTATCCGGCGCCCTAACTCGTGAATCAAACTTTTGGCTTCAGTGCCCCAGCTACCCATGGTCTCGACAGCAATGGGTACAAAATCATACCTCACCTCCAAAGCCGCATACTTCTGGCGTTTTTTATTCGCAGCATCCTCAACAGCCGCCCCCGACGCGTGGACCGAGCGACTCAAGTGACAGGCGGCGAAAATGTTAACGCACGTGGCGTCCCATTTTTTTCCATTTTTGGTTTTGAATAATCTTAGTTGACAGTGTTCACAAACGCAGTCGGAGGCATCTGTTCACTCCGAGTTGCTCTACATATATCACCAACCAAATTATGAGAAGTGAGCGTGTTATGCCTCCGTTATGCGTCCGACAGCGTTGAAAACGCTGTCGGAACGCTGAAAATAAAATATTCAAATTAAAATCTTGTTTCTATCTTTTTAGTTCTGCAATGAATTTAATAAAGATGGCAGATATTGACGCAGTTGTTTTTATTTTAATATTTTTATTTATTTTAAGTGCCCCTCTACTGTCACCTTGACAATATTATTTTCGTGATGGCGGCATGTTCAGTTTCATCAAAATTGAATAGTTTTCCAATCAGATTCGTCATTATTTTTAACATAAGAAATTTGTGGTATGCAAGTTCTAATACAAATTCAAATAATTTTATTGCAGTTTGTAGGTACTAGGTACATTAAAGATCTTAATATCGAATTATAACAATTCTAGATTTTCCCTATACAAACTTGCCTCTCCAACAGGCATGCAATACTGGAAGTGGGCTCACCGAGTAATTTAAAAAATTGACATTAAAAAAAAAATCGGCCAAGTGCGAGTCGGACTCGCGCACGAAGGGTTCCGTACTATCATCTATAATAGAAAATCGTATAAAATAACGAGAAATCAACGAAATTCCAAGTAGTAAATTGCAATCTTATAGGTAGGTTTTCGATACACATCCGGGCAACATGACGACGCTCGCGTTCGGTAGAGTATATTTTTTTCTATGCGCTCGCGCGAATACGCGCGGTTATGGCTCGCTCCGTGATGTTACCTCCCCCGCTACCTGCGCGGCCGTTGCTTAGCAACCGCCTCGCGCTCGCGCCACCACCACACCGCGGCGCGGCGCTCGCACCGCGTTAAGATGCACGGATTACTTTTATTTTGTGAGTTTTTATGAATTAGATTAGGTATTTATTTTTATAGTTAATATATTTCTAAATATATACTTACAAATATTCAAGTTTCTACCTGTTAATTAAGATCGAGTAAAAATTGCTTCAAAATTACGTTTATTGTATGGGAGCCCCCCCTTTAATGTTTACTTTATTGTTATTTAATTACTTATTTTGAAAGGTAATATACAAGTAAATATTCTGTGAAAATTTGAAGCGTCTACCTGTTACCGTTTTTAATATTGAGCAAAAAAATACGAAAAAAACACGTTTATTGTATGGGGACCCCCCTTAATATTAATTTTTAGTATTTGTTGTTATAGCGGCAACGGAAATACATCATTTGTGAAAATTTCAGCTTTCTAGCTATCACGGTTTATGAGATACAGCCTGGAGACAGACAGACAGACAGACAGCGAAGTCTTAGTAATAGGGTCCCGTTTTTACCCTTTGGGTACGGAACCCTAAAAAAACTATTATTACAGAAAAATCAAATCAAAATATGAAGTTATCATTTTAATTATACAATGTCAAATTACAATATTAAATTTAATCCATGTCAAGTTATAATTACAATGTCAATTTAATCCATGTCAAGTTATAATTTACAATGTTAAATTTAATGCATGTCAAGATTCTCATTATGTCATATTACTATTATGTCAAATTTCAATCAAATGTATACATGTTAAATTACATATGGCAATGTCAATGAAATCTTATATAATCATATAGAATATGTTTCTGATATTATTTGTTTTTCTTTCAAATGGCACCGTAAACCTTGTTCTGAAAACCAGCACACTGTAAATACAATATTTGAAGCGTAATTATTTACTTAATAAAAAAAAGTGCTCAAGATACCAAAGCAAATGAGCCCAAACGGGACTGTCTTAGTAATTTCCACCAGGGTGTTCCAGTGCCAATCATCTGATACTTTCGTCAGACCCTCGTCATCATATGAAGCAGAAAGTGCTTAAGCCACCAAAGCAAACGAGCCCAAACTGGACTGTGTTAGTCCTTTCCATCAGGGTATTCCATTGGCAATCATCTGATACCTTTGTCAGACCCTCGTCATCATATGAAGCAGAAAGTGCTTAAGAAACCAAAGCAAACGAGCCCAAACTAGACTGTCGTAGTCCTTTCCACCAGAGTGTTCCAGTGGCAATCATCTGATACCTTCATCAGACCCTCGTCATCATTTGAAGCAGAAAGTGTTTAAGACACCAAAGCAAACGAGCCCAAACTGGACTATCTTAGTCCTTTCCACCAGGGTGTTCCAGTGGCAATCATCTGATACCTTCGTCAAACCCTCGTCATCATATGAAGCAGAAAGTGCATAAGCCACCAAAGCAAACAAGCCCAAACTGGACTGTGTTAGTCCTTTCCATCAGGGTGTTCCATTGGCAATCATCTGATACCTTCGTCAGACCCTCGTCATCATATGAAGCAGAAAGTGCTTAAGAAACCAAAGCAAACGAGCCCAAACTAGACTGTCGTAGTCCTTTCCACCAGGGTGTTCCAGGGGAAATCATCTGATACCTTCGTCAGACCCTCGTCATCATTTGAAGCAGAAAGTGCTTAATACACCAAAGCAAACGAGCCCGAACTGGACTATCTTAGTCCTTTCCACCAGGGTGTTCCAGTGGCAATCATCTGATACCTTTGTCAGACCCTCGTCATCATATGAAGCAGAAAGTGCTTAAGCCACCAAAGCAAACGAGCCCAAACTGGACTGTGTTAGTCCTTTCCATCAGGGTGTTCCATTGGCAATCATCTGATACCTTTGTCAGACCCTGGTCATCATATGAAGCAGAAAGTGCTTAAGAAACCAAAGCAAACGAGCCCAAACTAGACTGTCGTAGTCCTTTCCACCAGGGTGTTCCAGGGGAAATCATCTGATACCTTCGTCAGACCCTCGTCATCATATGTAGCAGAAAGTGCTCAGGACACCATAACAAACCAGCCCAAACTGGACTGTCTTAGTCCTTTCCACCAGGGTGTTCCAGTGGCAATCATCTGATACCTTCGTCAGACCCTCGTCATCATATGAAGCAGAAAGTGCTTAAGACACCAAAGCAAACGAGCCCAAACTGGACTGTGTTAGTCCTTTCCATCAGGGTGTTCCATTGGCAATCATCTGATACCTTTGTCAGACCCTCGTCATCATATGAAGCAGAAAGTGCTTAAGAAACTAAAGCAAACGAGCCCAAACTGGACTGTCTTAGTCCTTTCCACCAGGGTGTTCCAGTGGCAATCATCTGATACCTTCGTCAGACCCTCGTTATCATATGAAGCAGAAAGTGCTTAAGACACCAAAGTAAACGAGCCCAAACTGGACTGTCTTAGTCCTTTCCACCAGGTTGTTCCAGTGGCAATCATCTGATACCTTCGTCAGACTCTCGTCATCATATGAAGCAGAAAGTGCTTAAGACACCAAAGCAAACGAGCCTAATTTGGACTTTCATGCTTTAAACAGTAATGTTAGGTTTAAATTTCCGGTTGAATAATATCGACCCCAAATATTTTTTTAAGTCTCTATGTTTTGGGGAAATATCTATGCACTGGTATCACAAACATCGTGCACACAAATGTAAATGGTGTAAGCAATACACCCACGATAGGCGGCTCACTCACACACGTAAAACGTTTTTGCTTCAAATTGAACGATGCGCTTAGTATTTGAACACGGAATCTAGAGGTATATAATCTAAGGTTCTTGTGTTCCAAAGAGATTGGAACTTTCCAACCTCTATTCTGATAATTATTTTTAATAAATAGTTTTTAGTTTTAATAAATTATTTTTAGTAAATAGTTTTTCAATTTATACAACGTTGATTTATAACAAGTTATAAAACACGCCATTGGATTTACATACATGAAGTCTATGACACGTATGAAGACACATTAATATTATCACCCGATAATCATGGTGTATTTTATTACTTGTTCTAATCAAGGTTGTTTAAATTGAAAAACAAAATCTGTGGTCCACCGATTCTTCTACTTTATATATTTTATTAATGAATAAAGTACCTACATAAATTAATGAATGTTTAGTTTGTAGGTAGATTAGGGGACGATAAATCGATCTTGCTAGGTTTCATTTTTAGAAAACGTCGTTTTATCCGTGTTTTCAGGCAATGAAAAACTAGTACCTACAATATCATTAGTAAACGAAGGTAAATTTCGCCACTGTCTACAAGGTTGTAATAGCTCTGGTGGGAAATCGGGCGATTCGATCAGAAGACCTCGGTTCGATTCCAGATAGATTGATATTATTTTTTCATTTTTTTTTCTCAAGTTCCTACTTTTGTGAGAAAAACTATTATAAAAAAACCGGCCAAAGCTCGGACATCCAGGTACTGTAAATTACGTGTTCAAAAGCAATCCCTGTAATCTACAAGAAAAATTCGCATCATTTTAAGGAAAACCCAATCGGTAATCATGAAACATCAAGATCTCGGTGACATCGTGTCTTTCTGTCCCCGTGTGATCGCTGACCCATGATTAATGGGGCCTTTGTGTCTTTTTCTCTACAAATACTCGCCTTTGTATTTGAAAATATTAAGTAGGTGGACAAGAAATGGGTAGAGACATGTGAGTATCTGTATTTTTTATGTAATTAAACCAAAAATATAAATATAAAAGCCATATTTTTATATTAAGGCCACTTAAAATCTTTATTCATCACAAATAACACAAAAACGTTCGTGAGTTACTTTTATATTAAAGTCCTAGTACCTACAACTTAATAGAAAATCGCTTGTATGTCTGCACTTTGTAATTGGATCAATTTATAAATGTAAGGAAATACATTTTAATCTAAAATAAATTGATATGATAGACGATATGATATTGATATGTAAACAAGCAATAATGCGATTTATATCATCTATTATTGTCAAATTGATGATATACCTAGTGATATTTTTGTCAACTTTTGAATTAAAATTATAAATAAAACCGGCCAAGTGTGAGTCGGACTCGCGCACGAAGGGTTCCGTACCATTATCTATAAAAACATTGTTGTATGGGAGTAAAAATATTAAATTATTTAAATATTAAATTATTTTAATTTAATTATTTATTTTTGAAGTGAATAATATAACTCAATATTCAGTGAATATTTCAAGCTGTTGCCGTTATCAACATCGAGCAAAAACGAGCAAAAATATCACGTTTATTGTATGGGAGCCTAATATTTATTTTATTCTGTTTTTTAGTATTTGTTGTTATAGCGGCAACAGAAATACATCATCTGTGAAAATTTCAACTGACTAACTATCACGGTTCATGAGATATAGCCTGGTGACAAATGGACGGACGGACGGACAGACAGCGGAGTCTCAGTAATAGGGTCCCGTTTTTATCCTTTGGGTACGGAACCCTAAAAATGTCTTTATGACAATAACAATATTTATGAAATTTTCATATTTTACTTCCTACGATCCTTGCCAAATTTCTTCCTTTCCCTTTCCTTTCCTTTCATTGGAGTTATTGGATTCGTGAGATATTTTGACTCGCGCATTAGCCATTTTCAGATAATACTTATATTTTAAATAAAGTCGATTCCAATAAACCACGTAAAATAAACCGCGTCCAATTCCTCTTCATCCCGCAGTAAACCGATGAGTGGTGATTTTATTGGAAGCTTATGGGGTTTTGTATATACTTACTGGAATTTTAGTAACACTAACACACGTACATTTTTTTTAACCAAACCGAATCAAGACATTTATTTGCTAGAATACATAATCATACAAAGAGTTCTTAGACCCTATGTAAATAGGGCGAATTCTGTGTCTTAGACATTGTATTCAGTCTGCAAGCAGACGTGCAAATATTTTATTTTATGACAGTCTTGTAATTAGATCAATTATTTTAGGTATTTGTAGAATCTAAAATATTCCTTATAAAAGCAACGGCTAAGAAGCCATTCCGTCAAAGATTTTTTTAATATATTTCCATTTAAAAATATGTTAATTTCATTACAGATACATTGTTATATATTAGTATATTCAAGTTATAAGCATTTCTTTTGCACATATGTTTTCGGGCAAGAGGTTGATTGATATAATAGGTTTGTGAACTTAGCTCTTTTCTGACGTGTTATAACTTCATTAAGTTTATTAAAATAATCTGGGTGTTCTTTAGTGAAAATACAAACGGCCCTAATGTATATGCACGGTAAAGAGAGTATATTACATGTTTTGAAAAGTGGCTTTATGTGACACATAGGTATATTGCGCCAGCTATTTGCGTAGCTATGTGTCGCGTCGCCGCCAGCGAGAGCCGGCAGGAATTTTAAAACAGAGAAAGTGCTACAAAAGAATAAGAGAGATGAACATAATAAACCATCCTTTCATGCATACATATTTTTGTTTACAAGTATAAGTTTAGAAAACTTAAAACCCCTGACAAAGAGGCGGCTGAACCGATTTTGATTAAACATAGCTAAGATCACTCTCGATGAAATCCTTTTTCATACTAAAAACTAAATCAAAATCGGTATAGCCATTTGAGAGCTACGATGCCACAGACATTCACAGATACCTACATACAAACGTTAAACTTATAATCACCCTTCTTTTTGGGTCGGGAATTAATAAACATTTCAAATGTTTGATGATAGGGAAGGGCGTCGCTAAGGGGGGGCAGAGGGGGCAGCTGCCCCCCAAGAGATTTAAAATATGTAGCTACATTTTTTAACCAAACCTTTTTTAACATTTTTGCAAACAAAGTCCTAAGGCCGTGCAATTGTACCTGTACCTACTATTCATATTTTTATATCTTAGCTGTAGGTATATCTATCTTAGTGTAAACTACCACGTTCCCGCCAGAACACTTCAAAAACACTTTAGTTTTTACAAAGAAGCCATATTGTATGCATTGAAATAAAACCTACCTTCGCCAGTGTAGTCGGAAACAAAGGAAAAAAAATATCATAATAATACATTCTTATTATTCTATCTTTCATACATCAAACAATTCCAAAACGAATAATTTCAAAGAGAAGTTGAATCAACAAGATACATAACAAAAGTTTTTTGATACGAAATAAGTATACGAGTATTCTTCTTCTTTTTGTATTGGACCCGCATTAAAGCATTTGCCAGTATTAGGATTTTTTCAAGTTTCTTGAATAAAAGAAGTTGTAAATGTTCTAGTCACAATCTAAGTCACGTATACAGTCAATTTATAAGTCGAGTCCTGCTTCAGTAAAGTGGTGGCGACTTTACTAGAAGCTTCTATGGAGTTTTGCCGACAACGTAAAATCACACGTTTTACTGCTTTATTTCACTTGCCCACACTCATGCACTTTATCGAACACTTAATGAATAAAACACCACCATTTTTATAGCATTAATGTTCAAAATAACACAAGTTTAGGAAAATAAAACAAAGCAACAACACGTTAATAAGACGTTCCCGCTAAATCTCCTAAACGCTATGTAGGTATTAGGCATAATCCTTTTTCCGGTATACAGTTTTTTTTTTATTTGCCCTACGGGCAAGCCAAGGCCGTTTGGCCATACTGCCTGTCTAGTATATCGGTTCCAGGTAAAGAACTTGCGCGGTCAGCTCATTTGCCATTACCAAGTATAAATATCAAGGTCGAGTTTTCACGTTGTCGGCAAAACTCCATAGAAGCTTTCAGTAAAGCCGTCACCACTTTACTGAAGCACGACTTGAACTTGAATATTTAAGTGACTTTGATTGTGTCGAACATTTATAACTTGTTTTATTCAAGAAACTTGAAAAAATCCTAATACTTGACAAGAAGCTTTCTTTCAAGAAACTTGAAGAAATATACTTGACACTGGCAAATGTTCTAAGCGGGTCCAAATACAACAATAAAAAAAGATCAAGCTCTATATCAAGTATATCACCATTGTCAAGTCCTTATTGTACCGTAGGTACCCATGGAACAAAATACTCAAGAGACCGTACCTCAGTAAAATGGTATCAAAGGCTCTTGAAGTTTTGAAGTTTCCAGTAGAGTCATCACTGCTTTACTGAAATGTGATGAGGTCTTAACCGTGACTTCTTTTACTTTACTTATAACTTATGATTATGACTCTATTGACAAAAATAATAGAATAAAAGACACAAATGAAGAAAAGAACAAAATCAGACAATGGCTGTGTGGGATCCGTTTCCTTTGCCTTTCTAAGGAAAAAACAACTAAAAATAAACCATAATCGTCGATTTGCAGATTTTTAACTAATTTCAAAACCACCTAGTAATAGAAAAGAACAGAATCGATATTCATTTTACGGCAACTTCAGATGATTAATTAAGAACACTGTTCTCGAAAACTCATTAATATAATATCACAATAGGTACGTAGGTAGGTACCAAATCTGAAACATAATTCAAATTTCGTCCTAATACGGTAATTATTAATTATTTCATCGTAAAATTTATGGCCGAATGGGCGAATGTTATAAAGGGTGCTATTGGGTAGGATTCAGAACCATGACAGGCATTCCTGAATGATTTGCCTTCCACGAGTACCTTCATTAATCATGTTCTTCGGAATTTCAAAGTCAAGGTTACGTGTAGCTAAGATTCGTATCAGCAAGTCAACCATTATGGTATTTACTTAGGTATTGAACGATGAACGCTTAGAGCCGATAGTTATTGCGTAGAATCAATATTTGGCTTAAATCGAAGACTACAATTTACACTGAATTAATGGCTCTTTTTACATATCTGGGGGCACACCGTGTACCCGCCATGTGTGATATTATGCTATGAATTATCCAAATGGATCTACACGCAAGTAGTTTGTAGTAGTTACTAGATATTAGTACCCTCAGCACAGTACCTAAGATTTCACCCCGCATACCGAACGTCTATTCAAAAGTGAAATACGACTGGAAAGGCCATAGGTATTGGCTCCACATGAATTACGGGACGGGCTGATAATATAGAGTACTAGCATGTTTATTTGGGTAAGTATAAGGGGTAAGTACATAAATAATTTTAGCGGGTTTTGGCGGGAACATCATGGAAACATGTTGTTTTATTTTATTTTACTAAACTTGTATTATAGGTGTTTTATTCATAAAGTGTTTGATCAAGTGCGTGAGTGTGGACAAGTGAAATAAAGCGACTAAGCGTGTCTTTTCACGTTTTTGGCAAAACTCCATACTTTCAAGACTTGAATTAGAAAATGACTACCTATATACGTTACTTATATTGTGACTAAAACATTTATCTTAATCCTTGATACTGGCAAATACTTTAAGCGGGTCCAAATCAAATAATGAAAATAATCTTATTTTTCAGAAAACGCATTTTGTAGTTTTGTATTACGCAAAAGCTAGTTAAAAAAGTACCTAAATGTCATCTTGGTTTTTGGCGGGAATGTATAAACTGCAGCGCACTGTTCTGTTTTTTGAAAAATAGTGCCATTTTATTAATTGCTTGATTACACACGCACAAGTATGGAGAAATGAAATAGCAAAGAAGGCGAAACAGTGTATTTTCATATATTCGCGGCATAACTACATAGAAGCCGTTACCGCCATCTCTGTTTCCTGAGACCTACAATCTTGGAATTTTCAAGGCTAGAGTGAATAGATATATTCTAGATCGACGAGCTCCATCCTCGGCCACACCGTCCCTTAACATCAGGCGAGTTGGTGGTCAATCGTAGATCAATCTTCTATAAAAAAAAAAAAAAAAAAAAAAAAAGCTTCCAAAAAAACCATGAAACTGTAATTCACTTATATTGTTTAATTCATAATATGTATCTGTGTACCTTTAGTAATTAATAAATCTATTGCATTATTATCACATTAGCATTCCAATTACTATTATAATGGTGGATTATTTTCGAAATAGATACATAATTTGCCTTAGTATCGTTATATTTATTGTTTTTGGTCAAAGAATAAATACAATCGTTAATTTGATACTTCTTTTTAGTTTTACTACCGTTTCATTATCATATTTAGGTTTTTAAGATTTTTCATAAATTGTGATTGGATGCGTTATTTAACCTTATTTTAAATATAAGAAAACTCGCTTTGGCCTCCTTGTGAAAAAAAAAAGAAGAAAAGTATTGGCGCGAAATATTTATTCCTCTTGTGAAAAAAGAAAAAATACAACTTTGAGCAAACAATTCATGTTTTCATTTGTAATCAAAAGTAATTAAAATAAAAGAGCAAGTATTGTGTTGTCGGCATATTATTAGAACTCAGTATTGTTAAAAATGTTTACACCCGAAGAACAACAAGTCGAAATATGTTTACTGAAATCTGATTTAGAAGAAATTGAGAATGAATTAATAGTCCAGGTAAGTAGATAAAAAAATATAGCAAAATAAACAGAAATTAACTTTAAATTATGGCAAAATAAACAGAAATTAACTTCCTTCCAAAAGAGGGGAGTTTTATAAGCCGACTTCAAAAAAAGGAGGTTATCAATTCGACCGGTATGCTTGTAATATTGTCAGAATTGCACAGTGTTTCTATGTTAGTCTTTTTCAATTACAATTTATTTTATCTACTTTCGATTCAGCGTTCGGCGTTGCCAGAATTGGATGCGAAGAACGAACAGAAATATCGTGAAACGAAGAGTGTTCTGAAAAACGTGCGCTTATTGAAAAAAGAGATAGAGCGGTTGAGACTAGATAATGGTATGTATTACGAGTTTTATCATTCTAAGTTTACTTATGCTGTGTTATTGTGCTCTGTGGTTTCACCCGGGTAGTAAAAAAATAGTGATAAAACAATAATTATCACTTTTATAAATACACTTATTCTGTTACATCGAAGTGTGAGTGGGCATATTATGATATACAATGGATATACGATATACGATGGATTTAAAAAAATAGTTTTATTCATCATTATTAAGTCAACCACGAAAAAATGGAAACAGAGCGAGACTGAGACTGTAACTTTAACTTTTATAATACTTAATTGTGTAAAGTAGGTAGTTGCCTTTTGCTTAGTGAGAATGTAGACTTACAGTTTTGGTAAAGGTATGGTTAGCTATGAGTTTTGTTTTCTCATATATGCTTTATGAGATATATAGTTCAATTCGCAAAAAATTAAATATTAATTAATCCCAACAATGCTGAGGGACTATGCACGAACATTTTTAGCCATATAGCTATGTTTACCCAAGATTGTCTTCCTTTTTCATTTGTTTCCTTTCTAAGTTATTTGTGATTACATATATGTTATTCTGTCACTTTTTCTAGTAAGTATATTAGTAATAGTATTTTTATATTCATGATATTTATAGTATTTGTAAAGTATTAGAGTGTAACAGAATACAATGTATACTCCTTACGTATATATAGGTAATTATATATAATTTTAAATAATAGATATGCATATTCAGGTTAATATATATTATTAACTAATTTATTTATTTTCCCTCTCCTCTATATTACTGCACGCCCCGTCATATTACTTTTCTTTCGTTCCTCTCCATCATAAGGTTAGAAAGATATCATTATTAGCGATAAGGCCGCCAGTTGTTACATTAGTTCTTGGCACACGTGATTAGAAGCCCATATAGACAAACATAATATAAAAATTGTGCAATTCTAACAATATTACATACCTACATACATATCAATTGATAATCTCCTTTTTATAGTCGGATAAAAAAAAATAACATGGCATGATACAGCAGAGAACGACATAATGGGGCATTGTCTAATTGTCTAAGACACGTCATTGAAATCGCATCAAAAAAGTACACGTTATAGATAAGGTGTTATTCACAAACCTCTTATTGTGTTGCTATTTATTTGTCACGTATCAGTGGTTGACAATAGCCGAGTGCCGCACTATACCCCGTGTCTCGTTTCTCGGCTCATAAAGTAAGAAGCTGATATTCCGAGCGGTCTGAGTGCGCGCGATAACAGGTCGTACGCCCGTAACGAGCCATGAAATCTGCTCTGGCACCTATCTGCCGGCATTGAGACGTATGCCATTCGCTGTGTATTCAGCTTAGCGAGATGCTGAGCTAGTTTTACCGTTCTGCTTAGTGGTTATTTAGTCATGCTTGTAAAGTTGAAAGTTATTTTTTCTAGCGCTTTTAATGAAAGTTGCCAGTTATCATAACGATTTGCTATAAATTTGATCGCGTAAGAGAAGCGAATAAATGTCTCTGCGTCAACTAGTGTTCTTTCGTCTGGTCAGATGCTTGCACGAACTCGCGTACAGTAGACCACCACTGTACGCGAGTTCTTGCAAGCATCTGACTGATTCAGATTTCATTCGGATTCAGAATCTATATATCCGTCTCTGTCATTCTCTATGGAAATGACAGAGACGGAGAGGACAGTAGGGAATGGGTTCTGAATACGGGGGCTGAAAGTGTTACGTATTCCTTTAAACTCATATTTAGCGTGAACTATTTTCGGATTCACTGCGGAAAAATCTTGTATTCCGTGTTCCATTCTATCTCTGCCGATCCTTTAGGTTTTCCTTAAATAAATTGAATTAGCCGAAAGCTAATTCAGGAATTTCCTTTACTTTCGGTATAAATTTCAGGGTGTATGTCAAGTGAAATTTTCCAAGCTTTCATTCCTTTTGGTCTTAACGTCTAATCGTCACAGATAAGTAACGGGATGATACCACAGACGGCATGAAGACGGAACGTCATTTTATGGAAATGATATATCGCCATCCCGTCCCTTGATTTATGCTCTAGGGAGTGTATATAAAATGTTAAAATACTATGAAACTATGTTCATTAAAATCATCGCCTCATTTCATCCGGTTTAAAAACACGTTACGTATGCAGTGAACTTTGCTTCAATCACTGTGTAGATCTCACTGTCCCTTTTGGGCATGTTTAAGGATTTATTTCACTATATATAACAATTAAAAATAAAACTATAACTATTATATATTTATTAAGGGAGAGTCAACTGAAAAGCGAAGCATTTAAAAAAAAAAATATCGTCTATCGTCGTCTCTTGAAGTATCATTATACTCGTCTTCGCTTTCACAGTGTCTTATGCTATATTTTATTAATAATAATAATACATCTCTTTCAAAAATAAAATGCGTTTTTTCGTAACCTCTAAAGAACTATTTTGTAATAAATAAGTGATTTTACTAGAATTACATAATTATGTCGCATACTTAGTTTATTTCTATTCGAAATATCGGCCGTCTAATGTCGAGTCGAAGCTTTCAACACGTCACTCCACTGCAGCGTCATAACCTATTTCATTTTCCGTTCTAAAAGACTAGAAATGTTTGAAATGTGCTACGACACACACACACATAATATGTGTTTACAGTGGTTGTTTAGCTATTAATAGTAAAAAGTTATATGAAAGTAGGCCTACTCGGCCAAAACTACTTACTTGTTTTCATAAATAATACTTTTTAACCGACTGCGTAAGAAGGAGGGTTGTCTTTCGCATGTATGTTTGAATGTATGTATATATGTAAGGGTGTATGTATGTTTCTATATAATCACCACAGCCACGCCTAAACGCCTTGACCAATTTTGATGTGCGAGGTGTCGTTAGATTCGTCTTCACTCCCTAAGTGCCATAGGCTATATTATTTACTTAAATTTACTTACTTTACTTTACTTAAATTAAATATTTCAGTTATAAACGGGTGTTTTTTTCCTCGCAAGTGTGTTGAAAAACGTCGTATGAAACGCGTGTGCATTATGGTCATTACAGTCGAGGCGGAATTGCAGCCCGAGCCGAAGGCGAGGGCGTAATAGAGCCGAGAGTGTAATGACCAACTTAGCACACTTGTATCATAATGTACTATTTTTAACTATCACGGTCATTCACTAAATTACTGGTATTATTACTTTTTGAAATTGTTGATAAACAGTTGTTATTTCAAGAACATTTAGTCTCATAAACAGTAATAAATTGTGAGAAAATAATGGCTGTAAAGTTAATGCGTCACTTGGGTGCAATCTGGAACTTCAAACACGTTATTCTTCCAAATGAGTCTCACTATTTTATTAATTAAATAAATAAAATATTAATAACATTATTAAAAATAAATATTTTAATAAACATTTTACTAATTTATTAATAAAATAAAATATTTGTTTATTCTATTTATTTATATACGAACTTACTCGTCTTATTAAGCGATAAAGTTTTTTTTACAAAAGTAGTTCAAATAAGCAAAAAATTTAATTTGCCACGAAGCTATGAAAATGGTGTCGAGTAGAACTACCCAGACAATAAACCTACGTTGATTGCATGAAATATATTTGCGCATTTACTATCCTTCATCCCCCATAGGCAGGACATGAGCACATAATAGCTAATCGTCACGTGCCGTTGATTACTGTATTGTTTATTGCACGGACATTGTGCCTACGCAATGTGGGATTGTGTCGTCAGCTGGTGATGGCTCTCAGTGTAGATGTTCTATGCATTTACAATTGACGTTCTAATTCAATATACATGACAATGTGAGATTCTAATCCCTAGATTGCACGCGATTAGTTTAATATTAACGGGTATTAATTTACCGTCATATAACCGTGAATAACCGCATTTAACTCGTAGTTAAGCAGTGTTTTGTTCCGTTTTCGCAAGTGTCAGGTTCCCGTCTGACAGAAAGTGACAAGTCCTTATTCAATGAATAAGATTTTAACATGCGTTTATAAGACGGTTAGTTGATATGTGCATAGATAATAGTTACATCATTTGTAGTACTACAACCACAAACGACTTGCGAAAATATGTAAACTGATAAAATGTTGAGTATGAAATTGCTGGTGAATAATTTAATTTTATGAATTAATCTGAGTGCGTGATTGACATGACGCGTAACCGAAATGCTGGATATAAGAGTATTCATCTAACGCTTGCAGCATGCTGGATGTTGTGTAACTCATACTCATATCAACAAATATTAATATCAATACAAATATCAACAACAAAATCCTACGGGTTGCACCGGTGTAGGGTGGCTCCAATCGTTTTTATATTTAATTTGTGCCAGCAATTCAGGTGACATTTAGAATATACTAGCTAGGTATATTGTTTTATTGTGACTAATGCGCGCTTCATCGCAGACTGCAATGGTTGGTACATGACTTAGATTATGACTGGAACATTTATAACTTGTTTTAATCAAGAAACTTGAAGAAATCTTAGTATTTGACACTAGCAAATGCTTTAAGTGGGTCCGATCCCAATTTAATATACTCTATATATTAGTTATATAAATTTCAACAATCTGTGTAAATGGCGCACGCATATAATAAATAATAATAAATAAATATTTGTGGACATTTCACACAACACCATCTAGCCCAAACTAATCAAAGCTTGTACTATGGAACTAGATGGCTGATAGATATACATAGATGTATTATACCATTTACGTGCGCCATTTACATAGCTTGTAGAAATTTATATAACTAAGTAAGGTATAGATTTCAAGATAGAATAGGATACTACATTACATTGTTGTTATTATTGACCGACTTATAACAACCAAGTATACTAACCGCATCAATGTAGTGTCTACTTACTTTTGTAGTGATTTACGCACTGTCTATGAGAAATGCACACTACAATATAATTTACCTCAAAAACATGTCTTTTACGTTGAAATGAAACAAATTTTAACAGATTTATCACATACATTTTTCATAATTTTATGACCTGAAGTTTCGATCACTTTGCAGCGTCCATGGTCACAGGTGAGACTAGATGACAGTTATCTTATTGGAAAATATTAATTACTACCGCCTACAATTTTATACATCATCATCATCTCAGCCATAAGAAGTCCACTGTTGGACATAGGCCTCCCCCATGGATTTCCAAAAAGACCGATTGGAAGCGGCTTGCATCCAGCGTCTTCCCGCCACTTGTATGAGGTCGTCTGTCCATCTCGTGGCTGGTCTTCCTACGCTGCGCTTGCCGGTACGTGGTCTCCACTCGAGAACCTTTCGGCCCCATCGGCCATCAGTTCTGCGTGCTATGTGCCCTGCCCACTGCCACTTCAACTTGCTAATCCGCTGTGCTATATCGGTGACTTTTGTACGTCTACGTATCTCTTCATTTCTGATTCGATCTCGTAGAGAGACTCCGAGCATAGCCCTCTCCATAGCTCGTTGCGTGACCTTGAGCTTCCTTATAAGGCCCATAGTTAGGGACCACGTTTCAGTGCCGTATGTCATCACTGGTAACACACACTGGTTGTAAACTTTCGACTTGAGGGACTGGGGAATATTGGACGAGAAGACGCTTTTAAGTTTCCCGAACGCTGCCCAGCCGAGTTGGATACGACGATTGACCTCCCTCGTAAAGTTGGACCTGCCTAATCGGACCGTCTGTCCTAAGTAGACGTATTCGTCAACAACTTCAAGAGTGAAGTTCCCCACAGATATTGGGGTGGGCACTACATGGGCGTTCGACATAACCTTCGTTTTGTCCATGTTCATTTTGAGGCCCACCCGTTGGGAAACTCTATTGAGGTCTTCGAGCATCGTACTGAGCTCTTCCATCGACTTTGCCATGACTACTATATCGTCGGCAAACCGAAGGTGAGTGATGTACTCGCCGTTAATATTAATGCCGAGCCCTTTCCATTCCAGAAGCTTATAGGCATCTTCCAAACCGGCGGTAAACAGTTTCGGAGAGACAACGTCTCCCTGCCTCACGCCTCTTTTCAATGAAATTGCCTCTGAGTTCTGGTCTTGTACTCGGACTGACATGGTGGCGTTGTTGTACAAGCACTTCAGCACTTCGACATACCGATAGTCAATACGGCATCGCTGGAGAGCCTCAAGCACCGCCCAGGTCTCGATCGAATCAAAGGCTTTCTCATAGTCCACAAACGCTAAGCAAAGGGGCAAGTTATACTCTTCGGTCTTCTGTATCACTTGCCGCAGCGTATGGATGTGGTCTATGGTACTATAGCCTTTTCGGAAACCGGCTTGTTCGGGAGGCTGGAAGTCATCAAACCTGCGTTCAAGACGATTCGTGATGACCCTTGAAAACAGCTTATAGACATGGCTCAGAAGCGAGATGGGTCTGTAGTTCTTCAGCAAAGTGTTGTCTCCTTTTTTGAAGAACAGCGCCACCACGCTTCTGTTCCATGCTTCTGGCGTTGTACCTTCAAGCACGACGGAATTGAAGAGCCTCTGAAGGACTTTCAGTACCGGTGTTCCACCCGCTTTCAGTAGCTCTGATGTAATTCCGTCGTCGCCCGGTGCCTTGTTGTTCTTGAGCTGTTTCAAGGCCATCCTAATCTCGTACAGGCTGATGTCCGGGATATCTTCGGTATAATGTCGAGTCAGTTTGGCTCTTGGATCTTTGCCCAAACTGCTAACAGGTTTTGCGACCGATGTGTATAACTGTCCATAGAACCTCTCGATTTCCCTCAAGACTTCTGCTTTGGTCGACGCTATACTGCCATCTTCCATCTTAAGCTTCGTCAACTGGCTCTGCCCAATAGACATGTCTCTTGCGAACACTTTGGAGCCTTTATTCCGCTCTATCGTCTCTTTAATACGATTAGTATTAAAGGTACGGATGTCGTGTCGCATAGACTTTGATATGAGTCTATTGAGCCGCCTATATGACTCGGCGTCACCGGAAGACTGCAGTTGCAATGAGCGTCGTTCAGCCATGAGGTCGAGGGTATGGCTCGAGAGCTTTTGCGGTCTATTTGTACGGTGGGGTTTATAAAACTTCGCGCCCACCGTACGGACAGTTTCCACAAACCTGTTATTGATCTCATCCACCGATGCGCAGCTCTCCAGGCACTCGAAGCGATTTGATAGTTCGAGCTGAAAGCTCTCGGGGTTTTGGATATGGGCGCGAGTGGGTCGGAGTGTAGACTTCATCATACGGGACCTCTCCAGTTTAACATTAATATTCAAAGTGCCTCGTACCATTCGGTGATCACTTCCGGTTTTAACCATGTTGATCACAGAGACATCATTGAATATTTGTTTCTTGGTGGTCAGGATGAAGTCTATCTCATTTCTCGTAGAACCATCGGGACTCAACCAGGTCCATTTCCTATGAGGTGGCTTCTGGAAGAAAGAGTTCATCATGAAGAGTCCCTCTTTCTCCAGAAAGTCGGCCAACCTCTGTCCCCTGGGGTTCCGTTGTCCATATCCAAATTGCCCCACTCTCAACTCACTTTCGCATTTCCTGCCCAGCTTCGCATTGAAGTCCCCCATAACAACATTAAAATAGGTCTCAGAAGTGTGTATGGCCCTACTAATGTCCTCATACATCACCTCCACCTCATCATCCGAGTGTGCCGAGGTCGGTGCGTATACCTGGATGACCTTCAACGAATATCTGTTGGATACTCTGAGTATCAGGTACGCAACCCTGCTCGATACACTGTCGATGGCAAGAATGTTGTTAACAAGAGACTTGTGGACGAGAAACCCGACACCACCTTGGGACTGTTGGTCGCCCTCCCGGTAGTATAGTAGGTTACCGGATTTCAGGGTTATCGTGTCCTCACCCTCTCGTCGGACTTCCGATAACCCCAGGATATCCCAATGTAACCTACTCATTTCTTCTTCCAGCTCAGCTAGCTTCTCGTCTGTCCTCATCGTGCGAATATTGTGTGTTACCAGGGCCAGTCGTCGTTTATAACAATTTTATACAATTATTTAAATTTAAACAGGTTCACAGTCCACAGCCCATATATGGGCTGTAGGCCAATAGCGTCATGAGTCCACAGCCCGCATATGGGCTATCCGGCTACTGGTTTTTAACGGGTCGTATTTTATTGGACTCTGAGGGAATGTCTCATATTAAACGTGGACTAGGTAGGATAGACACTTAGCTACAAAATTTCACCGGACTTGGGTGGCATTTTATACTCTCGATGCTGAACTGTGAACCTGTTAAGTAATATATGCAAAAATATGTAAAATATATCTATTAAAATTTAATATCCGTTAAAATTTGTTTCATTTCAATGAGAAATCGTGAAACCCTTAGAAAACCTACCCTACCCTTACCTAACCCTTTTATCTATTATGTTTTAGTGAAGCTGACAGCGCAACGTGTGCAGCTCAAGCAACAAAGCGAAGAGTTGTCAGATTGTTTGGAAACTCTTCGTGAAGAACGTATGCAGCTCAAGGAGTGTCTTGAACAAGAAGAACAAGAAATAGAGTCGCTCATGTGAGATTTTAGTTATTACACGACTTCCTGAAAAGGAGTGTCATGTTTTTCGTGTATATATAGGTATCTATGTATATTTCTGTATTTTCTCTTGTATCTTAAAAACACGGTATATGTGTTAGGTATTTAATATGTTATGTTTGCATTTCGTGGTCCACGCTATTATATGTAAAAAGCAACAATCTGACTGGTAACAATCTGTTTTGCTTTTCAACCGACTTCAAAAAAGGAGGAGGTTCTCAATTCGACTGTATTTTTTTTTAATGTTTGTTACCTCGTAACTATCGACTGGGTCAAAATAAGCGTGTCAAGTACGATAAAAAATCACAGTTGACGACCAAGATTTATTTAATTTCAGGTGATATATACTTCCGATTCGATATTTTGTCAACTAGCTACTAGCGTACAAGCGCGCGGAGGCATTGGGTTGAATAGATTTTGCGCGGATGGAACATTCCATCACAAAATCGTTTATGTGACGTTACAGTCGGTACCAAAAATGTGGCACGCAAGGTTTTCATATAAATACAATCGCATGCTCCATCTACTATGTATGTGCACATAATATAGACACTCAAATACGCAGATATGCAGATACGCAGATACATATAGATGCACACTACAAAAGTACAAACTTATAACACGCTCTTTTTGGGTCAGCGGTTAATGAGTTGGAAAGGCATCAAATGAGTGTACTCTAAGGCTAAGGCCGCACTACGGTTTTTTCCCGCGAGCGGTAACCGCTATAAACCGCGAAACCACTCGAGACGTTACTAAATCAATCGCGGGGAAAAACCACAAGTGCGGCCGCTTGTATTCGTTTTCCTGTTTCATAAACACTCGCGGTTAAAAACTGCTGCGGTTTAACCGTAGTCCGCACTACGGTTAGCTAATATCGGTTTGAAAATTTTCGGCTATTATAATGTGAAAACACAAGATTATCGATTAATTTATGTTTGACATGTTGCCAATATGATGGAATTTTCCAAGATAACGCTTCATAAAACTTGCTTAATCAAAACATAACTTTTTCAATTACAGTCGTAAATACGAAGATTCGTTGCAAGAGAAAGCAGAACGATTTAGGAAAACTCACAGATATTACGTATGTATACCTACTTCATTATCAATTTTATCACCATCTACTTCTTGGCCTTCGAAGGAAGGTGTTTTATCTTGTACACTCACAGGTAAAGGGTAAAGGTTTAAGTAATTTGGCAGACACTTTAGGTTTTTTATTTAACATGAAACCGACAAAAAACTAATTTAACTCTAAGGATGCTGTATCATGAGTAAACACTGACCACCAGGGCTATGTTATTGGGGATAAACATATTTCATATTCATACCAATATCGGAATATATTGCTTCATAAAATATTGGTGATCAAAACAGATTCCATGGATTTTACTGCCAAAGTATGCATATCCGGAACTGGAGGCTTACAGGTATTCTGGACCAGGTGAAAGGTAATGCAGACCTTATTCGGAAAGCCTGGTACGATGAATAAAGAATGGGGTAAGCACAAAAGGTCCCAATGGCTCGAAGTGTATCCTACAATCAGACCTTACATAAGATTAGAAGATTATCTATCAACCTACTGCCAACACAGAACATTTATAAGGGGTTTTGGTGTTTTCTAAAGTTATACTTTTATTCAAAATACTCGTAAATTACACATGTATATTTACAAACTTTTATTTATCTTACAGTGTTTGTATGTATGTGTTGTCGGCACGAATCTTTGAAGCTAAATTAGAACCACTTCCCGCGATGTCTGATCGGGGTCAAATTTGGTGTACATATGGATCTACGGTGACAATACAATAATATGGTAGCTTAGAGCCGTTTTGGTGATGGAGCCGAAAGATGACCCATAGGAACTTCTGGACTAAACAAGATAAAACCCATCGAGTTTGGGCTCAATTGATTCGTCTTGAGGAGTATTTTTGTAAAAGCTGTTTAAAAGATTAATTATTTTATTATTTTCGTTATCTGAAATATATTACTGTTTTATTTGGATAAATTATAATGTGTACCTAAAAGGCTGTGTTCTGAGTGGCTACTTATTAACTGACAAATAACGTGCCTACAACCTTAACTGCTGAACTAAGAAACGTGAAATTTGGAAGGTATATGTGAAAGGTTATAAAAGCATACAAAGAAATAGTTTCGGAAACATCTTATCCTAAAGTCTTTAAAAAAGTTCCAAAAATCTTTATAAACGTTCTGCCTGGGTGAAGTCTCATTAAAATCGCGTTTTAAGTTTGTCCGTCCATTAAGGTTAGTTTAATTTCAATAAAACTTGAGACATTGTCAAGTATTTCGGTACGTAATGCCTTTTCATAATTTTCAAGTTTGGCTTATGGAAAATGAAAATGACCGTTTTCATTTACAGATACCTATGCATATTGCAAAGCTTTAACGCGTGTCATGTGGTGAGGATTAGTAGGGTATATAGGTAGGTACGTAGTAGCAAACAAAATGGCTTTTACAAATGAATAACGTACCTGAGAAGATTTTTCACAGATTTTTTAAACGGACCGTTCCGTCTAAACTAATTCTCTTTTATATTACGTAAATCTCCTGTAAAATTACTTCCTTTATTTCGAAAGCGTCTTTTCTAATAGTAGATTATGCATCAAGGGGATAAAGGTGTTTCATGTCACGGCCGAAATATACACTTCGCACATTTCGGAGACATTATTAGACCAAACATTATTGCGTCAGTAATTTACACTGTTTTAATAAATCGGTAAATTAAATAAATAAATAAATATTTGTGGACATTTCACACAACACCATCTAGCCCAAACTAAGCAAAGCTTGTACTATGGAACTAGATGGCTGATAGAATACATATATACTTTTTTTGTTGTAAATATATACATATGAAGCATAGAAACACCCAGACACAGAACAAACACCCATGCTCATCACACAAATGTTTGTCCTGGGTGGGAATCGAACCCACGACCTACAGCTCAGCAGGCAGACATACTACCAGGCCAGTCATAACCTTTTAAACCGACTTCCAAAAAAAGGAGGTTATCAATTCGGTTTGTGTATTTTTTTTTGTATGTTCACCGATTACTCATCCAATTATTGTGCATTGATTTTGATGATTCTTTATGTATTTGGTAGGTCATGCTTCAGAGGTGGTTCCGTATAAATTTTATCAAAATCGATGCAGTACTTTGGTTTTTATAACAAAATAACTGATTAAATATCATCCCAGCGCCTGTAGAAAAGTGAACAGCAAATCGTACATATAACGTCGCCTAAAACTCGCCGGATCGGTGGTCAAGCTCAATATAATAAAATTATAAAAAACACCCTCAGTGCAATATCAAGAGATCAACAAAAAATGTTGCAATTGTAGTGTTCTATATCCTCTTTGGTTGCAGTATTCGTGCCTAGTCTTTTTCTTTTGAGGCTTCCGTACTAAGGGTGATGGAGCCTATTTGTGAGGCTACGGTGTCTGTCTGTCCTACAGTTAAACGGCTACTTTCGAACGATAATAGATACAAGTCTCAAATTTGCAGGTTTACAGGGTTCACTTTGATGTAAATCGACAATAGGTAACAAATACTAGTTAGTTATTGTTAAATTCCCTCAGATGTCCATTTTCATTCAGATTCTATAGTCAGATTTTAAGCGATCGAAGTATGAGTATCTAGATTCTAACCTAATCTAAAATATACAAAAACGAAAGTAGCTCTATTTGTTTATTACATTTTCACAAACAAAATCCTGAACGAATCATAATCATAAATTTCGTATATATGTAGATAGATAAGAACATAAAGAGGACCTTAGATTTATTTTATCCTCACCAAAATCATCGCCATTTTTATCACCCGGGTGAAACTGCGGGCCCAGCTAGTATATTTTAAGAAGTCGAAGGATCTTCGCAAAATCGAGGGCAATTCCTACAATCAGTTACTTAACAAAGTTAGGTATTTCTTGATTGGCAAGGTACATGATCTGGGATTACTTAGAATATCTCGGATGGTTCTCTGTACCTTTTACCTAATCCTTGTGAACTAGCCGTCTTATTTAAGTAGGTAACTCAACAGTGCAAAATCTGTAGATTAGTTAAAAAACTTTAGTTATCTTTTTTCAAAATAGTCTAAGTACTAAGTACCTATAGTTCCTGTCACGTAAAAAGAACGCTGGTTTGTTCTCGTTTACGAACAAACCAGCGTTCTTTTTACGTGACGGGAACTATACCAACCTAGATTTAAATGATTGAGTTGATAGCGATTCAATATGATTATTAGTGATCAACTACTGAGATAAGATACCTATTTTACAATAGTTTTGAGGTGATTTAATGTAATCAAAATTATAAACAACAATTTATTATTATGGAACTAACTGAAATCGCTAAAAGAACAGCTGTCGGCAAAGTATGTAAGTAACCGCTCTATTTGACGCAATTTCAAGATTGGTTCTAATCTATTATTTTATAAATAGTTGTCTGTCGTTCATTGTAATCCGTATTTTGGTTGTTAGAGCTTGGCAGACGTTGCCTTGCTAATTTGAATACCTACCTGTGAACCCTTTACCAAATTTTTGTTAAAACCTCCGATTTTCCAGTCCATCAAGGCAATCGAAACTTCTCACAATAGTATAATACTCGTATTATAAAGCCTCGATGACACTGGGCTAGTTGTTTAAAAGCTAGCAAGTGAGTGAGTAGAGAGTGTCGATGACACAATCATAAGCAGATTGTAAAAAAGCTCAATGACACGGAGCAAGTTTACAAGCTGCTCGCGAACTTGCTGACTTGTAGCTTTTAAACTAGCCCAGTGTCATCGAGGCTTAAGACTATTATATTAGGTATAGAAAATGCCAATAGATTACAAATGAAAATAATTCGGTTGCATTCAAAATATTTTGCTTATCTTTTTTGGAAAAAGTATATACAGTATAGGTAGATAATTAATTAACATAAGCTAGAAATATAAAATTACTACATTATTACTATTAAAAAATCCCCCGCGTGGCTCCCCGACCGAACGTCCCCAGCACGCTCGCTGCATTACCACGCTGTATTGCCAGGGAAATTTGTTGGACTAGAAACCAACCCGCCCGCGGGTCGCAGCCTCTTTCTCTTAAGCGGCGTCCCAAATCCTTCACGAATTTCTGAGCTTCCAAGCACCACGGCCCCGCTGTTTCGACGGCAAACGGAACAAAATCATACGCTGACTCCAGGCATGCATATTTGAGGCGCTTACCTCGGGCGGCGGCCTTCGCTCCCGCACCAGCAGACTGCTGAGTAGCGGGGAGATGGCAGGATGCGAACGTGCTCATGCACGTAGCATCCCACACGAGACACCGCCCTTTTTGCCACGGAATCAGCGTAAGACCATCCGGTCGCTTACCGTCCAAACGCGATAAGCCTGGGGGCTCCAGCACGCATGGAACTTCTGCCGAAACTAGAGCGCGCTTCAAGAGGTCGTTTATCGCGTGGTGTCTAGGCCTTCGGCCAGCACATCGAGTGCAACTCAAGCCGTGATGTCCGTCCGCTTCAACTCTAGCCCCACAGATACAATCGTGGGGCTCGCAAACGGAACATCCTAAACGAAGAGCCGCAGCCACTCTCAAAGGATCCTTGTCCAGGAGCGTGCCCATGTGTGGAGATAGCAGGGCGTGAAGCCAAGCACCAGATTTAGGTTTAGTGGCAGCATTGATATGGGCCAATTCGGCGCCTGAGCTCTCATCTCGCAGCTGCGAGAGAAGATGTTGGCACAGCAACTCGTCCCAGCCCTTCTGCCGTTTAGGATTTTCAGGCAAGACTGCGCCCGGACACAAGGACGACCAAGCGCTTCGAGCGTCCTCTACGAAGGGAACGCGGATTGTCACCATTATGAGAAAGTATGCTAGTGACAAGCTCCGTGACCCCGTGCGACGATGCAAGAAATGCACTTGGACCAGACTCCCGTAGCCGACGCATTCCCAAGCTGCCATGCCTGATTGGCAAGCTGGCCTGGCACCACTGTGTTTCGTTCAAATTAATATTCAGTGTCTCTTCCAGCACCTGCATCAAGGTATCGCCAAACCGTAATACTTCTTCTTGAAGCTTCCAAGTTGGCACTGTTCTAACCACGTAGGTTAACTTGGGCATTGTAAAACAGTTCCTTAGAAGTGTCACTGATACGTGTGCTGGAAGGTGCTTGAAATGATCCGCGAGAGATGCCAAAATCCTATTTTTCTAGCACAAACTCCCTCAAAAAATATTGGTGCACCCAGTAGACAAAGGGATGTTCGATTGACGACTTTGAGCCCGGAGGGATTGGAACTTCTCGCGTATTTCTGTCGCTACCGGGCCACATGAGAAGAACTCGCACTTGGAAGTATTTACTTCCAGACCTAGTTCCTTCAGAGCCGGGAAAAGTGCCCTCACATCTCTCTCTCTACTGTGTCTGAACGTCTGCCAAGGGTACCGTCGTCTAAGTACCAGATATTAAGTGGAGCTTCAAGGGAGGATATGGCTTTGTGGATAGCTAAGCTGAAGATCAGAGATAAGCACCAACCCGTGACATAATCCTCGAACCATTATAGAACAGGTTGCTTGGCTCCGCGTAGCATTGATGGAGAAATGGAAAAATAGTCGGTGCTAATTTTTTTACCTCTGATAGAAAAGCGTCTCTCTCTATGGTGTTGAAAGCATTGCTTATATCTAACTTGATCAGGATATCTTCACTTCAGCTACTTTCCTGCATCACAAATGTTCGAGTGGCGTGAATGGCCGCCTCGCAGCCAAGAGAAGTGCCAAAGCCGACTTGATGCGGCTGAAGGTATGAGGCCATAGAGCTCCTGACGGCGCGACAACACAGCTTGGCTGCCAGACGACGCAGGGTATTGCCTACAGCTATTGGTCTAACTCCGCCGTCTTTCTTCTTAAGAGCAAATAGAGAGCCACCATAGAAGAATGGGCAGATATCTGGGTTGAGGTCACCTTTCAAAAAAAAGTTGCAGAGGTTAGTCAGCGCCACCAACAGTCTCAGCCCATTGTCACCGGCTGAGGAGGAAGTTAACTCTTGGAGGTGTGCTGGTCGTAACCCATCCAAGCCGGAAGCGGAATCACGATGGAAAGAGCGAAGCGCCTCTGAGACATACTCCGCACTAACGGTAAGGCAAGGCTCCGAGGGGCAAGGATCTGGAAGGGCACCTAACGGACCGGAAGGGGCGGGATGTTTATCTCTAAGAGCAGCTAATGTTTCTTTATTTGACGGCGCAAACGAACAATTAGAGGTAAGCAACCGTGCCGCCCCGCTAAGGTCACCCTCGTAAACTTTCGCTTCCACTGATTTATACAGTGATGGGGGTGCTCGAGGGATATACTCATTAGAAAAAATTAAATCGTAAGCTTCGATGTTTGCCTTGACCTTGGCTGTGAGGGATTTCTTATCTTTCCCATCTGGCATTTGAAGTGCAGTAAATGCGAAAGATAACAAAGCCACCCAATGCTCGGTGCTGTTGGATTGTAAACAATTCTCAATAACTGTGGTCAATTTTCCTGCCGCCGCGCATCTGGCTCCTTTAAGTACATGTCTGAGAACACGGACATTCATTTTCATAGACGACAAATCGGAGAAGCTCATGCTCGACGGCATATCAGGCCTTGATGCGGAATTGGAGTTTTGTGACAAAGTAGTGGGGGTCAGGGCTGCGGGGTTTGACGAATTGATTTCCCTGTGCTTACGCCCTATGTGTACGCGAAGACCATGAGGCACGGTAAAAAGTTTTTCCGTGTTAGGACAATGAGGGCAAGGGGCACGCGCGGGTTGAGACATTATATAGCTATTAATATAATACAAATTTAATGGTTACAAATCTCTGCGAGGTACCTAAACTGAATTTAAGTAATGCAAGTTATTTAAATAATAACATGTCAGTAAAGTCAGCAAGGTACAATTACATCTTCAAATAAATTAATATATTACAATATTTAAACAACGCATTATTCAACTAAATCAACAAAATACAATATAAAAAAAAAGATACACGACTTAAGTTAACATCAATTAGAATTAAAAATATTACACTCGGAAGAGACAGATGTTAACATACTCTGTACATGAACAAAAAGAAGTTATTATAATAAATTAATTAATTAAGTCACGATAATAAATTATTCCAGATGTCGTAAAATCTAAAGAAAAAAGATACTAAAATAACAAGATCCATCCTACCATACATGGTAGGTAATCAGTTCGAAATTTTGCCCTTCCGAGTTGAGCACACTTTCAGTCGTATCTCGGCGTTGGTGCAGATGTCGCTTATCAAAGAAATGCAGCACGACGGATCCAATTTATATTAAAGTAGATATATTTTCTTAGGAAGACTTCACTTTTCACCGCTCTGTACACAAGCACTAGGCGTCAACAATTGGAGAAACCCACTTTTCCCGCGGTTCCGTTGATATGAATTCGAAGTTCCGTCAGCCAGTCGATAGCGGCGAAGACAACAGGTTTACCGATGGAACTTTGGTTTGATGTTATTCCACACTCGTAACAACAGCCGCCGGCGAACGTATCCGATCCGTATCGTAGTAAAGTAAAAGTGAATTTTGCAGATTTAAATAAGAGTACCT
Organism: Lycia hirtaria; assembly: GCA_947563715.1. NCBI lineage: Eukaryota > Metazoa > Arthropoda > Insecta > Lepidoptera > Geometridae > Lycia > Lycia hirtaria. The sequence goes on from OX387380.1 coordinate 4,041,828, forward strand.
ATCAAAATTTCGGACCTTGATCCGAAAAATATCCCCGCTGTTAGGCAAGAGTGCATTCTTCAATTAACTCTTAATTCCCCAAATGAAGATAGAGCGTCCCCGATCTATTTAAATGTTGTTTCGATGAGTTTGTTTCGTTTTAGAATGAAGAGGAAATAAACACCGAGATAGATACAGTAAACAATGTAATTACTGAACTCAAGGACGGAATGAGCAAGAAACAAAGCTATGTTGATGGATTGAAAGCGCAAATGGACGCCATGCAACCGGACGTGCCAGATAATCTTCTCGAACAAGTGTAAGATACCTACATCATATTATTTTCCCTGAATCGTCACCCAGCACGATGACTGGGTAATTTATTACATCTGTCGAGCTTTGTTGTAAGTAGATGCTTTATCTCGAGGAGAAGCAATTTCAATAGTAATTTATACATAATGAAATATCACAAACAGCGTGCATAATTTATGTCAAGATAGTAAATAAGAGCATTCCTATAGAATGCAAATTTGCTTTTCAATGCTGATAAATGTGTGTACCAACAAACTGAAACGGTGTTGGCACGTGACCAAACTAAATATCATGTTCCACGACTGAATAGGATGCAGAATTTCAACCTATACAGGTACAGCTACTTTAGAAAAATATAGTAAAAGAACTTAACGTATTTATAATAATTTTTAATTTAGGTATAGGTAGATCATATATTGTACGTACTTTATAAATAATGGGTTATTAGGACTTCCTTTACTAAGCCGAAAGGAGGTCATTGTACAAACAACTTTTACAATGGGTAGAAATCTAAATTTGCGAAAAAAATCAACTGTTCTATAGAAATAATTAACCCTGACAAAATTTATACAAAAGCTGGTTATTAGTCGCGAATTTGGAGTTGTAGTATAATTTGTACCAAATTATTTCAGACTCATCTTTAAGTAGGTACTTCTATAGGGTTTCTCTTTAATGAATATTACTTATAAAATATAATTATTCAATAAAAATAGCTAGGCTAGAAGCTTCTTTATTTCCATGAATATAGAAATTATAAAAATAGATAAGTACCAAATAATTTATTTTTCAGTGGAAAAATGGCTCTTGAAGAAAAATTTAAATCACTATCAGAAAAGTATGAAGATTTAGAAGAAAAACGAAAAAATTTTAAGAAACAAAATTAAAAACTTTACGCGGAAAAAACACAGAGTGATTTTAATAATCCTAATTAATTGTCATGTCTAATTATTTATCTAAATTTATTTCAATAATCTACTTAGTACTTTAATTAGATTAATTTAAAAAAACCTTCCAGCTTTTTGTTCATTAAAATTCATAAGTAAAGTACATTATCCAATAAATAAAACCAAAGTTCCTAACTTTTGTATTTTTCTTACCGTCTCGTGGCTTTGGTCAACAAAGGAAAATCCAACATTCTTTTGGCTTGAATTTGTTGCGAAAGTTTTAAAGAAAAAAATGTGCCTATTTGTCAGCTAAGTTTATTAGAAAGCCTAATGGATTTGGTCAAAGTTTAAGCTTTTTGGTAAATTCATGATTGATTGATTCAATTTGTTACCTTAGTGAATGTTTAGTGTTTCTACCGCTACTAACAAAATTTATGCTTTTAGAGTTCCGTACCTCAAAAGTAAAAAATGAATCCCTTATAGGATCACTTTGTTGTCCGTCCATCCGTCTGTCAAGTCAAGACCTATCTCGGGCGTGGATATATCGAGTTGGAATTACTAATTTAATTATTATCAGATAAGTTGAAACGCAGACTTATCTGTGATAAAACACATAACGTAACATTGACACAAGTGTCTCATTCATATAGTAATGAATAAAATATAGACAAATCGATCAGTTTACGAGGCATTCAAGCAATATATAAGACGAAGTACGAACGCAAACACTAATATTGGACCAAACAAACCTGTTTGCATTATGACGGAGGTACCTACTCAGAGAATGTTTTTAGAAAATAGATAAAGAAAGAAGTTGGCCGTCACGGGACGCCCGGCGCGCCCGCCAGGCAAATAAGATATAAATGGTAATATTGTCTGAAGTACAACATGCGTTTACAAGCGGTGAACGCGTCAATATAGTTAAATATATTAGAAAAAAGAAACGATATGCATACGCGACGTGTAGGTAGTAGGTTTTTAAGCATACAAAACAAACACATGAGAGTCGGGAGCGGTAACATAGTGGACGGCGTGACAGCATGAATAAGCGTCATGTTATTTTACATCCCGGTATACGAGTTGGTTGTACTGCCAAGGTGCGTTAATTAATAGTTGTTTCTCAACATTATCTTCTTGACATGTTTTGAGAAGTACTTACAAAAAGCTAAACTAAGACTAGGTAGTCTCGTAGCGGTTCTACGAATTCACTTACTACTAAACGGTCTACGTTAATCATAGGTGCTAACTACATTTTTACCTGACTGCGCAAGGAGTTTTTTTTAAATATATAATAGATCTATATTTGGATGGATGATGGAAAGCGACGCTGTGACCGAAAATGAAGTACGTAGACCTAGAAGGTACTTACTCACTCTAGACTTGAAGACATCATAGTTTTTAAGAAACAAGGACGGTGGCAAGGCAAGACTGGCCTTGTGGCTCAGTTGGTAGTGTGTTTACGTCTACCTGCTGAACTGAAAGGTCGTGGGTTCAATCCCCACCCACGGCAAACATTTGTGTGATGAGCATAGATGTTTGTTCTGTGTCTGGGTGTTTCTATGTATCATATGTATATATTTACAAAAAAAAAAGTATATATGTATTCTATCAGCCATCTAGTTCCATGGTACAAGCTTTGCTTAGTTTGGGCTAGATGGTGTTGTGTGAAATGTCCACAAATATTTATTTATTATTCTCGAGCTGACCCGATTCGAGTGGTTCTCCTAAGCCTAATTTAGATTTAGAAGTCCTAGAGACGTCTATTTTGCCGCTTCGAATTATTTTGAAAATAGAAATTATTTTAATCGTGTAAGGGGTCTAATTAGATCTCATTGAGCTCGGGCGTTTTTGAGGGCTGACACTACATCCTGTTTATACTTTAACAAAGGCATTTAGGTCCGTATTTTAATGTGCGACACGTCACGGATTGGTCTTTAGGTACCTACTTACCTTATCTCGTGTCATAGGCAACAATTCTTTATAACAATAATAATAGTACTCCTATCCAGCCTAAGGTTGCCTGGAAAAAATCGCTTTATGCGATAAAGCCGTCTTTATACTATCGATTACATTTCTGTATGGATTTTCAATAAATTCTGTTCCGTTCCGTTCCATACTATGCTGTTCTGTCTACATATATGTAGTAATTTCAAGTGAGAAAGATTTAAACGTGCAAAGCACATTTCCCTGCTCAAAAGAGCTGAGTGTAAACGGAGGTTAGACGGTACTAGGTAGATATGCAACAGGTAAGTATATCGTTCTGTATTGATAGATACTCAATACTTATCTGTAAACTGCTCGCTTACAACACCATCTCTACTCATTTATTTTTATTTACAATTTGTAGGAGTATTTTTATACTACACCTTTTTTTTTTTCAGCCCTGTTTGTTCAAACTGTCCCACTGCTGGGAACGGGCCATCTTCTCATTGTGAGAAGGGTTACTACACCTTATGCTATTTTTATTCGCATTCTCAACAAGACCTTTCCCGTATATCCGGCTTCAGTTCGCATTCTCAATCACTACCTACAAATGGTCTGGATCATCCCTAGTACAGGAAATTGAGTTTTCTGACACTTCCTAACTAGAGGGTATTTCAGTCTTCATAGAAGAGGAAACTATTTAGATAGTACGAAAACAAGTACAGGGCCAACATGGAATCCAATTCAATTTGGGGTAAAGTAAACAGCGTTTGTTGCGTCGGTTCTCAAAATAAGGAAACATTTATTAACTTCGGGATCGTGACGGGCCCGTGTTGTCGTGCCGATAGATTGATAGTGGCCAGCAAAACGTGCTGTGACGATTTACTGTTTATTACCCGACTGCGTAAAAAGGAGGGTTATGTGTTACGAGTGTATGTATGTGTCTATATGCTTGACTGATTTTGATCTGCGAGGAGTCGTGAAATTCGTCTTTACTTCCAGAGTGTCATATGCTATATTTTTTTGGAATAATAATAACACATCTTTCGCAAAAATAAAAATAAATCGTTTTTTCGTAATCTCCAACGAACTTTTTCGTAATAAACAAGTGATTTTTAGGGTTCCGTACCCAAAGGGTAAAAACGGGACCCTATTACTAAGACTTCGCTGTCTGTCTGTCTGTCTGTCTGTCTGTCTGTCTGTCTGTCTGTCTGTCTGTCTCCAGGCTGTATCTCATAAACCGTGATAGCTAGAAAGCTGAAATTTTCACAAATGATGTATTTCCGTTGCCGCTATAACAACAAATACTAAAAATTAAATATTAAGGGGGGTCCCCATACAATAAACGTGTTTTTTTCGTATTTTTTTTGCTCAATATTAAAAACGGTAACAGGTAGACGCTTCTAATTTTCACAGAATACTTACTTGTATATTACCTTTCAAAATAAATAATTAAATAACTATAAAGTAAATATTAAAGGGGGGCTCCCATACAACAAACGTAATTTTTAAGCAATTTTTACTCGATCTTAATTAACAGGTAGAAACTTGAATATTTGTAAGTAAATATTTAGAAATATATTAACTATAAAAATAAATACCTAATCTAATACATAAAAACTCACAAAATGAAAATAATCCGTGCATCTAAACGCGGTGCGAGCGCCGCGCCACGGTGTGGTGGTGGCGCTAACGCGCGAGTAGCGGGGGTGGTAACATCACGGAGCGAGCCATAACCGCGCGTATTCGCGCGAGCGTCGTCATGCTGCCCGGATGTGTATCGAAAACCTACCTATAAGTTTGCAATTTACTACTTTTGTAATTTCGTTGATTTCTCGTTATTTTATAAACAGAACTAAACTTTGCAGTATTATAGATGATAGTACGGAACCCTTCGTGCGCGAGTCCGACTCGCACTTGGCCGATTATTACTAGAATTATTATAAAGAATGCGCAATTATAATCTTTTACATCGATTTTGCGCATACTTTCTTACAAAAAAACGAACGCTCAACAGCGTATCAAGCGGAACGAAAACGTAAGTTAAACTGCAAAAACTGCTTTTCTACAGTCAGGTTTTTTTTTTTTTTTAATGTACAATACTTGTTTTATGTCTACCTATAGGTATCTACAATTTTCACTATAACAAATCAATACACTTGATCGCTAAAATTGGATAATAATTTAAATTGGCGCATTTGGAACTGTTAGTTTGTTCAAATAAACTTGTTCCGCGGCTTTTTTTTAATCTTTACTTACTAGTCCTAATATTATAAAATCGAAAGTAACTCTGTCTGTCAGTCTCTCTGTTTGTTACCTTTTCACGTCTAACGGCTGCACCGATAGTTATGAAATTTGATACAGGGATATCTGTGGACCTGGAAATGGACATAGGCTACTTATCATCATCATCATCACCGTATTTCATCAATACGCGAGTGAAGCCGCGGGGCGCTGCTAGTAATATTGTAAAATCGAATGTTAATGATTGTTTGTTACGTTTTCACACTCCAGCGGCTGAACTGATTGATATGAAATTTAGTACAAATGTAGCTGAGACTATATACATAGGCTATGTGTAGACATCGAGTAATTTAACACAACCGTGTCAGGTCAGTAGAAAATACGTAGACTTTTTTGTTTACAATACTTTAACGCAGTAAAATTAAATAAGACCAAGAAATATTGTTTAAAACGGTAAGATATATCAATGTTTTATCGTTAGGAAATAAAACTCATGGGATTTAAACAAGTTTTATATAATTAAATCCGAAATCTTGGACATACATTTTTCAGTCACAAATTCTTGTGTTCAGAAAATGGTGGAAAACTTTTAAAACTTCCATCACATTTGTCAACTTTATGCATAAATTTACATTTATAATGTTTGGCGACTGCAACTCACGCATTCATCAATCAATTTAATTACTCATCTTTTGGTAATAAATCAAGAATCTTTAATCCAGGCTATGTACAAAGATTAACGCAAAGTGAAAGTTACCCACATTGACAGTAGTAATTTTATTTTTAATCAGACTTAAAAACAGTAGTCGGTAAATAGCCAATATTATTTATACCTAAATTAGCGCTCTACTGTTTCTATAAAGTCTTGCTTGTGTCATATTGTAAACACCGACCTCTCGCTTTTGATGCTTTGTGTTATTTATGGCGTTGACATTTTCTATTCAGAGACTTGTATAATACAAGTTGTATTATTGCATATATTCTTACTAGAAGAAAATAATGCATTCATGTTCATATAAAGTTTAGCGCTTATTTTTTTTATCAGACCTTTTTGTACAAACTGCCCCACTGCTGAGCGCGGGTCATCTTCTCATTATGAGAAGAATTGAGCGTATTGAAGAACTGAAAACCTACCTACTTCAGTCAGTAAACCTACTCCATAACAGAATCCTAAAAGTATAAATATTTTGTCGAATATTTGTGATGTTATTTTCTAGTTTTACAAACGATGATTTTTTAATAAGTTCATTCAGTCATTTTGTATCTTCAAAAATGTGGGTATGCGCGAGCGAGACAGACGATAGTAGGACTACGGACTCTTAATAATTAAAATGCTTTAAAATATTAGAACTAACTACTATTTATTAAGTTACAACTTAGATATATGTATATACTTATGTAGTTTACATCAAAGATAACTCAGCATAAAATCACAGGCTAATTGTTTTTTAAACACGTAGATAATAAACCTACGATATAAAATTTATAATACGTACAATAAAGGCCTAGCACGGAAGGTGGATAAAATGGTTTTATTCACTGATTATTTCAGTACATACTTTATTTCTACTGATAGGTGGACAAAATAGTGTAAAGACAATTTGTCCACGTTCTGTACTAGGTATGTTATATAACGCACCATATAGCATATAGCTTCTTGGGTGCCATGGACCACATGTAGACACAGACAATTCTAACCATCAAAGTAAATATTTAAATTCACCAGCTGAGAGTTCAACCACAAACCTTCTGCTCATAATATAGCAGACACCATGAGCCAGACAGGCGTCGAATTATACAATGCAATAATTTTTAAAAGGTTTCATTCAAACATAATTTATATTTATAAACTGCAAGTCAACGTTTATCAGAAATCGCTTTTAATGCTTGGGATTCGTAGATGGAGAAAACCCAGTGTATGAAGTCGCCTTTTGTTTGCTGCCGCTACGTGTATTCTGGTACCCCTGCTGGACAGCGCTGACTACTGCTGCTCCTTGCAAGAATTTACCCTGTTAGTGCAAAAAAAATTCTAAGGAACTTTTCATTTAATATACATTAAGCTATGTATAACTGCTCTGGTTTCTGTAGTCAATTTGGCATATCTCATATCAGAGACATTAGGACTGACTGAAGATAAATAATAAATAAATATTTGTGGACATTTCACATAACACCATCTAGCCCAAACTAAGCAAAGCTTGTACTATGGAACTAGATGGCTGATAGAATACATATACACTTTTTTTATGTAAATATATACATATGATACATAGAAACACTCAGACACATTACAAACATTTCTGCTCATCACACAAATGTTTGCCCTGGGTGGGGATCGAACCCACGACCTACGGCACAGCAGGCAGACATACTACCAAATGAGATTTCTTTCCTGTTTGTCCCCCTAAGAGAAAAAGAAATAAATGATTTAATTCTATTGTATATTTTTTTTATACTAGATTTTTGTATAATAAACGCACAAAGCCATCTTTAAATTTCTGTGTCCAAGGCTTAGATGTTGTAGTCGACGTAACGCCAGACAAAGTCGTCGTTGTCTTAGCTTCTATTAAAATTTGACAACATAAAGCCACTATTGCAATAACTCCTAAAGTTTTCATTTTGTAAACTTCTACTACGAGCGGTATAACACTATTAAAAGCGCGCCGACTTCGCGTTCCTTTATATTGAGATGTAAGAACAGGAAATATAATAAGAATATTGTTCCTACTCATTATACTTACCTACTTTTTACCCACAACTGTCACGTCCATACATTATTACGCGTAAACCTCGAGGAAATTTTGGTTTTATTACACACACCGGGTTTTTTCCCGTGAATGTATCTCATATGAATTTTAGTACTCAAATACGTCTTTGTACTTGTTAAGTAGGTATCTTGAAAGCCTTTAAGAGACGTTTTTTATCATCGACTTTTCATTTGGTAGACAAACAAGAGAGCACAGAATTCGTAGCCCTATTTATTTTGCAAGAGAATAACAAACAAAAATCTAGTAAATATGTCTCTTTCTATCCAGTTAGTCTAGAACTCTTTTGCAGAGTCCGTACTTACTTCCCTACCACATCTTTGCTAGTTTTTCATCTGCCAAATAGAAGTGTGCAATAATTTTTATATTCAAATTTGTAGAGCAAACATATTATGGGTATTTGTATAAGTAACATCAAAGTGCTCGCGCGTGGAACTATTAAAATTCGAGATGCACATCGGCATGCATTAGGTAAGCCAAGCGATATGCTTTCCTCGAACTAAGTTGTAAAAAAATATTCAAAAGCGGTCAACGCTAACCAAATCCACACGAGGCGAAGAACTTATTTAAAACACGCCTATTATATTCAGTAAAATACCACACAAAAAATACGAAGTACGTTGCTTTGTAAATAAATCACGACCCTCCATTTACCATTTTGATAAAGGTATTAAATTAATAGGTTCCAATGTAGGTTAAGAAAATAATCGGCTCAAATCATTAATTAGGTCGAGTGCGTTCATTAACGAGATGTTTACACAAATATTAATGCAATTAAACAGTTTAAATGTTTTGAATTAATGCCATAAATAATTTAATTAAGCAGTAGGTAAGTATTCTTATAATTTTTTTTTTAACACGGGTACGAAATCAATTATCGTACAAAATATTATTGAAAGAGAGAAAAAGAAAGATAATATTAATTTAATAATATGATATTAATTTCAGCCTCTATGGGCCGAAGTAAAAATACTATTGGTAACATTTAAATACTGTAACATACAAACTTGTTCAAGAGTATGTATTATGTAGTACCTACAATGTATCAGAATATCAAATTATTTACCTACATGTGAACTCTGATCTTGTATATGAAAATTAATGAGTCTGACGTCATCCTCTCCATCACAATATTGTATGTTTTGGTCGAAATGATATCGAACAGGAAATTTTAATGCACTTCATTAGTCGAACAGCGCTGGGAAACGGCATTGTAGTATTCACTGAGCGACTGACATGTGTAGACCTAACTTCATTACATATTATAATTCTAGAACGAAAGGAACTCTAGCTCTCTCTCTCTCTCTCTCTCTATCTCTGTATCATTGTTACCTTTTCACGATCAAACGGCTAAACGGATCGTTATGAAATTTGGTACATAGATATCAAAACCTGGAAACGGAACAAGCTGTTGGTTTTATTTAATTATACCTAAATGCAAAAATTAATCGTAACAGTTTCTGAACGATTAAAAGGAACTGTATATTTTAAAACGAAACAACCGCCATCTTGTTTTTCTTCATCTATCGTTCACTTCGCCTGTGTGCTAGTTGGCTAGAAAAGAGTAGCATCACTTCCAAATTTAAGAAATAAGGATAATATAGAGATCTAATATTTAAATCCTTGAATTACATGTTTTTAATTACGCCCTTAACCTCTTATAACTATTACAAGCTACATTTGATCATCATCATCCCTATTATTTTCATCAGTACGGGGGTAAAACCACAGGTCACAGTTACTGTGTTTCTATTATGTTTTCCTCCATGCCAGAGGTTCAAGAGCACTCCTCTTTCACTTTCGGAGTCTTTGAATAAGCATTTTAGCTGCTAAGACGTAATGGGAAATTCCTACTAGCCTCAAAATCGTGTGAATTACACACCGGATTTCGTGCTGCGGTTTTAAAGTAAGATACATTATGTATAGGATATGAAGATCGCGTTTCGGCTACCAATGTGTTTAAACAATTTACAAGTAAACAATTTGTAAGTGTTATTATTCGGTGTTCCGCGGTTTCACCCGCGTGATGATGACAAACGACTATGATGCTCGTGATAATATAATGTAGCTTATATAACAATGTCTTTCCATCACGAGGACATAAAGTCTAAAACAAAATTCTCGAATATAGTGTTTTTTTGGGTTGACCGATACTCTTATACCAACAATGACGAACTTAAATATTCTGATATTAAGACTCTACCTATGTCGCTGCGATCAAACCCAATTTAGATTGAGAAGTCCAGAGGCGTCTCTATTTGCCGCTTCGAATTATTTTGAAAATAGAAATTATTTTAATCGTGTAAGGGGTCTAATTAGACCTCATTGAGCTCGGACGTTTTGGAGAACTGACGCTACGTCACGTTAATAGATACTTTATCAAAGTTATATAGCCTATATTTTCTCGGGATCTCTGCTATCTTTATACTAAATTTCATAGAGATCCAAACATTAGTCGTTACTTTCGCTTTATAATAGGTTGCGCCTCGCGGTTTCACCCGCATATTGTTGTAAAACGGCGAAGATGTTGATAAAATATAGCTTGTGTACGTTTCCAGGTTCGTAACTATTTTTGTACCAAAGTTACCGATCGGTTCAACCGTTTAATCGTGAAAAGTTTACAATTTTACACAGAGAAGTTTCTAAAGTTTTTATAATAATGGTTAGAATATAGTACAGTACCTAACGGGCATAAATGCGTTATGCTTAGTTAAATTTTTAACCGACTTCCAAAAAGAAGGAGGTTATCAATTCAGTCTGTATGTTTGTTCACCGATTACTCAGCCAATTGTACATTCATTTTGATGATTATTTTTGTATTTGGTAGGTCATACTTCAGAGGTAGTCTCATATAAATTTTATCAAAAACGATGCATTACTTTGTTTTTTATAACAAAATAACTGGTAAAATATCATCCTAGTGCCTATAGAAAAGTGAACAGCAAGTCGCGTAAATATGTATTGTATTTTGTCTTAAACTATAATTATTTTATCGTAATAGTTGTTTAAATGTAAGTACTTTTCATATGTTACATACACATATACTCATTCTAACCATCTAAATTTCAATTACCTACCATACTAAGGACGTTCAACAAACAAGAACCGAACTCCTTTCTTATCATGTACTCGCTAAATAATGTATTCTGCGAACAATACGGTTAGGGATCATTAAACTCTGTATTTTGAATACGTTGTGGAGGATGATTTTTTGGCAGACAATCAACCTATTCGAGTTCGAAATACAACGGGGTTCTTTAGATTCGCGAGCACAGACAACAAAACGTTGTACGTTTACAAATGAATAGATTTTTTAGCGAAGGGAAATCTTCGAAATATTTGCCGCTGCCCTACTTAAATGTGTTGGGATACAGAAGGGATTATTATAGGGCAAAGTTTACAAAATTACTTGTTATAAAAAAGTCTGTTTCGCGAGGTGTGTAGTGTAGGTAGGTACTGCTCATATTCCACATTTTTGTTCGGAATTCAATATCGAATTTTTCTACCAATTGGTAGAAAAATTCGATATTGAAATATATTTTGATATTAATTAACATCAAAATTGGCCGACAAATAGTCTCGAAAATTTCATCTTTTACAACCTGTATCAACGACCTCTTGACCAATTTTGCTCATATTTTAAATTTTTGTTTAGAATTGAATAGGTACTAAACGGTTATAAATAATAAATAACGGTAATATAATTAAGTTAACTCGTATGTGCATCGTATCCCCATTTTAAGTTCACATAAAGTATGATGTGCACCTACGGAACCCTACTTTGCGCGTGACATGTTCTGGGTTGCTTATTGTAAATTAAACAGGAGTGTCGATCATCAAAAAATTGCGATGAACACTTTGGAAAAAATTGGTACTTACATAAAAATTAAATTAAACATCGCTAGACTTTTGCCTATACCTTATATTCTTAATGAAAGACGAGATACCCACCATCGCCTGGTGGGTAGATACCCACCAGGCGAAGTTGACCCAGCTTTCCAATCCTGCGAACGAGACCCAACCGAGAAGACGAAGAAGAATAAGATATAAGATATTATTACAAATGTTGGTTTCTTCTTATTTCACCTATTTACAAAGTTACCTACAAGTTGTAGAGATCGACCGAAGAAAGTATGGATGGATTGCGTGAATGATGACATGGGGAAAAAGGGAATGAGTCCAGATATGACGAATGACAGAGATGAATGGAGAAAACGTACATACAGTACCGACTGAAAGTGAGGACAGGGTAAGAAAAAGAAGAAGACAAAGTTACCTACAAGGTACTCACTAAAAAAGTTTTAATGTTTTCTCTTCTTCTTTGGCTTGGGTTGAAAAGCTTTTGCGATGTCATGTACAGTGCTGGCCACATTGATCGCTTTCAGAGTTTTGCCCTGAAAAAAAAAAGGTTATTGTTACACTTCGAGCAGTTACTCTATATTGTTCTCACTTTAGGTACAGTCGGCATCATAGGTGCATCACAACTTTTTTTCTGTCTTGACTCCTATAAAAAAAAAAACATGACGGTAAGAAAAACAGAATGTACCAGATGCTTGTTTTCCCGAGCATACTGTATAAATCAGTTCTGAGACTTGAGGAAAATGGGTATATATGTAAGCGATGGGTCAACCCCCTGTCACTGTAAGCCAACATTACATCCTACCCTCTTATCCCCTCTAATTTAACCCTTTCCCCTCCATCTATTCCTCTAATCACAGCCAAATGTGGCTTCAAACCGTCTTATTGGTCTTTGATGCTGTGCTTACCCCGTAAGGGAAAATAAGCGTGATTTATGTATGTATGTAGACAAACGTTTTATTCATGTAGATATTGGTAAAGTACCCACGACGAAAAAAATTTGTAAAATCAAAAACTGGACAGTTTTGATTTGACTAATTTTTTTCGTCGTTTTGGCTCATTTTTGTCATCGTGGGTTCACAATTTGGCATTTCAGAGTCGATAAGTGCATTTTTCGGTGTCTTTTCAAATAAAAATGCATATGAAAACAAATTAATTTCTATCTCGATGGAAGATGACAGGAAGGTTCAGTGCCAACTTTATAACTCCATAATCAGGCTAACTCATCATTATCATTTACATCGTTATCGTAGTTACAAAAGTAGACATAGACACAATTAACAAACACATAAAATAAACAAAAACAAGGTAGGTACCTATTCAAAATGTTAGCGTGATTGGACCAGTCCAAATAATTTTGATATAAGCAGGTACTTACTTTCCAAGATGTTGACGCCTTACACCTAATAGCCATCCCTTATTACCCGACTGCATAAGAAGGAGGGTTATGTTTTTCGAGTGTATGTTGTGGGTACATATATGTATATGTTTGTTTCTATATGATCGCCTACAGCCTAAACGGCTTCACCGATTTTGATGAGCAAGGTGTTGTTAGATTAATGTTCACTTCCTGAGGCTATATTTTTTGTAATAATAATAATATGTCTCTCACAAACAAAATTGATTTTTTTCGTAGCCTGTAACGAACTTTATGTAATCACTCTGTAATAAACAAGTGATATTAGTAGATTTATTCTAAAGGGTGTCCATTTATAACTTTCTACAACGATTTTACGCATACTTTCTCACAAAAAGCGTACACTCAATAGCGTATCAAGCGTAACGGAATCGTAAGTTAGACTGCAAAAACTGCTTTTCTGCAGTGGTTAATAGACATACCTAAGTACCTCATAAACAGGTAAACATAAAATATTTTTGTAAACTATATGTTCAGTTAACATTTAACAAGGTAAACTACACATAAAGTAAAGAATATTATTTACACAATTGAAAGTATTTCAGATAGAAATACCTATCTATACCCAACATCAATATCGACATTTTAAAATTGATTGTCAATAAGCAAAGTGTATCCGCAGGGCATTGGTGGCATGTTAAATTTAATTTCAGCTTTTTCAATTTAAAATAATAAGTGTTTTTTTTTTGCTTGATGTTGGTATCATGATTGCGCATTTGCCATTTGTTGAGTTTATAATAAGAGGAGTTTAAAACTTGTTTTTAATTTACGGCTCAATCAAAAAATGTTTTTTTGTTTCTATGGTTTATAGCAACTGAATGGTAGTACTTAATTTGTGATGTACTTACCTATGCCTTTTCTTCGTTTTTGTCTATGTTTTCTTAAAAATAGAATAAAACAAGTCAAGGTTAAGACCTTGTACGAAAGCCATATTCGCAAACGTTATCGAATGCTTGAAAATCATGGCGACATGTTGCCACGAACTCATGCGAATGATATCTAAGTGGCTTGTGAGTTGTGTTACCAACGGTACCTGTCTGATTTGCAATAAACGTTGGAAAATTCTTTACAAATCCGAAGACTTTTTTGCCCTTTTTACCTTTAATTTCAGGCTTTAGGGAAAACTGTAAATGTAAAAAAGTCCGACGCTATGTCAAAGTATGAATGTAAAATTATAAGAAACAATGGTAAGCCCTTGTTTTGTTTCTACGCCTATTTTCTTTTGTAACACTCGTTTCACAAACATTTACGTAATCCTAAGAAGTAAATAGGTATGCCTGCTTACTTTTTGAGATTACGAAGAAATTATAGTAGATTATGCACCAACGGAGGCGGACTAGCAGTCTTTGCTGCTCTAGGCAGAGTAAATATATCATTTAGTAAGAAAGAAAAGTAGGTACTCACAATAGCTTTTCCAGCTTTCTGTATGGCTTTTACAGGAATTTTACCAGCTGCAGCGTCACCAGCTAAAAGAGCTACCAACACGATGGTTACAAGGAAGACCGCTTTCAATTTCATTTTGAATTAGGAACAGCTATATTTACGTGTTCACAATACTAAAATATGTTCAGTATGCAAGGTTCGTTTGCATATGTGTCAAAATAAACCATTGGCATACGTTTTTATATGCAGCGATTACTGGCCCGGCGGGACTTTACATCAATCATGTAAACAAGGGATAAAACATGACTGTTTTCAGAAATATGCGTTATCTTGTGTCTCGCGAGATAAAAAGTATTATTAAAAGTATTAATGCAGACAAATTATCTCATAATAGTAAATATTGACTTTGTGTAAATTTGGCTAATTTTGGTAAGTACTACAAAGTTATTATTGAGTTCAAGTAGTAGGTATTAGGTACGAGAGGGAGACGGTTTTTAGGGTTCCGTACCCAAAGGGTAAAACGGGACCCTATTACTAAGACTCCGCTGTATATATGTCTGTCTGCCTGTCCGTCCGTCTGTCACCAGGCTGTATCTCATGAACCGTGATAGTTAGACAGTTAAAATTTTCACAGATTAATGTACATATTTCTGTTGCTACTATAACAACAAATACTAAAAACAGAATAAAATAAATATTTAAGGGGGTTTCCATACAACAAACGTAATTTTTTGCTCGATATATATTACAGCAACAGGTAGACGCTTGAAATATTCACAGAATATTTAGTTATATTATTCACTTTAAAAATAAATAACTAAATTAAAATTTAAGGGGGGCTCCCATACAACAATTTTTATAGATAATGGTACGGAACCCTTCGTGCGCGAGTCCAACTCGCACTCAGCCGGTTTTTTAATCTTCGAAACGATATTACGGAATATTTCATAGTACCTACCGGTCAAGTCAGGTCAGACACTGTGCAGTTTGGGTATAATACCTACAACAAGTAACAATGTAATTAGCTTACCTTATCTAGCTAGGCATATATAATTTTAGGATGCGATACAGTTTATTAATATGTATTTGCAATGTGTACTTTCTCTTATTGCATTCTGTCTTGTATGTTATTGAATAAATAATGAAAGACTCGACAACACACTCGACCGGACACTTTAGTACTATACCTAACTAGTATAAACACAAATAAAGGTCCGTGATAGACATACTAAATCTAGAATGACATGCACTCTATATAAGAGTTGACACTTAGCACCTGAGCAAGCTATATATAGCCAGATACGCAGTTTCCAGATATGTGAGCACTTGTCATTGCATTAATAAATGCTTGTCTGCAAAAAGATTTTAGCGCTTATTTATAATACAATCCCGTAAAATAAATTTTACTTGCTATAAAAAAAATATTTTTTTATAGCAAGTAAAAATGAAATATTGATGACAAGAATATTCTTGTCATCAATATTTCATTTTGTAGTGTGGTCAAAGCCTAAAACCAAGACTATCAGCAATACTGAGCAATTAGAGAAAATACAATTTATTACTTGTCTGTTCGCGATATCTGATCTGTCTAAAATGGCAATATCACAGTCGACATCATCTTGTTATTATTTTCTACTTTGGCTGGTAATAATATTATTTTCACTGGCAGGTATTAAATTCCTGCAATCTTCGTAACTTTCCAAGTGATTGGCGTATATATCCGAATTTTGCAGAATCGGTGTTAGATTTATTGCAATATTTATTTTACTAGCACATGCAAGCTACGATAACTAGATATTATCTTCGTAATTACTTACGTCTTATCCTATGACATAAAAAAAACGGACAAGTGCTAGTCAGACTCGCCCACCGAGGGTTCCGTACAAACTAATAGATAAAAGAGGGAAATCATTTATTTTTTTCCTTCATAAACCGAAAAATATACATCGTAATATTATATGAAAACCTGTTTTAGCTTATGCTAATGAAGCTCTTTCATATGATACCCCACATGATATGGTTAGTTCACTTTAAAATTTGGTCCCTTATTCCTTGCATAAGACAATATTTTATTGTGATTAAATTAAAAATGTCCAGTTTTCCGATTTTTTCCTATATGTGTACTCTTACACAATGCTTCTTGCAAAATTTCATAATTCTAGGTCAACGGGAAGTACCCCATAGGTTCTGATTCCCTTGTGAGTGCCGAAATGTGCGTTTTTTACGACATATTCGGCTGTAACTTTTTTTTACGAAAACTGAGAAGTTTTATTTTTCTTTCTGCAGCAAGAGACTATGGATCTGCGTATATAGTTTTAATTTCAACACGTTACCTTTACGCGTTCCTGAGTTAAAGGTCTTGACACCCGGACGGACGGACAGACAGACGGACAACAAAGTGATCCTATACGGGTTTCTTTTTTCCTTTTGAGGTACGGAACCCTAAAAATGCAGAAGTGGAATTAGACAGACTCGACGACATATTATCTGTGACGACACAAACTGTTACACAAAACACAAAAATATTTACCTACTTATTCTATCAATTGATTTCTACACCACGGTTGTCTGGATGAGATCGCTTTTAGCGATAAGGCGATTTGTTATTTAGCGATATGTTATCACACTAGTTTTATAAGTTGTTTTGTAATATGGTATTTGTTCAATGGTGTACTATAAAGAGTTTATCTATCTATCTAAACAGATACCTAGTTGTGAACAGGCTTTATAAAGTCCAAATCAAAAGTAGGAATACTAGAACCGTTGTGTGAATTAGTATTTATGTCTCTTACTCACCTAAAGCTAAATATGTTAACCAATATGTTTATGAAAGGGGAGGCCCCCTTCGCTATTTACTTACTTAAATACTCGTATGTATGAGAAGTGAGTAACTAAAATACGCAACACATTCAATTCAATTTTGATTTTCACATGCACAGAAGATTATTCCTCAAACAATTGACCGAGCGAGCGAATCGTCTCTGCATCAACTAGCCAAATTTTCTTTCGTTTGTCAGTTTGTTTGTATGTTCGTACTCGTTTACAGGGCGTAATTTTGAACCAATTTTGATGAAACTTGGCGTATAGGTTCTATGAATTATTTTATTTTCTTTTATCGGCGATTTTTGATAGAAGGGGTGATTCCCATAAAAAGAGGGGAAGTTTATTGCGGCGCTTATTACCAACCGATTTTAATGATATTTAGTTGATAAAATACACAATTATTACAACTTGTGGTAAAAATGAATTCGTCAATTAGTAGTCGGTCAAGTGGTTGTCGAGATATGACAAACAACTTGAAATTGCGCGTAACAGTGAGGGCGCGTGGAATTGCTAAGCCAACTTTATGTAGGTATTATGTACAGATGACCCAAGGTGAGCTGCAAATAAGCTCTCTCGCGAGGTCTACTGTTCGTAGAACTACTAGTTATTATCAATAAACGGAGCCGTATTTGACTTTGGGTCAGTAAAATACATAAATAGTGCAAATCGAATATGACGACATTATGTAGCTTGAACGACTTAGCTGCTAGAACCTAAAACCTGAACCCTTGTGACCGAGGGACAGCAGACGGACGCTCCGTTTGGACCCTTTGGTACGGAACCCTAAAGGTATGCTGCATCTACAACCTAGTGTATTTCGAAGGAATAATATAACTCTATGATAATCAACTCAAAAGTAATGAAATTTTCCACGTCGTTGGCCGGGACGGTCGCACAAAAATTATGAATAAAAATCAGTGGAGCGCGTAAAATTTTGTTGGTAATATTCAGCCGCCAATTTCACAACACTCAATATTGGCCCCCTTGCTAAATTGGCCATGTAATTGAAGCTTATCGAAAACATGTTTGGTATGATATCTTTGACTTATCCATTCGTGCTTAGCTACTTGACTTAATGTTAGCCAAAATGCTTTTGAGCTTTATTTTTACATCCAATAATAAATATTTGATTCCTTATTTTTCTAAAGCTTAAACTCCTTTGAGTTGGCATTGACAGGAATCTTTATACCGATAAAAATAAATACTTAAAATGGGGTACTATGAACATACATATAATATACGAGTATGTTCATAGTACCATTAACATAAATTATGATGTGCAATTAAGGAACCCTACTTTGCGCGTGACACGACACGCACTTGGCGGCTTATACATAATATACTTATATAATAGAAATCATTTGCATAGATTGTCGCGCATTTTAACATTATCACGTACGTTCCTAGCTATACCTATATGTAGGTACTACTAAATGTATTCTAAATTCTAAACTAAATTTACCTAATGTATGTTATACATACACGATTTTGAAGAACTAATCTGCAGACAAGTAGATATGTTTCCGGCAGCCTAGTCGGGAGACCGTCTGACTTGCGATCCGCAGGTCCTGGGTTCGAATCCCGCGACACGCACCTCTGTCTTTTCGGAGTTATGTGCGTATTGTTAATTGCCGCCAACTTCAAAAATGTGAAGGAAAACATCATGAGGAAACCTACATGTCTGAGAGTTCTCAATGATCTTGAAGATGTGTGAAGTCTGCCAACCCGCACTTGGCCAGGGTGGAAGACTATGGCCTTACCCTTATCATAATGAGAAGATGGCCCGCGCCCAGCAGTGGGACAGTTTGTACAAACAGGGCTGATAAAAGAAACCGCAGACGTATTTCCCACAAGGCAATACAAAAAATAACAGATGTAAATGAAGTCAATGTAAGCATAACCATGCACGAATAACAATAAGAGGGTTTTAACGTCTGGATAAATCACGCCTCAAAGGAGGTAAATCATTTATTATTTTCGGTATAAAAGTCTTTGAAGGGAAGACTAGACATCATTCAACTACCAGAGATAGAAGCAAAGCTTCCGCTTTCGGGACAAATAGTTACTTTATTCAATATGAAACTCTTCAATGTTTTTTTCTTCGTGTTCCTGGCGGTAGCGTTGCTTGTAGGAGCAGAGGCAAAGATTCCCGTAAAGGCGATCCAGAAAGGCGGAAAAATTATTGTAAGTATTTGTCTGGTTCATGCTTTTCTAAGTGAAATCGGCAAAAAAATATACCATTATGTCCATGCAATATTAACGATAAATACGTCGTCGGCCCGCTTCAACTCAAGACTTAGAAATATAGCTGTTGTTGCACTAACTTTTTTTTTTAATAGATAAGTCAATTTCCGTTCGAGAAATGTGGTCAAACAAATGTGGTATTACATAAAAATAATATTTAAAAATAAACTTTGATGTTAAAATTTCTAGGTCCGGTTTCAACCCTTACGTGACTAACAAAATCAGTGGTTACAAATAAAAATAGTTGTTAAAAAATATGGAACATCACAAATCTTGTAATCTTCCATACTTTGTAACAACTTTTCGTATGGGGAAAGGAAGGAAAATTTTACTTTGACATTGTCCTTGTAGAGTTCAGACTATTGCTTTTTCGCTAAAGCTGAACCAATTTTAACTACCTAAGTTTAGCATGGATGTTAGTGGTTTATCAAACAGTTTTTTTTTATTACTCTGAAGAAATGCGAAAATTGCGTGGCTAACCCGAGAGCGCAGTGAGCGTACTTACTAAATACAAGTGGAAAATTTAGCAAAATACCTAATTATATAATTATTTACTTTACAGAAAGCTGGTCTGGGCGCTGTTGGAGCCGCCGGAACTGCTCATGACGTGTACAACCACGTGCGCAACCGCGGCTAGTCCTAAAGACTTTATATCATTTATACAACCTTAATATTTATAAAGTGCTTACATATTTATTTATTTTTTAATTTTGTTAAATAACAACCAGCCACTAGACAATAAATAAACTGTTGCCGTTAAAATTTCCACAAATTTTATTTTTTATCCCTAAACTCTCCCGGGGAAAGTGAAAATGGTTATTAATTTAAAACAAGTAATGTAACAAAGGAAGATAGGTTTCATTAACTTTTCTTCTTTTTTTGCTTTTATCGCAGGAAAGTTACAAAAATTGGATAAATTAATTAGGCTCAGCTATTGCAAAATATGTGGGTTAAATCGAAAAGCTTTTAGAAAGTCCTAGCTCCTAGAATTGAGAGACTAAGTATTGTCTCTGTAATTGTGATAATTTGTAAACAACGAGGCGTTTAAGATATTTCAAAAACAGTTAGAAGTTACAATTACACACCAACACTTTTAACCATTAAAAGGAAGATGTTCTCACTACATAAAAAGGCGCCCCAATCCATGTTTCACAATAAAAATCAATAAATATAAATATTTGGGGACATTTCACACCACACCCAACTAAGCAAAACTTGTACTTGTACTAATACATATATACCTACTTTTTTTTGTAAATATGTACATATGATATATAGAAACACCCAGACACAGAGCAAACATCCATGCTCATCACACAAATGTTTGCTCTGGGTGGATATCGAACCTACGACCTACAGCTTAGCAGGTTACTACCAACTGAGCTACTAGGCCAGCCAAAATATGTATCGGATCATGGATGATGCACTGATTTTGATCAAGTTTTTCTTTTTTGTTTTAAAGAGGATTCGTCGAGTGTTCGCTTAACTATGTTTGACCAAAATCGATTCGCCGTAATTTTTTTGTCGGGGGTTTTTAATTTTTCTAAACTTTTACTTGTTCTACGTAGGTATAGAACTTACGATATTTACTTAATTAATATAATTTTATTAATAATTTTATTATTTATTTATTTTATATAGGTATGTATTTAGTTTATTTGTAACTATATAATAATTATATAATAAATACACAGATTAAACATTTCCTTTTCGTGCCACTTCATGTTCATGTGTGAGTTTACACGTCGGCGAAAAGTCAAGTTGAAAGTCGTTCATGCGATGGTAAGTTTACTTGCCAAACATAAGTTTTAGAAAAGCCGTTGAAATATTCATGAGGCGCTGGGCTGTTGTTCTTTGATGGGCAGCTCATTTCGTTGGATGACGTGCTAACTTCAGGTTTCTGCATAATCTGTCGCGAAATTGCTTACGTTTGCTAGTCAAATAGAAATATGTCTCACTAGCCAAAGTAGGTAAGGTAAGTACCTTCATAAAACATAGAAGTACATAAAGTACACCGTGCTAAAAAAGTTAGACAATGTTGGTTAAAATAAAATCAAGAGAATACCGTTGTTTACTTAAAGCCATGTATATAAGAAGCTTCCGGCTACAAAACTTATATTTAGGCACTTATATGCCAAGGAGGTCCTATAGCCAATTAATTTTATCATTTTGTGATCATAACTTTTGGAGAATGCTGTACGACCTCTTTACAACCAAACTAATATTGCTATACTACACAACATGTGTTTTTATGAAAGATTTTACAGTTGGTCTGTAATGCCTATGTCTAACAAGTCTATATCAAGTAAATAGGATTTCAGTAACTTAAAATTAGTATGATTACCTACAGTGCTAAGTAAAACAACAAATATGTACTAAAAACTCAAGTCTTGGCGTTTCAAGCTCTTGACACAACGACGTTAAGTAGATGTTAATGAAATTGGACCGTTAACACGCATAATTTTAATTAAAAATTTACTTAACGTCTCGTATAAATGAGGCATGATGATTTTTTTTTCAACGCAGTCACCTTTGAAACCATAGTAAAGATTGATAATAAATATCAAATTAATTACATTGACCGGGTATTATCAATAATCATCATCATCATCATCTCAGCCATAAGAAGTCCACTGCTGGACACAGGCCTCCCCCATGGATTTCCAAAAAGACCGATTGGAAGCGTCATGGGAAGCTTGCATCCAGCGTCTTCCCGCCGCTTGTATGAGGTCATCTGTCCACCTCGTGGCTGGTCTTCCTGCGCTGCGCTTGCCGGTACGTAATTATCAATAATGCCCTCAACTAATTAGGCAGTGTTTGTGTGCATGTATGTAAGTATATAATATATTTTATCATAAATAAA
Source organism: Lycia hirtaria (assembly GCA_947563715.1). Classification (NCBI taxonomy): domain Eukaryota; kingdom Metazoa; phylum Arthropoda; class Insecta; order Lepidoptera; family Geometridae; genus Lycia; species Lycia hirtaria. Next base: position 4,064,523 of record OX387380.1, read on the forward strand.
ATGTTTCAAAGATAAAAAGCAGTAGGTTAAGGTAACTTTTTTCTATGACCAAAAAATATTTTAGTTATAGAAGAACTGTAAACGGTATAGGTTATTTTTAGGGTTCCGTACCTCAAAAGGAAAAAAACGGAACCCTTATAGGATCACTTTATTGTCCGTCTATCAAGACCTTCTATCTCGAGAACACGTAGAGGTATAGAGTTGAAATTTAAACCATATACACAGATCTGTAGTTCTTTGCAGCTGTGAAAAAATCAAACTTGTCAGTTATCGTAAAAAAAAGTTACAGCCGTTTATGCCGCAAAAAACCGCATATTTCGACATACAAGGGAATCAAAACCTTTGGGTACTTCGCGTTGACCTAGAACTATAAAATTATCCAAGAAGCATTTTCTTATACTACACATATATAGGAAAAAAAACGAAAATTACACTTATAATTTAATCACAAAAATGGGGTCTTCGTGCTATTAATGAGGGTCCAAATTTTAAAGTAAGTTAACCGTATCATCTACAAATAATAATATTCATAATGACAGGGCCCTGTCATAATAAATATTGATTCATAACAGGACACTGTAATTAATAATGATCTATTTATCACTTGGTCCGATTTGACCGGACATTACCGGACCCGGAAAATAACATAACAATACTACTTCACTTGTCCAATAACATTATTAGCTCGTCCGCCTTCGGAGCAGGACAAAAGGACCACGGGTTTCATCCCCAGCTGGATATTACAAGCGCCAAAGTTTGTGAAAATGGACCGATGTGTTTATTACTTCATCAGAACTTTAGCAAAACAGTTCCTGATAGCCGGTTAAAACGATAAGTATGCAGATAGCTCAGAGCATTTTGCTTTTGCCTTTCTCATAGACCACATGTGAGTTAGCACTGAAGCGCAAGCCTATTAAAAAATAAAACCGGACAAGTGCGAGTCAGATTCGCCCACCGAGGGTTCCGTATAAACTAGTAGATAAAAGGGAAAATCATATATTTTACTTCTTTTTTTCCTTCATAAACCGAAAGATATACATCGTAAAAATATTTAAAAACCTGTTTTAGCATAGGCTACTGAAGCTCTTTCATATGATACCCCACATGGTATGGTTAATTCACTTTAAAATTTGGACCTTCATTCCTTGCATAAAGACACTATTTTTAGTGATTAAATTAAAAATGTTCAGTTTTCGGGTTTTTATCCTATATTTGTACTCTAACACAATGCTTCTTGACAAATTTCAGAGTTCTAGGTCAACGGGAAGTACCCCATAGGTTTTGATTCCTTTGTGAGTGTCGATATATGCGTTTTTTACGATATATTCGGCTGCAACTTTTTTTTACGAAAACTTAGAAACTTTATTTTTCTTTCTGCAGCAAGATACTATGAATCTGCGTATATGGTTTTTATTTCAACTCGATACCTTCACGCGTTCCCGAGATAAAGGTCTTGACACCCGGACAGACGGACAGACGGACAACAAAGTGATCCTAAAAGGGTTCCGTTTTTTCCTTTTGGGGTACGGAACCCTAAAAAGATAATAATAATGTATGTGCAATACGACAGATATGGATTGCTACTGATAATGATGATTTTAACGAAAAAACAGTTCTGCGATTAACTTATTTATTGTCAAATATCACATTGTTATTAGGAAAATAATATTAAGTTACAGAATATTATAACAAGTAGGTTTTAAGTAAAAAAAACTAGTAATTTTATGAATCTTTGGTGAGTTATCCCTGGTTTTTGGTTTCTTGGTACACTTGGTGACCCGTGCCGATGACGCCTATAGCGCTGAGACCATGTTTCTGTAACCAAAATATCCTATTAATAATTAGGAAATATTAGCGACGCGTGACCAATATGCTGGTGCGTATCTGTCTGGCCTAACACGCATGGCCATTCAACGTGGCAATCTGGGCACGTTGCCAACTGGTAGTGAGTATGAGCATTTGGATTGCCTTTAGACCTTTATCGGTCTGGTCTGGGGTAATCGATTTGATTTTTGTGTAGTAATATAGTTTAGTATATGTAGTTTGTATATTGTATTGTTGTAATTAATAAAGGTATAAAAAATGAAATATTTTACATTTTTTGTTTGATTAAGTAACGCTAAAGGTACCGGCAGACCACAGACCAGTACCAGAAGTTTCCGGCAGCCTAGTCGGGAGACCGTCTGACTTGCGATCCGCAGGTCCTGGGTTCGAATCCCACGGCACACACCTCTGTCCTTTCGAAGTTATGTGCGTATTGTTGATTGCCGGCAAATTCAAACGGTGAAGGAAAACATCGTGAGGAAACCTACATGTCTGAGAGTTCTCAATGATCTTGAAGATGTGTGAAGTCTGCCAACCCGCACTTGGCCAGCGTGGCAGACATACTTCAGAGGTGGTCCCAAATATATTTTATCATAATCGGTTCAGTACTTTGGTACAACAAAATAACTGGGAAAATATGTCATCCAAGTAAACGAATTGCGTATTTTGAAGTCGGTTTTTTACTCGACAGCGAAAGAAGGAGGGTATGTTTTTCGAGTGTTTGTATGTTTGTATGTACATAATGTTTCTATATGATCGTCCACAGCCTAAACGGCTTGACCGATTTTGATGTGCGAGGTGTCGTTAGATTAGTCTTTACTTCCTGAGTGTCATATAGGCTATACTTTTTCTTTAATACCTAATAATAATATATTTCCCGCAAAAATAAAAAAAATCGTTATTCGCAACCTTTCGCAACCCTTTCGAATTATTCCAAAGAATGCGCATATATAATCTTTTACAGTGATTATACGCATAGTTTCTCACAAAAAATGTACACTCAACAACATATCAAGCATAACAAAATCGTAAATTGGACTGGCTAAACCTCTTTTCTGCAGTCGGGTATTTAGTTTTTCTTTTAATAAAGATGTTTATTCAGTTTTTAAACTATAATTATAATAAAAAATAGCCATCAAAAATAACTAAACAACTTAGAAGAATATGTGTATGTATACACAAATATTGAGAATTATTTGAACCTCAAAAGAATAGGTATAATAATTATATTTTTTATACTTACGATCACTTTTCCTCCTTTACTGATAGCGGTGCCCAATCCTTTGCCTTTAGGACTAGCCGATGTGCCGCCTAACAAAGCCAAAACGACGACGACAACAAACATGAAGCTGAAGATCTTCATTGTGGTTTAATATTTATTTTTGTTTATTAATGTGAGGAATGCTTGAACCGTGAGCTTCAAATGATGGTTCCTAACACCCTCATCCCGTTTTTATACGAAAACAATAACATTTGAATAAGGAAAAGTGACGTTACGGAGTTTTGTCGTGTCATTATTTCGCACGCGGAAAGCTCAAAGAATAATTCATTTTAGCGGTAAGGGTTTTACCAACTCGTGTCTTGGATATGGAATTAAGATGTCACATACGAACGTAGGACGACAATGTACCTAACGTAGTATAAAAAAAACCGGACAAGTGCGAGTCAGACTCGCCCACCGAGGGTTCCGTACAAACTAAATAAAAGGAGGAAATCATATATATTTTTTTATATTTTCCTTCATAAACCGAAAAATATACATAGTAAAAATATTTAAAATATTCCTTGCTCACCACTCGGATCCGAGCGAGCGTCCCGTTCATTTTGTAGTAGTCAGTAAACCGCCGGCGTTTGAGGCAGTCAACGTTGCTTTGCGCGTCCACTCTGTACTTAATCAAAATTCGCCTAAAAAGTTTTGATTCCCAGCTGAAGTGAAGGGTCTGCAGGGGCGAAGAATGTGTTAAAACCCTGTTTTAGCTTATGCTAATGAGACTCTTTCATATGATACCCCACATGATACGGTTAATTCACTTTAAAATTGGGGCCCTCATTTCTTGCATAGAGACACTATTTTTTGTGATTAAATTAAAAATGTCCAGTTTTCGGATTTTTCCCTATATGTGTACTCTAACACAATGCTTCTTGCCAAATTTCAGAGTTCTAGGTCAACGGGAAGTACCCCATAGGTTTTGATTCCTCTGTGAGTGTCGAAATGTGCGTTTTTTACGACATATTCGGCTGTAACTTTTTTTACGAAAACTGAGAAATTTTATTTTTCTTTCTGCAGCAAGATACTATGGATCTGCGTATATGGGTTTAATTTCAACTCGATACCTTCACGCGTTCCCGAGATAAAGGTATTGACACCCGGACGGAACCCTTATGGGTTCCGTTTTTTCCTATTGAGGTACGGAACCCTAAAAACTGAAACAACAGACTCCAAAATACGCAAATCCGTTTACTTGGATGACATATTCTATCCAGTTATTTTGTTTTGTAAATCAAAGTACTGAACCAATTTTGATAAAATTTATATGAGAGCACCTCATATAATAATGTCAGGGCGTCAAATACCATGAGGCCCTTTGAGGGTTAAGGGGAAACGAGGGTAAGATGTAATATTGGTTTGCAGTACAATACGACATGTAGCAAATAAGACGTGTTAAGCCGTGTAACCTGTGAAGTACTTAACTCATTTGTGGGGACTTAAAAATATTAATTTTTACTTAGTATAGGTTCTTATCTTTTTTTTTTGTCGGGTGTTAAATTTATTTATTTTGAAATAATTCTACTCGTATGGAAGATGAAAATATTTTAATGCAATTTTTATAAAGAAAATGCCAATTTTTGTACAAATTTACTAAAAAATTACATTTTCATTACGTACTTAACTAACAAGTAGGTACTGAAACGGACTGAATAGTTCAGAAACTCCGTTAGATAGTTTGTTTCTTACTACATTTGTACAGAAAATGCGGAAACTTAATGTGAAAGAGGATACAAATAACTAACTAAATGTAGGCACCTAATTAGCCCGTTTCATAGTTTGAAATGAGAAAGTTGAAAACCACATAAAATAAAAGCAAAAACAGTCAAAAACCACTTTAAAACGAGAATAGAATTAAGTATATCAAATAGAAAATCAAAGGCAAAATTTTAACAGCGTTCAAAAAAGAGCATAACAACTCGATGCACCTTTATCAGTTTTATTTAGGGTTCCGTACATACATCAAAAGGAAAAACGGAATAGGATTACTTAGTTGCACATATGTCCGTAAAGAGCCTTTTTTAAATCCTGTAAAAGCTTATAAATCATCGCGATAAAAAAATAAATCGTAAAAGTGGTAATTTTTGCCCTAAATTAAATTCAAACGCATAAATAAACTGACACCTACAGAAACCCGTTGGGAACAAAGCAAGAGCTCAAATCACAAATAAATTAAAAAGTCCGTACATTGTTAATTGTTCGACTATTACTCGTTAATTTGTAAAGCATACATAGCCATGATAGTTTTCCTTTTAATTTCATCATATCCAAAAACTCCAAAGTCGTATAGCCGGTAGAGTGGGGGACACGTGACTCTAACAAAAATTATCACTTCAAAGCTCTCGCTCAAGGGTCGGATTCAGAAGGCAGTCGTCCTAGACACGCCACGAATTGCCAGGAGCTTTCTGAGTATGTAGCCCCTGCCGCCAGCAGCCGCTCTGCCCCGCTGCCGGCGGCATCCTAATTTTTAAGGTTTTTTTATGCTATTTATGTTTTGTATATATTTATTGTAAAAAACTAAAAAAATAAGGAATTAAATAAATAAAGTGATAAAGAACTATTAAGAAAAGAAACCATGATAAACCGACTAAGCCCTAAGCGGCCGCGCAGTACAAATTGTATAAATGTATAATGCTACTTTTCCGAAATTGATAGTAATATACCTGAATTAAACTGGTACAACTGCGACTGCGTGCATAATAATTATAATAATAATTATATGTGCTTTCATTATAATGACGTCATGCGTCATACCAAGAATTCTATGCAGTTTTGGCAGGAACGCAAGAATGATATGTACTTTTTTACCCGACTGCGTAAGAAGGGTTATGTTTTTCAAGCGTCTGTATGTTTGTATGAATGTATGTGAGTATGTATGTATGTATGCATGCATGTATGTATGTATGTATGCATGCATGTATGTGTTTTAATGTGCGAGGTATCGTTAAATTCGTCTTCACTCCCTGAGTGTCATATGTATATTTTTTTTAATAATAATAATAAGTACATCTCACGCAAAAAAATGCGTTTTTTCGTAAGCTTCAACGAACTTTTTCGTAATAAACAAATGATTTTACTATAAATTATTCCAAAGAATGCGCATTTATAATCTTTTACAACGATTTTATTATTATATTCTTATGCTTTCTTTTTAATTTATTTACCGATTTCGATAACCTGTTTCCCACTTTTCTAGTATAAAAATTATAAAAATAAATTAATGTTAATTAATTTTATAAAAATGTTGTGATGCGCGAGAGAGATTTCTGCGTGCTGTGAGCCCAACCAATTCAGTGGTCTAGAGTGAGTTCATGTGGTCTTGCCAGTTTCATTGATTTCGGTAAAGCGATTTTCTGTTTAGTGATTTAGGTATTTTAGGTGGTCAGTTTAATCTAAAGGTAAAGAGGACGCGACACTCCCGACTCTCCACTAAGCTCTTTACTAGGCCATTAGTAGCCTTGTTTGCCGTAACGACCGCAGCAGCGAGTTGTATTAGGAAGTTATCACACTGATTATTTATTAAACTTAGTATTTTATTTATTTACATGAAAAAAAATTAAGTTCAATCAACAACTAGCCTAATGGTAAGCGACGTTGCGGCCGAGGATGGAGTTCTTTGATCTAGAAGATATTACAACACAACTTCACAACACAATCTATTCACTCTGGCCTTCAAAATTCCTAGATTGTAGTTGTCAGGAATCAGGAAAACCGACAGAGAGTTCAACTCATGTGCATTAAGCATCCAAAAGATGGATCAAAATCGTTTAGTACAGGGAATGGCATTTCAATGAGAAATTTCTGATAGTCCTATGTTGTAATGAGAAGAATTTACCTAATTAAATATTGCAAATTAACGGTGCAATGGGAAGGCTCCGACCTTTGAAGCCGTTGTTGACAGCTGTCAAGGTCTCCCTGCGCAGCAGTCAATAAGATACCTGCAATCTAGGTAGTACCTATGTATAGTTCTCGTCACGTAAAAAGAACGCTGATTTGTTCGTAAGCGCGAACAAACCAGCGTTCTTTTTACGTGACGGGAACTATAATACTTAGTACCCACCACCCACATCACCACCATCGCAGCCTCAAGAAGTCCACTGCTGGACATAAGATTCTCTTATCGGTAAAAGACGGGTTGAAACTAGTGTCTTATTTATCAAGCGTCAGACCACTTCTCGACCATTATGAGGAGCATAATAAAAAATATTGATGATAACGTGTAGTATGTATGGATTGAGAACCTCTTTTTAAAATCGGTTTAAAGAGTAAAGTACCTAATCGATAAAGCACCTATACGCATAAAGAAAGGAGCATCATCCGTAACGGCGACATCGCAAATTACTAATGTATAAATACCCTTAGCTTTCACCCTTTTACTACCTAACCGTACCTTGTTTCAGTAATTGGCTTACTTCTATGGTACTTATACGAACACTTGTAGGTTTGGTACCTTTTGCTGAGTGTTCCTCTTCACTCACTACCCAATGGAATTTTATTATTCAATTAGCGGTACAACCTGCAAACTCCTGAAAATGAGAATCACCTGGTTGTAATAACATTCAAGGTCAAAGAGTGATTATTGTATAAAATGAGTCGCAAATGTTTGGCGCGATCGTAAACGTTCGTCGTCATCTGTAAAAGCTATAAAATTTGATGTTCTGATTAATCGATCACTTGCTGACATACCACCAAGCCGCTGTTCCGACATGAATTTCTAGTGAATTATAGTATATCCCACAAAGAATATTTTTTACAAACTCGGAAAATACAAACAATGTAACGCAATTGATATCTTTCAACTAGTTGATTTCGTACTTCATCTTAAAGACTCTCGACATGTCGCTCGGTCAATTATGATCTCAAGGAAGCGTTGTCAGAGTTTTTCACGATTCTTTAACAACTTGACGCCCTGCGGGCGTTCAACAAACTTCTGACTTGTTAAAACTCGACACTGCACTGACTGCTGTAATTTACGACGCTGTAATGAGAATAATAAACTGTAATAAGTTTTACGCGGAAAAGTTTTCATGTAAAACATTCTTATTGTACTTAGGGATTGATTTGCCTGTTTCATACTCCAAATGCCGACGATCAGTCGATCAGGCGATCAGGTTTGTTTAATTTGTAAAGGTACATTACAATATTGAACAAGCAGAACACTATTACCCATTTATCTTTCTCTTAGAAATGCCCGAAATCCGTAGTATTATTTCTGTGCAAAATAATCTCCGTAAGTTTATTGATGATTCTCAGCGATATAGGTTCACGTTCTTGATGCCACAGAAATGGCATTCATATTCATATTCATATCATTTATTGCGTCATATGTAGGTACATGCATGTCTTATAATAACACATGTTTATTTAGGGAATACATATGGCCCTATAGGGGCATGGCAACATTTGAGTCGGAACGTTCTATTTTAATTTTTTAATTCTTTGCCGCCATCTCTGTTTCCTGAGAACTACAACCTTGGAAATTTCAAGGCTAGAGTGAATAGATATCTAGATCGACGAGCTCCATCCTTAGCCACACCGTCCCTTAACATCAGGCGAGTTGGTGGTCAATCGAAGATCTAACGTTACAAAATAATCGGCCAAGTGCGAGTCGGACTCGCGCACGAAGGGTTCCGTACTATCATCTATAATACTACAAAGTTTAGTTCTGTTTATAAAATAACGAGAAATCAACGAAATTCCAAGTAGTAAATTGCAAACTTATAGGTAGGTTTTCGATACACATCCGGGCAGCATGACGACGCTCGCGCGAATACGCGCGGCTATGGCTCGCTCCGTGACCTCCCCCGCTACCCGCGCGTTCGCGCCACCACCACACCGCGGCGCGGCGCTCGCACCGCGTTTAGATGCACGGATTATTTTCATTTTGTGAGTTTTTATGTATTAGATTAGGTATTTATTTTTATAGTTAATATATTTCTAAATATTTACTTACAAATATTCAAGTTTCTACCTGTTAATTAAGATCGAGTAAAAATTGCTTAAAAATTACGTTTGTTGTATGGGAGCCCCCCTTTAATATTTACTTTATAGTTATTTAATTATTTATTTTGAAAGGTAATATACAAGTAAGTATTCTGTGAAAATTTGAAGCGTCTACCTGTTACCGTTTTTAATATTGAGCAAAAAAATACGAAAAAAACACGTTTATTGTATGGGGACCCCCCTTAATATTTTTTTTTTATTAATTTTTAGTATTTGTTGTTATAGCGGCAACGGAAATACATCGTTTGTGAAAATTTCAGCTTTCTAGCTATCACGGTTTATGAGATACAGCCTGGAGACAGACAGACAGACAGACAGACAGACAGACAGACAGACAGACAGACAGACAGACAGACAGACAGACAGACAGACAGACAGACAGACAGACAGACAGACAGCGAAGTCTTAGTAATAGGGTCCCGTTTTTACCCTTTGGGTACGGAACCCTAAAAATTACCTACGTTGTTATCTACAACTAGTTTCAGACCAACCAAACGCCATTGCCGAAATGCCTATAACTGGTATAACAACACAAATAAAACCGGCCAAGTGCGAGTCGGACTCGCGCACGAAGGGTTCCGTAACATTACTATAAAAACGGCAAAAAAATCATGTAGGGAATAGGGAATAAATATTAATTTTATTTTAGTTAAAATTAAATTATTAATTAAAATAAAATAATAATTATTTTTAAAGTAAATAATATAACTCAATATTCTGTGAATATTTCAAGCGTCTACCTGTTGCCGTCAATATCGAACAAAAACGAGCAAAAAATCACGTTTGTTGTATGGGAGTTATGTTTAAGGGGGCTTAAACATTTATTTTATTCTGTTTTCTAGGATTTGTTGTTATAGCGGCAACAGAAATACATCATCTGTGAAAATTTCAACTCTCTAACTATCACGGTTCATGAGATAGAGCCTAGTGACAGACGGACGGACGGACGGACGGACGGACGGACGGACAGACAGCGAAGTCTCAGTAATAGGGTCCCATTTTATCCTTTGGGTGCGGAACCCTAAAAATTACGTACCCACCAAAGTAACCTGTAAGTGTAAAAATACTGATAAACAAATGTAGGTAACAAATATAACGACCCGGATAATGTAATTTGGTCCTACAATCTAGTCCAACGTCAAACACCTAATCCGGATTCACAGAGCAATGTTTGCCAGAGCATTGAGCTAGTCAATATTAATATTATGTATGCATAGATTACAGGGACGGACGAGGTCGCAAATTTGAATTGATAACAACAATGTAATATTAAATACAGGCTGTAATATTATTCATTGGTATACCAACGTGAATCAATAAAATAGGAGTAACAATCAAATTTTTAAGAAGAATTTTGCGTGTACATAGAGTTCCTATAAGTTTATGTACCTATGTTGCATTCAAAATACTTAATCAGTCAAAAGTAGGTACTTTTGACTGAACAAAGTGGTCATAAGTACATTATAGAGTGAAAAACCTGTCAAAACTCTTAAAAAGTTAAAGAGGTCAATAAATATAACAAATAAACGCGTAGGTATTTATAAACTTTTACATAATAAATATTATTAGAGAACGCAGTTATCGGAAAAAATAGTGATTATGAAAAGAAAGAACTCGTTATCATAAAAAAATCTAACAAACTCCGAATCTAACGAATTTACTAATTGATCCGCTCGGGTCGGCATGTCCAGAATGTCCACCATCGTGTGCCAGGAATTCAATCAACAAAAACGCCAATTCCCTTAATGTGTTCCCTAAATTCCCCAAATAAATAAATAAAAATAAATAAATGTGTTATTTTAACCCAACAATATTTTTCTGGTAGGACTAAATCATGAAAAATGAAGGCAACAATGACTTTTCCGCGCCTACTAATGGCATTTTCGATACCATAAGCTTGCTCGGTCTTTCCAAATGCGTCGAGGGAGCAATTTAACAGATATACAACGATCTAGCTATGTACTTGTAACTCCTATCTAATGGCAAATTAATGGCGACTGAAATCTCTCGTTTAGAAATATTGGAAAAACAGAATTTTGATTACGGGGTAGAGCTAATTTTCACACAAATTCATTTTAATTTGTATTAAGGTGCTCCCTCACCGGGAACATTCACGTGTGATGTAACATTATAGATTCGACTTTGAGCATTACATTACAATACTACCTCCCTGACTGACGAGCATTCGCGTGTAATGTAACGTTATAGAATTGATATGACTTCACATACTCTTTTTGTATCATTACAAGGTGCGCGCTGTAATGCTCGGTTTTCCTCCCTCACTGATGTAACGCTCGAAATCTGTAACGTTACATTACACGTGAATGCTCCCGGTGAGGGAGCACCTTTATACCACAGTTAAAATATCCACACTCTATTATCTCTATATCCATCGAATTACTTAATCCAACTAATCTAATCTAATTACTTAAATAACGAAAAACAATTTATGGTACCTATGAAAAAATGTAAGTAGTTATAAACACATATGTTAGTTCATAAAAGGCACGGACCCTGGAGTCTGTGGAGAATAAATTTATTAATAAAAAATATAAAATAAAAAAATGGTACCCATGTGTCAACCGGAAACGGCCCGGGCGACCTAAAAAGGTATAGATGAACTGCGTGATACATATACATACGTAAGTGTGAGAATAATACTTTAGAAATGCAGAATTGCAATGCAGCACATTTTTTCAGCCTTTTTACTTTTATGAAACCTTAGTCTTATTTTAAAACAACTTATCAACGATACCCCCCGCGATGAGAGGGGGTTGAAAAAAAATTAATACCCTCTTTACCAGTTGGCAAGGCCCGTCTATCGGTTATGGTTAGATATCCAAACTAGCTAAATAAAATTGCGAATTTTACTTCACCTTATCTTGTTTGCGTAAAAAATACCTTCAAATAAATCTTGCAACTCCAAAGGTTCTTAGTAACATTTTTCTCTCCATTTACCAAACTTATTTAAAAAAAAAAACATTAGCTACAAATTACCACATGTAGGTAATGCCAGATTCTTTCCGTATTAAATCAACAAAGGATGAGGAAAATTCCCTTTCGAAACTTGAAATTAAAAAATGTACCGGCTAAGACTGGCTTTGTGGCTCAGTTGGTAGTATTCAGCGTAGCAGGCAGACCTGCTACGCTGAAGGTCGTGGGTTCGATCCACCCAGGGCAAATATTTGTGTCATGAGCATGGATGTCTGTTCTGTGTCTGGGTTTTTCTATGTGTATGCATTTAAAAAAAAAGTATTTATGTATTATATCAGCCATCTAGTTCCATATTACAAGATTTGCTTAGATTGGGCTAGATGGTGTTGTGTGAAATGAGAGAGAAAAGAGAGAGAGATTTTGGGGCGCACCCCGCTGATAGATTTTAAACACGTGCGCAGCGCAATGAGTTGTAGCTTTTTACCTGCTTTGTTATTATATTGTTTCTAGGTCAGTCAGTGTATTACTTTGGCGATTATACGTCTCACAAAAAAACTGTGGGCCGCCCCTAACATCTGAGCGTCCTAGGCCTGGGCCTTTTCGGCCTTCGGCCTTTTCGGGGTAATCCGCCTCTACCTACTGGTCTAGATTATTAGAAGGCAGATTTTGGTTAGCGCCTGATGTTTTCGAAATAGCTGGGTATTCTGAATATCCTTACTGAATACCGGGGCAGGTAAAGGAGAACCAGCTCCAGGGAACAGATTATAGGCGATGGATTGAGATAACGTTTACCAAACTAAATCAGAGTCTCAAAGGCCCAGGGCACCGCACTTTGGTATTCAGCGTCAACGAGCTCCGGAAACAATAATAAAAAGTACATACTGACTGTCTGTATTTCAGTATACCTAAAAACTAACTTATTAAGTAACTTGCCTAAACCAACTATAATTACAAAATAATTATATACTTAGCTGGAAATAAAATTATTTTTATTTCTGAAAACCCCTTTCTAATAAATAAGAATAGGTACAGTTAATTTCCAACGAATATATCGAGGATCATACACAAAATAATACAATTTTCTAATTGGACAGACAGGAAGTTAGACATCGTGCAAAGATTCAAAGTAAAAGAATAATAAAAAAACGGACAAGTGCGAGTCAGACTCGCCCACCGAGAGTTCCGTACAAACTAGTAAATAAAAGGGGGAAATCATATATTTTTTTTCCTTTTTATACCGAAAAATATGCATCGTAAAAATATTTATAAACCTGTTTTAATTAATGCTAATTAAGCTCTTTCATATGATACCCCACATGGTTAATTCACTTTAAAATATCGACCCTCATTCCTTGCATAACGACACTATTTTTTTGTGATTAAATTAAAAATGTCCAGTTTTCGGATTTTTTCCTATATGTGTACTCTAACACAATGCTTCTTGCCAAATTTCAGAGTTCTAGGTCAACGGGAAGTACCCCTGCGTATATGGTTTTAATTTCAACTCGATACCTTCACGCGTTCCTGAGATAAAGGTCTTGACACCCGGACAGACGGACAACAAAGTGATCCTATAAGGGTTCCGTTTTTTCCTTTTGAGGTACGGAACCCTAAAAAGGTACATAACTACTTATCTTTTATTTTCAATGAGTAGGAAGGTATGGAAAGTTTCCGCTAGACCAAATATTCTAAATGGTCTTCTGTGACTAAAATGACGCTGTTTTTGTAGACAAAAATCTACATTTTATGCATGCAAGTTGCAAATTTTTCTCTGTGCAATTTCTATTATAAAATAGCAGAAATTTAATCGGCTGTATAATCGAGTGGCTAATAATTATGTTCTGTGGCAAACTACAGTGTCGACAGTTCATAGACAAGAAGCTCCAGAGTTTTGGCGGGAATGTCTTAGTAACGTGTTGTTGCTTTGTTTTATTTTCTAAACTTGTGTTATTTTGAACATTAATGCTATAAAAATGGTGGTGTTTTATTCATTAAGTGTTCGATAAAGTGCGTGAGTGTGGGCAAGTGAAATTAAGCAGTAAAACGTGTGATTTTTCGTTGTCGGCAAAACTCCATAGAAGCTTCTAGTAAAGTCGCCACCACTTTACTGAAGCAGGACTCGACTTATAAATTGACTGTATACGTGACTTAGATTGTGACTATTGTGATTTGTGAACATTTACAACTTGTTTTATTCAAGAAACTTGAAAAAATCCTAATACTTGACACTGGCAAATGCTTTAATGCGGGTCCAATACAAAAAAGAAGAAGAAGAAGCTCCAAACGTCAAGTTTTGACATTTTTGACAGAGCCTCTTACAAACAGGCAGCCGCGAGTGCGACCGGCAAACGCAAAGTGACTGGGTGAAGTGAATTGAGGTGCAAGTGTTTTAGGTTAGAAAAGTTATTTCAGTATTTTTCAGTAATTTAGTATTAAAAGGTATGCTCATTTTATCCATCAATAATTGTTATTGATAAACGAATCCTGTAATTCTAATTTTAGGTAAGTATTGTTACTGTTAGGTAAGTTTCGTTTTCTATTGCAAAAGTGGGATTCTTTTAGTATATTTTGAATGTTGGTTGCCACATAGGTATTTTCCTCAATCTACTTGTAAAAAATATATAAAAATCGAATACATTACTATTTAGTCGGAAACTTTAAAATAAATGTTATCTTACGTAGATACCTACTATTTTTATTTATTAGCCATCCGGTCCAGCTGGAACGAAATTATTTTAGTTTTATACTTACTTATATATTAGATGCTTGGTAGTCTAACATTACATAAATAAATATTAAATTACTAAATATGAACTGAATAATTTTTAATTAACTTTAGGTTCGTACCTACTAACTATCAACTTTCCGATTGATCATGATGCAATTTAGATCTCCCATTGCATATCAATAAGTATACACATACATACACTTAGTAGATAATACATATTATGGTACTATCTCGATGTACATATGTACCATATTCTTATAAATGTATTTTTAGGGTTCCTCAGTAAAGTAACTAATCCATATAGGACAGGTACAGTGCCTACCTAGTTGTGCCATCTCTGTGCCATCTGTTCAATTTAAATAGGTACCTACTTTTACTACTCTGATATAAAGAAAATATTATGGTGATTTTTTTGCATTGATTCCATTACTTATTCCGTTCTAGTTTGTTTACAAATTTCCTTTCAAAATGTTCAGTACAATATTAATTTCTTTAACTAAAAATATTTTATTTGCTGCTGTTTGTAATACGTCTAATATGTACCTATATTTACTGTTCATAGAGTTATTCACCAAGATGTCATCATTCCACAAATTTTAAGTTAATGTACACTTGCAAATTTTTACTTTATTAAATCGTAGGAAAATCTCAATTATTATTATGTCAGGACTATTGAGGTAAAAATTATTTACGTTATTAAGATAAACGTTGTCGCGCGTCAGTTCCTAAACTAAACGCTAAGCATTACTTGATGATTCTTTTTATTTCTAACCTCTGACCCAAAAAGTGGGATGAAAGTTTTACGTGTGATGTGTATATGTATGTGACATCATAGCTCTCAAACGTATGGACCGATTTTGATCTAGTTTTTTTTGTTTGATAGAGGATTTCATAAAGTTGTTTCATCAATATCGGTTCAGCTGTGTTTAGAACTAGTTGACGAAATAGTTCGTTAGAGGTAAAAACGAGGTATTTTATTTTTATTTTTGCAAGAGATGTATTATTATTATTACAAAAAAATATAGCCTACACTCTAGAAGCGAAGACAAATCTAATGACACCTCGCACATCAAAATCGGTCAAGCCGCTTATATAAGGCTGTCATATAAGAACATAGATACATATATACATACATATACTCGAAAAACTTTACCCTCCTTCTTACGCAGTCGGGTAAAAAAAAAACAACCGTAGAGGCATTTTCATTCCAACCATATAAAAAAAAGAATTATTGAAATCAGATAATATTTAGAAAACAGTTTTCTCCTGTTGTATGAAAAACGCATAATTTACTGGCGAAAATTGCCGCAACCACTATAGGTACTCGAATGTACTTACGACTACCTTAAAAACTCGTCAATCTCTTGCTACTCTTCTGTCTTGACGTATAAGCGCTAGATTAGCTATTATAACGCCTAAAATTAAATTCAATGAGCTGCATTTTCTAAACAATATGTCGATGGCGCCCTTATAATTATGAGTGTCGCGCCACCGTTGACGTATTTATTGAATTCTCTTTGCTGTTGACAATATTAACGTAGGTTAATGTATTTATGTACCTACCTAATCAATAATTTTATCCTTACTAATTCACGTTTCATTTTCCTCTTTCTAGGTTACAATGTGCGGTATTTGGGCAACATTTGGTATAGACGGTGGTTTGTCTGCAACTTGCATAAAATGCTTCTCAACCATCGCACACCGAGGGCCAGACGCCTGGCGGATAGAAAATGACACTCGCGAACCACTCACGTTATTCGGTTTCCAGCGCCTCGCTATAGTAGACGGTTTACATGGGATGCAGCCCATGCGCCTCCACTGCTACCCTCGCACAAACCTCATCTGCAACGGCGAAATCTACAACTTCAAACGACTTCAAGCCGAACGCAACTACGAATATGAAACCAAATGCGACGTAGAGGCCATCATTCATGCATATCATCAAATGGGAATCTCCGATGCCGTCAAAAACCTCGATGGCGTCTTCGCATTCTGTCTAGTCGATGGCGAAAAAAGAAAAATATGCATTGCTCGTGACCCGTATGGCGTACGTCCTCTTTACATCCTCAATGATGAAGAAAATGGAGTGATGGGCGTATGTTCCGAGGCTAAAGGTTTGATCGGGCTGAAACAAACAGCAAGTAAGAAATCCACATTGGGACAGTTTCCACCTGGACATTTACAAGTTTGGACCATATTGGATGACGGTAAAGTGAAAATTGACTTTACGGAACAGTACTTTAAACCCGGGTACCCTCCGAGATTTATTCCTTTTGTTGCCGAACAAGTTTTGAGTAAAATGAATGCAACAGAAAAAATTGCACATCTCCTTGAAGCATCGTGCCGTAAGCGAATGATGTCAGACCGGCGTATCGGTTGTCTTCTGAGCGGAGGGTTAGATTCTTCTCTAATCGCTGCTCTGATCGTCAAACTATCCAAAGAACTAAACTTGCCATACAAAATACAGACGTTCGCCATCGGAATGGGTGACTCCCCTGATTTGGCTGCAGCTCAGATTGTCGCTGACCACCTAGGCACCGATCACCACGTAGTCAAATTCGACGAAAATGATGTCAAACAAGCACTAGACAACGTAATATATCATTTAGAATCTTACGACATAACAACTGTACGTGCTAGTTTGCCTATGTATCTTCTAGCGAAGTACATTAAAGAGAACACGAACACAACAGTCGTTTTTAGCGGAGAAGGGGCCGATGAGTTGGCACAGGGATATATTTACTTTAGAGACGCGCCTTCTGAAACTGCCGCTCACGAAGAGAGCATACGTCTTCTTTCCGACATTTATTTGTATGATGGACTCCGAGCCGACAGAACTACGAGCGCATTTAGTTTGGAGCTCCGCGTACCTTTTCTGGACATTCAGTTCACACATCACTACCTCGCAATGGAAGAAAAAATGCGGCAGCCTCAGAACGGAGTTGAGAAACATTTGCTCCGCAACAGCTTTGCTAAAAGCGGCTTGTTGCCAGACTCGATCCTATGGCGACACAAGGAAGCATTCAGTGATGGTGTAGCCTCCGTGAAGAAATCGTTGTTCACGACCATTGCAGAAATAATTGCGGAAAGGTTGCCAGAGGACGATACCAAGTATCCGGGAACACAACCTGTAACTACAGAAGCTAAATACTACCGCCACGTGTTCGAGAAATCATATCCTGGACAACACAACTTCACGCCTTACTACTGGATGCCGAAATGGGTACAAGTTTCTGATCCATCGGCAAGATTCATAAAACATTACGCAGCGAAATAATTTTACATAAAGTATATTTTTTTGATGTGGAGGCCTTTGCCCAGCAGTGGAACGGAACAGGCTAATATAGTAATAATATGTTGATTGCGGTCAACGAGGGTAACCTAGAGTGATATATAAAATGTAATTTCCTTGAAATCTAATAAATCAGCGTTAATCATCATAAACTATGATAAGTGAAAAATAAAGATTTTAATTGAAGAAAGAGCAGTTATAAGCTCTTCAAACTTATTTTATCCAAATATATATATATATATTGTATTGACAGTTACTCTATTTGTTTGAATCTCTTTTTTTTTTAAATAATACTAAATTAGTGTGAGCTCTCTCAATGTTCTACTTTAATTTTTCTATTCTTTATTTTTAGGTCTGTTAAAATAATGTGCAGGCTTTACTAATACATTTGTTTCTAAGTATTCAATCTAAAGTAGTACAAGTTTTAAGTAAAGATTTTTAGTATTGAGTTTATAGTAAATGCAATTTTCCACCAATGGAGTGCATCTTCAATTCTTGTTTTATAGTTAGACCAAAATACCTACAACATACTTGACCATATGTGTATGTGTCAACCTACTTGTCTACTATACTAGATAGTATGTTCCTGCCTACCAAATGTTCTTATTGACTTACCTATAAGGTACTTGCACTAAGACCTTGTATTATTCGTCAAAAGTCATTGTATTTGATACAAGATAATTGTTATAACCAGGTATGTAGGTATACATTACCTACCTCATATTAAACTACTAATTATGTTTGTGTGCCTAAGGCAACTTGGTTATTTTTTTATAGACTTATTATAAGGAATTATTTTCTTAAATAAAGATTTTGATCTATACACGGGTCTTTATTTACATGGAAATGTATAATGTCAAATAATAATACACTTATTTATAATATCATATAAAACGTGTAATATCATATAAATATGTTGGTCTTGTATTGTGGCTCTGAGAAAATTCCGAGATTTTACCTCTCAGGAAATGTGGGCAGAAATCGTGTACAGGTTTCATAAAATAACTACATGAAACATTGGTATTTTATAATGTTTATTTTGTTACTAAGTATATAGATACTATTTAAGTATATCGGCCTTTATAGATAATCACGATTCGCTGTGTTAATATATGAGTTATTTTGAAAGTAAGGATAGGTATCCACTAAAGGTGGCCTGATAGAATCTACGAATTTCTCCAAACAGAAGCATGGCGGCACATCCAAGGCAGTTTGCTGCTGATAGTTCATCCTAACATCCCCAAACTTCACTTGATGCTTATAATGCTTCACGTTATGATTTAAAGAAGAATCACTATCATCTAGACAATACAAATCAGAATATATTACTTTTGGTATGATTGTAAGTGATGTCGTTTTCTCTAGCGAGTTGACTATTTTTTCCGTGCCTTTGTCACAGCTGAACATATCTGGTTTAGTTTCAGACTCTTCGTCCTTTAAGATCTTCAACGTTCCACCTCTTAATAGATTCATGGTGACGAAACAGCTCGGGCATAGCACATCCTTTGTTAGAGAGTTGGTGAGTTCCTCGCGATCTTTACGGATATAAGATGGACTAACTTGAGTGAACCGATCGACGGAGCTAAATCTTTGCTCTTCGACTTGAACTTGCTTGTTGTTTGGGCTGATGTGGACAGAGTTCGTAATGGAAGACTGACCAGTAGGTCTATCGGAGATGCATTTGCACAAGCTGCTCGTTAGTTTTGCTAACTTTTGCTTCAGAATGACAAGCTCGATAGGCTCCCTGCCTGAATTTGTTGAGTTTGGATTCGCCGTCCACATCATGGCTTCGACCGGCTCATTACGACATTAGATCTGTTGCCTAATACAATGACCCATGACCCATGGTTCGCTCCGTCGAAACTTATTGCATGGTTTTTATTTTAGGTGCAAAGAGAACACATTAACTACGTTTGAGGAGGATTGAGGCCGGTGTTTTTTCGACTTTCTCACAGTCTGTCATGTGTGTAGACTTGACAAGAAGGTTGAGTAAACGAGACAAGTGTCATGATGAAAAAGCGAATAATATCTCTATGTGAAAAAGTCAAGAACGAGAAAAGACCTCCTATTCAATTTTTCTGTCTGGGGTAATTTGACCGCTTTTTTGGTACATTTAGGTAGCTAGTTAAGATCGTGAAATTGGTATATTGTTTGTTGTAGATAATAAAATAATTAATCTTTACAAAAAAATCAAATACAATCACCAAACTAAGAGTCGTTTTAGAATAACCAACGGAGAAAAAAATTAGTACCTACTATCTACCTCTCTAGTCTAGTCTCGGTAGAGAGTACTAATTTTCTTTGAGAATGACTAACATCCTCAAAAATTTTAACACATCAAAAAGTCTTTGTACAAGATGTATCTTGTCTTTTATATTCGCCTTCCGTCACAGATTTTGATTTTTGTCTGTGATCACAAAGAGAATACAACCCAATAAAATAACTGATTCGCTGCATAGAGTAACTTATATACTCGCTGTCTATTTTCAAAGTCATTCAAAAGAAATTGTCATAATAAATCCAGTGTGGATATTTATTATTTATTTATTTCAATAAATATATATAACTATGAATAGAACAAGAGATGACCTATTTACATCTGAAAAAGTTATGTGTATCTAACTTTTAAACTATGCATTTAGATATCAACCATTTATTCTGATGGATCTGTGAGGCCACCAACGATTTACATGTACTGAGGCCACCAAGAGGCCATGTAATAAAATACATTTCTTGGTAAAACCTAACGAATAAACATGTCCAGCTATAATATTGGGCACAATAGTACAAAAGAGATGCAATCACAAAACAGTAGAGGAAGACCAGTGAATTTCAAGGTAAAACAATTATTATATTATATTGCCTATTCTTATTTTTTCTTATATAGAATTTCGATTCCGAATGCTTGGGGATAGAGGTACAACAGAACTCATTGGTCACCCGAGCGTACTTTTATTTTTATACATTATAGATCTACGATTGACCACCAACTCGCCTGATGTTAAGCGACGGTGTGGCCGAGGATGGAGCTCGTCGATCTAGAAGATATCTATTCACTCTAGCCTTGAAAATTCCAAGATTGTAGGTCTCAGGAAACAGATATGGCGGCAACGAATTCGTACGAAAATGTAACTAAATTTTAAATGAAACAATTATCGATCCAAGTCTGATTGAACAGCTGAAAATTATTCAGGAAGTTGGATGAATTGCGCCGTTTATTAAAAATAATTGCATTAAGTTACACTGACTGACTTGACTAAGACATTATATATAATTACATATATTACTTTTGATTGGTACTATAGACATAGACATAAATTTATTGTAATAAAAACACACAGAGAATAAAAAATCATACACTTAAAATACTGGTTTTCAAATTTCAGCCCTTCTGTGACTGCAAAGACTGTGTTTGTGAAGATTGCCCCGATATTCTACAACGTCTCGCAATCACGTTGTCGGAAACATGTTACTTCGGCAAGAAGTCCCATGAGAAGAGTGTCAGCACAGAACTCCCTGTTAATAAACCTCTTACAAATACCTTAAAACGAAGCAGTAGCAATAAATTAAAATCTCATTCTAGAGTGCATATAGTTAGCCCGAAAAGTAGCAACGTTTCGTGCCTCTATCGGAAATGTAGCCAACATAATCTACTACTGAATAATGATTCTTCTACGACAAATAAATAAAGTTCAGACATACGACTTCATATTTTATTTGATGTTTTTATGTGGTGGGTTGAATTAGATGTTAGTACACACTCCAATCTGAGTTTGCACCTTTAGGCAAGGGCGTCGCCAAGGGGGGGCAAGGGGGGCAGCTGCCCCACCCTAGAGATTAAAAAAATGTAGCCAACTGCAAAGCAATCAAAGTCTTAAGGCCGTGCAATTGTACATGTACCTACAATTCATATTTTTCTCATCCTCCATAATATTAACTTGCCCCCCCCCCCCCCCCCCTCCCCCCCGGGCCATGGGCTGGCGACGCCCTTGCCTTTGGGTATACCTAAATAGCTATAGTTATATAATTATTATATATCCTATACTAACTTGCTAACCAATATTATAGAAGCGAAAGTAGCTCTCTGTGTGGTACCTTACCACAACTAAACTGTTGAATTGATTACAATGAAATTCTGTAACAAATTTCATAACGATCGGTTTAGCAATTTGATTGTGAAATGGTAACAGACAGAGACGGATATTTTCGCTTTTATAATATATGTAGATGTTTTACATGTTGGTTTGCGCTTGACAACTCACTCTCCAGATTTTAAACAGTGTTACGATCTATGATAAAGCGCACTTCCAAAAAGATATAATTATATAGTCTAAACGGAGGAATAATAGTTCATATAATATAGATAAATATAAATTATTGGAGGACATTTCACACAACGCCATCTAGCCCAAACTAAGCAAAGCTTGTACTATGGAAACTAGATGGTTAAAGAATACATATATACTTTTTTTTTCTCGTAAATACATACTTATGATACATGGAAACACCCAGACACAGAACAAACATCCATGCTCATCACACAAATGTTTGCCCTGGATGGGGATCGAACCCACGACCTTATAACTCAGGAAGCAGTCGTACTACCACTGAGCCATGAGGCCTGTCAAATATAGAAAATATATCGATTACAACAGTCATTACATTGTTTTACCAGTGTTGGCGGTAAGGTGAGGCGATGACGTCATTACGGGGCTTACATAAATAAATAAACCAAAGATAAATTCCCCGTGTAACAGGGTGAGAGATAGCGATACTGGTGCAACTTTATTATATTCCCGTAGAAAGCAGGCAAAATAAGTTGTGTGAATATGTTTTATAAACACGATGATTACGGCCAGAGATTATTATAAATAATATATTTTCAAAAAACAATCTCTCTTTCATGCTTGCTATAATCACATTGCTATTCACTAAGAGGTGAAAGAGAAAAATTTGCTTTCTCTTTCTATGGGGCCTCATTACAAATGTGACTAAAATAACAAATCCTTCTGCTATTGTCAAAACTAACATAAGCTCTGACAGGCTGTCATCGGTTGTTTTAGTGCAATCTTGTGTAATAGTGTCAATTTACAAATTACAAAAGGTTTTCAGGCAGTAATACCAAGTTATTTTATTCTCTTTGTAAAGCCACTCGATCATTTCAGATGAAAAAAAATTTTACCCTCTAACGAGAATTGCAGATTTCTTGCTTTTCAGTGAAGACTATTAGCACCATTACTCCCATTTCAAATGTAAAATAATGTATGTGCTTTAAATAGCAGTAATGGCCTTCACGATGTAACCAAATCAAGAAATCAGCCAGGTAAACGGTAATGGAAACCAGAAAGAAATCATCCGAAAAAAAACCTGCATCAGAGAAAAGTTCTGCATCACAGCCTGGGCAGCCGGCCAAAGAAAGCAAAGAAGAAAGAGACTGTACTTGCGAAGTGATGGCGCACGCCTTACAATCCCAAGATCAAAACCATGCTCCAAAAAAAAACTTAAACACAAAATAAACTTACGATAAAGCCACATCATCAGAATACCCCTTGAATAAATGAACCCTGAGTATTAATATGAACCTTAAATTACCATAACCCAAAGAACGTACGTATAAATCGCTGCCATAACCCGCCAACATCGAAACATGTGTAGAGCCAAAATAATTGACAAGCCAAAATCGTTTTCATACATATTTATTCACAAAAAAAAACATAGAACAACAAAATTTTAATTTCAGATAATGTTTGATTTGATTGATCAAAAAAACAATACATAAACATACTAAGAACGAAGCGATTTATCTTTTTAACAAGTATACTATTTTTTTGTTTGCCATTTACACGTGCTAATATTGCAAATATTCCAACAATAACTGAAATAGTGAAAATATTTCTTATGTAAAGATGACTGACTGACTGAATGACTGACGTTTATAGGAGTTAGTCGCGTAAAAGTTTGCCATGAAATGTCGTAAAAGGTATAATTAGCTACCTATTCTTAACACACGTTGCTCACGATAACCTCTATGAACGCCGGTCAGTCACCACCCAAAACAATTCCATATTCGATCAGTCTATAAGGTTTTCCGCGTCTTTGTTCTGTTCGGTCTGACACTTCTTGAATTTATCACAAAGGTAATTCCAATACTTGCTTCTGATTTTGTCGTATTTAGTAGCTAAGGCTTCGCACAGTTCTATAGCTCTAGTTGGGTTCTGGAAGCAATTCGTTTCGCCCTTTTTGATCGCTTCATCGCAAATATCTATTAGGAATGCTAGGAGGTAAGCGGAGCGACATTTGTTCTTGTATAAATCTTCACAGAAAGATGTAACCACTGCATTTCCGCTCAGGCCTCTCTTATCATGTATCATCACGCCTCGAAGGTAGTTCCAAGAGCTTTCGTTGTTCTTCACGAACTTTATCTTTTCTAATGCGTAGTGTATTTCCTTCTGTACGTTGAGATCAGACCAGCCCAGGTGATTGTTCATCACGAAGTACCTTTGATTCCATGCGGAGTTGTTGCGGACATCTTCTGTCAGAAGATGATCGACGAAGTCCATTTCTTTCTCGTAGAGCCTGAAATAAGATCATGTACTTTTATAAATTTGACAGAAAAGCATTTTTTACTCCGTAGAAACGGGAGAAGTGCTTGGTAAGTTGATGACTTTTAAGATTTATAATTTATTCCAAGAAATGCTTATCTATTTAAATTTAGAAATAACTATAAAATTAATTGGCTATTTGAATAATTAGTCAACCTATCACGGCTCATTGCACGTTTTTTTTTTTTTTTATCAGCCCTGTTTTGTACAAACTGTCCCCCTGCTGGGAACGGGCCATCTTCTCATTATAAGAAGGGTTAGGCCATAGTCTGCCACGCTGGCCAAGTGCGGGTTGGCAGACTTCACACATCTTCAAGATCATTGAGAACTCTCAGACATGTAGGTTTCCTCACGATGTTTTCCTTCACCGTTTGAAGTTGGCGGCAATCAACAATACGCACATAACTTCGAAAAGACAGAGGTGCGTGCCGTGGGATTCGAACCCAGGACCTGCGGATCGCAAGTCAGACGGTCTCACCACTAGGCTGCCGGAAACTTAACTTGCACGTATATTATTATTGAAAAGATATTTAGCATGACTTGTTAAAAAATTAATTCCCAATATTTCTTAGATTTGTATGTTTTTTTTATTATTCTCTATGACCACAAACTCACCTAATGTTAAACGAGTGGCCGAGGATGGAGCTCGTCGATCTAGAAGATATTTATTCACTCTAGCCTTGAAAATTTACTATTTTCATTCTTTTTTTATGACTGAGTTTTAATTATACTCGTATATGTACATATATGACAAACAGTGATTCCCCTCTAAGCACGGTACATGCAACTGTGCAAAATATCTGGAGCTCAGCTCTATAACAAGTCATGATCGTCCAGTCAATAAATACTACATTACATTTAGAAGTTATTATTTCGAAATTTTGATGAATGCTATGATAAAGAGGTAAAATGAAAGGTGTTCACACTAAAAAGGAAGGATAAGGGAAAAAGCCTACTGATACAGGAAAAAATGAATATCTTACCTTACACCTCATAGTAATTTAAAATATTACACAACTTTTAGCATACGAGTTACTTGTTATTTGTCTTGATGAAAAACTGAGTTAGCGCCTAAGATAATGAATTTGCGATCAACCAAGTTTATTAAATCCCAATAGCTACTATATTGGTTCCTGAAATAACGTGTTTTGAAGGTACAACACAAACTATATTTTGCCTCATGAATAAAATAGAATATGAACAAAACATGAATCTTTTTTTTTTTGAGAACTGATAAGTAGTATGTCTGCTTGCTAAGATGTGGGTCGTGGGTTCGGTCCCAGCCCAGGACAAACATTTGGATGATGACTGGATGTTTGTTCTGTCTGTGTGTTTCTATGCATTGCACAAAAAATTCTGTATTGTATCAGCCATCTATTTTGCAAAGTACAAGCTTTGCTTAGTTTGGGCTAGATGGTGGTGGTGATGGTGTGAAATATCCATCAATGTTTATTTATGTCAATATAAAGACATCTTCCATTTATATCTTAGCATAGCGAACTAATTAACAGGGTTAGCATAGAACATAGTAAATAGTCTTTCCACCGTTTTATCCACCTTTCAAAGGAAATAAAGTATGTACGGACATTGACAACTGACATAACAATATGGGTTAGAACAATTTATCTACCATCCATGCTAGGCCAGGTGTACCACAGGGAACGAGTGAAACAACCAAAAATTCAACCAGTTAGTTTAGACAGGTCTAAAACATACCCGAACGTTTTGATAGCCCACTGTCTATGTTGCCATGCATGGTAGTTCTTAGGGTCTTGAAGCAGAGCATCTCTCGTCAGTTCTAGTTCCATCGACGGTTCCTGGAGCCATTCTACCAGCACCCTGCGATGATGCCACACCTGGAATTCAGCGCCCTTATTATCCAACTGTTCCAAAACGACAGGTTACGTTGTTACTTGATAGTCTAAGAGGGAGATGATATTATTGAGTGTACTAAATTTTAAGGATATGTAAGTCTCTAACTAAATTACATAGGTACTAACTAGACATTTGTACCACAGTACTGGTGTTATTGATGGTTGTACTGCAATCAATGCTGGCGCCTATAGTGTCACTGGTGTCACTATATAATAGTGTCACTGGCAGTTAAAAGTCAAATGATATACATACATTCAATCACGCCAATTTATTACGAGAGAGCTCCCCTAGAGAGTATCAAAGACCATGAGGCAGTTTGACGCCACATTTGGCCGTATAGAGTTCTATGGGAGGGAACATTACATTTTACCCTCCAATACCTCCTAACCCTCAAATACCCTGTATTAGGGGGTTAGGAGGTATTGGAGGGTAAAATGTAATGTTAATATTAAATTCAAATGATTAGCTTGAAAACTATGGCCTATATCGACTTAAAGTATCTGAACATTCAAGAAAATGCGAAACAAAGTTGTGTGCGTTATAGTAAAGCCGATTGATTGATTTAAATTTCCTGATTGGCGGTTAGCACGGTCAACACTGCTTTCGCTACACTAATGATGTTACGGTAGGTACATGTATGGTACAGTCACAGCCGATAAAGTATTTTCATGCCAATGAAGCTATGCCAAGAATACCCTAATAGTATATTTATAATATATACTATATACAGAATAGCGACTCCCTGCCTCCCATCAATCCCAAATTCCTCATCCACCCCCGCGCTCCGTGCTGGATTTTGCCTGAACAGACACATTCGATGTCAGTCTATGAAGCGTTGCGTGTTCGAATCCCAACTGACGACGTCACAAGCGAGCGGCAGCCAGACGACGACCCAAACTTCACTTCAAGCGTATGCGTCACTGAATAGCACGACATTGTATGGAGAGTCCAACGTGTGGCTACGCGCCCGCTGTTACTATCCTAAATAATATTATTAAAGCGAAAGTAACTCTGTCGTATGCCTGTCTGGCTGTTTGTTACCTCTTCGCGGCTAAACCAATCGTTATGAAATTTGGTATAGAGATTATTTAGGGCCTGGGGAAGGACATAGGCTATATATTATCCACACAGTTTTCCATCACTAAGCGCGTGACACCACGGGGCGTAACTAGTATGTATATAGAAATACTCCTTAAATTCGGATGACATTCTCCGATGGTTATTGGATATTACCTGTCGATTTATATAACCATTTACTGTCAATATGATTTTCTAGTTGAAACTGTCGCGCACGAATTCGCGTACTTATACAGAATTATGGGCAAAAAAAAAACGAAAATTCAATGACAATGCAACTGTTATGAGTAAATGTGGTTTACTGTTAATTTTAATGCTACTAATTGCTGTTTTAAGAATCAATCAATAAAAACATACCTGATAGTTTTTAGGAGATTGTTTTATTACAGCTTCCACATAATCTAGTTCCGCTCGGAGGTCAGAGTCCAGAGATTTAAGCAGATCTCTCCTGAAATAATTTCAAGAAACGGTTGAAATTATTTTTTTAACCCCCAACCCAAACAGTGAGATATTAAAAGTTTGACGTGTGCAGCTGTGTCTGGCATCGTAGCTCTTAAAACGGATGGGCCGATTTTGATCCAGTTTATTTTTATTTTAAAGAGGATTTTGTCGAGCGTGTTATGAGCTATGTTTCATCAATATCGTTTCAGCAGCTTTTTTTGTTAGGGATTTTTGAGTTTTCTAAACTTATACTTGTCAAAAAGACAAAACGAAAATAGATTGGAAAGGCGCAAACCCCAACATCCATAAAAAATGAGGATGAGACAGCAACAGTGTCCTTTAGCACATTACAATTTACAGGCTGCTCTCTGTTCCTAAATTTAAATCTTCACATAGGCTAGATAACAATTTTTAAGGTTTCAAAGTTGTATAAAGCTCTTCGGGCTATGGCTATTCACCATGTGGACATGTACATTGTACTTACATCAAAATTCTTTGATTCCATTTTAATTGTAAGTACAAACTTCTGAATCGCGAAACACCCTGCCAGAGAGTGTCTTCCCGGAAACAAAATACCCGATTTCATAAAATCTGTTTTTGCAGTCTAAGTTACGATTTCGTTATGCTTGATATGTTGTTGAGTGTACGTTTTTGTGAGAAAGTATGCGTAAAATCGTTGTAAAAGATTATAAAGGCGCATTCTTTAGAATGATTCTAGTAAAATTACTTGTTTATTACGAAAAAATTATTTCGTTCGTGGAGGAACAAAACAACCCATTTTTAATTTTTGCAAGATTCGTATTATTATTATTACAAAGAAGTATAGTCTATGACACTCAGGAAGTAAAGACGAATCTAACGACACTTCGCACATCAAAATCAGTCAAGCCGTTTAGCCTGTAGGCGAATCATATAGAAACATACATTCGAAAAACATAACCGTCCTTCTTACGTAGTAGTTGGGTAAACATAACCCAAATGTCTTAAAATCACAAGGACAAGTATTTCTAGGCAGCTCATTCAATCTTGAATATATTAATATGTTCCTGATAATGTAAGCTATAGCTTACATTACAAGGAACGTGACGAAGGCATTGTAGATGTTTTGTGCATATCGGAACATAATATGAAAAGTGATGACACTTCGCTCTTAAAGATTCCTAATTTTGTCCTGGGTTCCTCTTACTGTAGGAAAAATCGTCGTGGTGGAACCTGTGTTTTAGTGCGAAATACGCATAGATTTTTTCCTGTTCCTAGTCTGCACAAATATTCTATAGACGGTTTTATTGAGTGTTCTGGAGTAGAGCTGGTAGATCAAAAACTCATAATTTTATGTGTGTATCGGCCCCCAAAACCGAAAGCCTGTTACATTGACACTTTTTTCAAAAAATTTAACTTGCTTTTAAATGAAGTTAGCTTTGGTACTTTTATCTTTTTTGGTGGTGATTTTCATCATCATCATCATCATCTCAGCCATAAGAAGTCCACTGCTGGACATAGGCCTCCCCTATGGATTTCCAAAAAGACCGATTGGAAGCGGCTTGCATCCAGCAAACTCCACCATCCACTCATGATCTTTTTGATTCATGATCTACTCCATGAATCAAAAAGAGTCACTGATTTCAGAGAGCTGATAAGTTCTTTTAATCTAAAATTTTCAATAAATGCACCAACTAGGAAAGTCAGCGGCACATGCATTAATAATATTCTGTTTAATGTACAGGGATGTAAGGGAAAAGTACTCGAACTAGCTCTTTCTGATCACACAGCTCAATTGCTTGTGTGCCCACTGAAACCTATATATTCAATAAAATACTGGCACGTAAAAAGACGCGATTATAGTCAAGAAAACATTGACAAATTTAAAGAATGTGTTTATTAATTCCCTTAGTTTCGCTGACATCTATGAACAAAATGACCCGGATACAGCTTTTAATGAATTTCATGATATATTTACGCTACTATATAATTTATGTTTTCCTTGGAGATGAATAAGAGTAACGGTAAGGCAGCGACCTCGTTGGCTTACGTCAGGAATGAGGCAAATTCCTCTTCCTCTAAGGTTGTTGCTGACTCAATAAGAGCGATTCACTGACAAACATTACAAGATGTATTTGTTAATTTTCTATTATTTTCGTTCCGTGTTCCGACCTTTTTTGAACTATATGAGTCAAATCCCATCACTATGATTTGAGAGATGGTATCATTATTTCGAAAAGTGACATTTCAGTCTGTCAGTTTACTCCATCTAATTAAAAATCCAAGTATAGGAAATGATGAATTGACAAATGTTCTTTATTGTACCAAAACGTAAAAATGTTACTTTAAAAGTAGCTTCCTAGAAACAAAATACCACAGTAGTAATGCATTATGCATATTTCAGTAGCAGACCGTACATATTTGTTATCAGTAGCATTTCATTAACACATGCTGATAAACTACAATAGTAACCACAAAGGAAACTGTTTTTAAATGTGAAAATGATAATAACAAACAATGGATAGATATTTGTAGGTGGCCTGAAGAGTCTGTAGGATTTCAGGGTTCTGTAGTAACTGACAAGAACCATTATAATTTGATATGTCTGTCTATCTGTCCTTACATCACAAGCATTTTACTCAAAGACTATTAGCACTACATAAATTAAATTTGCAAATTAGATATGTTCTTTTCTAATTTGATGTGACTCGCATAAAATTACAATTACAACAATACACAATAATACCAAACATATTTAAATTTCTCCCAGTTCTTTGGGTAACATTATCCAATTTTACAAGCAGTTATTTTCGAAATACTTTCATAAATAGGTTTTTTTTATTTTTTATTTATAATATTATGAGGGTTAGCTTGCATAGATATTTAACATCTGAAAACCAGAAATAGTTGTTGCAAATTTAAAATCTCCTATATGTAATAATAATAAAATCTCATGGCAGTCGCAGTTTGTGGAATGTATAACCACTCTAAAATACTATTAAAAGATCTACAAAAAAATATCCAAAAAAGAAAGTAAAGTAAATTTTTATTTGCTAAACACATTGCTAAAATACTACGTACAAAAATTTTATTGTGCTGCTTTTATGTTCCTCTGTTAAGTTGCTGATTTTGAACAATGTTTGGGAGAATGGGAGATATTATGTATATT
Organism: Lycia hirtaria; assembly: GCA_947563715.1. NCBI lineage: Eukaryota > Metazoa > Arthropoda > Insecta > Lepidoptera > Geometridae > Lycia > Lycia hirtaria. Next base: position 4,095,714 of record OX387380.1, read on the forward strand.
TACTGTTATATTAGGGGCTCAAATAGGTGTCGACAAACCTGTACTGCCATACAGTGTAGTTGGCAGGGTTGAGTTCAACAGCATCTTTGGTCAATCTAAGTACCCTCTCAGACTTCTCATTGCTCTGCAAGGCTGCTCGAAAGTAGTCATACACATCTTCAACTGAAATCAGTTAAAATTTCACTAAGATTTTGTACATACTCTGAAAAATTATCATCATCATACACAGCCTTCACTGCTGGGTATAGGCCTCTCTCTTGTCTTGCCATCTTGCTTGGTATTGTGCCAATCAAGTCCAGGTTTGACCTGCTATTGTTACTATATCATCAACCCATCTTGCAGCTGCACGTCCCACACTCTGCTTACCTTGCCTCGGCCACCATCCATCAAAACCTTACTCTATCTGTCATCACTTCCCTTAGCAACATGTCCTGCTCAATTCCATTTTAATTTCATTACCGAAATCTCAGCGTCTAGAACTTTTATTCTTCGCCGGATTTCAGTATTGCGAACTCAATGTTGGACTTTGATGCCGAGCATGAATCTCTCCATGGCTCTCTGTGCCACTCTTATTTTATACACAGCCTCATGTGTGAGTGTCCATGTCTCGGCACCATAAGTCATAATTAAGTCATAAGAAGAAAAAAAAACATAAGTTGTGGTTGGCAGGACACACTGATGGAAGAGTCGAGTATTCAGACATTGTGAAATATCGCATGGTTTGAGGATGTAGTCCAGCTTTTTAAAATACCTCATAATAATGTATAAGTCTCTCTGTAGAGCACAACTAGAAAATAGCATTTTTTAAACAAAAAGAACAGTAACAGGCATCCACTTAGGCAAGCAATGACCATTACTCAACTACACTGCAGCTACATATATGCACAGTAGTAGGATGACCACAGGCTACAAGAGCCACAAAGTGGACAGACATCTTCATAAGTGACAGGAAATGCTAGCTAATTGTAAGCCGCTTAGTCTTTTACAAAAATAATGGGAAAGGCCTTTGTCTAGCAGTTGATTTCTTTTAATTGGGATGATGATGAAGTACAGTGCACTTTACTATTGGTGTTGCTGATGGATTACCCTTTTTTCTTAATTGCATATTAACGAAATAAGGAAAAGATCTTTACAAATACTGATGATGACTATTGATGTATAACTCACATTTCTCAGAATGTACGATTACCACCACCGGATTAGGACCATCATCTTCTTTCACAGGAGTCACGTCGCTCCATTCAGGCCTGTCCTTATAAAACGTCCACCCAATATCGCTGTCGCCGCTATCAGACATCCTCGAAATTCTATTCTATTATTTAGAAAAAGCACAACCTTTCACCACATCCAGACCGTAAGTAAATACTCTTATCATTACACGTAGCGAGACGTGAATAAACAGTAAACACCCAGCCACTATCTAGATAGAGGGTATTATTGCCACACAAATCTAATTTAAACACAGTTAATTTAATTCTTGTTTGATTTACAACAAAACCAACAATTTTTTTTTTTTTTTTTTTTTTTTTTTTATGGCAATAGTTAAATTAACATTATTGCCAGCAACAAGTATGTCAGAAGAGAGAAAAAAGAAGTCGGAATTTAGAATTTATTAGCTGACACAAAGAAAATATCCTATAAAATACAAAGGTGAGTTAATGAAACCAACTAATTAAACTAAACCAAGGCAAGGAACATAACCAAAGAGAATGTAAAACAAAACGAAACGAAAGGCAGTTTTTTTTGCCTTTTTCTTTTTAAGGAACTTGGTCTATGGGATTGGCAAAGGGTACAGAGCCCATCATACCAGAAAACAATGTTACCTCCTATAATATACAGCCAAAGGCATGTGCGTAGCTATAACTTTCTCATGGGGGGGGGGGGGGGGGGGGTCCACGGGTACAATTTGACAGCTAGTTAGCATATGCTGGGCATATTTATAACTTTCCGAAGCGTTTTTCGGTGAGATTTTCGCTAACCATTAGTCTAGCAATTGGCTAACTTTTTAAAAACTTTTTCCGGTAAGGCCGTTTTTAACTCAAATCAAAATTTAAAATATTTTCATACTTTTTTTTTACTATGGAAGTGCCGCCTCGTACGTTATATTCTCTTTGGTCTGTGGTTTATTTGTGCATTCGTGTTTGACTTGCTTTGCTTGACACTTTGACATTTCGTTTCGTTTTGTTTGTTCATGCATGAGCATGTTATTGATGCTCGTAAGAGTACAAGAAAGAAGTTAGTTTTTCACTTAAGTTTTTCATTTTTCATGCAACAAATGTTCAATGTTTAACTGTATTGTTTTTTTTTACTTAATAGTAACAGTCTGTATTGATATTCCTTACTTTATTTATCATTACATTTTTCTATATTTAGGTACCTATCTCTAGTTACATAAAAATGGCAAGCATGGATTTTATCAAAGAAATTGAATTCCTTGAAACTATGTTTGGTGGAACAGTGAGCAATGCAGTGATTTCCACAGTCATAGAAAGCTGCAATGGCAATGGTAAGTTTATATCAAAGTGTAATATTGAAAGGGGTCCTGTATACAACACAGTCACAACATCAAACGGTATTGTTTTATAAAAACATACCTATTATCTAATCGTATCTGCATACACCGTTTAATTGATAAAACTCAGTGCGCAGTTACGGAAGGATTGACATGGGATAAGCCAGTTGTGAGATTTTATGCAGTTATTGATCTATGGGATACTATCTGGAATACCCTTCCCCTTTCCTCTTGCCTGGACCACCCTCTCCCTCCATACCTATGTGCCTCTGTCCAGTGCTTTGCCAAGGGCGCACGAACGAATGCACTAAACAATATGTTCTTCTGATAGTGAGTTTAATCATGAGTTGCTTAAAATGTTTGTTTTATAGTTGCTTGATTCCCCCATTTTAATTTTTATATGAGTAGTACATCTGTTGTAAACTATAAACAATGTGATGTGAAAATTTGAATTGCTTCTGAAAAGTTAGCAAATAGAGATACAATAAAATGATTTGTATTTGAGCGGAAACAATACAATCATAAAAACTTTAGAACATTATTTATGAACTTAAGAAATTAGGTTCCATGACAAAAAAACATTATTGATAATTGTATTATTTTGTACTCACTGTATTTATAGGCACATTTTTTTCTGGAAATGTCAAACAAACAAACTTTTGTTTGCATTTGTAATGTGCAATTTCTATTTTCATGTGATGGGACGTTTTCTTCTTTTTGATTTTGATTGTGTATCTAGGTTGAATTCTAAGCCAGTAATTGTGGAATGAAGTCTATGTGAGTGCTTTATATATGTTGCAGTTATTGTGGGCTTTTATTTTGTTTGATGAAAGACAGTATGGGAATACAGGGATTATTAATTTTCAGCAAGTTATTTTTTTTAATTTCTTTAAAGTTAATAAATAGCCCTGAGCTTCACCAGTAACTTGCCTGATCTTAAATAACCATTGCAGTCCACCATGGAGTGTGTTTGCATAGAAGAAACTGATTCACTAGCAATTTGAAAATACTTAGAATATAGTTATCTATTGGGAAAGATCCACTCAAAATTTTTCTACAATTTATTTATCAAAATAGATAGTAGAGAACAAGTGTGTATTAGTTTTCTTGTATGTTTGTTAATTTGTGCTTTTTGACATTGCCTAAGTATAATAAATTTATTATTCTTTGATTTAGTTTGTAGTTTTTCCTGTAGGAAAAACTACAAACTTCAACTTCACAACTTTATAGTTACATGTATATAACTATAAAGTTGATCACATTTGAAGTTGTAATAATTCAATAATATGCAAGGAATATTTTTTCTCATTTTGTTATAATCAATTCTATATTATTATTTTAGAGAACAAATAACGTAGATATATTATATAGTATTGTATTTACTATTGTAAGTGGAGAAGTTAATAATTTATCCCCCATAATTAAGTTTTGATGTCATTAAGTACTTGTCTAGTCAGTAAAGTGCTCATAATTATTGTTATCATGCCTAATGTCTCTAAATGGAAAACAGTGTTATCAATTTGAAGTTGTTAATAGTATAGTAAGTATTATTTGTATTGTTGTTCTTTGTTGGGGGAATCCCTTTTTAATATATTTTTTTAATGCAAATATGGCCACGTTTGACTACCAGACTTAGATGATACCTGTTCACTCAAACCTTGAATATAATACTTAATAGAATTGAAAGACAACAATTAGGGCTATTGTCCAAGCCAGCTTGTTTTTAACCCCCGTCGCAAAAACAACTTGTTTGAAAGGTGAATTATTCGGAAGTGTTCTTAGCTATGTTTAGTCAAAATCGGTTCAGTCGTTTTTTTTGTTGGGGGTATTTGTTTTCTAAACTTATACTTGTTTCATTGGTTTTTGAGTAAATGACCTTGTGTTAGCTTAGCCGGCATCTAGCACTCTCAAGCTCCAGGAAAACTACAAATTGTCAATAATAATGCGTTATTAACGAAAATTTTAAAGATTTCTTATGAATTTTGTACAGTATTATGATTTTTGTTCGTTTTGGCGAGCCCTCAGAATTTTAATAGCACAGATATACAAAAAAGTTAAAAATGCGTAAACGTTGCGAGCGTGAACATTTTGATTGATGACGAAATTTCGAAGGTTTTATTTTTAATTTTTGGCGCATGCTTTGATATGATATTTTACTGGTGTTAGTGTGCTCCCAGCACTGTCATGCTACAAAAGCACAAAAGATAGTTTTTAAATATACATGAGTAGTATGCATGTTTTAGCTCGTGTTAGAATACTCATGGAAGGCCCACGGCTCTAGAATCGCAACATATAATTATTAGTAATCAACTTGCGAGCGTGAATCAGGTTATTCACTTCCACGTTTAGTGGGTCTGTCTGTTTGAACAAAGAGATTTTTAGTCTAGGACGAAAGAACACACACCATCACACAACCTGCGTGTACACTTACGTTCTTCTCGCACTCATGCAGCCTGGAGGGTTATCTCTCTCTCTTTCTCTCTCACTCATAGGTACACACACAAGCGTTTACTAACCGCGTCACGGCGCAGTGTGCATTCTTCGTTACACAGAGCGTTTGATATTTCCGGTCAAAGGTGTTTGTTACTAGGTTACGACCTAGGTACTTCACAGGAAATATCCTAGCTAGGCACGGGACGCCACTGCACATGCGTTTCGTCCTAAATCAATAACTGCCTACCTATCTGGGCTTCAAGGCTGCTAATTTAACTATAAAGGTGTCTGCCCACTATAACGTACCATACCATACCATGCCGGTGCTATGAACGTATCAGGCACGGAAAACAACACGATACGCTCTACTATGCCCACTATAACGTGCCATACCATGACCGTAACAGGAACGTGTCATGCAAAAAAATATTCATTGTATTGAAAAGTATGAGACTATGCCCACTAGACCGTCCCGTCAGCGACCAGCACCGTCACGTGCCATGCACGAAAAATCAACCTCGCATCGACCTCAAAAATAGTTGGTTTACGTACCTACTTAGATAGACGCCCAGTTTTGATTTTCTTCATGTTATTTCTCTCTTTTCAGTTTGAAGTCGGTTTAATTTTTTAGGGTTCCGCACCCAAAGGGTAAAAACGGGACCCTATTACTAAGACTTCGCTGTCTGTCCGTCCGTCCGTCTGTCACCAGGCTGTATCTCATGAACCGTGATAGCAAAAACTAGCAAAAATAGTCTTACGTAATAAATTAATAACCTTCTTTTTTTAAAGTCGGTTAAAAATGGTGTGGTTTTATTCATTAAGTGCTGATTAACACGCACGATTATATAATGTGGTAAAACGTGTGTTTTCGTGTTGCTTCCAAAACTCCATAGAAGCTCGCGTCTTTTTGGTCCTGTCTCTTACTTTACTTGCTCTGTGGCAGTAAATAAAAGAAACGCGTTTACAACTCCTCTACAACGGTCATCATGCGGGGTTAAAACCCATATGCTCCCCGTATCGCTGCCTGCGCGTATCAGTTCGGCACCGTCGCGTTCCATGCGCGGAGCGTTGCTTGGGGCACCGGCAAAATTTTCTCGATGACTATTGTTGATGCTTCGTGCATGGCACGTGACGGTGCAGGTCGCTGACGGAACGGTCTAGTGGGCATAGTCTCATACTTTTCAATACAAAGAATATTTTTGCCTGACACGTTCCTATTACGGTCATGGTATGGTACGTTATAGTGGGCAGACACCTTTATTGATGCTTCGTGCATGGCACGTGACGGTGCTGGTCGCTGACGGGACGGTCTAGTGGGCATAGTCTCATACTTTTCAATACAAAGAATATTTTTGCCTGACACGTTCCTACGGTCATGGTATGGCACGTTATAGTGGGCAGACACCTTAACTCGTTCACCATCCGCTGGTACGATTTAGCGACTGCTTGAGAAATTGCTAGTCTATTATAGTTTGTAGACTAACAAATTGTCAAAATAGTCGCTAAATCGTATCAGAGAGTGGTGAACGAGTGATTGTTCAAATAGTAGTCTTGAGGCCCTTCCTGGTCATTATCTCACAGTAACTTGAAGCATCATGTGCCATATTGAGTATAATATGAAATAGGATATACACTGACATTCTTATGATCTCTTTTTAACCTCAGATCATCGATCGATCTCCGATGGGGTATCATATGAAAGCTGACCATATATGCGTATCGACGCATATGACCAAAAACGCAAAATACCGTTTGGCCTTTTGCTTATATAAAAAAATATATTTCCGCAAATGCCATAGCAAACTTCCCCACTTTTTGCGGGAAGTACCCCCTTAATAAAAACTCCCTGACGTCAAAAATCTATAAAACTGTGAAACATATACCAAAGATAAGGTGGTATTACGATTTCTAGACAAAAGTATTTTACCAATTATGTTCGAAGAGTATAAGGTTTACAATGAAGTAATATATAAGGTGGTTAGTTTTAATGTCGGTCTTTGCTGGCGGTAAATCATATAAGCTACAACAATATAATTCAATTACTTCTTCAGGAAAATACCATTTCATTCACTAACTAAATCTAAATTTAAACAACATTATCTTTTGTATTGCTTTAGTATAAATATTGTTTAATTGCCCGCCTAGCTTAAGCGTATTAACATGGATAAACTTAATCTGTGGATAACGTTGTTAATTTAGATGTCTGTGGTTGTTGACTACATTTTTATTAAGTTATCACAACTAAGTTTAATAGTACTGTATAAGATGTGGTTGGTTGTTGTTCCATAATTAATAAAAAGTTAAAGAAAACAGAAGAATAAAAGTAAATTTTGTTCAAACAATTTTGCTGTTGAAAATTATGAGTATATATTTAATTAACATGCAAATTTCCACGCATACCTACTTACATTTAGTGTTAGTGTGCGTCACGTTCCGGCGTCACAGACCATAACCGCAAGGCGGCCGCGCCGCGTTTTAAAAAAGAAAATGTTAAAAACTTTCTTATTTCGTAACGGATTATTACTCATCTAAAATAATAAAAACCGGACAAGTGCGAGTCAGACTCGCCCACCGAGGGTTCCGTACAAACTAAATAAAAGGTATGATAAAAAAAAAATATGATTTCCATTTTTTTAATATTTTCCGTCATAAACCGAAAAATATACATCGTAAACATATTTAACACATTCCTTGCTCACCACTCGGATCCGAGTGGGGTGGGGCTATAGTAGCGGCGCCTCCCACTCGGATCCGAGTGAGCGTCCCGTTCATTTTGTAGTATTCAGTGAACCGCCGGCGTTTGAGGCAGTCAACGTTGCTTTTCGCGGCCACTCTGTACTTAATCAAAATTCGCCTAATAAGTTTTGGTTCCCAGCTGAAGTGAAGGGTCTGCAGGGGGCGATGAATGTGTTAAAAATCTGTTTTAGCTTATGCTAATGAGGCTCTTTCATATGATACCCCACATGATACAGTTAATTCACTTGGGCCCTCATTCCTTGATTTTTTTGTGATTAAATTAAAAATGTCCAGATTTCAGATTTTTTCCTATATGTGTACTCTAACACAATGCTGCTTGCCAAATTTCAGAGTTCTAGGTCAACGGGAAGTACCACATAGGTTTTGATTCCTCTTTGAGTGTCGAAATGTGCGTTTTTTACGACATATTCGGCTGTAACTTTTTTTTACGGAAACTGAGAAATTTTATTTTTCTTTCTGCAGCAAGATACCTACTATGGATCTGCGTATATGGTATTAATTTCAACTCGATACCTTCACGCGTTCCCGAGGTAAATGTCTTGATACCCGGACGGACGGACGGACGGACGGACGGACGGACGGACAGACGGACAGACGGACAACAAAGTGATCCTATAAGTGTTCCGTTTTTTCCTATTGAGGTACGGAACCCTAAAAATAGTCTAAAAGTCCAAGTCTAAAAAAAAACTTGTATGTATATTAAAAGAAAAACAAAATACCTGACTGCAGAAAAGCAGTTTTTGCAGTCTAACTTACGATTTCGTTACACTGTTGAGTGTACGTTTTTGTGAGAAAGTATGCGTAAAACCGCTGTAAAAGATTATGAACGCGCATTATTTAGAATAATTCTAGTAAAATAACTTGTTTATTACGAAATTGTTCGTTAGAGGTTAAAACCCATTTTAATATTTATGCAAGAGATGTATTATAATTATTACAAAAAAATATAGCCTATGGCATTCTAGAAGAGAAGACACTCGCATCTCACACCTCGCGCATCAAAATCGGTCAAGCTGTTTATGCTGTCTGTAGGCTGTCATATAGAAATATACATGCATACATACACACGCACTCGAAAAATATAACCCTCCTTCTTACGCAGTCGGGTAAAAAAGAAAGTTATTTTAAGAATTTGCGTAAATTCCTAGTCTCTTCTTCATTCTTACTTTGCGTACGTACTTTTCAAAAGCGTTGTCTAATTTGCTTCTATAGAAAGGTGAATATCACTAAACAATTTGCTTTATATGCAATAACATATGTTTATCAGGAAATAACTGAGAGATCTATTCACGGATTTAAATTAATAATACACTCTGGAAATACATATTTCGTAGTTTGTTAGTTTCGTAGGCGTAGGCTAGGCGTATAAGCCACATTATACGCCTAGCCTACGCTCGTAGCTACGCCTGAATATTGAGTTTAACTGTTGAGTGTAATTCCACATAATGACGCAATTTAGGTACTTGATGTAAGTACCTACAAAACAGCACCTACCTTTTTATGGGCTTTTATCCTATTTATTATTTTTATAATATTATATATTTCCTATTCCATTTAGCATCTCATAAGTCATATTATGTGGTAATCATTTTAGTATACTAAAGACAGTGACTAATTCTGAGTATGGGTGAAAAGACATTCACCATCACATCCCACTTAGGGTAAAGTACAACATATGCATACTATCTTGACATTAGTTCTTCCTTTGTTTGTTTGAATTAATTCTCCTATGTATCCTTTTTCTAGTCCATCTTGCAGCAGATGCCATCATGAATTTCTCTGATGAAATGTCTACTCTACGTCCTAGAGATACAGAGAGTATAGATGTGAGAACTGTGCAAATTACATCTGACCTCAATGTCAATGCACAGCCTTTCGAATCAACAAAAAACCAGCAATCTGTAACTTTGCAACCAACAACTAAAAGCCATGAGCAACCAATATCAACCACAAGTCAGTCAGCACCAGAATCTGCAGATCAGCAATCTTCAAACAAACTACGGCAAGAATCACCTATTATATTAAATCAGCTTCCATCAACTGCAAGACAACAATCACCTATTACAGTAAATCAGGAACAATCAACGTCATGGCAACAGCAATCAACATCTACTTGGCAACCCCTTTCTACGTTTAATCAGCAACCACCATCAACTACTGGCCCTTTGACAACAGCTGAAGCTCTTTCAGTTTCTTTTTCTGAGGCGTTTCGTAATTCGGGCGCATTACCTAAGAAACCTCCCGACTCAAACACACAGAAACCGTGTTACACAATGAAAAATGTGTGGCATGATCAAATTGGAAAAATTTTGCATTACCACAGTCAAGGTACAAGAATTCTTATAATAATGAGAGGGGTCTCTGGTAGTGGAAAAACTCATATGGCAAAACACATCGTTGATTACGCTACAGGACCATCATCACAAAACTATGCCAGACACATTTTTTCTACTGACAATTATTTCATGAAAAGAGGAGTCTATCAGTATAATAGAGATAGTTTGACAGAAGCTCACTCAATGAATCAGAGGAATGTTTGTGAAGCTACTAATAACGGTGTAAGCCCTGTATTAGTAGATAACACGAATACGGAACTTTGGGAAATGGAGCCTTATATACGCGATGGAGTGCGTAATGGTTACATGATAGAATTTGTAGAACCCACAACACCATGGGCTAGAAACCTGAACCAGCTTGAAAGAAGAAACATTCATGGTGTATCTCGAGATGGAATACGGCGAATGCTAGATAGGTACGACAGAGGTATTACTCCCGAATCTGCGATGAGATCGTTGAGGTTGAAATATCCTCCTAATAGAACACCTCCAGTACTGAGAAATATACCTCCATTTTCTCTTCCCGGATCTCCTCGTAAATCGCCTAAAAGAACAAACAGAAAAGTTGAAGATAACAAAGATCAAACATGTAATTCTTCAAGAGTTGAAATTGTCAATCAGGAAAGCTCTATATGTTCGTCAGAGAGACAAACTATTGTAATTAATAATGTAGATGAAGCAGAAAAATTGTCTGATAATGACAGTGTAATGAATAGTGATGAACATGAGATTAAAGTTAAAAAAATTATTGAAGCTCAGCAAAAACTTGAACAGTTTGAAAAAGTTGTACAGGAGTGGGAAAATGGTGAAAGTTGGGATGCTACAACTGAAGAAAATAATACTTTATCTAATAGGTCAAGCCTCCGTCTTGGATCTGAAGCGACAAATCCGAAACCTCCAAGATGTACTGAATATAAAGACACTGAGAAATTTATAGATTCAATTAAAATCTGTGATGATTGGGCAAAGTTTATGCCATCATGGCAAGATTCTAACAATACAGATTCAGGCACGCCTATGGAGGCGCCAGTGCAAGTAGAAAGTCAAACCAATGGCACCAGTATCGAAGCCGAAGATATGACCAGCGATAAGCATAAAGTACTGTATTGTAATCCACGAAACATTAATGAGGATATGCCTAAAAAGACTATATACAAGATACCAAAAGCTATTGTTATCGATAAGAGCACATCTACTCACGACAATGACTTCTTATCGATGAAAGAAGTATGCAAAAACACAGAGCACCATTTTAGAGAACTTCGACGTATGTTTAAATCGGTGCCGCGGCAATCACTACGTGATATATTTGAAAGCTGTAATTTTGATGTTAATTGGGCTGTGAACCTTGTGCTTGACAGTTATCCCGAAAGCCAAGAACTTTTTATAACCGATGTAGCATTATCTGATGATGAAGATGAAGGACCAATCGAAGAATGCAATTGTCTAGCTGGTTATAATATAGTACCCGATGTGGCACCTATAGTTGAAGTTGCATCTTCACAGATATCAGATAACGTTCCGCAAACTTGTGCGCCCACGGTTCAGAAAAAACTAAAACGGGATAATAAATTATCAGATGATTCATTGCAGTTGAAACGACAAATCGAAAGTAACGTGATGATATCAGATACACACTATTCGCAGCATTATTTGAACTTACGGAGACGCCGTGAAAATAATATTAACAGCCTGTATAGAGGGACTGCTTCTGTACCTAACTCTGACGCTGTTGTTCAATCTAACTTAAATGTATCAGACACAGAAGAAAATGCTACCGCATTACCAGAATCTGTACAAGATACTTACAATAACCTCGTGCATTTCAGAGATGTTGCAGGGCCGAGCACTGCACAATATAACTTGCAATTTTTAGATGCTGATACTATTGATTCAGATAATGAAAGTGACAGCAACAAGTCTGACAATTCGGAAACGATGATTACAATAAATTTGGGGCAAGAATTTCTTGCGAAACTAGATGAGCTATTTGGAAGGAAAGACTTTTTGTACCCTTATAATATACAGCCCATGGTTAACTTACCTATATCGATTCTGCAGCAGATAAATGCACATTGGGCTATGTCTGTTGCGGCTCAGATGGACGATGGTTCAAGACAGTCGGAAGCTATGATTAAACAGGATGAAGACTTTGCAAGGTGAGCGATGAAGGCAGTTCAAAAACGCCAAACCTTTTGTACCCTGATTTTGCCCCTACTTGACAAATTTTAATTTTTTTGGGTTCCGTACCGCAAAAGAAAAAAACGGAACCCTTAACCCTTACGATTCCTCACACGATGGGGTAGATGAGGAAATAATAATTAATCCCCACTTTACGCGTACGGGTGGTATCCCAAAAAAAAAAACCATGATTTTATTTTACGACTTTCTCGGCGTAACTAATTTACATAAGTGCAGTCCCTTTGAGTTGGCTTATAAAGTCTCAAAAATAGCTGCAGTAGGAAATGCACGCAAAGGCTACGCACATAGCGATCACATACTGATCCTGCAGAGTGGATTTATTCGTCAACATTTTCATGCCAAATATAAATATTATAGCCAAGTAATGCACACTTGCACAGCGTATCCGTGCATATAGTAAATAGAGCGAAATATGAATCTGCGTCTTAATTCTATTATGAACACACAGCAGCTTAGTGTCTGGTTTCTGCGTTTTATTTTGCTACATAGATATTCTGCTTTCCTTGTCTTATTATATTTTACCTTATTGAGTGTTAGACTGTCTTAGTGTTCTATTTTTCAGTTGTGCATGTTCAATTTTGAGTTACGCACCTTGGATTATCTCCGGATGATTAACCTAACCCAACCGCCACTTATTTTCCAGAAAGCTGGCTGACAAAGAACAGGAAATGTCTGAAGAAGGAAAAGAACCGGAGGTGCCAACGTTAAAAGAAATAATGGACATGGAAATAGCATACACAATATATGAGCGAGGGATTGCAGAATGGAGGAATAACGAGCCTCAGGACTTGGCCGCTAAACTGACAAGGGAGAAACTTTACAACTTGTTCCCTGACATATCTAAAGAGGTTCTGTCAGAAATGCTTATGGCGCACGATTACAGTTTTAAAGCGACTATTGAGGTAAAGTAATTTTCTTTCTCAAATTTATAAACATTCAATATCTTGAACTGTTTTTAGGGTTCCGTACCTCAAAAGAAAAAAAACGGAATCAATCAAACTTCTCAGTTTTCATTAAAAAAGTTACAGCCACTCACAACACTCACAAGGGAATCAAAACCTATGTACTTGTCCGTTTTTTTTTCAAATCACCCTTTGACTGATCTCATAGCTCAGATAGTAGTATGTCTTCATTCTATTCTGTATGTTGTGGGTTTGATCCCTACCCATGACAAACATTTATGTGATAAACATGGATGTTTATCTGTGTCTCAGTAGTTCGATGTATCATAAACATGTATTTACGGAAAAACAAATGGCTAAGTGCTTGTCATGCCACGTGTAAAGTAGGGTTCCGTAGTTGCACATCATAATTTATGTGAACTTAAAATAGGGACACTAAGATCATACGGGTTAACTTTGTTAGTTTAAATGAAATTTGCACAAAATTTTCGTTTCTTCTCTAAGTAAATTTTTAAGTTGATTGACTATTCTCGGTACTTGGTATCTTGTGAAGTCTACTTAGCTGTAATAGTTTTCCTTTTAATTTTATCATATTTTATACTACTAGCATGATTTTTTTCATATCTCCAATGTCAACCGTTTAGTCGGTAGAGGGGGGACACTTGACTGTAACAAAAATTATCACTTCAATGTTTAATATTTCACAAACTAATCCCTAAATTGAAAAATGGTTTTCGCACACATCATTCATCCCCACTTTACATGCAGGGGAGGAACCCCAAAAGATTTGTTTCAAAATTTTATTTTACTACTTTTTCGGTGTGATTAATATGTATGTTAATTGTTCATGCCAAATAAGCCAAATTACAGCTTTCTAGTACTAATAGTCTTCGAGAAAAGCCGCGGATAGACAGACAGACGGACATGGCGAAACTATAAGGGTTCCTCGTTTACTACTGAAGCCTAAAAAGTTTATAAATATTAGTAGTAGTGTAGTTATTATTATGTAATTTAAGTATTAGGATGTAAGTAATTTATATTAGAATTTATGTATTATTTATCTCTAAGTATGTATATTATTTACGCATCCGTATTTTATTTATTGTCTAATTATTATTTGGTATTTATTTATTTTTCTTAATTTTTAGGGTTCCGTACCCAAAGGGTAAAAACGGGACCCTATTACTGAGACTCCGCTGTCTGTCCGTCCGTCTGTCACCAGGCTGTATTTAATGAACCATGATAGAGTTGAAATTTTCACAGATGATGTATTTCTGTTGCCGCTATAACAACAAATACTAAAAAACAGAATAAAATAAATATTTAAGGGGGCTCCCATACAACAAACGTGATTTTTTGCCGTTTTTATAGATAATGGTACGGAACCCTTCGTGCGCGAGTCCGACTCGCACTTGCCCGGTTTATTTTTCTATTTCTTTCTTTGTTGCACACCCCGTCAATCATTTCTATTGTTTCGAATCTCCATCACAAGGTTGCCTGGAAGAGATCGCTTTCAGCGATAAGCTCGCCTGTTGTTTTCGCTAGCGTATAAACTCTCTCTTGTTAATTAGTGTTTTAGTATAGTGGTGTAAACAATAAAGAGTTTATCTATCTATCTATTTTTTCAGGTATCTGTTCTCATAGTACAAGCTTTGCTTAGTTTGGGACCATATGGTGCTGCATGAAAATGTCCGTTAATATATTATATTTATATTTAAATCAGCGTCTGCGTTTTGCCTCTACCTGTATATACGCACGAAAAACCTCTTGACCGCGACAACTGAACACAGCGAGAGAGTGCCCGTGCGCGCTGGCAAGACCCGGCGGGTGGGGCGAGGTGCCGTCACCAAGATGGCGGCGGCCGCGTAATCCAAAAATGGAGGCTCTCTGCTAACAATATAATATAATACAGTAAAGTCGGTAGTGCGCTATTTTTCCTAGATTCCATAAATATTTCGCTTCCACCCTTATACATTAGGTATCTGATTAAGATTTTTTTATATGATTAGAAACTAGCATGCTATCTGTTTTATTTGCGTTGCTTTTTAACATTATTTTTTTACTATTTGATGTTAAAATAAAATTTTGCAAAAGCAAATAACAATTATTCTCAGTTTCAATCATAAATAAAAAAACCGCTCATCGAAATTAGAAAATGTAATAGACTCTGATAAATGTGGCCTTTATGAGAGTCTAAATAGAGCCAGAATTCTTTTCTTCATTACATTACGTTGTATTTCAGAGTCTCATAATATCAACGGGCCAGAGCAGCTGGCTGGAGGACGAGAAAGGAGTTGAAAAATTCGTCATGCATAAAGAAATAGAACGAAAGGAAAAGTTTTTGGAACAGCAGAATAAGGTATCAAAATGCAATGTGCTGAAATTTCGTAAGCAAAATTTTACCTAAACTTCTATCAACATAGAAGCTTAGGTAAAATTTCCGCGTTTTACTCGCTTAGCAATGAAAAACGATGAAGATGGCGATTGGTGACGAAGATGATAAGATGTAGCCTGTCTTCAGGTTCTCTAGGCTATATCTTTACCAATTTTCATTACAATCAGTTGAGCTGCTTTGTAGTGGAAAGGTAAGAAACATACAGAGAGACAGTTGTTGTCGTTTTTTATAATTGCCCGATTGCGATCAAAACAATACTTTATGCCCTTGGTGCATAATCTACTATTTTAATTAAACCTATCGTAGGGTATCAAAGTGAAGGAACTTAAAAGGAGATTACTAATAATAAATATATATATATATCTCATGTTTAAATTTTATTAGGAATAACAAATTTATAATCAATGCATTGAAACTGTTTTATGTATTTAGTCTTTGATAACGTAAAAGTAACCCTCATGCAGTCGGGTATTTTGTTTTTCTCTTAACACAGATACTTGTTTTAGTTTTGTTATTCTGTTGTATAATTACATTTGCGTTGTACAAGGGTCGGCCAACTAAGGCCCGTATAATTATTTATTTTAGACTATTTTGTTCTTTGGCCGGACACATCTGCCGGATGTCCGAAGATCTGTAGTCCAAAACCACTACAATGTGGGTACTAAACACTACAAGACAACACGTCAGGGCCAAAAGGCGATAGCGAGACGAGCTAGACTCCCATTGCAATGGCTGGATCAGTGATGCTCTTGACCGCGAGAAATAGAAAGAAGAAAGAGAGGCCTTTGCCCTGCTGTGGGACAATCGTGGCTGAAAATGAAATGAAATTTTGTTCACTTCCTAAAACACAGACTATTATCATATTCTTTAACTCTTCTCGACACATCTTGTATAATTTGAAACCACTCGGCTTCTACAGAGTCTAAACGTCTTTGCTGTCCTGCCATTTAAAGAGATAAATATATAAAATAATTCGTGTAGAAGCCGATTTTAGCATAAAAAAATGGGGCATGATACCTTAAACTTTTTGAAACTCTGAAGCCTCTTTTGTGAATGTCTTGTCATACGTAGTATTTTCATCGTAAATTACAGAACCTGGATGAAGTGGAGTGGCCTCATCTGTCAAGCCCAGACAAACCCGTCACACTGGAGACTGTCAACTTCTACAGAGCGGAGGCAGAAAAGTCCCTCCAGAACAGAAATGCGTCAGTAAATCTTATTCATTTCCATAGTTTCTTAAGTCTGGTCTTTTGTGGGCATCAGTGGAGCCGAAGCCAACACTGAGAGGCTTTACATAAAATATAAATATAACATTTGGGTATGTGGATGGCTGGTGGAACTATTGTAAATTAAATAAATCTTGTCTTGTCTTGTCTTGGCGATCACTCGCTACTCTCTAAATGTGGCCCTCACAGAGGCGTCATATTGGCTCCGGAGGATCAATATTTTGCCGTATTAATTTTATTATTAAGTCTGAATGTAATACTTTGATTCCAGTTTTAGTGTTCGAATTTCTAGTGGTGAATGCAATTTCAATGCAATGCGAGTTCAGTTCAATACATTTTTTTCAGATATGTAAATATCATCTGGGTTTCTTTATTATTCTTTAATCTCTTTCATTCTGCCTACCGGCAAAACGAGGAGTACGCTTCCTGAATGCGTCTTCCCGAATAGATATAATCAAGGGGAGTAAATAGGTTCCTTCTAGGCAAGTGCGAACCATATTCGATTGCAACGGTCGCCTAGCGGTCAAGAGCAAACTTATTTTCGTATAAGAAAATAAAGACAAATTGGAGGTCAAGTGCAAGACTACCATCGTAAAAAAAATAATTGGTAAATACTTAATTGAACTAAGATTGGTATGGATTTGTATATGTTTGTATTGTATTTCTCTATGCATATACGAGTAATCATGTACATTAGAACAACAGTATGGAAGCGTGTTGTGAGTGATAATTTTATTTACGAGTGAAGTGAGCGTGAATATTTTTAATTGTTACCTATATAAACTTAGACGATCACTGTATGAACTTATGTAAGTACTTACATTGTTACAGTGACGTAATTTTTAGGCATTTAAATCACTTATGATTGGTCTGTATAAACTTATGTATATTTTTTTTTATCCGTCACTACAGAAACTTCGAGAAAGCGCGCCAGTACTTCGCAAGAAACAACCCATCCGCTGCATCATTTTACTCGGACATCGCAACACTTCATACGAGAAAGTATGAACAGTCGAGCAGTCTGGCCGCTGCCTATTTAATGAACGTAAGTTTCTATATCGCTCTCTTTATACATTTTCGTGTTTCTTAAATCAAATAAAAAAAAAAAGTTATAATCAATATTATTTGACAATGTAAATTGATACTTTTTATTTTGGTATAATATTCTTTTGATTTTGTGTAAATATGGACTGAACCGGTCTGAAATAAAATGGTTATTATTAAACCAGTGAAGGAACGTTTCTTTTGTCGTTTAACAAAAGTACTTAACAGTCTTTTGTCAGGCGGCAATAAGACACGTGACAAACGTTTCACTTATTATTATTATTATTGTCTTATATGGTTGTATATTAATTCTGTACTGTTTTTGACATACATAAGTGTACACTGGTGTACCTATATTTGAGAAATAAATGAACTGAACTGAATAGAAAAACGGTAGCCGTATATATAAGTAACAAATAACCGGTTGCCTGTCAAGGCTCTATTTTTACCCGGCTGCGTAAGAAGGAGGGTTATGTTTTTCGAGTGTATGTATATTTGTATGTACGTATGTATGTATATATGTAGGTATGTTTCTATATGAGCGCCAACAGCATAAACGGCTTGACCGATTTTGATGTGCGAGGTGTCGTTAGATTCGTCTTCACTCCCTGAGTGTCATAGACATATTTTTTTGTAATAATAATAATACATATTCAAAAGTAAAAGAAAAAAATTAACAGGTGAATTATGTGCCCTATATTTTGATACTCGCAAGTAAATCGTAACTTATAGGATACTAGCTGCCCGCCGCGACTTCGTACGCCTAAGAAAATCGTTCATGTCACGCTCCTACCCACTCTCAATGCACCCCCGCCAAGCTACTGCAGTACCACATCTGCCCTGCTCGTGTTTCGCTCCAAGCTCAATCTCACCGCACTGCCGTCCTGCTTCAACCGAACTTCTGAACCAATCTATTAATCAGTCAGTCAGAGTCAGTGGTCAAACGTAGATTTTATGTATTTGAATAAAACTAACTCTCATTCCTTTCTCGGCCCGATCCTACCCTGCTCTCATTGGGCTCCCAAACTGTTGTTTTTTTGTTCGATTATCTATTGAATTGAATTATCAATGTAACATGATAGATAGATAGATGAACTCTTTATTGACACACCATTAAAATTAACAAATGCAAGTACAAAAAATAAATAATTTTTACACAAGTGTAACAACGGGCGGCCTTATCGCTAAAAGCGATCTCTTCCAGGCAACCAAGATATGGAGTGAAATTAGGAAAGAAATTAGACGGGGCAAATGATGAGAAAGTAATATAATACTCAAAACTATAGACAAACTATATATAACTATATGGTTAACAAACAAACAACAACAACAACAAACAAATACTTCATACTAATACATAAATTACAGGAAGAATAATAAACTTTTTAGAAGTCAATTGTATGTAAAAGCTTGATAATTTTATTTTAATATCTTAAATCTTTTAAAATTTTAATTATTCTCATTACAAAACAACCTCATGTCAAAATTTTAAAGTCAGAATATACATTTAAAAAGATAAAATTATTTTTACGTCAATTCGAATAACCCACTCCGAATCGATCCCGGCGCAAAGGTGCCCATAATACTGGCAGCATTACCCCGCTGAATGGCAATGGAACGAACCGAATAATAAACTAATAAATATTAATATTATAATTATATAATTTAATATAGTAAATAAAATACAATAATACTAAAGCAACAATTTAGACAAGTAAAGTACAAAATTAAGTTTGTGACAGAGATAGATAATGCGACTTAACCCGTTCTTTGAAAGTATCGAGCGAAGGTGCTGCTCTAATTGCCACAGGCAGTGCATTCCATAACTGAACCGCTGAACATGATGTGTAGTGTTACCAAGGAAATTGAAATTATGACGTATAATTCTACAAATTATCAATAAAAATGTTTATCTGTTTAGGTAGTGAAGCTCTTGCGCACACTCTCAGAAATGAATGCTATAGAATATAGACAGACATGCTAATTTACGGTGGTGCTCGAACTAAGTATGTTAATTTAATTAGCTTTGCACCTTATCGGCCTTACCGAAAAACGTTACTTAACTTTAATTTAAGCAATGCATATCATAATTTGTCAACTTCTCGCTGACACGTAATGACACTTGTGGAAAGAAGACAGATAATTTAAGACGTTGGTTAAAGTTAAGGAAAATTTTTCGGCCCTATGTTATTTTAAATATTTCTCACTGTTAACTTCTAGTATCATCTACTAAACAACCCCGATCATGACGTGCTGGACCTTCACTACCTGCGCGTGCCAGAGGCCATGTTTAATTTGGACATTTTCATCGATGAGGTTATACAGAGACTACGTGACAACAACATCCGATCTAAGGTACGTAATAATATTTTCAATGGTGCAAAGTAAAATTGTATCTGTGCTAAAGTTCACTGTAATATTTTCAAAATTATTAAAGTTGAATAATATCTACTCTTAAGGTTCATAGTAATATCCTCCTTCTGTCTAATAATTATAGTTTAAAAAAACTGAAAAAAACCGACTTCATAATACGCAATACAAGACATATGCGACTTGCTGTTCACTTTTCTATAGGCACTTGGTTGATATTTTACCAGTTATTTTGTTATAAAAACCACAATACTGCATCGATTTTGATAAAATTTAAATGGGATCACCTCTGAAGTATAAAGTACCAAACAAAAAAGAATCATCAAAATCAATGCACAATTGCCTGAGTAATCGGTGAACAAATATATAAAAAAAAAACATACAGACCGAATTGATAACCTCATTCTTTTTGGAAGTATGTTAAAATGCACGCCCACTACAAAATAGAAAGAGAGAGCTTTCATAGATCCGAAAGACGGAACGAGTAACAAACAACATTAACACATTGTTAAATATTAGTACAACTTTGATAATATTACATAATTTTATGTTACATGTTTTTATGTTTATGTTATGTTTTTTTATGTTTGTTAATGTTACATTTTTTTTTGTATATATATGTCATTATTGAAATATATATCGATATCTCATTGTTGAAATATATATTTCTTTGATCAAATATATATTTCAATAATTGTATTTTTAGGGTTGCGTACCTCAAAAGGAAAAAACGGACCCCGTTATAGGATCACTTTGTTGTCCGTCTGTCCGTCCGTCCGTCTGTCTGCCAAGACCTGTATCTCGAGAACGCGTGAAGGTATCGAGTTGAAATTAAAACCATATACGCAGATCCATAGCTTGCTTGCAGAGAAAAAAATCAAACTTCTGTTTTCATTAAAAAAAAATTACAGCCGAATATGTCGCAAAAAATGCATATTTCGACACTCGAAAGGGTATCAAAACCTATGGGGTACCTATAACTGTGAAATTTGGCAAGAAGCATTGTCATATAGTACACATAAAGGAAAAGATCTGAATACTGTACATTTTAATTTAATCACAAAAAAAATAATTGGGATGCATTATGCAAGGAAGGAGCGTCCAAAAGTGCTTTAACCGTATCATGTGGGGTATCATATGAAACAGCTTCATTTGCACAAGCTAAAACAAGCTTTTAAATATTTTATCTATGTATATTTTTCGGTTTATGAAGGAAAATATAAAAAAATATATAATTTTCCCCTTTTATCTACTAGTTTGTACGGAACCCTCGGTGAGTGAGTCTGACTCGATAGATCTACGATTGGCCACCAACTGGCCTGATCGTAAGCGTGAACGGCATGATTGAATGGCAGACCGATATTTTTAAAATCCCTTTGAAAATCGTTCTTTTATTTTGAAGCGCCGTGTTACAAATTTTAACTCATTGCGAAAGACAATATTCATCCACAGTAGGTAATTTTATGTACTGACTAAAATACAACTTTTTGCTTATATTTTCCTATGTATGTTCTAGCAAATCTGGATAATAACAGGTAAAGGTATCCACAGCCCTGGAGGGCCCAGGATCAAACCAGCTAGTAGGAAGCGCCTCAAAGCTCGTGACATCACGTAAGTTTTCCTTGTATTTTATTGAACCCACTTCTGAATTGAATTGTGGAATTCCCTTGAATGAGTTATTTCCGAATGCAAATGAATTTTCTCATTTGGTGTCTTCGAAATGCGAGTCAATACGTTTCCGTTTATTTGATGCGGTCAAGTGCAAGTATATTATCTGTTAAAAAAAATCGGCTGCAAATATTTATAAATTGTAAAACCTGTAGGCTATATATCAAGTATCGTAAAGATAGGTAGAAAAATACGATCTGTACGTGAGTACCAACAATCATCCGGACGAAAGAAAACAAATATCTCTGGTTAATGCAGAGTTCACTTCGCTTACTCTGTTAATTATAATTAAATTTTTTTGTGAGTATTCAGATACCTACTCTATAAATTACAATATTTTTTTACATTTTGTTTTTCAGGATCAAACAAGTGAATGGCGGAATGCTAATGGCCGAGCTCCACCCTACAGACAAGTTGACGAGTGAGCTGTCGGAAAATAACTCATAGGGAAGGGCGATATGTGACTGGTACAATTCAATTCAATGTGCGATGGCACAATTTCAAGTGGTCTCCGTCTACCACTTCAGAACAAACCTCTTCCAGCATCCACAAAGAAATTGAATACAAATAAATCTGTTATCAGCAACAGATAGAACTAATGCAAATTCTGTACAAATTTCAGAAATCCATCAAAACAGAGAAGAACAAAATGTTAATCAAAACAATGTAACCAGTTCACAACGCGTTTCAAATAGCTCGAACAATAATACAAGGTCGGAGAGGGTTATTCGTAACCTAAACAACAGTCTACGAAATAAATAAATAAAAAATGTGGACATTTCACACAACACCATCTAGTCCAAACTAAGCAAAGCTTGTACTATGGAACTAGATGGCTGATAGAATACATATATACTTTTTTTTTTCGTAAATATATACATATGATACATAGAAACACCCAGACACAGAGCAAACATCCATGTTCATCACACAAATGTTTGTCCTGGGTGGGGATCGAACCCACGACCTACGGCACAGCAGGCAGACATACTACCAACTGAACCACTAGGCCAGTCAAAAAAAAAACACATAAACAAAGTAATCAAAGTAATCAAAGTTATCAAAGTAATCATAACACTCAAAGCATAGGTTTGGTTCAAAACCAAATCGTTACCCAACCCAATCAAAATGACACACTCGATGAACAGTTTGACCGTACGCTGAGGCGAAAAGGATTAATTCTAAATTTGCCTCATTCAAGTTGTAATTCAAGTTTCAGACCAGTCCATGGTCACAAACAGTATAGTCGTCTACCGAATAAGCCATCCTCAAATAAAAACTCTTCATCAAAATATAAGTCGCAAAGCAAGTCAACTCAAACTCTGAATAATCAGAATTAAGTTCAAAATATTCCACAGATAATAATTACTGAGGACATTAATGATAACTAGGAGTCCCGAATAACACAAAATGACGAAACTTCGAATGATGTCAATTCTAGTAATGCAACATTCATCATCATCAAATAATCTCTATATATATAAAAATCAATTGCTGTTCGTTTGTCTTGCTAAAACTCGAGAACGGCTGGGCCGATTTAGCTAATTTTGGTTTTGAAATGTTTGTCGTAGTCCAGGGAAGGTTTAAACGGGTCCACTCATTGATAGGTGATACGAAGTACGTCAGGTCATCTAGTATAACAATAATAATAATATTCCCAACAATCTACTAATACACAACAGTCTTCCTCCCACATTTTACACAAACAATCAACATCCAACCAATCAATCCTCCCAACTCATCTTCTTTAATCAATCAATCTCCTACATTTTCTCTAAACCGTCAACATCCTACCACTTCTCTTAACAACGAACCTTCTACGTTTTCTTTAAATAATCAACCTCCAAAATTTTCGCTAAACCATAAACCTTCTACCTTTTCAATTAGCAATGAACGTTCTACGTTTACTTTTAACAACCAACCTCCTGGTACCTTACCTGTAAACAACCGGCGTTCTATCTCTTATTTCCACAATCAAGTTCCTCATTCCTGTGCACTAAACAATCAAATTCCTTCCACCTATGATTTAAACAACCAGTCTCCTACCTTTTCTCAATATAACGAATCTCCTACTAATTTTCTTTTAAACAACGCAACTTCCGCCCACCTTTTCTCTGAACAACCAACCTCCTACTTTTCCTATAAATAACCAATTTTTACCTAGCTTTTCCGTAAACAACCAATCTTCTCCTGCCTTTTCACTAAACTACCAACATCCTGGTTTCCCTTTAAATAACCAGTCTTTTCCTACCTTTTCCCTAAATATGTTGTTGATGTTTGTTCTGTGTCTAGGTGTTTCTATGTATCATATGTATATATTTACAAAAAAAAAACATGTATTCTATCAGCTATCTAGTTCCATAGTACAAGCTTTGCTTAGTTTGGGCTAGATGGTGTTGTGTGAAATGTCCACAAATATTTATTTATTTAGACACAACTTTCAAAACTCTGACTACGACCAACTTATATGGCAACCACGGTTTCCAGATCCACCACAGAGAGATGTGCCTCAATATCGATCGACGAAAGCACTGCGATTTTTTTCTACCACCAAGGAACTACGAGTACTTTAGTGGTTGTATTCATGATGGTTGTTTCTGCAGGCTGCCCTTTCTTGTAACGAAACAAAGTCCAGACCCGAGTAATCTTGGCTACTTTGTAGTCACTATTTTGTTATTTAATTGGTCGTTGGACTGAGCTTACTGGGCAGCTTTATGAACCTTGTAAATCTACACGTTTTCCATGCGTTTAACAATTGTGTGTAAAGGTTTGCAAAGGAGGAGGATTTTCTGAAAAAGAAAAGTTGTGAGAGACATATATATATATTCTTTATATTTTCCAATTTTTTTTACCAAAATTGTGACTATTTTTTATACAAGTCTGTTGTTACTACAATGGTGTTGCAATTATTTTAGTAATTCTGCCAATTTACGTGACAGCGATTATTTTAGGAATAGCTTATTACGCACAGGAATAACTATTATTGTATTATTTTAGCGATAACAACTAAATAAAATAAAATTATTAATTACAATTTTTTGATTAACATTTTGTTCGTGTGTAAAATTAAAAAAAAATATATAAACCACACTTACACCGCAGATCGTATCGAACGTACATATATATATATATATATATATATATATAGAAAAATGGTAAGCAATAAAAAAAAAAACGGGAAATAGTATTAAGAGTACATAGACGTATTCAAATGCTTTTGTATATAGGTGGTAATTTGCGATTATATACCTATAGAATGTACGTAAATATATAAAAAACCTTAATAAAATATGTCGTGTTTAATAAATATGTTAAAATGAAATTTTCATGTTAGATTTGATAATAATGCTTTAAAAAATACTCCCGCGAGAATATAAATAATTGTACATTTCCGATATAAATACGTATAATAATTAATTGATATTAATATTCTTTAACATCCTTAATAATCTTAGTGTTTTTTTAAATTTATTCACATTCTAGAGTAGGAGTTAATTAAGATTTTAAATGTTATTTAATAATGAACAACGCATATCTCTAAGTTCGATATTTTAGGTATATGAGAGACATGCCATATTTTACCTTTCAACACACACAAGAATAAATATTAGGGTTAGTAGGTAGTAGTTAAGTCGATGATTTTGATAGGCTCTTAGTGAATAAAATAAAAAACGTATATAAAGTGGTTAACATTATATACATTAACTTTGTATAGTACATTTATAATGTTTATTTTATTCATTAAAAGGGTCTAGTGTAATTGTTTGTGGAATCTGAAATAAAGCAGGTAAATAATTTACTACTGTAATGTGATTGATATTAAATGTTTATTATTAACTTCTACTTTGAGTTAGTGTTTAGTATATATAGGAGGCCTTATAATAGCAAGTATTCTTCATGGATTCATATTAACTGATGTTCGAAATTAATTATACATTTTTGTTATAAACTTATATTTTTAAGTCCGAAATAAAGACATAAAATAGCGTATTTTTCTTATGATTAAGATTATTGTAAGCATGTAAGTGTGGTCTGTATTATATAATTTAATTCATGTCTGTAACAGTTTTTTTATTGTTTGATTTGTATTTATATATATATTAGTTGTAAAGCTGTATTTAGTTTATAATTGACGGTTACAGTAAAGATGACATGCCGGAGGTAGCGACAATCGCGCATGAGTAAAAATTTATTAGTAGCCTTGGCAGACGCGTACGAAGAAAGGGGCGTGTCGTCGCATGCGACTGTCACGGCGGCTGCGTACCTTGGAGCATCACTTCCTTGGGTGATGGGTGTCGCAGCTGTCTCGCTTGCACTCGGTCTCTTCTTTCAGTAGATATAAAATTATTGTTTAAATTTTTGGTAGATTGCGCACGTTCGCCTCATTACGTTAAAACTGTAGTTATTACAAATTATTCAGTACAATTTTATTTTCATTAATATGACATATTTATAAATAAACGTTAGATTTTTAAAAAAACACGCCACAACGTTTATTATGTCAAACTAAAATATATATAAATATAAATCATGCTCATTACATTCTAAAAGTATTCTCAAGAGGATGACGTTCGCATATTCGTCAGAATTCATTACTCTAATTTGGTAAAAAAAGACGTCACGCGAACGAGACAGCTGCGGCATTCATCCCGCTCTTCTTTTAAAAGCAGGGGCCGACCTTCGCCGTCTATCAGTCCTCTTTTTCGAACCATCCATTATCAATAATAATCTATCAGTTTCGTTTAGTAGGATTGCTTACTCCCACGTCATGTCTACATATTGGGACTGATTGTCGCATAGTGTATGAGTATTTTAAGGATGATTCTTATTCTGGGTCCAGGGTAGTGCTATTATTTTTTAAATGCGCCGGATCCAGTTAAGAAGGTATTCAATAAAATAATTAATTATTCGAAATTGTAAGCTCCCTGGACGCCGTCAAATCTGGATCAAGTCACAAGATCACTCGTGTCTAACGCAACACGATATGTGTGCCAGTAACGGTTTTAGATACTAAGGTTTCTGTGCTTTTCCGTGTTTTAAAACCGCATTCCTGCTTATAAGCGGGTATCTCTGTTAACTTAGTTACGTACCTACATTTAGGAAATTCATTTTGTATTTAATGCCAGAACAAAGTCTTGTAACCTTATCTGTGATGTCCAATGTTCAACCAAATAATATTTTTCTAATCCTTCCTTACAAAGTATCTTCAGTTTGCCACAGCAGGTAGCATTTAAAAAAATCTCATTATTTTTTAAGGTTCCGTAGTAAACAAGGAACCCTTATAGTTTTTCCATTTCCGTCTGGATGTCTGTCCGCGGCTTTGCTCAAAGATATTAGTAATAGTAAGCTGTAATTTGGCATGTACATACATATTAACCATGTCGAAAAAGTCTAAAAAGTCTAATAAAATATTTTATTTTTTTGGGGGTACTTCACCTACATGTAAAGTGGGATGATTTTTTTTCTCATTTACTCCATCGTTTAACGATATTACAAACACTTTTCGCACACCCCTAACGATAATTACAAATCGTTAGGGGTGTGCGAAAACCATTTTTTGTTTCAATTTAGGGATCCGTTTACGAAATATTAAGCGTTGAAGTGATAATTTTTGTTGGAGTCAAGTGTCGCTTCTACTGGCTAAGCGGTTTATATTGAAGATATAAAAAATACATGCTAATAGAATATATGATGAAATTATAACTATCAGGGCTAAGTAAGCTTTATAAGTTAACGAGTAATAGTCGATCAACTAAAAAAAATATAGGTACCTACTTAGAAAAGTAGAAAAAGAAAATGTTGTGCAAATCTCATTTAAACTAACATATGTTAACTTGTATGTTCATAGTATCAAACAGAAGACCCTGTTTTAAGTTCACATAAATTATGATGTGCAACTACGGAACCCTACTTTAAGAGTGGCACGACACGCACTTGGCCATTTATTTAAGTTGTATTATATTGCCCAATATAAACCTATAGACTGAATACTGAACAAATATACGTCTGCCGAGGCCAATAAGTTAACTACGAAAGAATGTCTTAATAGGCTAAGTCATTTACAGAGTTCGAAATAAAATTCTAGATGGCGCACTTGCAATAAATCGCATCCCTTAAACATTGCTACGAACAATTGGATATTTATAGGTCAATAAAAAACAACCGGTTCTTACCCACCGTTCACCTCCTGAGACTACTCTCACCTTGTGAGTAAAAACTGTGACGTTCAACGTGATATGCTACCATTTAATCGATCGTACCGCCATCTAGAAATAAGCACATGAACCACGTTTCATCTTAAAATATCAATCGGAATTGGAATACATATATAAAATTAGACCTAGACCCCCTTACGGGGTAGGCAGAACATCAGACAAGACTATGACATAAGGGTAAGATGTACAAAATGTTGCCCATCGCGTACATGAATGCCAATTGCCCTCAAATCCCTCGAGATTTTGTTGTTGAAATAAGATTTTTTTGGACATTGTGTCAGTGCCATGCACATAATTAATACCGTACTAGCGATGTATACTATTTGTTCAGAATATCCAGTCCACAATTTTGTATTGATCATATTTGGGAAACACCTAATGGTAAATAATTTGGGTTTTAAAAAGACATTATTCTAATGGATCGATTATTTGTGTTACATTAGTATTGATTAGCATATAATAATATTTTTGGTCTGCTAATAATTAAAGCAGATTTTTTTGCTCGCTACATAATTATATTTTTCGTACAAAATTAGTTTCTTTTATATTCATTGAATGAAAATGACATAATTCTTTAATCAATGCTAACTGTAAAGTGTAATATATGCATACATAATTGCAAGGTACGTTTACATTTGGAGCACTTCCCGTACATTTTAAAATGTTGAAATCGTTATATTTGTAAGCTCATTAGTAAGTATTTTACCAAAAAACGCCTTGCGGTTGTGAGTGCATCGTTGTTGTTAGGATTTTAAGAAATCTTAAGTGTTAATTATTGTACTCATTGTGTAGGTATACAGTTTCAGTATTTAATCCGAATTTAAATTCAGACGTTATGGTCTATTGGCCGTATATTTTTGTGAAAATTAGCAACACGTGGCGCGTGGACGTATAATTTTAAATCTATTTGTCAATTAAGTAAGCACAGCATTAAGTAAGTAGTATATTAATGTTACTGTGTAGCTTTAACTCTTGTCTAATGAGCACTGCATACCGGCGGATGGTGGCGCACAGCGCATTTTTTAATTATTATCTGCGCTGTCAGTGTTCCACGACAATTGATGAGCTCGGCGCTTGTAGGATCTTAATCCTAACTACTAATATTATAAAAGCGAAAATAACTGTCTGTCGTCTCTCTATCTGTTTGTTACCTTTAAACGGCTGAACACACCTCAACCTCAACCTCACCTCACCTCAACGGCTGTTTGGTTATGATATTTGGCACAGAGATTCTGTAGGACCTGGCGAAGCACTACAGGTTATATTTTATCATCATCATCATCATCATCACCGTTCTTCATCTCTACGCGGGTGACACCGCGGGGCGCAGCTACTTAAAATATATATGACTGGCTGTGATCCGTTGCTCCACATGCTTGGCTATGTAAACGGTGAGATGTTCATAAAATGTAGCCTATGTCTGTCTCCAAGATATCAGCTATATCTGTACCTACCAAATTTTATAGCTATTTGTTTAACCGTTTAGTCATAAAAGGGTAACAAACAGACTGAGATAGAGCTACTTTTTAGGGTTCCGTAGTAAACAGTTCCTGTCTGTCTGTCTGTTCCTCTGCGGCTTTGCACAAAAACTATAAGTACTAAAAAGCTGTAATTTGGTATAGATATGCATATTAATAATGCCTAGAAACTCTTATTTTTTTTTTTGTGGTACCTCCCCTACACGTAAAATGGGCATGAATGTATTATTAGTTCTATAGAACAAATGAGAGAGATTTCGTTTTAATAGTTCTACCATAGAACTAAAGGGATAAAAAAAAATTCAACAGTTCTGTGACGTCACAGTTCTATAGAACTAATGGGAGTTACCGAATTATTTTATCTCATCTGGGTAGATGAGATCGTGTGGGGCGTCGTTGGATAAGTAATCAAAAAACACGTGCGCAAACCTTTTTATCAATACTAATTTAGGGATTCGTTTGCGAAATATTAAGCTTTGAAGTGATAATTTTTGTTAGTCACGTATGCCCCCTCCTCCTTTCCTCTACTAGCTAAACGGTTGACTTTGGAGATATGAAAAAATAATGCTAGTAGAATATATGATAAAATTAAAAGGAAAACTATCACGGCAAAGTAGACTTTACAAGTTATCGGGTTATAGTTCAACAATTTAAAATAATTACTTAGACAAAATTAAACGATGTATTCTTCTAAACCTTGTTTTATTCCTTTTTAGTACAATTTTAGTAAATATTATTTCACAAAAGATCCGTGGACGGCCATATTTTTAGAGAGAAGGAGGAAAGGGAAACTTACCATAGACACTTGAATATTTAGAGATGGGATACAAACAAAATTATATACTAGTGATGTGCATTGTTCAGCCATCTAGTTCCATAGTACAAGCTTTGCTCAGTTTGGGCTAAATGGTGTTGTGTGAAATGTCCACAAATATTTATTTTATTTTATTTATTGTCTTTCAAGACATAGACAAGTTAAAAATGAATATTTTATTTAAATTAACATAAGTTAACTCGTATGTTCGTAGTATCAAACAAAATACCCTGTTTTAAGGTCACATAAATTATGATATGTTACTACGGAACCCTACATTGCGCGTGGCACGACACGCACTTGGCCACTTATTAATATTTGGATTTGGACATTACCGTCCGCCGTTGTGCGAAGGTTCCAATCGTCCATTTTTACCGTGCCACGTGGTATCCACGCCCCATCATGCTGACAAAAAATAGAACTGAAACTGCTTATTTCCGTAGTTGTAAGTTCTTACTCCGCCTATGTTCAAAACATGTGGAAAAAACATTTGTGATTTGAATTGTGGACAAAGTCTAGTTTTATGTGTTTAAAAATATACTTATCAGATAGTTTTATGAATGAGCAAGTTCACAGTGAAATTAAGCGATTTAATGGATTTATCGCGTATATATATATGTTTTCGTGGTAAATCCCTTATTACCTTAATTTAAATCGCATGTTAAGGTTTTGGGAACATCATTACTATTTTGATTAACACTAAAGTATATTACCAAAAGACTATTCTAGTCTGGTCACCTGACTTAAAAGAGTTTTGCCTTCTAAAAAAGGAAGAGCCATGGATGGATTAGTGACTAATGAGAGCTATTGTTTTTAGAATTACGACCTCTCTCTCTTATTGGTTAGCAATCCGTTCATTGTTCGTTCAATTTAAGTTAATTTAATTTAATTTAAGTTAATTTGGTTGACCATACTTTATGAAAGTTATTACAAAGAGTATTTTGGCCTTTTGGTCTAATGTTACCGCCCATCCTGTGTACTGAACCTATTAATATGGGAGAGGCCATTGGTTCTGAAACACAGTAATAACTAGTTCGGAGCCAATGGGTTCACACTTACTACCTTGTACTTTTTATTGTTGTCAAATAAATTGAAATTGAAATTGAAATTAATCAACTATAAATAATTAATTGATTAATGTACGCTGTAGTTAGATTATAAGATTTTGATTTTAATACAAGATGTTATGTATATCAAGATGAGTTGGTTATGACTTATGACGAAACATATCTCTATTTTTTGAAATGAGGGTTTTTAAGAAAATAAAAAGGTTATTTTTAATGGTTGTTCAATAACAGGCGCTTTACATTATGGCAAATGTCAAGTCTTGTCTTGTACTTGTATTGAATTGCGTTCGAAAACCTGCCTGTTTCAATATGTTGTCAAATGAAAACGGGTAGGGGTACCTATGTAACGTAACGTCATAATTTTATTTATATCATAAAAACTTCAGAATATTTTTTGTTTACAGTAACATATTTTTTATCATGTAAAAATGCATTTTAAAAATACCTATTATGTAATATGTAAGCAAACTTTGGAACGCACTTTTTATAAAGAGTTTTAATTTGAGAGGCATCTATCGGATTAAAAAAAAAAAGATTTTTTAAAAACCTTCATTATAATTCTTACAAACGTTACGCGCACGTTCGTCGCGTATTTTGCGCTTGAATGAGGGGATTAAAAAAAAACTTAGTTCTTATATTTATATTGTTTACTAGGTGGCGCATCGATCGCTCCATATGTCGAGTCGAACAACTTGTTTAGATTTCGTTCGAAAACTTCTGTTATAATATTTTGTTGTCAGATGAACAAAGCGAACGTAATAAGTTAATATAAATGATAAAAACTTCATTATAATTATCACAGCTCTACAAAAAAAAAAAAATTGTTGCCCTAGATATCTTTGTAAATTTTTATGTCTTCAAGTGCCCAGATTACGAATGTATTCATTAAAGTACTGAATGTGCTCTTGTTTTTTTAAATGATTTTTACATATTATTATATTGTTGTTTTTCTTGTTTTTCGATACTTGTGATGTAAAATGAAAATAATGATTTTAAAAAAATGAGAGCAAATCTTACAAAATCATTGATAGTTTCATGAATTGTGAGCATAAATATATCCAAAATCAATCTAGGGCAACAAAACCACTGTCGACCAGTGATTAAAGTCAGAAGTTTGCAGTAAAATATTTTTTATCATGTAGGTATAGTAAAAAAATGCATTTAAAAAATATAATGTTCAGTTAAGAAACCAACTTTCATTGGGTATTAATGTGAATGTCATGTTTATGAGTGCCATCTATCGGCATTTTTTGAAAGCTCTCATTCAAGCGAAAAATATTATCGTGTTCGAACAGGCGATACTAGGTATTAGGACGCTGAAGTAGTATGTACTTCAGACATTGGGTTCCAAACTTTTTTGTCTCGTCATTTTGAAGTGTTTATGGAAACAAACCAACAACATTTTGAGATAGTTATTATTTTTATGATAAAGTTCTAGTTTAGGTATATTATTTTTGCTCAAGCCGGGTGCAGGTGTATTTTTACAATATTATTTTTAAATAACGAGTAAATTTGATAAGTTTATTCCTATAATGCACTGTCCAATGTTTAAAATAGTTGAATGTGATGATTATTAACATAGATACATAAAGTGAGAATAAAGACAGGCAGATTTTTGTCTACTCATAATATTTGAATAAATCGGTTTTATAAATTATACATTCATAACTGACGTATTGGACAATAACAAACAAGAAAAGATAGAATATTTGAGAATTAATTATAAAGAAGTAATACGAGAAGTTACCAGGTAAGAATCAAACAAATTATTTGTAAGTGTCTGTCTATCGATTTCGGTATTGGTATGTACATATAAATAATATTTGTTTGCTTCGTTATGTTTAAAATAAGTATTGTATATAGGGCGAACTTACTAATGTATTTGTGCACCGGCAAATATCAACATATAAAATAAATTTACGAGAAAGCAATGTATTTAATAATGCTTTGATCTTGCTAGACGTCTAGCGATAAATTCCTATATTTAAGTTTTCTAGTAGCTAGAATATTGGATACGGTATAACCAAAGGCGTCGCCAGCCCTACAGGTACAATTGCACGGCCTTAGGACTTTGGTTGCTTTGCAGTTGGCTACTTTTTTTAATCTCTAAGGGGGGGGGGGGGGGGGGGCTACCCCCCTTGGCTCCTCTTGGCGACGCCCTTGGGTATAACGATATAAAAGGTGTATATTCTAATCATAGTGATTGCTTGTCTTAAGGAACACTTACGTGTGGAGATCAAGACTATGGATTTGAGAACCTTATACTAAAAATATTGATTATTTGGAATTTCCAATATATTTTATATTGAAATATTTTTTACAATTATAATTTTGGGCATGATATTACCGGCGTGAGTTTGTGTAAAAAAGTGTCCTTTTAGGAGGCTTTACCTTATATATACGATAAAAACAGGTACAGTAAACAAGTACCTACCTACTAACACAAATACATTGGTAGGACAGCGTTGGTAAGCAAGCTAAAAGTTTGGACTGGAGTGGTGCTAAGATTGAAAAGATTTTCCAAATGAGGCGTTTTCAGAAAGAAAAAAAAATAGTACATAAATTGAATGATAGATGGCGTCTATTAATTAGAAATACATTAGAAATAATTCTGTCACTTTCTTCTTCTTCTTCTTTTTTGTATTGGACCCCGCGATTAGCGATTTGCCAGTGTCAAGTATTAGTTATAGGTTAGCCTACCTTATATTTTATTTATCTCTATATAAATATATAAATCAATTGCTGTTCGTTTGTCTCGCTAAAACTCAAGAACAGCTGGGCCGATTTAGCGTGACATATATTATAGTGTGACATTTCCCTGGAAATGGGTATTCTTTAAAGAGCGATTACACTTGAAATTTGACAGATATTTTTCATCATCTAGTACGTTATTTGGAACTATTTTTTTTCTTCTGAAAACGCCTCATTGAAAATGAAAAGATTTGACAAATTGTTTCCTACCTAAAAAAATAATTGGTCATTAAGCACACTAATTGCCTTTTATATGAAAAATTATACTAGGTTTTTAAGTTTATTAAGCTTGATTGTGGCTTGTATGTATAATCACTGTGTTATTTGGTGTCAATAAATGTACATAATGAAAAATATTTGTTTCTTTTAGATAAGTGACGTAAGAAAATATATATTACGTATTTACTTAACTACCCAAGTAGAAAATTTGGTACTATAAAAGTCCTGAGAACGTTTTAGTGCGTGGTAATTTTTGTTCATGATTACTACTATAATGATGTAAACATTTAGGTACATAACCTTAAAAACGTTCTAGTCACTAATTTATTCCATAAACATTACAATATAAAGGCTCTCATGGTGTTAAATCAGCTTTATAGTTGAAATGTAGGTAAGTGTCGAGAAACGCTTTTAATATTAAAATAATGCTTTCTGCAACGTTTATGTCACAAATTGCACTATAAAAGTAACCAAAACATGTTTATAGTGCTATTTTGCACCGTAAACGATTACAGTGATCTTTTTTATCACACTCGTGCCCCATTTTGTTTGTGATAAAATAAATATCGATAATTAAATTTATTATTATGCTTTATGTAATTCACCATTGTTGTTTAGCGTAACATGAAAAGTACATACTATAAAACATTCATGGGTTGTAACTCTGCTGTAACTTGCACATGCAAAAATAATTGTATCGATAAAATCATTACGTTGATTTCTGACATGCGCCCTCATAATGTTCGTATTTTAATTAAATTTAATAAAATAATGAACTGTCCCGCCTATATCTGCTATAGTACACATTGGCTCCAGCCGTGCTGCTATACCTAATGTACTGTCACGGCAGAAAATAGCAGCCACATTTTCACCGAAAACTGATTAGGGTTCCGTTTCCAAATATAAAATAGTGAGTGAAAATAAATTTCTTTGTATTGAGTTTGTACCTACATATGTATTTTTAATCAGATCTCCGGTAAAAGTGATAGTGTGCCACCATTTAGGATAGGAGTTTTTGCTACTTGGGTACGTAGGTAGGTACTGAGAGAGTGTAGGTTGCAATGTTCGTATCTTTCTAAATAGACAACTGACATATATGTCTGTTGTCTATTTAGAAATTTGCAAACAATTTTCATCCGATAGAGCACTTAACATAAGATTGCCGAGACAGGTACTGACTGATGTTACGGGCCGGAATCTAACACGTTATGGAATGTAACATTATGTTCCACAGCGAGCCTTCATGCAGTCAGTACAGGGAGACGAGGCGCAAGCAACGAGCATGTTCACGGGATTTAAGATTGATTTAACGGGATTTAAGATTAAGATTGAGCTCAACGCGCGCAGCTAGGTATCTCTCTCGCGCATCACAACATTTTTAAACACATAAAATCATTGGCTAGGGATATTAGATAAGTGAGAAATGAATTAGTTTAATTCGATAAGAGAAATAAAAAAAAAAATGGGTATCACATATACTGACGATGGAGTAGTGAAAAAACATATGTAGGTACTTGTATTTTCCTACTCCTCAGCTAGTTTAAAAGATATCAAAGAAACATTCTTTTTAATATTTCTCTTAACTAAATAAACAATTCATCTCTTACTTTTCTAATACCTATCTCTAACCAATGATTTTATCCTATATTTAAAAATTTTCTGATATTATGATGCTCGAAAGAGAGCTGCGCGCGTTGAGACGTAACGTAACATGCCCGAAGCGAATGGTACCTATGTACATTACACCCCGTAACGTCGGTCAGTACCTACCTTAATTAGTCTGTGTAAAAAGAGAACTATTCTTAAGGCAAAAACTCCAAGAATTTTTTATTACATTAAGTAGATTCATGGAAAAAAATTAACATTTGGCGCGCTACCTATCCAGATACCTACCTACCTACATATACCTAATAGGTAACTGGCACATAGGTAAGTTATTAATTAAGCTTAGGTTTTATTTTAAAAACCTATTAAGTATCCATATAATAGGTATATCTAAAATCAAATAATCTGATGTGAAAAAGCTAACGCTTTTTTATTTCCAATGCACGATTCCATTGACATGCCACGAACACTTAGTTACATAGGTAAATACTATAGTCTATGCTATGGTATGGTTTGTACTTTCCGACAAACACCGCTCCTAGTTACGCTGATATCGAAAAAGCAGGTTTAGGTTTAGATCAGGCAGGAACGTGAGTCAGATAATAATGTTTCGAATAGACGGAAGTTTGCATTGCGAAGTTTATGATTACATCATAATCCTTTAGTGCTTTAGAAATATCAGTACAACTAATGCAGTTAAATTCCCTATGGCGACGGCAGTTGCATTATCTATTGGTACCTAATCCGTTCACATTTTTGTTACCTATCTCTATCATTTTATTTTTTCGCTAGTTGGTAGATGATTTTGAAAGGTTTCACTTTAATTGGTTACTAGAATTTTAGTATTGCGCTTTTGATATCTATTCTCTTCCTTCAACGTCTATAGATATCTAGGAGTCAAATAAAACAAGTCACAGACTCACATAGTCGATTTCAAAAAGTGTCGTGACTTCACAGGATGCTTATTTGGAGTTTTACCAACAACATGAAAAATATGTTTCAACTTTCTATTTCATTTTCCCATACTTGATAGAATCATCATCTCAGCCATAAGAAGTCCACTGCTGGCCATAGGCCTCCCCCATGGATTTCCAAAAAGACCGGTTGGAAGCGGCTTGCATCCAGCGTCCTCCCGCCACTTGTATGAGGTCATCTGTCCAACCTGATAGAATACTAAATGAATTAAACCAGACCGATGAAGTGTTTCTTTAATATTCCAGTCAAAACTGTTGATGACCTATTTACCTATCTACCTTTGTCTGCAGGAAGGACTGCTAAAAGATCAGATTTTGGAGTCGAAATCGGTATACCCAGCGTCAGACCTGGCCGAAAGGATAAGGTTAGGCGATACTTCTCACCGGGACAACTGCTTCATCTGTATCAAGCACATGCAGGTCCGATCGTGTATGGAGTATACTTTTTATGGAAGCTTTAGAATCAGTGGACCGGCGAGCTGTGAGGTTAATCGGTGACGATAAACTAGCTGCCAAGAAGCTAAGTACTTAGTCTCGAGCACCGCCGTAAAGTAGCATGTCTGTCTATTTTCTACAGGATTCATTTCGGGGAATGTGCGCAAGAGCTTCATGACCTAATTCCACCCTCCCCATTCCACTACAGGACTAGCAGAAAGTCGGCGAATTACCACCCTTTTCTCGTTGAAATGCAAAAAATCCGTTGTTTAACATCAGGCGAGTTGGTGGTCAATCGTAGATTTATAATGTATAAAAAAAGGAGCCCGGGGTGCTATTATAATATTAGGGGCTCGCATTAGCCCGATAGAATTTATCTGCCCAGAAACTGAAGTCTGTCAGCAAATCATACGAGAACAAGTAACTATATTAAAATACCCTACTGCAGAAAAAAGGGATATGATTTTGTTACGCTTGATACGCCACTGAGTGTACGTTTTTTTGTGAGAAAGTATGCGTAAAATCGATGTAAAAGATTGTAAGCGCGCATTTTTGGGATAATTCTTGTAAAATCACTTATTTATTGCTAAAAACTCTTTATACTCTTTATTACGGACCTTATAGAAATCATTGAAAGCCAGTCTGCCTTCTTCGCTGATGATGGAAAGTTTTTTGCAAACCCATTGCTTAAGTCTGGACAACTGCAACAAGATCTTAATCGTATACAGGATTGGACTAAGGACTGGATTATCAAGCTCAATAGTTCGAAGTGTGGTGTCCTTCATCTTGGTAAAAATAACCCACAAGCTGCATATTATTTGGATGGGGTGGCCATAAATTCAGTCACTAAGCAGAAGGACTTGGGAGTGATAGTTGTATCGGACTTGAAATGGGAAGAACATATCTCCATGATTGCAAAGAAGGCCAATTCTTTTGTGTATGTAATACGCAAGTCATTCCAAACTGTGACTCTGGAAGTATTTATAAAAATATATAAAACATACATCAGGCCTCTGCTCGAGTA
The DNA here is from genome assembly GCA_947563715.1 of Lycia hirtaria. Taxonomy (NCBI): domain Eukaryota; kingdom Metazoa; phylum Arthropoda; class Insecta; order Lepidoptera; family Geometridae; genus Lycia; species Lycia hirtaria. The sequence goes on from OX387380.1 coordinate 4,134,141, forward strand.
TGCTTTCCAAATTTGGAGTCCATACTTTAGGAAGGATATTGACATACTTGAAAGTGTCCAGAGAAAAGCCACTAAATTGCCATTTGCCCTGCGACGTAAACCATATAATGAGAGATTGAAAGCTCTGCGTCTCACTACACTCGAAGAGAGGAGGCTACGGGGTGACTTGATTGAAACTTTCAAAATCATGAATGGGTTCTACAATCTGCCTAACATAAGAAGCCTATATACTATAAAAGAGAACTTAAGGGAAAGCAGACGACATAACATCTTACTGTGGCGTGAACCATCTCAAACCAATACTGCACATCATATTTTAAGCAACAGAGTTGTACACAACTGGAACCGGTTGCCTGAAGATGTCGTCACGGCAAAAACGATCAACTCTTTTAAAATTAAACTGGATCAATGGATTAAAAAGGAACAAATTATACTAAAAGACAACCAGTAAATTTCTGCAATGCAGGATATAGGCTCATCAGCTTCTGCTGCTTGCCTATCATCAAATAAATAAATAAATAAATATTTTCGCAAAACCTAGCTAAGTAAGTTTGGTGATTTGGTAAGTATCAATGGATATTTTATTTAAGTATAAAGTTGCTTATTTGCATACTTAAACCTACAGTAACCTTTTATTTCGATTATTATATTGAAATAAGTCATCTAAATTAGGTAGGTACATGTATGGATCTGATCTGTGGCCTTCTGTATAATATTTCAGACAGGCCTAAGCAGTTTTTAGGGTTGTCACAGTGACGTGTCCAGTGTATAAATAGTTTACGAGTAGGTGCCTACCAAAATTTCGTAAAATAATAATTTATGCATTCAATTGGCGCGCGAAGTTCATACAATTACAGCTTGGGAAAATTAGTAGAAAAAACCTTGACAAGGTGATATGAAAGTTAGATAGCCTTTAACCTACCCAGGTTCAAGTTTAGAATTAATAAGTCTTAATAGATCTTCTTAATCTGTCATTCTCCATCTTCGTCATTTTCCATCTTTTTTTTTGATTCGTGAATAGGTTTGCGCTTGACCGTCAACTCAACTGGTGTTAAGCAACAGTTACGGTCTACGATGGAGCGCGCATGCCTAGAAGAAACCTATTCACTCACGATTTGAAGACACCTAGATTATATCTATTCGGAAAGACCCATTCAGGAAGTGCATTCCACATTTTGGTGGTACGCACAATGAAAATCAAACATCATCATCATGCATCATGTGGCCAAACGTCAAACGACTTGATGTCGTCGTGGTTAGACGTAGAGTAGACGTATTCTGTTTAAAAATAGTTTTTTTATACATAAAAAGGAAAAGCAAATGTGGTGCCTTATATTTGTGGCTGTCCAACAAATATAAGGCACCACATTTGCTTTTCCTTTTTATGTATAAAAAAAACTTCGTAGTTCTAGAAAATTTTACAATATGGTCATTTGTGGACATTGTATCTTTTTGGCGCACAGTCATGAACCTTTCTAGACCGTATAATAAGTACATGAACAGGTACCTACTTACATGAAAGTACAGAATTTTTTGCTAGATAAAGAATTTTAAGTACCTAATAGGTTATATAGATAGGTTCAGTAGCTATGGAGAGGGCTATGCTCGGGGTCTCTGCGAGATCGAATCGGAAATGAAGAGATTCGTAGATGCATGAGAGTCATCGACGTAGCATAAAGGATTGGCAAGTTAAAGTGGCAATGGGCAATAGGCACATAACACGCAGAACTGATAGCCGACGGGGCCGAAAAGTTCTCGAGTTAAGACCATGCACCGGCAAGCGGTGTAGGAAGACTAGCGACAAGATGGACAAAACTGAAGACCTCATATAAGTAGCAGGAAGACACTGTCATCATCATCATCATCTCAGCCATAATTTTCTTTTTGGCCGGGTGGCTATTTTTTTTTTCAATGACACTTTAGGGCTATCATACACGAACGATGATGAGTGCTATGCGAATATCTTAGATTCAGATTCGTTTATTGATAGCTGATAGATACATAATAATATTGTTATTCTAGATGTCATTGCAATATAAGTCTACCAGCTTACCCTCATTCTATTCTATATCATTCTATATATCATAATAAAATTATACTTGCAAATTATAATAATTAGTTAAAATATTCCTAAATTGTATTTAATATTTTGATGTCAAAAATTAAATTTAATGTCAATATAAAATAATAATAATTAAGAAACTAGATTTGATGTCAATAATAATGGAAATAGATTAATGTCAAATGTTATTCAAATTTAATTAATTAGTGCACATGAATGCACTAATTAATTAATGCTACGAGATCGAATCAGAAATGAAGAGATACGTAGACGTACAAAAGTCACCGATATAGCACAGCGGATTAGCAAGTTGAAGTGGCAGTGAGCAGGACACATAACACGCAGAACTGATAGCCGACGGGGCCGAAAAGTTCTCGAGTTAAGACCATGCACCGGCAAGCGGTGTAGGAAGACTAGCGACAAGATGGACAAAACTGAAGACCTCATATAAGTAGCAGGAAGACACTGTCATCATCATCATCATCTCAGCCATAAGAAGTCCACTGCTGAACATAGGCCTCCTCCATGGATTTCCAAAAAGACCGATTGGAAGCGGCTTGCATCCAACGTCTTCCCGCCACTTGTATGAGATCATCTGTCCATCTCGTGGCTGGTCTTCTTACGCTGCGCTTGCCGGTACGTGGTCTCCACTCGAGAACCTTTCGGCCCCATCGGCCATCAGTTCTACGTGCTATGTGTCCTGCCCACTGCCACTTCAACTTGCTAATCCGCTGTGCTATATCGGTGACTTTTGTACGTCTACGTATCTCTTCATTTCTTATTCGATCTCGTAGAGTGACACCGAGCATAGCCCTCTCCATAGCTCGTTGCGCGACCTTGAGCTTCCTTATAAGGCCCATAGTTAGGGACCATGTTTTAGTGATCACTGATAACACACACTGGTTGTAAACTTTCGACTTGAGGGACTGGGGTATATTGGACGAGAAGACGCTTTTAAGTTTCCCGAACGCTGCCCAGCCGAGTTGGATACGACGATTGACCTCCCTCGTAAAGTTGGACCTGCCTAATCGGACCGTCTGTCCTAAGTAGACGTATTCGTCAACAACTTCAAGAGTGAAGTTCCCCACAGATATTGGGGTGGGCACTACATGGGCGTTCGACATAACCTTCGTTTTGTCCATGTTCATTTTGAGGCCCACCCGTTGGGAAACTCTATTGAGGTCTTCGAGCATCGTACTGAGCTCTTCCATCGACTTTGCCATGACTACTATATCGTCGGCAAACCGAAGGTGAGTGATGTACTCGCCGTTAATATTGATGCCGAGCCCTTTCCATTCCAGAAGCTTATAGGCATCTTCCAAACCGGCGGTAAACAGTTTCGGAGAGACAACGTCTCCCTGCCTCACGCCTCTCTGCAATGGAATTGCCTCTGAGTTATGGTGGTGGAAGACACTGTATTCAATTGCAAACCGCTTTCAACCGGTTTTTTTGTAAATCCATGGGGGAAGGACCTATGTCCAGTAGTGGACTTCTTGTGGTTGAGATGATGACGATGAAAGCATAGGTTAATTACCTACTCTACGTATGTACCTATATTGTATGTGGTGTAAATAAAAAGTTAGGTATTGCATTGTAAAGTCCCTTAGGAGTGCATACTGCTATTCATGTGCCCTAATTAATTAAATTTGAATAACATTTGACATTAATCTATTTCCATTATTATTGACATCAAATCTAGTTTCTTAATTATTATTATTTTATATTGACATTAAATTTAATTTTTGACATCAAAATATTAAATACAATTTAGGAATATTTTAACTAATTATTATAATTTGCAAGTATAATTTTATTATGATATATAGAATGATATAGAATAGAATGAGGGTAAGCTGGTAGACTTATATTGCAATGACATCTAGAATAACAATATTATTATGTATCTATCAGCTATCAATAAACGAATCTGAATCTAAGATATTCGCATAGCACTCAGCATCGTTCGTGTGTGATAGCCCTAAAGTGTCATTGAAAAAAAAATAGCCACCCGGCCAAAAAGAAAATGTCACGCAATCGACTTCCTATAAAAACTTTATAATAACAGTGAACTTTAAAGCCAACTTCTCATGTACCCACCCATATAAGATTGTACGTAATTACGTCATTACGTCCGGCAGTTTGGTGATCTTGCGGCCTTCTTGATGTATTTTTATCTAGGTATACGAAGACATTAAAGTGATTGTAGGGAACTACGTAGCAGTTCGCCTCGGTAAGATTCTTTCACTTGAGATCTTGAGGGCAGAGACAAATGATCTACTATTGACTAGTTACATTTCATCATCATCATCATCATCTCAGCCATAAGAAGTCCACTGCTGGACATAGGCCTCCCCCATGGATTTCCAAAAAGACCGATTGGAAGCGGCTTGCATCTAGTTACAGTTACCTAAATGTTTTACTCGACTGACCAAACAGAAGGGCGATGTTTTTCGGTTACAAATATAAGTTTAAAAACTCAAAATCCCCGACAAAAAACGGCTGAACCTACCTAAGAACATTCAATGAAATCTTTCAAACAAAAAACTAGATCAAAATCGGTCAATCCGTGTAAGATCTATGATGCCACAGACAAAAACACACAGATATATAGATACACAGATACACAAATTAAATTTATAACACCCCTTTTTTTGAAACACCTACATCCTGTAGTTTGACTCGTATAGCGTCCATCTCCAGAGTTTTAGCTATTTTTAGACCAATAAATCTCAGATTAGAATGATTCTTCGATAACTAATTTTATCAAGTTATATTTAGCGGTCAAGATCTTTGCTATTTATAGAACAATAATACCAATAATAACCACAAAATAACAATTTAGGTACTTACATATTATACTCGTAGTCTAGCTGCGGGATCGACGCAAATGGCCAAGAACGCAAAAGACCATTTGGCCTTTTGCTTATTTAAAAAAATATTTACGCGACTGGCCACATCAGCGAGAGGCCAAAAACGCAAAAAAACCATTTGGCCTTATGCTTATTTGAAAAATATTTACGTACAGCCCACCGTTCATAAAGTATATGACCATTACATTATATCGACAGTTTGTGACTAGTGGTTTAGGAGTCCATAATTTTGGAATTACATTTGTCTTGTGCTTTCAGCCTGTCAAGTTTGATAGCCGTATTTCAGTTTTGGTCAATTGCGTATTTTAATTTATGGTCAATTGCGTACACAAGTTTTGGTCAATTGCATATCTGGCCATGTACGTATCTGGTCATTTGCGTATCTGGTTAAATGCGTCTATTGGCCTCTTGCGTTCTTGGCCATTTGCGTCGATCCCCTAGCTGCACCCGCGACTTTGCATGCGCTTCGCGCTTTATCTCAAATATCTTTTTCACCAAGATTTACTAAGTAAATTTGTTTGATGTATTTTTTTATGCACAAATAGGTTTGCGCATGAACGCCAAGCGGCCCGCTTTGGAGTGCGTTTAGAATCTAGAAGAAACCAATTCACTCTCGATTTAAAGACACCCAGATTGTGTCATTCGATATACATTATATAAGATAGAATGAGTAGATGTCGATCGAAGGCACTGAATTCGAGGCCCTATTTTATAGGATACAACGTAAGGATTAATTATACCTAATAATTAAAACTTATAATATGAAATTCCTTTCTCAAATTTAGTTTAACACGATATTGTAGACCGAGTGAGGAATGTCACGAAATTATATCACGCAGCGTTGTGGTTTGTCATACCTACATGTAAAGTAAGTTAGTGCTTTTCGTTTGCCAAATACTTGTAGCCTAGCCTTAAGTACCTACTCTAGCAGTGGGCGGCCGGAGAAAATTAAAGATATAAAAAGTATCTAAAAAGTTTATTATAAAAGATAGGCTAACAGATTAGACAGAAGTTTAGGGTGAGATGATGTTGGTTCGTTGTTGCCCTGTCCACGGGCAACGGGTTCCTTGCCGGTCGCCTGCTACCACGTGTCGGACGACATCTCCAGCCTCTCGTACGTCGCGTCGTGGCGTCACATTATGAATAAGCATGTCATGGGCATATGTGCTTCATCTTCGACCACATTGTCGCTTTCCACCGGTGACCCATTTGATCATAAGATAATTATTATAGTTTAAACTCTGAAACAACCGACTTAAAATGAGCAAATTTGTTTTAAAAATTATATATCATTTCAGACAACAAAAATATTGAAAATTCAGTTTAGGTAGATATATAAACGACGGAGTTAAGAGGTAACAAACATAAAAAATTCCAACCGAATTGACTACCTAATTTTCTGAAGTCGGTTAAAATGGGAATGTCATTGGTTAAAAATATTAACTCGGAAAATAAAATGTAACAAATTAGATGATTTTAATTAGTCTGTATTGACAGGTGCAATTACCACTTACTAAGTACTATAACTTCTTATACTACTTCGGAGTCTTTGGCACAACAATCAATCAAACAAACAACTAAATATCATTCAAGACAACATACTTCTGTCATATGTAAACATGATATTTAGCTCCAAGGCTTTCGTAACGCCCTAGCTTCTCGCAAACGGAACAAACGAAATCGAAAGGCTATCACTGAGTCAGAGCGTAGGCAAGCAAGTAAGCTAGTTAGTTACATACAGTACGCTAGTTCACCTTGGCAATGAAAGTGAATTGGACACTGTACCGCATCAACTACTATAAAAACCGGAGCACTCCTTGATGAAATTATTCAGTTACCAACACTAGAAGCACAAACATGTACGCCAAGGTGTGTAACAATGACTCCTGAAATGCTTCATTGAAGCTAGTGTAGTGTCGTTAATTTAATTATCGTGAAACTTTCGATGACCTCTCAGTGGAATTCAACTCTTCAGTTACCAAACAGCATTGAAGTCGATATCGATTGTAATGGTCTAATGTTTTTTTATATTTTCAGCTGATCGTCGCCCTTTGCGCCGTGGGAGTGGCCCGCGCTAGTGGTATCCTCGGAGCCGCCCCTCTGGCTTACAGCAGCCACGCTATCGCGGCTCCTGCCTACGTCACCAAGACCATCTCCCCCGCTGTCAGCTCCGTGTCTTCTTACTCCACCCAGACCGCCCACGGTGGCCACATCGCGACCTACGCCGCTGCCCCCGTCGTAGCCAAGACTTATGCTGCTGCTCCCGCCGTTGCCGCTTACGCCGCTGCTCCCGCCGTAGCGTACTCTGCTCCCGCCGTTGTGACCAAGACCATCTCCCCGGCCGTGTCTTCCATCTCTTCTTACTCTACCCACACCGCTCACGGTAGCCCCGCGTACGCTTCTTACGCCGCTCCCGCGTACGCTTCTTACGCCGCTCCCGCGTACGCTTCTTACGCCGCTCCCGCGTACGCTGCGTACGCCGCTCCCGTCGTCGCCAAGACTATCGCGGCTCCCGCCGTCGCAACCTACGCTTCTCCCGCTGTGGTGACCAAGACCATCTCCCCCGCCGTCTCCTCCGTGTCTTCTTACTCGTCCAGCACCTCTCACGGTTCTCCCATCGCGTATGCCGCCTCTCCTGTCTTGGCTAAGACCTATGCCGCTGGCCCCGCCGTGGCTTCGTACGCCGCCGCTCCCGCGATCTCCTACGCCGCTCCCGCTTTATCCTACTCCCATGGTTATTCTGCCCCTCTCCTGGCTAAGTCTGTCGTCGCTGCCCCCGCGTACGCCTCTTACGCCGCATCTGCTCCCGTTCTTAAATCAGCTGTCGCGTACTCCGCCGCTCCCGCTGTATCCCACATCGCCTACAGCGCTCACGGTGCTAACTACGGTTGGTGAACTGAATCATAGAACAAATGTAAATAGAAAAATGTAAAAAATAAAACGACTTGCCATACATTATTTATTGTTTTTCCTTTTGATACCTATATTGTCTTTTACATTTATTGTATTTTACATTAACATTTATTTTTATACAAAAGCTTAAAATTAGGTAAAAGAATAACAATAATTCTTCAATAAAACTTCAATACATACCTAATACGCCTAATACGCGATATTTAATACACACGATACACGCCAAGTATAGTTTTTTATAAGCAATTGCGTCGAATAACTCAATTGTACGATGAATTGATACGGTTGACTAAGAAACAGTCATATCATAACTTACATAATTCGGGAAGCAATAAAGTTAAAGGTTACAAATTACTAATAAAACTTTAAAAAAAAATACACTAACACTCTTCGATGACATTGCCGAATAAAATTTTAATTAATTTGAGCTTGTCAGACGTTTAGATTATAAATAAATTAAGAGCACTAGATGCAGTTATGGATGTATAGATAAGAAAGTACTTACCGAAGTACAAAACAATGATACACCTTACACCTTACATTTAGAAGTTGATTCGATAATAATTATCCTTCTATGTCAGTTTCTATCAAGCGATAGTAAGATTTCTTACACAATACATCAAATATTTTAATACTGCAACTTGCTCAATGCTCATAGCCTTTTCTATACCTAGCTATAAATTTCTTACCACAATATAACTATATATTCATATGACTCGGACTGTGAATATTATTAACACGGAACTTAGGAATTATAAACTACATATATAATAGGTATCAAGGTTGTTTATATATTGGACGAATCGGTTTGTTCGGCAAGCGCTCTATCGTGATCATCTACGAATTAAAGAAAAAACATTTCGATATGTGCTCAGTTCTAAAATAGTTATCTACAGACAACCGTTACTCTATTTTTTTACAAGCTAAGCCATTTTTTTTAGTTGATCGGTAGCGCGTATCCGCTTCTCTGAATAATATTAACGTGGTAAAACGTAGGCAGGCAATCTTCATAAAAATCAAGCCACAGACAGTGATTTTTAGAACCTACACAGATTTCGCTAACCAATGTTGTGGACGATTTGGTGATATTACGATTCAACAAAATTAGTTCATGCATCGAATAACATTCTTATTTGTAGACCCGGAGGGGCTATTTCTCAATATCACACCTGACATTTTGCAATGTATGGATCATCTCGATGGTACGACCAGTTTCTTCTAATGGTATAAAAGAGAATGCTAAATTAATTTATGAAATATTTTGTCAGCCAAACTAGTCCACGATGCACCTCAAGGTACGAGTGAAAATTAGTGGTTATTTTATTAATTTAAAGAAACGATTTTTGTTTTAAGGCACATTTTCTTGTTACAGATTTTCTTTGGGGTGCTGATTTTATGGCAGGCTACAGCTAGCGCGAAAGCTGCACCAAAACCGATTCCGAAACCGAAACCGATCGCGAAAGCATCTCCTCAGCTGTTCCAAGGATATCCAGGTGCTCAACCGAATTATTTTTCTGGACTGTCAAATTTTTTTGGTCAAGGGATTAACCCTCAGCCAATCCTAGGACAAGACTCAACAAGGTACTCATATGATTCAAGATTTGGTCCTTCAGGTTACCAATCTCCATTTGGAAGTTTCGGTGCTCAAGGATACCATCAAGCTTCTGTAGGCAATTATCAGGCATCCGCTGGTGGTTACTATCAACCCTCCCAAATTTCAGCAGAAAACTACTTCCAATCTCTTCAAGCACCGGCTAGTAACTATTACCAGCCATCTCAACCTGCAGCAAGTAACTACTACCATCCTTCTCAACCATCATCAAGTAACTACTATCAGTCTTCCCAGTTGATTCCTGTACCTGTAGGATATCCAAGTGGGTCTTCGGCACAAAGTGTACAAACAACAGGACATTCTAGTGGATCTTCAGTGCAAAGTGTCCAGCCACCAAGTTATTTTGGAGCAGCTAGACTATGGCCTAAAGCTTTGATCAGTCCAGCTGGGTCTCCGTCCCCTGTCCCAGATAATCTAGCTCGAGCTTATTATGCCGTGTCCACACCTAACCCTTTGTCGTACACTGCACCAAATATCCAAACCTCTGCATCAACGCAATCTCCTGTTCCGTCATCACCACAAAATTTGATCCCAGTGCCAGTGAAAGTCAATTCAAGAAACTATTTTCCATCAGAGGTAACCAACAACAATCTATCTCAAAATATTCCAATTTCTGGATCAACGTCAGCTCCTTATTTGGCCAACTATCAACAACAAGTGACTCCATCTTCGTACGATAAAAGATACTTCCAATCTCCAGGTTATTCGTTTCCAACAAGTAATAGTGAACCACCAAGTACACCTCACTATCCAGTGAATTATCAATCCACTCCAGCTCCTTTTCAAATTAACTACCAATCTCAGCCAGCTTCCCCTGCCCAAACTAACTATCAGTCTACACCAGCCCCTCCCATTCAATCTTCATACCAACAACAGTCTACCGCATCTCCTTATCAGTATCAACAACCAACTCCAACTCCTTATCAAACCTATCAAGGCTATCAACTTCCTGGATCTTCGTCACGTTCGCCATTTGCGGATTATCGACAACAGCCCACAAGCTCTCCTTATGTGGATCAATTCCGCAGCAGTCAACAGCAGTCTCTGACACCTTTCGGTCCCTACTATCAACCTACAGCTTCACCGTACCAACAACGTATTCCAGTGCCAGTTGCTTACCCGGAAAATCCGAATGGATTCGAACTCACTCCACAGAAACCTGTAATCTCAACAGAACCGCCTCCTAACGCTCCTATTCCATCTTATCCAAATGTACCGGTTACATCGAAGCCTATCACTATACTACCTACAAGTCCTACTCCAGTTAAAGAAGTTTCTATAACTGAAAACACATTTATTCCAATTCCGACTTCTTCTGATCCAGATAATAAAACAAAAGCTAAGATTATAAAATCTGAATATTCTGGATCTGTATCACCCCAATATAATCAAATACCGCAAGTTTCCACGTCATTCAAGTACATGACTCCAACCCCATTCCTAGCAGAATCTGGTGGAAAGTCCTCTTACAGTCTTTCCTATGCTCCTGAGAAAGCTTCCGCGACTTATTCCCCTTCGACAACCACTTCTTATGTTAGTTTTAAAGGCTTAGGTAATAACTACAGTTACTGAGACTGAGGAGTCGTACTGAACAACCATGTGTACGAGACCTGATTTAAATGTATTCTTCGAGCTTTAAACACGAATAAAATTGTTATCTATTTCTTGTTGTTTTTCTGCCACATGTCCATAGTTGAATAAGGGATATCATTTTTTATTATTTATTTATTCAAACGAGGGGCCGAACCCTGACCCCTAAAAAGACGAAAGGTAAAGCATTAGTCAGCACGCAGATATTAGTAAATCCTTCAAATGACCTTCAAATGTTAAAGGTGGACGAACGTCTCGATTTTTACGCGACTACTTGGAATTTTCAAGGCTAGACGACTAGGCTAGGAGTGACTAGATATCTTTTAGATCGACGAGCTCCATCCTCGCCCACACCGTCGCTTAACGTCAGGCGAATCCTATTGGTCAGTCATAGATCTATCTTGCATTAAAAAATAAGTTTTTCCGATTGTATGAAAATACGCATAATGTACTGACAAAATTACCGCGACAACTATGTTCTTAGGTCTTCAACTGACAAAATGGTAACGAAACGAAGCTATTAAAAACTTGTTTGTGTTGCGAAAGGAACTTTGTCGTGTCAGTTGAGTGATATTTTTGGATGTAATTTATTCACAGAGCTGTTAATATTTAGCATTCTGTAGAAGTGAGGTACACGGAAAGCGGATGTTAGATAGATAAACTCTTTATTATACGCACTATAAAATTTCTAATCTAGTGAAATTAATTAAGAACTAGCATAATAACTGGCGGCCTTATAGCTAATAGCCATCTCTTCTAGGCAACCTTATGATGAAGAGGAACGTAAAGAGTAAGTTGAGTACACGAGTGGAAAAGAGATAACGATAAAGGGAAAAATTAAACCAATGAACAATTTTTGTTCACCGAGAGTTCAATTTTGGATGGAAAGAGAGCCGTTGCGGTCAAATTGTTAACTAATGTTTTCATTGAACAAAAATGGTTTACTTTAAGTTATTAAGCACAGCGGCGCCTTTATCCCACGACGTTTCTTATTGTGACCATATTCAATTTACAATAGGGCTAGATAAAGTTCTGACGTCATGAATTCGATAATCACGATCATAATACTTATTTTTATATTTAATAAAAAAAGCATATTTTTAAACACTTCAAAGAGATGGGGGATTGTTTTAGTAATGTTTGTTACCACATAATTCCGTCATTATTAAACATACTTAAAAAAATAATGTAAAGGATATACTCTCAGATTGGTCCCAAATCAAATTTCATCAGAACCGGTTCAGTAATTTGGTTTTTAAAACAAAATTGCGCATTTTGAAGTCGGTTTTTAGCTTTATAAACTATAATTATATTTTATATGGATGAGATGATGATGATTACTCTATATATAATTATACATTATGCTATAGAATTGTGTTTCGTAAAATTATAAATTATAGACATTGTGTCGATAATTATTAAACGGAAGCTTTAAAAAGCTTCTTAAAAGTTTCTTGACTCGATTTGAACTCTAAGTTTATTACATCTGTATTACGTATGTGAGAGTTTTTTTCTAACGAATGAAATCGTATGGAACCCTGGTCTTGGTCTTTAAACATTAAACAAGTGATTTACAGCTAATCAACAGTTGATACACTTACAAACTATTCTACACGCGGAAAATAAAATTAATAAACTTGTTGGCTATCCTTGATACGATCAATTAAATTAGTAGTTTTGTGACACATTTCTTCACAACTAAGATATTGTTATTATTCTGTGAACCTGGTATTAAACAATACTTCTTAATTCTACTTATCATAAGTGAAATTTGACATATCAGTTGTTTAAATAATGGAGAAAGCCTCAGGCTAGTGCATTTCATCAACATGGTAGCCACCGTTTCTTATCACCACTCTGGTGAAGTCGCGGGACTCTGTTAGTAAATCATAATTTCGACTCAATTCAGTTCAGTTGATGTTTGATTTTACCTAAAATGCTTATCGAGAAAGGAATTCATAAAAATACCCAAAGTGTACATACACAAAATTTATTTTGTTTTACGCATATTTTTATAAATATTTACAGTCATTTACATAACATTTATTTAAGTAATAAATAATCAACAATTATTTATAAATTACCATCCGTAGTTAGCTCCCAAACCAGCATAGGTAACGTGGGAGACCGCGGGGGCAGCCGAGTATGTGAGGGCAGTCTTCACAACGGGTGCAGCAGAGTAACCGTGGACTGCGGGGGCAATGCTTTTGGTTACCAAGGGAGCGGCGTAGGTGGAGTAGGCGGGGGCAGCGGCAGCGTAGGATACCGGAGCGGCGTGAGAGAGGGAAGAGTAGGATACGGCGGGAGAGATAGTCTTAGTGACCAATGGGGCGGAGTAGGTAGAGTAGGCAGGGGCGGCGATAGTCTTTACAACGGGAGCCGCAGCAGCGTAAGTTTGGTAAGCAGGAGCGGCGTGGGAGATTGAGGAGTAAGAGACAGCGGGAGCGATGCTCTTAGCGACGATGGGTGCAGAGTAGGTAGAGTAAGGGGCAGCAGCCGCGTAAGAGACCGCGGGAGCAGCGTGAGACACGGAAGAGTAAGAGACTGCGGGGGAGACAGTCTTGGAAATGATCGGGGTGGAGTAGGCAGAGTAAGCGGGGGCGGAGTAGGTAGAGTAAGCGGGGGCGGAGTAGGCAGAGTAAGCGGGGGCGGAGTAGGCAGAGTAAGCGGGGGCGGAGTAGGCAGAGTAAGCGGGGGCGGCGTAGTGTACCGGGGTGTTAATCGTCTTAGTCACAACAGGGCTGCCGTAAGAGTAGGAGTTTCCGTGCGAGACTGATGAGTAGGAGACAGCGGGGGCGATGCTCTTAGCCACGACCGAACCAGCGGCGTATGTGGCGACGGGAGCAGCGGCTACTACAGGGCCAGCGGAGTACGCGACGGGGCCGTGAGACGAGTGTGACGTGAAGGACACAGATGACACGGCGGGGGCTGAGCTGTAGGCCACGGGAGCGGCAGCTAGGAGGTTGCCAGCGGAGGCGATGCTAGCCGCGCACAGGAAGATTACAACCTGGAAAAATGTAATATTATCAGTATTCATTATCTGACTTCCAGAATCAGAACAAAAATGTTTATAGTAAAGTAGCTATGTCGCTCAGCAATCATAATAAAATGCTTATTCGAAGTTTTTTTTTTCAAAACTAAATCTAAAAAGAACGAGTCCCTAGCCTATTGATGATCGCAAACCCATACATATTTTAAAAAGCACATATTCAAGATAAAATCTAAGTATCATATATCCATTGCTGATCCAACGGCACCAGGATCTTACATAACACTTATGCAAAATAAATCGTAGTTTAAAAATATCTTGCTGTACCTTGGAGTACATGTTTGTATGGCACGTTGTTACTGATTGTAATAATTTTTGGAGCACTTGCTTTCGCTTTTATATGGTTGAATGCAAACTGGTATTCTGTATCGGATCTCAGTGGATCAGCCTGCGGGCTTCGTTTCAATGCCAAGGCAAGTCTCCGCCATCATAATTAAATTGTGTAATCAACAAGTACTAGTACTTGCCTTTATGGTAATAACGCACTGACAAGTTTTCATGCAAAATGTCTTGCAAATCTTCCAAGCTAAGGATGAAAACTTAATATCTGTGAAATAACTAAATGATCGTATATTTCATTTAATATTTATTTATATAACTTTACTTAAATAGTTTATTGAATCATTCGTTATTTTACGGAAATTCATTTTCAAATTTTCAAAAAAATTTAATCCAATTTATCAAATCAAATCTTGCCTTTATTTATTATTTAGAAATGCCAAAGAACCGTACCTACTCAGTGAAAGATCGGTCCACGTTCTTGATGTGTATTGCATTGGAATGGAATTCTTTGCTGCCATCTCTATTTCCTGAGAACTTTAAATCTTGGAATTTTCAGGGTTAGAGTGAATAGATATCTTCTAGAACCACGAGCTCCATCCTTGGCCACGCCGTCGCTTAACATCAGGCGATTCAGAGGTCAATTGTAGATCTATTTAACATAAAAAAATGGTATTCTTTCTTTCATCAAGTATATTAGTATTAAGTCTTATACTTAATTATAATATTTTTTAGCATATATTTATAGTATTTGTATCTTACTTAAGTATTAATGTGTAACTAAACGAATAGAATATAGGTATCTATAGTTATATATACCTACTTAAACTATATATATACACACACACAAGTTTAGTGCTGAGATGCTTTCACGAAGCATCTTCAGTACTTTTTGAAGCCGAGAAGAGCATATCGCAATGTGATATGGCTATTACTCGCGAATGACCCCAATCATTCGAATTTTAAAAATAAGTACTTAAAAAAAGTAAACGGGTTTATTGTCAACGGGAAGGGGGTCAAATTGTGATTAATAAATTTGACCCAATAACACAAATAAATTGTATTGTTATCAGGACTAAAGGTGTATACCAAATTTCAGATCGATCCGTCAACTGCAAGGGGGTAAAATTTCAATTAATAAATTTGACCCAAACAAACCGGTCAAGCTAAATAAAACCGTTTAATAAAAAAAACTGAAAATGAAAAACCTGTCAAATTTTGTTCCGCCGGGCTTGACCCGAGAGAATTAATTAGAAAAAAACATATGTTCTTTCACAAATACTTAATTTATTGATTTATTAAAATTACATAATATAAACCTTTGCTTTTCAAAGTATTATTTCTAGCATGTACCATCTTATAAAGTAAAGCAACTATATGGAAACGTGCGTTTACACCTTAAGTTTAAAATAGCACATCGGATACAATGAGGAAATCCTTTTCGGAAAAGGAAGCTTGTTTTATAGTAAAAACGTAATTTTGTTATTGAAGTTCAAAAACAAGTAACCTATTTATTTAACAAGTTATAAATCAGTAGCTAAATAACTAGATAGGAAGTAAATAAATTTGTGTGAAAATTCCAGTTATTTCTTCTGTCTAAATCATCTATCATGAAACTATAGCCGACCCGCTTAACTGAGTCTGTTCCTGGGGTATGGGAGCGGTACGGGACGGGTTATCTTACGGTACATCAAATGACGCGTGACGTGAGCGTTGCTATTACATGTGAATCGTCCCGTGCCGCTTCCATACCTCAGGAACAGATTCAGTTAAGGGGTTCGGCTATAAATATTTGTATTTCGAGTCAGTACAGTAATTACGAATTTTATGCGTGCTACCTTTCATGCAGTTCATCAAATTTTTAGGGTTCCGTACCTCAAAGGGAAAAAACGGAACCCTTATAGGATCACTTTGTTGTCCGTCTGTCCGTCTGTCTGTCCGTCTGTCCGTCTGTCTGTCCGTCTGTCCGTCCGTCTGGGTGTCAAGACCTTTATCTCGGGAACGCGTGAAGTTATCAAGTTGAAATTAAAACCATATACGCAGACCCATAGTCTCTTGCTGCAGAAAGAAAAATAAAATTTCTCAGTTTTCGTAAAAAAAGTTACAGTTGAATATGTCCTACAAAAACGCACATTTCGACACTCACCTGAATCAAAACCTATGGGGTACTTCTCGTTGACCTAGAACTATGAAATTTGGCAAGGAGCATTGTGTTAGAGTACACGGAAAAAATCCGAAAACTGGTCATTTTTAATTTAATCACAAAACATAGTGTCTTTATGCAAGGAATGAGGGGCCAAATTCCATATCATGTGGGATATTATATGAAAGAGCTTAGTTAGCACAAGCTGAAACAGGTTTTTAAATATTTTTACGGTGTATAATGTTTTTCGATTTATGAAAGAAAACGTAAATAAAATTTTTTTTTTTAAACAAGCTTTTATTTAAATGCTCTAAAACGAAGAAAATAAATTTTATATTGATATAAATAAAAGCTTGTCGCGAGAACACAAACACATATTTTTTTTCAAAAGAACAAAAGAACGCGTCTGTCTTTTGTTGGAATTAAATATTACTTAGTAGATAGGTATGATGTTGTTTGAAATCTCGCGACAAGCTTTTATTTATATCAATATAAATTTATTTTCTTCGTTTTAAAGCATTTAAATAAAACTTAAAATAAAAAAGAATTATTTACTAGACTAAAAAAGAGTGCTTGTCAAGACTTTTCGAACGAGTCCGAACTCGACGGTTTTACATTGCTTAGTTTAGGAGTTCCTATGGCCACCTTCCGACGCCATCTTGAGACCCTGGCTGTCATGTAGCACAAGAGTGCTTGTCAAGACTATTCAAACGAGTCCAAACTCGACGGTTTTATCTCGTTTAGTTTAGGAGTTCCGATAGCCACCTTCCGACGCCATCTTGAGATCAGCTTCATGGTACAATATTATTGCATTGTCACCGAAGTTACGTAAGTAAACCAAATTTCAACCTAATCTAACAACAGGAAGTGGTTCTAATTTAACTCGCAAGATTTGTCCCATACTAACAGGGCAAGTAGAATAAAAGCTTTTAAAAAATATATAATTTCCCCCTTTTATCTACTAGTTTGTACGAAACCCTCGGTGGGCGAGTCTTACTCGTTCTTGTCCGGTTTTTTTCTGGTCAACAACACACTAAGGTTTTGTATGTAATTGTATACTAAGACAAGTTTATCTAGAAAGTGAAGTAAAGATGTTTATGTATGAATTATGTTTTATAAATCAATTATTTTATTACCTTTATATATCATTTACACATAAACAAGTAGTTAAGGTTGGAAGTACTACGAGTATATAAAAGTTAGGTTCTTATTTACAATTTTATTATAATTTTTACAAAAATATTTGCTCAGACTTTTCACCAAGCTTGTTTGTTGGACCAGCCGTTCTGGCCGTAACCGGCGGTGTTCGACCAGCCATTGTTACCAGCGTAACCAGCGTTGGACAAACCGTTGTTACCAGCATAACCAGCGTTAGACCAACCACCCTTGTTGTATCCACCGTATCCACCAGCGTAGGCACTGGGAGCCGGATGTTTGGTGATGGTGTCAATGCGATGTACTTCAGATACGGCCTGACCTGCTCCAGCTCCGTATCCATACCCAGAAGCACCTGTGTAACCACCATGACCAGCCAGACCAGCTCCAGAGTATCCATTGCCAGCCAAACCAACTCCAGAGTAACCATGGCCAGCCAAGCCAGCGCCTGAGTATCCACCGTATCCGCCGGTGTATCCACCGACTCCAGAATATCCTGCAAGAGCCCCAGCACTATGTCCGTAGCCAGAAGATGATGGGATGACTCTGTTTACTTTAGTGTAGGAAGTTGCTGGAGCACCACTATAGCCACTGTAGCCACCGTTGTTCCCGTAGCCAGAATATCCTCCCCCATAGTTGGAGTATCCGCTGCCGTAACCAGAGTGTCCACTATTGTAGCCAGAGTATCCACCAATGCCAGAGTATCCACTGCCATGGCCAGCGTAGCCACCGCCGTAGCCATTGAGGCCACCATAGCCCCCATGACCAGCGCCAAGACCACCGTGTCCTCCTGCAAGGCCGCCGTAACCGCCTCCATAGCCACTATAACTGCCATGACCTCCAACGCCTCCGTAACCACTTAATTGGGTCCCATGGGCTCTAGTCAGGCCGAAAAGGCAAGCAGCAAGGGCGAAGATCTGTAAATAGAATGAAAATAATTTGAAATGAACTATACGGTTATTACAGCTACAGTACAGTTAGCACAGCGGATTAGCAAGTTGAAGTGGCAGTGGGCAGGGCACATAGCACGTAGAACTGATGGCCAATGGGGCCGAAAGGTTCTCGAGTGGAGACCACATACCGGCAAGCGCAGCGTAGGAAGACCAGCCACGAGATGGACAGATGATCTCATACAAGTGGCGGGAAGACGCTGGATGCAAGCCGCTTCCAATCGGTCTTTTTGGAAATCCATGGAGGAGGCCTATGTCCAGCAGTGGACTTCTTATGGCTGAGATGATGATGATGATACGGTTATTTAACAAGTCCAAATACTTGGTCAGAAGGGAAGATGGACGGTGAACTAAAAGCAGTCACAGAATGGTGGCCGTGAGTCGGAAAGCGAGCACTTGGCAGACCTAGCTCGATGGTCAAATGATATCGACAAGGCAGTGGGAATACAGTGGATGAGACTGGCACTGGGTCAGGAGACCCATACTCAGCAGTGGGTGATGATGAATATGATATTAGTTTTTTTATTAACGGCCGAAAACAAAATAAATAATTCTTCCAATGAACCGTTACTGTCTATAATATGAGGGATGTTTTTACGTTACCAAACCAAACATTAATGACAAGTATTCCACCCTTCCATTTTATCATTTAGGTACTTTTTCATTGTTGTTTCTTAGTTTTGAGTACTTTAAGATGCTAAGCATTTTAATATTCGTTGGATATCCAAATCAAATCCGATAAAAATACAAATTATAGACGAGTCATAAAACTTCAATTGCTTTTTATAGTTCGTAATTGTTCTTACCTTAGTAAACATTTTGGTTGTATCTTCAATTGTGATGAGTCGAATGTATTCGAGCTGTTGTTACACGCTTTTATATCAAAAACGTAGGAAACGAACATTCGTTTTCAAGGTTCCATTAGATTTTTGGATGGGAAACGGGGCATGACGAGATTTAATTAATCTTATCTTAAACTGCAATTGCTGTAATTATGTAGATGTTGCTCAAACCACACAAGCAATTAAAGACCTTAACTGTGCAGGTATAGGAGTAGTTTTGGCGATGTGCTGATGTTAGATCATATCATCGTTTTGGCTTAACTGAGAATGCATTACCAAGGGTTGGCAATGATATGAGAATTGAAATTTAACGCCCACAAGCATTTGTTTAAAACGGTGTCGTCAATAATGTTCTTATTTGTTTTGCACATGAGGCAGGACTATTCCTCTATGTTGGTATTTTTGAGATTATAATCACTTCAATTTAACAAGTAGGATACATTAAAAAAAAACTGGCCTTGTGGCTCAGTTGGTAGTGTGTTTACGTCTACCTGCTGAACTGAAAGGTCGTGGGTTCAATCCCCACCCAGGGCAAACAATTGTGGATTAGCATGGATGTTTGTTCTGTGTCTGGGTGTTTCTATGTATCATATGTATATATTTACAAAAAAAAGTATATATGTATTCTATCAGCTATCTAGTTCCATAGTACAAGCTTTGCTTAGTTTGGGCTAGATGGTGTTGTGTGAAATGTCCACAAATATTTATTATTATTATTAAAAAAAAACTCAAAAACCTCCGACTAAAAGACGGCAAAATCGATTTTGATGAAACATAAGAACACTCGATGAAATCTTCTTTTAAACAAAAAAAAAACTAGATCAAAATAGGTCCACCCATTTGAGAGCTATGTTGCCACAGACAGATAAACAGATATACATATACACAGATACACACGTGAAACTAATAACACCACTTATTTTGGGGGTTAGAAATAACGTCGAATTTTAACGGCTTTTAAATCCAATTTTTAAGGCATTTTTTATCTGGAAAGCATCGCGTAGGAAGACCAGCCACGAGATGGACAAATTAACTCACAAGTGGCGGGAAGACGCTGGATGCAAGCCGCTTCCAATCGGTCTTTTTAGCTGTTGTCAAAAGAATGACAACAATAAATTGTATCTTAAATTGTGTAAGTAATTAATGGGAAAACAATTTGCAAATATATGTCTTTACCTATGCTATGCACTTGATATTCGAAAGCTGTGTTTCTGTTTCTAGCTGCGATCTGGCAAGTTTATTAAAACTTTATTACTATATACGGGTGTCTAGTCTATTTGTGACCATAAGTTAATGACAGGACAAGAAGATTAATTTTGTTGAAAGACATGTTTACAGAGGGTAAGGATTGTCTTTTAGATCTTTTATGATTATTGCACTTGTTGTTTTTACTATTTTGTTCTATTTATATTGTAAGTTTTGCCATTAAACTTGCTTTTTAAAATTTCACTATTTTTCTAAAATTCAAAGTATAATCTAAAATTAAATAAATACATGGTGGAGACTTTCACACGGTAACTGGTGAGCCCCAAATCTTAGAGTTTGGTTGTTATAAATGGATAATAACTATGTTGCATTTAAATATCGGAAAATAACACGATTGTTAAAACAGTAAAAAGAAAATATTAACAAAAATATTTTATAAAATATGTTTATTTTGTACATAAATAAATTCATCATTTTATCACAGCATGGGATGTTATAATTTAATATAATTTATGTAAAGCACATTCAACACAAATCAAACAAAACATAAAACCAAACAAAACATAAAATGATTCAGTAATCAAATACAAATAATTCACAGGATTAAATAGCAGTTTTAACAAATCCATTTCCATATAAACACAATAGAATGCACCTATTAAAATTATTATCACAAGTAATATCGCTTAATCTTGTGGTAAAAAAAAAACGCCAAAAAAAAATGTTTACATAAAAAAAACTATTAACCTTGCGCTCAGTCTAAAAAGACAAGTCTCAAATATTTGGCGCTATTTCGTCAACTAAATTTACCACAAGTACTTGCTTCCGTATCCGTAACCATGACCACCATACCCGTAACCTCCATATATCCCTCCATAGGACACGGGAGCGACGTAGGATTTGACTACGGGGGCATGGACTTGGTAGTTCGATACGTGAGATAGAGCTGGGGCGGAGTACACTGCAGGTATCACGGCCTTTGTCACTACAGGAGCGGAGTATGCCAGGGGAGCTGCATATCCATAGCCGGAGTAGCCCAGACCAGAGTACCCAGAGTAACCGAGCCCAGAATAGCCGCCGAGGTAGCCGGCGTTAGCGAAGCCAATGATGGCCAGGATAGCTCCGAACTGTAACAAAAAATTGGTTGTCTGTAGAGTCGGTTTATGGATGATAGTTTAACGTGACAACGTCATAACAAAACATTGATGAAATGATGATGATGTAACGGGACAATGAGCGTAACGGGACAATGAGTCATCCTTTTTCGTGCGTGCAGCCGGCGTTCATCGATATATTAGACGTTGTCACGTCAAAAACAAAACATTGTAAGATGATTTCGTAGACATGGCTCAAATTTGAGTAGATACCCTCAATTAATTACGACAGCTTAACATTTGGGATAGATTAAACCTTTTGATTCCCGATCTAGAAGTTAGAGCTCAAATTCCAAGGCATACACCACTGTATTTTAAAAGTTCCGTGCAAATTTTTAGGGTAGGGTAAATTGTAATTAATTTATTTAAGAGATATGAAATTGTTAAATTAACAACAACATTTTAAGAGATATGAAATTGTTAAATTAACAACAACATTTTAAGAGATATGAAATTGTTAAATTAATTAATTTACCAAAAAAACTAGAAAAAGTATCTTAAATTAAAAAAAAAAGTTTCCATTCGAAAAATAGATTTCAGTTTGTATTTTTGACTCCATATTTGCATGTTTATATGTGTGTAACTTGGCGTGTATGTTTTGTTTAGACAACTTTGTATAAAGGTCAGTGACTTCAGTACTAATAATGATTGGTCTACTATTACGATTAATCATGAATTTCTAAGTCCAACAGTTTAGAAATGCAGGGTCACAATTTTATCACATTTGGCGGGCTATATATCCGTCAAATCACATCTGAGACAAAAATGATATATTGAACCTTTATTCGTCTTATTTTATGATACCTATTCAATGGTACCCCATACGATGGTGTCGTGTGGGAATAAAAAAGTCAAATGTCCCTTCTTTATTCTGTATGGAGTGCCACCCCTATTTCAAGTTTTTGAAAATTTTACTACAGCATTTTGTATCGCTTCACAGAAGACATCTACATGCCAAATTTTACTTATTTATGGTTAATAGTCCCCGAGCAAAATGACTAACATACGAACAGACAGACAAATAGTCAGACATAGCGAAATTATAAGGGTTCCTCGTAGTTAATTCGGAACCCTAAAAATTAGTTATGTACTGTGAACATTGCGGTCTCAACGTTTCTCATAACTTTATGTATCTAAGACACTTGGGTATAACCAATATTATATAAAGTTATAAATGATTTTCAAACAAGTGACGTCATTATAAAAACATTTTAAAAATGCTTTTATACTAAAAAACCATTTGTCCATGTTTGCCAGTGGGTACCATTGTGTCTTGAAAGGGTGAAACGGAATAAGGTAATTCAGACCAATAAAGACGCCTATATTTGGAAAAGTGTGGGAAGGGGAATTTTATAGAGCAAAGGCCTTGACGTATCAAGTTAGATCCTAGTAAAATGGTTATTGTATTATATTAAGTATTTATTGAAAATTATTTTAGTATTTTCGAATCTATAACTTCTACCAATACGAAAATTAATATTTTATTCTTAATTTAAAACAAAACGAAAATGTAATTAAGAAACAAATATTAAACAGGTTAACAGGAAACAGATAGGTACTGTGGAAATTAACGTGGTTTTCACACATTTTTAAATAAAAATAATCGGCCAAGTGCGAGTCGGACTCGCGCACGAAGGGTTCCGTACTATCATCTATAACAGAAAATCGTATAAAATAACGAGAAATCAACGAAATTCCAAGTAGTAAATCGCAAACTTATAGGTAGGTTTTCGATACACATCCAGGCAGCATGACGACCCTCGCGCGAATACGCGCGGCTATGGCTCGCTCCGTGATGTTACCTCCCCCGCTACCCGCGCGTTCGCGCCACCACCACACCCCGGCGCGGCGCTCGCACCGCGTTTAGATGCACGGATTATTTTCATTTTGTAAGTTTTTATGTATTAGATTAGGTATTTATTTTTATAGTTAATATATTTCTAAATATTTACTTACAAATATTCAAGTTTCTACCTGTTAATTAAGATCGAGTAAAAATTGCTTAAAAATTACGTTTGTTGTATGGGAGCCCCCCTTTAATATTTACTTTATAGTTATTTAATTATTTATTTTGAAAGGTAATATATAAGTAAGTATTCTGTGAAAATTTGAAGCGTCTACCTGTTACCGTTTTTAATATTGAGCAAAAAAATACGAAAAAACACGTTTATTGTATGGGGACCCCCCTTAATTTTTTTTTTTTAATTTTTAGTATTTGTTGTTATAGCGGCAACGGAAAAACATCATTTGTGAAAATTTCAGCTTTCTAGCTATCACGGTTTATGAGATACAGCCTGGAGACAGACAGACAGACAGACAGACAGACAGACAGACAGACAGACAGACAGACAGACAGACAGACAGCGAAGTCTTAGTAATAGGGTCCCGTTTTTACCCTTTGGGTACGGAACCCTAAAAACTACGGGTCACTCACGTCTGTTTTGAGCCGAAATATCCGACTATAGTTTCAAGGAGTGGAGGTGGGAGTGCAAGGCGCGTCACCGACCGAGAGTGACGTGTGTACTGCTCCTTTGAAAAAGACCGCCGAATGCGGTTGAAACTATAGTCTGATATTTCGGCTCAAAACAGACGTGAGTGACCCGTAGTTTTTATTTAAAGATAGGTACTGCATTTTAGAAAAATACTAACTATACACTCATTTCGAAAAATATTTCTTATAACGTAGTTTCATCAACACGGAAGAATGGACGTAGATAATTTGACCTTGAATTTGAATTTGATAATTTTACGTAGACCTTTTATACGTAGATAATTTGAGCAGAAGAGAGAAAGCAGAAAAAACAAAAATAAAAATACGGGAAATTTGAAATTTAAAAGTTAAATAATTAACGACCATCCATACAAGTTTCGGCGACGACTGTGCATTAATTAGCGATGAACAGGTGTTCTTTACTAATATGTTAGTGATTCTTAGATAATACGTTCGAAACAAATAAGTTTAAAATATTTAAAACCTTTCACTTAAAAAACAGCTGAACTGATTTTGATTAAACATAGCTAAGAACACTTTCAAACAAACCTTTGAAACAAAAAAAAATAACTATATTAAAATCTTTCCATCGATTTGTTTGAGTTACAATGCCACATACAGACATACAAATACACAGATACACACATCAAACATAAAATTCACCTCTTTTTAGGTTTGATTTACAAATAGCTTTTGTACGTGAGCTTTTGTCATCTTTTAGTTAATATAACGCATCATGATATCATTTTAGAAACAAGTACAAGTTTAGAAAACTAAAAAACCACCGAAAAAAAAACGGCCGAACAGATTTTGATGAAACATAGCTAAGAACACTACCCGACTAATTCACATTTCAAACAAAAAAAAACAAAACCAAAATCGGTTCCTCCTTTCGGGAGCTACGATGTCACAGACAGACAGACACACATCCAGACACGTCAAATTTTTAACACCCGGGGGTTAATTAAATTAGAGTGAATAATAAAACATATTTTAATCATTCAAGTGGATTATCATACAAGTGGCAGGGAGTCGCTGGATGCAGGCCGCTTCCAACCGGTCTTTTTGGAAATCCATGGGGAGGCCTATATCCAGCAGTGGACTTCTTGTGGTTGAGATGATGATGATGATGATGAATGATAAAACGTCGACAGCTGTGAACACTGATCTATGAGTATGTTAATGAATTGCGAAGTTGAGATAGGCACTTTATGGGCCGACAAAGATGAGAAGATGTCATTGACAACTTAAACTGGATCATTGTGTAATTCAGTTCCAGTTGGCATTCAGAAATGCTATGCGTTAGGAAACCTTTTGATTAGAAACCGTTTAGTTTATGGGATGGGCGACTACTCGTTCTAAGATTTATTGTTTAAGAAATAACTGGGTGGTATTACCGTGAAAAGGGTTAGTGCGTGTCTGGCCATGCGTAGTTTAGGGTCCCGTAGTTGCACATCACAATTATGTGGACTTAAAACAGGGTTACTTGTTTGTTACTATGAACATTGTATGGTTTGAATTTTGAAAAAATTACGCGAAATTTCAACTTTTTGTTCTCTATGTACATTATTAAGTAGATTTTCGTTAACTTATGAAGCTTACTTAGTTATGTTAGTTTTCCCTTTAATTTTGTGCCATGAATTTTTTCACAAGTCAAACTCCAGTTAATTAGCCGGCAAGTGGTTAACTCACCTGCCGAGTGACTCAAAAATCAAAAACACTTAAAAACAAACACAAAATTTAGCACTTTAAAGTTTTATATTTCGCAAAAGGAACCCAAAATTTAAAAATGGTTTTCCTACACTCAAAGTTTTTTAAATAACCTATCCAGCGACACCCAGCGCCATGGGGTAGTCAAGAAAATATAACTTTATGTGTATCAATTTTTTATTTATTTTAAGGTTGGGTTCAAAACGCGCATCTATCTCTCTCGCGCATAACAACATTTTTAATCAACAAACTCACTGAGTATGGATATTAGAAAAGTGAGAGACGCACAGTGATTTTATATATTTGAAATTATTGAGACGCGAAAGAGAGATAGATAGCGGTGCGCTTTAAGCCTACCCTTTTATTTTACCACTGTTTTGGTGTGATTAATATGTTTAACTGTACCAAATTACAGTTTTACAGTTTTTTTGTACTAAGGAGTATTTGAGCTAAGCCGTGGACGGACCGACAGACAAACAGACTGACTTACGGACAAGGCAAAGCTAGAAAGATTCCTTGTTGATTACGGAATCCTAAAAACGAACTCTTTGAGTTCGTTCCATTCAATCTTTTTATGGTTTTAAACCAAATTAATATTTTAGTGACGGCTACTGAAGTTCTATGCAAGTTAATAAGATATGCTTAAGTGAAAATGCCGATGAGTTTCCGGCAGCCTAGTAGTTTCCGGCAGCCTAGTGGTGAGACCGTCTAACTTGCGATCCGCAGGTCCTGGGTTCGAATCCCACGGCACGCACCTCTGTCTTTTCGAAGTTATGTGCGTATTGTTGATTGCCGCCAACTTCAAACGGTGAAGGAAAACAACGTGAGGAAACCTACATGTTTGAGAGTTCTCAATGATCTTGAAGATGTGTGAAGTCTGCCAACCCGCACTTGGCCAGCGTGGCAGACTATGGCCTAACCCTTCTCACAATGAGAAGATGGCCCGTTCCCAGCAGTGGGACAGTTTGTACAAACAGGGCTGATAAAAAAAAAAAAAAGTGAAAATAAAATAGAATATGTTACAATTACCTAATTAATACAACGTTAATTAATACAAACCTATTACATGCAATAAAACTTGAGTATGAAATTATTTGGGTATGTATTTGTTAGAAACAAAAAATAAATAAATATAATAAAAATGTGTTTAATCGTGGGAAATATTGCAATGCCGTGGCGTTGTTTAAAACTGTACTCGAAAAGGTGAGAAATTACACAATGCTATTATTGCAAATTCTGTTAATATAGTTACCCGACAACGCTGAAGCCAAAAGGTGATTTATAATTTCAACCCGTAGGTACCAATGTGTATTATTTCACTTATTGCACATAGGAACCTACATAAATTACTTATTTAAAAAGTGGCAAAGTTTTTCAGAGTGCACTAAAGGGGGGTACTATATAGATATACATATAAATAGTACCCTCCTTTTGTGCAGTCTGGTAAAAAAGCTTTGCCACTTTTTTGACACCACATTTCTACTACGCTTTAGAGGTTGTAGAAAGCTTGTTAAATATTATGTAAACACTTTTATATTTACTATTCTTACCTTAGCGATCATTTTGCTGTTTTGCAGAGAGTTTTGCGGGTTGGCAGACTTTACACATCTTCAAGATTTACAAATAGCTTTTGTACGTGAGCTTTTGTCATCTTTTAGTTAATATAACGCATCATGATATCATTTTAGAAACAAGTACAAGTTTAGAAAACTAAAAAACCACCGAAAAAAAAACGGCCGAACAGATTTTGATGAAACATAGCTAAGAACACTACCCGACTAATTCACATTTCAAACAAAAAAAAACAAAACCAAAATCGGTTCCTCCTTTCGGGAGCTACGATGTCACAGACAGACAGACACACATCCAGACACGTCAAATTTTTAACACCCGGGGGTTAATTAAATTAGAGTGAATAATAAAACATATTTTAATCATTCAAGTGGATTATCATACAAGTGGCAGGGAGTCGCTGGATGCAGGCCGCTTCCAACCGGTCTTTTTGGAAATCCATGGGGAGGCCTATATCCAGCAGTGGACTTCTTGTGGTTGAGATGATGATGATGATGATGAATGATAAAACGTCGACAGCTGTGAACACTGATCTATGAGTATGTTAATGAATTGCGAAGTTGAGATAGGCACTTTATGGGCCGACAAAGATGAGAAGATGTCATTGACAACTTAAACTGGATCATTGTGTAATTCAGTTCCAGTTGGCATTCAGAAATGCTATGCGTTAGGAAACCTTTTGATTAGAAACCGTTTAGTTTATGGGATGGGCGACTACTCGTTCTAAGATTTATTGTTTAAGAAATAACTGGGTGGTATTACCGTGAAAAGGGTTAGTGCGTGTCTGGCCATGCGTAGTTTAGGGTCCCGTAGTTGCACATCACAATTATGTGGACTTAAAACAGGGTTACTTGTTTGTTACTATGAACATTGTATGGTTTGAATTTTGAAAAAATTACGCGAAATTTCAACTTTTTGTTCTCTATGTACATTATTAAGTAGATTTTCGTTAACTTATGAAGCTTACTTAGTTATGTTAGTTTTCCCTTTAATTTTGTGCCATGAATTTTTTCACAAGTCAAACTCCAGTTAATTAGCCGGCAAGTGGTTAACTCACCTGCCGAGTGACTCAAAAATCAAAAACACTTAAAAACAAACACAAAATTTAGCACTTTAAAGTTTTATATTTCGCAAAAGGAACCCAAAATTTAAAAATGGTTTTCCTACACTCAAAGTTTTTTAAATAACCTATCCAGCGACACCCAGCGCCATGGGGTAGTCAAGAAAATATAACTTTATGTGTATCAATTTTTTATTTATTTTAAGGTTGGGTTCAAAACGCGCATCTATCTCTCTCGCGCATAACAACATTTTTAATCAACAAACTCACTGAGTATGGATATTAGAAAAGTGAGAGACGCACAGTGATTTTATATATTTGAAATTATTGAGACGCGAAAGAGAGATAGATAGCGGTGCGCTTTAAGCCTACCCTTTTATTTTACCACTGTTTTGGTGTGATTAATATGTTTAACTGTACCAAATTACAGTTTTACAGTTTTTTTGTACTAAGGAGTATTTGAGCTAAGCCGTGGACGGACCGACAGACAAACAGACTGACTTACGGACAAGGCAAAGCTAGAAAGATTCCTTGTTGATTACGGAATCCTAAAAACGAACTCTTTGAGTTCGTTCCATTCAATCTTTTTATGGTTTTAAACCAAATTAATATTTTAGTGACGGCTACTGAAGTTCTATGCAAGTTAATAAGATATGCTTAAGTGAAAATGCCGATGAGTTTCCGGCAGCCTAGTAGTTTCCGGCAGCCTAGTGGTGAGACCGTCTAACTTGCGATCCGCAGGTCCTGGGTTCGAATCCCACGGCACGCACCTCTGTCTTTTCGAAGTTATGTGCGTATTGTTGATTGCCGCCAACTTCAAACGGTGAAGGAAAACAACGTGAGGAAACCTACATGTTTGAGAGTTCTCAATGATCTTGAAGATGTGTGAAGTCTGCCAACCCGCACTTGGCCAGCGTGGCAGACTATGGCCTAACCCTTCTCACAATGAGAAGATGGCCCGTTCCCAGCAGTGGGACAGTTTGTACAAACAGGGCTGATAAAAAAAAAAAAAAGTGAAAATAAAATAGAATATGTTACAATTACCTAATTAATACAACGTTAATTAATACAAACCTATTACATGCAATAAAACTTGAGTATGAAATTATTTGGGTATGTATTTGTTAGAAACAAAAAATAAATAAATATAATAAAAATGTGTTTAATCGTGGGAAATATTGCAATGCCGTGGCGTTGTTTAAAACTGTACTCGAAAAGGTGAGAAATTACACAATGCTATTATTGCAAATTCTGTTAATATAGTTACCCGACAACGCTGAAGCCAAAAGGTGATTTATAATTTCAACCCGTAGGTACCAATGTGTATTATTTCACTTATTGCACATAGGAACCTACATAAATTACTTATTTAAAAAGTGGCAAAGTTTTTCAGAGTGCACTAAAGGGGGGTACTATATAGATATACATATAAATAGTACCCTCCTTTTGTGCAGTCTGGTAAAAAAGCTTTGCCACTTTTTTGACACCACATTTCTACTACGCTTTAGAGGTTGTAGAAAGCTTGTTAAATATTATGTAAACACTTTTATATTTACTATTCTTACCTTAGCGATCATTTTGCTGCTTTGAGGCTAATGTGTTGACTGCACAATGCTCTATAATGTCAGCTTATATATGTCCAAATCTCGGAAACATCGCGACCTCGCCATTGTCACGGATATAGTTAATGGTATCACAAAATGCGGCCAAAAGCGTTTGTTTGATATAAATATTTAATTTTGTTAATATCATTATAATACGGGCGTTATGAAGGTGAGTCGACGCGCTAAAAACAGGAAGCTCCGTTTGGGTACCGTGTTCCGAATTGTTTTACAAGCCTTTTTTCATTAAATGAAGTAAGATACATTTATTTAATTTACCAACATCATCCATAAGATACATTTATTTAATTTACCAACATTGTAATACTGTGGAATAGCAATAAAATATCTGAATCTGAAGTACTAAGTTAACCACACCTAAGTGACTTTATTAAACTATAAGCATAGTTCACATTATGTCAGTAATTTAATCAAATACTGAGTAAAATCTTCGCAAGAACTCTTTATCAAAGCGGGCTCAGTAAATGTTTAAATAGAACACCCGCTATCACCATCATCATCATCTCAGCCATAAGAAGTCCACTGCTGGACATAGGCCGCCCTCGTGAATTTCCAAAAAGACCGAATATTTTTATCTACGCGAGAACTTCAATAAATCTATATAAAGATTATTAGATCTAGATGAAAGATTTTCATCTTCGAGTAAAGTGGGCAGTGGCCCACTTTAGAGATTTACTTTTATTTTTATAATTTTAGCAATAAGTCAGATCATTCATAATCCTCATCATCATCTCAGCCATAAGAAGTCCACTGCTGGATATAAGCCTCCCCTATGAATTTTCCAAAAAGACCGATTGGAAGCGGCATGCTTCCAGCGTCTTCCCGCCACTTGTATGAGGTCATCTGCCCATCTCGTGGCTGGTCTTCCTAAGCACCCGCTATCACGAACATATTACTTACCCAAAACTTGCAGAAAAACTTTCAAATTTTCGTGATAACTGCGCTCTTGCATTATAAAGGTAAGTAAGTTTTAGGTTAATTTACGAAGTGTATTGGGATTAGACAAGATAAAGTGAGATTATGAGTCATTAATCATCATCCAACAAAAGAAATGGTCAACATTAGATTGCGGACCCCCTTGTATACGTCATAGCTACGCCCATCTCAAATATAATAAAGTAATTGTTCATGTAAGTCTTAAAATTGCTAAATTTCTTCACGGTTGACACTTAAAGTAGGGTGGCCGTGAAAAATGTGGTGTAATAGTGACATTGGCACGGGTGATGGTCTCGCAATGTCACGAAAAACGCATTGCTTGCACGCATTTCAAACGTCTTTGTAAAGTTAATTTGCTATATGCTGTAGGCCCAAAGGTACCAAAGAAATAGTTTGAATGTGAAACAAACAGTAATTACTTTCCGTGCAGATTTACCGTAATATTGTTTTTTGTAGGTCTCAATGTTTAAAAAGTATGTTAATATTAATGTATCAGCAATATATTTAAAAACATACTAATAGTTTGGGTGTTCGTAAACATCTAACATAAAAAAATAAGAATATCTTCCGTAGAAATAAATAGTAGATTGTTATACAAGGGGCTAAAACGACCCATTGTGACGAGGTAGATTTTTAGTCCCGAGCTTTAGCGAGGGAGTAAATAGAAACCGAGTTACAATGGGTTTTAGCGCCGTGTGTTACACTCTACTTTTCACTACGAGTGCGAGAAAATAAAATAATCCAACACAATATCAAAAATATATATATATTCAAAGTTTATTTTATTAAAAATGATATGTACAATTTGTACAATTCTGGATATTTAACGAGATGTTTGCAAAGAGAATGTAAATATATTCCAAAGAGATTATTCTACTTTTGAATAAAGACTGTTTCGTGTATGTAGGCTCTTTGGTAAAAGATAAAAATTAAAAAAAAAAAAACTTTATCCCCTAGAACTTAGAATGCTATTTTAGCCCTGCTTTACTACGCTACAATGACGGACTTTTAGAGCAAGAGTAGTGAAAAAATAATTGTATTTTAGTAACATTTCTTATTAAATTATTTTTGTAAATTGAAACTTTTAAGAAATAGATTTGTGTATTTAAGCCAGTGCATTATAAACACTAATAATTAATATGCAATATCTATACACTAAGCGTGTACATTAATCAATAATTTGAAAAACTCAATCAATTACTATTTTGAAGAACATAAAATCGCTATATTTCTTAATTAGTCACATCCAGTATATATTAATGTTTCTATCTGTTCCAAAACACAATACATAACAATATCAATGTAGGTTACGCCAGAATGTCACGACGACGCGACAGTGTTTACTTGCGAAGCTCAAGATTTTCTCACAAGATAAATAAGTACTTCAACTAAGTAGGTAGTAACTAAGTTTAATTAAACTATGTTTATATTAAGCTGGAAGCGAAGACGAATCTAATGACACCTCGCAAATCAAAATCGGTCAACCTGTTTAGGCTGTAGGCTGTCATATAGAAAAATACATACATATATTACCTTCCTTCTTACGCAGTCGGGTAAAAATATAGTTTGCATGAAATAGTATGAAACATTGGCCAATAGACCGTTCCGACACCGATCAAGATCGTAGCGTGGCTTGCACGGTCTGCCGACGAATTGATACCGACATGGCGACACGATTAGTTGTCGACATGTTCTGGTGAGCGCAGTACTGTCGTGCCGTGTCTGATACGTACATAGCTCTATCATGATATGGTGTGGTACGTAGCAGAGGGCTCCATCTGGGTCCATTGCTTCAAAACCTAACATTAACCAAACGGTTAACCAAGTTTAAACTATCATCGCTGGAGACACGACGCAAATATCTGGACTTCATTTGTTTATTCAAAATTATTCACTCCCATATTGATTCTTCTTCTCTTCTTTCCAATATAAATTTCAACACCAGGCCGAAATCTCGCTCCCCCCATACAGAATTTTTTTCTCTTAAGGTATATACTAATAACACCTCTTTTTACAGCCCACTGGTCAGAATGTGTCGCCAATATAATGATATCTTAGTGGATAATTATAGCTCAATAGATATATTTAATGGTAAATTATTGAAATTTAAACGTGATACACTGGCAATTCTGGAGAAGGAACGGTGCTGATATCGCTTGTATATGCAAGCGATATCAGCGCTGTTGTTTTTCTAACTTATTTTTATTTTTGTTTTTGTTTTTCTAACTTCCTTTCCATATTATTATGTAACTTAATATTTTCTTTTTGTTATCTACATATTTATACGTATATACTCTAATGTAATTTAAAAAGTACTGCATTTATTTTGTTGTTGCTGTGTACACATGTGTAGGAATACAATCTAGTTCGTATGTTTTATCGTATTCTATTGTTAATATTCCAATTGTATTCTGTTTTGTGTGCCTAAATAAATAAATAAAATTAGTTTTACATTCAGTGTGAATCTTGAGTCTAGTTCGGTCGTTTGTTGGGCATCAGTGGGAGGCGAAGACTGGCTGAGAGACCATTTTAAACATACGAGTACAATTCTAAAATCACAGTTTGCGTAAATGGAAATTTAAATATTGCAAAATATGGCGTTATCAAATCTTTTTTCTATTATGCTCGTTAGATCGGTACTGAGGTCATGTCAGTCAATAATAGAGTAGGTACAAGTTCATTGAACTAAAAGCTTAAACTGATATGTTGTTTTCAAGTCACGACAAAAATCGTTTAAGATTGGTGGCTTTAATGATTTATTACAGGGCTCTTATGTCACCGATCACTTACTGACATTTAAGTGTTAAGCAGTAAAAGACGGTTGTTTTTTGATAATTAACTAATTAAATAAATTATATTTTCCGATTTTATAGCAATTTAATTTACAAAAATATATGAGATGATTCGGTGATTTTGAATTAAGCTTAAAAATAATATTCATTTGTATTTGACTGTCTATAATAAGAATATGTGTTAGCCTTAAATAACATACATGTTACAGGTAAGTCAAAATTACGCATAGTATGATAAATTAACTAAACTTTATAATAACATAAATAAATTGATATATTCGAATTAATTAAAATTATGGTATACAATAAATTTGAATTAAATCTCTTTTAAGACTCTAACCGTTAAGTCGAAAATAATGAAAATAATAATGATAAATAAAAATCTACGAACAACTACCAAAATATTATTACCAAATATACCAAATACCAAAATATTATTATATTTTTGCTATGCTTGACTGTGCTTGCTCTGGTCTTTGTAAAAAAAATAGTCTACGCTCTACATTCTCGGAAAAAACCGAAAACGCTGTACAGGACCCTCAAAACAATTTACCAAACTAGTAGTTATCAATTTATATTATTTTCAAGGCACGTCAATGCCCTATAAAATAAAAAAATATTCTGGCCTTACATGTAAAAATTTACATTCTCTACAAAATGCGCTTCCTTTTCTGTACCAGCATTCTAAATTGGTCGGTCTAGCGAGAAACATGTTGGGTAGAGTTAAATTGTAATAGAAAAATGTTCTTTTAGAAAAAGAGGAGCTTAGTAATGTTTAAAATAATACTAAGTTTTGGCAACAGGAAACTACAAAAAATAACAAAGGCCTATGGTATTTTTTTTTATCAGCCGTTTGTACAAACTGTCCCACTGCTGGGAACGGGCCATCTTCTCATTGTGAGAAGGGTTAGGCCATAGTCTGCCACGCTGGCCAGTGCGGGTTGGCAGACTTTACACATCTTCAAGATCATTGAGAACTCTCAGACATGTAGGTTTCCTCACGATGTTTTCCTTCACCGTTTGAAGTTGGCGGCAATCAACAATTCGCACATAACTTCGAAAAGACAGAGGTGCGTGCCGTGGGATTCGAACCCAGGACCTGCGGATCGCAAGTCAGACGGTCTATGGCGGTCTATGGTCTATGACGGTCGGTGGCCTATGGTATAATTATAATAAATAAATATTGATCGACATTTCACACATTTATCTATTTCGAAATACTTTTGATCGAACGAATCCGTTTCCTGGAACTGTCGGATTCATGTAGTCCATAAGTTTCTTAGTCATAAATTTCACATGCCTACAACTGCTGTTAGGTTTTTATTTGAATTCAGAATCCTTATTATTTACAAAGGTTCAATTATCAGACGGTTCTTCTGGGTTTTAATTGTATTTTGAACATAAATCATTCGGGGTAATTACAATCGGATGTTTTGTAAGTTATTACCGATATTTTTGGATCATAAATATCACATAGATAGCTAATTATATTATCTAACAGACCTACAAAACTGATTTTTAATATGTTTAGATTTTTTTTTGACCGAGTCGCTACGCTTACGCTTTTAATATTAGCTTTACTTGTATGCATGTTTGTATGTAACCGACTCCTTTGGACTTGATTTTGACCCACTTCAAACGGTCAGATTTCATTCAAACTTTTTAGACTTATCGAGGACCGATGACAATACAATAATTTGAAGCGAGTTTTTTAGTTTTTTTGAAACTATTATTATCGTTTATTTAAAGGGCTTGCACTTGATAGCCAATTTACCTGATACTATGTGACGTTCCCTATGGAGCGCGCTTACCTAAAAGAAACGATTTATTCGTTAAATGTATCGAAAAGGGCCACTTAGGAAATTATTTCCACATTTTGCAGTACATAAGTTAAAAGTGGAATTAAAGCGTTTCGTTCGTGTTTTCCTAATAAAATCGCTACTCAAACGCCGACTACTTTAGGCTTAGATAAGAATGTCATTAACTTTGGCAATAAATTAGAAAAGGCGAGCACGCCCTTGTGCTTCAGCTTGTGTAGTTAAATATCTAGGCTTCACTTAGGTATACTAAAATGTCAAAATGTCATGCTAAAAATACAAACTCAAAAAACTAGTTTAATAGGTTTTGGCTGTCAATGAACTCGGCGACCGTTTTGAATTTTAAATACTTAATTTTACTTTTAAAATTTACCTCCAAATATATTTTAGACTTTTCATTTTTATGTTGATTAAATTGTTAACATATTTTTAATAAGTACTTTATTTAACTACAAAAAATGTAAAAACGGCGTAGTATTATATGTAGCTATCTAAACAACTACACAAAATAGTCTGTTTGATGAGGAATCCACGAAGCTATAATGATCGATGGCGATAACAGGAATTTAGATATAAAATTGTTGGAATTATTTTTGATAAATATTCGTCTATTATTATTATTATTAAAACTGTTAAAACTATTATTAAAACTATTAAAACTATTATTAATTTATTTAAATTTATACACGGGTCTAACCCGGACCTTTAAAACGCATCAGTGGGGCCGGAATCGACACTGAGAGGCCCTTTTACAAATATATATATATATATATATATAAATCAATTGCTGTTCGTTTGTCTCGCTAAAACTCGAGAACCGGTGGGCCGATTTAGCTGATTTTGCTTTTTAAATGTTTGTCGTAGTCCAGGGAAGGTTTAAACGTTGAGAAAATATCGGGTCCACTTATTGATAGGTGATACGAAGTACGCCGGGTCAGCTAGTGTATAATAAAAATACAGATTGGGCATATGGATGGACTAAGGATGGATTACTGTACAATATGGAGTTTAACCAAACCTTTGGCTATTATGATGGAATGTTAGTGACTTGAAAAATAGGCTATAGGATGCTCTCACACAGCATGTAAGATGAAGAGATGAGAGAGTGATGAGAAAACAGTACCTGCAAATTCCGTCTCATCATGCAAAAATACCTAGGCATTTTGATGATTCCACTAAATGGGCCTCCCATAGTGGCGCCGCATATTGGCGCCGGAGAAGCAACATCGGTGTGGATGGCTAAGAGTGTCGAGAGGTGCGCTGTGCCTTGACTAAACGCTACTAGCGGCGTTATGCCCTTTAATACTTCCACCCTGGAGCTTAGGTTCTTAGCTCTTGCAGTTTCCACCATCCAGCCGGCCGGTTAAGGCAAGCTGGAGGTCAGGGGTCTCATTTAGCCCCAGGGAAACATCGGGGTACGCGGTGTCGCCACTCATCGAGACGGCTCTCCATAAAGCCACCCCTACCTTTAATGTAAGTACGTAACCCACAACGCCAAACAGAGATGGTGCCATAATATGAACCCACACGCTGTCCCATGCTTATTATGCGCATGCAAACGTTAAGTCTACATACTTTTTTGAAGTACCTACCTGCCTATATCTTTGTTAATTTATATGTCACATTACAAAAAGCCACCGCCTTATTGTCTCAACAGACCTCTATATTGTCTCAAGACGATCAGCTGTAACCATCTGTCACATTCAAAAGTCGCGTGACAACTCAAGGTACCACCATACAAACTATAATACGTTCTGTGGCAAGTTACTATACATTGCGCTTTCGTCATAATAGTTAACCTTCTTCGAGACAATGATGATTATTAAAAGATCCCTATCATCTGACTTAACACATCGTAATTATTATGAATTGTTTGTTTCGTTTTATGACATTTAATTAATTAGGCTGGCTGTAACGTCAAGATTATTACTATAATAGATGCGTCATGGGGAAATTCAGTTTTAAATGGCATTGATTTAAAGAGGCAGTTGTAAATAACAGTTTTCGTATGTTAAAAATTATAAATGGCACGTTTAATAACTAGAAGCAGTAAAGTAAACAAAAATGAGTAATAAAAAATAATGAAATGGATCAGTGAATATTTAATTGAGCAGGAAAATAATTAAATGGGCGGTAAAAATTATTATCTATAAATTTGTATATAAAAAAAAACCATAACCTAGTCTCTGAAGAAATTATTGCTTATACCTATATACATAGATAACTTCCATCATTTTTACCGCTCATTCAGTTATTGGACAGCTCAATTATTTTTAGAATTGACATTGTATGATAAAATAACCGACTAATTGATTTTTTATTACTGTTCATGTTTTACTGTCGCAATAATTAATCAACCGCCATTAAATTAAATAACTGCTCAATATGTTTTTGAACTGATCATAATAACATCTCGAATATTTAAATAACAGCTCAAAAAATTAGTTCACCTTTTAAATTATGTATGGTAGGTTCCATTACGAATAAATAGCGACTGTAAAAAATAGTGGAAATAGCTTGAATATCCATTCGAGCAGCGAGTGGAGAAAGATTACTGATTTTACCATTCAACTTCACGGCGCATCATTCCCCCGCACCAAACAGACCCGACAAATGAATTCCGTGCATTTTAGGTCATCGCTTATATTCATATTCGTTTATTAAAATAAAAACGGAAAAAGACCAATTACAATTATCACACAATATTCACAAATTATTCTTAAACAATTCATGTCTTAACATTAAGTAATATTCATTATATAAATACAATATCATTTAAAATGTCATTATAAAAATGTCAAATGGGCAATACGCCTAGCATGTCAATACAAAAAAAAAAGATATAGGTATCAAACAAAATAAAATATACCATTCGGGTAAGTACTCAGAAGACCAAGTCAATAAACTCAGAGGTTACCGTCAAAATCCAATGAATCGTCAGGCTTTTTACACCTGTCAAATCGCTTATTAACCCATGACCCAAAAAGAGGGGTGTTATCTGGTGTTATAAGTTTGACGTGTGTGTCTTTGTATCTGTATATCTAACTGTGACATCATAGCTCTCAAACGGATAGACCGGTTTCGTTCTAGTTTTTTATTTGAAAAAAAAAAACCATCGAGAGTGTTCTTAGCTACGTTTCATCAAAATTGGTGCAGCCGTTTTTTTGACTGGGGTTTTTTGCGTTTTTTAAACTCTTAGAGCCTTACCGAAAAACGTT
Source organism: Lycia hirtaria (assembly GCA_947563715.1). Taxonomy (NCBI): domain Eukaryota; kingdom Metazoa; phylum Arthropoda; class Insecta; order Lepidoptera; family Geometridae; genus Lycia; species Lycia hirtaria. The sequence goes on from OX387380.1 coordinate 4,173,184, forward strand.
ATTAAACTTTAACCATCGGCTTAAATTATCTGTCTTCCGCAAGTGTCATTATGCGTCAGCGAGTTGACAAAATATGTTAAGCATTGCTTAAAGTTAAGTAACGTTTTCCGGTAAGGCCAATACTTGTTAACGTGACAATAATTGTCTGTATTATTAGTTTACTACTTACTATTCATCTGTGGAGATATTATATACCTTTTAACTTTTATTGGTACAGAAAGAGCGTTTAACCAGCAGCTGCAGACGATCTGTGTGACAGCAAGCGATACCCGTAACCTTCGTACAACTGCAGTACTAGTGGTGTTGCTGATGATTTACTGTGTTGATGAAATTTTAATGGGACCACTACTGAAGTAATTAACTCTTTCGCAGTAATTTATAACTAATTATTAATTTATAAATCATCAAAATCGGTCCAAAAAATAGCAAATATATCGTAGATCATAAAAGAATATGAGTATTTTTTACTTTTTTGTACGTGAATTAGATCGGCGATTGACCGACGGTACGTATAATTCAATTGATAATCTTCTTTTATAAAGTGGGTTGAAAAGTATTATTGACTACTATATTATATTTTTTTTACGAAACTGTAGAAATGCGATGCTTCATAAAAGGTTGGCTCGAGCTGTAAATGTTGCTTAGCTTACTACCTAGCAACCTACCACTTCTACGTCCTTGATATTACCTACGCTATGACCTACTTCGAGTATTTAGTTATAAACAAGTTTACAAAGAGCATGGGTCTAAGTACTGTGCCGTGTAAAAGCCAAGAAAACTGGGTTCAAATAAAGCTAAGCTTATGTAGCGGAGTAATTTAGTAGTTATGTTAATTAAATATTAAATAATAAATAAATAAATATATGTGGACATTTCACACAACACCTTCTAGCCCAAACTAAGCCCAAGCAAAGCTTGTACTATGGAACTAGATGGCTGATAGAATACATACTTAATTTGAACATAATAGTTGATATTATTGGCAATAATTAATTTCTTAGTAAGTTACGCATGATCCAAATGTTGAAGACAGATGTAGGGCACATAATGTTGAATTCACGTAGGTACTTATGCATTTCGTAAATCAGGAATATTTTGATATTAGAGGTATGATGTTCTGAAATAGTCATCTCCCTGACAATTGAAAACAAGCAACAGTTAAAATTTTAAAACTTTAATCGCGTTGTAGAAAAAATATATACAAATATGTAACAACTAAATTGCAAAAACATTAATGTGATCACCAGCCGTAGTGACCCGCCAGACCGTTGTACGCCACGTGAGAGACGGCAGGGGCGGCCGAGTAGGTTACGGCAGACTTGTAGACCGGAGCGGCGGCGTATGTAGCCAGAGGAGCCGAGTGGGCGTAGGTGGATATGGGAGCAGCGTAGGTAGCAACGGGAGCGGCATGGGCGTAGGTGGCGACTGGGGCGTGCGCGGCGTAGGTCGCAACAGGGGCGAACGCCTTAGCGTAGACGGGAGCCGCGTGAGAAGTTTGCGTTGAGTACGATGAGTACGATGACGCTACAGGAGCTGCTACTGCCTTGACGATAGGTGCAGAGTATGTTGGGGCGGCGTAGGAAACCGCCGGGGCAGCGTAGGAAACGGACGGAGCAGCGTAGGATACGGCAGGAGAAGCGTAAGACACGGCTGGAGCGGAGTAGGATACGGCTGGAGCAGAATAGGACAAGGCTGGAGCGGAGTAGGATACGGCCGGAGCAGAGTAGGATACGGCCGGAGCAGAGTAAGATACGGCTGGTGCTGCGTAGCTTTTAACGATCGGGGCTGACGCGTATGTGGCTACAGGAGCGGCATAAGAAGCCACAGGGGAGGCATAACTGGCTCCGTATGTGTAGGGGGCGGCAATAGTAGCACCGTACAATCCCCCAGCGCGGGCGGTTGCTAACGCGCACAGAAGTACAACCAACTGGAACAAAATTATTAAGGTCACTTTAACACATTTGTAATCCTGATTGAGTCACTGTGATCTTAGAAGATCTAGATAAACAAACTCGTTTCGTGTAGACACGAAATGTTGTTACAAACAACAACTCAACAAAGAGAACTTGATCCGAAGTTGCAGATCTGAGCAACTCTTCGCACTCTTGAGCAATTCTGATAGGGGACATATTTTCTAGAAATTTTCTATGAATTTTCCTTACATCGACAATTTAGAGCGAATTGAGAGGTAAATATTGGATTTATTATGTTTTTTTTCTCAAAACAATATTATAAAAAATCCAGATTTTTATTTATACAAAAAAAATGTTTTGTTATTATATTATAATAGATTTTAAAGGGGCTGGCGTTTACATATTAATTAAAAAGACATGCAATAATTTATATCCAAATAATTGCAACTTAGTTTTTGACACAAAATGCACTTTCAATTATAGTCCAAATTATGTCACATACATCAGATTCATTTCATTTAAAACAGCGTCCAATTAATAATATCCATAAAAGGTCTGTAATCCACATACACACATCCACAAGCACATTTCTGAAGGCTTATTCACAAAAAATATTTACTCAGATATAAGTATTTTTTAATACCTTAGATGCCATTTTGTATTAAGTCCACTACGGCAAGTGATACTGGATAAGTGCACTCAAGCACTTTTATACGTTGTGGTTTTACCCCCGCACCTTGGCAGATCTAGTTCATACATACGCTGACTAGGATACAGAATGTGTGACACTAATGCAGTAGCCCAACATAATTAAGGAACAGCTTGCCGTTTGTAGAATAAATGCTTTAGAAGCATTATGCAACATTATCCACTTTTCAAAATAAAAATCAGTAAGGACTTACTATAACTATATTCAAACCAAAACAACATAATTTTATAATGAGATTATGCAAAACTATGTATTTAATTACTGTAAGTAAAGCATTTTTAACAGACTCATCGGAACTGAAATTTTAGCCAATATAAATAAATAGATAATAAATATTGGTGGACAACTTCACATCTAGCCCCAAATTAGTAACTCTTCTACTATGGTAACCAGATAGCTAATATAATATTTTCCTATATCACATAAACATTTATCGTGGATGGGGATCGAACCTACAACCTATAGCTTAGAAGCCAGATATAGTACTAACTGGGCTGTGTGAGGTCATATAATGCGTATTTTTTTCATAAAACAGACGAAATTATTTTTCTTTCTACCTCTAAATATTATCGGATTCTATTCTTTTTTTTTCTCATGTAGTTAAAACTATAAATCTATAAATGTTTAGGCTTGTATGGTTTGTTTTTTCAACTTTTTTCTTAATAACTTTAAAGTTATGAAATGAAATTGAAATTTGATAAAACAAACATAGTCTAACCAAAGTCTAAAGCTTAGACTTTTCTGATTCCATTAAAACAAAATGAATAATTGTAATCAGACAATGCGTTGATTTCCAAATCAGTTTTGTCCCTTTGTATGGACTATTGGTGGTAAACGTTTCTTTCAACTCAATTATTAAAGTGTTTTTTATGTTTTTGGTTAATGGATGGGTATCCAGATACTAGGGTACCTAATCAGAAATAAAGAGATCTGTAGACATACCAAAGTCACCGACATAGCACAGCGGATTAGCGATGGAGCCGAAGTTCTTGAGTGGGGAGTTGGGGACCACGCACCGGCAAGCGCAGCGTAGGACGCCACAAGATGGATAGATGATCTCATACAAGTGGCGGGAAGACGCTGGATGCAAGCCGCTTCCAATCGGTCTATTTGGAAATTCATGGGGAGACCTATGTCTAGCAGTGAACTTCTTATGGCTGAGATGATGATGATGATATCCTAAGGATTGATAAATAATGAATAATGATATAAATGATAATAATAAATAAAAAAATAATTTTATTATGTGAATTATTTCCTGCATGATATCGCATAAAATGATATATTTTATTGGTACTGTAACTAATCAAATGATTATCGCATTCGCTTTTGATATTTTGTTATCATGCAAGTAATATTATGTACATTTTGAAGACGTACCTAGTATTTTATTTTTATTTTGTTACGATGTCAATTTTACGATATTTTACGACTTTGAAGCTATACTTAGGTAATTTATTGTATTAATTAATTTATATTATGATAATATTGGTATACAATTTTGTCAGCCCTGTTTGTGCAAACTGTCCCACTGCTGGGCGCGGGCCGTCTTCTCATTGTGAGAAGGGTATGGCCATATAAAATTATATATTATTATATTATAAAATTTTATTTTGACTTGTAAATCTACGAGTATATTTATTAATAAACGACTTTGACTTTGATAATATTTGGCAGAACAATTAGATTATTTTTTTTGAATAAGAATTGTTATATGAGTAGACCTCCCAAGTACCAAATTTTTTAACCAACTTCCTAGAAGAAGGAGGTTTTCAATTCGACTGTATGTGACTTTTTTTGTATTTTTATTCAGCGATTGCTCCACCAAATCTGAATTGTTTTTTTATGATTCTTTTTTGTTTGGTAGGTGATATCTAAGAGGTGATTCCATCTCAATTTTATCAAAATCGGTTTAGTACTTTAATTTTCATAATAAAATAACTGAAAAAATGTCATCTAAATTATAAACGAATTGCATATTTTGAAGTCGCTTTTTTTTCAGTTTTTTAAACTATTTTTGCACCAAGTGATTTTGTAAAAGGTTGTGATTGCGAGGTCTAATATGCGTAGTATTACAAGTTATAAATGCGGAAGTACGACTCGTGTCCGACACCTCTGTCTGTTTGTTATTTATAAGCCAAAAGGCTGAACAGATCATGATGGGCATTATAAATGGAAGTAAGCTTAATTTACCCACCATTACCACATTCTGATTACGGCAGTGAAGAAGGAAAAGTATTGTTGTTTGTATTAGCTCATTCTGTGTTCAAAAATCAAATCACATTTCAGGTGAAAACTAAATGAAATTACTTGTCACGAATAACGACTTATCCATAAAGTTGCAAGCATGCTTTTATTACTGCCGGCTTCATAATATGACTTACCGCAGAACCCGATCTTGTGATATCTTAGAAAACCGTGAAATCGATACCATAATACGAGTATCTATTTGAATCAAAGAGAAAGCTCATTTGGCAATGTCATTGTTTTACGTGAAAAACTTTTTTTTCTGTTTTATATAAATGTCTGGAAATTTCTAATTGCATCTTCAATTATCAAATTCAGGACTTTATGCGTACTCGTACCTATGACTGTCCAAGAAAGAGGACTATGTTTTTCTGGTATATTTCGTATGTATGTTTTCGTATTTCCTCTTATTTATTTTTTGGAAAAAAATGTGCATGTAACGATGTTGATTTTTTTTGACAGGTTTTTAAAATATTCATATTATTATTCCAAATAAGACCAAAACTCATGTCATGACACACAATACACTTCAGCTCCTGCCTGGTTTGTTAAAGTTGTGCAAGTTTGCTACACTACATGTGCTTTGTCCAGTAGTGTAGGTACAAGCCGCCTTTTCATAAATCGTTTACATGGCACTGAGGCTATCTGACGACAAGATAAAATTAAAATTTCAGTGCTGTTTTTGTGGTTTTAAGTATAAAACAGTTGCAATATGTAGGGGTGGGTTCGTTTGGAGAAAGCGCAGCACACCTTTCGACACCCTTAGTCATCCACACCGATGTTGCTTCTGCGGTGCCAATATGCAACGCCTCTATCGGGGCCGATTCAGTTAGTGGCAAGTCATCACCTGCTTCAAAATTTTTGGATAATGAAACGAAATGGACAGGTGCCGTGTTCTCATTCTGATGCTCCAACACAGTTACACCTTATCTTACTTACTGTGTGGAAGCATAATTCAATAAAATCGTTTTATAAGTCATAATCATTTCATCAAAATTGCCAAAAAAAAACGAACTACATATAAACATAGATATATGTATATTTTAATGTACTTAGACATATATAATATTGTACAATAGTTTCACCAACCATCGGCATAATCACAAACTATATTTTTTATATATCTAATTTATAAAGGGCCTCTCAGTGTTGGCTTTGGCCCCACTGATACCTTCCAAAGATCCGGGCCTGATCCGGGTATATGTTTGAATAGCATAATAATAATGATTTTACAACCATTAAGAAAGTATAATACTTACAATTTTGAAAGAAAATGTTGCATCTAATTTGTGCAAATAACAATCTGCCAAACACGTCTGCTTGAGGAAGAACAGGTTGCTTGAGCAACATCCGGAGTCGATTCCCGGCAGGGCCGATGTCTGAATCATTAATTTAAACATCTGTTTGAAGTCTTGGTTTAAAATTGCTTTTAACACAGTTTTCTAACTAGTTTGGAGCTATTCGAGTCAAATTTTTGGATATTTGAGATCAAATAAAATTATTGTATTTGTTTTTTATTGTGACCGCTACGTCCTTAGAAACATCAGGTGAGTTAGCGGCTAAGCACAAGTTTATAACCAAATAAATAATAAACACTTTTTAACCTTTTTAGGGTTCTGTACCTAAAAGGTAAAATGCGACACTATTACTAAGACTCCGCTCTCTGTCAGTCTGTCCGTCCATCCGTCTGTCACCAGGCTGTATCTCATGGACCGTCATAGTAAGACAGTTGAAATTTTCACAAATGATGTATTTCTGTTGCCGCTATGACAAAAAATACTAAAAATCAGAATAAAATAACATTTATATAACAAACAACAAACCCCCATACAACAAACGTGATTTTTTGCTTGTTTTTGCTCGATGTTGATAACGGCAACAGGTAGACGCTTGAAATATTCACAGAATATTGAGGTATATTATTCGCTTTACAAATAAATAATTAAATTAAAATCAAATTTATATTTAAGGTGCTTTCATACAACAAACGTGTTTTTTGCCGTTTTTATAGATAATGGTACAGAACCCTTCATGCGCGAGTGCGACTCGCACTTGCCTAGTTTTTTATTTTTCAATTCAATTAATATAAGCCTAAAGTAATCGGCGCTATGTAATCTACACGGCTTGCAATTTACATGCACAGGTCAGGCTCAGGCGTGTCTCGCTGCAGCCTGTCCATACATCACTTTCAACGTACGTTTTGTACTCGCAGCCTATGTAGTGCATGATCGATCATATAGGTATAAGTACAAAACCTATTATACACTACAGTTAGCGTTATTAACCGACTGTCACAGGGAGGTAAAAACGCTAACTGTATCTGTAAGTATAAAGTTTAAATTCATTTTTGTATTAAAAATATTGTTTATTGAACAATTTCGTTCAATCTAACAACATCCGAATTTAAATCTTGTTTTGGTTTCCATATTGCAATATTTTATTGAAGTTTTGAGATACATATATAGGAAGACCAGCCATAAGGTGGGCAGAAGATATCATACAAGTGGCAGGAAGACGCTGGATGCAAGCCGCTTCCAACCGGTCTTTTTGGAAATCCATGGGGGAGGCCTATGTCCAGCAGTGGAGATGTTTAATTTCAATGAGTAGCCCTTAGAACCTTAACCTTAGAAAGCATTTTTTTTTATAATCTTTTCTTTGTCAATATTTAATTATCAACCTTTGAAGGCTTTAATTAAGGATTAATTTTAAAGGAAGGATTAATTTATCCCAGGTAAGCTTTACTTACGAATGTAAATAATAATGAATTGCTAAGAAATGTACCTAATCAACTTTGAAATGTAGCCTAGTCTAGACTATGCCTGATTTTATCAAATAAATTTTAAGTAATAAGTAGGTAACGAACTTAAAAAATGTAAACATTGTAAGTTGTATATCAAGCATGTTTCTCTCTAATCTGTAAAGAAGTTAGAATTGATTCCGATCAGATTAAAATAAACTAAACCATAGTAACTGGTTAAACCTACAGTTTTTTTTAGTAAAAAATAAAATAAAAATGTTAACACACCCTACACACAGAACTGTAAAATAATAGTGAGCAAGAATCTTTCTAAAAAGAAATCCGGACTGCCTTAGAAAGATTTTTTTAGATTATATTAAGCTTGATAGGATATTGAGTGTACGTTTTCTCGATAAAGTATGCGCAAATCCGATGTAAAATGTATACAAATGAGCATTCTTTAAAACGATTATTTTAATTTCATTTATTTAATACGAAAAAGGCCGTTAGAGCTTTACTACTTTTTAGGGTTCCATACCCAAAGGGTAAAAACGGGACCCTATTACTAAGACTTCGCTGTCTGTCTGTCTGTCTGTCTGTCTGTCTGTCTGTCTGTCTGTCTGTCTCCAGGCTGTATCTCATAAACCGTGATAGCTAGAAAGCTGAATTTTTCACAAATGATGTATTTCCGTTGCCGCTATAACAACAAATACTAAAAATTAAAAAAAAAAAAAATATTAAGGGGTGTCCCCATACAATAAACGTATTTTTTTCGTATTTTTTTGCTCAATATTAAAAACGGTAACAGGTAGACGCTTCAAACTTTCACAGAATATTTACTTGTATATTACCTTTCAAAATAAATAATTAAATAACAATAAAGTAAATATTAAAGGGGGGCTCCCATACAACAAACGTAATTTTTAAGCAATTTTTACTCGATTGTAATTAACAGGTAGAAACTTGAATATTTGTGAGTAAATATTTAGAAATATTACTAACTATAAAAATAAATACCTAATCTAATACATAAAAACTCACAAAATGAAAATAATCCGTGCATCTAAACGCGGTGCGAGCGCCGCGCCGCGGTGTGGTGGTGGCGCGAGCGCGAGGCGGTTGCTAAGCAACGGCCGCGCGGGAAGCGGGGGAGGTAACATCACGGAGCGAGCCATAGCCGTGCGTAATCGCGCGAGCGTCGTTATGCTGCCCGGATGTGTATCGAAAACCTACCTATAAGTTTGCAATTTACTACTTGGAATTTCGTTGATTTCTCGTTATTTTATAAACAGAACTAAACTTTGTAGTATTATATATGATAGTACGGAACCCTTCGTGTGCGAGTCCGACTCGCACTTGGCCGATTATTTATTTATACGGAAGTCGTATTACCTATTATTTTAACAAAAAATGTAGCGACACTCGGGAAGCAAAAAGACCATACACGCAAAAATAGTATCCCTCATTCTTGTGCAGTCGAGTAAAAAGTGCAAAATATATTAGTGTAATGAAAACGAATGTTTAATTTTTTCATACAACTGAGTAATACGGCTTTTATTTGTGATGGAAGTCACGTTAGAAGTTCATATGACAAATAACTTTACAATCGGTGACATTTTATTCACTGGTTATTAAACGCCAGGAAGCCGTATGTATGTAAGTCGTAACTCCTGCATAGCAACGTCAATGCTAGAATGTTAGAGTTTAAACGTCATTCAAGCCGAGACACTGTGAAGAAATAGCAACTAATACGTGAATACCATTCCAATCCTTATATGGTCCCCTGTTAGATTAGAACCCTTTAAAAAACAAGCATGCTATAAATGTGGCTAGGTTATTGACATAGTTTTATATATTTTTTTATCAGCCCTTTTTGTACAAACTGTCCCACTGCTGGGAACGGGCAATCTTCTCATTGTGAGAAGGGTTAGGCCATAGTCTGCCACGCTGGCCAAGTGCGGGTTGGTTGAGTTTTATATACTAACCGTATAACAAACTTAGTAAGAATAGAAGTTAGGTTTTAGGGATTGTTTTAAGTATATTGTAATTAAATAACTTTTGTCAGATCTATTACGGTAAGCCGTCTATTTATTTATTTTATTTATTTATTGAAACAATTGAAATAATTGTTTCAACAAATAACAACAACAACAATTGAAATAATTTAAAAAATTATTTCAATATCCTATATATATAATAATCCGTTGAAAAAATGTTTTTTTCGGGGAAATTACATTTGTTTCATTTTCGGATTAAAGATAGATCTATTGAGTATATTCCTCAGCTCAGATCTGCAACACTTGTAGGTCATGTGTGACTTCTGCGTGCAGAGAGAACCTAAAGCACATAATACTTTATATTACAAGTACACTCACTCCGCATCCACATTAAATATGTTTTTTAAATTAATGCTAGTCTAGCTACAACTCAATAAACAGCTAACCAGCATGCTGAGATGGTAAGTGTCTTAAGTATATCTTTTCTGGCTCGTGGCAAATATACTGAAGTATTCGGTCGAGTATTTCTTGCATTAATATCTTAATTACAGATTAAGTATGTCTGGCCTTGTTAGGTTAGGATTGTATGAAAATGTCACTAATACAAAATAAGACATCGTTGGGCGTACCAAAAGCGTTCAAGCAGTCCTATTTTAATATTACTTTGACTTTTGTCTCGGTCTTTTTACAGTTCAGAGAGCAAGATAAAGGTTAAAGTAATATTGAAATACGATTGCTTTTAAGATTGTGGTAATCTGATCACACCACAACATTGCAATGTGCTTGAAACGATGAAATATGTTCTATTCGTTTGTTCGACTACTTACTTCAGATTCGTTAATATTTTCTAGTTGTGTGTAAATAATTAAACATATGAAAATACTTGGTAGTTCTTATTTATTTAATATATAATAAATAATTAACTAAAATATTTAATGTCTCTTGCATTCACAAATTACAATCACAGAATAGGTATTTATTACATAATTATGAGTACATCCAGAATTGCGGAAATTATAGACTATTTTTTATAACTTAAATGAGTTTGACCAACAACCTACCGGTTTATTATGTAAACTTGATCCGCATTGTGAGACTATTGCCGTCCCGCAGACACCCAAAGCGCGAGTATACTCGCTAGGTTGTGCAAATGGCATTAAAAGTACCAAACCAGAGTCATCTTTAGAGATCTATCGCCGGACCAAACAAGAGTGAGATGAAATACATAATCGAATATGGTACGATCGGACCAACGAGAGAGACAGAGAACGATATATCGAACGATCTCATTATCTCTTGTTTATCATTTCGGAATATGCAAGTGTATGATGCTGAGGTAATCAAGTCGCCTAATGTTAATCGTCACACCGTCGATTAACATCAGGCGACTTGGTGGTCAATCGTAGATCTATCTTGCATTTAAAAAGTAAGCATAACCTAATCAGTTTGATGCGTATGCAGATAAGCCTGGAGTAACCTTACTATTGTAAATTATTTTAGATTTACCTATGGAATAGGATGGAACAGACACAGGCTTTGATAAAGCTGCAGATGTCATATACATAGGTCCTTCTGCATCTGGAATAGAATCAATTCTGGTAGGACCTGTTGGAGTTATTTGAATCTTGTTGATTTTGAAGTCATCTGAATCTAATGATCCGGAGAAAGCTCCTTCGTTTCCTACATATGAGGTGTCATAGTTATCTGATTCGTAAATTGATGATAATCCTGGTTGGTCGAATATAGCTTGAGTATAGTCCAATGAGGAGCCAGTCTTGATAACCCCGGCGTGAGCTATGAATGTGGCGGAAAGAATGATGAGCAACTGGAAAGAAAAATAACGTCTATTAAAACTAAGTATGAACAATTTGAAAACATTGCAAAATTCAAATGAGTATGTATAGAGTAAAGGTGGGACAAAATATTAGCAGCCATTTTATTTTATTTTTTTACCGGCGAGAAAACGGAGGAGGTTCTCAAGTCGACGCGTATATTTTTTTTATGTGGCCAGTTTCTTTCTTACAGAGTGTTCGATTGTTCACATGGCTTGGGATATTATTTCCCACACATTTTTGCGTAGAAAATGATACGTACGTACGTAGTTCTGATTAGCACCTCAGCATTTATTGATTTCGCCTTCAACCAGATTTCATTTTCCGGCAACGCTCTTTCGTTTGCACGGCTGTCAGGCTACGATTACCATAATTGGATCATATACGTTAGTGATTTATAATAGTATTAGTGTAGTATATTTAAGCTATACTTAATACAGCAAAATGCAATGCAAAAGATAACGCAAGACAATAAAAAAGTTGTTGACTTTTAACTTTCGGCGACGTGTTCTGTCTGGCTCGCCTTATTGTCAGACCATTGATTTGTACCATTGATGGTACAATTGACACAACGTTGTATCCTTAGTACCATGTAATGTACTAGTGACACTAGTAAGGTAGTAATGGTACTAGTGACAATTATTTAGGATCAGTAGTACCATCATTACCATTGACGAGTATTATATTTGCTTATTGTTAATGTTAATACAAATAGAATAATTATTACCTTTCGTATCATTTTGTCAACGGTCTCTATCTCCTGATTGACTGACCATATAATAACATTGCAAGCTTTTTATACAATGGTCATATCAATCGGCCTCACAAAACGCCTTGTCGTCTCAATGAGACCATGTACTTGTACTAGTATATTAATAACACAGTCTATACAGTTACAAAACTGTATAGTTATATTATATAGTACACCAGTCGCATGTTCCGTTATTTTTTCAATGAAATTTCTACAGTAGGTACGTGCATGCAGATGTTGTGTGCTTGGAACCGGCTTACGGCCTTCAACTTTGTTTCCGCTGACTTAAGGGCGTCATTATGCGCGCGTTTGAGGTCGCTGGAATATCTAAAGGCCAGTTTAATAACTCTAGTAACTTGAATTAAATTAAAATAAATTAGTTTTTAAATAAAATACAATACATTTTTTAACTTAATTCAGATATTTAATTTTAAAATTAAACTACTTATTTTTTTAAGGGTTTATTATGTATTATTCAAAAATTTTGATACATATTTCATGAAACAACAGAATGAAACAAAAAACAAACCAGACAGTTAACAGAATGAGACAAAAAAATGCGCAATTTAAGTACATTGACAAAATACTGATAGTGACATTTGCACGGTTAACGTACCTCTTAACAATTTGTAACGAAATGGTAATTACCTCCTGCGATTACGCATAATGTCAGGTCAAATTCTGGTATTTATTTTAGGGTGATTATAGACCGAAATTAACTAGGTGTCAAATACAGTATTAAAATATCATAATTGTTTTGCCCTGAAAAGTTCAGAATTGAAGTAATCAAAAAATTTATATTTTTCTCAGATTATTTATATTATTTATAGTTCATTCTATCACACTAGATTACGTCATTTATTTTTGGGTAACCCATCTATGATCTGAAATACATTTGATCAAATCTTACTTGCCCGAATCCATTTCTAATCCATTTCATTTCATGTCTGATTCCAGATGCTTTAGTTCAGATGAGTTTCTGATTCCACACGTCATAAGTATCAATTGGCCGAACAATTTAGTTTTATAACAGCTAGAAAACTAATTATTCACAAAAACAATAAATGATATTCAATATTTCGGATAATAGACAGGTAACCACTATTTTACAAGATTCGGACATTTAACAAACTAAAAATAAAATATTTTGTCTAGAAAAGACATAAGTACCTACATAGGTGAATGCGAAATGAATAATTTTTATGTTAATTTTAATTTTTTTTAGGGTTCCATACCTCAATAGGAAAAAACGGAACCCTTATAGGATCACTTTGTTGTCCGTCTGTCCGTCCGTCCGTCCGTCGGGTGTCAAGACCTTTATCTCAGGAACGCGTAAAGGTATCGAGTTGAAATTAAAACCATAGATTCATAGTATCTTGCTGCAGAAAGAAAAATAAAGTTTCTTTTTTCGTAAAAAAAGTTACAGCCGAATATATCGTAAAAAACGTTTCGACACTCACAATGTAATCAAAACCTATGGGGTACTTCCCGTTGATTTAGAACAATGAAATTTGTCAAGAAGCATTGTATTAGATTACACATAAAGGAAAAAAACCGAAAACTGGACATTTTTAATTTAATCACAAACAATTGTGTCTCTATGCAAGGAAAGAAGGTCCATATATTTATAAAAATATATATGGACCATATAAAAAGATACTTGTTTATTGGAGTGTCTAAAATTTGTATGGGTATAATGATTTTGCTTCACATGCGAAATACGCACTGCCCAAGATTGGATACCTTAATTTCAATTACATCGATTATATCATTTTATTTATGCTATTATCATAAAATTTAGTTCATTTATCATACGTGTAATTCTGAGTTACCTGTAACATGTACGTTATTCAAGGTTAATAAATATTATATAACTATTTAGTTTCTCATGCATACAAGGGCGTCGCCAAGGGGGGGCAAGGGGGGGCAGCTGCTAGAGATAAAAAAATGTAACCAACTGCAAAGCAACCAAAGTCCTAAGACCGTGCAATTGTACCAGTACCTACAATTCATATTTTTCTCATCCCCCATAATATTAACTTGCCCCCCCTGGGCCATGGGCTGGCGACGCCCTTGCATGCATAGGTATTTTACTATTGTAATTATCATCTAAATTGTTCAAATAAACTACTTTATTACTTTTATTCTTATTATATATTATCTATAATGTTTTATTGCATTCCAACTTCTCTTCCCTTCTTTAGCCAGCTTAAGTTATTAACACCCAATACGAAACTGATCGATTACCCATGATATATATCACTCGATAACAATCGATATATCCATTATATCGAAATGAATAATACATCTCCATTGTTTGTAAGCTGCCAACGCGCCTCGCGACCTCGTTGTCATGAGAGAAACAACTCGTTGTGAAAAGAAAACAGTTAAGTAGTGAGAAGATCATGGTTAATAAGTTAGTGAAGCATACTAATTAGGCTTAGTCCAAAGCTTAGTCGAAGTTTGGTGATTAATGATAAGCAAACGTCACGTTTTACCATTTGTATTAACTTTGTGCAACGCTTCTAAGGGGGAAATTTCTTTAACTTGACTTTACATCAACTTTACTTTACTTTATTTTTACATCAATCGTTCAGCTCAAAGTGCACAATTATTTATATATTTCTTTATTTAGATAAGAGAAACGTATTGTAAAAAAATAGTCAAACAATATTTATTTTGGATACACAGATTTAAAAATATACATATACTTATATATTTGGAAACTCTTCATACAATTTGAAATATGTATATTGAAGAAAAACACTGTTTTAAAAATATTTCTACTATTTATATAAACAAAAGCATCTTTCAATTTTGTAATATCTTCACTCAATGTTTTTTTAAGATGCTGTGATGCGTGAAAGAGATAGCTACGCGCTTTGTGTACTTGTCGAACTTATCACCGTATCAATCACCGTAACACTTTGTCTTGTAAAATATTAGTATTTTTTTTCTTTGATGCTGTAAAAATTAAAAAAATACTTTTTGTGCAAAACGACGAAAGTATTGAGATTGCTTATTTGGTTCATTAATGAAATAAATTTCAAAGTCACAAACACGCACACGCACGCTTAAAAAAAAATAAAAAAAATTGGCACGCTGCTGGACACAGCAGGTGCCCAAATTTGGTGAAGGTAGGGCCTGCAGGGCCTACTCAATGCTTCTAGAAATGACTAGACTTGGTATTCATGTCTGTCAATGAACTGAGCGTTGCAATGTGAATCATTCTAAGCGTGGGCGTAACCCAAATAACAGGCTTGCTCAAAACGAGGCATTGTGTCCTTTGTAATTTGTTTATGGTAAGAGTGAGCATTAAGAAGACATGACTGACATTAGCCATGGTTGTCAATGTAATCTGTTATTTGTAATAATTTTATCTATTATCCACTGGAATTGCAGTTTTTTTTTTAATGAACGAAAAAAATATGAAATAAAGGCATTTAATGTTTTTTAGCAATTTATTGATAGCCCTATGGTAAAAGTTTTTTATAAACGCTTTTTTAACGCCGCTTCCAATCGGTCTTATTGGAAATCCATGGGGAGACCTATGCCCTGCAGTGGACTTCTTAATTATGACTGAGATGATGATGATGATGATGAAAAGTTTTTCGTAACGATGAATAGTATTCCCTTAATTTACAATACACAGATAAACTATACTTACTACCTCTAATAAAAATAAATTAAAGTGACTCAGAGTTACTTGCCTATGCATTTGATTATTTTTAAACTTATTAAATTGAACTAGCTACTTCCTACCTACCTTAGTCAGCAACAACAAAATTTTAATAATATAAGTATGTAATGATAGTAAAGTTTGTTACAAGTTAAGTTAAAGTTAATACAAGACAGAATATAGGAGGTACTCTTAGTTGCGTATTTACATTATATGCATGGTCAGTACGCAAACGCATCCATAAGATACTACTTGTGAACTTAAAATACTATTTTTCACGTTTTAGGACTACAATTTAATTACAATTTGCGTACTAGTGTAGTATAATTTATAATATGTGTACTGAAAAATCTGCTTGCTGACCCTAAAGTAGTATTTACACCAAGCGCCTAGGTTAGGTTCAAATAGCAGTGCAAATAGCAAGTTAATAATATGATGATTTCACTAACCTGTGTTCCAAGTTATTTATTAATATTCAATCTGTACTTTTTTATGTCAACGTTGTATACAAGTTTAAACAAAATGTAAACTTATTTATGAAATAATATGAATTAGGTTGTAAAAGGCACGGACCCTTGAGTCAATGGAGCTCAATATTTCAAATAAAAAAAAGTTAACGTATCTAACCTGACCTATGTTTTTTATGACGTTAATATTAGGCACCCTTAAATGTATTTTCCGTACGGATCTTAGTTTAACTTCAGAATATACGCGATTATATACTTTGAAAATGGTCAGTGATACATTTTAATATATCAAAGTCTAAACGATTAGTTGTCTACTAGCCTTGTCTGTACACAACGTAAATACGCCTCCTAGCTCGTATGCATTCTCGTTTACATTGATAAGGCGAAGTGTTCCATTTTAGCATTGCCATGATATTTACCAAATGGCGACTTCAATAAATCAGGCTATTTTTGGCCCAAACTTGGCATCTACATTACTTGTATGACGTAATCGCTACTTTCGGGTATGACAGTGAACTGATGAAGATTTAATTCCGGAATATACATATCATTTACATACAAGTATCATACATAAAATATAGAAAGGTATCAAGACAAAAAACTGATAAATGCAATTTTATGCCAATTTTATTACTTACTTAGATACCTACCTATGTCATGTCAGCAATACTTTAAAACCATTATTAAGTTATTATGAACAACAAATTTGAAAAATATGTATATTTTTTCTTTATTTATCATAACCATTCATAATATATACTATTGTAAATTATACTAAAACTAATAAATAAATTATAAATATTTATAAAACTGAGTAATTGGAGATAAAATAAAAATTGTTCATGGTGTCAATCTGGCCATGTACGTATCTGGTTATTTGCGAATCTGGTTAAATGCGTCTATTGGCCTCTTGTGTTCTTGGTCATATGCGTCGATCCCGTCTAAACTATGTCTGTCGTTCACAGTTAATACCAAAGTATATAATAAAGAACACCTTACACCGCACCGTGTATTATTAGTTGATAGTGCTACGAAACAAAAAATAATGTAGGTATTATCGTTAAGGAGGAATGATTTTTAACCCACGACCCAAAAAGAGGGGTTGTATAAGCTTGACGTGTTTTTCTGTATGGAAACGGACCGATTCTGATCTACTTTTCTTTTGTTTGAAAGAGGATTTCATCAAAAGTGTTCTTAGTTATGTTTTATGAAAATCGGTTCGCCTTTTTTTCGGGAGTTATTGAGTTTTGTGTACATAGTTATATATATTTTTTTTTTATCAGCCCTGTTTGTGCAAACTATCCCACTGCTGGGAACGGGCCATCTTCTCATTGTGAGAAGGGTTAGGCCATAGTCTGCCACGCTGGCCAAGTGCGGGTTGGCAGACTTCACACATCTTCAAGATCATCGAGAACTCTCAGACATGTAGGTTTCCTCACGATGTTTTCCTTCACCGTTTGAAGTTGGCGGCAATCAACAATACGTACATAACTTTGAAAAGACAGAGGTGTGTGCCCCGGGATTCGAACCCAGGACCTGCGGATCGCAAGTCAGACGGTCTCACCACTAAGCTGCCGGAAACCATTATATTTATTATTGATGTATTAATAATTTTTCCATTGGAATTAGATAGCTGTTAGAATACTTGCTTGCATGCTTTAAAAAATATATATACCTAAAATACATAGAAACACTCAAACATAGGATAAGCATCCATGTTCATCACACAAATGTTTGTCCTGGGTGGGGATTGAACCCACGACCTACAGCTCAGAAGGCAGACATACAACCAACTGAACTGTGAAGACAATGAATGTATGTATGTATGTGTATTGAGCATTTACTGGGCTCTGAACGTTGCGGGGCGGAATACAAATACAAATAGGTACAATTTTATTGTTTTAAATACATCTCACAGTAATATTTTGTAACCCTGTCTACTGCTTTAGTAATAACTATGTTGCAGTAGACAGTGTCTTCCCAGAAAGTTGAACAATTTAACAATAACTAATAGTCATAATAATAAATAATATGAATGTTTATTTTATTTTTAGTAGTTTTGATTATGAAAAGGCTTGCTGAGAAGAAAAATATTTACTGCAATTTAAAGATATCCAGATAATATTAATTTGATACAATAAACTACAGTCTAGAACAACCGTACAACTTCAGATTCAGGTCTTACAAAATAAAATATAGACGATAGACCTTGAAAGTCGAATTGGTGCTGAAAAGCGACAGGTACAGCTCGAAAGAATTTTAAAACCGAAGAACTAAGAAAACGTGACTTCTCAACATGCTGCTTTAAGGAAACAATTGAATACTAAGAATCGACTTAGTATCCAATTGTTTCCTTAAAGCTCAGTAATTCATGATCTAGAGATAGGTACCTATACATATTATTGTGATTCGCTTCACACTAGTCACGCTTCCTAAGCCTTGAGTTTCGAAAAACCATCAGTTCTAATAACGATTCAAAATTTGAGAACATCGAAGGTTGGACGAAATTCGGACAATCCAATTGGCATCACACAATTACATTTTTTAATAGTTTTCATTTTGTACAATTTGGTTTCAGTAACTCAACTTTGAACAAAAGTTGACTATACTTCTTTTATTAAACTATACTTCTTTTCATCATCATCATCATCTCAGCCATAAGAAGTCAACTATTGAATATAGGCTTCCCTCATGGATTTCCAAAAAAGACCGATTGGTCGCGGCCTGCATCCAGCGTGTTCCCGCTCTTGGTAATCTGTCCACTTTGTGGCTGGTCTTCCTACACTGCGCTTGCTGGTACGTGGCCTCCAATGGTGAACTTTTCAGCCCACGGCCATCAGTTCTGCGTGTCACGTGCCCTGCCCGCTGCCACTTTAACTTGCTAATTTTAGTTAATTCGGTGACTTTCGCACGTCCACGGATCTTTTAATTTTCCATTCAATCTCGCAGAGAGACAACATTAGCAGTAAATTAATGAAAGTTGTTTTACTGTTCATACGTGTTCATATACAGTTCTTTTATCTCAAATATGACCTTGTAGCAATCTAATTGTTCGATTGAATCCTCGTGTCGTAACCCGCGATCGTTTTCTAGATACGATCTAGATGTCTAGTACAGTTAAGCAATGACAAAAACTTGTCTCATTATTGGATACTGAATGAATTCGTACGACCGGACCGGACATTGTATTATCATATGATAATTTTGTGTAATCATTATGTTTTAATTACTACTCAACAAGCAAATTCCATCCACTCCATCGTCGACTGCAATGTGGTTAAGTGCAAGCCCATCAAGTAACCAAAGGAGAAATCAAATAATTTCGAATCAAATCAAATAAATTTGTGATTATTAAGTTTAGATAGCTTTTTTTTTTACTATGTTTAAAGAACTCAGACCTAATACCGACTAATTTCAATTTGTAGAAGACGAAAAATTAAGCGGTCTTAAAAGCATTTTGTTTGTACTCTTATTATACAAAATAAAATAAATAAAGACACCATCTACAACGTACAGAATTGGTTGGAATAAAATACAATATTTTTTTCTCTCCAAATTTTGCATTGGCGCCACAAGAGCGACCAATTTCTGTTAAATAACAATCTCGAAGTATACAAAGCGAAGGAGGCAGGCAATTTTACCATAAAAAGGGGAATACATGCAGCGATGTCAACAAGTCAAACTTATAATGAAGGGGAGAGCTGAAGGAAAATGCTGAGGGAATATTTTCAATAGTTCTCGAGCGAACTACTTACGTCCATGGGTGTAATTTGCCGAAATTTTGGTAAGGTAAATTACTATTAACTAAATAAACTTGTTTGTTTTTAATACAATAAATTCAATCTGGGTGCCTGAATCGATTTTTTTTTAATCACACTCCATGGTGGACAATGTTGCGCGCAAAATGAATAAAAAATCTTGCCAAGGAATTCACACTTTTCAGAATTTTTTGTATCAAGCGGGAAACCCTTTGCGCGAAATTTTATAAGTAAGCACAATATGTATGTATTCTAATAACCGCTACACAATATTATGGTACACGTACGAGTATAATAAAAAAGTATAAAATACGTGTTCGGTAAGTATTCGATTCGTTAGGGTATTCCGTAGTCGTGTACCTAAAGAGTTTTTGAGATCTCAAAGCTCAGAGATTGTTTATTATTAGAGAATATAAGTCCATGTAATACTATTGTTTTTTTAGCCTAATTTCATCACCATCATCTCAGCCACAAGAAGTTCATCATTGGACATAGGCCTCCCCCATGGGTTTCCAAACAAAATGGGTCGAAAGCGGCTTGCATCCAGCTACTTGAACACACACCTGCACATAGAGAGGCGAAGCGAGGATCCATAGGACAATTTCTGCTGCGAAGAGGACGAAACACCCTTCCATATCCTCTGCAAATGTGTGGCGATCCACTACCAGAGGAGCCAGCTCCTAAGAGGACCTGTGAGGGAGTAAAAACCTTCACCTCAAAATCCGGTTTAGGTGCGTAGTTTTATCCCACGGGAGGTTGATACAATAGATCCGCAACGTGAAAACGCAAAAGTGACAGGCTTATGGCCTCTCTCCTTATCTCGAACAGGATAAAATCCAGCGACTTCCTGTCACTTGTACGAGGTCGTCTGTCCATCTTGTTGCTGGTTTTCTTATACTGCGCTTGCCGGTGCGTGATCTCCACTCAAGAACTTTTCGGCTCCATCAGCTATCAGTTCTACGTGCTATGTACCTTGCCCATTGCCACTTCAACTTTCTTATACGCTGTGCTATGTCGCTGTTGGTTGCCTAATTTATTATACGTCACATACAATTTTGAGCGTTGAAGCTGATATTTTAGTATAATAAGAGGATATATTGTGCGTGACATATTAGTAATTCAACGTGTTATAGAATCATGCTAGGATTAATGGGAACAGAGCTTATTTAGTTAGGTATCTCTTTATAGAAACAGCTGCTTCTTACGATAAGCCTATAGAACTGTTCCTTCAAAATCGTAAGCACAATCCGTCCACAGTTATTTTGCCTCTGGCATTCCTCATTTTATTTTTTTAAACGTAAGTTTGACAAAATTAGTAGAATAGAGCCTCACAGCTAGGACGCCCGGCTCAAAGGCCGGGGAAAAGGCCGGCTATACGTTTTACTAAAATAAAATAAGAAAGGTTAGAAACAAACTAATTGGAAACAGAATGTAGTAGTAAATAACAGTATTATATATTTGTTTATTTACATTTGTTTCTCATATGGGTTCCGTAAAATGTTTTTAGGGTTCCGTACCTCAAAAGAAAAAAAACTGAACCCTTATAGGATCACTTTGTTGTCCGTCTGTCTGTCTGTCTGTCCGTCTGTCCGGGTGTCAAGACCTTTATCTCGGGAACGCGTGAAGGTATCGCGTTGAAATTAAAACCACATACGCAAATCCATAGTATCTTGCTGCAGAAAGAAAAATCAAATTTCTCAGTTCAATCAAATTTCTCATTAAAAAAAGTTACAACCGAATATGTCGTAAAAATTCACATTTTGACACTCGCAAGGGAATCAAAACCTATGGGACACTTCCCGTTGACCTAGAACTATGAAATTTGGCAAGAAGCATTGTGTTAGAGTACACATATAGGAAAAAATCCGAAAACTTGACATTTTTAATTTAATCACAAAAAAAATAGTGTCTTTACGTAAGGAATGAGGGCCCAAATTTTAAAGTTCCGTATCATGTGGGGTATCAAAAGAGCTTTTGTTAGCATAAGTTAAAACCGGTTTTTAAATATTTTTACGATGTATATTTTTCGGTATAAGAAGGAAAATATGAAAAAAATACGAAATCCCCCTTTTATCTACTAGTTTGTACGGAACCCTCGGTGGGTGAGCCTGACTCGCACTTGTCTGGGTTTTTTATTCAATGAGGCTCTAGATTGCAAGAGATTTGAATTCTAAATAATAATATACTTATATACGAGTATTGGTCTGTGACCTGATTTCTGTTTTTATCAGTAATGCGTATTTTATTATTATTTTTAATCTTATAATAAAATTAAAATATTTTTCACATTTAAATATTAGTATATTTTAGAGTAAGATTGTTGTAAAGATTATAATCACTCAATTCTAACTCATATTTATACATATATATCCGTGTGCACTAGGAAGTTACGCGTGCACTAGGACTGTTAGACTATTTTATTATTTTGGAGGTATCGAGCACAAAACAGTCTGTCATAATGTTTAGGCTACAAGAGGTAATAATTATAACACGTATATATGTATATTTAAAAGAAAAACAAAATACCCGACTGCAACCCGACCGAAGTTTTTTACTTTAATTTCTTACGATTTTGTTACGCTTAATACGCCGTTGAGTACCTATATTTTTTTATGAGAATGTATGCGCCAAATCGCTGTAATAGATTATGAATAGGCATTCTTTCTTTTTCTTTTTTTATTCATTCTTTTCTTTATAATTCTCGTAAAATAACATATTTTACGAAAAAGTTCTGGATGTTACGAAAAAGCGCATTTGCTATTTTTGCGAGAGTCGTATTATTATTATAAAAAATATATATAGACAATGACACTAATAAAGAGAAGATAAACCTAACGACACCTCACATATAAAAGTCGGTCAAGCCGTTTAAGCTCCCCTACAGCAACATAAATATACTCTTACAGAAACATAAATATACTCGAAAAACAAAGCCCTCCTTCTGTGCAGTCAGATAAAAACATATAATATACATTCGACAACATCCTTCTTCTTGATAAATTGGATAAAAAATAAACACAAACTGTTCAAAAGTAAGATGTAGGCCACAAACCAAGGTCCGGCATAAAGCAATTTTAACTACGAGTATGACTAGGCGTAAAATTGCAAGTAAGTACTCGTGATTATATACACATGAATATCTAGGCAGCTATGAAAATGTAACTAAAGGTTCAGTAAGGTTTGCAAAATTGGTTATATTTGTTATAATAAATATAATCAATTATGCTAACCTTACTGAACCTCTTAAAACAGGGATGTTTTCCTACGAATCGTGATAAGTAGACGTCTGCGCTGCTCCTTTTGAAAAAAGACCGCCGTATGCGATTGAAACTAAAGTCGGAGAATTCGTCTCAAAAATAGACGTCAGTAACCCGTTTGTTCAAAAATAATCGTGGTATTTTTCAGTGAATTGTTAATTTTCATTTGTTTTTAAGACATCATCATCATCATCATCTCAGCCATAAGAAGTCCACTGCTGGACATAGGCCTCCCCCATGGATTTCCAAAAAGACCGATTGGAAGCGGGTTTGTTCCGTAGACATTCATAGAGTGTGTTTATATAATAATTGTAGTTTATGTAACTGAAACAACCGACTTCAAAATTTGCAATTTCGTTTTAAATTTAACCAAATTTATATCTAAAAGGGACCAAACTGAAAGTATATTCCTTAAAAAATCGACGGAGATATGCGATAACAAATACAAAAAATACAGCCGAATTGGTAACCTCCTATTTGAAGTCGGTAAAAATTACAGACCTACTGTATTCTTACCTACTGTATCTATAGGGTTTTTTTTAATACGAAACCAATCTTGAACTAGCTAAAATTTGTTCATAATAAATAACTGGAAACTTTATCAAAGACTGCAAGGTCAATGAGCAAGAGTGGAGACCACCCAGCGGCAAGCGCAGCGTAGGGAGACCGACCACGAGATGGAAAGATGACCATATGCAAGTGGCAGGAAGACGTTAGATACAAGCTACTTCCAATCGGTCTCTTTGGGAATCGATGGAGGAGATCTATGTTCAGCAGTGGACTTCTTATAGAAGAGATGTGATGATAATGATATTATGAATAATCTCTTAAATAGGTCGTTTTTACGAAGAATGTATTATTTTTAATTCTGTTATCGCTACAACATTAACTACGCTTTTGCACAACACGTGCAGATTCTAATATTAGAACACTAAATATGCTACAGCTACGTCTAAGTATACAAGGTCGATGTTAATATTTATATTATGCATCGTAACGGTACTGGGTTTAAATGTGTTGGTTTTGTCTTCATAACTTTAATCATAAGGAAATACCAACAGTCCTGCAATCCAAATTTTACCCGGTACAATTTACTTTTCCGGTTTTTTGTGAAGCAAATAATTTTATAACCTATTGCTTTCTGATCACATATTATAATACCCTTTTTGTTAATTTATAACCGATAATAACTTTATTATCAGTTATAAATTAATTGCGGATCACATTCACTTAATGCAATATAATACATTTTGGCAAAATATGCTTAGTAGTGAATTCATTATCTTCGGTTTTAGTATTTAGTTACAATTAGATACAAAATTTTCACAGCGAATCTATATGAAAATAAATATAATTAAGATAGCGGTACCTACTGGGATATTGGGTGTTGGGAGCGGGACGAAAGTGTGACAAGTGCGAAGGTGGAAGCGCGGCGGATGTGGAGCAGGAATAGGTAATTAACTGGGCGGGAGCGTAACGAAAGCGGGGAGGGAGCGGGGTTTTATTTTGTGTACTAAGTCGTGGGTACCGGTGTGTTAAGTTTTACGTACTGTATATGATAACTAGCAGGAATAGTTATCATGAAACGGACTTCATTGCCACGTTACATCAATGATCAAAGTAGAAGTCACGTGCTGTGTCGACCACGTTTTGGATACTGGTTTATTATATTCTATATCAAAGTTTCTAATGATGTTTAGAAAAAAACAGTAAGTAATAGTAATAGTAAAGAAATAGGTGATCAGTATTTGCTGTGAATACTTTTATCATCATCATTATTTTCTAAACCATAAGAAGTCCACAGTCTGAGGTAAATTCTACACAATTTCGAAAGGTTTATGGCAATTATCAATTAAAATAACAATTATTTTAAATATTGCAACATGATGTACTAAGCTTAATGATTTTATTTCTTTAAATGACATGTAAATTTCAAAAGGTCAGCAAAATTGGGTACTTTATAGGCTTATTATCGTCAACGAAGAATCGACCTTGTTCATTATTTTAACTTCATTGAGTAAGCGTTTCGCAGAAAGCCTGGATATTTTTTGTTTCGTAGGCAGTCTAAAAATATTCCGTTTCTTTGATATTCAATCAAAATTATCGTCTTTAAGCTTCTTAAATTTTCTTACTCTAGCTGACAGGCAATTTTTCTAAGCTCAAAGCTATGTTACCTCCAGCAGTCTAAATTACGAAACATATTTTGATATTTATAACTTTGTTAAATTAATTTTTATATTCATATTAAAGCAAATACATGGTCGACCTGCCCATTGAGCTGATAAGTAGTAATGTATCAATATCGCACGCTTCTATCTCAGTTTCAGCGTATTGATGCCCACCATTCCACCAACAAACAGAAAGTATAATATCTGTATAGTTTCATACATAAGTACCTAGAAAATTTTCGGTGTACTCGTTGCATAAGCACACACTCTTTTCATATGGGTCCCATACTACGAAGTTTTACTCCAGTTCATTTAAATGAATAAAATAATGCAGTAATAAGTAGCGTTCCTGTCCTAGAATCTGTTGGTTTGCCGTATGACAAAGCCAAGTGATTTGAATGTCAACTATATGCCGACGCCAATTTTATACGGAGCAAATTTTTGCGTTTTTGGCCTTAGTCCACCATCTTTTTTAAGATGGTGGACTAAGGCCAATCGTTGTCGCACAGTTTATCGGTGATTGTGAGGCGGCGGTACACGCCTGCGAGATAACTTTGCACTTAGAGATGTTAAACTCCAAATGATTTACTTCTCCCCATCTCACTACACTTTCGATGTCTTTTTGCAATGCCTCAGTACTCAATGCTGTGTAAATAGAAGAAGGCCTTAGATGGCGGCATACGACAAACTAAGCTGTGAGGCCATTCAAATAAAAAAAATGTGACCACGTCAGTCGCTCCTGTACATTAGCATACTTAGCCACAAGTGCAGATTTTATCAATCGGACGCTACATAGTATCACACCAATGGTCACACCAATTAATAGGTCAATGATCATGATGATGATGGTAATTACTTCCACAATATTGTAAAGCTTTATAGATGAAGTAAAGATTTTAGATAAAACTAAGTACGCAAGATAAACGTAAGTACGTATTTTGTAAAAATACATCTTCCAAAGTGCAAATACTAACGTCGTAGAATTCCTGGTGAAGAAATGCTTTGTAATATTTATACTAGATATATGCCGCCTTGATCCATTCATTCTTTGAGAACAATGCAGAATGTTGAAATATATTTTTATTTCCGTGTACGGGAATTTCTTTGTCGTCGTCTAGAATTTAACAAGTGGTGAAATATGTAGTAAACGTGGGCAGTACTTACATAGCAACAATTTTTTAAACGATTTGTATGTTGTCGGTTGCGAAACTTTAACGGTAAACGATGACAGTTGGGAAAAAAGAATAATCTATCGTCTTTGCCAAACACAACTATGTGTAGCAAGATATTTGTTTACTTTTTGGCAATTGGTTGTGAATATCAGTTGACAAATACGAAAGGGCCGGAAAGGACTGAATGACTTTTTGGAGGGTATTTATGTAGGTAATATTTCTGTAAATATCTTTGTACCAGTCAGAAATAGTAAATAGATGTAAAGACATTAGAATCTGAATCGACTAAGATTAGATCGTGACGAATTTTACTTGACTTCACTATAACTACTACTTACTTCTTTAATGTTATTATATCACTATCTGATTCCTGCGATTTCAGCCGCGTAGTGATGAAAAACTATGGCTATAGTGAAATTATAGAGAGACAGGTTAACTTTCACAGTTATAGTTAAAAATAGCAAATGCACAAACCTTGTCAATCCAAATTTCTCAATATGGAAAGACGAAAACTATTACTGTTTTATAATGAAGTGGTATCATCGTCGGCAATGCAATGTTATCTGACCGGCACTTCATGCTGCTATCAATATACGAAAATATCAATTCAAAAACACATTGTCAGTAAAAATTGTAGCTGGCTCATGTCCAGTAACATCTGAGGCCAAGTGTGCCGTTGCTGCGGCAGACTGTCACCTCAGAGGGGTTAGGCTCATCGCCAAGCCATACCGTTTATTGCTACCGCCAGTGTTGGGTGCTCTTTAGGGGCCAATTAGTTTTATAGCGGCTTTGGAACAGTTTATAAATACACTAGGTGCATAGACACCGTGGCTTGAATTCGGATTTCACAGTTTTGTTATATAACATATAACAAAAATATATACATATTTAAAAGCGTCTCTAAATAGGAAACGTGTTTAAGATTTTTTTATTTTATTATATCGTTGGCATCTGTAGCCTAAATCACTACAATAATATTATAGTGATTAAACTATCAATAAAAAATAATATAAAATTGGAACCCATTTTTGTGTTAGAGCGTTTATTAAATTGAAACCCATTTATGTTAAGAATAAAAATTTATATCACATAGAATTATAGGTTATCGTGTATGGAATGAGTAATGAATATCCTATCATAAAATAAAAAAAAACCTAAAAAAAAAAACCAAAAAAAAAAACTAAAATCCTATATACAAGCGAAAGTAACGCTGTCTGGTGTCTGTCTCTGACTGTTTATTATCTCTTCACGGCTAAATGGCTGAACTAATCGTTATGAAATTTGACACAGAGATCTTTTAGGACTTGGACAAGGACATAGGTTAAAGGGCGCAAATTAATTACGTGAGGTGTTTTTGAGAATTTTTTACCCCCCCCTTTCCCCCTGCAGATGCCGTGAGATTTGTCTCGACCCCCTCCGCTTCCCCTAATATAAAGTAAGATCTTTCAAAATTTATATTTTCAGCGTAAATGCGTTGGATTTAATTAAATTCAACGCATTTATGTACACACAGTGTGTTATTAAATGATAAATCACACTGTGTACGGATTTTTTTATTGAAACGATACATCGCGGCCTTATTAATCTAAGGATTTTAATATATAGAAGAATAGGATCAGATTTCGGTATATTTCAGTCTAGAAACATGTTTTCCTATAAATTAATATAAATATTTCACATTTTTACACTATATTTTGCCAAAAAAACGTGCTGATATTTGCGGAAATCTCTCTCTCCCATTGATTTTGTGAATCACAATTTTTTTTTTATCAGGCCTGCTTGTACAAACATTCCCACTGCTGGGCGCGGGCCATCTTCTCATTGTGAGAAGGGTAAGGAAATCATATAATTACCTTAGCATTATTTTAATTCATATAACACAAGTTAAAGCTGCATTTTAAACTTAACGTAGTACCCACCTGCTTCCAAACTTCGTCATAGGCATACGATTAAGAGCAGTTTCGCGAGTGGACATGACACGTGCTCCGGTTCTCATCGAAAAGGTTCCGTTGACATTTGTCGCGGCCTTCCACCATCTGGGTCAATGCGATACTGCTGCTTAAATTCTACGTTTGATATCTTGCGAACTGTGTGACGTAAGGTTGGACCCATGATTTACCATTGACTTTATTTGAAAAACAAAGAGTACTCGAGATATTGGAAGATAAATCTACAGATATAGATGCTTATGAAGAATCTCTCACCATAATTCGAATGCATGAAACAAACGCTGCATTATATGCACAACTACAAGAAAATCTACAATCTGAACATGACAATCTAGTAACGCAATTAACTGAAGAAATAAATGCACTAAAAGATCAAATTTTAAAGTTACAATCAGAAATCATCAATTTGAAAATGGGACAATCACAAGACCACGAATCAATAGATAACATAGGACAGAAAAATAAACTTAATGAAATGTCATGTATGGAAAATATAAATTCAAACAATAAAATAATAAAAGAAATATACGAAGAAGATAAAAACATACCAAAAGAAGGATATAACATAAAATCGAGCAAAAATTACGAAATAACAGACAAGGGAGATCGAGTATCTCTACAAATACTAGAATCTCATAGATATGAAGATAAAATTAAATGCGGCATAGACAACACCTTACAGGAAGCAGATAAAATAAAGACCGACGGGAAAAGTAAAAATCTCGAAGGTAAAGATTTCAGCATGAAGAAGAATGAAGATAAAATACTAATTCTGTGCGACAGTTTCGGAAAAGGTTTAGCGGAGTATATGCGACGTAATACGCATAACATAGTAACGTCTATATGTAAGCCTGGAGCTACTCTAAAGGACATTATAACTGGAATTGAACCATTAACCAAAGATATGACAGAAGGCGATACTATAATAATTATCTCATCAAATCCAATAAATTATCGACTTAACTACATAAGACAGATGAGAAACTATTGTGAAATAAATAAGTTTAAACTACAGATATCCACACTTCCATACTCATACGTCTTAGGAATGCAAAGTAATGACCACAATAAAGTATTGCATAACATAAATAATCAAGTATTCGATCTCGTAAGTCGGTCTCCTTGCATGTCATTAATTGATGTAAATTTGTATAAAGGCAACTTTAAGTCTGTGAACAATAAATTAAGTTATAAATTTATGACATTTTTGAACCACCATATAATACATAACATATTTTGGCATCCGAATCATTACTTTAGTAACTTAATCACGTTGACCGATTCTAAAACTGACGTAAAAACAGTGTCACCTATTGAATCAAATGTTTTTTTAGACATGACAAGTCCCCCAAAATCAATCGGTTAAGTTCCTCTGATGTAGTAATAATCCACCAAAATTGTAGAAGCTTACAAAATAAGATTTTATCAGTAAATGGCCTAACATTCACTCATAAACCAGATATATTGATTTTATCAGAGACATGGCTAAATAAAAATAATGTAGATTGTATTACTTTGCACGGATATCACCATGCGAATAGGTTCTTTAGGAAAAAACATATTCATGGTGGAGTTTCAATTTTTGCAAGGCATGGTCTTAAAACCAAACCAATTATAGACATAGACCGTTTATCAGTAGAGTACCATTGTGAGTTAGCAGCAATTGAAGTTAAACTAAATAAATATTTAACCCTTATTGTAATTAGTTTGTACAGAACTGGTAAAGGTGATTTTAAAACCTTTGAGTTCGTGATGGAACAATTTTTCGAATTAGTCCACAAAAAAGCATATGAATATGTGTATCTCGCGGGTGACTGGAACATTGATTTTCTAGTAAACACACCTAATAGAACTGCCCTGCAAGATATAATGACAGCGTACGGCTTTAGGAATATTGTAAATTTCCCGACAAGAGTAGAAAATGATTCTAAAACAAGTGTAGATTGCATAGTAACAAATATAGCTGATGATAGCATAACCGTTAAAGGAATAGTTGCTGCAATGGAGCGCATTGATCATGATGCACAATTAGCTAAAATAAATCTTAAGCACTATAAGCCTCCTCAGACCATTGACTTGGAGAAACGCTTATTTAGTGTAGAAAAAATCAAGGATTTTTCTAATGCCATCTTGTCATATGATTGGAATAATATATTTGAAAAATATGACGACCACACATTCAATAACTTTATGGCTAAAATAAAATGGAATATTGATTTGTTTTTCCCAATTATTAAGACTAAGAGCAAAAATCAGAAAAAGGTTCCATGGATATCTGCAGAATATGTTAAAATACAAAATGATATATATGATTTATTCGAATTCAAAAGACAATATCCGGAGATCTCTAAACTAAATTTAATAAACAAGAAAATAATACAAAGAGAGCAATGTTTATTAGAAAGTAAAAGAAAATATGTAGAAAACAGAATAAATAACTCCAAAAACCCGAAAAAAGAGATTTGGAAAGTAATAAAGGAAGACACAAATAAAAATATCATACAATCGGACTGGGAGTTAGTTGACGATGAATCGAATTTACAAATACCTAGTGAAAAAATGCCCGATTATATCAACAATTACTTTGTATCCATTGGCCATGAGCTAACACGAAATAACGCTCCTAAAAGAGAGAAAGCTTTAGCTTTTTTGCATAAAGCAGTATCGGAGCTACCTGAATATTACTTCAATACCATTAAACCCAACGATTTGTTAAAATTAGCTAAGAATAAAATCCATAATTCTGACACTAAGGATATATTCGACATATCGGGAAATTTTCTTTTCCAAGTTATGGAGACCCTAGGTGATCATTTGACATATCTAGTTAATAATATTTTGACATCAGAAACATATCCTGATATTCTGAAAATGTGCCTCCTAACACCTCTTTACAAAGGAAAGGGAGAAGAAACAAATGTAAAAAATTATAGACCCATTACTATCGTACCCACCATATCTAAATTAATTGAATGTATAATGTCACAACAGATCATGGCACATTTAGATAAAAATAAGGTATTAACAGATTGTCAACATGCTTACAGAGTAGGTAGGTCTACCACATCCGCAGCACACACTTTTGTGGACAAAGTCGTCACATATCTTGACAAGAAGCAAAAAGTAGCAGGGATATTTATTGACTTGTCAAAAGCTTTTGATTCCGTGGACCATAGGCTACTAGTAGACAAACTAAAAGTATATGGAATCAAAGGAAAAAGCGGAAATCTTGTAAAATCATTTTTGGCTAATCGTCAACAAGTAGTGGCAATCAAATGTAAAGGAAAGTCTTTAAAATCCAATCCACTAAAGCCAAAGATTGGTATTCCCCAAGGTTCTTCATTGGGGAATACAATGTTTATTACATTTACAAATGATATAGCTCATTTAAAACTAAAGGGAGAGTTAATTCAATATGCTGATGACACAACGGTTATAGTTTCTGGAAAAAATCTTGACGACTTAAAAGAAAATATCTCTCATAATATGCAAGTACTTTGCGATTGGTTTGACATGAATGGATTAAAGTTAAATGCGGATAAGACAAACATAGTACTTTTTAATGCAGTATCTCCAAAACAGCCAAATTTATTAATACATACCACCCAAACTCCTGAACCTTTTAAAACTTCAAGTATCGTAAAACTGTTGGGATTCGAACTTGATTCAGCGTTATCTTGGAAAACACACATTAATACAACGTGCAATAAAATGTCAAAGGGGATTTATGCAATGATACAGTTAAGACCCATAGCTTCTGAAAGCTATCTGAAAGAAATATATTATGCATATATACACTCAGTAATGATTTATGGTATTATTCTGTGGGGCTATTCAACAGATAATGAACGGATATTGAAGATGCAAAAACGAGCCA
This sequence comes from Lycia hirtaria, assembly GCA_947563715.1. Classification (NCBI taxonomy): domain Eukaryota; kingdom Metazoa; phylum Arthropoda; class Insecta; order Lepidoptera; family Geometridae; genus Lycia; species Lycia hirtaria. The sequence continues at coordinate 4,205,697 of OX387380.1, forward strand.
TCAGGGTTTTAACAAAGGCCAAGTACAGAGATTCATGCAGAAGTCTCTTCCAAAGTCTAGGCATACTCACATCTACATCTGTGTACATTTATGAAATTGTGAAATATGTCCGAGTAAACCTTGAAATGTATAAAACACGAGGCGATATAATAAATAACAATTTTCGACATAAAGAGAAACTGCTAGTAGTGCAACATAGGTTACACAAGTCCATGAAAAATCCTAAAATCATTGGTCAGCAACTGTACAACAAGTTACCAAAATGCATAAAAGAGTGCGCTAAATATAATATGTTTTGCTTTAATGTTAAACAATTGCTGCTTTCAAAAACGTTGTACACTGTAGGTGAATTTATTAAAAACGATTATAGCAGTTTTAATCTGCAAAACGACTACATGACATGAGGATTAATGTCATTTTTTTAAATAATTATTTGCATTATAATTAATTTTATATTTATTTGAGTTACATTTTATAATTTAAATTATTTTTTATTTTTTTCATACTTACTGACGAAGCCCCTATACAGCAGATTTCTTATAATTACATATGAATTTAACGACATGACAAATAATTATTTATACTATAGTGACATTAATTTTATTTATATAATATTATTTGTATACTATACAGCTTTATTGTAAATTGACAGTGCATAAATATTTTCTATTTTATACTTGTTATAATAATAGATAAGTTTTATGAGAATAATAAAACAACAACAACAACATGAGTAGATTTGTGTTTTTTTTTTTAATTTTTTTATACATTATAGATCTACGATTGACCACCAACTCGCCTGATGTTAAGCGACGGTGTGAAAATTTTGAGTGAAATTGAATTTCGGGACTCTTATCTCCTTACTCTTATCTATCTTATGGGTATCGGGGGGAGATCTCTTCTCTTTTCTTGGGAACTGGCAAACAGTGGAACGCACAACGCACATTCAACCTCAGAGTTTCTTAGTAAACACAACTTGGATATCTTCAAGACAAGAGGGAATGGGCATCTGATGGGCAAGCGTGCTCCATCTTCAACCACTTCGTCTCTTTCTATCATGTGAGTTCTGGTCAAAACTTGGACCATATAACTTAAAAAAAAACAAAAAAAAAAAAAACGGCCAAGTGCGAGTCGGACTCACGCACGAAGGGTTCCGTACCATTATATATAAAGACGGCAAAAAATCACGTTTGTTGTAAGGGAGCCCCCCTTAAATATTCATTTTATTTGAATTCATTTATTTTTATAGTGAATAATATATCTCAATATTCAGTGAATATTTCAAGCGTCTACCTGTTGCCGTTATCAATATCGAGCAAAAACGAGCAAAAAATCACGTTTGTTGTATGGGAGCCCCCTTAAATATTAATTTTATTCTGTTTTTTAGTATTTGTTGTTATAGTGGCAACAGAAATACATCATCTGTGAAAATTTCAACTGCTAGCTATCACAGTTCATGAGATACAGCCTGGTGACAGACGGACGGACGGACTGACAGCGGAGTCTCAGTAATAGGGTCCCGTTTTTACCCTTTGGGTACGGAACCCTAAAAACAGTACTTTTTATACTAAATAGGTCTACGACTCGCCTAACCTAACCCTCTTATCCCCTCTAACCTTCTAACCTTTTAATCAAGGTTAAATGTGACGTCAAATGGTCTCATGATCTTATGCTCTGACTACCCGTAAAGGAAAATAAGCGTGATTGTATGTGTGTATAACAGACGTGCTTAAGGCGAAGCTTGTCCAGAAATTTAGGTATTTTACGCTACCTCAGTTTACGGCATAGTTCCGCGTTTTATGAGAGCGCGAAGTCCGCACAAAACGTGGCGTACGTTTAGTGCGACCGATCCGCCGCGCGCCGTACCGCGCGCGACTATCGCCGCGCGGCGCGCGACTCGTCTGAGCCACATCTTCATTACATTGTAGTGGCAAGTAAGTTGTGATATACTGATATCAATCTATAAGCTTATTTCTTGAAAATCTATGAAATAATAATTTACTACTCGTACTCGTTCATTTTTCCGGGATAAAAGCCTAAGTATGTCATTATGTGGGTATATCTATCTCCATTCAACAACCAACTCACTAACTCACATAAAACACTAAATTGTCACATTTATAAAATATTAGCTGTGCTCCTGCGGTGTAACCTGCGTAGTGATGAAAAACGATGATGATTATGATAAAATATAGCCTTTGTCCTTCTCCAGGTCTTGAAGAATCTCCTGTCCAAATTTCATAAATATTGGTTAGAATTACATATTACAGGTCAAATATATCACGTAAATATCTTTGACAATAATGTAAAGGTCTATACAGGATGTTAGGTAATAAACACAAGCAGACACAACAAGGTTAATTTTATAATTATATTGCAATATCATTAGTTAACCGACTTCCAAAAAGAAGGAGGTTTTCAATTTGACTATGTTTTTTGTATGTTTGTTCACCGATTACTCCACCAATTGTGAATCGATTTTGAAGATTATTTTTTCTTTGGTAAGTGATTTCAGAAGTGGTCTCATATAAATTTTATCAATATCAGTCTAGTACTTTGGATTTTTATAACAAAATAACTTACAATTATTGTAGGTTTTAAAAAGATCCTGAGAGAGTTTACTACAAATAATATAAATAATAAGTTGTTTGTTTATTGATTTACAGATTAACAGATTTGCAGATTTACAGATTTACATATTTACTTATTTACAGAGTTACAAATTTAGAATCCGGAGTGTGACGAGGGATTCAAGCTCGCCCAAGACAAAAACACCTTTATCCCCGAAGTGCATACTCTACTTTTTACACCTAATGCGTGATTATAGAAAGAAATGGGTTTGAATCTACATTATTTAACAAAACAGAGCGCTTTGTTGTTATTTTTAACGTACAGCCTTGAAAATTTTCAGCATACGCTACCTGAACGGATTTTCTTTGATTCACATTATTATACCTACATTATGTAACAGAACGTCGCAATCGCAATTAAAATAGAGTTTTTCTAAGCAAACGCGCTCCATCGTAGACCGTAAACGTCGTTCAAAACTAGCGGGATCGGTGGTCAAGCTAAAGTTTCCCATAATAAAAATATAAAAAACAACCGTAGTACAATATCAAAAAATTAACAGATCTTTCAGTTGTAGCATATTTCATCTTCTTTGGTTGCAGTATTCGTGCCTGTTTTATTTCTTTTTTATGTTCTATTCTCACAACTATATCACAACTCACATGTCGATGTTATTACTCTCACATGGTGGAGTACGGGACAGATTATGCGAGTTTTCACTGACTGTCGTTCTGTAATATCAAAGTAAACGTTGTAGCAACCACACATTTTATCATTACAACGAGGCTAATGCACATAAGATATATTTTAATTATACAAACAGGTGCATTATAATTTATTTTACTTTTTTGCGTGAGGTTTTCACATAAATTGCTGGTCTACCTACCAATTCATACAAATTTGCAGTTACAAAAATATATGTGCATAAACCTCATTTTTTGTAAAATATATAAGGTTGTAGTGCTCACTCAATCCTAGAAGTATTCAAATCAACTGGCTCTAATGTTATCAAAGACTCGTTGATTACTTCAAGATGCTTCTTTGATCTGCAATATACAAGAATAATGCTAACAAGGTCGATCACTGATAAATGTACCTAACTAACCTAACCTAACCTAACACCCTGTATTTGTGGTAAAAATATAAATGTTATGAAACTGCCTATCTAAAATATTTTATACTCAAATACGTAATATATGTATACGTAAAATCGCTGTAAAAAGTTGAAGTGTGTATTTTTTATTCCAGTAAAATTACTTATTTCTTATTTATCACGAAGAAGTTCTAGGTTATGAAAAAACATTTTATTTTATTTTTGCAAGAGTACAAAAAATGCGTTACAAAAAATATAATATAGCATATGATATTCAGGGAGTAAAGACGAATCTAACGACACCTAGCACATCAAAATCGGTCAAGCTATTTAGGCTGTAGGAGGTAATCTAAAAATATGCATAGTACATACATAGATATACACCCACATACACCCTTACATACATAAATACAAACATGCATATACTCGATAAACAACCCTCCTTACGCAATCGGGTAAAAATTACCTACCTACGCGCGGCGCGGGCGGCGCGCGACAGACGGCGGTATACCTATATAGGTACTCTCAAAGTCTGTGACGCGTTCAAAGATGCCGCGCCATATGCCGCCTGCCGCGACTGCGGTGTATTTTTACCGGACTGTGCAAAAAAGTGGGTTATGTTTTTCAAATGTATGAATCATATAAGATTATAAAAGCGAAGTTGTCTGTCGTCTGTCTCTCTGTCTGTTTGTTACCTAAACGGCTAAACGGCTGAACCAATAATTATGAAATTTGGAACAGAAATTCTTTAGGACCTGGAGAAAGACAGAATATATATATATAATTATCACCATTTTTCATCACTACGCGGGTGAAACCGCGGGATGCAGCTAGCATGTGTGTGTATGTTTATGACATACATTTATTTTTTATGAGCCCTGTTTGTACAAACTGTCCCACTGCTGGGCGCGGGCCATCTTCTCATTATAAGAAGGGTAAGGCCATAATCTACCACGCTGGCCAAATGCGGGTTGGCAGACTTCACACATCTTTCATAACTGAAATATTTGAACATCAGGTAAGAGTAAGTAATTTTCTTTATACGAGTATGAATAGAACTCATAGGTTTATGAACTGCGAGTGCGAGTGATCTATATAAATACTTACATGTATATTTCTAGGAAATAATAACTTGCAACTGGGTATTTACCTTTTTCGGGATCGCATCATTTCTATATGAGCCAAAATTTTGCGCTTACGCGTTCGCTTATTTTTTGGTTTCTTTGTTCTATGATTTCCCATAGTAATTTGTTTTATTTGGCGCGCGATGCAATCCGACACAGTACCGTCGCTGACAGTGGTCACCGACAGACTGGCGCGGGTGAACAGCTGAAGCAAGGCGGCGGGACGGTTGCTCGCGAGCAAACTTATTGTAAAATAAATTACTATAAAATAATGCACTAAACGTATCAAAAATGTAATTCTAGAGAACACTAAAAAAATGTAATAGCTACTTAACATGGTAAATTTGGTTTTGATGGCTTTAAACACTTTAGAGATAAATGGGAAAAATAAATAAAATGGCATATTTTTCAAAAAATAAAGCTATCGAGATTTTTTTCAGCAATCGTGTTTTTGTTTCTAGCAAAACCTAGCCAACAGATCAAAATTTTACATACAAAAAATTTGAGCTTGAACTAATAATACAAGTATTTTTTGTAAATTTTCTAAAAGCTTTGTTTTACTGCTTTTGCGGACTAGCCGGGCCTTAAGTAATTAAAGTAATAACCCTATATGACTTAAATACTAAGTTTTATAAGGTAAGGCATATTATCCACACACAGATTACGCATGTAATAAAAATGTCGGTTAAAGTTATAAAATAAAAGTTTATAATGTCAGTGGAATGATACTTTAAATTACTTAGTCTGACCACCTGTTAATTAATTTATTATAATAATATTAAACACTTAAATATCAATATGCAGATTCATGCACTGAGATTTTATCTATAGAGAAGCTATACACATTGAATATGAAGTAAAAGAATGGCAAATCTCAGTTCTCAGCACTTTCGAGGATAAGGATAAGACACATACTTAAGGCCTTTTAGAACCTTGGTCATATATACCTTGGTGTTGCACTGTGTATACACACAAGATGGCATTGTCACTATGTTCACAAGTCACGACACACGTCTAACAGTGTTGCGCGACGAGTCATGACTAAAGACGAGTCGGGCAATTACCTTACTTGAAGCTTAACACGCAGAGCCGGCGATAACCTGTCTACGTAATACATCATAGGATTTCAATTAAACATTCGTAATTTTTTTTTATATTGATAAATATAATAATTTATTTATAAATGTCGTTTTAGTTTTTACTGATTTGTTTAATAAAATGACCTTTGAAAGATTAATTAGTAGATCCGGTTGTAGGTTAAATGGTTGTATGGGTTACATTTAGGTAGTTATAAAAAAAAAGTAGTGCCATTACGATGCGGTGTGTGTGAGAGTGTGAAATGAATGATGTTCTATGAGTTGATATTTTAGATGAAATGATTTAGCATCTTGTTTTTATTTAAATAATATATGTAATATTACATAAACCTAAATATATGAAATTACTTAAACCTAAATATATGTAATATTATTTAAACCTCGGATCAAGATCAAGCTCGGTTTAGAAGGTAATGCCTTCTAAAGGACCGAGCTTGATCTTGAAAGAAGCCGAAGCCATAGATCTATACGTTTGACCACCAACTTGCAGCACGTGGAGGTCTTTACGGATAGATTTATAATCTTGGTATCTATAAGTCGCGTGTGAATCGGTTTGTTCTGGACAGGCGTGTCCTCTCAGTGCGTTTAGTTAAGCGGTTATGGAATTAAAAATTAATCGCAGAGTTCTGCGATGTTAGAGGATAATTATTGCAGCTGTTAATTATTTTTTAAGACAAAGATTTTGAAGTGTTTGTCCGTTAAAATGTGAAATAATAACGAGGACGTGAAGTAATACAACTTATTTCGGATTGACATGTTCATTCCAAGAGTCAAAAGCAAACCCACGCGACTACTTTGTTTTAAGAAATTACAGAATATTGACTTGAACAAAATGTCCTTGACAGCCTCTATTAGCTTTAATGGTAATGGATTTTATTGAATAATAGCTATGTCCCGCGATTTAGAATATGAGAGATTGCAATATCCCACAATTTCTAGGACAAAAATGAAGTGGGTCAAAATCATGTTCAAAGTTTCCGTTACATACTAACATACGTATGAAGCTAATAAAAGCGTGTTAATATCCTTAATCTTTCCTCATGCTATAAACCTAAAATGCCGTTTTGCCAAATTTTATTATATATTTATCTATCTAATCAGCCCGTGTCCACCCACTGGGTATAGGCCTCGCGAGGCTCGTCTGTTGCTAACCAACGTAGGTACTTAACAATATCGTCTGACCATCGGGCTGGTGGGTTGTAGTACCAAACGTCAGGTTCCAAACGTCACGTTAAAATTATATAAAATATATGTGATAAAATGTTTAAAGTCGTTTAATTTCAATATAATCGGGCTAGAAATAATAAATAAATGAAAACTACAAACAGGAGGCGTCTGTACAAAATTTAGACATGCTGTCAAGAATGTATATATTATAAATTATTATATACATTATTATATACATATTCCTTAGTTCAAAAAATTTTAAAATTTATTCAAAATTAGTCGAAATTTCGGTACACATCATCATAATCATCTCAACTATAAGAAGTCCACTGTGGGAAATAAGCCGGGAGCCATGAGGATATGGATTTTCAAAAAGACCAAATGGAAGCGGCTGGCATCCAGCGTATTCACGTTTCCTGTTTGTAGATAGATAGATAGATATGCTCTTTATTGTACACACCTTAGAAACTTACAGTCAAGAAAAAAAAAGGTAAAAGGTCATCTGTCCATCTTGTGATTGGTCTTCCTATACTGCACTTGTCTTTGCGTGCTAAACAAACCTAAATACAAAAAAGATCTAATTGAGAACTCAAATTTTTGAAGCCACTTAAAAATAACAAAAAAACCTTTTGAAACAGCCACTTCCGGGCAGTCAAGAGGTAAACACAATCTCAGACGTCAAAATTAACCTACTGGATATTCTTCGCACGTGAGGAAGTAAAAATGTAACTTAGATTCAGCCGTTGATATTCTTCTGTCAAATCCAACCTTGCGCCATATTCGAAGCTTACAATACAGTGGGCGAAAATGAATACACTGTCCTCGCGTGTGTGCGTGACGTGTGCGATACGTATGTATGAAATCTTTACAAGGTGTTATAAATAGTCACTTTAGTATACGAATACATATTTGGCATTGAGATGAAGGGAATCGGGTTTTGTGCTATTTTTACGAGGTTTTCCATTGAATTGTATTGTGCTCGTTTCGTACGTTCGTATCAAAAGTTCCGTGTTATTTACTGAGAACGTTTGTAGCTTGATGGTGATCGTCCATTTATGCGATTATTCGTTCTAATTCTTGATTGATAATTTACGAACTTCTAGATATTTTTTGAGTGAATGTTCACAAACTTTCCAAGATTATGAGTTCAGTAATATTTGTAATAATATTTGTTTTAGGATTTACAAACAATACAAACAAACTATAATAATAGCAGAGAAGGTTCACGGGTTCCCAAATACCCAAAGCCGCCCCTAAAACTCTTTTCTTGGTCCACACTCAAGAAGAAAAGTTAACCCTTAGCAACCAGGGTTACGGGGGAGGTACAGGGTTACGAATCCTCACCATACATGAAGCTCAAGGTTTGACGTACGAGTCGGTCATCGTCATTAAGACCAAAGGCAAACTGCAGCTACATGACAGCGTCTCGCATGCAGTCGTGGCAGTCTCGAGGCACACCGGGTCCTTCACTTACTACACCGATGATGAAGGAGATGCCATCAGTCGTTTTGTGCGGCGGGCAATGGCAGCTACACCAAGGACCATTTTAGACTACAACCTCAAAATGGCTATCAAAGATCGCAACACGGCGGTAGTGGAGGCCCTGAATGGAAAGTTTCGCTGTTTGTTATAAAAAAAAAAGTGTTAGGTATTAGGTTATTTTTATTCTTTAGTTGTCTGTCCCTAATTTTGTAAATTCTTGGTATTATTTGTCCCCGTTGTGTTATTTTAATAATAATAAGAAAGCGTGTATACTCAGAGCACTCACGCTCACTAAAAAGCTTCTTCTTGCGGCGGCGTCGTGTGGCGGGTCGCCCTCTTCCCTCAAACATGGTTGAGGAGAGCGATGGCTGGCACATGCGTCAACTCGTGAACGGGTGCTGCTTGCGGGAGCTGGACTGCTCGGCGTATACACGCATGCATGTTAGTTAAGTGTAAATTAAAATTTTGTCTTCCTCTTGCATAACTTAAAAAAAAAATGTAAGTAGTTATAAATGCATATATTAGTTCATAAAAGGCACGGACCCTGGAGTCTGTGGAGAATAAATTTGTTAATAAAAAAAAAAAAAAAAAAAAAACTATAAAGTAAAAGTAGAGTTACTACAATGTAGTGCAATGATATATTCTCGTTGATGTATCAGCAACGTTAACCACGGAATATTTATGTATACCTACTTAATAAATATGGCAAAGTACGAGTTGTCGAACACGTAATTTAAAAAAATTAGGGTATACGAAAATAATTTTTAAATTTATGGATTTGTTTACCAAATATCCGCCAGCCAAACGGTTGTAGATATGGAAAAATCATGCTTGTGATATAATACTCGTATATAGTGGATTCCGCGTCATCTTCAAGTTGTAGAGTTCAACATTGTAAGTAATAATTATGATACAAAACAAATACAATCTCATACAAGATCTTTATAACTTTTAATCTATCCAATGAAGAATGAAGATACTTTGTCAAAGTATCTTCATTCACTCCAAACTTATTTCAAGTTATTAAATTAGTAAACGAGACTTTGAGAAATTTTGAGCACAATTTATGTTTAGATAAAGTGAAATGTTTCGTCTATTCAGCTAAAAGGTGTCTGTGAGCATTATAGAACCTTTATAAGAACTAATTTGTACCTACAGCTGAGTCCTGTTAGTGGGAATTTAGTTACAATACGTCTGTAAAGTTATAATATGATTTAGGATGATTTATAGTAGCACGAAAATGTAGTCTGAAACTGTTTTCAGACTACTTTTTCGTGCTGATCATCTAATCAATTATTTATTTAAAAAAATCTCAAAATATATTGTTATATACACAAAAAATTGTTGTATACAATAAATGTGGTTGATGTAAAAAAATATATAAAAAAAAAAATATATATATAATTGACCGAGTGAGCGAAGCGAACATAGGTCTCTGCATCAACTAGCGAACTTTTATTTCTTATGTCCGGATGTTTATACGCGAGTTTACGCAGCGAAAACTGATGTATCTTTATCGAGAATGAAATATTGATACATACTTTTTATGAAATTGAGTAATGCGACAAGGAAGTTATCGACCATAATGACTATCACCGACAACTTTGAACAGTTCAAAACCTTGAGCGGTAATACACTGATCTTACCATACTTTTAACTAACTTCAAAAAAGGAGGTTATCACATCTATTGTATTTTTAATGGTTGTTGCTTCCTAACTCCGTTGTTTATAGACCGATTTAGAAAATTATTTCAAAGAATATAATTACAGATTAGTCCCATAGAATTTTAATTAAAATAAGGTCATAAGTATACAAGACAATAATAATAATATGCTTTTTGTGTAGTAGTTTAGTTAGTTGAGTCTGTATAAATAAGGGCACTTGCCCTTAAAAATAAAAAATAATAATAATCATCTCAAGAGGCTCTCGCTCGATGGTTGGGTCAAAGGTCGGATACAAAAGACAGTTATCCTAGACACGGCACGTATTGTCAGGAGGTTCCTCTCTCTGTAGCCCCTACCACCGGCAGCTTGAGCCCCGCCCGCTGCCGGCGGCACCCTAGTTTTAAGTTTTTTACAGTATTTATGTATTTTTTTATTAATTTATATTTATATTGTAAAAAAAAAAAAAAGTTGTAAAATAAATAAGTGAGATAATAATAATACATAACCTAATTTTCATTAATTTAATTTATCGAATGCTATTTTATAGTGTCCTTAATACAAATTAGTGAAATACATTAAATTGTTAATTACCAAGTATTATTTTAACTATTAAATATTTAATATCTCTTAATTATGTGAGTAGCCTTTAAAATATTTTTATAATGAGCGTGGAATAACAGTTCCAGTTGTTACCCTAGAATTCCGTGGCATCCTTTTGCTTCACTGATTACAAAATCTTTCTAATTGGCCAGAAAAATTATGGCAATTAGCGCTGAGATTTTCTGACTAAGCATTAACGAATTCTTGTGAAATTGGGTAATGTTTCCAAGAGTTGTTGAATACACGTATAAAAGGATCTACCAAAATTGAGCGAGTGACTAAATTCAAACAAGTATACGCTCTGTGTAAAAAAACTAATACCCAACTGTGTTCTTATGCTGTACATCTTATCCCACAATTTTTTTCTTCATTAAATAGATCTTCAATTGACCACCAACTCGCCTTATGGTAAGCGACGGTTTGGCCGAGGATGGAGCTCGTCGATTAAGATAAGATAAGCTGATATTTAAGTGATTGCAAGTATTTTATTTTTCTAAAAAGGAGCAGTAGTAATATTGTTTTAAAGTCCACTGAGATTTTTTATTTCAATATGTACTGTACATATCCTCATAATATTTACTCTGTTTTCTAACAAGGTAAGTCACCATTTAAATATAATATATATATATCGCTTTAGGCGATAAGGCCGCCCATTGTACTGCCAAACATTGTTTCTTTTTATTGTTAATGTATTGTTTCTGTTGGTGTGCAATAAAGATATATATTATTATTATTATTATTATTAAATATTTTTGCGCTAATTGCAGTCTTTATAAAAACTCAAATTTACTTAAAACTGTAATACAAGTACCTACGTTCGTACCCACTATTGTTTCCTAACAGCAACTAAGTGGTCAAACAGTTTGTAAAACGTTTGCACCATAAATAATGCTATTCACATGGCTGTTAAAAAAGTTGGCTGTTAATGTACATGCATTTTGCATTTATTATTTGCTATTTCAATTTTATATGAAAACTAGCCGCATCTTAAGGTTTTACTTACCGCTGAGAAATCATTTTATTATATGGTCTATTACTTGCTACAATTATTAATCATGACTTTCTAGGCCTAGGTAATGAATTATAAATGGAGGAGGGACACAAGTTTTTCATATTTTTGCCGGTTATAATATCTCGCATACATCAAATCTGAGAAGAAAAAATAATATTTGAAATTTTATATTAAATAGATAGTCTTATTTTAAGAGACCTATTCAGTTATACCCCATACAATAAAGTTGAGTTAAAAAAAAATCTCATCCCTTATTTACATGTATGCAGCGCCATGAAAATATCGTTTATTCCCAGTAGTACGGTTGCCAGTCCGGTTGACCGTACTACTGAGACTTTACAAGTCTCAGTAGTACGGTTATTAACAGTTTAACTACCAACAACAAAATTTTATCGTAAAGAACTAGATAACCGAATACATATGTCCATTAAACATATTATTTAGCGCTTCGCCGCGGCACGCTCGCTACGCTCGCTCGGCTCGCGCGATGTGTTTTTAATGTTCTAACATAACCTAACCTACTAAATAATATAGTGGCCCAAAAAGTAGGTTAGGTTATGTTAGAACATTAAAAACACATCGCGCGAGCCGAGCGAGCGTAGCGGGCGTGCCGCGGCAGCGGCCGGCGAAGCGCTAATAACCGTACTACTGAGACTTGTAAAGTCTCAGTAGTACGGTCAGCCGCCATTAACCGTACTACTGGGAATTAAAAGTCTCAGTAGTACGGTCAACCGGACTGGCAACCGTACTACTGGGAATAAACGGAAAATATTTACAGCTACAGCATTTTGTAATGGGTCACTATCTACCTGAAAATTTCATTTATTCAGTCCTAATACATTGAGTAAAATAACTGTAATATATAGACAGAGAGACGGATTGGCGAATATATAAGGGCTAAGGGCGAATTTATAAGCTTGCAGTGACTACGGAACCCTAAAAAAGGTAATATTTCTGCACACATACTTAAAACTTACTCATATATGTACATATGAAAAAATAAACCTTTATTCTTAGATAGTGTGGTAAAACTGAATATAAATTATGGCAACTTACTGTGACAATTAGTGAAGGATTACCTATAATTATGTAACCTCAACAATGATTGTAAAATAAATCATAAATTATTTGTAATTTAAAAATAAATTACCTCACACTATTTCTGATTAGCAGGCTCCACTATTTATGCGTCACCGGATTCGCCGTCTCCACCCATTTAACTAGTATATTGGCAATGAATGATCTTACATACATTATTCAAGTTCTAGAACCTTTGCCCTAGATTCCCTCTCAACATTCTCTGGCCATAGACCCTCGGGTATTGACTTATTCATACGTAAAGTAAAAGTAGCTCTGGCATATAAATCACTAAAGGCTGATTTAGCTTTAGTCACAAACTATGTCGAAATTTCCTAGTACGGTTAGTCATTTCAGGTCGACATATTAATGCCAGAGTTATTAGCATGCTGCTACAAAATAATAAATAAATATTTGTGGACAATTCAGACAACACCAACTAGCCCAAACTAAGCAAAGCTTGTACTATAGAACTAGATGGCTGATACAATACATTTAAACTTTTTTTGTAAATATATAATATGATACATAGAAACACCCAGACACAGATCAAACATCCATGCTCATCACTCAAATGTTTGCCCTGTGTGAGGATCCAATACACGACCTACAGCTTAGTAGGTAGACATACTACCAACTGAGCCACAAGGCCAGCAGAAAAAATAAAAAATAAAATAGCTACTAAAACTGTATTAATATTTTAAAGTGAATGTGATCTGTGTGTCTATTTTCTTATCTACATGGTGGAACGGAAAAAATAAAATATAAATATAATAATAAAATTATGTTTTAATGTAGAATATAGATAAACTATGTATTGTTTACACCATGAACTAAAGCACAAATTAGTGAGAATTAGCTTACATGCTACCGAAATTACAGGCAGCTAAAAGCGATCACTTTCAGACAATCTGGATAGTGTCTGGAGATGGATATGTGCAACATTTATTTATCATAATTTATAAATTTATCACCATCTTCATCACTCAACAATTAGTAAAAAAAACTGTCATACATACGAACCACCCTGGATGTATGTATGTGTATTAATGTACCTATAATATATACTATGTTTACCTAGCATGTCATAGCCGGATTTTTTTGAAGTGCATGCCTGAGAAAACTTGATATTAATTGGTTATTTAACTACCGAGTAGTGTAACCACAAGAATTTGTGTTTTCCAGGCTTAAAGGTAAATTTCCAGTAAATTTATCGCAATTATTAATTCGTACTAAAATGTATGTTAATTTTCTTAGTATGGCACCTTATGAGAATTAACATTACTTTTCGAATGCAAAATGCGGTTTGCTTGTGCAAACAATTTAGTTATACAGTTATATTTTAGTAAGACCGTGCATATCTTGAGATATGGACTAGATATACTTATACAATCCGTTTATACTGTGCTCATTTATGGTACAATATAACACTAACGCCCACATAATACTGTTCAACTGACTGAACTCAGCCCAAATGACCCAGATGGAAAGTATCGAAGCTCTCAAAAACAAATTCTCAAAAGGATGTAACGCTCTACCGACCAACATAACATAGTTTCAAAGAGGATGAAACAGAAGCTCGATTACTCAATGCAAGGGCCTCGCCAGCCCATGGCCCAGGGGGGGGGGGGGGGGGGGCAAGTTAATATATGAATTGTAGGTACAGGTACAATTGCACGGCCTTAGGAGTTTGGTTGCTTTGCAGTTGGCTACATTATTTTTATCTCTAGGGAGAGGGGGAGGGGGCAGCTGCCCCCTCTGCCCCCCCTTGGCGACGCCCTTGACTCAATGCACTACCTATCAACCTACCATAGAGTATCGGCTCTACAATGCCGAGCAGACTTCTTTGACATTGGCGAAATTGTGGTAATCCCGCAGTAGAAACCACAATTGAAGTTGAAGTTGACTGAACTCAGTAATGCTTTATGAAAACAAAGCGTAGTGCAGTGTCACTTTCAGTCTATTTAACCTACTAACCTAGTATATTTTGGAATATTGCTATATTGAAGCAAATATATAATATATATATTGATTGTATTATCGTGATATAATTATAGTTTAAAAAACAGAAACACCGACTTCAAGACATGCAATTTTGTTTACTTGGATGACATATTTTGTTCAGTTATTTTGTAAAAAAAAACTAATGAACTGATTTTGATAAAATTTCTATGTCTTCAATCTAATAGTATATCATTTCAAATAAAAAAATAACTTTACAAATCTGCTCATAAATGGCTGAGTTATGAGGTAACAAACATTAAAGATAAAACACACATTTTTAACCGAGTTTGAATAAAGGAGGAGTTTATCATTTAGTTGTATTTTTTAAATGTTTTTACCTCATACCTAACTCCGTCATTTATAACCGAATTCCCGGTCAATACGTCACGAATAATTACAGGTCCTTGTAAGGACGAGCGCTATCTTGTATAAACGGATTTCTCTAAAGGTGAAAGAATGTAAATTAACATGACATTTTAAATCCTGAGAAATTACTCACACATCATGATTTAAAGGTTTAGCTGTTATTTATTCATTTAATGATCACATTTCAATGTATGGTTTTGTTATTTATTCGTTAAAAGTAAGAAAAATAAGTGAGAAATACGAAGAAAACTAATAAAGAGATGAATATCTAAACGATAAAATATGCAGTAGAAAAGAAAATGCTAAGTACTTAGTCGTTACTCATTTGTCTGAGTTTTTTATCCGACTGCACAAGAAGGAGAGTTATGTTTTTCGAGTTATGTAGGTATATGGGTATATATGTATGTTTCTATATTATCGTCTAAAGCCTAAACGGCTTGACCAATTTTGATTTGCGAGGTGTTGTTAGATTTATCTCCCCGAGTGTAACAATAACAAATTAGCAAAGGTGCAGTAAAGTGTAGAAAACTGAAAACTCGCGAAAATGTACACTCATTACACCCCCACACTGAGCTGGGACCGGATTGTGAAACAAACATTTTGTATATTTTGTGTATGATTTTTGTTTTGTCAACACATGTTTTTGTCACAATAAATTTCTGTCTATGTTTACATATTCTCTCCCACCGCATACACACAGACACCTCCTCTCTCTCTGTAATTCGCAAAAACTGAGCCAGTCTATACATTTTACTAAGCGTATATAAGCTTTTTAAATTGCTTTTTTACTAATCTCCGAAAATCACAGTTATTTCAATATAGTCATAATTAAATATTAACTTTCAGATTTCATTGGTATCAAAAACGAACTACGTGCTAGATGCTCGTACTCTACGCAACCATTATCACTCGTAACCATTATCATTCGTAACCATTATCATTACCATCTAGAACTTTAGCTTATGTTTCAAAACATTGCGCTCGTCGCTGGAATAATGAGAACTAAGTAAATCTCTTTGCTGGAAATTTATCCGGAAAATTTGCCATGCAATGCAGAATACAGAATACGCTCGCTTGTTTTTTTATTTATTTGTTCTCTAATTACCTATATCATGAATTTTTTTGAAATTGTCCACAAATATTTATATTTATTTATTTTTACAAGCAATACTTTTGTTTGTATGTGATTTGTAGGTACTGCCTAGCATCGAATAACTGGCAAAAATATGGAGTCGCAAAAGTGTCCTATCACTACAAATTCATCCATATTTCAAAGAAAATATTACAAAATGCATTCACCTCCCGACGCATTCATAGATAACCACTTAGACTGAAGTTTCGTAAGACAGTTTCGGACACACGCATTTATCTAGAATCTAGATCGGTGCTAGACTTTGTGGCGAAAGGTTACACAGCATCTGGCGTAACTGCTGTGAA
Source organism: Lycia hirtaria (assembly GCA_947563715.1). Taxonomy (NCBI): domain Eukaryota; kingdom Metazoa; phylum Arthropoda; class Insecta; order Lepidoptera; family Geometridae; genus Lycia; species Lycia hirtaria. The sequence goes on from OX387380.1 coordinate 4,222,389, forward strand.
ATTTATAGGGAATGATGGCGCAACGATGTTACGCCCTTCATTAGGTTTATAACAGAAATGTAAATGCAAATTTGAGCAATAGGATCACTACAGAAAATTTGTTCAACTTTTGCACTATGATGTAAATGACAAATCAACACTCCTTCTATATTCATTTCGTGCAACTAAAGGTACGTCGAGTAGCTTCAGCTGCACTAAATAATAGTATTACTACTAGTACATACTACATGTGCTATTTTGTATCCTACCGCAACAAAGTATGTTGTAGCCACTTCTTAAAAATGTCCACAGAATATAATTATAATAATATTAGAGATTACCTACTTAGTCTCAATTCAAAATAAATAATGATCTGTAGACCTATGCTCGGAGTCTCTCTACGAGATCGAATCAGAAATGAAGAGATACGTAGACGTACAGGAGTCACCGATATAGCACAGCGGATTAGCAAGTTGAAGTGGCAGTGGGCAGGGCACATAGCACGTAGAACCGATGGCCGATGGGCCGAAAGGTTCTCGAGTGGAGACCACGTACCGGCAAGCGCAGCGTAGGAAGACCAGCCACGAGATGGACAGATGACCTCTTACAAGTGGCGGGAAGACGCTGGATGCAAGCCGCTTCCAATCGATCTTTTTGGAAATCCATGGGGGAGGCCTATGTCCAGCAGTGGACTTCTTATGGCTGAGATGATGATGAGATGATGACCTTTATCGGTCTGGGGGTAATCGATATGCTTTTTGTGTAGTAGTTTAGTTAGTTGATTCTGTATATTGTTTTGTTGTAGATAATGACAATATGAATACAATATAAAATACCTACACATACTAAATAAATTAACATGATATAATAAAATAAAACAAATTGTCAAATAAAACAAATAAACAAATTCTTAATGCTCGCATGCAGACTCTGATCTGAGAGTCCCCATCACGCTCGCAGCGTTACCGCGCTGAATGGCCAAGGAAACTTGTTGAACTACTGTTACAATAATGTTGGTGTTTCCAAAATAAATACATTTATATACCTTCCCAAATCCCACAGTACGGTTGGGTTTTCAGGACACTAGCTGTGTTTCCTCGTCGAATGGCTATGCTATGTTGTAATTGTAAGTACTTTCTTTATTGAATGAATGAACACATAACATCGACTATAAAATTACATAAAGTTGACCCATCACTCGCTACATAATGGGCCTTACCGAAAAACGTTACTTAACTTTAAGCAATGCTTAACATATATTAACAACTTCTCGCTGACACGTAATGACACTTGCAAAAAGAAGACAGAGAATTTAAGACGATGGTTAAAGTAACGTTCTTCGATAAGGCCGAATATTATTAAGTACAGTTCATTGACCGAAGATGAATCCGTAATTCAAGTGCAGTCAAGATGCGCCAGAGTGGCTCTCGAGCTGACCTTGGCGCCGAGAACGCATCTTGAATGAAACGGTACTTATTGCTCGTGACTGACAAGGTATGTTTGTTAGATTGAATAATAGGTTAAGTTTATTTGCATTTACTAGCAGTTCGTAAGGATTCAGTTTTATTACATCTAGAACCCTTCTTATTTTCAAAGGTTCGGTTTTCAGGTTCGGTATCAATTATTAGTCAGGTTCGTTATTGTAAGTAGATTAAATAATAGGTTAAGTACGACTTCAACTACTCGTTGTACTCGTTGTACTCGCGCACGAATAGTTCCATACCATTATCTATAAAAACAGCAAAAAAATCACGTTTGTTGTATGGGAGCCCCTTAAATATTTATTTTATTCTGTTTTTAATATTTGTTGTTATAGCGGCAACAGAAATACATCATCTGTGAAAATTTCAACTCTATCTATCATGGTTCATGAGATACAGCCTGGTGACAGACGGACGGACGGACGGACAGACAGCGGAGTCTTAGTAATAGGGTCCCGTTTTTACCCTTTGGGCACGGAACCCTAGAAAAGCAATAAGATAAAAAAGCAATACGTAACCAAAAGATACGTCAGAGTATAGACGTGAGCTGACCCCGAAAGTTCAAGTGCAGTGAGTTCATCTTCACATATGGAGTGGAAGCGGTCGTAACGATGCCGATGACTAGACAATCGAGCTACGAAAGAACTGAGCGTACATGTTTTGGATGTGGTATTAGCCAAAACTATGTCATTGAAAAAAATAAAAAAATAACTATAAATAAATATAACTTCAAGAGAAGAGAACGGCTGCCATCGCTGTTCATAGTTGCGATGGAAGAATACTTCTCTTAATACGCTACTGGTTGTACAACTAATCGTTTTTGTTTATAACAGGAATGAAACGCCAATTAAGTATGATTTCACAATAGTGTAAGGAAGTCCGGAAGCACACGAAAGAAAGAAATGAAGACATGTTGTGCTGTTGTGATGCTTTCAATGCCAGCCTGGGAACTTAGAAATAATAATTAGGTATGTTACAAAGCATTTATTTTAAACAAGTAACTTTATTTAAAAAAAAGAATATAATTGAAGGGTTGCAAGTCTAAAGGTCTAAGTGCAATTTTTTTTTTTTTTTCACATGCATATTATTAGGCATGGCACACAGATCGTATTTTTGTATTAATATTGTTTAAGTTTATTTTTTGGCACTTGGACCCTTTAAAATTACAACCCTTCAATTATCTGTCTTTAAAATTTCTACGACGTTCAAGAGATAAAAATACTAACGACACATAATACGTCAACTGTGATGTAACAACCTAATATGATTATAAAGATGTTGGTAATATGCAGTTACAAATACTAAACTTCTGAAAAACCTCATTACTTGATTACTTTCTTCTTGCGCATTCATAGTTTACGACGCGACGGTCCAGGTAGGCATGTCTCAATTTTTAGGGTTCCGTATCCAAAGGGTAAAACGGAACCCTATTACTAACTCCGCTGTCTGTCTGTCTATCCGTTTGTCATCAGGCTGTATCTCATATAAGCTGTATCATCTCTCTCTCAGATAGTTGAAATTTTCTCAGATGATGTATTTCTGTTGCCGCTATAACAAGAAATACAAAAAAAACAGAATAAAATAAATATTTAACAGGACTCACATACAACAGACATGATTTTTTTTACCGTTTTTATAGATAATGGTACGGAACTATTCGTGCGCGAGTCTGACTCGCACTTGGACGGTTTTTTAATATTAATAACGATCAACGATTTATATGTACGACAAAAACATTGTTAGTTGGCAATTCATTTTACTAGTTGCATTTTTCCTCATAATTCATGTTATTTGCAAAATGACAATAAAATTTATCTGATAATTTTGGAAATCCAATTTATACCGCATCTTTAGTTAACATTTTTACTATGTCTATGTATTGTAGCAGACAAGTCTAGCCTCATCTTTATTAAGCGAGACAATAATGTGTGTTTAGAAGGCATTAAATCAAGGCTAGAGTTCAAGGCTCTAAATCTCATAACAAACGACCATACACAGTACTTACTATAAGGTTATTGCTCTTCAGAAAAACATGTTTACTTAGAGAAAGTTACCAAATTGTGGTGAAGTGTGTATGAAGAGCTTTCATAAAAGTTATGAGAAGTTTTCTTTACGCAATATTTCTGTTGCGAAGCAGTTTTTATAAGAAGTAGGAGGTTATCAATTCGGTCTGTATGTTTTTTTTTTGTATGTTTGTTCACCGATTGGGTAATCGGTGAACAAAGTATTATGCATTGATTTAGATGATTCTTTTTGTATTTAGTAGATCTTCAGAGATGGTTCCATATAAATGTTAACAAAATCTATGCAGTACTTTGGTTTTTATAACAAAATAACTGAATAGCAAGTCGCGAATGTGTGTATATTGCGTATTACGAAGTCAGTTTTACAGTTTTTTAACAATAATTATTTGATAAAGTAACGACACGCTACGAGTTGAAAAAATGAAATCCCTTTTTATGTCGCTGCTTATTTTGCTACTAAAATCTAATTTAATTATGATCGTATTTTTTATTAAATTTATTTACATATACCTTTAATTGAAAAAAACAAAATAAGAGGAGAAATTAAGCTATGAAATTCCTAATAAGTCACAGGTTTACAGTGACGCCGTGTACTTTATGAATACACGGAGTTTGAAAATGCGTTAATTGACAACCTGCGAGTATTTATAAAAAATAAGTTATTAGATTAGGATATCAGAGCTAGAATAAGTATCTTTTACACATAGACCGGTCCAATCGGTCTTTTTGGAAATCCATGGAGGAGGCCTATGTCCAGCAGTGGACTTCTTATGGCTGAGATGATGATGATGATGACACATAGACCGTTATATTATATTAACATCAAACTTTTCAAAATTAGGTAATTTGTATTAATAGTTCTAATTTCAAATATCTAATAGGTATATGAATTCAGTTGTTAGTTTTTGTAAGAAAATAAAATAAATAAATCTAGTACCTTTAAACGAGCAACTCTTATATATATGTTTAATTATATATAATCTGAACTCGGAAATGGCTCCAACGATTTTAATGAGATTTGGTTTGTAGGTAGATTAGACTATAAATCGATCTTGCTAGGTTTCATTTTTAGTTAACCCGGTTTTGCTCGTATTTTCAGTCGTAAAAAATCCGAGGGGACTTGGTCGCTCAGGTACTAATAATAAACAGGCATAGATATACATAGATTGAATCATAATCTATCTTTTATAATCAGGTAAAAAAGTAAATAGTTTTGCGTGACCGCTGATTCGTATCACATATTTTATTGTGCATCATAATTTTGCTAACGGCTACAATAACTTATAATTATTTGTGAACTGATGTTTTGACAAACTTGATTAATTATTAAAGGTCAAACTGAACCGAACCTCCTCCTCTGAACCTTGTCATGTTTATTAAAACAGAATAATGACCATAAAGAAATCCGATTCTCTTAATTCGTCTCAAGTTTTAAGGTTGCTTCCGAGAATGAGGGTGTGACGGTAACGAGATCAGTCCTTGGTGAAACTTGAAAATACTTTATCCATTTCCTGTAAAATATGTTTGAAATACTTGATCCATTTTTTGTAAAGTATCTTAGAAATAATTGATTCATTTCATGTACAGAATATATTGGATATACATGAGCCATTTTCTGTAAAATATCTTGGAAATACTTTAACCATTTCCTGTAAAATATGTTTGAAATACTTGATCCATTTTTTGTAAAGTATCTTAGAAATTATTGATCCATTTCATATACAGAATATATTGGATATATATGAGCCATTTTCTGTAAAATATCTTGGAAATACTTTAACCATTTCCTGTAAAATATGTTTGAAATACTTGACCCATTTTTTGTAAAGTATCTTAGAAATAATTGATCCATTTCATGTACAGAATATCTTGGATATACATGAGCCATTTTCTGTAAAATATCTTGGAAATACTGTTAAAATATTTTTAAGATTTAGATTGTGTTTATGAAGTATGAGATATTGAGTTGGAACAATGAACGATAGATACTAACGTCATTGTACTTATTTATTGCTTACTCACATGGGGTCATTGTACTAGTAGTTTTGCAAAATTTGTACTATGGGACTAAATATGAAAAAAATCAGCCCCTCTAGACATCTTGTTGAAGATAAATTAACTTTTTTAACGTAAATTTTCAAGATTAGTCCTATGGGGCTCATGAAAATAGCCTTGAAAATAATTATCCCAACAAAACATTTATTTTCTTTTATATTGGTTGCCAAGATTCGGATACTCGTACAATTCACTTTTAAAAAGTTATCAGATCTCAGGCTATTCATGGCAAAACCCTAGTTCTGCAAAGCTTATCACGAGCTTTAATTGCAAAGCCTACATCTTGGTCAAGAAGTCCATCTGGTCCGTTTTGCGCCCGTCACACAGATGATCATGATATAATTATAGTTTGAAAAACAGAAGGAACCGACTTCTCATGGATGCCATTGTCAGAACTGGACCAAATTGAAATGGGACCACACGGGAAGCCGCTTTCAAATAAAAAATAATCATCAAAATCGGTTCACCCAGTCGAAAGATCAGAGGTAACAAACATAAAAAAATACAGTCGAATTGAGAACCTCCTCCTTTTTTGAAGTCGGTTGAAAATTAAAGTCACTAGTCTTATATAATGTAATATTTCAATAAATTTCGAGATTTGAAGTCACACAGGAGTCTTGAAATTGCGAGTGTGTTGGTTTTTCAGTCTAGTAAATTGGTGAGCGTGGGAAATTAACTTTGCATAACGATTTTTAACATCTAACTCATTCTGGCGACGTAGTGCGTTGCCTCACAAGTTTTCAAATGTTAAAGCTTAGTAGTATTTATTAGAAATAATCAGGTAAGTACTTAACTAACATAAACTAAGGGCGGATAGAAGGTAGTACTTACTGCGTAAATGATATTATTTTGGCGCAGGTTTAAAGATGTGTTCAGTGAATCGCTACAAAATGCTGGAGTAAAATTTTAACGTAATGACAATAATGATGAAATAATTGTATGACAAGTATCAGAACGCATTATTCAGAACAAGGTTGAAACTTATTTGGGCACTTGAAGATAACGTGGTGAACTGGATTTATTATCTTCTTTTTAAAGTAAAAAGAAAATCTATGCAACTATTAATGTTATATTTTTTTATTAGAATTCTGCGATTGTAGTTTATTGAATTTTAATGGATTCGTGTGTATTTTAGATAATTTTACGACCTGACCACAGGTTACAGGTGAGACTAGATGACAGTAGTCTTTTTGTTATGAAATATTAATTACTCATTATTGTCTTGCCCTTATTCCAATAGGTGGGGTCGGCATAGCACGTTTCCCTTCGCCACTTAACTTTGTAATACGTTATCTAATCTATATTCTCATTTACAAGTTTCCCACGCGTATCATCTTTCACACAGTACATCCACACTTACTAGGTCTTTCTCTCTTGACCCTACCGCTTACTATCATTTTTCGGGCCTTCTAGGATACATGGCTATCCCTTCACATGACATGCCCATACTAGGACAACCTCGCACTTCTCAACTTTTCAGTGATTGGTGTAATTTTCAGACTTCCGCTAACATACTCATTCCTAATCTTATCCAATTTTGTTACTCCACACATCCATCTCAAAATTTACATCTCCGCTGCATGCAATTTCATTTCATTCTCCCCTTTGGTGGCCCAGCACTCTGATCCATACATCACGACAGGTAATTACAATGGTCTTATAAATCTTCCCCCTTTAATTTAAAAGGCATTTGGGCGACGTAAATAGTTCCCGAAACCTGTCGCTACTTCATCCAACCTGCATTTATGCTGCTATTAACACCTTGATCAAAATTGCCGTCGTTTTGGAAGCTAGAGCACACACTGTAGACCACTTAGAGCGTCTGTTATGCATTTCTGCAAGAATTATGTTCTTTAGCCCAAGATTTATGGATAGGTTATGAGATTGAAAAATCAAGAGAGAACTTACCTGTCAGATTGGTTGGTTACCTGTCAGTTGTCTTGGTTATGATTTTTTTACATTAGTGGTTAATATGTAGTTTAAGCAATCTGTTATAAATCAACAGCCAAGATTCATTGTATTTATTTTAGTAATTTAGATAAAGATATAAGGTTATTACACTGATCTCTACTATGAAACGAGGAGATTATTACTACATTATCTTTATGAATATTTTATTACTACAAGACTTCAGGAACAATACACAAAAAAACCAGCTGTCTCATACCCACACCCACACAGCCCACAGTAAAAAAGGTCCATAATGATAAGTACAATAATCTAATTCCAGCTATATTATATGATATATCTTAATTTAAATTAAACTATCTCGCAAACTTGGCAGTAAACGATGAGACATTTCAACACAAATTCACTTCCGAAATCTTAAATCAGCCCTGAACATGCACTGTTTTTTTCAGTCAAATTTTACACAAGTTACAGGAAACGCGTAGTTTATAAATAATCAGATCAAAACTAGTTGCATAAACTAAATTATTCACGTCAATTAGCGCAAAAAGAACAAAACCTGCTGGTCAAAACAACAATGGTCCGATGTTAGATCGTAACGAACGTGTCGCAATGCATAAAGTTAAGGCCACGCTAAATGTTAATCGGTCGTACGACAGGCGGCGGCGCAGATGGATCATTACAACCGAACACCGCGCTTGCGCAAACCGACAAAGAGAATAGAATATAGAATATACAGAAGGTGTTACAGATATCGCCTAAAAAGTTTTAACATCTGTGCATTCTAGTTGCTACTATTTTAGTATCACTTTTCGGCTCCCTCTTCAGGACTTCGTCTTTGTATGTGTAATTAATTACAGATGTTTATGTCAAATAACCCTTCTCACAATGAGAAGATGGCCCGTTCCCAGCAGTGGGACAGTTTGTACAAAACAGGGCTGATAAAAAAAAAAGTCAAATAAACAAATGACTACTAACACGAACAATTTAATACCAGGTAAACTTAAAAGAAGCTACTTGCCCCTGAGGAGTTATCTCGCGAGAAGATAACCCTGACTGTAGCATCATGTCTAGCTAGTAATCAAGTTTGGAAAAATTGCAATTGCAAAAAAGCATCTATCACTTTGTCGTGTTGTCATCAGAATTGAACAAGCGTGTAAAATTTTAAGGTCGTAAGTTTCAAGGATATTGTTCAAAGGTTTTTAAGATTTGTAGTGGATATAAAAAGTGAAAGTTATCTAAGTTAGTAAAAATCTGAAAGTACGTAAAATAAAAACAGCTGTTTTATTATGACCCTACTGTTTCTTTGTCTATGTAGGTATATAATAGAAGTAATTTTGCATGTTGATTTAATCCTGTGTACCGGTTCTTTTAGTATAGGTGTTTGATCTACCCAATTATTTTCTAGTTAACCTAATTTCAGTAATGAATAAATCCAAACCAGTATTTGCTTTTACCTTCTTTATTACCCCTTGTAATACAAAAATATTATAATGACCAACTATAGCATATAAAATACAGGTAATATAATTCATGGTTAATGTAGTCAGAGTACAAACAACCACTAATTCATTATAAACAGTTTGTGTCTAATACGAAATTGATATGTTAATACTTTTTGACGCGATAACGTCTTATAAATCGATGAACGCCCGAAAAAGCATGACTCATTGTCACGTTCTGCCTGAGCCGAGCGTGCAAGCGAGAGCGCGGAACAAGCGATAGAGAGGCTCGATCGGCCTAAGCTTGTGACGCATTATCTATCATGACGTTATCACGTAAAATTATCGTCCGTAAACCGACTTTACAGTCAAAATTTTTTTTGTGACAACTTTAATTCTACGACTTTTGAAAATTTAAAAAACTATCAGATGCAAGTTGTTTGGCACTTGCCAAAATGTAAGAAGTCGTTGATATAATCATGTGCAAAAACCGTGCAACAAGTTTGTTATGCTTTACAGAAACAGCGTACTAAAGCCGTCTCTGTATAGCTTTAAATTTAATTGCGCGTAAATGTGTTTCAAATTTAAAAGCCATAAACACCAAGTCCTGGCTGCATTTTATACCTTTGACTAAACTTTTACTTTTGTGTATCAGTATTTCACCAAGGGTAGAATTTATTGGGACAGGGCGTGGAATCAGGGCTCATAATTTAGGAAATAAATAGGGGGAGGAAACTGAGCCATCAGGAGAATTATATACGACTGAGGATATGATTTATTGTTTTACGTAGTCATCCGTATATCCGGCTGCCGATTTTTTGTTATATAGGTAGAATATTTTGTGAAGTGTTTCAAATAAAAGTCGCTATTTCGTATTGTTTTGTATGTTATTCTATTGACATTCTTGTCCATGGGCTGCAGGCTGTCAGTTTATCTTCATGCTTTTTTGATATTTTTTTTATAGACTAAATACGAGTGTATAAGAGTGTATAAATAAAATGGTGACATCTGTACCACATCCGCGAATTTGCGAAATGACATAGTTATGTTACATACGTACCTGTGTGGCCATATGTGGCCGATTTAATTATTTTTTCAAATTATTTCGCAAGGGTTATTTTATTTATTTCAAACTAGCGAGCCAATGAACTCTTATTTTTCTAGTATAGCCTGTCTAGGTTTTAGAGTCTATTTAAACCTTAAGATTAATAAAATTATATTCCAAGTCAGTGATTTGAATTGAGTCCGTTTTTAAGAAGATCGATTGCAATCGTCAACGTGCCAATCTTAAACTAGTAAACTTGTCTAGTTAGCTTTAAGAAAAACAAAAATATCTCTTGAAATATCTTTGAATATCTTTGAGGTATGTACATTGACAATTTCACTTGACCGTTTACTAATCTCTTTACAGTGCCTGTTACCGACTATATATCTCACATACTATTAGATTCGGTTATAATTGAATTATGTTACAAATTAATTAAAATATTTTCGTATTTTTATTCCACGATATAAAACATAGATTTAATAGATTGAAACAAAGAATAAACATTGAATTTGCCATAAAGGCATCCCTTGTAAGCAATTTTGCTATATTAACAACATTACCAATTTTATTTCTTCCTTTTCCGCAAACTAATTGTTTATTTACTTGTTTTTGTATAGTTAGGAATAAACAAGATATCATTCAGAGACAAAACTACGACATTTACTGGAGGCGGAAACCAAAGGAGAATATTTCACGAAGGGCAAGAAGTTTAGTATCGAAAAGCCATTTACTTTTGTTCTTCCTTTTCGGAATTGGTGAATAAAATGGGAAAAGGTGCCGCTGAAATGGACTATTCACTTGTAACATAATAAAATGCTGCTAGGTAGTCTATGGGACAGATATATTGAGTATGTCACAAGGGTAGATGTCTTCTTTTGTACAATTTCTTAATGTTTTAGCTGATCGATCATTGATCCCAATCCACTGCAGAACATACAACCTCTACTAGGGATGGCTTTTGCACAAAAAGGCATACAGTGTTTAGAAATAAGAATCGTGTGTATACAGAGCAATCATTGCTCAGGGTGGTCATACGCTCAGCAATAAAGGTTCCTTCCTGCGGTGAGACCGTGTGGTAAATTGCCCTCTTCTTTAATAAGTACGTTAGGTATATACGAGTGCGATGGCTGCCACAGGCGTCAGACTCGTGATGGGGTGCTGCTTGGCGGTCACTGGTCTGCTTATGGAAAACATAACACCCTGATAAGTTGACGGGAAGTATATAATTTCCTATAATGCAATAAATTAATAATAATGTAAATATGATATATGCTATAAATTATAACACTTCCAATGGTTACCGTTAGGTACCTACTGTTTTTTGGATCTAGTTTTTTTGGTCTTAAAACAATATTTTTTTATTGTTTTCTAATTACTGATCGAATATCACAAGCGAAATAGAATATGAATTGACAAATTAACTGGAATCAGAAGCTAAAATAGTAATAAACATTTCAAACTCCAGTAAAACCTATCCTTTAAAAGCGCGATAATCTAACCGGCAAAACGTTTAAGTCAATGTCTTTATATATATTTTAAAGCTAAGCACCGTGCCCAAATATAGCTAGTCCAATAAACAGATAAGTTTATCTATAATACTATAATAACTTCATCAATATTTTGGTCAAACTATGTAAACAACTGTTTTACAATTCTTAATATGTTCGTAATTGGTAATAATGTCGACAGATGGTAATTGTAATCATTTATGAATAATTAATTATGTAGGTGCCAATAAGCGGGATAGATCCGGCGTGCAAACATAATATTAGTGATATCTTATTGCCTTATCTGTGATCATGAAATCTTTTCATAATTAATTTCAAACATTTTGCACAGTATATTTCATACATAAAGAATATTGGTTACAATCAATATTTATCAAACTTTTCAAATCCTTCCTGTAGTTTCAGCATATAGATGATAGCATTTACACCGTGCGGATAGAGAAAATTTCAAAAAAGTTACAGTTTTTTCACAGATATAATAGATGGAGCATGCGACTTCATTTATATGAAAACCTTGCGACACAAACACAAACGATTTTGTGATGGAATGTTCCATCCGCGCGAGATCTATTCAACACAATGCATCCGCGCGCTTGTACGTATCATTGTATGTATATATCACCTGAAATTAAATAAATCTTGGTCGTCAACTGCGATTTTTATCGCACTTGTTGACACGCTAGGTACATACACTTGGGGTTTCTATAGAATTCTGTTTTTTATGTTTATCGATAGTTAAATGCATCTTATTAAGGAAGTTTCCATAACAGTTTAATATAAAGATTTTGTTCCATTACTGTTTCAATATAGGTGCTGCCATCGATAATGAATCGGAAATACAGCGACCATTGCGGTTACTTGATATCCGTAGAATGTTATATTATGTACATTTATACAATACATCTATGTTCGAAATGCAAACGCCACGTGAAGGCGTTCGATAGGTAGCTGACTCAGGCGAGTAGATTGCTATTCACTTTCGGCCTTACCGAAAAACATTACTTAACTTTAAGCAATGCTTAACATATTTTGTCCACTTCTCGCTGACGCGTAACAACACTTGCGGAAAGAAGACAGAGAATTTAAGACGATTATTAAAGTTAAGTAACGTTTTTCGGTAAGGCCGTTTGTGCTTAGTGCTTGGCTTCGCTGTTTCATTCATAGTTAACTATAATAAAAAAGAACGAATGAGACTGCCCATCCTAAAATATACGTATGTATATATTATGTGTAAATTTTTTATTTGAGTGTGTTACGTGAAACGATACGTACCGCACGACACACAGTATTTATTCTTGAACAAATTTTATGTTAACATAATAGAAAGTACCTGGTTGCCCGAGCCTTGCTCGGTTTTTCTATAATAGTTTTTCTCACAAAAGAAGAAACTTGAAAAAAAGTGGAAAAATAATGTCATCTATTTGGAATCGAACTTGGGTCTTCTGGATTTCGAATGAATGAATTTAAATGTGTGTAGACGACAAATAAATTTTTCTATTTTCTATTTTCTATTTTCTAATCGACGATTTCCCACCTGAGCTTTTCAACCTTGTAGATGGTGGTGAAATTTACCTTCGTATTCTAATGATATTGTAGCAGTTTTTCATTGCCTGAAAACACGGATAAAACGACGTTTTCTAAAAATGAAACCTGGGTAGATCGTCCCCTAATCTACCTACAAACCAAATTTCATGAAAATCGTTGAAGCCGTTTCCGAGATTCCAATTATATATATATATATATGTCACAGTTAAGACCCGTTTTTAGATATAACGCGTTTTCCCTAGTTAGAACTAGTTTTCACTAAATGCCTTTGTTGAAACTATAATTAACTAATGTTAGGTTAAGGGTTTTTTTTTGGGAGGAGGGGATTAGGGTAACAGAGGGCTAATGGGTTACTCACACAATGTTTCCCTTGGATAAGGATAGGATGATGGGGAGGAAAAAGGGAAGAGGGTAGGGGAGGAGTGTGGGGGGTATGGTTAGGTTAGGTTAGGTTAGTACTAGTTTTATCTGAAAATCAAAAATATTAGTGGTAAATTCTAGTTTTCACTAGTTAATTCTAGTTTCAACAAAGGCATTTAGTGAAAACTAGTCCTAACTAGGGAAAACGCGTTATATCTAAAAACGGGTTTTATGATATATATATATATGTATATATGTTACGGCTAAAGGTGGGTGTGAACATAAACTTAAGATTAGCCGGCTAAGCCTAGGTTTATTTTCGAGAAGCAGCTAAAGATCGATATCATGTTAGTTTGCGTCGTGATATTCCATCTTTAGCCGGTTAATGTGCACATTAACCGAAACGAAACCGCTAAAAATGTATTCGATGGACGCGTCGGGCCAGCGGAGGGCTTGAGGGGGCGGTGGGGAGACAATTGTTTAGTAATGCGTCTTATTTTGCGCTTCGCCGGCCGCTGCCACGGCACGCTCGCTACACTCGCTCGGCTCGCGCGATGTGTTTTTAATGTTCTAACCTAACCTTACCTACTTTTTGGGCCACTAATATATTATTTACAGAGATTTTTACTGCTAAAATTTCCTTCTACATTTTAAGCCAAGGGCCTGCAGTTACACTTAAGTTTAGCTGGCTAAAGATAGAAGAAACTAACATTAACACCTCCTCGAAGATAAACCTAGGTTTAGCCGGCTAATCTTAAGTTTAGCCGGCACGTTTAGCCGTAACATATATGCAAGAATTGCTCGTTTAAGGGAATTAAATTAGATATAAACAATTAAAACAACCGTTGATTTAATAATGAATTTTATACTAACAAAAAACAATCAATTGTCTATTTACAAACGGAAAATTAAACTTAATTAATAATCAACCATTATCAAGCAACGACCTTTGGCATAACCTAGCTAAACCTTTACCAATGACACCATGACGCACCATAAATCAAATCTCTGAAGGGTTGGCCTAGTACCTAGTAGAAAAGTCATTTAGTCGTTTTCTCTAGAAAGAAAAGTCAAAGACTGTGCTTTCTGGTACGTAATCAATCATCCACCGTTGATGCAATAAACGATGCTGAAGAATTCACCAGCTGTCACTTCTAGGAGGCGGAGCTGGGATACTGAAACAAAAATAATCATCGCTAGTAAATAAATAATAAATATCGGAGGACATTTCACACAACGCCATCTAGCCCAAACTAAGAAAAGCTTGTACTATGGAAACTAGATGGTTGATAGAATACATATATACTTTTTTTCGTAAATACATACTTATGATACATAGAAACACCCAGACACAGAACAAACATCCATGCTCATTACACAAATGTTTGCCCTGGGTGGGGATGGAACCCACGACCACGACCACGACCACGATATAGCTCAGGAAGCGGTCGTACTAGCACTGAGCCATGAAGCCTGACTCTATGTAGTGTAGTAACCGATTTTTACAAAAATTGGTACATATGTTTCTGAAGTTTTTTAATTCGAGACTCGAGCTATTTTACTTCCCATGAGAAAAAGATTTGTAAAATCTTAAAATAATTACTGGGTAATTTAAACCAATCGAATTCTGCGAATTGGTTAATAATACCATAAGGCAATGCATAGGCATGTTTAAACTATACGGTAATATTAGAGGGGTATTTAATTTATTTTTTGAAAGTCCTGAAACAAGACGCTTCCCTCCATCTCGAATTTTGGTGTGCTTAAATGACAATATATTTCTGTAATAAAAATAACTTAACATAAAAAAATATCTATATAGCATTACTCAGAAACGTTAAGACTTCGCTGGAAAGATATGTGGCAAAAAAATTCAAGAAATGAGGGCAGCTACCCTTAAGCAACCAAAACCGAAAAACCAAACAAGCTATACAATTGTACATGTCAAAATGTTAATTATGTAGGTCTAAGAATAATATATGCCTATCTTAAAATGTGTGATTTGAGAAATACTCGCTCATATAACAACATACCCAGGAGTGTTCCAATTACTGCCATCACACAATGCCGTTGCAGGCGTTTCTTGTTGTCTGTAAAATTTACAAATACCTTTGTGTAAAAATGGCTTTTTTTATAGAAAGGTACAGAAAAAAGCAGACGGCTCGCCTGATGGTTAGCGATAACAGTCGCCTATGAACAACTGCAACATCAGTGACATTACTGTAGCTTTGCTTGCCCGGAAAGGTGCTTTATAAAACGCTCTTTGTTGAAGCTCGGCGCGGGAAAACCTTCCGAGGAAGGACATTCCACATTTTGCTTGTTCGCTGGAGGAAGGAGCGTGAGAACCTGACTGTATGGGAAATCCAGTTATGCAAAATGTGGGGGTGAGCTTTCTACTATACATTGTAAACCGATAGGATTCATTCAAACTGGGTTCATAATTTAGTCGAGTAGTGAGTAATTTCGTCGCTAATTTTATTATAATTAAATAATTATTTAGTGCATTAGATTAGGTCTAGTTCGTTCTAGTTGTGGTAGTAGTTTAGTTGAATAAGTAATATACTCGCTTAACATGCTCTAGGTACTACAATAAATTACTAATACAATACGAACACCAGTAGGAAGACCAGCCACGAGATGGACAGATGACCTCATACAAGTGGCGGGAATACGCTGGATGCAAGCCGTTTCCAATCGGTGTTTTTGGAAATCCATGGGGGAGGCCTATGTCCAGCAGTGGACTTCTTATGGCTGAGATGATGATGATACGAACAAGGTTAATATTCTTGCTAAGAACACTTCATACAGCCATAATGCGATAACACCGCGCTGTCTGGAAGGACCGAATTCTCCGAAAGAGCTATAGTTTGTATATTTTTGTTTAAGTATAACTTAATACTATTGATATCTTCTGTGGTATAACTAACAGTACGTTTGTTACTTTCAGCTAATTAATAATTTAAAAAATTATATAAATCTTAATTATTTAATAGAATTATTTCTCAAACTGTGTCAACAATTTATTACGGAAATGAGAGAAAATATGAAAATCAATACAGATAGCTTAAATAAAACATAGGTATATGTAATTAACAAAAATATTAATCGTAGAAAATTATTCTTACTAACCCTGATAAATTGGCAAGACTCATAGCTTCTTGCGCGCTCAATTTTCTCCCATAGCTGCGCCAGAGTTTCACACAGAGAGGGATTAAGGTGGTACACCATAAAACTCCCAAACAGAATCCGCACACCCACCAACCGTGCTGAAAAAGTGCAATAATTACACTTTTATTAGTCAATACATGTTTCATTATGGTTAATTATCTAATTAAAGTTTTCAATCATATTATCAATACTATATATAAAATATATGATAAGTAGCTAATCACGTGTAGGCGTCCATAAAGCAATATAGCTAATGCATTCTACAATACATGCATTTTGCAATAGCCAGTAAAAACACAATGGTTTGTTAGAGTTACATGGTGTATTATTAACTGTAAGTTGCCAGTAAAAACACAATGGTTTGTTAGAGTTACATGGTGTATTATTAACTGTAAGTTGCCAGTAATAACACAATGGTTTGTTAGAGTTACATGGTGTATTATTAACTGTAAGTTGCCAGTAAAAACACAATGGTTTGTTAGAGTTACATGGTGTATTATTAACTTTAAGTTGCCAGTAAAAACACAATGGTGTGTTAGAGTTACATGGTGTATTATTTTATCTCCTGTGATGGTGGCATCTCAAATATCAGAGTAGGAAAAAAATTAAAATTTTACCCCATCCTTTATAGTTTTTTTAAATATTCCTTTTGGTTTTCAACGCACAGGTTAGATATTTGTAAATATTAGTATACATCTGTTCGTAATAGACAAGTGCTATCCGAAGATTTAGATTACAACATTTTCTAATTATGTGCATAATTATTAGGCATTGCGTTTCATATCCGGTCTTTTCAGTGTGTGAGTTGCAAAAAATAATGGAATTTCATTTATTGTATGTATGTATGACATCTTCAAAAACGGTGAAGGAAAACATGGGAAACCTACATGTCTGAGAGTTCTCAATGATCTTGAAGATGTGTGAAGTCTGCCAACCCGCACTTGGCCAGCGTGGCAGACTATGGCCTAACCCTTCTCACAATGAGAAGATGGCCCGTTCCCAGCAGTGGGACAGTTTGTACAAACAGGGCTGATAAAAAAAAATAAAAAAAATTATGACATGCTTTTTCAACTATTTTGTTATATCTCACCAAGGAAGAGATATAATTTGTACAGAGCAGAGTCCTGGCTGCAGCAAACACGTTGTAAAGCGGTCTACAGCGCGCTGCCTGTTTAGCCACGGACTTCAGCACGTGGGTCCTCCAGCCCGCGGCGTGAGACACCAGCCGAGATATGTACAATGATATTTTCTGAAACATAATGAACAAGTAACAAATACCTACAGAGTACAGAGCCATTCGGTTTCGTTAGTTAGTCAGGAAGGAAGACAGGTGGCAGACAATATGAAATATATAAATATATACGAGTATTGAATTTATTAGGTTATCAATATAAGTATTATATGATTTGACAAATATTTAGATAATTTACAATATCACAATTTTACCTTCCTTGCGATAACATCACCCTGGTTGTCGATATAAAACTGCGCCGTGTGGATGTGGCTTAACGAAATGTTCAGTTTTCTTCTAAAAGGCATTAGTTGCAGTTCCAACTCGGTCAACTTGAAGACTACGTCTGCGCGAATCTGTTCCAGTGGCTTTATGTTTGCTGTATACAGTCTTTGAGTTCTGCTTGCTGTAATATTTTCATCACCATTACCTTATCTAATGTTTAAATATATGATTAATCTTTTGCGAAGTGTTTTTAATAGCAAATATTATGAAGAAATCATAGATTAATGGATTTTATGTGAGTTTTCTCAGCAAAATTTACACAGATATGTGGGCACCGTTTGTGCGTGACAGGATGATGTACAGAAGCGACGGCGACCTTTTTTGTTTTTACGCCACTTGCGTACAATTTCTTACTGACTGTACCCATGCCACTTTTAAATAAATTGTGCTTATAACAGAATTTAAAAACAGCTCTTTAAAACCAATAATGCATTCACTATAAAAACCACTATTTGTAGCCGATATTCAACCATGAAAATGTACAACTCTGCAACATGATATGAATACTGTTTTAATTACCTAAAGTTTCTAGTCTAGCGGCTATAGTCAAATCTTTTATCTGAGCTGCGATATTCTGTAGCTGATCCACAAGTGACGGCAAATCTCGTCCAACCACAGGGACATTATAATCCATTCTGAAAAATAATAGGTAGAAAAAGTCTCTATATTAAAAGAAAAAAAAAACAATTGTAAAATCAGTTATTTGTCACAAGATATTTCGAAAGAGTGCATTTTTGTTTTTCGGTTACTTATTACTTATTATTCCAAGAAATGTAGACTATGAAACACAGAAAGTAAAGACAAGTCTAAGTATGGAAGGTAATAAAGAAACACACATACATATGTACATAAAAAAACTTTTTGTCAAGATTTTGAACAGTAAAAAAAATATATACAAAAAAAAACCAGCTCACCGATACTTTGCCAAATCTACATTAGTGACTTTTCTCATTTGATTCAACAACAAGCTGAAATTCCCCGATATAGTCTTCAATAGACCCACGTCCACTCCTTCCACCATACGTCTAAAGTCTGCTTGCAGCTCTTCCCATTCGAAGTAAGAGGTCTCTTTATTCACGTCTAGTATCTTGTCGAGTTGAAACACGTGGTATGCTGGACGGTCTTTTTCACACTCTCTGAAAAATTAGGATGTTTGAATCTCTGGACAGGTCACGGTAGATGGTAGGAGATTTGCGATTCAAAATCAAGTCATTATTAAAATTATACATTTGGAAAACGCTGTTTGCATGTCCAAAACTACAGGACTAGCAGAAAGTCGGCGAATTACCACCCATTTCTCGTCGAAATGCCAAAAATCCGTACTCAGCGATATCAATCCACATTCCTGTTGCGTACTGCACAAGAGTGGAATTCTTTGCCGCCATCTCTGTTTCCTGAGACCTACAATCTGGAATTCAAGGCTCGAGTGAATAGATATCTTCTAGATCGACGAGCTCCATCCTCGGCCACACCGTCGCTTAACATCAGGCGATTTGGTGGTCAATCGTAGATCTATCTAGTAATTTAAAAAAAACATCTAAAACTATTGATCTCAATAGCAAATTACAGTGTGAAAATGTGCTGCGTTCATTACTTTAAGATATTTTATGTTAAATTTTGTTATGACCGGAAATGTTGATGAAAATATTTCCTGTTGCTAATAATGTTTACCAGTTGTGTGAAAACCATTAATGGCAACTGATAAATTCAATTAAAATCAATTTACAATTCAATTTATTACTGTTTAAAAATACAATTCATTAAATAATCCTACTAACAACAAACAACAATTTAACTTATAATTATAACAGAATTAATTTGTGAAGGTGGTAGGTGTCTCGTTGACCACTGTTCTAGGAAACCCTGTGTTACAGCGGTCAACGATTCCAATCATTTTCCAATTATCGTCCTTCCCGAAAAACACTACGCAACTTCGATCAACATCTCAAATTCATGTTTTCCTTTCGCAAGTGCTATTTATTACGTGTCGGCGTTTACGAAATTAACAAAACATGTTGAATATTGCTTGAATCCGAACGCTTTCCGGCAATACTCAATCTCTTCATTTTACAAATATTACTAAGGAAATTTCAATAGCATACATACTAAGTCCAATACTTTTTTTTTTAATTTAATTTTTATCTCACAGACACCAGGGTCCGTGACCTTTGTCATAATTACAAACTATTGTTTACTACTTAACGTTACGGGAAAATTATTTTGTTTTAATTTAAGTACTTATTACTATGTTGCGTGCATACCACGAGCAAACCAGCGACCCGCAAGCAGCACCCGATCACGAGTATGACGCATGTAGGAGTCATCGCCCTCCTCAACCATATGTTAGGGAAGATGGCCACCCGCCACACGACGCCGCCGAAAGAAGGAGCCTTCGATGGTGAGCATGAATGCTCAAGATGCACACCTTGAGCATTCATCATCATCATCATCTCAGCCATAAGAAGTCCACTGCTGGACATAGGCCTCCCCCATGGATTTCCAAAAAGACCGATTGGAAGCGGCTTGCATCCAGCGTCTTCCCGCCACTTGTATGAGGTCATCTGTCCATCTCGTGGCTGGTCTTCCTACGCTGCGCTTGCCGGTACGTGGTCTCCACTCGAGAACGTTTCGGCCCCATCGGCCATCAGTTCTACGTGCTATGTGCCCTGCCCACTGCCACTTCAACTTGCTAATCCGCTGTGCTATATCGGTGACTCCTGTAAGTATACGTATCTCTTCATTTCTGATTCGATCTCGTAGAGAGACTCCGAGCATAGCCCTCTCCATAGCTCGTTGCGCGACCTTGAGCTTCCTTATAAGGCCCATAGTTAGGGACCACGTTTCAGTGCCGTATGTCATCACTGGAGCATTCATGCTTACACACAACTCTTATTTCTAACTACTGAAATACTAGTGTTTCTGTGAATGCAGTCACTGTTAGAGCCCGGTTTTAGACGGGGTTTCCAGATTATCTGTTTGCCCTCGGTTGATCGGACTTTATAAGCGACTGCACTCACATAGTCTAATTATATTTTTATTTTTTATACAAATCTGTCGCCTACTCTCGGCCCAAGGCCTCCATCACCGCGCACGCCGCACGAATCGACTGATTGCATTCAATATAATAATAATAATAACCGCAGGGGTGGCTTTGTGGCGAGCCGTCGGTGAGTGGCGACACCGCGTACCCCGATGTTTCCCTGGAGATAAATGAGACCCCTGACCTCTAGCTTGCCTTAATTGGCCGGCTGGATGGTGAAAACAGCAAGAGCTAAGTACTTAAGCTCCAGGGTTCCGCTAGTAGCTCTTAGTGAACGCGCAGCACACCTCTCGACACCCTTAGCCACCCACAAGATGTTGCTTCTCCGGCGCCAATATGCGGCGCCACTATGGAGGGCCTATTTAGTGGGTGGCGAGTCATCACTTGCCTAGGTATTTTTGCATGATGAGACGGAATTGGCAGGTGCCGTTTTCTCATCCTGATGCTCTCACACAGAGGTACTTCATCTTACCTGCTGTGTGAGAGCAGCAGTCTATAGCCTAGTTTTTAAGTCACTAACATTCCATTACAATAGCCAAGATCTGTTAAGCTCCATATTATAGAGTAATCCATCCATAGTTCATCCATATACCCAATCTGTATTTTTTATTATATTGTTACGGCAAGTGGGTACAGGGATTGGAAGGAGACAATGATATTTGCAAGCACGTTTATTCACTGACACGTACTGTCTTCTACAGAGCACACACAGTCTATATCACGAACACCGACAATAATTACAATATCGACGCGCTACAAGCACACAGAGTCGTGTTCCGACCAACACACTACTACTAAAACGCCTCTTCACTATACTGTTCACTTCACTTTCACTTGTAACTTTTTCTTCTTTCCTGTATGCTACTTGTAACTGAACTGCCTTCTGACCGCGACTGAAGCTCCTTAATATACCCCGCAGAACCTTCTAGAAGCTTTAATTTCGATAGTCATTTCATTTGTCATTTATTTCTTCCAGAATATTCAATTTCGATAGTGTCTTTTCGCTCGTCTTTTGTTTTTGTCATTTGTTCCGAACTTTCAAGAATGTTGACGAGATTCGTTATTTAAATAGTCGAGGAGCATTTCCTTCTAGAAATTTCACCATCATCGTCACCATCGTTAAAATATATTTGTAAAAGGGCCTCTCAGTGTTGGTTCCGGCCCCACTGATGCCTTTCAAAGGTCCGGGCTAGACGCGTGTATGCATTTAAATGGTTATAATATTAATAATCAAGACAATACGTTATTTATCTTAGTGTTTGAAGTTACAAAATACTACATAAGAATGTATCAATACAATTTTATTTTAATATTAATTCATATTTTTTTAGCTGACAAATGAAAATACCTACTAAGGCAGATATACTCTATATAGAACAAGTCTATCACTGTACATTCATTTGTAAGTATAGGTAATATTTATATTTTCTAAGTACCTTAAGACATCTTTAATATTAACATCTATAGTGACGTTTTCTAGATCTCTGAAAATAGCATCGAACACCCCTTCATAGTTGGACAGGAGAGGAGACGGCCGGTCCATGAGTGCACTCAATGTTTCATACTGGGGACTGTCCCATAACGCATGGCATACGTATACCTATAATAAAAAACTGTAATAAATATTCAGTGAATTTCACATTGCATATAAATGCTAATATAGAATTTATATAATTTCGTCGCGCTATGACCACTATCGCACCTAGTATAGGTACATAAATCTCAATTCGCAAACACGTTAAAATAAATAGAGATACATGATACGACACGAAACAGTACAAATCAGCTTACACAGCTAATCCAGTAAGACTAGTTCTCATTATACTAGTCATTTAGTAAACGTAGAATATATAGAGATGATCCATCCTAAAGGGTTACTTGTTACTTGACTAAAATACTAGAATAATGTGGATTAGAATTTAATGCGTACTTTTATAATTTGCTACTCGAAATTACTGAAATCGATCATAAAATCATATTACCATCATATTATCATCTATCTATAGCGTTATGCCTAAACTTTAGAGTGCGCTTGGCTAGGTAAGAATTTTGGTGCGTAATGTATGTATTTATCATAGGGTCCCACGCGCGGGCAGTTACACGATATGTATTATTTTTCTAGCAAAATAAAAACGCCGTTACGTTTACAGCAACAGAATTCTTCAGAAATAACGCTCTGACGCAGGAAGGAGTGTCCAAATGAATTATGGCTACACTTCAAAGGATCCTAGAAGTATAAAAATTGTCATGGTTTCATGATCTATATGCCAAAAACACGAACACAACCATTTCATTCTTATGTTTTGTGTATACCAAAATTGAGTAAAAAAAAAAAAAAAAACAAACGCTCGTTTCACACCCTATACATTATCGTAAAGAAGAAATTTAAACGTCACAAAGACAAAAGCTCACGAGTTGATGAGGCGAAAAGACTCATTTTCGAGCTAGCGAATACCTTAAAAAGCTCTTAGCAACAAGCACAAAGAATTTCACATTTCACAGAGCAGAGGAGTTCAAGCAATTTTTCTTTGATTAAAGGATTGGTTTACTTTAAGAGTCACCACATTTTTTGTAAGTATGTAAAAGTTTACCTCAGCGTGACCCGTTACAAGGAAGATTGTTGAAATCGTTCCCCACAATATGAGGGAAGCGAAGCATAACCAGCCTGCTGACCTGGAAAATTTAAAATAAACTTTATGGCGTGTGTATTTAAGATTATATTAGTTTGCAGTATAATTAAAACTTCTCAGATTACGCTGTAATATTAGTTATATTCTACTAGAATCTAGACATTCAACACGTATAATTTCACAATCACGATTTTTTTCACATTCCAACATAAAATTAATACATATGAAGAGAAAGCAGTAGAACAAAACTGGCTCAGTCCTTGCGCAAGGGATTTTCGGCAATTCGAGTCGATTCAGCAAGATAATGCAACCAGTGTATTACCACGATAGGCACTATCATGGACGGATTTTTATAGTTTTTTAGTCATTTTAAAAACAAACAAGAAAATCACATTAAAACAAAAAAAAAGATACTGAAACAAATAAATATTGCTCCATCGTATACCGCAACTTTGTTTAACATCAAGCGAGTTGGCGGTCAAGCGCAAACTTATTTCTACATAAAAAATGATGTTTTACAAGTTATATTTATTTCAGTTAGATTAAATAAAATAAACACACATATATATCATCTAATAAATATGTCAGAGTGATAAGTCCAGGGAATTGTCACATAGGCTTTGTACTGTCTAAATTCAACATTATAGGTTTCGTTGGACAAATAAGGAGAATCGTGAATTTTAATGTCGACTGTCGATGGTTAACTCTTGACCTGGTTAACAGTTACTCTAAGAAATGCCACAATGTTGAAGTGATTTGAGTACAATAGCGTAGTCTGAACAGTTTACTTACACTTTCAAAGTTCTCTGAGCGTGGTTTTTTGCATGTCCGCATCCGCAAAGCAAAGCCATTAGTATAAGTGCCATAACGAAGCCCAAAATTACAATGCACGCTGAAAACAACGTAGTCATGAGAAAAAAGTGCCGCTACGTCGTAGAGGTTCGTAGCAATCGCGCTACGGTGAACAAAAAACATCAACGAAAATTACATTTTATTAATATTATGTCTGGAGATGGTTTTTGGAAATTGAGTGTTAATTTTGCGTAGAAAACATTTTTTTAGCAAAACAATATATGATGATGCGAAATAATTCACATTAATCGTATTAATACTGTGATAGCAATCATACAATAATTCGTTTTTTTTTAAAACTACTTTAATCTGCAGTTGCCCCAAAAAATCATCAATTTCACGTGGTAAAAAACTTTTTTATTCGAAAATAGGTTTGCGCTTTACCGCTAATTTGCCTGATCCTAAAGAATTTGCAAATTCAAAAGTATCTCCTTTCAAATCTAGACTACCCCTATCATAACCACAGTAACATGACGTGTAACGTCATTATTGACTTGCCTGTAATTTCTAAAACTAAACCAATCACTAAATTACTAAAATTTCGTGGATAATTCACATAACACAATATGTACATAAAACACAGTCACTAATTATTATCTTATTATAGTGAAAGTGTTTTTGAAGTCACTTACAATTTGAGATTCTGTCTTGTTTCTCTAAGAATTTTATAAACTACTATTACTGCGCAAATTTTGCTGATAGAAAGGCGCATATTAAATAAGTGACAGAAAACTTTACATCACTTAATTTACCTGCATCACTGAGCAAATATCTAGTTGATGAAATGTAATAGATGGCAATTACCAGCCATACAATGAACAATTCAGAACGAAAATAATAAAATTCATGTAACATTTTCATCATCATCATCATGGTCATCATCATCATCTCAGCCATAAGAAGTCCACTGCTAGACATAGGCCTCCCCCATGGATTTCCAAAATGACCGATTGGAAGCGGCTTGCATCCAGCGTCTTCCTGCCACTTGTATGAGGTCATCTGTCCATCTCGTGGCTGGTCTTCCTACGCTGCGCTTGCCGGTACGTGGTCTCCACTCGAGAACCTTTCGGCCCATCGGCCATCAGTTCTACGTGCTATGTGCCCTGCCCACTGCCACTTCAACTTGCTAATCCGCTGTGCTATATCGGTGACTCCTGTACGTCTACGTATCTCTTCATTTCACATTCATTTCATGTAACATTTTGCGTTAGAGAAAATAATTGAATGCACAGTCTCACAAATTATTCGTGTTTAGCCGACTTCGAAAAGGAGTAGGTTCATAGGTTACAATGTGTGTAAGTTTTTTTTATGTACATTGACTGATATTCCGTCAAATGTGGATCGATTTTATAAAAAAATGCGTTATTATCAACGTAGCTTTTAGGTGGTCTCATAAAAAATTGGTTATTGTCAGTTGTTTCAATCATAGTATTTATTTGATTGTTCAAAGAATAATAATAAGGTTAATATTTATGTGTAGATAACAATAATAATAACGATAATACTAAGTTTTTTCCCATAAGAATTACTTTCGAGAACTTGACAAAATTTAAATAGAAATTATAGATCGATAAATCTACTATAGTTGTAAATGTTGTTAGCTAGAAATTGTCGTTGTGTTTTAGTTAGGTATCTGTAGTTACTCCCTTTTTGTAGAATGGTTAAATTAAAATAATGGTTTTTCAAGTTTGCATGATTGTTACCCATAGAAATTATACAAATTTTAACAGATGCTTTGTATATATTTTACATAATTTTAAGACCAGACTTTTCAAACACTTTATAGTGTAGTCATAAGTGAGGTCTTGAGATTATGAAACCTTAAAATATAAGCGATTAATCTGTCAAAAGTTGTTTAATTTAAATTCATAGCAGTTGCGTGGCCGAGCTGCGTTGTTTTTTTATGATGCATGGGCAAACCCGGTTCCACTAAAACTGAAACTTAGCTAGATAGATTTATCGTCGCAGAAACTACCTTCATATTATAATATTGTGTACTGTGCTTCATAGCAAAATTCATAAAAACATTGGATGTATGTATATATTGCTCGTTTGAATATATTAGATTAAGAGTATTTTTAAACTAACTAATCATCACCATCCACCGTCCAAACTCGTATTTGTGAACCCTGTCTAGGGCCGAGTCCAGCCGTCTCGACGTAGTGTGCAAGTCCGCCGTTAGATGGCGCACTATGTCATTTATCACTTTGGACGATGCTATCACGTCTTCACGGCTGGTTGAGATGTCTTTCACGATATCTGAAAAATCAATTGCTAATCTTAGAAGTAGATAATTTGTATATTTTTTCTTTCCTAATATACTGAATATAGTATAAGTAGTACGAATAGAGCACAGACTAAAGTCAAGAAATTAAGTAGTCTATGTATTTACAAATACTATTCGCCCAACCTGTTTCCATTCAAAATATTATTCAAGTTCGTTAAGCCATTTGAGCGTGATGTAGTAATAAAATATATGCTTAAAAACTCGAATTTAATTTTATATAATTTATTTATTTCTATTTTTATATTACATATTTTTTTGGCTGGCCACTCAGTCTATGCGAACTTACTTACTTTTTAATTTATTTTTATTTATGATGGTATGCATTAAATAATAAAATAAGGTGTGTAAAAGTGAATAAAGGACATAATATTTTAAACGGCACAGAAATCGAGACCCTATTTACCATTGAACCCAAGTTAACTGTTTCTTAAACTTTGTCTAATTTACCGTACCTTTAGCAAACTTTTTTAAGTTTGATACTATTTTCAAAATAGATTTATAACTGTGAGTACAATGACACCATCAAGAAGTGTAGTGAACAAACCGTTGTACTTTTGACCATATTTAACTAAGAGGATTTGATTAACTTATAGGGTGCTTAACTTTTTCATGGCGTTTCATAAATAAAGTCTTAGTTATTTTGATTACAAGACACTGTCCATTGCTCTTAATTAGCAACAAAACAAATCTCCTGCTTTTAAGTTCTTCTGTCTTTGATAAATTGCTCTTTAGTCGTACAAGCTAAGTGAAATACAGCGCTTATTCGATTGCAGTTTGTGGACGAGAAGTTGCGTCGTAACTTATTCACTTTAGTCAGTGTTTTCGAGCAAACATTTTAAAACAGATTTACTAGCTTGCAACACTTTTGGATGCTTTAAAATTGAATTAGGTACTAAGTTGAATTAAAGAGAAAATAGGGAAAATATTTCTAAGAAACGTACATTAAATTACATTATACAGGTCTTGGTCGCAAACGGGGCTTACGGAGCGATCGGCCTGTATTATACAACCAATCACCCCCCTCCCCCCACCACAGATAGATACCTAGATACTGACAATAATCAGCCCGTTCGCTGAAAATACTCGCTCATGTAAAAGCCCAACTAAAGGTCTATCCGCACACAACAGGGTACGACCAGTAACGTATCCATCAGCGGCAATTCAAAATTCAAATTCAAAATTTATTTATTTTCAGATCGGAATTCATAGTTATGTGATTACACTTGAAGCAAATACATATATTAGGCAATACAAATTAAAAAAATTAATAGGTACAACAATAATAACAGTGCAAAAATAAACCAATAGTCAATGGAGATCTCAAATTATAAAATTAAAAGTCAAACACAATAGAATTTGTAGTCAATAATATCAAATTAACATTAGCATAATATAATTAAAAATGGATTTATCATCATCATTATTATTATTATTTATTTATTTATCATTATTATTATTACTGTCGATGGCAATATCAGATTATAAAAATCATAAATTTACAGTATAATGAAAAATCAAAATGTCAATGAAAAATGATATTGTAGCATACATTTTGTACGACGCTATCCGTACTCGGCAGTGACAGTGACGTTCAGTGATGTCAGTGCTGCGCCGACCCTCGCTGTGATCCGAGAATTTCTAGCGGACAATATTTTGCCTGCACGTGTCAATGTCGGTACTGACATGTGTGAATAGCACGTCACGGAACCGTACGGTACGGAACTGTCGGTCACGTGTCGGCACTGTTGTGTGCGGATAGTCCTTAATGCTGTCTGTGACAGTCATTTCTTTATAGTTATACAAATAAAATATATGCGCATGCACCGCATACGTATACGCAAATATACAGGCTGTAATCTCTTTATCTAATATTTTCGACGTTGACTTATTTCTGCAATTGGCATTTCATGGCGAAATAATGACAAAATATTTTGAGGATTGATCAAACTGCCCTGTTAGCATGGAAGGTAGATAAAACGTTTTTGTCCACGTTGTTATGTCATTTGTTAATGTCAGTACATACTTTATTTCCTCTGAAGGGTGGATAAAACGGGGGAAAGACTATTTGTTCATGTTCCTTGCTAGTAGGGCTGGAGTTGAAGCCGGTCCACACGGCGCGTTGCGTCGGCGTTGCGTCGACGTAGCGCTGTCGCTGATAAGTCAGTAATTAATTAATAGAACATGAAATGGTGTACATTACTACCGCGCGGCAGCTTCCCTTTCTCCCTTTGCTGTAATATAAGATATAAACGTACCCTCCCTAATTTTAATAGTCTGATTAAATATAGCTGCTGGGAGTGCTCGGAACTCTTTCCTGGCATTTGATATAGCCTTTGTTAGGTTTTCTACGCCCAAAGTATTCAGTTGTAGTAATTGCTGCTCGCGGTGGATCTGGAATGTTAGAATTGCTTCATATAGTTTATAAATTGCGAAAATATCAAAATATTAAATATTTTTATATATACACAATTTATTTAAAAAAATGGGGCAGAGACTTATGACCACCAGATAAAGTTAACCTGAATTGGGCTTGAAAGGAGAAAAAACTTGTGGGTACAAAAAACATGTATAAATATATGTTTATTTTATCAGCCATCTAGTTTCCATTTATTTTGATTAGTATAGGCTAGAATCAGATGGTCTTCTGTGAACTGTCCACCAATATTTATTTATTTATTCATTATGAAGCAGAGTATAAAATAAAAACGCTGTTGTACCCGTGGTCTATAACATTGTATCGTTAAGTTTTACTAAAATTGGTTAGGTAGCTTTGTTCCATAATAGTAAACATTTTAAAAAATGTGGAAACTTTAATTGAAAATCTTAAAAATTCTAAGTTGAAAGCGTCTGATGCTTGGATGCTTGCAATACTTAAGACAAAGAATTTATTGAATGTAGAAAATATATTAAAGCAATTTCAAATTTCAAATAATATATATTTTTTAGGCAGGACTTAAACCCGAAATATCCCAATCTGTATCCAATATCATTAAGCCATTTTGGTCACGTGGAACGGTCGAAACAATCTAACAGTCTTTTTTGCTTAAGCCGC
This sequence comes from Lycia hirtaria, assembly GCA_947563715.1. Taxonomy (NCBI): domain Eukaryota; kingdom Metazoa; phylum Arthropoda; class Insecta; order Lepidoptera; family Geometridae; genus Lycia; species Lycia hirtaria. The sequence goes on from OX387380.1 coordinate 4,252,284, forward strand.
GGGTTCAAATCCTGTCGGATGTGTGTAATTTTTTAACTGTCTATAAATTTGTAAATAATTATCATAGTTTTAAAAATTGAAACAACCGACTATGGAATGCGCAATTTCGATTTGAAAACCAAACTACTGAACTAATATTGATGAAATTTCTACGGCACAGTTATGCAAGTATTATTATACTATCCTTTAACCAAAAAAAATAATTTCGGATACGGTTTACAAAAGACGGAATTATTCAGTAATCAAGGAGTAATTAAGGAAGTAAGTTCTCAATTCGATTGTATATTAATATAATCAGTACATTTTTTTTAATAGTTTAAAATAAATAATTTTATAGTTTGAAAAACTGAAACAACCGACTTCGACGTACGTTATTTCGTTTACTTGTAATATTAGTAAGGATAATAATTACACAAGGCGCTCAGGCGTTGAAGTAACTCTATTTTCTCCTTATGCACATTGGATGAGGAGTAAGTAGGTTTTATTTTTCAAGCTCAATAAATCCCTCACGATTGTAAACTTTTCAAAGAGACCTCTCTTTACCCGCTCGTTTCTTTTTCAAGAATGACATTTGTCATTGAATGTCAAATGCTTCGTTGTCGCAGATTAGAAAATGTGCAGATGTTTACACGAAAAACCTCAACATTTGACACTTTTGTAAAGAAAAACGTGTCAGTGGAACTCTGCGATTCTATAATCTGACGCGCTCACTCAGGAATCCAATGAATATATTTTTATTTTTAGAGATTATTCAAAAAGTAATAAAGCAATGTTTATATAATTATGGGACCAACTTGGGAGCTTTCTCTATACGCCAATTCACGAAACACAAAAATTGGTTCAAGAATGAGCGAGAAATTCGTGTTCATACATAAAAAAATAATATACGGTACGAATTGAAAACCTCCTCCTTTTTCGAAGTCGGTTAATAAGAATGTAATGTAGATGGGTATTACTCACCAAATCGAATTTCATCTTCATTTCCAAAGAGTTAGTATTGACTGTGTCACAGAGCGGCAGGTCTTTTGGTGAGCACTGTTTTTTCAAGTTGTCCAATTGCCATGCCAAGTCCTGAATACGATCTGATGCTGATGATGCTAAGGATCCCGCTCGTATGTTAACTTCACGGAGAGATGCTATCTTGAAAGAAATGTCTTCACTTTCTGAGGAAAAGTTAACGTTCATGTATCGTGAGGGGAAAAAATTGTTAAATTCTTTTTTTCTTCTTGTTTTGTTTTTAGCTGTATCTGGGTATCTGATACGAGGGCGTAATTAAAGTCTTCAAATCTCTCCACTCCACCCACAGTCGACAGCTTTTAGTTATGCAATTTATTATCGTTTCGGACAAAAAAATCTTTGCCGGATGCTTTGGTCTTTTTAATGCTCGACGCTAATGAGTGGTGTTATAGGTTTAACGTGTGTATCCGTGTGTCTGTAGTATTGGAGCTCTCAAACGGATAAGCCGATTTTGATTTAGCTTTTTTCGTATGAAAGAAGATTTTATCGAGTGTTCTTAGATATATTTCATCAAGATCGGTTGAACCTTATTATTTGGGGGTTATTGTGTTTTCTACAGATAGTCTCTTCTTTTTTTTCAGATTCTAAAGAACAGGCAGGATAATTAATTGAATCAAAAATAAATGTAAATATAAAAAAACAATATCGTGATGACGATAATGATGATGAACTATGATTTTAATACTGTTTTCAACCGACTTCAAAAAAGGAGGAGGTTCTCAATTCGATTGTATTTTTTTTTTATGTTTGTTAGATCGTAACTTTCGACTGGGTGAATAGATTTTAATGATTCTTTTTTATTTGAAAGCTGGTGCTTCCTGGTGCCGTGTGGTTCCATTTCAATTTGGTCCAGTTCTGACAATGGCATCCATGATAAGTCCGTTGTTTTAGTTTTTTAAACTATAATTACTGACTAAGGCGCCTGATTGTAGTACAGTTATTTGGTGCGTCCTCACAATTGATATTTAATTTTAGCAGTAAAATGACGAAGACAGTTGCTACATGCGAGGACGCCATTAAATATTTGTACTACTTAAATTATATAGATAAATGTTTGTACTATATATAGATGTATAAATATTTAATACATATTTGTGGACATTTCGCACAACACCATTTAGCCCAAACTAAGCAAAGCTATACTATGGAACTAGATGGCTGATAGAATACATATATACATAGTACTTTTATTTGTACTTTTATTTGTAAATATATACATTTTATACATAGAAACACCCAGACACAGAACAAACAGAGAGAGAATAGATAAAACACAGAGCTCCATCCTCGGCCACACCGTCGCTTAACATCAAGCGAGTTGGTGGTCAATCGTAGATCTATAGTGTATAAAAAAAAAACATCCACGCTCATTACACAGATGTTTGCCCTGGGTGGGGATCAAACACACGACCTACAGCTCAGCAGGCAGACATACTACCAACCGAGCCACAAGGTCAGTCATGAACGTTGTGAAGGTAGAAAAATACGAGTCTAAAGTATAAACACACGACAAGTGGGAAGCGCAGTACTACACAGGGATTTAAACCATTCCAAGTCCAAAGTTCTATGTAACATTGTACTATGATGGGCAAGCGTGAAGCTCAACATCAGGCGAGCCATTCATCATCATCATCATCATCTCAGCCATAAGAAGTCCACTGCTGGACATAGGCCTCCTCCATGGATTTCCAAAAAGACCGATTGGAAGCGGCTTGCATCCAGCGTCTTCCCGCCACTTGTATGAGATCATCTGTCCATCTCGTGGCTGGTCTTCCTACGCTGCGCTTGCCGGTACGTGGTCTCCACTCGAGAACCTTTCGGCCCCATCGGCCATCAGTTCTACGTGCTATGTGTCCTGCCCACTGCCACTTCAACTTGCTAATCCGCTGTGCTATATCGGTGACTTTTGTACGTCTACGTATCTCTTCATTTCTGATTCGATCTCGTAGAGAGACTCCGAGCATAGCCCTCTCCATAGCTCGTTGCGTGACCTTGAGTTTCCTTATAAGGCCCATAGTAGCCATTGCTCGTCTTATATTACTATATACAGATTGCACTGACCTGCAATAATATCAGCCAATGAATCGAAAACTAGATCAATTCCACTCTCGGAAGCGATCGACTGTTGTATTGGCTCGCCCAATAATGTTTCTACGTCTGAAATAATAAAATTATTATCATGTTTGTTTTCCACAAACACAGCCTCGTAAAAATATCTACAAACATTATCTATCCGGAGGAAATACACTTTTTATGCCATATTTGTATTTAACGAATATATGCTAGGATAGTATGTAAATGATGATTAGCTTTTAGTAAACCTCTAATATATACTATATAGGTAACATACGTTTTTGTAGATCTATAGATCTAACTGGGCTACCTACTTGTGGACAGGGCACATAGCACGTAGAACTGACGGCCGTTGGGGCCGAAAAGTTTTCGAATCTAGACTACGAACCGGCAAACACAACGTAGGAAGACCAGCCACAAAGTGGACAGAAGATATCATACAGGTGGCAGGAAGACGCTAGGTGCAGGCCGCTTCTAACCAGTCATTTTGGAAATCCATGGGGGAGGCCTTTGTCCAGCAGTGGACTTCTTGTGGCTGAGATGATGATGATGGTGACCTACCTACAGCGATAGTTTTCCAGATAAGGCTATTTATAATAATTTCAGAATTGCATCATAAAAATTGTGGGATACGCACCATCCAAGTCTTTCTTAAAAGCATGAAGCACTAATTCCATAGGCGGCACCAGACTGTGATGTATGTCTCTTGCAGCAGCTGTGATCCAAGTTACAATGTCAGAGAATGCACAGTTGATGACGTTGCGAGTGCTGCTGGCAGCTGAATGGGCCTGCTCGTTGCTTACTGCCATACCACTAATTAGAGCACTGGAAAAGAAAAATAACATAACATACTTTTATATAAACTGCAGGAGCGAGTGAGGAGGATAAGAGCGTTTTAAAAAGGGTATCTACAAGCACCTTTCCGGGTTAGCAAAGCAACAGTAATGTCAGTGACGTTGCAGTTGTCCATAGGCGACGGTTATAGCTTACCATCAGGCGAGCCGTCAGCCTTTTTGCTTCTCCTATTTTATAAAAAAAAAGGTGCTGGCTTCAAACGGTAAAGTATTTCACCATGAGAAAGCTCTAAGAGCCTGATTTATCTCGTGTGAAGTCTGCCAACCTGCATTTTGCTAGCTTTATGGATTAAAGTGTATTTTATGGAGAACAGGCCTCCACCATGTAGTGAGCTAGTTTAAAACAGGCCTGAACTAGTTAACTACTTATTTCTCAAATGTAGCTTTCTCAAATCTATTAAATACTATTTAATCTACAATCTTGATTATTATCTTCATTTATTTATTTTTATATAAGTACTTAAATTAAAAAAAAACACCGTCAAAGTATGAGCTCAAACTCATTCTTAGGCGGTCTTATTTATTTCGCACACAAAAACTTCCATACAAAGTAAACATTAGTGCTTGGTATCAGCACCAGGACTAAAAGGAAAATGTGTCCTGTGATTCAGAAAATGTAACGAATGTCCTAACTGACGTATGTCTGTATATGGTTGTAACTTTGTACCTAGATTTTCCATTCAGTTCCTCCATCGGCGAATTGCTAATTCGGAATGCTAGGCGTACAAAAAATCAGCTTGAGTTTGACTCGATCTTGATCGCTTTTTAATATTTGTCTATTCTACTTTGAAATAATACTATAATCATAACATTATTGTTTTTAATTGTCATCGATTTATTTCCGAAGTTTTAGGTGGCGTTATTGAATTGTTAGTGGCAAACGTAAATTGGGTAACAGATTTATTCGTTTTGTCACGCAATCGCATTAAAAACCTAGACAGTTCTGTAGAAATAAGATTTGTGACAACATAAAAGTCACTTAAGAAAATTGTTATTTAAATGAAAGTAAATAATGTTTTTTTTTTATTTTTATAGAAGATAGATCTACGATTGACCACCAACTCGCCTGATGTTAAGCGACGGTGTGGCCGAGGATGGAGCTCGTTGATCTAGAAGATATCTATTCACTCTAGCCTTGAAAATTCCAAGATTGTAGGTCTCAGGAAACAGAGATGGCGGCAACGAATTCCATTCTTGTGCAGTACGCAACAGGAATGTGGATCGATATCGCTGAGTACGGATTTTTGGCATTTCAACGAGAAATGGGTGATAATTCGCCGACTTTCTGCTAGTCCTGTAGTGAAATGGGGAGGGTTGAATTAGGTTTTGAAATATATAGATGTCACAATTTCGTTACAATACTTATTATAAAAGCGAACTATGTTACCTTTACACGATTAATCGGCTAAAACTGATTGTTATGTAATTTAGTCTAGAGATAGCCGTGGATCTGGAAACGGACATATACTACTTATCATCAACAACACCGTTTTTGATAAATACGCGGGTAGCACTGCGGGGCGCAGCCAGTTATAAATCGGGAATTATTGTGAATCTGTGTTTTCTAGACATTTTTCTATCATAATTTCATAGAATCCCTCATGGTGCATCTGCTCCATACAAACTTGATTTATTTTTACAAGACTAAAAATGACACACTTCTCGATAAATCAATGATTAGCTGAGTTGCCATAACTATTTTGTATAACTATACTGAAAGGCTGATATGACCTTTACTAGAGGTGTTTGAGTAGCTCGACAGTTCACGTAGACTAGAATGTAAATACACAAGGTTGTTTAGAACAGATTGCTTTTAATGATAAGACAGATTTATTGTTTCTAATCTTATTAAAAATCAAAAAGAAGGCTCTTAATCTGAGTGATTTTTGTGTCTAATTTCCCCGATCTTATTATTATAGTATCCTAATATTCATAATCCTAAGATTCTTAAGTAATATGAAACTTGGTACGTGTTTTTGTCGTGGGTTTGTTTAGTAAATAATATTATCTTACGATTCCATCTACCACAATTTCATTTAGCTAATCGAACACAAGTTCTTATCTTACCTACGCGCTACTTTAGGTATCATATTATATCCACAACAAAGTTACAGGAGGGTCGAAAGTGCTCTGAATGGCTTCGAGAAAAGGATGGTACGGCGTGGCTTTGCTGCTCGACTTGGCCGGGGCCACTGCCGTGCCCCAGATACCAGTGACCTAACTTGCAGAAAGAAGTAGACTTTTAAGAAAGAAATATACTTTTTTTCAGAAACAAAATAAAACATTTTGCTAATCCCAAAAACTGAGATTCCTCCGAAAAACGTATTAATTACTTACGTAATTACTTTCTCTACTTATGATATAGGGGGAAGAAAAAAGATTACATGTACTATTATTATGACCGATCGTCATCGTTTGAACAAAATTTACTTTTATAAAATATTTTATTTCGTTATTGAACAAAAGTTGTAAAATTTTGAAGATATAAATTATTAGGTCTTTAATCGGGTTATGTAAGTATACCATTTTAGGTAAGGTTAAAAGACGTTACGTTCATAATAAAAATATTGAGGCTGTTCGTAAAAAAAAATATCGAAATTTTCTGTTTCAGAATTTAAAAGCTTTTAGTTTCCGTTTCCGGGTTGTCCAAACCTAACAAGAAGTTAAAAATGTGTTCAAACTAGATTATGTATATTAACCGAAAAAACAAAGCCAAGGACAAACAACAAGGCAAGCAGTTTTTTTAGCAGCTTATTGGACAAAAAATATACATACGTATATAATTTTATTGACAATTTAAAAACAGACAAACTGGTTCAAACTGGTTTTATTTTGCTGTTGTAGCTTTCCATGAAGTTTTAATATAGAGTCAGATTCGATTTAGAATAAAGGATAGGACGAAAAATGATAGGAACAATTTGAATGGTTAATAAGTAAAGAGACTATAGAAGCATTTATAAAACCAGTATTTTATAAATGCTTCCATAGTCTCTTTACTTATTAACCAATCAAATTGTACAATTGGTACAGTTACCAAGGTAGGAAAACTAGTAAATACGAGAAATAAAACTAGATAAATAAGATTTTGGTCGGCTGTATAATGAATTTAAATATACCGAAGCAAATATGTAAAGTATAGATATTTATATATGTAATAGGATCTATAGATCTACATATATATGTACCTACTGACCTAATATACATATATGTAGAAATGTATAGATAAACAAAATAAATTGTAAGTTTTGTAAGTAAACTTAAGTTCATTACAGTAAAAATGTAAGTTCAAATCAAATCAAATAATTTATTTGTTACAAAGTTAAAAAGAGAATACATGATAAACTTGAAGCCTCTGGTTCCCAAACTAGTTCTTCTTGTTAGTGTATTCTTAATTATTGTACTTATATCAAGTACAATTAAGAATACAACAACAAGAATGCAATAGATATAGATTAGATAAATATGTGTAAGTAAATAATAGAATTATATAAAATCTGCAAACAAAAAGTTAGGTAAATAAGGTTTCTCCCCTGTATTAAAATCCTTAAATTAATATTAGGGTTCCTTTGCTATTTTTTATAAAAAATATATACATATTGCTTTATGACAGTATTGACAGTTGTACAATATGTAGGTACAATATGTGGATTTTAGCGTCAGATGGTAGAAAGTAGAACTAGAAGTATAATCAATAATAATTTACTTTACAGAGTTTGTTCGAATAGATAACTAAATTGTGGCAATGAGGGCGCTGCTGTTCATATTTCCTTATTTTTTTCAATCGAAACTTTAGTTCAACTTTTTTCCACGATAGGTGGTTTTTTATGTGAACAAACTCTTAATCCCAAATTTCGAGACATTGCGTGAATTTAAATACCATCTTTAAAAATGAAACTGAGAAATGATTTAATCTGGGGGCACGGCCGTGCACCCGCCATGTGAGCCAGCGGGTACGGCCGGGACTATCTTTTCTCGAACACATTCGTCGGATTTTTAGACCCTCATAGCTTCGGCCTCGATAACACTAGAGGGTTCAAATTTTCAGGATCAAGTGTGGTCCACGGTCTAATAAAATGTTAAAAGTTTCATGTATCTAGCTTTTATACTTTCGATTTTATTAATACCTAAAATAAGCCGATTTGGCACAAATTAATTGATGATCATAAAAAAGATAAAGTACTTGCTGAAGTCTTAGAAAGCTGAAATTTGGTATGTAGGCTACAATTTGCACACAAACAACAGAAAAATTAAGATATTTGTAACTTTCACCCTCCAACCCCTATTTGGGGTTATTTGGGGTTATACCGTTCTCGTCATCAATATTCCAGGGTACTTCCTGAAGTAGTAGAAAGCTGAAATTTGGTATGCAAACTACGATCGGTACATAAACAACAGAAAAAATTATGATATTTGTATTTTTCACCCTCTACCCTTATTTGGGGGCTATTACGTTATTCTTATCAATAATTAATATAAGGTACTTCCTGAAGTCTTAGAAAGCTGAAATTTGGTGTGTAAGCTAATATTTATATATGAACCACGAAAAAATTAAGATATTATTACTTTTCACCCTCCAACCCTTTATTTGTGGGAGCACACCCCCTGAGTGTAATCAAAAAGATAGGGTACTTCCTGAAGTTTCAGAAAGCTGAAATTTGGTATGCAAACTACGATTGGTATATAAACAACAGAAAAATTACGATATTTGTATTTTTCACCCTCCAACCCTTTTAAAGTGTGATCTTGTGTGTGTGTCTATATTTCTGTAACACAACATAACTTCGAAATGGATAATACTAGAGAGCCCAAATTTTCAGGATAAAAAGTAGACAGTACATTTATAAAACATACAAAGTTTCATTTATTTAGCTTTTGTACTTTAGATATGATTCACATCTAAAATACGACAATTTTACCACTCAGTGAGGATCGTTTATCTAATTAGTTTCAAAAGGCGATACTAGATGGCGTGCGCCTCAAGTTAGCACACGGTATCATTTCTCGCGCTCTGTCGCAAATCAATTTTGGAAGTCGACACGCTGCGCTGAGGCACACAAGTATTCCGTATTTATGGTTGGTCTGTGTTGTGTATTCGTTCGTTCTGATTTGGTTCTCGTTTATGATAACGGTTTGTTTGCTTTATGGATAAATAGTATCGTTTTCGTTCGTTGTTTCATGTTTGTTTAGTAAATATGGGTTTGTATTATATATATATACATTAGGTTATAGGTTTGTATGTTATATATATATATTATACATTATTCGACTTTAATTGATGACTTGGTTTGTTTTAGGTAGTACTTACTTAGGCTTAGGGACTTATTTACACAGAAAATTATAATACTTTCAACCGAGAGCTTATTTAGAAGCTTGGATTCGGGACCGATCTTATTAGAGAAGGGGTATTAGGTTATAGGTTAAGAATTTAAGTTATTGAATAATAGTCTGGATACAAGAATAAATCTAAAGTCGGTTTAGTGGACGTATTCCTATAAAAAGGAAATAAGACGAACAATATGAGTAACGAAACAATTTCTTTGGGAGAAGGGCTAGGGCCCTATCGTCTATACTACAGTTCATAGTATGCCTGGAAATGGTTCATGCCTTTTCCATTCATTGACATTTACTCAATCTATAGAAGACCGTATTTGATGTGGCGTTGCAAGTTAAGGTGTGCTATTGTTCGTTATGTTGTAGAATATTGGGACGATTTGCAACTTTATACTTGTCCTGAAGAGTGTATCTGGAAACCGACTCTTATTCACGCGCTATAGTATGGCGCCACATCAGAATTGAAGGTTACAGCAGCTATCATGTATTTTAAGTAATAAGTCAACAAGAAAAACAGGCTATGACAGAGAGTGTACTGCTAAAGAAATGATAACAGATGTACAGGGAAATACATTCCGTTAAAACATAACGTTGCAGAAATTACAGGGTCTCTTACAAAAAGAAATTAAATCCCACCAAAAACATTTCATGTAAAATTGGTTGCCATGTGTCGCATTGTCATGCCACTTTCACTGACAAAAATATATCAGATGAGATCTGACTGAATCTGAAGAGCCAAGCCGCTAACTCTACAAAATCTAAGGCTACAATACTTATCTCTGTAAACCTTAAATCTTGGTCAAAAAGCATGGCTTGGTCGTTTCACTTTCATGGAACTATTACATTACTATTCCAATTATACAACATTCAAGAGCAGAACTTTAAGTTTCTTTTTCTTCCTTGTCCATGTACGACATGCTATGCGACATAATATGTTTGTAACTGACCGTCGGAAAACGGCCAAGCCATGCTTTTTTACCAAGATTTAAGGTTTACAGAGATAAGTATTGTAGCCTTAGATTTTGTAGAGTTAGCGGCTTGGCTCTTCAGATTCAGTCAGATCTCATCTGATATATTTTTGTCAGTGAAAGTGGCATGACAATGCGACACATGGCAACCAATTTTACATGAAATGTTTTTGGTGGGATAATACTATTCCTGTGTTACTGCTCTACCCTCTCTATGCTTTTCGATTTCATTCCGTATCTTTGTTGGCGTTTTATTAAATATCCTTCTCTTTGAACACGAAATTAATTAACACGGTATCATAATAAGCGCTTGTTAAACTTACTGGTCCTTGAAGTCATCTTATGACGTACGAATATTGATCATATTTATTTTGGGAAGAACCGGAGCCGTGCGGAATACGAGTAAATACGTTCGAGATAAATATATTTTATTGTTTGTCTCATAATTTTTCTATTAAAAAACCGACTTCAAACGCAACTTACTAAATCCTTCACGATTGTAAAACTTTTTAAAGATACTTCTCTTTAATCGCTCTTTTTTAGGGTTCCGTACCTTAAAAGGAAAAAACGGAACCCTTATAGAATCACTTTGTTGTCCGTCTGTCCGTCTGTTGGGTGTCAAGACCTTTATCTCGGGAACGCGTGAAGGTATCGAGTTGAAATTAAAACCATATACGCAGATATATCTTGCTAACCATATCCATATCCATAGTATCTTGCTGCAAAAAGAAAAATAAAGTAAAAAAAAATAAAAAAAATGACCAGTTTTCGGATTCTTTCCTATATGTGTACTCTAACACAATGCTTCTTGCCAAATTTCATTGTTCTAGGTCAACGCGAAGTACCCCATAGGTTTTGATTCTCTTATGAGTATCGAAATGTGCGTTTTTTACGATATATTCAGCTGTAACTACTTTTTACGAAAACTGAGAAGTTTGATTCTTCTCACTGTAGCAAGATACTATAGATCTACGTATATCGTTTTAATTTCAACTCGATACGCGTTCACGCGTTCCCGAGTTAAAGGTCTTGACACCCGGAAGGACGGACAGACAGACGGACAACAAAGTGATCCTATAAGGGTTCCGTTTTTTTCTTTTGTGGTACGGAACCCTAAAAAAAATATACGGTACAAATAGATAACCTTCTCCTTTTTCGAAGTCGGTTAAAAATTGTAAGTGCATATAGTTTTGCGATATTAAGATTATCGCTCGAATAGTATATTCAAAGAACTTGTTTCTTGCATTTTCTGGAAATTGTCTAATTTTGTTTTGTTATTGAAAATGTGGACTAAACTTGTCTTTAAATTCTGCAATCTGGTAAATAGACGTAAACATATATAACATCGATATGTTAGAATTTTTCAAAAACGAGGTTTCCACGCTTTTTTCAGGGCGAAAAGGCATTCTTTATAAGTTGTCCCGATAAATTAAAATTTAAAGTCAGTCAAAACTTACCAGCTTAAAAGCACAACGAACAAGGTCACAACAGCCATACTTCTGTCGCTGCATCTAGAGTCTTCTGCATCAGGAAATAAGGCTCCACTTTCCAATTGATCTTCATGGCTCGAGCTGGAGAGTAATGCCAGAACGCCCAAGACTAGCAGATAGCTGGGTATCACCAGAGCGATGCACGCAAATAAAATGATGAAGGCAAGGAATGTAGATTCAACTTTTATGGACTGAAAAAAAAAAATACAAATGAGTAAATATTATAAATCGTTTGATTAAAATTCTGATTCTACAACTTCATCCATTTTGCAAAAAAATTTATAACTCCACTGTATTATTTTTTTGCAAAATAAGCAAAAAAATTAATAAATACCCAGAATGATACCCAGATTTCTAGAGTTTTAGATAGTGTTGATTAACAGAATTGCATAATATTGATCCAGGATTTTACATAAGTCATTACTTACAATATTAATTTAATTTAATTTTGTTTAGCTTCTGAGTCCGAAAATCACACAAGACAAGTTTCGCCTCTACAATATTAATAATGTGGTTTTAATATTGCCCATAAAATAAAAACACATGTTTATAAATCTAGACAGGAAAACCTTGGTTAAAATTTAAGGTCAAAGACAGTATTAAAATAAATAAATAAATAAATATTTGTGGACATTTCACACAACACCATCTAGCCCAAACTAAGCAAAGCTTGTACTATGGAACTAGATGGCTGATAGAATACATATATACTTTTTTTTTTGTAAATATATACATATGATACATAGAAACACCCAGACACAGAACAAACATCCATGCTCATCACACAAATGTTTGCCCTGGGTGGGGATTGAACCCACGACCTTTCAGTTCAGCAGGTAGACGTAAACACACTACCAACTGAGCCACAAGGCCAGTCAAAATTAATTAATTAAATATCATATTTAATTAAAATGCCTGTTCTTTAAAATGATGTTATGTTCATTGAAATTAAATAAATTTAAACGCGTATATTTTTCCGAATTTCAATGAGTATCTAACAATCATGACATCCTTAGAAAACATTAATATGTTATTTAACCCATTTACTTATTCTAAGATCTCTTAAAATTTGTGTTGTCCTACATGAGTTTTTTAATCGAAAATGGGCTTGCGCTTGACCGTCAACTCGTTTGGTGGTTATGGTCTACTATGGAGTGCGCTTGACTAGATGGAACCTATTCACTCGTAATTTGAAGACACCCATGGACATACATGGTTGATATTCCGAAAACACGTAGGTACGAAATGCTGTGGCTCCACTTTCATTATGCGTACCGGCAAAATGTGGAATGCGCTTCCTGAATGGGTCTTTCCGGATAGATTATAATCTAGGTGTCTTCAAATCGCGAATGAATAGGTTTCTTCTAAGCAAGCACGCTCCATCGAAGACCGTAATTGTCGCTTAACACCAGGTGAGTTGACGGTCAAGCACAAGCCTATTTTCTAATAAAAAAACAGACTGCAATATTGAAAACAAAAAGTCAAGTTGGTTGCAGTCTCCTATCATAAGACAAGTAGAAACACAGACTTAAACCTAAATAAAACCGGCCAAGTGCGAGTAGGACTCGCGCACCCTCGAGCTCCCTTAAATATTTATTTTATTCTGTTTTTTAGTATTTGTTGTTATAGTGGCAACAGAAATACATCATCTGTAAAAATTTCAACTCTCTAACTATCATGGTTCATGAGATACAGCCTAGTGACAGACGGACGGACGGACGGACAGACAGCGGAGTCTCAGTAATAGGGTCCCGTTTTTACCCTTTGGGTACGGAAACCTAAAATAGTTAGAACAATATTCAGAATTCATGTTATTGAAAATTATCTTTAAGTAGTTGTTTGTTAAGAAACCAAAAGTAATTTCAAATAATACGAAATCATAAACTGTTTCTCTCAGACGCTGGTGTAATTTAACCAATAAGTCTTCTCTGGGAGAAAAATGTGCTTTTCTCTGAACGAGCGGGAAAATTACGCGTGTAATCACACTGTATCTAATGTGCTAAGACGCGATAAATGACTCTCGAATTAATGCCATTGTGCAAATAAAACAATTACTGTATTGTTTTTAGCTATCACTGTTATTCACTGCACATACAATATTTTTTTATCTAAATATCTTACTGTTATAGATACAATGGAATAATAATAAAGTAATGTAATGTAACGTAATGAGGTGATAGAACGTAATGAGAACTTATTTTGTACATTTTTATATGCATTTCTTTGTGCATTTTGTCTGAAGCTTTTACTCTTAACTTAAAATTGGCTAAGTACCTCATGACTCCGTGATTTATAAACGCATTTGATTTTTTAACCGACTTCCAAAAAGAAGGAGGTTCTCAAATCGTCTGTATGCTTTTTTGTATGTTTGTTACGCGATTACTATACTAATTATAACTTGATTTTGATGGTTTTTTTTCAGAGTTTAGAGATTTTATATATATATTTTCAAAATCGTTTTATAATAAAATAACTGGAAATTTTAAAGTATTTGAAGTCGATCAAAAAGCTGCGCTAGGGAGTTAAGCCCAAAATTACACGTTTCACGTATTCACACCAGGGATTCAGTATCTAGACCGTGAAATGAAACACTACTTTATCCCCTTGACAATGAGATTTTATTATACCCATTGAATATGAAGTAAAAGGCATGGCAAATCTTAGTTCTTAGCACTTTCGAGGATAAGACCATATCCTTAAGGCCTTTTAGTTTCTTGGCTTTAGGTATATATCTTGTTGTTGCACTTTCTAAGCACACAGGATGGCATTGACACTATTCACAAGTCACGACACGCGTCTAACAGCGTTGCCCGATGTGTCGCGACTGAAGTCAAGTCGGGCAATTACCTTAGGCTTCCCTCGCAGATCCGGCCATTAAATATGAAGTAAATGTATGGCAAATCTCAGTTCTTGGCACTTTCGAGGATAAGACCATATCCTTAAGGCCTTTTAGTATCTTGGCTTTAGGTATATATCTTGTTATTGCTCTTTCTAAGCACACAAGATAGCATTAACACTATCACAAGTCACGACACGCGTCTAACAGCGTTACCCGATGTGTCGCGACTGAAGTAAAGTCGGGAAATTACCTGAGGCTTCCCTCGCAGATCCGGCCATTGAACATGAAGTAAAAGTATGGCAAATCTCAGTTCTTGGCACTTTCGAGGATAAGACCATATCCTTAAGGCCTTTTAGTATCTTGCCTTTAGGTGTATATCTTGTTGTTGCACTTTCTAAGCACACAGGATAGCATTAACACTATTCACAAGTCACGATACGCGTCTAACAGCGTTGCCCGATGTGTCGCGACTGAAAGCAAGTCGGACGATTACCTGAGGCTTCCCTCGCAGATCCGGGGAAAACCCATCTACGTATAATATACATCACTGATTTTATCCCCATAGTGGATAATCTAGTATAATTATCTCCTGTAACATAAACCGCTTCAACAACTTTGATTTGTGACATCTCGTTATATTACACTAGAAAATAATTTACATGAACATATTTTATGATATTTATAGTAATTCTAAACTTCGTACATACTTTCTGTTAACAACTTTATACACCAGAAAATAAGGTATATTTATGTAAATACAACAAAAAATAGTGTATGTCTAAAACGTGGAATGTAAGTAGTTTATGCCATAATGTCTGATAAAAATGTGTTCTTTTCGGCGGTTCTGTTTAGAAAATGGAAAATCGGAAAATAGCTCCATGAAAATAAAGAGCTATTAAATTAAACTGGCAAGCTTAATGGCATGTTTTTACGCGTAAATATATATGATATTTAAGTTGAAGTTGTTTGAGATTGTCAGAAAGGAGCCGGTGTGCTCCCGGAAGTTACCCTTTTAAAATGTCAATGTTAAACAGGACAGTTAAGTTTTGTTGTAAGACAACAAATAAAAGTTTCCGGCAGCCTAGTGGTGAGACCGTCTGACTTGCGATCCGCAGGTCCTGGGTTCGAATCCCACGGCACGCACCTCTGTCTTTTCGAAGTTATGTGCGTATTGTTGATTGCCACCAACTTCAAACGGTGAAGGAAAACATTGAGAGGAAACCTACATGTCTGAGAGTTCTCAATGATCTTGAAGATGTGTGATGTCTGCCAACCCGCACTTGGCCAGCGTGGTAGACTATGGCCTAACCCTTCTCACAATGAGAAGATGGCCCGTTCCCAGCAGTGGGACAGTTTGTACAAACAGGGCTGATAAAAAAATAAAAAAAACAAATAAAACTAAATCTCGTATGTTTAGTTTATTAAAATAATATTTGATAGTTACTAAAGTTTATTTTTACCGGTGGTTACTAAATCGATGCTTATATTGGCTTACAGTTCCCTTACACGTACCTATAACGATTTAAAATGTTCGAATATGTTTTCGGGCTCGAATTTTATTTCCAGGAAACTTGCATGCTTAAGAAAATAATATCCCTATATTTTTTTTCGGTCAAATTGTATATTTAATTTATAGGGTAATTTTTATTGTTTTGCCGAGTTATTATACGAGTATATCAATAATTTTTTTGCGTGGTCCCATGAAGCTACTTGAACTCGGTGTGCTCTTCTGTAAATTATTCGAGGATATTATTATGCTTTGATTTGGAGCAACAATTTTTATTTTATTTTTAATCTGTTTGAGGAAAATGCGCCTCACAGATGAATCAATTTGTCAGGTTTGAATCATTCCGATTCAAGCTTATTCGACGATTAAAGCTTGTAAAAGCGCTATGTACGTACCTATTTCTGAAAATGAATGCAGACCTCGAAATTTATTAATTTTGTCGGTTTGATTGTCAACGTAACCTTACGACATGAAGTGAAGGTCGTAAAAAAAAATCATGTAACAGCTTATCTATAACCACATAATGTCAAACCTTACTTATCTTTGTTTGTTTTTTTTTCTCACAATTAGGCATCATTTCGACAATTGGAATGCACCTTCTTATTGTTATAATGTACTTTATGGCAATAATTTGTTCACTTCAGGTACTTTGATATACTTAATTATATGTACGGATCTATTATTATGTATAGAAAAAAAAAATTAGCATTATTAACATAAATATATAATTTTTATAAATAATATAAAAATTTAATTTTTAGTTACCTACTTCAGTTTTAAGCACAGTTTTTGTTTAAGTCAAATTTATCTACGTAGTAAAAGTGTCTAAACCGCAAGGGAATTACTTTATTCTAGATATGCGTGTTCTATGATATATAATTAATGCCTTGCTTGCCTTGTAAGGCAAGTCAGTGCACAAGAGCAAGCCTATTAATGTTTTTAGGGTTCCGTACCTCAATAGGAAAAAACGGAACCCTTATAGGATCACTTTGTTGTCCGTCTGTCCGTCTGTCCGGGTGTCAAGACCTTTATCTCGGGAACGCGTGAAGGTATCGAGTTGAAATTAAAACCATATACGCAGATCCATAATATCTTGCTGTAAAAAGAAAAATAAAATTTCTCAGTTTTCGTAAAAAAAAGTTACAGCCGAATATGTCGTAAAAAACGCACATTTCGACACTCACAGAGGAATCAAAACTTATGGGGTACTTCCCGTTGACCTAGAACTCTGAAATTTGGCAAGAAGCATTGTGTTAGAGTACACATATAGGAAAAAATCCGTAATTTTTTTTATGACTGATAATACGAGCAAACCCGGGTTCACTAAAAATGAAACCTAGCAAGATCGATTTATCGTACGACCTACAAATCAGATTTCATTAAAATCGTTGGAGCCGAGATTCAGATCCTATATATACTTAATTATATACAAGAATTGCTCGTTTAAAGGATGAATAAACAAATATATTCTAATTCAGCATAACCTTCCGAAGATTTTAATCGTTTATATTTTGTACGAGTTAAAAAAAATGCTTGTATTTAAATACCCTTGTCTTTATGTGATACTATCGACTAAATACCTCAGTTAGTGCTGAGCGTCGGTATTGTACATACACGACCAAATTATTATTCATTCGCTCAAGATTTCACATATTTGTATATAATTAGCAAATATGTGTCACTTATTAAAAGTAGTTATAGTGGCAGTGGTGATAAATGTTACCTTGGCTAAAGTTTTACGTGAGTATTTATTTAAAAGTTATTTGTTAATTATTTTTATGTAGTTGTTAATTTTACCTGGTTTCTTATTTACAATTTGATTTTTTCTATTGATTAAAAGAGTTTCGGCGACAATCTTATAGAATAGAATATAATAACTTTATTGTACATCCATACAGAGTAACTTAAATATAGATAATAATCGGAGTTGAAAATACAACGGCGACCTTATCGCATAGAGCGATTTCTTCCAGGCAACCTTATGGTGTTTAAGCAACAGGCAATTTGAAAAGTCTTATACGTTTAGTTGTATTACGTATTACTTATTTGTTTTAATTCCTACGTTTTTTTTTAAGGAATTATGTTTTTGTGGTTAATTACATTTGAGCTTTTTGACTTGACTGAGCTTCGGTTTTTTTTAAATTAATAATGAAATGACATTGAATTCAAATTAATTTATAATTTGTATTTAAATATTTAACTTGTCTAATCGTACATATTCTAAGTTACTCTGTATCTAAGTTGAATTAATATAATTAGCTTATAATTATATTTGATACGTACACCTTACTTTTTATGTGAAAAGTAGTGTGTATTTATGGTGTAGTTAGTAAATTTTCTAAAAGTTACTTGGTACCAAAGTGCATATGATTACAGAGGTATTATCACTAGCGTTACTAACGTTAACGTTAACGTTTAACTAACGTTCAAACTTACCCATATCGAACCTGTTTTTTTTTTTAGGTGAGGAAATGCATTTAATGCATTTACACCGCCGCCCCGGGGGGAGCGGCGGGTTATGTCGGGCTCGACACCAAACCATATCGAACCTAGCTTGATTTTGATAAAACTTTGATTTCTTTACATTTTTGTTTCTTTGATTTTTGTTCGTGAAAACGTGAATATATTAAAATACTCGGCAGGGTATACGAACCACAATTTGATTGAAATCACAAAGTGGGTTGATTTATTAATACCAACATTTATTTCCCTTTCAAATACTAAAAATAATATTTTTGTGGCCGGTTTTTAAATATTAAACAGAAATTGAAATTGGAAGCCGAAATATTTTAATCCAATTGTTTAAGAAACTTGAGAGTTTGTGAACAATATCGTTTTGGGAATATTTTTGTTAAATGTTGTTCACATCTGGGCTTGGGAATTTGAAAATACGCGGTTCATAAATATTGCAAAACAATTGTTTATAGTAGCAAATAGAATAGAGTCGAAAATCTGTAGATTTGCCTCCACACTCCTCATTAATATTAAAAGTTAAAGGAAAATACGGAAAAGATTCCAATTATAAAATCTAATATTTCTAAAGAAGCGCAGTGAATTGCTACGTGTGCCCCACTTCACTATAGACTAGCATAAAGTCAGCGCATTACCGCCCATTTCTCATTGAATTGCCAAAAATCCGGACTCAGCGATATCGGTTCACGTTCTTGATGCGCACTGCACAGGAATGGAATTCTTTGCCGCCATAATATTTATTTCCTGAGAACTACAATCTTGAAATTTTAAAGGCTAGAGTGAATAGATACCTTCTAGAATTTCTAGATCAACTAGCTCCATCCTCAGCCACACTATCGCCATCAGACGAGTTGGAGTTCATAACATAAAAAAGTAGTTTAAATAACTATTGAAATTCAAATTTTTCAGATTAAACTGTATTGACATGTGTGACATTTATAGTTTGACTGATCGTTGTAGACAATGGATAGTCGTATCGTTTTACCAATAACATTTTCGGACATAATTCATGTAGGAAGTTAAAATAGCAGCGAAGGAGATTATTAGGGTAATTAAATGAATTTATAAATTTTCCAGCTGATTTCATCACCCTCTGTCCGAAATGGACAAAAGAATGCTTGAAGAAAAACATCCAAGAAGCCATACCCCAATTTACAAAAGGCATAGAATCTCTAGGCGTCACCCAGACAGATCCTTTGAGAGATGACAACGTTAAGCTGGATTTACCAGGTGCTTTCAAAGTACAGCTGAATAACGGGAGCTTGACGGGACTGAGGAAATGTGTTGTCGAGGATGTCACGTAAGTTGGAGTATACTATTGAATTGTATATCCGTATACTGAGGTATCATCATCATCATCCACGCCTTTTCTATCCTACTGATGAGTATAGGCCTCTCTCTCTCTCTCTTATTATATTTCAGGTATTCCGATATACAATTCAATAAATGTAAGGCTGAAATCAATGAAATTTTATCTATAGAGACGTTATACTCATTGAATATGAAGCAAAAGCATGATAAATCTCAGTTCTTAGCACTTTCGAGGATAAGACACATCCTTTAGCCCTATTAGTATCTTGGCCTTATTTATGTCTTGGTATTGCACTTTCTAAGCACACAGGATGGCACTGTTCACAAATCACGACACACGTCTAACAGCGTTGTCTGACGTGTCGTGAATGAAGACGAGTCGGGCTATTACCTTACTTTAGGCTTGCCATGCTTAGCCCGGGAAACCCTATCTATTTAAAATACATCATTGGCTGGAATAGAATTGAATTCTAATATTATTAGCCTTATTTCCGAAAAAAGTGACACCTACTTATCATACAAAAAAGCCATCACTAAAAATCTCAAAATATCATCATAGTTCTGTGAAATTAAACACACAAAGGATCCGGCAGCCTAGTCGGCAGACCGTCTGACTTGCGATCCGCAGGTCCTGGGTTCGAAACCCACGGCACGCACCTCTGTCTTTTCGAAGTTATGTGCGTATTGTTGATTGCCGGCAACTTCAAACGGTGAAGGAAAACATCGTGAGGAAACCTACATGTCTGAGAGTTCTCAATGATCTTGAAGATGTGTGAAGTCTGCCAACTCGCACTTGGCCAGCGTGGCAGACTATGGCCTAACCCTTCTCACACTGAGAAGATGGCCCGCGCCCAGCAGTGGGACAGTTTGTACAAATAGGTCTGATAAAAAAAAAAAAAAAACAGATAGAATAGTGCGAGTTTTGTTACTAAATTTCATGTTTGATGTTTTTTTGTTCGACAATAGGCTTGCGCTTGATGTGATTGCTTCTGTCAGTTATTTACGTAAAATCTATAGATTGTATTAAATTGATGCAACATTTTATTCAATAATAGTATGTATTATTGAAACATGACATTTTAATGTGAATAATTTAGAAATTCAATAAGTAGTCGAGGCAAAATCTAACATTGTGTAAGTTGCTTGCAAACATATTTTATCAGGGATAAAACATAAATAATCTTCATAATATATAAGGTATTTAAACAATTCGTCACTTAGATACAAGCATTTTCTTGGAAATATTATATCGAACGGAGAGAAAAAAATCTTTGTATGAGAGTTGGCCATGTTTAACGTATTTAAACTAGTTTTAAAGAACCAGAACTTGTGGCGGTTTTTATCGTTAGATAATTTTATTATTAAACGATATAAATGATCGGAAATATTAATTAAGTGTCATAAAATTTGTGGATCACATGTCATAATTTGTTGAAACCAGACTGACAAGTTTTTAATGGAATTATTCATTTTAAGTACGTAATGTTTGTTGGTAGCTAAATGTTTGAGCTAATTATTATTTTATGCGGTTGAATGGGATATCATATCTTGGAACTATTAAACAAACATAGACAACATTTCATGAATTTAATTGTTACCATTTTTAACCACTATATACGCGTTAGAAAACGCAGGGTCCAACTTTAAATAAATTAAATTATTGTAATATAAAAAGACGTTAAAACTTTTGATTAGTGATTAGAGGTTTATGGAAGAATATTAGAGGGTAAAATATACTATCAGACTACATACACGCTAATTTCCTTCAACAGTATGCGCGGGACGAGAAGCAGCTGTGACATTATATGTTTTTCTTTTCCTCCAGTCTAGCTCCGGAGCTTTTTCGGATATATATTTTTGTTTTATCAGCCCTGTTTGTACAAACTGTCCCACTGCTGGGCGCGGGCCATCTTCTCATTGTGAGAAGGGTAAGGCCATAGTCTACCACGCTGGCCAAGTGCGGGTTGGTAGACTTCACGCATCTTCAAGATCATTGAGAACTCTCAGACATGTAGGTTTCCTCACGATGTTTTCCTTCACCGTTTGAAGTTGGCGGCAATCAACAATACGCACATAACTTCGAAAAGGCAGAGGTGCATGCCGCGGGATTTGAACCCAGGACCTGCGGATCGCAAGTCAGGCGGTCTCCCGACTAGGCTGCCGGAAACTTCAATCTTCAATCTTTCGGATATATACGTTTCTATACTTAATTTTTAAATCGGACGTTACAAATTCTTTCACGGTGTTGGTGGTCTCATGCAAGACTGGACTGTAAAATGTAGCATAAAATCTTTAAATCATAAGTTACATAACTTACCACATCGAATATGTAAAAATCTGAACTTTTATTTCTCTAAACTGTAATCCAGCTCAGTTCAAAGCATTAGCCTTGATATTTGGCTTAAACAAGGTTGCCAATAATTTAGTCTGCACCAGCAACAAAAGTTTCCAATGATTTGCCTAACCTTGGCATTGACATTTTGAGAATTAATTAGCATAATTAGATAACCATACGAAATACATTTTTTTAAATTAATTTATTACTCATCAATAGTAATCTATTTTTATCTAGTTTTCGTAACTCTAGATTGTTTCTATATAGGTTTACTAGCTGTGCTCCGCAGTTTCACCCGAGTAGTAACGAGCAACGATGAGATAATTAGCTATCAAATTTAATAAGATAGTTGCTAACACCAGCAACCAATCTGAAAAAATGCTCAGCATCATCTTTACCCACAAGAACCTACTGCTGCATATACACATCTGCAATGAATTTTCAAAAAGGCAGGTTGCAGGCAGCTTGTTCTAACAAGCAATCTACGTGTTCGTGCCACCTGTATGAGGTGGTCCTCCCTGTCCTAATACTCGAGAACTGTCCGGCTCCATCAGCCATCAGTTCTACGTTGTTGTTAATGTTTACAAATTCAGATAGTACGTCGTACGTCGCAAACACTATATTAGGGTAACCATGGTTATTTTTTTATTTTTCAGGTATGAAAATAATGAAGCGGATTTGGTCCTACGTTGCAACGTTACAATTAAAGGCCAATACAAAGCTAGAGGGAGAATCTTAATCGTGTCTATTAACGGGGACGGAGATGCTAAAATTAAGACTAGTGAGTAAACAACTATAAATGCTTAGTATTTATTAGCTAGACACTTCTTAATTGCTGTTTCTGTACAAAAAGAAGGTCAAATTTTGAAAATACGGAAAAACAACTTAGAATGACTCCATAGATTAAGAAATAGGTATGTTATTCTAGTTTCTGTAATAGGCACCTATGTTATACTAGTTTCTGTATAGGAGAGTTGGTATTTTATTTATGGATTTTTAGTATGTGTGTGTAGTCGGTGTAATTTGGATTGACGGTATTTTTGTGTACATTACTTTTCTATATTTGGCTGCTGTTAATAATTTCTTCAACTCGGAAACAATTCTATATTATCTTAGTAAAAGAAAAATGTGTAAAGTCAAAGAAATCTATAAATACATACAATTACACAAATAAATATCTGTAAAAATATACACCAAGGGGACAACCTAATGTTTTATGTCACAGGTACCATAGACACTTCCAATCGGTCTTTTTGGAAATCCATGGAGAAGGCCTATGTCCAGCAGTGGACTTCTTATGGCTGAGATGATGATGATGATGAACGTATAGAATCTCAAGTGTAACGTAGAACTCCAGGGTTGTAACTCCCAGAATAGCGATAGTATTAAGAAGAAGAAGGGAGAGGTTTAGGACTAAAATCCGCAAATTTAACGACGGCATAACGAGTGAACGAAGCTCGACGACGAAGCAAGACAATAACACTTATATCAAAGGCTCATTGTTATCACATCATCTGCAGAATAAATAGGAAGTAATCGTTTAGATTTTATACTTTTTATTCGAATGAAGTGCTTTGGTTTCACTTTTATTGTACAAACTTATACTTATTGGTCGTGTTTAAATCATGAGTAAATTTGTTTCTTCTGGATAAGCGCACTCCATCGTAGACCGCAGCTTCGCTTAATATTAGGTGAGTTGGCGGTCAAGCGCAAACCTATTAGGTACAGTATAAAAACTTCTAAATTGTAGAATATCTACGTTAATCAATGAGCCTTATCTGATAGACTTATATCTTTGTATTATATCTTGAGTTTCTTCTAAGCAACGTGCTTCATCGTAGACCGCAACTATAATCTACACCAAGGCGGGTTGGTAATCAAACTCGAGCCTTTCAATGTTATTTAGAATACCAGTTCAATTTCCGAATTAGTCATTTTTGTTGTGGGCCTCTATGTTAGAAGTATTCCTATGATGCCAACTAAGTAGGAATATGTTTCAAATTCAAATCACATTAGATATGTTGTAGTGTAAAATAAAGAAATATGAATGTCCTAGAGATGACCTGCTTGAACCCTCTTTGCATGACATACTTAGGTATGTATAATAATGACCAATATCGAGCAGGAGTGAAACGTTATTTTATTTGTATTATTGTTGCATGTATGTGTGTTTTTTTTATTTACAGCCAACCTTATCATTACGGCAAAAATTAAATTCGAAGACAAAACTCGTGATGGCAAAGTGTATTATGAAGTTAAAAATTACAAAATTGATCACAAATATGCGGGTAAAGTTCAATTTTCACTCACAAACTTGTTCAAAGGGAATCCTGAACTAAGTAAGTGTACAAATGTATATTTTTCAGCTAATAAAAAACCTATTACGTGTGTGAACAAATAATAGGTTTTTAATTCATCGTATTTTTTTTTGTTGTATGATCAACAACAACAACAACAACAAAACATGTTGGTACAATTCTTTAACACGTGCTTCGATAAGATTTGTGAGAAAATCATCAAACTCTTAAATCTGCATGACACTTGGGAAAACAATTCCTTACTTAGTTGACAGACGTTATTATTTAGGGTTCTGCAGCAACTGCGAGGAACCCTTATAAATTCGCCATATCAGTTTGTCTGTCCGTCTGTCCTTATGTCACAGTCATTTTACTCAGAAACTATACACAACTTAAACGAAACTTGACAAGTAAAGTCTTCCGTGAACTGCTACAAAATACTGCAGTAACATTTTCGAAATAGTAAAAATATATGGTAGCACTCCATACATATAAAAAAGGAATGATATTTTGTTTTTAACTCCATCCCATCGAGTAGGGTATCTTTGAATAGATTAAATAGTTATATAATTAAAAGTATAAATTTAGAAAAATCAAAAACTCCTGTCAAAAAATAGCTAAGAACACTCGCACTCGAACCCTATCATATGCGCGACACAACAAGACCTTGGCCTTTTCAAAGGTGATAGTAGACGATTCCGTAGATTTCGTCTGGGGTAAAAGCATAATTTTGTCAGTTATTCATAGTATACAAACATTTCTATGTTGCAGATTGAAAACAAATTATGTTACTGGAAAATTACTCATTTATTTATTATTTACAGGTGAAACAGTTCTGTTATTTTTGAATCAAAACTGGAAAGAAATTTCTGAAGAGTTTGGAGGACCAATTTTGGACAGACTCACCAATATGATCTTTGATACTGTCAAAGTCTTCTTCCACAATGTACCTAAAGAAGAACTGCTAGTCGAATAATATAAAAAAAAATGTAAATACACTGTTTAATACCATGCTGTGTGCTCTAAGAGTGGATTACGGGATCGATCACATCAATAGCATGTTATTAAACGCAATATTTCCTGTAATTTGTAATGAGTGCCAAATAAATAAATGGCATCATCCACAGTCTTAAAGTAGAGTATAAATAGTATTTATTAAAAATTTATGGAAGAATTTGGACTGAAGACTTTAAAAACTTTTGGAAATATTTTATGTTTTGATAAAAATGAATACGTATGTTTTATAGTTTTTTTTTTGTTTGAATAATTTACATACCTGAATAAAAGAGTAAGGAAAGGTGAATTCCCCCCAAGCGATGTCTTTGACCAAACCTGAAAAATAAAAAAAGTGACTAAACTTATATGTATCGTAAACAGCCTTATAGTCTAGGCCTCCTTTTAGTTAAATCTATTATCTATGGATAAAATACGTAGATATTTCATTTGGGTTTTAAAATACTGATAATGAATTTTTGAGATGTATGGTAGAGACCCCCAAAATTGCATGCATTTAGGGCCAGGTTTAAGCGGTATATAGCCAATCTGTAAGTCACTTAGGACAAAGCCCTTTTTAAGTATAAGTTAAACAAAATGGTACTTATGTAAAGCTGCACGTCGTTTTTTTTATTGCGTTATATCATCATTCTAGCCACAACAAGTCTACTGCTGGATTTTGGTCTCTCCTATGGGTTAGTCCCATGGGTTCCCAAAAAGATCCGTAGGAAGGGTCCTACAACCAGCATTCTCTTGCCACTTTTTGTTTTAATACAAAAGAATAAAAACTTCAAATAGTATCGTATGTTGAGTCCGAGCAAAATATAATACTAATATTTGAAGTTTTTACACTAATATGGTAAGTTGATAAAATTATTTATTACTTGATAAATAACACATTTTCAACATTACAGATTGAAGCCACCCTAATCTGCCTAGTATTTGACATAAAAATGAATCTTGTTTTAATTTACCTATATGTATTATATCGTCGCTCGCATTACTAATTGTCCTATTACATTTTTCGAATGATAAAAACAAGTATTTGACAATACTATAACAAAATAAAATGTTTGACAATACTTTAACAAACAAGTATTTTACAAAACGTTAGTAAAGATACCTAGATTTCCTTTACAACTTTGCTCCTAATTTCAATAATTCAATAAAGCACCTTTAGATCTCTACCTACGCGCACTAATTATTTTACAGTTACCAACCCTTTAATAGGATTACCTTCACTACTCAATATGACATTGACAAAGGCATTTACGTAGTAGATATTGGTGGTTATAAATAAAGATATAATTACTTGTGACATTTAGGAGGAGATAAATTAACATACTCATTATTATTAATCGACTTAAAAAAAGGAAATTATCAATTTGATGTGTATGCATGGATTTTTGTTAGAGTAGTACAATTTTCACAAATACCAGCTTAGAAATGTGTGCCAAATTTCATAACTGTATGTATATTTGTATGTTTGTATATTTGTCCACGCCTATCTCAAAAGGTATAAGTCTGATTACAAAATATTTTTATAGGATGTTTAGGTATAGTCCAACTTAAGAATCAGTGCAAGTTTTATCCAAATCGGTTCAGTACAGTAAAAGCTCCTTATTCGCAGGGTATGCGTTCCGTAAATATGCCGTGAATACAGAAACCGTGAATATGGAATGGTGATTTGTATGGGATTACAGGGGATACGTTCCTAGATGACGAAAAAAACAACAAATATGTAAACAAATCAATTTAATTGAAGTTTTTTATGATCATCCCTGTTTGTACAAGCTGTCCCACTGCTGGGCGCGGGCCATCTTCTCATTATGAGAAGGGTAAGTAAGGCCGTAGTCTACCATGCTGGTCAAGTGCGGGTTGGCAGACTTCACACATCTTCAAAATCATTGAGAACTCTCAGACATGTAGGTTTCCTCACGATGTTTTCCTTCACCGTTTTTTAAGTTGGCGGCAATCAACAATACGTACATAACTTTGAAAAGACAGAGGTGTGTGCCGCGCGATTCGAACCCAGGACCTGCGGATCGCAAGTCAGACGGTCTCCCGACTAGGCTGCCGGAAACTTTTTTCGTCGGAAAACGTCAAAGGTAAACCCGAACCAACAACGGCGATAGCATTTAACATACTTTAGGTGTAGTTGTACTTAGTAGTTGTAATAAGGTCTATTTTTTTTTTTATTAGTCCATTAGCCGACACGTTTACAACGGATACCGAATGCTTTTTATTAATATGTATGTACCGATTACCGTTTGGATCCGCGAATACAGAAATCTTTAGCCGCGAATATAGGAATTGGGTCGCAATTTTTTAATCCGCGGATAGTGAAAACGCGAATGAAGGAAGCGCGAACAAGGAACTTTGACTGTACTTTCAAGATATGGATGATTTAAATTTTAACATAAATAAACGTTTCAACGATGCAATTCAAATTACTAGGCGGATTTGAACGAAATTTGGTAGATTTATTAATCATAATAAGATATATGTAAAAAGATTTGGTAGATATATTTTTTATCCCAAAACTTAAGTTTAACTATAGTAGTGAAGTGGTTTTGATAATTAAACTAACTCAGTAAAGTTTGGTGAATCAAATTTTTATTTTAAAATAAATCTAGTAAATACCAATAAAAATAAATAAATAATAGTAATAATAATCATTTATTATCACAGATAGGACTATTGTTGCCAATAAGCCTGATATTGTGATTGTAGATCGTTCCCAACGCCGGGAAGTGCTCGTTGACGTCACCATCCCACATGATGAGAATCTCGTGAAGGCTGAGAAGGACAAGCTCAGCTACCTTGACTTGGCTCACGAGATAACCGCCATGTGGGATGTTGACTCGACGACCATTGTTCCGATAGTTGTATCGGCAAACGGTTTAATAGCGAAGAGCCTTGACCAACATCTCATGAGGCTCTCGCTTGATGGTTGGATCAAGGGTCGGATTCAGAAGGCGGTCGTCCTAGACACGGCACGAATTGTCAGGAGGCTTCTGAGTCTATAGCCCTTACCGCCAGCAGCTTAGGCCCTGCCCCGCTGTCGGTGGCGTTCTAGGTTCAAGTTTTTATAATGTTTTTATTGTTTTTTATATAAATATTGTAAAAACTTAGGCTTAAGATTAATATATAAATATCTGGTAATAATAAAAAAAACGACTTCAAATAACAACAACTGTTACTAGTGAAAAATTAAATCAAAACTGCGTCTACCGAATTAGGTCTTTATGTATCCCAACTTTTTTTTTTGAGGCCGGTGTTTATCTAAGACTTAAAAGTTGATGATAGTTTTTTTAACAATAGAAAGATAAAGCGCTACCATAGTTACTTACATCTATGGTAATTCTAATACCATTCATTACATTACGTATTATTATAATTAAATGAATCAAAATCTCCATCAGTAAAATAAAGAAAATAATAACTCACCTAATGGAAAGTCGAACGGGTAAATCAGATAAAAAAACTCCGTCATAAAACTGAAAGGGTAGAAGCCTTCTTCTAATCTCAACGTCGGTACCAAATACGTATCCCTCTTCGGAAGACTGCTAAATCTTATTTTAGTTTTATTTCTGTCATCGAACCAGTCTTCGGTGTAACTTGCTATTACGTTTCTCTCAGTTACTTGTGTTACATTCGGTACTACGGATTCTTTGAACAATTCTCTTGTAATAAAGAATGTAGGCACAATAGAAGATAGTTCTTGTTCTTCGGAAATCGAATTAGAAATAGTATTTGAAGCTAGAGTTGTAAAAATAGAGTTATTAAGCGTGGTAGATGTTAATTTCTTAATGGATATGGGTTCTTGTTTTTGTGCTCGTCTTTCTTCTGCTTGGCTGTGTAATTTTTTATATTTTTCAATCCATGCCGATATTGCTGCAGAGTTATTAACATATTGATCACTTCTTTTACTCCAAGTAGGCCCCGCGTCTTCTAAGCTTTGCGAGTCTTTGGGACGGTAAATCCTATAATCGGCAGCTATTTCTAAATCTTCCTGAGCTTGCTGTAAATTCCTTTGGTTTTCTCTAAAGCTCGTCTCCAAGCAGTCATCCCAAACTAGACTCTGCGACTTTATAGAATTAAATATTTCTTTGCCGTTCGCTTGATTAGAATTTGATTTGTCGTTTTTCTCGAAATGCTTTTTTGATTTCGCAGAGGAAACTGCAGAGATTGCCTGGAAATCTTCGAGTCTAGCTACATTTAGATTGTTTCCGGGGGAAGCTGCGGGTTCCGTTTCCGTTGTCCTGATTTGAAAAACGTTCGTTGCTAACCGGTTTAACCTGGATTCCACCGGTTGGAAGTGAATTGCGCTGAACGCGATTGAAATTGCGAGAATTAGAGTTATTTGCGCCATAACCACATTTTTCCGTTGAAGTGAGTACGCGGGCGTGGTTAATAGCGTACTGAGCCGGGGGTGGATGGGCAGCGCGGTCGAAGGATTTGTAGCACTTAGTAGTCTGCCCGGCAACGTTGCACAATCGTATCACTTCGGCCCCGCGTTCTACCTTTACTGGATTATGTGTAGAGTAGTTTTGGGTAGAAGAGGCAGTATTATTTTCCAACTTATTTTTTAGTTTTTTTTCAACTTGAAATAAATCAGTAACTCAGAATAATATTAAGTCGAAATATGATATCTGCTAACCACAACGAGAAAAGGGCATGATTATTATGTTTTATGTTTACATGTACTATTTTTTAATCGTATTAAACTTTTTTAATTAAATTAGAGTGTGTTAACTGTTGGTTTAATAATGTAATAATTGTTTAAGTTAGAGTAATTTTTCGGGTAAAATGAAATAATTATTGACATTTTTTTATGGCTGTAGTAAAATACCTAACAATATGTAGTAAACCTATAAGTTATAAAGGACACACAGTTTATAGTTGTATTCAATAATCCATTCATCATTAATAATATTAGTCGCTATTTTTAAATAAAAACTACGGGTCACTCACGTCTGTTTTGAGCCGAAATATCCGACTATAGTTTCAACCGCATTCGGCGGTCTTTTTCAAAGGAGCAGCACACACGTTTTTACTTAAAAATGTGTGAAAATCACGTTAATTTCCATAGTAAAATTAGTCGCTATTTTTAGAAGACCGTGCGCACACTTTATTACGTTATATCTGAAAAGTTCAAGGCATGAAGAAACTAGAAATTGCGCGAACTTCAAACTTTAGCTGAGTTGGCTAATGCAGTAGCATATACAAAATAGCTTGCTGGTTGCATTTTATTATTATTATAGATTTACTTGCTTTTTTGTTTGTACAAGAACTAGTGGATTCCGAGGTATGATGAGTTATATATATAAATCAATTTACGTACTATAAAATGCCCAATGGCTTGAAGTGTATCTGACAATCGGACCCCACATAATATAATATAATATAAAAGTCTGCTTATGTAATGATAACGTCCAGCAGTCTCTAAAGTTACATTACTCTGCACTTGTGGGTTCTATTGAATTTACTCAGTGTTTACATTTGTTGAGTGACAAATCAAATGTATGATACAAATTGTATTGTTTGAGTCATTAACAGAAACATAATAATAGAATAGTTCAGCAGTTACAATTATCATATCGATATAATTAGTTTTACTAGGTATACATAGGTAATGTATGAATATAATCAAATCAAATCAAATCAGTTTATTGGTAACTCCCTAGTTACACGTCATAGGTATATATAGTGCAAGTTTAACATATTTATGTAAACGATTGTATTTTATTTTCAACGATCCGAAAGTTTATAATCACAGAGCTTACACCGAAAAGATTTTTTTTAGTTAGAATAGCTCTACGTTTGACCACCAGCACACCTGATGGAAAGCAATGCCGGGGCCAAGTAGCCGAAGATGAAGCACGTAGACCTAGAAGATACTTAAAGAATTTTAAGATTTTTTTAGATGGAAAATAAAACCGGTCAAGTATGTGTCTTGCCACACGGAACTCTATACTTATGTAATTATACATCACAATATTTACGTGGACTTAAAATATGACTCCTCGTTAGATAATATGAACATAAAAGTAAACGGTTTGTGCAATTTTTACCCGTTAACTTGTAAAGCTTACTTATATGCTCTGGTAGTTTTATTTAATATAGTTATACATGATACTACCACGTTTTTTTGCATATCCAATGCCTACTTTACACATTTAAAAATGATTGTCACTTATCCACAGTATTTTTGAATTTCGTATGTATTCAACCACTCTCCACACTATTGGGAAGGCGAGGAAAAAATTATTCATCCCCACTTTAAGTATAGGGGAAGTACCCAACAAAAGACCTTTGAGTGAAGTCGCGGATGGACAGACGGATATGGTAAAACTATAAGGATTGTGTTGACTAGTGAACCCTAAAAACTGTTCAACAATCAGACAGCATAATTTCGTAGTGACTAATAAGCAATTTGAGAGTTCCTATAATACTTTGTTTGAACTATAGTTTAAGAAATGTTAGCATCGAGGTTATCCTTTAGAAAAAAAAACGAATCAAATAAAATGACAGAATGTAAGTACAAAATAGTAGTGCCAGGGGATAAAATTTGACGACTGAACGTGAAAAATTGGCTTCCCATCGGCCTATTTATAACTAGTCTACGGGTTCATCAAAGCCTTATTGTCGCTAAACGACGTAGCATTTTTCTCCTCTTTGCCCTACCCATGGAGCGGCAAACAAAAAAGTAAAGTCCTACATATATAGTCTGGGGATCTTATATTTGTAGGACTTTGAATTTGTTTATTTATTTATAGCCTAACTTGCCCTTTATCACGCAACCGTTGCGGTTTACAATAGATCATGATTGGATAGAAGTAATTACATGGATTTATCCTCTCTCGGATTATTTCCATGTCCATGAAATAAATAAAATATAACAAAATAAATAAATAATGGTGGAAATTTTACACAATGTTAATATTTGAATTGCTTATACTTTTTTTTAATAGGATTCATTGTAGCTGCCAAATAAAAATAAACAAGGTTTTATTTTTACTAGACTAAAACTTTCAGTTGCTAAACAGTTCCTGACTCCATATGGTATGTATGTAGTTACAATTAGGATTAACCTAAAACCAATTTAAACGACGGCTTATCCTTAAAAGCATGTTAAATTAATCCGGGTCGTATGGATGGAGGTAGATCGCTGCTTGTGAAACCGGATATTTGTTTACAGTGCTGGAAGCAGAAGTAACTTGTCAATGTGGAGCGGAACCAGATACATACTTTATAACATGTATATCTATAACGGATAATATTAGCGGTAATTTGTAGAATCGAATATACAATAATACGATTTTATTTTTGAGTATGATTAGCCTGATAAGTCCCTACCTAGATTAAAGAGGAGATTGATGTAATTTGGCATGGATATGCATATTATATTTTTTTTTGTTTTTGTTTAATCTTATTTGACATTTAATCTATTTGACGTTTTTAATTTTAATTTTTGTTTTGACATTATTATTGGATATTACGTTTTAATAATTAATTATATAATTTTGATTTTAATAACTTTATTATTGTCAATTATAAAATAATATGTATATTAGCTAATGTAATTGGTGAATACCGTTTTAGTTAAATAAATATATAAATAATAAATAAATTATAATTTATTATACCGAGAAAGTCATTTAACATTTTTTAAATTATATTTTTTTCTCTTCTAGACCATCGTGAGGGGTATAGTTGGATAGATAACCAAAAACATTGGGATGTGTGAAAACCATTTTGCTATTCAGGTATCCGTTTGTAAAATACTAAGCTTTGAAGTGATAAGTTTTGTTAGTCTAGTGTCCTCCCCGTAGTATTATTATATGTTTTGTGGTACCAGTTAACGTGCATCAATATCGCTGAGTAACTTTTTTTTTTTTTTTTTTTTTATAAATATTTGTGGACATTTCACACAACACCATCTAGCCCAAACTAAGCAAAGCTTGTACTATGGAACTAGATGGCTGATAGAATACATATATGTTTTTTTTGTTGTAAATATAAGTATATACATATGGTACGTAGAAACACCCAGACACAGAACAAACATCCATGCTCATAACACAAATGTTTGCCCTGGGTGGGGATCGAACCCACGACCAACGGCACAGCAGGCAGACATACTACCAACTGAGCCACAAGGCCAGCTAAACTGACTAAAAGTATAAATTAGTCTACTTACTTAGTCTGGCCATAAATACTGTTACAGTTAAAAATAAGAAAGATATTACATTTGAATTTGGAATCTGTCATTTCTATACTATTGTTCATTGAGTTTTCTAATTTTGGCGCTAATACATTGTACAATATTTTGCGATATTAAAATAGAGTGGGGTGATAAAGAGAACTGAATCGCTGTGATTGCATTATACAAAGTTGGTATGGAGCCAAATGCAATTTTTAAAACTCTCCATACGCTTGGTATTAGTCAAATGTTTGTGTACCGGGCTATTAATAGGTACAATGAGACCTCCTCTGTTTGTGACAGAAAAAGATCTGGCCGTCCACGTAGTGTTCGTACGAAAAAGGTGGTCAAAGCAGTAAGGGAAAGAATTCGAAGAAATCCTGTCCGAAAGCAAAAGATTTTATCTCGGGAGATGAAGATAGCACCCAGAACCATGTCGCGTATTTTAAAAGATGACTTAGGACTTGCAGCCTATAAGAGACGCACTGGTCATTTTTTAACTGATAATTTAAAAAAGAATAGGGTGGTAAAATCGAAACAACTACTGAAGCGGTACGCAAAGGGAGGTCACAGAAAAATTTTGTTTACGGATGAGAAAATCTTTACAATTGAGCAACATTTTAACAAACAAAATGACCGTATTTATGCTCAAAGCTCTAAGGAAGCTTCCCAATTAGTCGACAGAGTGCAACGTGGGCATTATCCGACTTCAGTGATGGTTTGGTGGGGTGTTAGCTATGAAGGAGTGACTGAGCCATATTTTTGTGATAAAGGTATCAAAACATCGGCACAAGTGTATCAAACTACCATTCTTGAGAAGGTAGTTAAGCCCCTTAACAACACCATGTTCAATAACCAAGTATGGTCCTTCCAACAAGACTCGGCGCCAGGTCATAAAGCTCGGTCCACGCAGTCTTGGTTGGAAGTGAACGTTTCGGACTTCATCAGAGCTGAAGACTGGCCGTCGTCTAGTCCTGATCTTAATCCGCTGGATTATGATTTATGGTCAGTTTTAGAGAGTATGGCTTGCTCTAAACGCCATGATAATTTGGAGTCCCTAAAACAATCCATACGATTGGCAGTGAAGAATTTTCCTATGGAAAGAGTGCGTGCTTCTATTGATAACTGGCCTCAACGTTTAAAGGACTGTATTGCAGCCAATGGAGACCACTTCGAATAAGCTTTTATACTTTTAATTGTTTTATATTTATGTATTAAACTAACACACTGTAAAAGTAATAAATATTATTTGCAATAAAAAAAATTTTTTTTTCTTCGTGACAATATTTATGGCAAGACTAGGTATATATCAGAATCTATTTACTGTAACTACCCATACGAATAATACTCGTACCTACCCTCGTCAGTCCTGTAGTAAACCCTGATTAAATATTCCTCGTGATGTGGCTTCTCTAGGCTCCGTCTCAAAGACTAAACCTTACATCGATAAATTAGAGTGTAGAGAAGTAACATACGCTTAGAAAACATTTTAAACTTGTCGTTACAGTTTGTAGAAGACAAATGAAAATAAAATAAAAAACAGTTTCAAAATGCCCTATAATTACGTGTTTCTTGCCTGTTTTTTTATCAGTTTTTCGGCCGAGGTCTCAATATTATTAGGTTTTTTTTTTTTTTTTTTTTTATACAGTATAGATCTACGATTGACCATCAACTCGCCTGATGTTAAGCGACGGTGTGGCCGAGGATGGAGCTCGTCGATCTAGAAGATATCAATTCACTCTAGCCTTGAAAATTCCAAGATTGTAGGTCTCAGGAAACAGAGATGGCGGCAACGAATTCCATTCTTGTGCAGTATGCAACAGGAATGTGGATCGATATCGATATAGGGTTGAATAGTCAAAATTGTCCTACAATGAAAGGATAAAGATTATTTTCACGTAAAGAAAATTGTCCTTAATATGATAAACACCGATAGATTGTGTCTCTATTCAATGTAACTCTACGGTAATTATGTAAAATGTTTATGTACTAGTCGGGGAATAGTAGATCTAGTCGATGCTTGTGGTTGTTGCTTACAGCTTTATATCAATACTGGGGCTTAGATTTCGAATAGCCAAGTAATTACTTTGACTAAGTACCTATAGAAATGTATTTGAATGAGGTTAAAAATCAGAGTGCCAATAACGGGTTTACGCACTGAGACACAATTACTCGACTGCGCAAGAAGAAGGGTTATATTTTTCTAGTGTATAATTATATAATGTGTATGTAAGTGCGTATGTGTGATTTTGTTACCGCCTACAGCTTAAACGGCTTGACCGATTTCTATCAGCGAGATTTTGTTAATTTTTAGGGTTCCATACCTCAAAACAAACGGAACCCTTATAGGATCACTTTGTTGTCGGTCTGCCCATCCGTCCGGGTGTCAAGATCTTAATCTCGGGAACGCGTAAAGGTATCGTGTTGAAATTAAAACCACATACGCAGATCAATAGTCTCTTGCTGTTGAAAGAAGAAAAATCAAATTCGTTGGAGCAGTTTCCGAGATTTAAAATATATGATTGTTTCATTAAAATATATTAGAATTTATGAGATTATATATAAACTAGCTGGGTCACCTGGTTTCTCTTGCATAGTGATGAAAACGATGATGATGATGATAATACAATATAATCTGTGTCCGTTACTAAGATCTAAGTTGGGTATACATGTATCAAATTTAAATTTTCGCCGCTGACCCTGTATTATTTTGGCCGAAATAAACGTGGGAACGACAAGATTTCCACGCTTACATTGTAATATTGTTCGATGCTAAAAAGAAAATATTTATAAAAAGTAATTACAATAATTTTATATCTCAAAAAGGTGCCGCGTGCAAGCGAGACAGCAGCGCCATCCTACTCTTTGCCTTCGTTCTCTCACAGTGAGGTAAAAATCTCAACTGACTATATTACGATTAGTTTAACGAGGTACAATAAGACAGACAGACACGAAGGCTGAATAATAGAGTTCTATTAATACCTTTTCGATACGGAACCATAAACGGAAGTAAAAATGTTCGATGTAGTCATATAGCTTACCTATGAAAGTTCTGCATTAACCTCGCCTCCATTCAGTAACCTCGCCTCCATTCAGTTGTTATTGCTTTTTCACTGCTGCATGGATCATATCCGCTTCAGCACAATAGCTTCAGCTTGGTGCCGGTCCTAAGCCCGGTTAAGAGGGAAGGCCAAGGGAGGAGAGGTAGGGGTGAACTGCATTTCATAGCCATCCCTTGGTATGCTGAGCACCCCAACCCTCTCCCCCCCCCCGTCCCATCCCCCCCCTCCCCACCCCACCCCATTCTCCCTCCACTATCCCTTCATTCCTCCCTCCCTTCCTCTTCCTTTTTCCCTTATCCTTCCCTCCCTTCTTCCTATCCCCCCTTTTCTTACCCTTCCCTTCTCCCTCCTCCACTCCCCTTTTCCCCCTCCCTGCGGCAGCCCGTGGCCGGCGTGTTGGTAAATGATGTGGCCACCCTTGTGTTTCTAGGGTTGACCCGCCATTCACCAATATGCGAAATAACGGGGGAAGGTATCTTGGGCAATTACCTTTTCTCGTGCTTGAGCGCCCAACTAATAACTGTCTGCTTGCTCCACAGTACCTTCTATTTTTAAAACAATGAGTGGAAACAATAATGAAACTAGCATGCCCTGCGATCCGGCTAGCGCCCGGCGCACACCGGTTCCCGGGCCGGTGTGTGAGAAATTGGTGACCGAAGGCGACGGCGGGGTGGTGTCCCAGGCCCTGTTGGTTGCAGATGCTACTGGACCGTCTACAGAAGTAACAACAGCCGCAACACCTGGACCAGTGCAGAAGAGGAGCCACGATACGATCCGGCGGCAGTGGCGGCGGCGCGCGGCGGCGGAGCGACGTACAAGTACTGTAGGTAACGGGCGGGAGCCCGGGAAACCGGCTCCCGCCCAAAGCATATATCGCGGCGTTAGCCGTCGAGCAGCGAGGAAGCAGCGTAGGGAACGCGAGACCGAGTTGGTAACCCAGTGTCATCGACTACAGCGGGAAGGCGTTCTGCAGCTACCAGGCGTGGAAGCGCTTGCGCCAACCGTCGTAGCGTGCGTAAATCGCGCCGTCCCGCAGGATCCTACTCTTGCCAAAGCGGCTACACCTGAGGGGGCTACGGAGCCAATTGGCGAACCCAGCCCGTCAGGTGTGCCGCGGGGGCAAGAGGCGGGTCCGAAAACGGTATCGCTGGACCGACCGCTGGACCTCTGTACACAATACATGTCGGGTGTGCCGACGAGCCTTGCCTCTGAAAGTACCCCCCCCTCTGGAATGGACTCGGCCCTGGCTCTTTCAAAGGGCAAGGGGAAGGGAAAGTGTAGGAGGGGGAGTATCGGAACTGGGAGAGAGGCCGTCGGTACCACTCTCACTAACATGGTTAAGATATACTCGGGGGAGGGAGAGGAGACGATCCGAGGCGCAAAGAGGCAGAGAAGCTCCGACTTAGTGTCCCCATCCGCGTGCTTGACGACCGACAAAAGAGCCTGCCACGGGGACTCACCTGCCGCCACACACGTCATGCACACTGTGCATGGTAAGTATAGTCCACCCACTGGTTCCGGAACGCTCGCCGGCGATGTGCCTGCGAAATCCAGCGCGATTATCAGTGGTGAAGCGGCCATATCGTACGCCGAGGTCACCGCAACATATCACAAAGTGGTGGTCCTGGAACGTAATCACACGCCGATGGATGAGCTTCGTGCCACAACGGTGAGAATGTCCGTGGAGAGAGCCTTTTTCGGCGACGTCATGAAAGGCGACGGACGAGCCGACACTCGTCTGCCGCAGTTTATGACGATGCCCAGGCTTTTCCGCGGAGGAGTAAGATATACACCTCGCGACGACTATACTCTCCAATGGCTCACGATGGTGGTGGAGAAGATGCCGGTCTTGTGGCAAGGGTCTAGTGGGTGTATGGTCGTCCCGGAGAGTCAGGTGCCACGGTTCTACACCGCTGTCATTTATCTGCCGGACTTTGCGCGAGGTATAACGGAATTAACCAACCGGCCAGACGTTATCATAAAAGTCCTGGTGGCACAAAACCCAGGAGTTGGAGTGGAGAGGTGGCAGGTGTTCACACATGAGGTTCGCCTTGTGGGTGAGGCACGTAATCACCTCTTGGTTGTAGGTGTGCCACCAGAAGACCTAGAGCTGCTTAGACGCGCGGACTTTCGACTACATTATATATGCGCGAGAGTATACGTAAAGGTTAGAGGGTTAAATAGAAGCAGGGGTGTCGTGCCGGCGGCGGTACCGGGTGCCGGGGGCGCCGCCTCAAATAGCAGAGAGACGCCCGTGGCTCCCGGGGCTGTCGCAGACAAGACACTGGCTGAGGTGATGGGGTGGTCCAGGGAGGAAGAAGAGCGGTTATTGAGCGTGGAGGATGACGGCGAGGGGGATCTTGACATTATGGGCCTCAATATCTTCTCGCCGGCGTCGTCCATGGACACGGACCGACCCGGATCCCAGGCCAACCCCATCGCTTAGTGCTCTTTACTATTTACCGCAAATAAATAAATAAAAATGGATTGTCAACAGAAACGTAACAATCACAAAAACACACATACATCAACCACATCGGTGGTGGCTAGCACGCATAGGTCACACATTAGTACCACACTAAACATCATACAGGCTAACACTCATCACAGCGTCTCTGGCGCCGCCGCTCTGCGAGAAGCCCTGGAAAAAGAACATAACACAATAGCACTGGTCCAGGAACCATACATGTTTCGTGGCAAGGTGAGTGGTTTCAATGGCCTCAGAGGCAATCTTTTCCATCCCCCCGTACAAAATAAGACTCGAACGTTTGTTTACATACCACAGCCATATAGGGCGTCTCTAATGACACATTTGTGTACAGATGATCTCACAGTAGTAAAACTTGAAACAGGACTTCAAGGTAACCTTAATACGGTAATTATGGCTTCGGCGTATCTTGACACCACGGAAGAGGCGCCGAACTCGGCCCTCGAAGAGTTAATGCTATATTGTACGACAAACAATCTAGAGTGCGTGGTGGGCTGCGACTCTAACGCCCACTGTACTGTTTGGGGTAGCCCAGATACTAATGAGAGAGGGAATGACGTCCTCGAATTTATCCTCAGGCATAACTTGAACTTGCTTAATAGAGGCTCCGAACCCACCTTCGTAACATCATGGGCAAGAACTATAATAGATATTACGATGGCCACAAACGAAATCTCAAAAACAATTACGGACTGGCGTGTGGCGACAGACAAATATTCCGGTTCCGATCATAGGTGGATTACATACAACCTGACAGTGGGAATACATGAACCACGAACTTACAGAAATCCGAAAAAAACGGACAAGTCGATCTTTGTAGAAACACTAGAGAAAACAATGTTGGATTTACCAAAACAAGGAAATACATCAAAGCTGACACCGCCAGACATAGAAACGGCGACAGACAGTTTAGTACTCGCCCTGATAAATAGCTACGAAAACGCCTGCCCGTTAATAAAGGAAAGGTATAATCGAATTCCTAAAAAAGACAGGTGGTGGAATAAAGATCTTACCAAGCTAAGAAAAAAAGTCAGGCATCACTTTAATAGGGCTATGAACACCAATGATGCAATGGACTGGCAAGAATACAGAAAGATGCGACACCAATTCAAGGTGGAGGTAAAAAAGAGTCAACACAACTCGTGGAAAAGATACAGCAGTTCAATCCAGACAGAGAGTGAAACTGCTCGACTCAAGAAAATTATTACCAGTGACACGCAAGTGAAGCTAGGCACTCTAAAGAAAGTCGACGGTACATATACATCGTCGGAGAAGGAGCAATTTGAACTACTGCTACAAACCCACTTTCCAGACTGCCAACTAGATGAGAATTCAGGCTGGGAACTTCATACTCCGCACGATCCAAATGACGAGGATTGGGCGTTTGCGGATACCGTAATCACAGAGGAAGCCATGCTATGGGCTATTAGTAACTTCGAACCACACAAGGCCCCTGGTCTAGACGGGATATTTCCAGGACTTCTTCAATGGGGTCTAAATAAGATAAAAATTTATTTAATCGCTATATTCAGATCTTGTCTGGCATGGAAATACATACCCAAAGCATGGAGGGAGGTTAAGGTGGTATTTCTACCTAAACCAGGAAAAACTGACTATACCAACCCAAAGTCTTTCAGGCCAATAAGCCTCAGCTCGTTTCTCTTGAAAACACTTGAAAGGCTATGCGACAAATATATAAGAGGTGGACCGCTGGTAGATAATCCCGTTCACAGTAACCAACATGCATACCAGTCTGGTAAATCGACGGAGACTGCGCTACACCAGGTTGTCTATAAGATCGAATC
The DNA here is from genome assembly GCA_947563715.1 of Lycia hirtaria. Taxonomy (NCBI): domain Eukaryota; kingdom Metazoa; phylum Arthropoda; class Insecta; order Lepidoptera; family Geometridae; genus Lycia; species Lycia hirtaria. Next base: position 4,293,335 of record OX387380.1, read on the forward strand.
AGCTCTCGAAAGTAAACAAAGTTGTTTGGCAACCTTTATAGACATCGAAGGAGCTTTCGATAAAACTACCTTCCCCAGTATAAGGGATGGACTAGAAAATAGGGGAGTGGACGATAGAATGACTGCCTGGGTCACGGCAATGCTCTCAAACAGAGCAGCGAGTATAGAGACTGCGGGCACAACACGCTGCAAAGTCAAAAAAGGATGTCCGCAAGGAGGAGTTATGTCCCCCCTACTCTGGGTAATGGTGGTCAACGAACTTGTAGAGCTCCTAAATAAAGAAGGCATTGTCACTGTAGCATATGCAGATGATCTAGTTATCATGGTTTCCGGAATCTCTGAGACGACTCTATGTGAAAAGATGCAAAAAGCACTAAAAGTTGTAGAGAAATGGTGCGAACGACACAGCCTGTCCGTGAATCCACAAAAAACGGAATTGGTTTTGTTCACGCGCAAGAATAAGATTGCAAATCTTAAAACTCCAACACTCTTTGGGACCCAATTGATGCTTAGTAAAGAGGTAAAATACCTGGGAATCTGGCTTGACAGCAAACTATTGTGGGGAAAACATCTCGAATATATCACCACAAAGGCAACAAACATCTTATGGCAATGCACTAGAGCAGTCGGAAATGACTGGGGTCTTAGACCAAAGCTATGCCACTGGCTGTACACAGTTATAGTGCGACCAGTTCTCACCTATGGATGCGTGGTATGGTGGACTCGCACGGTATTGACAACAGTGATTAGGAAACTGCAACAAACGCAAAGACTCGCGTGCTCACTTATAAGCGGATGTACGAAGAAAACACCTTCGGCTGCTCTTGAAATTATACTTGGACTGACACCACTGCACCTACATATACAACAGGAAGCAATGGCGTCAGCATTGAGGATCACATCTACCAAACAATGGAGAATCTCGGGTCCAACTACAAATCACTGTAGAATACTTGACAGGGCGACAAAAATAATACCCGAAGCGTCAAAGGGTACGGATAAAATAGCAAGTGTACATCTTGACAGTAAAAAATATGAGCTGGTCACAGAGGATAATGCCCTGGAAGGGGCACTGCCGTCCTGGAACATATTCACTGATGGTGCGAAAAACATAGAAGGAGCAGGCTGCGGCTTTTACTCGCCGGAGCTGGGACTCAAGGAATCGGTAGCTCTAAATAAAACTACAACAGCTCTGCAAGCGGAGGCAGTTGGCGTACTATTAGCTGCCAAAGCAGTCGAGCCACTTAGTGACATTCTCATAACTTCTGAAGATTCAGACAGCAAAGGAATCATCATGTTCACCGTGGACAGCGCGGCCACTATATACGCACTCAAGAGACCTACAACGAGGTCACGAGTCATTGCGGAGTGTCATTCGGTGCTACAATCACTAGCAAAAAGGCACAGGACGATAGTGAGGTGGACAAAGAGCCACGGGTCATGTATAGGCAACAACATAGCAGACACCCTTGCAAAAGAAGGCATTAAGAAACAAACAAACAGAAACTTGGTTAGTTTCTGCAAACCAACTGCGACAGAAGTGCGAGAACAACTACGACGGCACACGGAAAAAGAGCAACAAAAACTGTGGGAAAAGAGAGATGACTGCAAACACGCTAAGGCAGCTTTTCCAATCCTTGACAGAAACGTTACGAATAACCTATTGAAATTGCAACGACAGGACCTCCGAATACTTGTGGGCCTTATTACTGGTCATTGCAATTTGAATAGCCACTTATACAAATTGGGAGATACGGACAGTGCTCTGTGTAGGGGCTGTCTAAAAGAGGATGAAACCGTGGAACATGTGCTTTGGCACTGTGAAGCCACGGAAACCACCAGGAGATCCACAGGATTGCATGTGAAAGCTTCAGCTTCAGCTTTGAACTCGGCCTCAGCCTTAGCCTTATCATCGCTTTTGTCACCACCACAACGGCATGCTACTTCATCATCTTCGTTATCATTATCTGCTCAAACATCCTCACCACTGGAGCAGTTGTGCCAGCAGCCCAGAGCCGTGCTCCGATATTTCAAGGAGCTGGGCTGGCTCGGGTGATGCTGGTAGGGGGAAATGCACAATACACCCCTAGCGGGACGTCAGTGCAGGACCCATCGCCCCCACCTCGAATAAGAATAAGAATAAGAAAGTTCTGCAATCGTCAATCGATTCGAAACATGAAGCTTTTCAAACGTCGATCAGATTCTCTGTGTATCCGTATACACTTTGCTACGACTTAGTTGCATTATTCATCGCACTAGCGAACGCCCGGACATAGTATTTGAAATGCATTCGTGCATTATGTACGACTTACTGACGTTTGACGGTGTTGGATCGACGATTTTAGGATTTATAGCTATGTAAATCCTAAAATCCTCGATCCAACTCCTTTAAATAGTTCCAAACAGTTCGATCTACGGCCGGGCCTGTAACTTATACAATATAGAAGGACTATGCCAATTTTAAGTGACTGAGGTAAGACTAGATGATCGTACTGATGGCCGATGCGGCCGAAAAGTTCTCGAGTGAAGACCACGCACCGGCAAGCGCAGCGTAGGTAGACCAGCCACGAGATGAACAGATGACCTATACAAGTGGTGGGAAGACACTGGAAGCAAGCCGCTTCCAATTGATCTATTTATAAGGACTTTGGAAGCCCATGTTCAGCAGTGGACTTCTTATGGCTGAGATGATGATGATGATGAGGTACACAGCTATCTCGCTTACGCGTGATATTTTTATTTCATACAAAATGATTATTCTATTTTTAAGGCACCACTAAACTAAATTCTTAAAATAAGTTATAAATAAATAAAAAAGGAACGATATTCTCTTAGTTTTCGTCCGTTTTTGAACTTAATTTAAGAAATTAAATTAGTGACCACTATAAATTCTCAATTATAATGTATGTACCTACTTTAATAATTCGAACATGAGCCACATGAATTCAGTAGAAATGCTTGGAAAAACTGCCTAAAATAGAGCCTATTTCAACAACGTCTGGTGCACTAGTTCTGTATTTTTTTTGGTATTTTCCATGCCGCGAATCTCGCCGGGTTGAGAGATGAGTATTTTTGACTGAAAAGCCGAGCTTATAAACAGTTTTAAGAATGGGGCAGAGGTACATACCAATCCGGGGTGCCGGCGTCTTGTGTGGGCAGCGATGTTGATGCAAAAACTGATGCGCAGATACAGGAAGGGTGGCTACACTACTAGATTTATGTAATAATAATTAAATACACCATTAACAAGATACCAATAACACAGCCAAAGGTCAAGAAAAAGAGAGAGCAAGTCTTTTCACAATAAACTTGAGGAGTTGTTAAAGGCAAGTAAAGAATGTATCACGCTCGAGGGTAAGGTTGCAAAAACTGTAGCCGCTACAATCCGAGCGTGGGTTGGCATGATTTAAAACTACCCTCATAAAAAAACATACAATATTTTGTAAATTTTGATTAATTGATAAATAGTTTATCCTTAGAAAATCAAATCTATTGGTAAGTAAAAAAAATTGCAAGCACTATATAAAATAATTATATTGATACATATATTTAATCTTTAGTTTTCGCGCAATTTTCTTTTAGAATGCGTTGCACACCAAAAAGTGAATGAAATCCACACACAGCTGTGCCATGTGTGACCATGTGACAGCAATTTGAATAATGTAAACATCGCGTTTCAGGTCTCAACCATTTCGCAAAAAAAACCTAGTAAAACGTCCTAAGTCCCACTCAACAGTTCAAAGAAACATGGACTTAATGAGCAAAGGTGTGAAAGGGGTGCAAAGAGGTTTTCGCGTGACCTGAAAACGAGGGCGCAGTGACATCGTATATGGGTATGTGTGTCGAGTCAACACACTGTTTTCTTGCGGGCGGAGGTTTCCAAGATTTTTTTTAAAAGGTAAATTGACTAGTCGCAGGTGGTTGAAGGGAAACGGGTCAGCGGGTCTCGGTGGCATGTCATGTTCATGTGTCAACAGGGTCGTATCTAGGATTTAGGATATTTTTTAGATTAATCGTAAAAAATATTGAGATGTAAGGTAAACAACTATATAAATTAATCACGATACCTATTTTTATACATCTTTTTCTCGAAATATGATAAAGATAAAGATAATTTATTTGCATACAACACGAGAATTGAATGAATTGAAATGATGAAACTGTGTTTGGTTTAATTTTTCATTTCAATAATTAGCTATGCAGACACGTGTAAGTCTTTAATTCTAATAAAATTATATAGTAGAAATAATATAATTACATAATTTTACTATAAATTATATTTATAAATCAGCCGTGTAGTCTGCTTGCGGAGCAGTAATAGACTCGTTTGTACGCCATCTAGCGAATAGTATATTAATCGCTATCTACTAATTCACACCTATCCCAATTTGAACGAATAAAAAATGTATTCATAGATTGAATGCATGCGTCAAATTACCCTCTACTATTAGTAGATTACTCTTACACCAAGGCTTATGTATTCCTCCTCAATATATACTCTAGTTCATAAATCATAAAAGTAGCAAACGCAGTTTTCATAAAAAAAGTTAAGTACAAATTCGTAATTTGCGTCATAAGAAGAAGATTTTTTTGAAAATATTATGATAAACCCAGAACACTGACTTTCCAAAACAACGCTTTTATTTTAGTTGACTGTCAACAGGGTGATCCTTTTGAACTCGCCATTTTTAGCCTGGGCATTCATCCAATTATTCTACGTCTCCAATATAAACTTAATGTTTGGTATTTGGAAGATGGAACCCTGGGGGGTAATGCGAACTCTAAACGATTTAAAAATCCACATAGACAAGTTTCGTCTTATTGGTTTGAAACAAAAAAAAAACGAAATGTGAATGTGGAGTTTGTTTTGTAAGGTATCGAGTAGTTGTATCACGTTACGCTAGGTACTACAGCGAGCAGCAAAAATTTAACAAATAAATAATCGGCCAAGTGCGAGTCGGACTCGCGCACGAAGGGTTCCGTACTATCATCTATAATACTACAAAGTTTAGTTCTGTTTATAAAATAACGAGAAATCAACGAAATTCCAAGTAGTAAATTGCAAACTTATAGGTAGGTTTTCGATACACATCCGGGCAGCATGACGACGTTCGCGCGAATACACGCGGCTATGGCTCGCTCCGTGATGTTACCTCCCCCGCTACCCGCGCGTTCGCGGCACCACCACACCGCGGCGCGGCGCTCGCACCGCGTTTAGATGCACGGATTATTTTCATTTTGTGAGTTTTTATGTATTAGATTAGGTATTTACTTTTATAGTTAATATATTTCTAAATATTTACTTACAAATATTCAAGTTTCTACCTGTTAATTAAGATCGAGTAAAAATTGCTTAAAAATTACGTTTGTTGTATGGGAGCCCCCCTTTAATATTTACTTTATAGTTATTTAATTATTTATTTTGAAAGGTAATATACAAGTAAGTATTCTGTGAAAATTTGAAGCGTCTACCTGTTACCGTTTTTAATATTGAGCAAAAAAATACGAAAAAAACACGTTTATTGTATGGGGACCCCCCTTAAAATATATTTTTTTTAATTTTTAGTATTTGTTGTTATAGCGGCAACGGAAATACATCATTTGTGAAAATTTCAGCTTTCTAGCTATCACGGTTTATGAGATACAGCCTGGAGACAGACAGACAGACAGACAGACAGACAGACAGACAGACAGACAGACAGACAGACAGCGAAGTCTTAGTAATAGGGTCCCGTTTTTACCCTTTGGGTACGGAACCCTAAAAACAAGCCTTCATCTTCAATTTGTGTCAGACGTAAGTTTTGTTTTAAGTAAACTAAGCTGATTAATCTTATTTTAACATAATCAGATTACAAGTCACTAACTTAATTAACATTTTGCTTATACCTAATCTATATAATTACATGTCTGGCCTTGTAAGAGGTTTATAAGATAACAACCGTATATAGAGTTTAAACAAAATGTGACCGATTTATCAACCAAAACTTATTCTAGATCATTGTACAACTAAAAAATCATTAATTTTGCATTTTATCAATAATTTTTCCTGTATTTTTTTTTTAAATCATCAAATGTAAAAATTGTGCGAGAAATGCTTTCTTTTTAATTTAGCTAAAACTTTATCAATTTAAAAGTGCCTTCAGAATAGAAGATATCTGTGGATGTAGAAAAAAAGTTAAATAAATAAATTGGTAGATATTTCTCACCCTTTAGCCTCAAACTAAGCTAATCTTGTAGGAACCAGCTAGTTGATACCATTTTTTTTTTATAAATAAATATATGAAAACATAATAAGTCTTACAGTCGAATTGAGAATTTGGAAGTCGGTTAAAAAAATAATTATATATTCTTGTCTCCTCTGACGAACAATTTGGTCATAATTCCATGGTTTATGAATTTCATTAGGCGTGAGAGACAGAGAGAAACAAAACTCTTACATGGTCAGTTTTTATTTCATCCTTAGGTTCGTCTCTGACTATATTGCAATTAATTACCGCGTCAACTGGAGCGGCGGGCTATCTCCGGCTAGTTTCTTACGTTATTTAAGGTTCTCCACACACCTCCAGAACAGGTAATTAAAACTTTCACGGTGAAATCTTTGGGCTCACTTGTGGGGTAGTGAAGATTGATTGAGTTTTGGTGTTGTAGGTGTAATCAAAACGTAGTGCTGTTGGTTTTTTGTATCTCTGAGAGAGAGTTTTGCCGGAGTGATATGTTTTTTTTTAATACATTATAGATCTACGATTGACTACCAACTCGCCTGATGTTAAGCGACGGTGTGGCCGAGGATGGAGCTCGTCGATCTAGAAGATATCTATTCACTCTAGCCTTGAAAATTCCAAGATTGTTGGTATCAAGAAACAGAGATGGCGGCAACGAATTCCATTCTTGTGCAGTACGCAACAGGAATGTGGATCGATATCGCTGAGTATGGATTTTTGGCATTTCAACGAGAAATGAGTGGTAGTTCGCCGACTTTCTGCTAGTCCTGTAGTGAAATGGGGAGGGTGGAATTAGGTCGTGAAGCTCTTGCGCACATTCCCCATTTTAATTTTGTCATTGGTTTTACAGTTATACCGAAGGATCTATGTTTTTAGGGTTCCGTGCCTCAATAGGAAAAAACGGAACCCTTTGGAACCCTTAGGATCACTTTGTTGACCGTCTGTCCGGGTGTCAAGACCTTTATCTCGGGAACGCGTAAAGGCATCGAGTTGAAATTAAAACCATATACGCAGATCTGCAGATCGCAGATATCTTGCAAAAAGAAAAATAAAATTTCTCAGTTTTCGTAAAAAAAAGTTACAGTCGAAAATGTCGTAAAAAACGCACATTTCGACACTCGCAGAGGAATCAAAACCTATGGGGTACTTCCCGTTGACCTAGAACTCTGAAATTTGACAAGAAGCATTGTGTACACATATAGGAAAAAATCTGAAAACTGGACATTTTTAATTTAATCACAAAAAAATAGTGTCTCTATCTAAGGAATGAGGGTCCAAATTTTAAAGTGAATTAACCGTATCATGTGGGGTATCATATGAAAGAGCCTCATTAGCATAAGCTAAAACAGGTTTTTACCACATTCTTCGCCCCCTGCAGACCCTTCACTTCAGCTGGGAACCAAAACTTTTTAGGCGAATTTTGATTAAGTACAGAGTGGCCGCGCAAAGCAACGTTGATCGGATCCGAGTGGGAGGTGCCGCTACTATAGCCCCGCTCCTCTCGAATCCGAGTAGTGAGCAAAGAATGTGTAAAATATTTTTACGATGTTTATTTTTCTGTTTATGAAGGAAAATATAAAAAAAAAATATGATTTCCCCCTTTTATTTAGTTTGTACGGAACCCTGGGTGAGCGAGTCTGACTCGCACTTGTCAGGTTTTTTTAATAAAGTGGACGGTCAAGACGCTTCTAACGATACCTATTTGTCAAATTGTGATATATATCTTAGAATTATATAATTTAAATACGAGCAAAAACATACACAATAAGTAAATAGATAATATAGTGCTTCTTCTAAGCATTAAAGAAGCTAAAAGGAGGATTCCCGGGTAAAAATTGACAATATATCTACTAAATTAATAATCTACTTAGCTGCACAATATCATTGTATCACAATCAGTCCAAACAAACTCGAAACTCAAGTGCAGGTGTTCGTAATCTGCAAAATATGTAGAAGGATCATTACAAGAAACTCATCCCCAGTAAAACAGTATCTTAAGAGCCATAAACGTTCCTCAAGCCCGGAACTTTCGATGTAGCCGTGGGAATTGGAAGGCACTTAAAATACCCTGGACATTGCCGAAATGACCGAAAATTTATGACCAATTTCCCCGGAGTGGAATTAGATTCTGTCTAATTTTGGAGATTGCACCGATCGCTTTTGTCAGTTACTGTTAACAGCTGGGGTCTTAGGGAAATTCTAAGTAGGTCAAGCTGGGACGTTTGTCAAAGGCGTTTGTGAGGCAACGTCCGAAAGCTGCATTTCTCAATGAAATTGTTATCCATAATGATGGCTTTTCATTATCTCGGCTCGATTTGTCATGACCGATTTACCGACTGAGTGCGGTCAGTTCTACGCGTAATCAAAATGGTGGTTCTTAGCGAATGCAACGCAATAGATACCTATGCATTGTCATTGTGGCAAGCTTTGCTTAGTTTGGGCTAGATAGTGTTGTGTGAAATGTCCACATATATTTATTTATTATTATTTATTTAATTCTGGGAGTGCTGAAAATTGGAAGTGCATTTGGGATTTTTCAGTGCAATTTGTAGGTATTATTCTTAGTCCTTTATCGACCTGGTTTGATCAAAATGTTATTAGCTGTAGTAGTTTATATATTTTATTTGTTGTGTTTAGCTACCGATGCAAAAAAGGGGTGTTATTATGTTATAAATTACATGTCTATTTGATTTGATAAGTAATAGGAATTTTATAGTGTATTTGTGTGTCTGTCTGTGGCATTGTAGCTGTCAAACGAATAGACCGTTAGTTTCCTGCTTCCTGTAGACACGTTTACAGGCTGTCAAAAGATGGCGCCATAATAAATATAATCAGCGCACCAATATTATACTCACAATGTTGTGGAATGTACTCAAGATAATATTAATTCGCCGATTTCTTAAATAAATTTGATTATTATAATTTGTTATTAATATTATTTATTAACCTAAATATTAAAAAATGCAAATATTTGGAAAATCCTGTCTATAAAAACCTGAATATAAAAAAAAACGCAATTATTTTGCTAACATCCCGCCTACCTGTCTAAAATAATCACATTGGCATCTGAATTTAATTAGAACTAGTTCCCTCATCTACATAAACAAGCTAAACACCTTCATTGACGAGGGTCGACGTGTAGCGAGTGAGAAGCAAACCTAATTAGTATCTAAGTCAAACGTTGCCAAGCCTATGGCGGACTCCATTCGAATCGTTCAAGGGGATCGAGCGGCGGGATAGAAGATTGGTTATTGAGGTGAATTGGAGTCACTGTTTACATGTTTATAAATAGAGAGAAGGAAACAAGAGTATTGATTGAGCTGAATGAATGCACACTTTGTCGAATATCTATTCTACAGAGTACCTTTGATGCGAAGTGATGGTGATCGGAATCTCTCTGAGAGATCAAATCAGATAACAAGAGATCCAGGGAAGTAACAAATCAAAGTGGTAGTGGGGGGGGGGGGGGGGGCACTTAGCACGTAGAATGGACGGCCGATGGAGACCACGCACCGGCAAGCGCAGCGTAGGAAGATCAGCTTCGAGATGGACAGATGGCCACATACAAGTGGCGTGAACACGCTGATTCAAACCGCTTTCAATCGTTTTTTTTTTTTGGAAATTCATGGGGGAGGCCTATGTCCTGTACTGGACTTCTTCTATCATATGTCTATAGCAATTAGTTACACACAAAGTTTTTTGAATATATACATTACACATAAAAAAATTACACCTTATCTTATAAATGGGGTCCGATTCTCGGATGTACTTCGAGCCATTATGTCCTTTTGTACTTGCCCCTTTCTTTATTCATTCGCACCAGGTTTTCCGAAGAAGGAAGTGCCTATATTCCTCCAGTTCTGCGTATGCAGTACCTAGGAGGTCCAGTCGCTTACTTGGCATTGAATCGCAGCCACACATGATGTGCTTCATAGACTCCTCTTCCGTGTATTACACACCTTACAATTTTTTCTTAGCAAATGCTTTGTGTTAAACAAAGTAATTTTATTATCAGGCAACTTAGGTAGTTTCATATTCAAACTTGTACAATAGATTGTACAAGTTTGAATATGATGTTTGATAGCTAGAGCTATCTGTGACTGTTGTAACCTTGTTCTAGTTCGCTAAATAGTTTGTAAATTATCCAGTAGAAACTATAGATTCAGTATGACTCTCTTAGTATAGATGCAGCTGCGACGGAAATTTTGTGACTTCCTGTACGTACCTACCTGTAATAGTACCTAGTTACTTACATCAGAGATTTAGTTATGTACAATATACACAAAATAAGGTAAAGTTTGTTAGTTAATCGCTCCAGGATTTTATTTTTTCAAATAATAATATCTCCTATCAATTTTTCCATCCTAAAAATCTCTTTGCCTAGTGATTCGTTGCAAGTCCAAACTTTAACTTGAGGTAAATTACTTAGCCAGACTTGTTTGACTAGCTTCTCAGGTTCTCGGTTTCTTTGAGACACCAAGTTTGGTAGCAGAACAACTTTAAAAATCTATTGCGGAAGTTTTAAGCAGTGATGATGCTGTGAAACTTGCTTTTGATTACTGGAGAGGAAAATAAATAATAGGAGTAGTGGAGCATAATTTTGTTTAGGTTTCTAAAAGTTTGGACTATCTTACAAGATTAGAAACTAAATTAAAAGTCGTAAACACTCTTGTTATCAATTTACTTTTTTTTTATTTTTTTTTTTTCAGCACTGTTTGTACAAACTGTCCCACTGCTGGGAACGGACCATCTTCTCATTGTGAGAAGGGTTAGGCCATAGTCTGTCACGCTGGCCAAGTGCGGGTTGGCAGACTTCACACATCTTCAAGATCATTGAGAACTCACAGACATGTAGGTTTCCTCACGATGTTTTCCTTCACCGTTTGAAGTTGGCGGCAATCAAAAATACGCACATAACTTCGAAAAGACAGAGGTGCGTGCCGTGGGATTCGAACCCAGGACCTGCGGATCGCAAGTCAGACGGTCTCCCGACTAGACTGCCGGAAGCTTCTAAACTTCACAACTTTCTACACTTCTATTTTTTATAAAGTTTCAAAATTGTGTTTTTCCAGCGATGGTGTTTGTTTCACTTTAGAACACTTTAGGATTCTAAAGTAGAATCCCTAGCGTTACGAAGTAGATGTGTGGGGTAGCTAATAGTTACTACACTCCGGTAGGTCTAATGTAAATATTCCTTAATTATTGGAGTTAAGTTGCTAATACTATGCATTGTTTTTATTAAAACGATACTATGTTCAAATTAGATAAGAAATTCATCTTTAGTACTAATACCACAAATAGGTAATTTTGACTGGCCTTGTGGCTCAGTTGGTAGTATCTCTGCCTACTGTGCTGTAGGTCGTGGGTTCGATCCCCACCCAGGGCAAACATTTGTGTGATGAACATAAATGTTTGTTCTGTGTCTGGGTGTTGATATGTATCATATGTATATACCTAGTCTTGCCATAAATATTGTCACGAAGAAAAAAAATATTTTTTTATTGCAAATAATATTTATTACTTTTACAGTGTGTTAGTTTAATACATAAATATAAAACAATTTAAAAGCTTATTCGAAGTGGTCTCCATTGGCTGCAATACAGTCCTTTAAACGTTGAGGCCAGTTATCAATAGAAGCACGCACTCTTTCCATGGGAAAATTCTTCACTGCCAATCGTATGGATTGTTTTAGGGACTCCAAATTATCACGGCGTTTAGAGCAAGCCAGTATGGCTTGCTCTAAACGCCGTGATACTCTAAAACTGACCATAAATCATAATCTAGCGGATTAAGATCAGGACTAGACGACGGCCAGTCTTCAGCTCTGATGAAGTCCGAAACGTTCACTTCCAACCAAGACTGCGTGGACCGAGCTTTATGACCTGGCGCCGAGTCTTGTTGGAAGGACCATACTTGGTTATTGAACATGGTGTTGTTAAGGGGCTTAACTACCTTCTCAAGAATGGTATTTTGATACACTTGTGCCGATGTTTTGATACCTTTTTCACAAAAATATGGCTCAGTCACTCCTTCATAGCTAACACCCCACCAAACCATCACTAAAGTCGGATAATGCCCACGTTGCACTCTGTCGACTAATTGGGAAGCTTCCTTAGAGCTTTGAGCATAAATACGGTCATTTTGTTTGTTAAAATTTTGCTCAATTGTAAAGACTTTCTCATCCGTAAACATTTTTTTTCTGTGACCTCCCGTTGCGTACCGCTTCAGTAGTTGTTTCGATTTTACCACCCTATTCTTTTTAGGGTTCCGTACCCAAAGGGTAAAAACGGGACCCTATTACTAAGACTTCGCTGTCTGTCTGTCTGTCTGTCTGTCTGTCTGTCTGTCTGTCTGTCTGTCTGTCTGTCTGTCTGTCTGTCTCCAGGCTGTATCTCATAAACCGTGATAGCTAGAAAGCTGAAATTTTCACAAATGATGTATTTCCGTTGCCGCTATAACATCAAATACTAAAAATAAAAAAAATAAAAATATTAAGGGGGGTCCCCATACAATAAACGTGTTTTTTTCGTATTTTTTTGCTCAATATTAAAAACGGTAACAGGTAGACGCTTCAAATTTTCACAGAATACTTACTTGTATATCACCTTTCAAAATAAATAATTAAATAACTATAAAGTAAATATTAAAGGGGCCCCCCTTTAATATTTACTTTATAGTTATTTAATTATTTATGGAGCCCTCCCATACAACAAACGTAATTTTTAAGCAATTTTTACTCGATCTTAATTAACAGGTAGAAACTTGAATATTTGTAAGTAAATATTTAGAAATATATTAACTATAAAAATAAATACCTAATCTAATACATAAAAACTCACTTAATGAAAATAATCCGTGCATCTAAACGCGGTGAGAGCGCCGCGCCGCGGTGTGGTGGTGGCGCGAACGCGCGGGTAGCGGGGGAGGTAACATCACGGAGCGAGCCACGGCCGCGCGTATTCGCGCGAGCGTCGTCATGCTGCCCGGATGTGTATCGAAAACCTACCTATAAGTTTGCAATTTACTACTTGGAATTTCGTTGATTTCTCGTTATTTTATAAACAGAACTAAACTTTGTAGTATTATAGATGATAGTACGGAACCCTTCGTGCGCGAGTCCGACTCGCACTTGGCCGATTATTTAAATTATCAGTTAAAAAATGACCAGAGCGTCTCTTATAGGCTGCAAGTCCTAAGTCATCTTTTAAAATACGCGACATGGTTCTGGGTGCTATCTTTATCTCCCGAGATAAAATCTTTTGCTTTCGGACAGGATTTCTTCGAATTCTTTCCCTTACTGCTTTGACCACCTTTTTCGTACGAACACTACGTGTACGGCTAGATCTTTTTCTGTCACAAACAGAGGAGGTCTCATTGTACCTATTAATAGCCCGGTACACAAACATTTGACTAATACCAAGCGTATGGAGAGTTTTAAAAATTGCATTTGGCTCCATACCAACTTTGTGTAATGCAATCACAGCGATTCGGTTCTCTTTATCACCCCACTCCATTTTAATATCGCAAAATATTGTACAATGTATTGGCGCCAAAATTAGAAAACTCAATGAACAATCGTATAAAAATGACAGATTCCAAATTCAAATGTAATATCTTTCTTATTTTTAACTGTAACAGTATTTATGGCCAGACTAAGTATTTACAAAAAAAAAGTATATATGTATTCTAACAGCCATCTAGTACCATAGTACAAGCTTTGGGATAGATGGTGTTGTGTGAAATGTACACAAATATTTTTTTAACCTACATCCTACTATACTGTGCCTCGATAAATAATAGAAGAAAAACAGTCTTCGGAAAACAGTGGTGAAAGAAACACTGCTGGTTAAGAAAATAGCTTTGAACAATTGAGCCTTTGGAAAATATTTACGATATTAAATATAACAAGGAAAATAGAAAAGTGAAATGGTGTCACCGGCACTCAAACAGGTATTTATTACCATAAAAACTAAAAAATAAGATGTAAATAAATAAATAAATCAATGCTTTTTCGTGCAGGTACTTGAATGATTGTAATAACCAAAAAAATAAGATCTCATAAATATTACACTTATTAGAAAATCCATTTTAGTGTAAACGGATCAGTTCTACTTGCATAAATTAATGGCCACAGCCAGCAGTAAACGTGACAACACTGATTGAAGTTGGTCGACAACACAACAACACACAGACACACATAATTTTGAAAATTGGGATTTTAACCCAGTATCTGCGAATAATGTCTGACGGTTTCCCAACTGTATACCTACATTTATAATACATTTGTTCTATAATAATAATAATAATCTTAATTTCGGCCATATACAAAATTAAATTAAATTAAATAGATTATAATTAACTGATATAAAAACACACACTTTTTTTTTTATTTTTTTTATAAAAGCTAAATAACTTTCAACACAAATTTTTGGCATATTCCACAAATCTCTTTAGACCGTCCCCTGTGAAAAAAATTCTGTAGGGGTATTCAGAACCTATTCGGATTTGGAATCAATTCGGAATTGTCTATGGAAATGACAGAGACGGATATATACTCCGTATCTCTCATTTCCATAGACAATTCCGAATCGATCCCAAATCCAAAACAGGAGATATAGATAATCTCTCATTCTCAAAAACTCATTCATTCAGTAATTAGTTAAATAAGCTAGTACTTTTTCTGGCATAGAACATGGCCAAGATACCGCGTTTCATTTTATTTCATTACAGATTGTTTTGTTTCAGTCGTGGGTAGTATCAGCAGTCTTAATCAACATGTTGGGTCAGAGAATGCTCCTCAGCTTCACCACGATATTGATGTCGTCCCTGGCAGACCCTCATTCCTCCTTCCGAGCTGATCTTACTACAGCTTCGTACCTTTGTAAGTTTAGTGTTACTTTTAGCTCTTGAAAATAAAATATCGCTTGATATCTCTAAATATTATCGCTTGATCTAATCTCTATATATATATAAATCGTCTGTTGTTCGTCAGTCTCGCTAAAACTCAAAAATAGTTTGACTGATTTGATTCTTTTTTTTATATTTGTGATTGTCAGGAAAAGGTTTGTATGAAATCATCACTATATGGGTACAATAATTTTTATATAAGTTTTTATATTACCTTCTACAGGAAAGCGGCTTGGCGGATTTCAATTTGCTAGGTGTCGTTAGATTCGTCTTCACACCCACTCTGGGAGTGAAGATGAATATTGGGCATACTTTTATGTTATAATAATAGGTAACTCTAATAATAATAAAAAAACAGCCTATTTGATGTTCGTCCACTGCTGGACGTAGACCTCTCCTAAGAAGCGCCACCCGGCACGGTCTTACGCTTCACGCATCCGTTTGCTACCAGCCGTCTTACGCAGGTCATCGCTCCACCTGGCTGCAGGGTGCCTCACTCTACGTTGGTTTTGTTTTTGGGTGGTCTACAGTCACCCGGGGATTCTTAGCACCCCCTGCAGAATATGCAGATACTCAATTTGTGCTTATTTCTTTCCAGCATCAATAGTGGGCCTCACCGGAATACCTGGTTTCTTCGTGTAAGCTATTATTATGGATATCTTAGGAAGAAAAATAGCCCACAGTATTGTTATCATCCCAGGAATTATCGGCTGGACTTTGGTGTACTAGACTACTAATGTCACCATTCTCATGGTTGGAAGATCTCTTGGAGGATTCACAGCTGCCGGTACACTCTTTTTAGGAGCCATCGTTATAGGAGAATATGTCAGCCCGCAATTCAGAGGGATTTTCCTCAATCTTAAAACTGTTGCTGTTGCTCTAGGAGGAATGGCTGTGCATATTCTTGAAAACTACGTAACTTAGAGAACTGTATATTTACGGGCCGTGTTACTTCAAGTCATTTCTATTTCGATCACTCTCACTTGGCCAGTATGTAAAAGTAATTGCATTTCTGAAGAAATTTACCCAAAAAGACTTTCTGAACCCATGTTTTATCATTTTCTTCGCCACAATTTTGCTGGAAATGTGTGGAAGACATAATATTTCCGGCGTATGCGCACTATATTTATTGATTTGATCATCGTCGCCAGTGCCATGTTTTGTTCAGTCCTCGTCGGAGTAATGTAGAGAAGAACTCTTCTATTTTCATCGGGTTTCAGTGCTTTTATTGTCTTAATTATAGTTTGCACTTATATGTTCTTAGCTGCATGGTATATAATTATAAAATACACCACATTGCCAATTGCTCTATTTGTCCTTTACTTTATTTTAGTTAATTTGGGTTGTATTCCCATTTCTTTAGCTCTGTTAGGAGAATTATATCCTTTAGCTCACAAAGGTGTAGGGTCAACTGTGTCAGGGAATATTATGTGTCTTGGGATCATGATAGGGCTCCAGTTGACCCCTCATTTGCTCGTCAGTATCAAAGTTTACGGTACGTTTGCTGTCTATGGAAGTGTTATGGGTATTTCTTTACTAGTAGGTACTATATTTCACTCTTCCTGAGACGAAAGACAGGACATTGCAAGAGATTGAAAATTATTTCAACTGAGGTACCTATAACGAAAAAGTTAATGAAGATAAAGAAGTGACGATAAAAATGATGTCGTGAAGGCAGAAGTTGAATAATTCAAATAACGTCTTGGTGGCTAATTTTACTTTGGTTTTGATATCGTCATCATCTCAAGCACAAGAAGCACACTGCTGGGCATGCAGTTTTTCTATGTATTTTCAACAATAAGCGACTTGCGACATCATATGTGTTCTGCCTGATATTATTGTCCACTGTTACTTCATCTTGCGAATTGGCTGGACTATATTAGCGTTTTGTTTTGTTCTTGTAAAGATCTTTTCATTTCTAATTCGAAATTTATTTATTATTCCCATAAGGAAAAGATAAACTGTATTGAGGAACAAACTTAAATTTGCTGTTGGAAAACTTTGCTCCCAATACATCGACATAGGTCGCGGTTAGTTTACCAACTACAAATAAGTTTACAATCGCATAAACAGTAATAACTTTGTGATGTTACTACAAATTTACGGTTATCGATTTTTTATCTTTATTTCTGCTATATTTTATTTAGTTTTGTTTTTTTTTTCAAATTTCAATATTGAAGGTCAACGGGAAGTCCCCTATAAGTTTTGATTCTATTGAGAGCGTCAAAATATGCGCCATAAACAACCGTATCTTTACTCGTATATTGCGTTGACTTACGAAATTGATAGTCCAACTGTAATACAGGGTCCGGAAACTAAAACAGGGCTCCGATCCAAACTATTAACTTGATAATATGTAACTAGCTTTTAATAGCATCTGACCTGTGAGTAAATTGTATAATACCTAATGAACCTTGACCCCACAACATATTTTATTAATTAGGGTTCCGTACCTCAAAAGAAAAAAAACGGAACCCTTATAGGATCACTTGTTTGTCCTCCTGTCTGTCCGTCTGTCCGGGTATCAAGGCCTTTATCTCGGGAACGCGTAAAGGTATCGCGTTGAAATTAAAACCATATACGCAAATCTATAGTATTTTGCTGCAGAAAGAAAAATCAAATTTCTCAGTTTTCATAAAAAAAATTTACAGCCGAATATGTCGTAAAAAATGCACATTTCGACACTCACAAGGGAATCAAAACCTATGGTGTACTTCCCGTTGACCTAGAACTATGAAATTTGGCAAGAAGCATTGTGTTAGAGTACACATATAAGGAAAAATCCGAAAACTGGACATTTTTAATTTAATCACAAAAAATAGTGTCTTTACGCAAGGAATGAGGGTCCAAATTATTAAGTTCTTTAACCGTATCATGTGGGGTATCATATGAAAGAGCATAAGTTAAAACAGGGTTTTAAATATTTTTACGATGTATATTTTTCGGTACAAGAAGAAAAATATGAAAAAAATACGGTGTCCCCCTTTTATCCACTAGTTTGTACGGAACGTTCGGTGGGCGAGTCTGACTCGCACTTGTCCGGTTTTATTTTTTATTACTGTCGTTAGGTTTTAACTACACTTACCTACACTGTCGTGTACTATACATTATCTATATTACTGATAGGTATGATACTGGCTAATCTTACTAGTATAAGATCCAAGGCGACGTATACCTGATACAACCTTATGTAAATTTTGATCAAAATTATGTGTTCACATGCTTGTACTCGTACAATCCAAACTAATAATGATAAAAGCGCAAGTATTTGGATGCCTGTCTTTCTGTTACATTTGCATAATGTAACATAAATTTGAAATATATATGTTACAGTTAAAACCCGTTTTTAGATATAACGCGTTTTCCCTAGTTAGAACTAGTTTTCACTAAATGCCTTTGTTGAAACTAGAATTAATTAGTGAAAACTAGAATTCAGCACTAATATTTTTGATTTTCAGTTAAAACTAGTTGTTACTAACCTAACCTAACCATACCCCATATAACGTCTTATTTAACCCCCGACCCACTAAGAGGGGTGTTGAGAGTGTGTGATAATATGCCTGTCTGTGGCCTCGTGGCTCTCAAACGGATGAACCGATTTTGATCTAGTTTTTTTAGTTTGAAAGAAGATTTGATCGAATGTGTTATTACCTACGTTTTATCAAAATCAGTTCAGACTTTTTCTCTTGTCAGGGGTTACTGTCTCTTCTAAACTTATACTTGTTCATAAAAAACCTTAATATATTGTTTGTTTGTTTGAATATATTACCGTGGCGTACTTACTTTGATAGTTGGTGGCGTTTGTGCTATGACGTGACAGTTTAGGCTATAGTAACTATGGATCGTGTTGTGACAAAAACTAATCTAGTAGCTACCGTAACTTAGTATATTTTTGACATTTACATATATATATATATATATTTACTTATATACCTAGATATACCTACTCAGTAAGGTGGCTCTCACGCATCACAAAATTTTCAAACATATACGGCCTTACCAAAAATGTTTCTGAACTTTGATCAACGTCTCAAATTCTCTGTATTATTTCCGCAAGTTTAATACGTGAGCGAGAAGTTGTCAAAACATGTTGAGCGTTGATCAAATTTGAGTAACGTTTTTCTGCAGTTGTCCGCAGGCGACGGTTATCGCTTAACATCAGGCGAGCCACCTGCCTTTTTCCTGCAAAAATATATCCATCAAATCGGTTTACAAATCACGGAGGTATGCGGCAACAAACATAAAACATTACCGAATTTAGATCCTCCTCTTCTTTGAAATCGATAAAAAAATTAGAATAGTGCAATTTAAAGCCGATTTGAATTGAAGTGCAAAATACTACGAAGTTCATCATCATCATCTCAGCCATAAGAAGTCCACTGTTGGACATAGGCCTCCCCCATGGATTTCCAAAAAGACCGATTGGAAGCGGCTTGCATCCAGCGTCTTCCCGCCACTTGTATGAGGTCGTCTGTCCATCTCGTGGCTGGTCTTCCTACGCTGCGCTTGCCCTTGCCGGTACGTGGTCTCCACTCGAGAACCTTTCGGCCCCATCTAACTAATAGCTATGGGCCCTAACTATGGGCCTTATAAGGAAGCTCAAGGTCACGCAACGAGCTATGGAGAGGGCTATACTCGGAGTCTCTCTACGAGATCGAATCAGAAATGAAGAGATACGTAGACGTACAAAAGTCACCGATATAGCACAGCGGATTAGCAAGTTGAAGTGGCAGTGGGCAGGGCACATAGCACGCAGAACTGATGGACTACGAAGTTATTAGATAACAAATAACAATATGTTTCAATACTAATAAGTTACAAACAAATAAAAAAATCAAAAATAATTTATTTCCCAAAAGTACAAACATTTAAGTTTAGCTATAGCCGCCAAACTAGGTGGAGAAAAACACCTGTATTTTGGCGGGTAGGGAAGTCTATCATGAATACATTTTTTGTACAATATTTGTAATTAAAGTTATATTATTACATGTTATGTTAAATGACTTAGGCAAAAAGAAAAAAAAATGACTTAGTCAAAAATATTAAAAATGGATTTAGTGAAAATAATGAAATTAAATTTTAATATAGTCATAGCCTATTTCTTATAAGTTTAATCGTCATTAAATCGTCGTTAAATAACAATGTGATTCAGCTACTAAGCTACAGACACAGAGCAACCTTTTTTTGTTTATCAGAGGCTACAGAGAAATATCGTGTGGACCGGAAAATTTGTATCAGTCAGCATCCGTGCAAATGTATCCGATCTACTCATATGCCCCATAAATCCATAAAATATCAAAATTCGAAACCCTTGAGATTGGTTTCGCACTCGTTATTCTCGACAGTGACAAAATGGACTGCCCAAATACATCATGATAAAAACTGACTCCTTTATACACAGGTCGAGAATGGTGTTGCATGACAAATCAACACAAAGACTTACAAATAAGGTAGCGCCTATTGCAGTCAAAAGAACGATTATAATGACGAAGGCATTCAATACGAATATAAATCAAGTGCTTGTTATTTAATTATGGTTCAAGGCCGTTGTTTTGTTTGTTAAAAGACGTACGTTTATCATATTTTTTTTATTCACGGTTAAAAGTCAAATTCAAATCATTCTTACAAAATATATCAATGGGTTGAATTGTAGCCGACTGCTATGTTAGCTCCATTTTAACAACTGCCAGTAAATATTTAATAAAAAATAGCGTTAAATAAAGCAATGCCAAAGAAAGAACTTTATAATTCTAACTTAGAGTTATATCGGTCAATATCACATACGAAGACTCCTTGAAAAACAAACCTGGAGTAAAACAAAAAGCTTGTAAAAAGTTATCTCTGTCTAAGCCCCTTAACTCAATAACCCAATTAACGCCAGTACGAGGGCTCCTATAACTTTTAACTAGATTATACTGCCTTATATTACACCCACTTCTCTGAAACAATAGTGCCTTGGACAGTTAAATGGAATGTTTGTTTGTCCGACGCGTCAGAACTAGGTAGAAGCACTCCGATATAGAGAGGTTCAAGTAAACAAGTGAAGATATTATCAATCATTCCGATCGCCGTCGTCTCTCTATTTGTCCACTCAGAAGACGAAATGGCCAATCAATTTTGTAAGACGCTCGTAATGGCGGTTCTTTTTTCAAGGCTTTTTCGGGGCCAGTTCAGGTTGGCTAAAATACTGAATTAGGTTGAATTTTGTTTTTAGAGCACCAATTATATGTAGCAATAAACTACACATATTTTAACAATAACCAATAACAACAATATTATGTTTTTTAACAATTTGTTATTTGATATTTGAGAATGAAATACCCATTTATTTTAAATAACACTGTCACTGCCTTGAATTTAGTGTCATATTCTGCGCTAATAAACATCACATATACCTCGCCCAATGACCCCACCCTACATCAGTGATTTAGGTTGTAGAATTGTTGCGTTGGGAGCTTTTTGGTTCGTTAGTGAAGACACTAAACTAGGGGCTTAAAATTTCAAATTACCGATTTCGTTTCCATTTATGTCCAAAACTCATTACGTACCTGCTCTGCTCCCGCTCCGCATATGCCCCGTTCCTGTTTCGCGTTTTCGCCGCGTTTTGGCGTAGTCTATGTCAAGTATGTGGTCAAAAGATTTAGACCTATTTGAATGAAAAATAAACTCCCGTTCCATTTCCTTCCGCTTGAACGAGAAAAACAAGGCATGGCAGAAGCGTGCTCCTGCTATGCTCCCTTTCCGTTCAGCTCCTATCCCGATTCCACGAATGAAGTCACAACTACGACGAGAATACAACATCGCTCTTATAGTAAATCTATTTACTTTCACTACCTACCGTAGTGAAATCGATTTAAATGTTCTGGAGTAACGGCTCTGGGGCATTATGCAAATACTTTTTACTTTTTTTATACTCTTAAGTGTCGAGATTAGCATGTCGCTCGCCCGAAGCTCTATCGCTTCCAACTAGTCTATATCAGTCAAATGCCACACAAAACTTCCAAATTCAACTGTTGAAAATCCAGAAAATACAGACATTCTGAAAGATATCCTATATTTTAAAATTTTTGAATCCTAAAACTCCAAAATTCTGCTGACGAAAATAGATCCTAAAACATAACACTCCTTTTCAGAGCAACTGTGTAAAAACATTCTATTACGCCTGAATAGCCAGTGAACTCCCGGAAACTGTGACATTAATGGATCCTTCATAGAGTTAAGTTGTTACTTACGGTAATGAACGTCGAGTGATGGTTAAATCGAATTTATGAGATTTAATCTGCTCGCGAGAGATTTGCGTGATTGATCCAGTTACTCTAATAGTTTTGAATTTCCTGAATGTAATTGACTTTCAGGGACTCAATTTGAGAGGTGGATTTCGTACTTTACCTAGTAGTAACTTCGTATTAAATGAAATAAGATGTAAGCATTAGCTGGGAAATTGTAGATTTTTCTTTAATTACCAGCTATCTAGCAACTACTTCAAAACGAATAGTGATATGGCGCACTGTAACAGGTTTGATATATTTGGCATGAAGCAAATTTATTTCACCGTCAGTTCAAGTTTGAATGTTTTGCATTTTGAATTAGTTGTTTCTAGGTAAGCAAGCTCCATTGTAGATGTCAACACTGCCTGAGAATAATGCTATTACAAAAGAAACTCTTGAACAGAAGAATATCCTACTATAAGAAATAATAATTTAGACCAGTGCTGTCGACAATAGTTTTTTGTGTATTTTTACAATCTATCTCAAACGTTTGTTTCATACAAACGAGTACTTTTCTTAATTTGACTTAAAATATAGACGATTTCCAGAAAAACTTTTTACTGACATCTAAAGAAACAAGACGATTCAGTGTGACATAAATAAGACTGCTAGTAAAGATCCATGCTCATTAAACTCACACTGACAATAAAATAACATTTCCAGTGTAATGTGGAACAAGTCCAACAACTTGTAAACTTGCCGCCCAGTTGAAACTTGTTGTTCAGACTTGTATTTTGCCCTATATAGAATAGAAATAGTAAATCATGCTGGCAAAAAAAAATAGTTACGTTAGTCTCTAATTGTAAACAAAACATATGAGTATTGAAAAAATTACGAGCATAAAGCTGCGTCCAGACATGTTCTTTTGCTGCGAGACATGTAACTTCTTTTACAGCGTTGCTATCCAAAAACGTTAGTTTGGACGCTGCGTCGTCCGGTACAGTACGGTGTACGGATACAGCTGGTTCTTATCCATCGCTTGTCGGTTTTTAGGTTACGATACAGTGTACGTGCCAGTCTTGATGCAATCGGCGCACGCGCAGGTCGTGCCCTCTGTCACTGCCCGAATCCACAACAAATTTAGAAAATGAAATGGTATAACGAATTTGGTGATTTCTTCCGCTTGTTTATTTGTTTTAGTTAACGAAACACGCGCGAGAAATTGCTAAATTCTCATAAATTTCTGCAGTCGACGACAAGGTCGGACGGCGCTGATGAAGGAATGAACACGCGATAATCGCAGCGACGATACGGAGATACGGGCTATTTTCAGTGCGTCCATAGACTCTCCAGATATGGAATGGTACGGGCAAAATAACATGTCTGGACGCAGCTTAACGTAGTTAAATCTCAGTTAGGGACAAATTAGGTACTAATATTATTCTCGGTTACTAGAATAAATAGAAACTAAACATTTAAGAGTTATCTTTCAAGAATTAAGTTTCGAATTATTCTAGCATGACTAAACAAATTTTTTGCATTGAATTTAAATAACAGTTTTTGCAAACAGTGCTCTGACTTCCGAGGTCTACGTCGTAGAATTTACAATGTGGGATGGTCCTTCCAGTACTGCAGGCCACTAATTTGTGATCGTTTTAGAACAATGAAAAGATGATTCACATCTTACATTTTCATGGTTTTAAATAACCGGCGCGGTCTGAACTTCTAACCTTCTGACAATACACGCCTTGTCTTGGAATACTGGTTTCTATATCCCATCTAAGATAATTACCAAGAGCCCCATAAAATGTTAGTCGAGGCTCTTAGCTACGAATACGTAATACGACTATCAAGACTATGATTATTGAGTCCACATTTCACTAAGTGGTTGTTTTATAAGTTATATTAAAGTAGTTGTTTCCATCCTTCGATTTATTGTATTTACGACATTTTTTATTGTTATTAATAGTAATTTGTCCAGAGGACAAATTAATGCCCTTACTGTCTACGTCAGTAAGTAGTGGCCTAGCATTGTCACTGAAAATAGAATTGCAAGACACTATCTCTTGTGGTTAGTGGAACATTTAATTAAGACTTTGTAGAAAGCTTTGGAGCTCGTGAACATTTTTAAAAGCCCTAGTGAACATTTTTAAGAGCCTTTAGTTGAATGTCAAGGTGTTTCTGGAGGGTGAATGGGAAAAGAACTAGTAGGGTGTTAGTTTTCTCTTGCTTGACATATTGGTCATATTTGTACAACATATCAAAATGGCGCTGCATTTGATTTCAATGATCTTTGTTAAACTTACCCGAGAAGTAAACATCGCCTGTCAACAAAAACGTCGTTACGTGTCGTAACAAAATTCGAGAGATTTCAAATTCCGCGTATTTTGGGGAATTTCACAGTTTTGTAATACTGCCACATAGATAAAAATTTAATATATAACTTATCTGCTTGGTATGTCAATTTATAGACATTGTACGCTTTGTTCGCTTGATTAAAATTATACTTTTCAATTGTATCAACAAGCTAGGTAGTCTAAGATCCCGCTATAGGACGACCTTCACCGAGCTGGTTAATGGATCAAAAGTATTTTATATACAATAACATATGTCAATAAATATATTGCAAATGGGTTGTCTAAAAAATTTCAGTCCAGAATATGATTAATATTTTTTTTTTTAAACATTTCACTGGTTTGGTTAATAGACAAATTCAATATATTTATGTGTACCTAAATAATCTTTATTTTAATTTAACTTTAATTTATTAACCAGACTGGTGCAATTTACTAGTATAGATTTACCTGTTTATACCTGGCTACCCAAGAGTTGTGATGGGAAAAAAATAGTCAACCTAACGTTTGCATATTCTATAGGCTTCATACTGTCGATTGGTATGGAATTTGTCTATTAACAAAAACCAGTGAAAAGTTAAAAAAAATAAAAAAATAATAATTAATCTTTATTTAATTAAATTAAAATACTTTTCATCCATTAACCAACTCGGTGAAGGTCGTCCTATAGCGGGATCTTAGACCAAGGCCAGTATTTTTTTTTTCTTAGAAGATATCCGGCTTTTTTAGACATACAATTGACGAAAGACCCATGGATCACTAAATTAACAGATCTGTAGCACTTCGTTGAAGAACTGTCTGCATACAACTGGACAGCATTTTGGACCATCTATTTCCAGGTTTTTTCGGATGGAAGGTTAGAGTTATTAGAGTATTTTTAATGCTAATCCACTAAAATAATAAAGTATTTCTAAAATAATCTTAGTATTTATGCTTTGGTATGCACTTAAAATAACATACATACAATCACGCCTATTTTCCCTTACGGGGGAAATATAATACCTATTATTTCATTTATATGAAGTAAAACGCAAAAGTTTATGAAAAATGTATATGTATATTTTATTCTAAAAATAATACATTTTACCATAGATTTATTCTTTGAATAGGTGAATAATAAATATATTCTTATAAATGAATATCTACACTTTAAGGCTACATAAAAAATAACAATTTTAAAAGCATGTAAAAAGTAATCAATATAAATTAAAATAAATGAATTGTCCATTATATTATAGCAAAAAGTGTCTTTGCAACTCTAGCGTCGAAACATCTAGATGTGTTTAACTGTTAATGATATACAAAAAAGGTTACAAAAACTATGGTTAATTATATTTTTATGGCTAGCCAAATAACTAAGTTATTTATTAATTATAGGTAGGTAATAGTAGGTATAATTAACAACAGTATATAAAAACTAAGCTGTTTCTTGAAACTAATTTTCAGGCCCCATTTACGTAAAACTATATAAGTTTAGGTAGGTAACATTTTTTATTTATTTTTTTGCTATTTCTTGAGCTTATTGGCTATGTCACATTTCATACCCAAAGAGAAAGATAAAAATAGAGCGGAGTATAGCTTTGTATTCTGTATACCTATATGTAAGTATATTTTATATCCGAAATGAAATCATTAGCATCGGAATATTTTCAGCAAGCGCGATCCATCGTGGACCGCAACGTCATTTAATAGCATAGATATCGTGGCAATTTTCACCAGATGTGGGTATGCAAAATTGTTTTGTACACCGCAAACTATGAGATAGACGGAAAAAAAACATCTTCATTTTACGTGCTGTTGACCACTGAACAATTAATCTGGAACGCGTTTTTCGCAGGCAGTGAGCGGTTGCGGGGAAGCGCGTTTTAGACTAATATTTTAATAAAGATCGGCCGTAATAACGCCAGATTTGACCTTGTTTAAAGGGTGAGACGGGAGCGGGAGGGTATTAGAGGGTTAGGAGGTAATAGAGAGTAAAATGTAATGTTGACCTGCAGTGCCAGGGGGTTATCCCATCGCCCATTAACAACAATTTCCTTCAATTCCCTTAATTCATTTTTACAGTATGCCCGGGAAGAGAAGCAGCTGGTACATTCTATGTTTTTCTCTTTTCTTTTGTGTTTGAAAAATAAAACGATATTAATTTATGTCAGGCAATTGGCAGCGGCTGAAATGTAAAACTTCCGCACTGAGTAGCATTCAAATAGAGACTAAAGGGGGGCGTTGATGATTTGAAAAACGTTATTCAAATTTGATCAATGCTCAACATATTTTGTCAACTTCTCGCTGACACGTAATGAGACTTGCGGAAAGACAGAGAATTTGAGACGTAGACTAAAGTTAGCTAACATGATTTAATATAATTAAAACAGAGGTGAAACCTTGGATATTCAAACTGACTGAAATCTAATAAAAGAACAATATTTTTTAGTATGCGATATAGTAATAAATAGTAGACATAGACATAGACATAGACAGAAATTTATTGTGACAAAAAACATACAACACAAAATAAATATTATTGCAAAAAAATATAAATCATACACAAAATACTTGTATAACATGTTTTTGTCACAATCCGGTCCCAGCTCAACATAATGCTAGTTGTAAACAACTAGCGCTGGTCTTCCGCTGAGACCGGTAGGTAGGTCCGGTAGTTGTTATGAATGGTTATTTGCATAAATTCCTTTATAGAGTGATTATCTAATAACCGACCAAATTTGCGAAACATACTCAAATTGTTAGGGTATTGAATTTTAAAAACCGAAACCATCTAAAAATTCATCTCAACTCTGCATTTCAAGTATTCAAGTACACGTTTAAAATTACGAGAGACGGAAAATTAACAAACTTTACGATATAAAAATTTGTTTTTACGACGCTTTGAAACTTGAGAGCTTAGCTTCAATGAAATTTCAGCGTCATAAAGATATTATTAAATTTTTGATGAAGTCTTGCATGCTAATAAGTAATATTAAAGTCATGGATTTAAGGCGCTTGAGTGTCAGCTGCAGCGTACATATATATTAAATCTTTATAAAGGAAGCCAGAAGCCATAATAGCAGTCTTTGAAATGTTTGTCTTTCTGTCTGTATGTACCTGTAGATACTCGATAGATGCCTAAATTACTGGACGGAAGACGAATTGTAGAAGGATCTGGCATACTATCCGAAAAATTTGGTTTTAAAAAAGTGATGTTTACTTGAAAATTAAACTAACTAAGTGAAGTTTAGTGAAGGTAATGCGCAATGCGAGAATGAAATATCTGATGCAGCTAGTAATAAAATTATGAACGAAGGTGTACCTATATAGCTGGGTATAAGGCGTTTTGTAAAAATATCATGCGTCTTTTACGCATAGTAGTATTTCGCCTTGTTGATTTTGTGCGTAACAAAAAAGTCTAATCAATTATTAAAAATAACTCATCCAATTATTTTTACTAATTGATTAGACTTTTTATTAGTAAAAATAACTGCATGTCATTACTAAAAAAAATTTTACCTTATAGTAATGTTTGTATAGGTTATAGGTACATTTTACCTTATTTTAAATGTTAAGTGTTTATTTTGCCAAGGTAGTGTAGTAGTTTGTACTTCCTAGTTTAGTTCCTGTTTTTATATGGCCTTAAATGAAATTCTCCAGTGAATATACGTCAGAATGTTGTGTTTGTAACAGTTCTATAGTTAATAGTTACATTAAGTATTAGTTACGCCCTGCGATGTCACCTACGACCCTACAAAAATAGCATAATTATTTTCCTAATATAACTAGTAAAACTGTCTGTTTGTTATCTTTTCATGTTTCAGCAGCTGAACAAAATCTGGATAAAATATGTTACAGAGATAAAACAGTTTTTTTTTATTCGAAAATAGGCTTGCGCTTCACCGCTCACATAGTGACTGTTGGGGTCTACGATGGAGCACGTTTGCCTATTCACTCGAGATTTGAAGGAAGCCTACAAGATCATAATTATATTTATATTCGGAGAGACCCATTCAGAAAGCATTTGACCACCAGCACGCCTGATGGAAAGCATATAGTTTTCCATAGAGCTATTCTACGTATAAAAATAAATGTTTTTTTGGCGGTACGAACAATAAAAGTGGAGTTAAAGCATTGAGTACCAGTTTTTGAAATATCCATCATAAAATGATGTCGCTCTTATTTGTTTCTTGCTAGCCGATGGAAAAAGGGCAAGATCATGCGTATTTTAAGCACGCAGAAACGTGTAGACGACTCTGCTAACGCACCTATACGCGCTTCAAACGAGATTTGAACGCAACCTTGTAACCTAAACACACGGGGTGATCGTGAAACGTGCGTCTACTGCGCGCATATTCGCAGATACAGCGATACAGACGCGCTGTAACTGCGGCGCGGGGGGTCCGTGGCGTGAGCGCGCACCCCTCCTCTACCCCTCCTCCGCCCCTTTGTACGCGCATCAAACGAGTTTCGAACGCGCTTCACTCGCGCGTTTTACGCGCGTTCGAATCTATAAAAACGCAAAAATCGGCATCTATGGCGCTGAAACGTGCCTAACGTAAGAAACGTAATTTAAACGCGCAGACGACGCGCGCTTCAGGAACGCGCGTCGTCTGCGCGTTTAAATTACGCCGTGTGCTAGTGGCCTTAGATGTACACTCACCGAAATGGCTTTATATCATGAATCTTGGAGTGGACAACTAATATTTCATAATCATTATCACGGGTATTCATTAGTATGCGAATGTAACCGTGGCGCATAATAGTCGTTCATAATGCGTAAAACTAAAGCGTAAAAGCGTATAGAAAAATTCAATTAAAATTAATTAAAAGTTTTTTTTACTGCACCTTCCCGGGTTAGCAAAGCAACAGTATTGTCAGTGATGTTGCAGTTGTCCATAGGCGACGGTTATCGCTTACCATCAGACGAGCCGTCAACCTTTTTGCTTCTCCTATTTTATAAGTTTTTTTTACTAAGTTTACCTTGATATTTAAATAAGAATAAAAAAATCTACACGAGTAGTTTAATAACTAGATAGATAATATAATAATGATGAAGTCGTAAAACGTTGTTTTTAATGAATTATAGTTAATTATACAGCAGCGCAGTAATTTTCTATGAGATTGCACTTACTTAGTTATATCAGATGTTTTACTTACATTATTAACATTTTTGTTTCATTGTTACTATGGAAATACTTTTTTTCAGCGTAACTATGTAGGTATGTATCTTATATATACCCAGAAATAAGTATTGTGTTCATATCTTTGTATATTTATAAATAACCTCCATCCTATTTTTTCGTGCACTTGGTTCTTTTTTTGAGGGTTCCGTAACCAAAGGGTAAAAACGGGACCCTATTACTTAGACTCCGCTGTCTGTCCGTCCGTCCGTCCGTCTGTCACCAGGCTGTATCTCATGAACTGTGATAGTTAGACAGTTTAAGTTTTCACAGATGATGTATTTCTGTTGCCGCTATAATAACAAATACTAAAAAACAATAAAATAAATATTTAACGGGGCTCCCATAGAACAAACGTGATTTTTTTGCTCGTTTTTGCTCGATATTGATCATTTCTTTAGCTCTGTTAGGAGAATTATATCCTTTAGCTCACAAAGGTGTAGGGTCAACTGTGTCAGGGAATATTATGTGTCTTGGGATCATGATAGGGCTCCAGTTGACCCCTCATTTGCTCGTCAGTATCAAAGTTTACGGTACGTTTGCTGTCTATGGAAGTGTTATGGGTATTTCTTTACTAGTAGGTACTATATTTCACTCTTCCTGAGACGAAAGACAGGACATTGCAAGAGATTGAAAATTATTTCAACTGAGGTACCTATAACGAAAAAGTTAATGAAGATAAAGAAGTGACGATAAAAATGATGTCGTGAAGGCAGAAGTTGAATAATTCAAATAACGTCTTGGTGGCTAATTTTACTTTGGTTTTGATATCGTCATCATCTCAAGCACAAGAAGCACACTGCTGGGCATGCAGTTTTTCTATGTATTTTCAACAATAAGCGACTTGCGACATCATATGTGTTCTGCCTGATATTATTGTCCACTGTTACTTCATCTTGCGAATTGGCTGGACTATATTAGCGTTTTGTTTTGTTCTTGTAAAGATCTTTTCATTTCTAATTCGAAATTTATTTATTATTCCCATAAGGAAAAGATAAACTGTATTGAGGAACAAACTTAAATTTGCTGTTGGAAAACTTTGCTCCCAATACATCGACATAGGTCGCGGTTAGTTTACCAACTACAAATAAGTTTACAATCGCATAAACAGTAATAACTTTGTGATGTTACTACAAATTTACGGTTATCGATTTTTTATCTTTATTTCTGCTATATTTTATTTAGTTTTGTTTTTTTTTTCAAATTTCAATATTGAAGGTCAACGGGAAGTCCCCTATAAGTTTTGATTCTATTGAGAGCGTCAAAATATGCGCCATAAACAACCGTATCTTTACTCGTATATTGCGTTGACTTACGAAATTGATAGTCCAACTGTAATACAGGGTCCGGAAACTAAAACAGGGCTCCGATCCAAACTATTAACTTGATAATATGTAACTAGCTTTTAATAGCATCTGACCTGTGAGTAAATTGTATAATACCTAATGAACCTTGACCCCACAACATATTTTATTAATTAGGGTTCCGTACCTCAAAAGAAAAAAAACGGAACCCTTATAGGATCACTTGTTTGTCCTCCTGTCTGTCCGTCTGTCCGGGTATCAAGGCCTTTATCTCGGGAACGCGTAAAGGTATCGCGTTGAAATTAAAACCATATACGCAAATCTATAGTATTTTGCTGCAGAAAGAAAAATCAAATTTCTCAGTTTTCATAAAAAAAATTTACAGCCGAATATGTCGTAAAAAATGCACATTTCGACACTCACAAGGGAATCAAAACCTATGGTGTACTTCCCGTTGACCTAGAACTATGAAATTTGGCAAGAAGCATTGTGTTAGAGTACACATATAAGGAAAAATCCGAAAACTGGACATTTTTAATTTAATCACAAAAAATAGTGTCTTTACGCAAGGAATGAGGGTCCAAATTATTAAGTTCTTTAACCGTATCATGTGGGGTATCATATGAAAGAGCATAAGTTAAAACAGGGTTTTAAATATTTTTACGATGTATATTTTTCGGTACAAGAAGAAAAATATGAAAAAAATACGGTGTCCCCCTTTTATCCACTAGTTTGTACGGAACGTTCGGTGGGCGAGTCTGACTCGCACTTGTCCGGTTTTATTTTTTATTACTGTCGTTAGGTTTTAACTACACTTACCTACACTGTCGTGTACTATACATTATCTATATTACTGATAGGTATGATACTGGCTAATCTTACTAGTATAAGATCCAAGGCGACGTATACCTGATACAACCTTATGTAAATTTTGATCAAAATTATGTGTTCACATGCTTGTACTCGTACAATCCAAACTAATAATGATAAAAGCGCAAGTATTTGGATGCCTGTCTTTCTGTTACATTTGCATAATGTAACATAAATTTGAAATATATATGTTACAGTTAAAACCCGTTTTTAGATATAACGCGTTTTCCCTAGTTAGAACTAGTTTTCACTAAATGCCTTTGTTGAAACTAGAATTAATTAGTGAAAACTAGAATTCAGCACTAATATTTTTGATTTTCAGTTAAAACTAGTTGTTACTAACCTAACCTAACCATACCCCATATAACGTCTTATTTAACCCCCGACCCACTAAGAGGGGTGTTGAGAGTGTGTGATAATATGCCTGTCTGTGGCCTCGTGGCTCTCAAACGGATGAACCGATTTTGATCTAGTTTTTTTAGTTTGAAAGAAGATTTGATCGAATGTGTTATTACCTACGTTTTATCAAAATCAGTTCAGACTTTTTCTCTTGTCAGGGGTTACTGTCTCTTCTAAACTTATACTTGTTCATAAAAAACCTTAATATATTGTTTGTTTGTTTGAATATATTACCGTGGCGTACTTACTTTGATAGTTGGTGGCGTTTGTGCTATGACGTGACAGTTTAGGCTATAGTAACTATGGATCGTGTTGTGACAAAAACTAATCTAGTAGCTACCGTAACTTAGTATATTTTTGACATTTACATATATATATATATATATTTACTTATATACCTAGATATACCTACTCAGTAAGGTGGCTCTCACGCATCACAAAATTTTCAAACATATACGGCCTTACCAAAAATGTTTCTGAACTTTGATCAACGTCTCAAATTCTCTGTATTATTTCCGCAAGTTTAATACGTGAGCGAGAAGTTGTCAAAACATGTTGAGCGTTGATCAAATTTGAGTAACGTTTTTCTGCAGTTGTCCGCAGGCGACGGTTATCGCTTAACATCAGGCGAGCCACCTGCCTTTTTCCTGCAAAAATATATCCATCAAATCGGTTTACAAATCACGGAGGTATGCGGCAACAAACATAAAACATTACCGAATTTAGATCCTCCTCTTCTTTGAAATCGATAAAAAAATTAGAATAGTGCAATTTAAAGCCGATTTGAATTGAAGTGCAAAATACTACGAAGTTCATCATCATCATCTCAGCCATAAGAAGTCCACTGTTGGACATAGGCCTCCCCCATGGATTTCCAAAAAGACCGATTGGAAGCGGCTTGCATCCAGCGTCTTCCCGCCACTTGTATGAGGTCGTCTGTCCATCTCGTGGCTGGTCTTCCTACGCTGCGCTTGCCCTTGCCGGTACGTGGTCTCCACTCGAGAACCTTTCGGCCCCATCTAACTAATAGCTATGGGCCCTAACTATGGGCCTTATAAGGAAGCTCAAGGTCACGCAACGAGCTATGGAGAGGGCTATACTCGGAGTCTCTCTACGAGATCGAATCAGAAATGAAGAGATACGTAGACGTACAAAAGTCACCGATATAGCACAGCGGATTAGCAAGTTGAAGTGGCAGTGGGCAGGGCACATAGCACGCAGAACTGATGGACTACGAAGTTATTAGATAACAAATAACAATATGTTTCAATACTAATAAGTTACAAACAAATAAAAAAATCAAAAATAATTTATTTCCCAAAAGTACAAACATTTAAGTTTAGCTATAGCCGCCAAACTAGGTGGAGAAAAACACCTGTATTTTGGCGGGTAGGGAAGTCTATCATGAATACATTTTTTGTACAATATTTGTAATTAAAGTTATATTATTACATGTTATGTTAAATGACTTAGGCAAAAAGAAAAAAAAATGACTTAGTCAAAAATATTAAAAATGGATTTAGTGAAAATAATGAAATTAAATTTTAATATAGTCATAGCCTATTTCTTATAAGTTTAATCGTCATTAAATCGTCGTTAAATAACAATGTGATTCAGCTACTAAGCTACAGACACAGAGCAACCTTTTTTTGTTTATCAGAGGCTACAGAGAAATATCGTGTGGACCGGAAAATTTGTATCAGTCAGCATCCGTGCAAATGTATCCGATCTACTCATATGCCCCATAAATCCATAAAATATCAAAATTCGAAACCCTTGAGATTGGTTTCGCACTCGTTATTCTCGACAGTGACAAAATGGACTGCCCAAATACATCATGATAAAAACTGACTCCTTTATACACAGGTCGAGAATGGTGTTGCATGACAAATCAACACAAAGACTTACAAATAAGGTAGCGCCTATTGCAGTCAAAAGAACGATTATAATGACGAAGGCATTCAATACGAATATAAATCAAGTGCTTGTTATTTAATTATGGTTCAAGGCCGTTGTTTTGTTTGTTAAAAGACGTACGTTTATCATATTTTTTTTATTCACGGTTAAAAGTCAAATTCAAATCATTCTTACAAAATATATCAATGGGTTGAATTGTAGCCGACTGCTATGTTAGCTCCATTTTAACAACTGCCAGTAAATATTTAATAAAAAATAGCGTTAAATAAAGCAATGCCAAAGAAAGAACTTTATAATTCTAACTTAGAGTTATATCGGTCAATATCACATACGAAGACTCCTTGAAAAACAAACCTGGAGTAAAACAAAAAGCTTGTAAAAAGTTATCTCTGTCTAAGCCCCTTAACTCAATAACCCAATTAACGCCAGTACGAGGGCTCCTATAACTTTTAACTAGATTATACTGCCTTATATTACACCCACTTCTCTGAAACAATAGTGCCTTGGACAGTTAAATGGAATGTTTGTTTGTCCGACGCGTCAGAACTAGGTAGAAGCACTCCGATATAGAGAGGTTCAAGTAAACAAGTGAAGATATTATCAATCATTCCGATCGCCGTCGTCTCT
This sequence comes from Lycia hirtaria, assembly GCA_947563715.1. Taxonomy (NCBI): domain Eukaryota; kingdom Metazoa; phylum Arthropoda; class Insecta; order Lepidoptera; family Geometridae; genus Lycia; species Lycia hirtaria. Next base: position 4,328,307 of record OX387380.1, read on the forward strand.
CTATTTGTCCACTCAGAAGACGAAATGGCCAATCAATTTTGTAAGACGCTCGTAATGGCGGTTCTTTTTTCAAGGCTTTTTCGGGGCCAGTTCAGGTTGGCTAAAATACTGAATTAGGTTGAATTTTGTTTTTAGAGCACCAATTATATGTAGCAATAAACTACACATATTTTAACAATAACCAATAACAACAATATTATGTTTTTTAACAATTTGTTATTTGATATTTGAGAATGAAATACCCATTTATTTTAAATAACACTGTCACTGCCTTGAATTTAGTGTCATATTCTGCGCTAATAAACATCACATATACCTCGCCCAATGACCCCACCCTACATCAGTGATTTAGGTTGTAGAATTGTTGCGTTGGGAGCTTTTTGGTTCGTTAGTGAAGACACTAAACTAGGGGCTTAAAATTTCAAATTACCGATTTCGTTTCCATTTATGTCCAAAACTCATTACGTACCTGCTCTGCTCCCGCTCCGCATATGCCCCGTTCCTGTTTCGCGTTTTCGCCGCGTTTTGGCGTAGTCTATGTCAAGTATGTGGTCAAAAGATTTAGACCTATTTGAATGAAAAATAAACTCCCGTTCCATTTCCTTCCGCTTGAACGAGAAAAACAAGGCATGGCAGAAGCGTGCTCCTGCTATGCTCCCTTTCCGTTCAGCTCCTATCCCGATTCCACGAATGAAGTCACAACTACGACGAGAATACAACATCGCTCTTATAGTAAATCTATTTACTTTCACTACCTACCGTAGTGAAATCGATTTAAATGTTCTGGAGTAACGGCTCTGGGGCATTATGCAAATACTTTTTACTTTTTTTATACTCTTAAGTGTCGAGATTAGCATGTCGCTCGCCCGAAGCTCTATCGCTTCCAACTAGTCTATATCAGTCAAATGCCACACAAAACTTCCAAATTCAACTGTTGAAAATCCAGAAAATACAGACATTCTGAAAGATATCCTATATTTTAAAATTTTTGAATCCTAAAACTCCAAAATTCTGCTGACGAAAATAGATCCTAAAACATAACACTCCTTTTCAGAGCAACTGTGTAAAAACATTCTATTACGCCTGAATAGCCAGTGAACTCCCGGAAACTGTGACATTAATGGATCCTTCATAGAGTTAAGTTGTTACTTACGGTAATGAACGTCGAGTGATGGTTAAATCGAATTTATGAGATTTAATCTGCTCGCGAGAGATTTGCGTGATTGATCCAGTTACTCTAATAGTTTTGAATTTCCTGAATGTAATTGACTTTCAGGGACTCAATTTGAGAGGTGGATTTCGTACTTTACCTAGTAGTAACTTCGTATTAAATGAAATAAGATGTAAGCATTAGCTGGGAAATTGTAGATTTTTCTTTAATTACCAGCTATCTAGCAACTACTTCAAAACGAATAGTGATATGGCGCACTGTAACAGGTTTGATATATTTGGCATGAAGCAAATTTATTTCACCGTCAGTTCAAGTTTGAATGTTTTGCATTTTGAATTAGTTGTTTCTAGGTAAGCAAGCTCCATTGTAGATGTCAACACTGCCTGAGAATAATGCTATTACAAAAGAAACTCTTGAACAGAAGAATATCCTACTATAAGAAATAATAATTTAGACCAGTGCTGTCGACAATAGTTTTTTGTGTATTTTTACAATCTATCTCAAACGTTTGTTTCATACAAACGAGTACTTTTCTTAATTTGACTTAAAATATAGACGATTTCCAGAAAAACTTTTTACTGACATCTAAAGAAACAAGACGATTCAGTGTGACATAAATAAGACTGCTAGTAAAGATCCATGCTCATTAAACTCACACTGACAATAAAATAACATTTCCAGTGTAATGTGGAACAAGTCCAACAACTTGTAAACTTGCCGCCCAGTTGAAACTTGTTGTTCAGACTTGTATTTTGCCCTATATAGAATAGAAATAGTAAATCATGCTGGCAAAAAAAAATAGTTACGTTAGTCTCTAATTGTAAACAAAACATATGAGTATTGAAAAAATTACGAGCATAAAGCTGCGTCCAGACATGTTCTTTTGCTGCGAGACATGTAACTTCTTTTACAGCGTTGCTATCCAAAAACGTTAGTTTGGACGCTGCGTCGTCCGGTACAGTACGGTGTACGGATACAGCTGGTTCTTATCCATCGCTTGTCGGTTTTTAGGTTACGATACAGTGTACGTGCCAGTCTTGATGCAATCGGCGCACGCGCAGGTCGTGCCCTCTGTCACTGCCCGAATCCACAACAAATTTAGAAAATGAAATGGTATAACGAATTTGGTGATTTCTTCCGCTTGTTTATTTGTTTTAGTTAACGAAACACGCGCGAGAAATTGCTAAATTCTCATAAATTTCTGCAGTCGACGACAAGGTCGGACGGCGCTGATGAAGGAATGAACACGCGATAATCGCAGCGACGATACGGAGATACGGGCTATTTTCAGTGCGTCCATAGACTCTCCAGATATGGAATGGTACGGGCAAAATAACATGTCTGGACGCAGCTTAACGTAGTTAAATCTCAGTTAGGGACAAATTAGGTACTAATATTATTCTCGGTTACTAGAATAAATAGAAACTAAACATTTAAGAGTTATCTTTCAAGAATTAAGTTTCGAATTATTCTAGCATGACTAAACAAATTTTTTGCATTGAATTTAAATAACAGTTTTTGCAAACAGTGCTCTGACTTCCGAGGTCTACGTCGTAGAATTTACAATGTGGGATGGTCCTTCCAGTACTGCAGGCCACTAATTTGTGATCGTTTTAGAACAATGAAAAGATGATTCACATCTTACATTTTCATGGTTTTAAATAACCGGCGCGGTCTGAACTTCTAACCTTCTGACAATACACGCCTTGTCTTGGAATACTGGTTTCTATATCCCATCTAAGATAATTACCAAGAGCCCCATAAAATGTTAGTCGAGGCTCTTAGCTACGAATACGTAATACGACTATCAAGACTATGATTATTGAGTCCACATTTCACTAAGTGGTTGTTTTATAAGTTATATTAAAGTAGTTGTTTCCATCCTTCGATTTATTGTATTTACGACATTTTTTATTGTTATTAATAGTAATTTGTCCAGAGGACAAATTAATGCCCTTACTGTCTACGTCAGTAAGTAGTGGCCTAGCATTGTCACTGAAAATAGAATTGCAAGACACTATCTCTTGTGGTTAGTGGAACATTTAATTAAGACTTTGTAGAAAGCTTTGGAGCTCGTGAACATTTTTAAAAGCCCTAGTGAACATTTTTAAGAGCCTTTAGTTGAATGTCAAGGTGTTTCTGGAGGGTGAATGGGAAAAGAACTAGTAGGGTGTTAGTTTTCTCTTGCTTGACATATTGGTCATATTTGTACAACATATCAAAATGGCGCTGCATTTGATTTCAATGATCTTTGTTAAACTTACCCGAGAAGTAAACATCGCCTGTCAACAAAAACGTCGTTACGTGTCGTAACAAAATTCGAGAGATTTCAAATTCCGCGTATTTTGGGGAATTTCACAGTTTTGTAATACTGCCACATAGATAAAAATTTAATATATAACTTATCTGCTTGGTATGTCAATTTATAGACATTGTACGCTTTGTTCGCTTGATTAAAATTATACTTTTCAATTGTATCAACAAGCTAGGTAGTCTAAGATCCCGCTATAGGACGACCTTCACCGAGCTGGTTAATGGATCAAAAGTATTTTATATACAATAACATATGTCAATAAATATATTGCAAATGGGTTGTCTAAAAAATTTCAGTCCAGAATATGATTAATATTTTTTTTTTTAAACATTTCACTGGTTTGGTTAATAGACAAATTCAATATATTTATGTGTACCTAAATAATCTTTATTTTAATTTAACTTTAATTTATTAACCAGACTGGTGCAATTTACTAGTATAGATTTACCTGTTTATACCTGGCTACCCAAGAGTTGTGATGGGAAAAAAATAGTCAACCTAACGTTTGCATATTCTATAGGCTTCATACTGTCGATTGGTATGGAATTTGTCTATTAACAAAAACCAGTGAAAAGTTAAAAAAAATAAAAAAATAATAATTAATCTTTATTTAATTAAATTAAAATACTTTTCATCCATTAACCAACTCGGTGAAGGTCGTCCTATAGCGGGATCTTAGACCAAGGCCAGTATTTTTTTTTTCTTAGAAGATATCCGGCTTTTTTAGACATACAATTGACGAAAGACCCATGGATCACTAAATTAACAGATCTGTAGCACTTCGTTGAAGAACTGTCTGCATACAACTGGACAGCATTTTGGACCATCTATTTCCAGGTTTTTTCGGATGGAAGGTTAGAGTTATTAGAGTATTTTTAATGCTAATCCACTAAAATAATAAAGTATTTCTAAAATAATCTTAGTATTTATGCTTTGGTATGCACTTAAAATAACATACATACAATCACGCCTATTTTCCCTTACGGGGGAAATATAATACCTATTATTTCATTTATATGAAGTAAAACGCAAAAGTTTATGAAAAATGTATATGTATATTTTATTCTAAAAATAATACATTTTACCATAGATTTATTCTTTGAATAGGTGAATAATAAATATATTCTTATAAATGAATATCTACACTTTAAGGCTACATAAAAAATAACAATTTTAAAAGCATGTAAAAAGTAATCAATATAAATTAAAATAAATGAATTGTCCATTATATTATAGCAAAAAGTGTCTTTGCAACTCTAGCGTCGAAACATCTAGATGTGTTTAACTGTTAATGATATACAAAAAAGGTTACAAAAACTATGGTTAATTATATTTTTATGGCTAGCCAAATAACTAAGTTATTTATTAATTATAGGTAGGTAATAGTAGGTATAATTAACAACAGTATATAAAAACTAAGCTGTTTCTTGAAACTAATTTTCAGGCCCCATTTACGTAAAACTATATAAGTTTAGGTAGGTAACATTTTTTATTTATTTTTTTGCTATTTCTTGAGCTTATTGGCTATGTCACATTTCATACCCAAAGAGAAAGATAAAAATAGAGCGGAGTATAGCTTTGTATTCTGTATACCTATATGTAAGTATATTTTATATCCGAAATGAAATCATTAGCATCGGAATATTTTCAGCAAGCGCGATCCATCGTGGACCGCAACGTCATTTAATAGCATAGATATCGTGGCAATTTTCACCAGATGTGGGTATGCAAAATTGTTTTGTACACCGCAAACTATGAGATAGACGGAAAAAAAACATCTTCATTTTACGTGCTGTTGACCACTGAACAATTAATCTGGAACGCGTTTTTCGCAGGCAGTGAGCGGTTGCGGGGAAGCGCGTTTTAGACTAATATTTTAATAAAGATCGGCCGTAATAACGCCAGATTTGACCTTGTTTAAAGGGTGAGACGGGAGCGGGAGGGTATTAGAGGGTTAGGAGGTAATAGAGAGTAAAATGTAATGTTGACCTGCAGTGCCAGGGGGTTATCCCATCGCCCATTAACAACAATTTCCTTCAATTCCCTTAATTCATTTTTACAGTATGCCCGGGAAGAGAAGCAGCTGGTACATTCTATGTTTTTCTCTTTTCTTTTGTGTTTGAAAAATAAAACGATATTAATTTATGTCAGGCAATTGGCAGCGGCTGAAATGTAAAACTTCCGCACTGAGTAGCATTCAAATAGAGACTAAAGGGGGGCGTTGATGATTTGAAAAACGTTATTCAAATTTGATCAATGCTCAACATATTTTGTCAACTTCTCGCTGACACGTAATGAGACTTGCGGAAAGACAGAGAATTTGAGACGTAGACTAAAGTTAGCTAACATGATTTAATATAATTAAAACAGAGGTGAAACCTTGGATATTCAAACTGACTGAAATCTAATAAAAGAACAATATTTTTTAGTATGCGATATAGTAATAAATAGTAGACATAGACATAGACATAGACAGAAATTTATTGTGACAAAAAACATACAACACAAAATAAATATTATTGCAAAAAAATATAAATCATACACAAAATACTTGTATAACATGTTTTTGTCACAATCCGGTCCCAGCTCAACATAATGCTAGTTGTAAACAACTAGCGCTGGTCTTCCGCTGAGACCGGTAGGTAGGTCCGGTAGTTGTTATGAATGGTTATTTGCATAAATTCCTTTATAGAGTGATTATCTAATAACCGACCAAATTTGCGAAACATACTCAAATTGTTAGGGTATTGAATTTTAAAAACCGAAACCATCTAAAAATTCATCTCAACTCTGCATTTCAAGTATTCAAGTACACGTTTAAAATTACGAGAGACGGAAAATTAACAAACTTTACGATATAAAAATTTGTTTTTACGACGCTTTGAAACTTGAGAGCTTAGCTTCAATGAAATTTCAGCGTCATAAAGATATTATTAAATTTTTGATGAAGTCTTGCATGCTAATAAGTAATATTAAAGTCATGGATTTAAGGCGCTTGAGTGTCAGCTGCAGCGTACATATATATTAAATCTTTATAAAGGAAGCCAGAAGCCATAATAGCAGTCTTTGAAATGTTTGTCTTTCTGTCTGTATGTACCTGTAGATACTCGATAGATGCCTAAATTACTGGACGGAAGACGAATTGTAGAAGGATCTGGCATACTATCCGAAAAATTTGGTTTTAAAAAAGTGATGTTTACTTGAAAATTAAACTAACTAAGTGAAGTTTAGTGAAGGTAATGCGCAATGCGAGAATGAAATATCTGATGCAGCTAGTAATAAAATTATGAACGAAGGTGTACCTATATAGCTGGGTATAAGGCGTTTTGTAAAAATATCATGCGTCTTTTACGCATAGTAGTATTTCGCCTTGTTGATTTTGTGCGTAACAAAAAAGTCTAATCAATTATTAAAAATAACTCATCCAATTATTTTTACTAATTGATTAGACTTTTTATTAGTAAAAATAACTGCATGTCATTACTAAAAAAAATTTTACCTTATAGTAATGTTTGTATAGGTTATAGGTACATTTTACCTTATTTTAAATGTTAAGTGTTTATTTTGCCAAGGTAGTGTAGTAGTTTGTACTTCCTAGTTTAGTTCCTGTTTTTATATGGCCTTAAATGAAATTCTCCAGTGAATATACGTCAGAATGTTGTGTTTGTAACAGTTCTATAGTTAATAGTTACATTAAGTATTAGTTACGCCCTGCGATGTCACCTACGACCCTACAAAAATAGCATAATTATTTTCCTAATATAACTAGTAAAACTGTCTGTTTGTTATCTTTTCATGTTTCAGCAGCTGAACAAAATCTGGATAAAATATGTTACAGAGATAAAACAGTTTTTTTTTATTCGAAAATAGGCTTGCGCTTCACCGCTCACATAGTGACTGTTGGGGTCTACGATGGAGCACGTTTGCCTATTCACTCGAGATTTGAAGGAAGCCTACAAGATCATAATTATATTTATATTCGGAGAGACCCATTCAGAAAGCATTTGACCACCAGCACGCCTGATGGAAAGCATATAGTTTTCCATAGAGCTATTCTACGTATAAAAATAAATGTTTTTTTGGCGGTACGAACAATAAAAGTGGAGTTAAAGCATTGAGTACCAGTTTTTGAAATATCCATCATAAAATGATGTCGCTCTTATTTGTTTCTTGCTAGCCGATGGAAAAAGGGCAAGATCATGCGTATTTTAAGCACGCAGAAACGTGTAGACGACTCTGCTAACGCACCTATACGCGCTTCAAACGAGATTTGAACGCAACCTTGTAACCTAAACACACGGGGTGATCGTGAAACGTGCGTCTACTGCGCGCATATTCGCAGATACAGCGATACAGACGCGCTGTAACTGCGGCGCGGGGGGTCCGTGGCGTGAGCGCGCACCCCTCCTCTACCCCTCCTCCGCCCCTTTGTACGCGCATCAAACGAGTTTCGAACGCGCTTCACTCGCGCGTTTTACGCGCGTTCGAATCTATAAAAACGCAAAAATCGGCATCTATGGCGCTGAAACGTGCCTAACGTAAGAAACGTAATTTAAACGCGCAGACGACGCGCGCTTCAGGAACGCGCGTCGTCTGCGCGTTTAAATTACGCCGTGTGCTAGTGGCCTTAGATGTACACTCACCGAAATGGCTTTATATCATGAATCTTGGAGTGGACAACTAATATTTCATAATCATTATCACGGGTATTCATTAGTATGCGAATGTAACCGTGGCGCATAATAGTCGTTCATAATGCGTAAAACTAAAGCGTAAAAGCGTATAGAAAAATTCAATTAAAATTAATTAAAAGTTTTTTTTACTGCACCTTCCCGGGTTAGCAAAGCAACAGTATTGTCAGTGATGTTGCAGTTGTCCATAGGCGACGGTTATCGCTTACCATCAGACGAGCCGTCAACCTTTTTGCTTCTCCTATTTTATAAGTTTTTTTTACTAAGTTTACCTTGATATTTAAATAAGAATAAAAAAATCTACACGAGTAGTTTAATAACTAGATAGATAATATAATAATGATGAAGTCGTAAAACGTTGTTTTTAATGAATTATAGTTAATTATACAGCAGCGCAGTAATTTTCTATGAGATTGCACTTACTTAGTTATATCAGATGTTTTACTTACATTATTAACATTTTTGTTTCATTGTTACTATGGAAATACTTTTTTTCAGCGTAACTATGTAGGTATGTATCTTATATATACCCAGAAATAAGTATTGTGTTCATATCTTTGTATATTTATAAATAACCTCCATCCTATTTTTTCGTGCACTTGGTTCTTTTTTTGAGGGTTCCGTAACCAAAGGGTAAAAACGGGACCCTATTACTTAGACTCCGCTGTCTGTCCGTCCGTCCGTCCGTCTGTCACCAGGCTGTATCTCATGAACTGTGATAGTTAGACAGTTTAAGTTTTCACAGATGATGTATTTCTGTTGCCGCTATAATAACAAATACTAAAAAACAATAAAATAAATATTTAACGGGGCTCCCATAGAACAAACGTGATTTTTTTGCTCGTTTTTGCTCGATATTGATAACGGCAACAGGTAGACGCTTGAAATATTCACTGAATATTGAGTTATGTTATTCACTTTAAAAATAAATAATTAAATTAAAATAAAATTAATATTTAAGGGCTCCCATACAACAAACGTGATTTTTTTGCCGTTTTTAGGGTTCCGTACTTCAATAGAAAAAAAACGGAACCTTTATAGGATCACTTTGTTGTCCGTCTGTCCGTCTGTCCGTCTGCCCGTCTGTCCGTCCATCCGGATGTCAAGACCTTTATCTCGGGAACGCGTGAAGGTATCGAGTTGAAATTAAAACCCTAAACGTAATAGATAGATCCATAGTATCTTGCTGCAGAAAGAAAAATATAATTTCTCAGTTTTCGTAAAAAAATGTTACAGCCGAATATGTCGTAAAAAACGCACATTTCGACACTCACAGAGGAATCAAAACCTATGGGGTACTTCCCGTTGACCTAGAACTCTGAAATTTGGCAAGAAGCATTGTGTTAGAGTCCACATATAGAAAAAAATCTGAAAATTGGACATTTACAATTTAATCACAAAAAAATAGTGTCTCTATGCAAGGAATGAGATATAAGGCCCAAATTTTAAAGTGAATACAAATACAAATACAAATAATTTTATTGCAGTTTGTAGGTACATTAAGGATCTTAATATGGAATTATAACAATTCTAGATTTTCCCTATACAAACTTGCCTCTCCAGCAGGCATGCAATACTGGAAGTGGGCTCACCGAGTGATTTTAAAAATTGACATTCCAAAAAAAAAACTATTATTACAGAAAAAAAAGTAAAAAATATGAAGTTATCATTTCAATTATACAATGTCAAATTATAATTACAATATCAAATTTAATCCATGTTAAGTTATAATTACAATGTCAAATTTAATCCATGTCAAGTTACAATTATAATATCAAATTAATCCATGTCAAGTTATAGTTACAATGTTAAATTTAATCCATGTCAAAATTATAATGAAATCATAAATAATTCAATGTCAAACTTCAGATTACAATGTAAAAACTATCAGAGATGCCAAGATAAGGGATTGTTGCAATGTCATAGGAGATTATCAATGTCAGTATTCCAATTAAATTCTTTGTCATTGAAATAATCTTTCACAGTGTAATAACATTTACTTATCAGAATACTTTTCAATTTCTTTTTAAATAAACTTGTATTAAGATTTTTAAGTACAATGGGTATTTCATTATAAATTACTGGTCCCATGCCGAAAATACTACAATTCATTACCTTCTTATTATGTCTAACTATCAGTAACTTATGTTTGTCACGCCTACTCCGTTTATGACTTGCTATGGGAAAGTAGTTGGGGTGCATTTTCACAAAGCATGCAACTTCAAATATATACATTGATGCAAGTGTTAGGATCTTGTGTTCAATAAATTTTGGTCTACAGCTATCAGTACTATGAAGTCCAAACATCACTCTAATGCAACGTTTTTGTGCCTTGAATGCGAGCTCAACATGTGTTGAGTTGCCCCAGAAAATCAAGCCATATCTTAAAACTGATGCTACCAAACCATGGTATGAGGTTAGGAGTGCATCGGTCCAACCAAACCCACATGATATGGTGAATTAACCATATCATGTGGGGTATCATATGAAAGAGCCTCATTAGCATAAGCTAAAACAGGTTTTTAACACATTCTTCGCCCCCTGCAGACCCTTCACTTCAGCTGGGAACCAAAACTTTTTAGGCGAATTTTGATTAAGTACAGAGTGGCCGCGCAAAGCAACGTTGACTGCCTCAAACGCCGGCAGTTATCTGACTACCACAAAATGAATGGGACGCTTGCTCGGATCCGAGTAGGTGGCGCCGCTACAATAGCCCCACCCCAATCAGATCCGAGTGGTGAGCAAGGAATGTGTTAAATATTTTTACGATGTATATTTATGGGTTTATGAAGGAAAATATAAAAAAAATATGATTTCCCCCTTTTATTTAGTTTGTAGGGAACCCTTAGTGGGCGAGTCTGACTCGCACTTGTCTGGTTTTTATAGATAATGGTACGAAACCTTTCGTGCGCGAGTCCGACTCGCAAATAATGAAACAATTCATATTCATACATAGTTAGACACACATAAATTTACTCACATAGATAAATTAAGCCTTATTGACAACTGAAATAAGTAATATCCTGAAAAAGTTGTGTGTTTGACAATCATACCATACAACCCAGAATCCTGCTATGATGATGATAACGTCAAAAGGGCGTAACCACTTCCCTTATCTTTACCAAGATAAATGGGTGATGTTTCTGTAACGATTCGTGCCACTAGTGAATCTTTATTTTCATGAGCTTTAAGGATTAATATGGCTGAGCAACACTGTACCATTAAGTTAGTTTGGATTTGGGTCGATGTCTGTAGTGTCGGTTGAAATCACATTGTTTTGAGATCTGGGCAGTAGATAAGTAATATCAGAAGGTTTTTTCTTTTAGCTTAACATTATATATTATATCACTATTGAGTGTTGATTAATTATTAAATTATTAGTATTACAAAAACTAGCGCCATTTTCTAGTGTTATTAGTATAGTAGTTGTTGCACGCGACTGTATGCGCGTGAGTTTAGGCACAACTTGCCTAATAACTTGAGTGTTCTATAATGTCTGTGTTTGAGAAGTTTGTGATGATGGTGGTGATGGTTCTTTCCAATCATACTTGCATACAAAAAACACACAGTAGGTACATACTAAGTCTATACGCAAACGCATTCTTCACGACTTCTATGGTGTAATCTAGGGGTCAGAAATTCGGCTTGCATTTTTATTAGAAAAGATGTCCATTGTTTTCGTCCACATGTCAAATGAAAACTTACATCCTAAAATAATTTTATAGTTTAAAAAACTGAAACAACCGACTTCAAAGTAAGTTATTTCGTTTACTTGTAATATAAAAACAAGGCGCTCAAGCGTTGAAGTAACTCTATTTTCTCCATAGACACATTGGATGAGGAGTAAGTAAGTTTTACTTTTCAAGCTCTATAAATAAAGATGCCTCTCATCACCCGCTCGTTTTTTTTTTCAAGAATGACATTTGTCTTTGATTGTCAAATGCTTCGTCGTCGCTGATTAGAAAATGTGCAGATGTTTAAACGAACCTCAACATTTGACACATTTGCAAAGAGAAACGTGTTAGTGGAACCCTGCGATTCTATAATCTGACGCACTCACTCAGGAATCCAATGAAAATATTTTTACTTTTAGAGATTAATCAAAAAGTAATAAAGCAATGTTTCTAATATAATTATGGGACTAACTTGGGAGCTTTCTCTATACGCCAATTCACGAAACACAAAAATAGTTTCAAGAATGAGCGAGAAATTCGTGTACATACATAAAAAAACATACGCTACGAATTGATAATCTCCTACTTTTTTGAAGTCGGTTAAAAAGAAATCAGTAACCTGATATGTCGCTCTAGTGCCGTTTACATCAAGCTAGCGAGCGAGAATATTCCATAAATTGCTCTTCAACGCAGACAGAATAACGAAAGCATGCTTTACATTTGTTTACACTAAAAGATTTTGATAGAGTGTGGATAGAATGAGCAATTGCTCGTCTGATGTAAATGCAAATGTGTTAATCGTGCGTGCCCAAACAAACAATAAGGCAATTTATGATTATAGAAGGAATTCTCAAATTTATTTATTAATTATTCCTTCAGCTTTATTACCAATTTTCTCAAAACAAAAAGTAAAGGCGACTAAACAAAGAATTTATAAGTTCAACAAGCAGTTCACTTGCGCCCCAAGGTTTACTTATGCAAGAAAACCTTACTGTGCCTGATACGTGGTAAGCATACCTATGTGTCGTGAACACGGCAGAGATGTAATTGAAGCCAATGTTTTGGTCGGAAAATATAATATGGTGGTAAAGTGACTTTATTAATAAATTCTAGTTTTGTTCGTGTCAACGTCAAATTTTCAATGATCGAAGAGAAAATAGATGTAAAATTAATAAGCATAAGTTTAGGAAACTCTACAAATCCCGACAAGAAAAAAACGGTTGAACTGATTTTGATGAAACATAGTTTAGAACACTCGATAAAATCCTCTTTGAAACACAAAAAAACTAGGCCGAAATCGGTCCATCTATTTGAGAGCTACGATGTCACAGACATACAGACACATATATATACATACAGACAGATACATACGTGAAAAAACAGCCCGGGTCGGGGTTAAAATATAAAGTAGTATCCCATTGTTTTTATTTAAAATATATTTATTTTTAACACGCTTCTATTAGGTCGACCTTTATGTAACTATGTAATGAAATCTAAGGTAACTAATTGAACCATCTTCCAAGGATCGTAGCGTCATGAAAATTGGCAGCTGTATGTAGTTCTGATGACAATACAATAATATGGTACTGTCGAACTGATCTGATGATGGAGCCGGAAGATATGAACTAGAACTTCATGATGGAACATCGTATCATAGCTGTGTTTGGATTTGTTAGAAAAGTCTTTTAATGAACTTTGACCACAATAATTTGTAGCGTGTTTTTTAGTTTTTTAAACTGTAATTTATTTATCACATAAGAAGAAATCATTTTTGGAGTTCAGTAACAACTACGAGGAACCCTTATAAACGTGACATATCCATTTGACTATCCGTATGACTATCTGTCCATATATCGTAGCCATTTTACTCGGAGACTATTATCACTGGACAAACGTGATTTGGCAAGTAAATGTGTTCAGTGAATAGTTACAAAATTCTGTAATATAATTTTATTTATTTATTGGGTACCAACATGTTATACATTCTTACATTGTTATAAGTAACACATGAACATAAGTCAGAGAGCTAAATGCTAACATAATTATAGGCACCGACAACATGCAATTAGGAAATAAGCGGTCAGAAAATTAATTAAATAGATTTATGTCAACACGTAACAATTACGCAACTTATATTTATGAATATTAGAATACAAAAGTGTGAATTATTATGTCAAAGTGAATAGTACATAATTATGAGGAGGGCAATTCAGTTATTCAAGACCGCTCCGTAGCTGAACCATAATTATGTGAACCGTTTCCCATCGGCCGCCATCTTTTTTTGATACAGTCACTTCTAAGTAATACAATTGACACATTTGATGAAATGTGACACTAAATAGGAATATGGATAGGAAATGCTTCGAAAAAGGTTCAGTTACAGATCGGTTTTGATTAACTGAATTGCCCTCCAGTTTAATGATTGAAATCGATGTTAGGATAAGATGTTATTTTTTCAAGTGGCATTCCATACATTTAAATATTGGTCGACATATTTTTATCAACCCAACTTCCTCGTGTGGCGTATCGTTGAATAGTTTTTTTTTAAATAAGGCTCAAGTTTCAAACATCACTTTCTTATCAAATGTAATTTATGTGATATATAGCTCGCCAAAGCTGAAAAAATGTGTTCCCAGTCCACCCCTGTATATCTACACTATTAGATCTAGAAATTCATCACTTATACACATACCATACCATAGGAATATACCAGACATTCAATGAAAACTGCTTTGAACACTCTGTTATTACAACTTTTCGAGAAATGGCAATAACTATGTAAACCATTTAAGTTGTTATGGTACGAACGCCAGAATACAGCATTAGGGACGGAACTCTACCACATAGGTGTCTCTGTCTTGGCCATTTATTTTCATTTCAGCCAGTAATGTCTGGAAGTTACGTACACGTAATTGAAGCAAGATATTTCTAAAAAAACTTATATGTTTTTGCTGATTGGTGTAAATAAAAATGAAATGATAGTTGGTATTTCTTTCTCTAAGATTCGATAATTTGCATCTCCAATATTTAGTGTCCGGATTCCAGAAAAGTGGTCGGATAAATATCCAACTCTATAGGTAGATACGAAAAAAAATACTTAACACTTACTTTATAAAGGATTAAAAATATCTATTTTGAAATGAAGGCTAACACGATAAAACGATTTAAGGCTACCAATTTACAGTTGACGCACTGAGGTCTATTATAAAACCAGTATTTTATTTCTTATTCTTTATATTTATCTATAACTCCGGACCGCATAACTGAGTGCATCTCCCGTGCCGGTAATGGGAGCGGCACGGGAGATTTGCATGTAATAGTAACGCTGACGTCACGCGTCATTTGATGTATCGTAATATATAACCCCTCCCGTACCGCTCCCATACCCCAGGAACAGACTCAGTTAAGCGGTACGGCTATAGCTGTAGTCCGGAACTTACGTCTGAGAGGCTGTTTAGAAAGAGAACTAATGTGACATTGACAGCGTTACTGTTTCATTATTTTATTCAAGTAGCAACACAATCGAGACGTCAGTTCCGATTTTTGCCACGATAATCCTCTATCTAAACATAAATCTACCCGCTTCCGTTTCGTTACCGCCTCGCTTCCATACCGATCCTGTGCCATCCTTTAGTAGTCCTAATGCAAAGTTACTTTCTTATTTCATTATAATTATGTATTATGAAAGTTTTCGATAGCCTAGCTACCTTATCTTTTCAAAGTTATGTGTGTATCTGCAAACGGTGAAAGAAAACATAGTGGTCCTTAGAACCTTTATGTCTGAGACTTTTGACGTTCTTAAACATTTGTGAAGTTTGTCAACTCGTACTTGGCCAGCATGGTCTTACCCTTATTACAATGAGTAAGGCTGTATACAAACAGGGCTGTTTTGAACTGTATTTTAACCCAATCGCCGGAGTAAGCCCATAGCAATCATATTTCTCAGACTTGATTTATAAATACAGCGATATTGCACTGAAAAAAACAACTTTATCATAATAAAACATAACTTATTGCATTCGGGGATTTTGTTGCTTTCTATTATAGAAATAATATTTGGAATTGGGTCAGTAGTTTCATAGACGAAAAATGTGATTCCAAGATAAACAATTTTACAAAATTTTACCTGTTTATAAAAACATTTAAGATAATAGTGTGGCAATTTTTTTTGTGAATAATGTTTACAGAAGTTTCCGGCAGCCTAATCGGGAGACCGTCTGACTTGCGATCCGTAGGTCCTGGGTTCGAATCCCGCGGCACACACCTCTGTCTTTTCGAAGTTATGTGCGTATTGTTCATTGATGCCAAATTCAAACGGTGAAGGAAAACATCGAGAGGAAACCTACATGTCTGAGATCAATGATCTTGAAGATGTGTGAAGTCTGCCAACCCGCACTTGGCCAGCGTGGCAGACTATGGCCTAACCCTTCTCACAATAAGAAGATGGCTCGTTCCCAGCAGAGGGACAGTTTGTACAAGCAGGACTGATAAAAAAAATGTTTACTTTGTTCTTCATGTACCTACCTGGCAGGTAGATATATTAAATGAATGTGATTGATTAAATTGTTTCCAAATTACGTCAAAAACTTGTAATGGCCTTAAGTATTTAAGGCCATCATTTATTTATTAATTAAAACTTCTTAATGTTATTAATGTGATACTCCATTTTGTAAGAAAAGGGATTATTATCGAAAAGTTGTCATATCAAAATAAATACTGGTCATTCAACTGTATAGATAAAAAATATTCAATAAACTCAAATATAACTATTTATTGCAATAATCCACAGCCAGAAAAAAAAATGAAACAAAAGTTATCAATATCCTTAGTCTATATTCACTTAAATTTTATATTTGGTAGGTAATATCATCTCACTGCAGCTCATCACTTGTATAACGTCTTCAAAACTTAGGTATTGGGACGTTGATGAGTTCTTCGTAAGGAACTGCGAGGAAGAATTTCTCTATGGTTCTAATGGCTAAGTCGACGGCGTAGTCTACTATAGGCTTGCCGAACTCCTGGGCTACTGTCCTCCAGTTTTCATTTAGGAATGCTAACACCGTGTTGCCTGGAAATACATAAAATTGATATTAGTGTTTTACTTATATAGAGGTTATTTTCTATGTCCATGCATAAAACGCAAGAGTCGTCATTGAAAACTAAACTTTAAAGTTTAGTTACCCCCCCCCCCTACGTACCCCCCCCTACGTACCCCCCCCCCCCTACGTATACCCCTACGTTACGATGTTCATTAATTAATTAATGAACATCGTAACGTAGGGGTATATATTGAAAATAAGATATTTTAATTTAATTATTCCTCTTTTGTTTATTAATTCATTAACATTCTACTAGTACATAATACCGAAAATTTTTTTTTTAACACTTAGCTATGGAATTGATGATATATTATGTATCTACATGTTCAATTAAGGAAACTCATTATGAAAAAGCGGAACAACGAGGAAAACGATTCCAGAATTTTAATCGCTATGCCATCAGCATACCTACTCCACCTCCTGTCGGATATCATATAACCTCATACTCAGCGATATCGATCCACATTCCTGTTGCGTACTGCACAAGAATGGAATTCGTTGCCGCCATCTATGTTTCCTGAGACCTACAATCTTGGAATTTTCAAGGCTAGAGTGAATAGATATCTTCTAGATCAACGAGCTCCATCCTCGGCCACACCGTCGCTTAACATCAAGCGAGTTGGTGGTCAATCGTAGATCTATAGTGTATAAAAAACGTATCGTAACGGATAATTACCTACTAATTATTTAAGGCAAAGCGATTGTTTTGTAATTTGAATCTGGTGGTCAGTGGTCACTGGTGATGGAAACGGATGTCCTGTTACATCCAATCGTCTAATTAATTAAACTTACGATTATCTCACTAATAAACACCTAAAAGGGCTTTAATTAACCTCGGTTTCAAATTAGACAGTTACACAACATTTTTAATTAGCTATGCATTTTCAAAATTTATTAAAGGCCTTTATCAAAACAGCCGCTATCTAGCACACACTTATTTTACACATTTTTTAAGATGTAAACTGAACATATTACATATTTAATTAAAAATACTTGTAATAATTTATGTAACTAATCTCGACGATATTATTTGTAACAAATAATATCTAATGTTATTAAATTTTAATAAAAAAAAAATAACACAAAAAACCAATTTTATTTAAAAATAAATATTTCTTATAATTTGATTTGAATCTGCAATGTATGAAATCTAAATGACACATTTGTGACACATTTCTTGAAATTCCATTATGTCTATCATAATAAAAGTAAAAGTAACTCTGTATCTCTGTCTGTTTGTTACCTTTTCGACCAAACAGCTAAATGGATTGTTATAAAATTTGGTATAGAGATAGCTGTGAACCTAGAGACGGACATAGTCTACGTTTGATCATCATTATTAATACTGTTCACCATCAACATATTTTTTTCACCACTACGCGGGTGAAACTGCGGAACATAGGTACTAATAGTAGCTAGTACCTACTAATGGCATTATATATTTTATAATTATTCTATTAAAAACCCGACCGTAACTTCAACCGTAACTTACTAAATCCTTCACGAATGTAAACTTTTTAAAGAGACCTCGTCACTCGCTCTTTTTTTTTCTTTTGTCAAGAATGAGATTTGTCATTGAATGTCAAATACTTCGTCTTCGAAGATTAGAAAATGTGCAGATGTTTATAAATACGATAATCCTCAACATTTGACACTTTTACAAAGAAAAACGTGTAGATGGAACTCTGCGATTCTATCGCTTCGCGGACAGCGATGAGTAGGGATTGTTTGTAAAACACAATATCTTTGGTCAAATCATTCACGAGTCAGTCTTTTTGCTATTTAATTTTTTAGTATTCACTTCTGCCGGCGCTCCCGGAGTGCAACCCGTTGTTTTTTTTACTAAATAATTAACAACTTTTATATAAATAAAACTAAGTACTTAACCGTTTATATGTTAATTAGTTTTAAAATGTTCGTCTAACTACCTCGGTCATTCCATATACCTAATATTAATCTAATTTTAATATTATCTCATTCCACCAGTTTTAATGGAGTTTTGATTGAATTATCGTATTACAAAGCAGGCCACGTCATTTTAAGTAATATTGATAACAAGAAATTAATCGATTAATTCGAAGATTTGAAAAGGTGACCGGGACTTCTTGGTAATTAAATTAATTTTGTTGGGCACGTGTTCTTGATTTTTAGAACAAATCACGGTTTTAATGACTCTTTCTTGATAAATGAGTCCTTTTAGTTTGTCTTTAGTGATATAATTATCGTATCTAAAGCGGGTCGCCCATAATGGCACCGATAACAAGAATAAATCGATTATTTAGAAAATTTTAACAGGAGACCGCAATTCCTTAATAATAAGACTTATTTTGATGGGTACGTGTTTCAATTGAATGTATTAATTTATTGCAAAGATTATACATAGGTATTTATCTAAATATAATAGTTCTAAGGTTTCAATTGATTAATTATAATATTTAACATCGGCTTCAACCATTATTATCTATTATTTGTATACATTTATTGCAAATAATACACATATTTATTTAAATAGAATAGTTCTAAGCTAAAAGGTTTTAATTCATTAATTATATTTAAGATCGGCTTCAACCATTATTATATATTATTACCATTCAAAATTGACTCGCACTCTTGTCTTTTGTACGTTTGAGAGAGTGAGATAAAAGTCAAAGCGAGCAAACTTTGAATTGTGAGTTTTTTGATAATTGCTTTCAGTTTTGTTTCGCTCCCATAACTACAGATAAACTAACTTCAAAGCGAACGCCAGCCGACTTTGAGCTCATACTCGACTCCCTGACATTTGAAACCTATTTCAAACACATTACTGTACAGTGTTTAAGTGTTTATATTCCTGTGATCATGAACATTGCGTTTTTTTTATTTTGTTTATAAATTATTATCTCCACAGACACCAGGGTCCGTGACCTTTGTCATAATTACAACCTATTGTTTACTAATTATCGTTACGGGAAAATAATTTTATTTTAATGTAAGTACTTATTACTATGTTACGTGCATACCACGAGCAAACCAGCGACCCGCAAGCAGCACCCGATCACGAGTATGACGCATGTGCCAGCCATCGCCCTCCTCAACCATTATTTATTTTATTTATCCTAACCATTATTTAACCTCAACCATTGCGAAATATTTGATACGTCATAAATTTAAGGGTTGTAATTCTAAAAGGTCCAAGTGCTAAAAAAAAAAACAAAACAATATTATTACAAAAATATGATCTATGTGTCAAGCCTAATAATATGCAAATAGAAAAAAATAGGCACTTAGACCCTTTAGACTTGCAACCCTTCAATTATAAACCTGATAAAAAAAGTTTAATTTGTATATTTTGGATGATACTTAAATGATGCCGCTGACTTAGACTAATTGTCTGACTTGCTTGTAAAAAAATCTATAAGCAATGCAGCTTTTCAAAATATTTAATGACTATCAAAGTCGATTACTGATTACCAAAGAATGCACGTTAAACCAAAAATTTATACACATTAAAAAATTTTGTAAAAACTGTGAAATGTTTTTTTTTTGAGATAAAAGGGTTGAGGGTGTAGTGGGTGAGGTTTGGTCTTGGCAGCAGAGGTTATTATGTTATTAGGAACAATCTATCTATAATAAATACATCATAGTTTATTCTTACAACTTCTTCAATAAACTTATCAACCAGTGTACTCACAGGTTACGTACTACGAACCCTGAAAACTCTCAATAAAGAAGATCAACATAGAGAATACTCACTCAACTCCTTGCTGCCTTTGAATAGGTTCTTGAGATCAAAAGTCACACGATCACCGTAGTCGAAATCGTACTTGTAATTCTTCAAAGCAAAGTGGTTCACCCCGTTCTCGTCTTTGATGTACTTCGTGTTTATATCTACCCTCATTCGGAGGTTCGCTGGAACAAACATTTGGAGTGTATTTTCTTTTGCTTTAGTGTTTTTTTTTTTTAATCAACCCTGTTTGTACAAACTGTCCCACTGCTGGGAACGGGCCATCTTCTTATTGTGAGAAGGGTTAGGCCATAGTCTGCCACGCTGGTCAAATGCGGGTTGGCAGACTTCACACATCTTCAAGATCATTGAGAACTCTCAGACATGTAGGTTTCCTCATGTGTTTTCCTTCACCGTTTGAAGTTGGCGGCAATCAACAATAAGCACATAACTTCGAAAAGACAGAGGTGCGTGCCGTGGGATTCGAACCCAGGACCTGCGGATCGCAAGTCAGACGGTCTCACCACTAGGCTGCCGGAAACTTTTGGCTGCCGGAAACTTTTAGTGTTTTAGTGTTTGGTTATGATTGTAAAATTGAGGTTTTGTTGAGAACATTTGACTACACAAGTGCGATTTCATTGTGCAACTGTTACGCTTGACAAGATGTATTTATTAATTGATAATACTTTAGAATAATTCTTGTAGAACTCTTGAAAGAAGAGAATATGTAAAGAAATAATTTTATTTTGCGAGAATCGTAACATTACCAAAGACATTGCTAACAATATCTCTTAGGCATTTCAGGCTGAAAAAAGTGGCATGAATTTTCTATTTCTACATGTCTGACGCCATTGTGTTCATTTTGGTAACAAATGGTTTAAAAGTAACCCTTTACTTGGGCCACGAAAAGCGGTTATATTTTACTTCCGGCAAGTTCCGGTATGGCAGATGTTTTGATTCGGACTGTCCTTAAGTTTTATTACACACCAGTGAGCATTTCATCGCGGTAATATAGTCTAGTAAAAATAAATCCGTGTGTATGGAGCAGATCGCAATATTTGTAACTTAGGGGATTCTTTGAAATTATGATAGGAAAATAGCTAAAAATCATAGATCAAGAATAATAACCGATTTATAGACTAGCTGTGCTCCGCGGTTTCACTCGCGTAGTTATGAAAAACGGTGATGATAATAAGTAGCTTATGTCCGACTTTAGGTCCACAGCTATCTCTATACTAATTTTAATTACGATCGGTTCAGCCGTTTGAGCGTGTAAAGGTAACAAAATCAAATTTCATATTATCATTATGAAATTGTGGTAAATGTATTTCAAAACACCAGTACATTCATATAAATAACAATATACCTAAGTGTCTTTTATGTTGTCACAAATCTTATTTTTACCAGACTAATAAGTAGGTTCAAAAATTCGCTCTCAAATTTAATGAAAACAAGTCCATGACATAGACAAACGTTTGCGCGATCTGAACGTTCTTGCCAGATATCACAGGAGGCTTAGAATGCGAATCCCGTCTAGCTTAGTGAAGATTTTTTTAGTAAGCCAACTAAGTTGAAATACGTCACTCCATCTGTCAATACTTACGTCAGATAAGCAAAATTTGGCACATTTTTAGTTCCCAACTTTTTCATAGTCTATTAGTTTAAACTTCATTCGATTATGTGCTTGCCAAAAAAGTAAATGAGTGAAGGTTGTGCCATATTTTAATGAATTTCGACTTCTACTGAAACGAATTCATATGATGATTTTGCAGGAATAATTTCGGGGAGTGTGCGCAAGAGCTTTACGACCTAATTCCACCCGGATTGGGAAATGGAGAATCATTTCTCTACAGGACTAACAGAGAGTCCGCGCATTTCCACCCATTTCTTATTGATATGCAAAAAAATCTGTACTTAACGATTTCGGTTCACGTTCTTGATGCATACTGCACAGGAATGGAATTCTTTGCCGCCATATCTGTTTCCTGAGAGTACAATTTCAGAATTTTCAAAGTGAACAGTTTTTTTCGAAGTTGGACAGCCCTAGTAAGTATAAAAATATATGTTATCCAAGAAATGACTGACTGACTATTTTTGACGGTCGTTATCCTTTTTAACTTTTTTTTTTGTTTTTTTTTTTTTTTTTTTTTCACTTTGATCAGAAATACTATGAGCAGTGTAAAGAAATAATAATTAATTAACTCTTACTTAATTTAATCTTAGCATCTCCTTCACCATCGATTTGGAACAGCAATATCCTGCCAAGTGCGGTGTACTGTCCTTTGATGGTCAAATTGCAATGGAACTCTAGCACGAAGCGACGCTTTTCTAATTCTGATCTGTGTGCAAAAAAAAATAATATTAATTCGTTAGAATATAAAATGATAACTCTTTATGTAAAGTAAAATAAGTACATATATTTTTTATATGTAATTATTTGCCACGTGTATTATTAATTACACAGAGGCGAGATGTAAATGAAAGTAATCGCGCAAACGACGACGTGCCGCTTCAAAACTTATTCATACACAAGTAAATAGTTACTAAAAGTTCAATGAGAATACGCTCAAACAAAAAAGTCATATAAATGAAGATGGTTACTAAATTGCTGAACCAAAATTGATAAAAATTTTAAGGACTTCCTCTTAATCTAACGCAAAAGGAGCTTTCGAAACGGTCTTGGTTGCGACGGTTCTGCCAGCTAATGCTGGCAGAAGTCGCAACCTATTAAGCCTATTAAGCCTATTAAGGTATGTTAAGTGGGTGTTTGGTTTACTGCCGAATTATTTTGTTTCGGATATGAATTCTTGTAGAAACACCGAGAAAAGCTATTTAGGGACACACTTATATTACGTGCAAAATTCCATTCATGCTTTCAATTTGGCGACTTTAGTTTCTTTTTTTTTCTATTTTTATTGCAGCTATTTGCGGGAACAATGCGTTCGTAAATGTCTATATCAAAAGCCTATCTATAAATAAAGCGGAAAACACTGTGGGGCTTATAACGAAGGTTATTTATATTTGAAAATAAATCACTTAAGTCTGAAGATTCAACGTAAAAAATTTCAGCCCCGAGTTAATAATTGGAGTTTGTTTGCAAGTAGAATTTATAATTATGGCTAGGGGATGAAGTTCGGGAAGCGCTCCGAAAAATGCTAAGTATTTTTGCTTAATTATTGTTTATCGTGGTGAATACTCCCTTTTAGCTATGAAATAAAAGATCATTTGGGCGCGCGTGCCGACGGCGAGGATTTAAAATAATACAAGATTTTTATTATAAAAATTATAAATTAAGTGCGATGTGTGGTTATAAAGTAATTTTTTTACCTTGAGATAAGCATAGCAATTCATTTTGACCTTACACTACACACTCATATTTATTTGTGATCAACAGAGCACGACAAAAAATGATGTTGTAAATAAATGTTGAAAAAACTATTGTTAGCTTTGTCGTTTCCAAATACTAGCTAATATTTCACTGGTTAAAAATAAAATAACTAATTGGGATGCTAACTGTCCATGAGTAACAATAAGAAAAATCTATTAATCAAAATATAAATTTGTTTAGCGTCAGGCGTCGTTAAAACTTTTTATCGCAGGCGGGCCTTGTGACATAAGCAATTATTTTGACGTACTGGCAATCAAAACGTTTTCCAATGCGCATGAACGAGTTTCACAACTTGGTTAATTATTATTGATGATTTGATCGAGTTAATGAAGAAATAATGACACGGATAACTATAAATTTATTAGCTATACACTAAACATCCTTCAATGGCTTAGTTTGGAACACTTTATTTTCACGGTGTGATATGTGACGATGAACTTGAACTGAGTAATTTTGAAAAAACATAGTTATTACTATAATTAGCTTAATTTTTCTACTAATTTTTTCATGTCTATTTTTTCTTTTCTATTCTATTTTCATGTGTTGACCAGAACGGCCTCAGAGCTCAGTTGTTAGTACATATGTTTGCTATCTAAGCCGTGAATAGTATATAATATACACTTTATTTAAACAAAAAATGTTAATTATAAAATAGTCATACTTTAAGAGAAGCCATTAGCATAACCAATTTTCATTCTTATCAAATCAATTTTTGATTTGATTAAAATTGGTTATTACTCAACAGGTTCATCAGTAATTCGAGCTGCGACTAGAATCCAGATAACCTTGACACGACACCCAGATGTCTCGCCTTGCATAGTCAACGCATACAAAATAATTACGTGGCAAGAGGAAAAAACTTAAAAAAAAGCCAGTAAAATATTGATTAAATTCTAAGATTATTTCTATTGTCATGTTTGCTTAGATGCACCTTGTCTATGTTTTTTTTTTGGGTTATTATGATAAATATGTTCACTTGCTTAACTATGCAAGAGAAAAAGAAAAGATTTTTATTAATGTTTTTTTAAATTAATTATTTATTTGTATATTAATTTTTTTTCTTGACTTGGCCAGTTTTTTTTAATCAAATTAAATTACGAAGTTAAAAATAAAGTAACTTACCTAAGTCTCATTATTTGTGATTCCAATCAAATAAATGTTTCGTTAAATATATGTAAGATAAATAAATAAATAAAGGAAAATGCTCTGCTGTTGACAAATATGACTAATTAATTAAACAAATATCTATAACTAAATGACCCGGCGTTTTTCGTATCAATTCAATTCAATTCTTTATTTTCTCCGTAGACATCATTAGCAATGATCTAAGAGCCACATTAAAATATTGTACGACGAAAAGAGCCACTAACGCCATTGTGGCCGATTTTTCCCGTCGAAAACGGCCACTATAGCCTGTGCGCCCCTATTCCACGTCAAAAATGCCACGGGACAGCCGGCAGACGGGGTCGTAAGCGCATCGCCGTATCACCTATCAATGAGTGGACCCGATATTTTCTCAACGTTTAAGCCTTCCCTGGACTACGAAATACATTTCAAAACCAAAATCAGCTAAATCGGCCCAGCCGTTCTCGAGTTTTAGCGAGACAAACGAACAGCAATTGATTTATATATATATACCTATATAGAGATAAGATAAAAGAAAAACAAAAGAAAAAAAACTACTGCAGAGAAGCAGTTTTTGCAATGTAAGTTAGGATTTCGTTACGCTGTTGAGTGCACGTTTTTTGTGAGAAAGGTTATGTAAAATAAATGCGCAAAAAATAGGTTATAAGTGCGCATTCCTTAGAATAGGTAAGTCTAGTAAAGTCACGTAGTTATGTCACGTATTTATTACGAAAAAGTTCATTGGTGGTTATTGAAAAGCGCATTTTTTTGTTTTTCGAGAATTGTATATTATTATTATAACAAAATAATATAGCATAGGTTACTCAGTGCGTAAAAACGAATCTAATGACACCTTGCACATCAAAATCAGTCAAGCCGTTTAGGCTGTAGGAGATCATAAAGAAAGATACATTGATGTATGTTACATAGCCACATACATATACAAACATATATAACTCGAAAAACACAACCCTGCTTCTTACGCAGTCGGGTAAAACTCAAAAGAAATAACGTAGGCCACAAATAAGTAGATTACATTCATGTCAAATCTCAATTAGGATTTTACTTACATCACATTGTCCACAATACATTTCCTGAAGCCCGACACCTTGCCTTGTATGAACGTCACTTCCAACCCAGACAAAGGTATGGCCAGCTTCTCTATGGTGAATGGGTCCAAAGTAGGTACTCCTAGTTCAGGAATCCCTTTCACAAAATCTGGAATTGCTTCTTGTGTTGATTTTACTAGACATTCTCTTGTTGTTGCGTTGCAAGGATGTATGTAGTCCGCTGAAAAAATAAGTTCGATTAAGGATATTTCTTTTAGCCTACCTTATTTCATTCATAGTTATCATCAGATCAGCCATAAGAAGTCCACTACTAGATATTATATAGGTCTTCCCCATGGATTTTCAAAAAGACCGATTGAAAGCGGGTTGCATACAGCATCTTCCTGCCGCTCGAGGTCAAATTTCGTGGCCGGTCTTCCTACGCAGCGCTTTCCGGTGCTTGAGAACTTTTCGGCCCCATCGGCCATCTCTTACGTGCTATGTGGCCAGCCCACTGCCACTTCAACTTGTTAATCCGCAGTGCTATGTCGGTGACTTTCGACTACGTACGTTTCGTACGTCTACGTAAAAACGTACGTAGATCTCTTCATTTGTGATTTGCTCTCGTAGAGAGACTTCGAATATAGCTTTCTCCATAGCTCGTTGCGTGATCTTCAGCTTCAATAAAGGGCACATAGTAAGTTTTAGTTCCGAATGTCATCACTGGTCGTAAACTTTCTACTTGAGGCACTAAGGTGTATTGGACGAAAATACCCTTTTGAGTTTTCCGAACAATGCCCAGTCGAGTTGGATTCGACGATTGATCTTTACCGCAAAGTTGGACCTGCCTAATCGTTTGTCCTAGGCAGACGTATTCATCGACAACTTCGAGAGTGGAGTTCCCCGCAGTTATTTCCCCAAATATACAATTCATATTTCAGTTTTAATAAAGAAATCTTTTATTGTGTTGTTAATATTAAGTTTCCCGTATAAAATACTAATAATGTGCAACATACCTACATGTCGTGCGTTGGTGTCGTAAATTGCGCAAGTTACTTTTCATATATGAAACTAGATATGCCTCGCGGTTTCTCCCGCGTAGTGGTGAAAAACGAAGGCTATAGTGAATGATGATAATAATACGTAGCCTATGCACGTAATGATATGGGCTACATTTTATCAACCTCTATTTTATCTTTTTATCTCATTTTTTTTTTTTATATATATTTTTTTAAATGACGAAAACGACGACGACGAAAATGACGAAACAAAAACAGATCTGTTTTCGTTGAAATAAGGACAGCAGCGTCCTCGATGCTACATTAGTTCCCTTTCCTAACAGACTCTAAATTAAAATTAGATGAGTGGAAATATTAGAAGGAAGATGTGAACAGACTTATGGAGATATTTGATATCATGTCTCCTTTTAGGGCGAAATCGAAGAGAAAAAAAAAACTTGAATTACTCATTTTCGACTTGGTACAATAATATTGTTATTTGTTTAGTACACTAAACTACTGCCCTTCAAAATTTGAACGCAGAGTTTGTACTTATGATTAGTTATAATAAAGCACGTTGTTATTGACAGTTATTAAGTGTCTGTGGTTAAACCATCATCTGTCTCGCTCGCGCATTTTTGAAGATATAGTATTACTAGAAGAACTTATTTAAAACTATCGTCGTTTAGGAAACTAGAAGCATAATCACAAATTGTTGACAAACATTTCAATTTGATGCAAGTTAACTTTTATACTCGTACATAAATACCATTTTTGCGTTAATAATTTCTAAAAATGATTTTTATGTATGAAAATTAACTTGGATCAAATTGAAATTTTTGTGGAAAATTTGTGATGTTGTTTTCTAGTTTTCTAAACGACGATTTTTTTATAAGTTCAATCGGTCATTTTATATTTATCTTAAAAAAATTTGGGATGCGCGAGCGAGACGGACAATGGTTGAACTACTTTCATAAGTACAAGGTTTTTGACCACGGTTGCATAGTGAAATGGATTGCTTTAACAGAGTGGTTTAATCGACGTTAATTTATTTGCGAGTATAATATTTGATGTGTTAGAAGTGACATTCAGTATTTAAAATATCATTGACACTCGACATAAGCAAACATTTGCTTAAACATTTTGTCTCAATTTTGCATTCGGCTTCTTGTTAATCAAAACGCCATACAAAATGCACAAATATAAAAAAAAAACTTTATGACGCGAATACATTTCTTACAAAATTCGTTAAAAAAGTTAGTTCACGCTACATTACATGGTCAATTATTACTTTATGTACTTAGCTAGTAATTTGTTACAATTTACATTAGGTATGTTAAATTAATTTCGATAGTTTTAATTACGTTTCATTTTAACTTTTTAAGTGAAGGGTTCTACTTTTTGACACTTAAAAATAATTAAAATACGTAGTGTAAAGTCGGTGATACAACGAGTTCATGGCGAGCAAGACAAGTGTAGATTGAGAGTTGAAATAATCATCAGCGCAAAACAATCAAGTATGTAACTTCAACAAGGATGACTTGTGACACATGTGGTACATAGCGAACCTTAAAAATTATTCAGAATGAACTAAACCAAGTGAATCGAACCTTCAAAATTGTTCTTAGTGAACTAAACCTAGTGAATTGAACCTAAAATAATGCAGAGTGCATTAAATCTAGTAAATTGAACCTCTAAATTATTCAGAAGATCTAGTTTACTGTGGAGAACAGTGTACAGAACTGTACTGGTACTTTGTAGGCTTGTACTGGTACTTTGTAGGCTGTAACATTACAGCGAACAATTTTAAAGAATGCTTCATGTTTTGGAACTCAATTTTTCACATTTGGTCCTCTATATCTCGCACATCGCTTATAAACGAGAACTTTGAACATGTGCACAATTATTGGTAACTAATTGTTCTCAGTTATGTACATTCAGCCCATAATTAGACTATACTATGAAACTAGAAAAGTGGGAACTAAAAGTTCTGGAATAAATCATGCACAGATTGAACTCCTTGTAAAAAGTTTGTACACACGAGGTCTAGGTTTGCAGAACTACTAGTATATACGAGTAAATAACAATTACCATATTTTTTATTATTATTTTACCGATATGCGGTACAACTACTGACCCGAGTATTGACAATAGTTTGTCAATAGGTTTGTCAATCTAGATTCTAGGTACAATTAAAGTTATTTTATTTGACAGTTGGATTTAAGCATCCTTTCTTCTATATGCTGCAAAGGTTACATTGAGTCATTCTGTTGTAGACAAAGTCAAGGGCGTCTACCAACACGGCGTGTTAACTGGTTAATTAACCGCCGCTATTATTTACCTTACATTTGTTGATAATGAGATGTGATATTTTTTTGAGGTTTCAAATAACCTGTTATTAAAGTAGTTTTTCTATAGTCGCATGCAGTTTGATTTATTAATCCTGAATTAATTGAGCATTTTATTAGTTTTTAGCTCCATAAGCAGAATCTTTAATTTTTGTGCTGTTAGAATATATTATTTTATTTCCTGAAATATTTGTTTACTACTTTTTTTCTCCTAGCTTGACCTTTTCAGATTATATTGACCGTGCTTGTCTGGAAAAAAATAATTCACTAGCGATTTAAAAACAACCAGACTTATGGGGAAGCGATTCACACATTTTGACAGAACCCACAATAAAAATAAAGCGTACAAAAACAAGCGCCTATATGCAGTGGGCTATTACTACAAAAATAATAATCATCATAAGCCCTCTTGATTGTTAAACTGCTGTGAAATATAATAAGTATTGTAATATAAGTACAATTCTAATTTTAGTAAAAATATAATTTTTCTATTAAAAAACCGACTTCAAACGCAACTTACTAAATCCTTCACGAATGTAAACTTTTTAAAGAGACTTCTCTTCACTCACTCTTTTTTTCTTTTGTTAAGAATGCGAATTATCATTGAATGTCAAATGCTCGTCTTCGAAGATTAGAAAATATGCAGATGTTTATACGATAATCTTTAATATTTGACACTCTTGCAAAGAAAAACGTGTAGGTGGAACTCTGCGATTCTATAATCTGACGCACTTACTCAGGAATACAATGAAAATATTTTTATTTTTAGAGATTATTCAAAAACTAATAAAGCGATGTTTATAAAATAATTATGGGACCGACTTGGGAGCTTTCTTGATACACCAATTCAGGAAACACAAAAATTGGTTCTCGAATGACGGAGTAATTCGTGTACATACAAAAAAAAATACGGTACGAATTGATAACCTCCTCCTTTTTCGAAGTCGGTTAAAAATCTAAAATAAACCAATACAGCGTAATGAGCTTGAAACGCTTGAGAGCAGATTCTCTAATTACATCCAAACAATTCCGAATCACTTGAGACGTCTTAAATTAGAGGTTAATGAGGGATCATCGGTTCACGATTTGATGGAACAAGACCCGGAAGTACGTAATCCCTTCAGACTAAAGAACAAATAAAAAAAAAAGAGTACTTACCTGACTATATGAGAAAATATAAAAAACAATATAAAAATGAAAACAGTACCTGACTCTAATTATGAGAGCGATTATTTATTGTAGTGTAAGTTACGTTTGCGTTACATTTGGCGTTAAGTTGTTAGATG
Organism: Lycia hirtaria; assembly: GCA_947563715.1. Classification (NCBI taxonomy): domain Eukaryota; kingdom Metazoa; phylum Arthropoda; class Insecta; order Lepidoptera; family Geometridae; genus Lycia; species Lycia hirtaria. The sequence continues at coordinate 4,359,153 of OX387380.1, forward strand.
TTGACAACCTTATGATGTTGAGTGTGCAAAGCTACTGTAAATTTGTTAATTGGTTACATCAAAATCGGTTAAGTCGTTTAGGATCTAGGAAGTAATCAACTTACAGTGCATCGAATCTTATTTGTAATCTTTGCAAGTATATTTCGATTTACCTAAATATTAGGTCGTGGTCCATGTGTTAATTTTATCTTTGCCTTCTTTGTTTTGTTTATTTTATGCGTTATGTAATACATCTGCGGCAATAGATCCTTTACAGGGTTCCCTACCTAGGAGAAGCTAGGAGTGTGAAGATTATATATATTATATAAGTTTGAATTATTGTAAAACTTTTCGGTTTTAATTCATTCTTTCTGCATGATTTGCACGTTACCATATTAAACAAACATATCCACATACATACATAAATATATGTATATGCCTGTTGTTTCGTTAGCATGTAAGCCGTCTCTTGTTAATTAGTGTTTTAGTATGGTGTAAACAATAAAGAGTTTATTTATATATCTACATAAATACATACAAACATACACATACTCGAAAAACATAACCCTCCTTACGCAGTCGGGTAAAAACAGAAGTAAACCACTTTAGCGGGAAAATATAGTACAAAGCGCTTACATTTACTAATGCGGAACCAAATATTACATTATCATCAGTCAAGTTAGCGGTTAAGCAATTTATTGAATAAAGAAGCGGTTGATATATTTTTAACTGTTTTGTAAATTAATTATTGTAAATATGTAGAGATTCTAGTTTAATATTATGTTACCTATTGTTATTATCGTTAATAGTTGTGGTGATAAAGTTGTAAATAATAATGTATTTTGGGATGGTAGGGCTCCTTTGCAGAGTTCGCGGGGCAAAGTACTTCATTTCACCATTTACTCAACCAAGCATTAGTGTGCAAGCATTACTGTGTCCCAAATGGTTAGATAACATTTCCAGAAAAAAGTCCGGGTTTCTTATGATCTGGCATTATACTATCCCAGATTGACGAGATTGCATTGCCACCGTAGGCCAAAGTACCGTACGGTATTGGACCTGTTGGAAATTGACTTACTTTACTCGTCCCTTAGGTGAATTAAAAAAAGTTACGGTTTCACGTTTACGGCCTTTGACGTTTTTATACTGTTTACTTACTGTTTTTTTTGTTAATAATTTCGGTTAGTTAATTATGGATGATTCACTAGAATATTCTTTTTTGTAATAGATGCTTCTTATAATCTGTAACCTTGCAGCATATTATTATTTACTACTAAGTTATCTTGACCTCATTCTTTCATAACTTATTAAGATTTAAATTTAAAATTTTTATTCTCTCCGATCTATAAAATTATTATTTTATTTTATTTCTATAAATAATTCAAGTTAAAATTAACATTGAACACTATTATTATGCATGCATTTAATTTACCTAAATTATGTATGAGTAAATGTAAGCATAAAATTATAAAGTTATTTCAGGTTACGTTATTTTTTAAATACTTTATTAACTACAACAAAACAACTACACATACTTACCTAACTAAATTACTACACAAAAAGCTAATCGATTACCCCAGACCGATAAAGGAAAAAAATAAATTTGGAGTGTCTAAAGAAACTCCAAATGCTCAAACCCACTACCAGTTTGCAACGTACCCAGCATGCTAGCCGCATTGCAACGTTGAATGGCAATGCTTATACGTTGGGCCAGATAAGCACCAGCATTTTGTTCACGCGTCACATCGATCAGGTGCTCTAGATAAGCTAAGCTTAGCTTACTTAAATTTAAGGTTAAGCTTATAAGTACGTAAGTAAACGAATAAAATTTATTCTAAGTTAGGTGATAGAAATAATAAAAAAAATGTTTCATAGAGAGTACTTCTATAACTACTTTATTTATTGGTAACTTAAACTAAAAAATAAAACCGGACAAGTGCGAGTCAGACTCGCCCACCGAGGGTTCCATACAAACTAGTAGATAAAAGAGAGAAATCATATATATTTTCTTTCATAAACCGAAAAATATACATCGTAAAAATATTTAAAAACCAGTTTTAGCTTATGCTAATGAAGCTCTTTCATGTGATATCCCTCATGATACGGTTAAAGAACTTTAAAATTTAGACCCTCATTCCTTGCACAAAGACACTATTTTCTATGATTTAGTTAAAAATGTCCAGTTTCCGGATTGTTTCCTATATGTGTACTCTAACACAATGCTTCTCGCCAAATTTCATAGTTATAGGTCAACGGGAAGTACCCCATAGGTTTTGATTCCCTTATGAGTGTCGAAATTTGCGTGTTTTACGACATATTAGGCTGTAACTTTTTTTTACGAAAACTGAGAAATAATATTTTTCTTTCTGCAGAAAGAGACTATAGATTTTTGTATATGGTTTTAATTTCAACACGATACCTTCATGCGTTCCCGAGATAAAGGTCTTGACAACCGGACAGACGGACAGACAGACAGACGGACGACAAAGTGATCCTATAACTTTTTTTTTTACGTTTTTTTTTTTATTTTGAGGTACGGAACCCTAAAAACGGAATGTTTTTTTTAACTTATATACTTACTTTAACTTACATACTTACACTATTGATAAAAATAAGTTATATTAATTTATCTCAATTATTTAGTTATATAATCTACTTAAGTTTCAGTAATATAATACCTAAGACCTAAGTAGTTTAGTTGAAACCATAAATGATTACAATTAATTTGTCCAATCTCAATACAAAATAATCATAATTATAAATCATAATTTTCATTAAAAAAAAGTTTGTATAATTATTTTCATTAGATAGCAATTATACAATTCTAAAAAATATTTATATGTAGCAGTTCCTTAATTAAACGCAAAAAAAAAACATGACTTACGTGCCAATTTAGCCTGTGCATCCCCGCATAAAATTATAACCAGGCATAGCACCACACCATTTCCAATTGTTTGTAAACTCATCTTCAATATGGACAATGTGCTCAATTAAATGTAGCTTCACTACTGAAAATGCGCGTCGAGAATAACAGCTATATATCGACTAAATGTAAAGACATTAGTAGCCTTCAATTCGGCTGACATTGTACTCACGAGTGTTCAAAGACAGTACCTAAGCTTACGTTTATTCGTAAGAAATACTTAATTATACATTCGGTTTGCCGATGATATAGTAGTCATGGCAAAGTCGATGGAAGAGCTCAGTACGATGCTCGAAGACCTCAATAGAGTTTCCCAACGGTTGGGCCTCAAAATGAACATGGACAAAACGAAGGTTATCTCGAACGCCCATGTAGTGCCCACCCCAATATCTGTGGGGAACTTCACTCTTGAAGTTGTTGACAAATACGTCTACCTAGGACAAACGGTCCGATTAGGCAGGTCCAATTTTACGAGGGAGGTCAATCGTCGTATCCAACTCGGCTGGGCAGCGTTCGGGAAACTTAAAAGCGTCTTCCCGTCCAATATTCCCCAGTCCCTCAAGTCGAAAGGTTACAACCAGTGTGTGTTACCAGTGATGACATACGGCACTGAAACGTGGTCCCTAGCTATGGGCCTTATAAGAAAGCTCAAGGTCACGCAACGAGATATGGAGAGGGCTATGCTCGGAGTCTCTCTACGAGATCGAATCAGAAATGAAGAGATACGTAGACGTACAAAATTCACCGATATAGCACAGCGGATTAGCAAGTTGAAGTGGCAGTGGGCAGGGCACATAGCACGTAGAACTGATGGCCGATGGGGCCGAAAGGTTCTCGAGTGGAGACCACGTACCGGCAAGCGCAGCGTAGGAAGACCAGCCACGAGATGGACAGATGACATCATACAAGTGGCGGGAAGACGCTGGATGCAAGCCGCTTCCAATCGGTCTTTTTGGAAATCCATGGGGGAGGCCTATGTTCAGCAGTGGACTTCTTATGGACGAGATGATGATGATGATGACTCAATTATACAAATATGATTTACTACCATTTTCTTGATATGTACTTCTTCCTCCACCCGACGTCATCTATCTTCTAAATGTCCCGGACTTAAGTACGTTGATAAAAATATTTGACCATGGTCAGCTAAATATATGTTGTAAATTTTTTAATGACAATATTTGAGTATTATTTATTTATAACTGACTATAAAAATACTAAAAAAAAAGACGTGTGGCACTCGGAGACTGCCGCGGTAAAGCTATTGCATAATAGCTTTACGCGCGGTGTGTTAGGTTATTTTAGTTACAGAATTTCTGGATTCGGTCTCCACGCTCAAGGCCCGCGATAGAAGTTATGCAATAGCTTAAAATAAAAACTTAAAATACTAAAAATAAAGACAAATAAAAATATTAAAAATAAAAACTGATAATTTGAGACTAATGCCGTTTGTGCGATTTCGTGATTAACCAAATAAATCATCGTAGAGGGTAATGAAGACAGAATGTAGAATACTTGTGTATTTATAGAAGTGTACTTCTATAAATATACACTACACACTTCAGGTAGGTACCAAAAGTACCTGAAGTGTGTAGTGTGCGTGTATAGCGTGTGTGTGTGTGTATGTGTGTATACTTAAAATATCTAATAATAATATCCATATATTTTATTTATTTTATAGGATATTTTGTTTGAAATAAATGTTTGTTTCAATTTTCTCGCGGGAGATATTCTTATAATTTTACGGCAGACTTATAGAACGTTGGTGTTCATACACCAAAGATATTGAAGCGTGTTCTTCGAGTGAACGGATTTGGAGTCAACGGTCATGCGTCAATGCTTCTGATTGTGTGAAGCTTAGTCACTGTCTATAAAGTACGTGTAAGCGGACAACCGGTCCCAATCGGAACTTGTGATTATTTCATTATTACGTACTCATGCAAAAGCCGTCAATTTAACAAAATATTTTTTTCATAACTTTTAACCTTTTTGTTCTTTTTAAGTAAAATAAATAAGCTTTTTGGAGTGTTTCCGGTCTGAGCGCAAAGTGCTTTAATAATTCTAATTTCCTGAGAGTTCAAACGAGTAGATAATAAAATAAAATAAAAAATATTTTTTTGTAGTATAAATCCTCCTCCTTATAAAATATATGAGCATCAATTTTGATAAAAAGGACATGCACATGACTATTGTTACCAATAAGCCTGATGTCCTGACCATAGATCGCTCTCAGCGTCGGATTGTACTCGTCGACATCACCATACCACATATTGATGGTTGATAAGAACAAGCTCAGCAAGTACCTTGACTCGGGATAGCCGACATGTGAAATCTTGATACGCAGTGCCGGATTTACACTTTTGCCGCCAGTAGGATATAAAATTTTTGCCGCCCCTACTGATCTTGAAAATCGATACCCTAGTTCAAAATCGTATTAATTACGTATAGTACGGGAGCGCACTGCAAAAAGTACACCTCATCGACTACCAGGATGAGACCTATATCGGGCGTCCTCTGAAATCTGCCGCCCCTAGGTCGCGGCCTATACGGCCTATTGACAAATCCAGGACTGCTGATACGATGATCGTTGTTTCGATAGTCGTATTGGTGAACGACATTATAGCAAAGAGCCGACTAACATCTTATGAGACTTTCACTTGATGTTTGGGTGAAGGGTCGAATACAGAGAGCAGTTAGTTTGGAGTTAGATTGTGATTTATCAATAAAAATTAAATCTTTAGTGTATCATTTATTACATTTAAATTAAAACAATACTAATATTATGTTATTATGACAATAGCAATGTACCTAACAAATGAAATAAAAGTATATTTAACCCACGCCCGCGAACATGGTGCATGTAACTGTGCCGAAATATCGGGAACTCAAAATTAACGCAAACCACGGTAAATATCCCGTTAAAAATAATAGTGCTTAAAAGTATATAGGTATTTATTTATACATAAATAAAAAAACTACAAAATCGTGCAAATCAATCCAGCTATTTAAGTGTAATATGTGTAGGTATTGAGTTTCTTCTTATTAAGCACACTATAATTGTGTTGCTATGAATAAACTTATTTAACATTTTACTTGAACGTAAATTTTCGAACGAACATCTTTATGACTACTAAAAAATAACACAAAAACATTTGCAAAAACGATATTTGCATACTTAAAAATAACAAAAACACGAAACAAGCTTCTCTGTAATCAAAAGGCAATTACCAGCTCTGAATTTGCGCGTGAGTTAACATTATGATACTTCCTTATTTAGAGGCAAAGATTTGAATCTAAACTTTAATCATCTTAGTTACTAACTACTTATTTATAAAACCATTCATTTTACGTCTGAAGTCATTTTTAAATATTTATTTTATGGATTAATTCAAAACTGAACTATTTTATGTAACCAATTTTAATATTTTGGTAATTAAAGTAATTCAATTCCGTCGTGCTTGAAGATACAACGCCAGAAGCATGGAACAAGAGCGTGGTGGTGCTGATCTTCAAAAAAGGGGATAACACTTTGCTGAAGAACTACAGACCCATCTTGTTTCTGAGCCATGTTTATAAGCCGTTTTCGAGGGTCATCACGAATCGTTTTTGTTGTAAAATATCTGTCAATGTGTCATGTCATTATTTATCTATGGTTGTTTTTCAAATAAAGCTCTCACTCTTCCGCCCACAATGAAACACGCTGTTTGATTATAGTTTTGAACGCAGGTTTTGAAACTACTGATTGACTGACTTCCAGCCCCCCGAACAAGCCGGTTCCGAAAAGGCTATATTACCATAGACACCCACACGCTGTGGCAAGTGATACAGAAGACCGAAGAGTATAACTTGCCCCTTTGCTTTGCGTTTGTGGACTATGAGAAAGCCTTTGATTCGATCGAGACCTGAGCGGAGCTTGAGGCTCTCCAACGATGCCGTATTGACTATCGGTATGTCAAAGTGCTCAAGTGTTTAAGAAACAATGCCACCATGTCGGTCCGAGTACAAGACCAGAATTCAGAGGCAATTCCATTGAAGAGAGGCGTAAGGCAGGGAGACGTCTCTCCAAAACTGTTTACCGCCGGTTTGGAAGATGCCTATATGCTTCTGGAATGGAAAGGGCTCGGTATCAATATTAACGGCGAGTACATCACTCACCTTCGGTTTGTCAACGATATAGTAGTCATGGCAGAGTCGATGGAAGACCTCAGTACGATGCTCGAAGACCTCAATAGAGTTTCCCAACGGGTGGGCCTCAAAATGAACATGGACAAAACAAAGGTTATGTTGAACGCCCATGTAGTGCCCACCCCAATATTTTTGGGGAACTCCACTCTTGAAGTTGTTGACGAATACGTTTACCTAGAACAAACGGTCCGATTAAGCAGGTCCAACTTTGCAACAGAGAATATTAAAATAAATAAATTGTTTCATACTTTTTAGAGCATGATTTTTCAGTAGTTGGGTTTTAATTTTTGAACTTATTTTTTTATTTAAAGTATTTTGGGTTTTTGCAGAACCATACTTATCACATTTTATTCTGATAAAGATTTTTTGTTTTAATAGATAATGCATAAGTTACAAGAGTGGACTCTAAGGTAACTTGAGATGATAACGTAGTTAAAATTTACTATTCACTAAAGGATAAGTATTTGTATGTGTGTAGTTATGTTAGCTAACGAAACATACATATAAGTTAAACGAAATTTGAGAGATTTTTTCCAATTCCATTCAATTTTCTCGAGAGATAAGGAGTTAAGCAAATTAATATAAGGATTTCAGCAAATTAATATAATTTGAGGAACAAATCTGACTCTGCTGTGGGCCACGTAGGCTTGTTCTTTAGCGAATAGTGACTTCTCTAAATTAATTACTGCTTCATCTAGTGTGCACCACTGCAACCATGCAACTTATGCACAGTAAATGTCCATGTAAGAATTATGGGGATACTTAATTTTGCGCTGATTTTTCTTCTCGACTTTGACGGGATGTATCTCACAAACGGTACGCTTGACAAAAGTATGATATACCAAATCCTACCTTTATTTTAAAATCCTTGTTCAATGATTATCATAGATGATGGGGGCGAATAAATTATTGATTTTGACTTCGTGCCCCTAAATGGCGCCATATTCAATTTATTGTGACGTCACATCACCATAACCAGCGGACAAACAAAATGTTTCCATCGATATCTCATTTGTCAAAGACACAAACATGCATACATATCGGTCAAAAACATAACCCTTTTGCTTCGCCGTAGTCAGTTAAAACAAAATCATCAAAATAAAATGTGAGTAAAAATCGTTTTTTTAACGAACACGTGTTCAGTAAAGGTTCCCAAATTATTAGGTTTTATTTCCACGATTTTGAAATAATGTCTAATTTCCTTTTTGTGATCTTTTTTTTCTATTCTTGATATTTTTTTTCATTTATAACTATTATATATATATATATATATATATATATATATATATATATATATATATATATATATATATATATATATATAATTATAAATCTGTCCAATCGTTCTGAACAGATGATAATATACAGAAATAATAAATAAGAATAATAAACAGGTTATCTATTAGATAAAGTAAAACGATTAATTCAAATATCAATTTTGGCCATAAATATTTTAAACGCTTTAAAACATCTAATTTATGGTTAGCTTGAACTTTAAAGACATTAGGTATGTATCAATAAAATTCTTAAGAAGTATTAATCCTTAACAAAAAATGTTTAGTAATAAAATAAATTGCATTTATTGCAGTTTGACCTAACTTAGCATTTAGCTAGGTTTACAACATAACTAACTAAATTATTTATTCTGATTAAAAATCTTCGTAGATTCTATTATATTTTGATTTAATAGCTTTTGAATATTCAATGTCATTTTCTATGTAGAATAATCATAACACTCTGGAACTGTTTTTTTTTTTAAATAAGCTAACGTAGTTGTACTTAAGACACCATTTTGTTAGGTTATATCTTTATAGAGTTTCGTAGTAAGCAAGGAACCCTTATACTTTTGCCATGTCCGTCCGTCTGTCTTTCTGTAGCTATGCTCTAAGACTATTAGTATTAGAAAACTGTAATTTGGCATGGGAATGCATATAAGTTATGCTAAGAAAGTCGTAGAAGAAAATCTTGAAAAACAGTTTTTTTTTGTACTTCCCGCATCCCGTTTATTCTACGACTTTATCGGCATATCTAATATGCATACCCACCCCAACAATTACAGCTTTCTAGTCCTACTAATAGTCTTTGAGCAAAACTGCGAACAGACAAACAGACAGATGAATATGGCGAAAGTATAAGGGTTCCTTGATTATTACGGAACCCTAAAAATAGATTAAAGATTTTGGAGAAAAAAAGCTATCATTGTGTACCAATTATTTACCACATAATGACTTTACCAAGTTTAGGTATGCATTTCAAACTCTAAATTATTAATTAATAGATACATTAAATAAGTAAAATCGAATAATTTTTTGCATAGTTTATTTTTATTTCTTAACAACAAAGATAATAATTATAGGCTACACTAAAACAGTAGGTATATTTATCTTATTTCATTAAAAAAACATATCATAAACATTGTTTTTTCAGTAACTTACTACAATGAATTTAGTAATATTTAGTAACTTCAAAATTATGCTGTAATTTTATGATAAAAAAGCCTCTATAGGTATTTACTAGACTTGACAGAAGTATTTTATCTTATATCAAAACAACTTAATATCATATTATTCTAAGGAAAATATTCATATTCATATTCATTTATTTCGTAATTCACACTTACACTAAACTTAAATATATCTTTTAATTAAAATATAGCAAGTATAAGGACGTACAGGAGTCACCGATATAGCACAGCGGATTAGCAAGTTGAAGTGGCAGTGGGCAGGGCACATAGCACGTAGAACTGATGGCCGATGGGGCCGAAAGGTTCTCGAGTGGAGACCACGTACCGGCAAGCGCAGCGTAGGAAGACCAGCCACGAGATGGACAGATGACCTCATACAAGTGGCGGGAAGACGCTGGATGCAAGCCGCTTCCAATCGGTCTTTTTGGAAATCCATGGGGGAGGCCTATGTCCAGCAGTGGACTTCTTATGGTTGAGATGATGATGATACGTATCTTTTCATTTCTGATTCGATCTCGTAGAGAGACTCCGAGCATAGCCCTCTCCATAGCTCGTTGTGCGACCTTGAGCTTCCTTATAAGGCCCATAGTTAGGGACCACGTTTCAGTGCCGTATGTCATCACTGGTAACACACACTGGTTGTAAACTTTCGACTTGAGGGACTGGGGTATATTGGACGAGAAGACGTTTTTAAGTTTCCCGAACGCTGCCCAGCCGAGTTGGATACGACGATTAATATAATAGTATAATATCCTAAATACTACGATTTTGTTGATTTATCATCACTTTTTATGTTGTCTATGGAAGACGTAGACAGTTTGTAGCACGAGAGTAGGCAGATTTTAGTTTCGGAGGGGTTAAAACAACAAAAATGCAAATCCAACCCCTCAAAAAACATGTTTTTTTGAACTGAGATTGTTCCTTTATGAACATACGTACATTGTAATAGCAATGCCCAAAGATGTTATAAGAGTCACATTATGTTCGACCGAAGCGAGCGAGATAATCAGAATGTGGGTCGTTATCGTATTATTAAGTGGATTTCCAAAAAAACAGATTGGAAGCGGCTTGCATCCAGCGTCTTCCCGCCACTTGTATGAGGTCATCTGTGCATCTCGTGGCTGATCTTCCTACGCTGCGCTTGCCGGTGCTTGCTCTTTGTGGAGTTTTTGTTGATTCACATCAAAGTAAACCCCAGAATCTTGCTAACTTTGAGACTTATCTGGGGGCAGGGCAGTGGCCCCGGCCAAGTCGAGCGGCACGGCCACGCCGTACCATCCTTTTCTCGATATCTATTACCGTTCAAAAGATAACGCCCTTTAAGTATAGGACAGACAGACACCGTAGCCTCATGAATAAGCTCCCGCACTCTTAGTACGGATGCAAAAGTAAAATGGTAATTAAAATATTTATAAATTATAGCAATAAAAGTAATTAATATTCAAATCTAAGTAGGTACAACTTTTTTTTCGCTGTGCTCAATTCAAATTATCGTTTTCATCATAACTAAATAACGCAGAGAAAGGTTTTTATTTTTTTAATACTTTATTTTTTGAAGAAATCATCTATTAAAAATTTCTGGGTACAGTTAAAAACGGTAACTAGACCGAGCACCAAACAATATCAGTAAATTTACTTCTTCTCAATTTCATACTTACCTAACAAGATTATTCAATTCCTTACAGTACTAAACTAAATTTTAATTTATGACGAGGTGGGGTTTCCTATTTAATTTTTATTGTATTTTTGAAGTTTATATAATATATTTTTAGTAATTTGACATTTATATTTTGTTATTGCGTCTAAAAAGTTAACCAGTGTGCATAAATACTACAACAGCAATGTATATTATCCAAGTTTTCTTTTGCCAACTTATTCATACAATTAGTCAAAAAACAAAATATATTTATATATATATTACTAAATGACCCGGCGTACTTCGTATCACCTATCAATGAGTGGACCCGATATTTTCTCAACGTTTAAACCTTCCCTGGACTACGCCAAACATTTCAAAACCAAAATTAGCTAAATCGGCCCAGCCGTTCTCGAGTTTTAGCGAGACAAACGAACAGCAATTGATTTATATATATATATATATATATATATATATATATACCTATATATAGAGATGTGCTCTGTGTCTAAATTAATACGTAGGTATACAAAATTACATGACTACTTAACATAATAACTTAACTTAATATACTCGTAGCTAGATGATCTGTTTGCAATCATGGCGATATTTCAAGTTTCTTGGGCGTAAGTAGGAAAACTAAGGAATCAAGTAAATTATCAAGAATGCGGTAGGCTGTCAGCCTTTAACAGCGTGTCACTGAGACTACTGATCTTCTCTAGTAATTAGCTAATATGGCTACTTACTGTGGTTTAGGCCTATTTTACACGAGCATACTTACAGAATGTGTTTGGCTAATGGGATTTATCAGGCGCAAGAAAATTAGACTTATGTACAGCGACTGTTTCCTTTGTATTGTATCGAATAAATGCGATTAACACGAAATTATTTATAGGGTTCACTAGGAGATCAACGCATATTTCTCTCTTTTTCAAAAACACATCAGTGGAAAAGGCAAAATAGAGATATGAGAGAAACAAGTTTAGTCATACCTAAACATTTTAGAAATACACACAAATAATTTTAGATGTAGGTGATACCAACTATAAGTTCGAATAGCTAAATTAAATGTCACTATGAAAACGTAATAGGTGATAAAAACTGAAATACTAAGGCTAGTGAGCCTATTGGTCCACAAAAAAAGAAGAAAATAGATCGTACAAAATTTTTAGCTCCCTCATATACATAATTAGCTTCATTTGAAGACATAATGTAGCCGTACTGTTCTGCTTTCTTATAATTTTCGGGCTCATCAGTCCCCATTCTCAGTATTTCGGAATAGGGACGTTTAATAACTCGTCGTAAGGGACTGCGTCGAAGAACTTCTTAGCTGTGTGGACGGTCACGTTGATGGCGTAGTCTACGACTGGCTGGCCAAACTCTTCGGTTACCACTCGCCAGTTTTCGTTGAGAAACTGGAGAACTGTGTTACCTAAAAACACATATAAAAATATAATTTTATTTAAATTATAATTTATTTATTCGCTCCATTAATGCATGCTGTCTCCATCTTTAATTATTGTGGCAATTGTAATTAGGTATATTATTAACAAAAATACACATATTGTCTCTTTATAATTATATTTCTCTTTATATTAGTGTAAACTATTAATTGCGAATATTGTTATTGTACACAATGTTGATTTAAATAAATAAATAAACATGATCGCTAATTCAAACATTTACGTGTTTCATGTTTACTATAGAAAAGTAAAATAATCTACTATGAACAAATAGAACCTAAGAAAATTCCGAGGTAAAATAAATGGTTGAATCAATTTTGAATAAACATAGCTAAGTAGGGTTATTTATGTTTTTCGACTTTAGGTATGTTTGTATGTATGTATATATGTATGTGGGTATGTATGGCTTGACCAATTTCGATTTGCAAGGGTCGTCAAATTTGTCTTTATTCCATACGTGTCAAGGGATATGTTTTTTCTGTAAAAATAATAATACGCAAAAAAATGCTTTTCAAACCATCAATGAACTTTTGCATAAAAAAGAACTGATTTTACTAGAATTATTCCAAATATGCGCAAATCGGTGTAAAAAGTTACAAATGCGCAATTTGTAACTTTTTACACCGATTTGCGCATACTTTCTTACAACTTACAACCCAAACAAAACACTTTAACTCCACTTTTATCGTGCGGACTGCTCAATTGTGGAATACGCTTCCTGAGTGGATCTTTCTCGATATATTTAATCTGGGTGTCTTTAAATCGCGAGTGAATTCGTGCGCACTCCATCGTAGACCGCGACGTCGCTTAACATCAGTTAGTAGTCAGAGTTAGTAGTCAAGCGCAAACCTATTTCTGTATATAAAAAACCTTCTACGTCGCAAAAATATTGAAATTTGGTTTCTGAAAGTTTTGAATAAAAGTATAAAATAAATCCCAGAAAAAATGTTTCACGCATATTTCACATAGATATCTACAATGGCGGTTGTCAAAAAAAACAGCCTGACATTTTATCTGAAAATGTTACCAATAGAATGAATGAAAAGTGAAAAGTATCAGTCCAACAATGGAATGTAAATTGCCCTTTCGTGCACTGTTTGGCCGCGAGAATGAAATGGGATAAATATTTGCATTCAAGAATTACGTTTTCAGTGCTGTTGGTTGGAGTCAACACTAAAGAGTAAAAACACTTTTTGATGTATACGGGAACAACAAAGAAGTGTTTACTGTGTTCACTTCACTCTCCAACTCAAAGAGATTCTGGTGGTATAAGTAAGTTAAAACTACTCTTGCACGAAATTGAATTACAAGTGAAATTTAAAAATACGCGCATACCCACTTTTTGAAGATATAAAATGACTGAATGAATTAGTAAAAAATTATCACTTAGGAAACAAAGCCTCGTACTAATTTGATTTATTTTTCTTATTCGTATAAGTCGGCGCATTACCACCCATTTCTCATTGATACGACAAAGATCCGTACTCAGCGATATCGGTCTACGTTCTTGATGCGTACTGCACACGAGTGGATTTTTTTGCCGTCATCTCTGTTTTCTGAGAACTACAATCTTGGAGTTTTCAAGGCTAGAGTTAATATCTGTAAGATCTACGAGCTCCATTCTAGGCCACGCCGTCGCTTAACATCGGGCAAGTTGGTGGTCAATCGTAAATTTACCCAACATAAAAGAAAAACCAAAAAAAATACCTTTTTTTAGGCAAGATAAATCAACGGTTGACTACCTGATGTTAAGCGACGGTGTGGCCGAGGACAGAGTTCGTCGATCTAGAAGATATCTATTCACTCTAGCCCATTGTGATAACTCAATGCTCTAGCCTTGAAAATTCCAAGATAGTAACTCCAGGAAACACAGATACGAATCAAGAATGTGGACCGATATCGTTGAATACAAATTTTTGACATTTCACCGAGAAATGGATGGTAATTCGCCGACTTTCTGCTAGTCCTGTAGTGAAATGGGGAAGGTGGAATTAATTAGATTGTGAAGCTCATACCTTCAAAAGTCCTAATTATCTAAAAAAAAAAAATCGGCCAAGTGCGAGTCGGACTTGCGCTCGAAGGGTTCCGTACCATTATCTATAAAAAACGGCAAAAAATCCCGTTTGTTGTATGGGAGCCCCCTTAAATATAAATTTTATTTTAATTTAATTATTTATTTTTAAAGTGAATAATATAACTCAATATTCAGTGAATATTTCAAGCGTGTACCTGTTGCCGTTATCAATATCGAGCAAAAATGATAAAAAAAAACACGTTTGTTGTATGGGAGCCCCCTTAAATATTTATTTTATTCTATTTTTTTGTATTTGTTGTTATAGCGGCAACAGAAATACATCATCTGTGAAAATTTCAACTGTCTAACTATCACGGTTCATGAGATACAGCCTGGTGACAGACGGACGGACGGACGGACGGACGGACAGACAGCGTAGTCTCAGTAATAGTTTCCCGTTTTTACCCTTTGGGTACGGAACCCTAACAACGTTTTATGCTTTTAAGATCAGAGTGCATTATAAATATATATATATAATAATATTTTAAGTTAACATTCTGACACTTTTTATCAGGAGAGTCTGTTTCTGTTCTGCTCTGTCAAATTTAGAAATATTCACGATAAAAAAATTGTGAACGTTTTGTTTCGTATTACAGTTACCTACTTTCTGCGGATATCGAAACCAATATTTTTGTAGACTGTTTTTACGAGTATCTGTTTGTTTTGGCGAGAATTTCGTTTTACGAGTAGTTTACGGTCAACAGCACTCAGCCACATTGCGTGAGATTGCATACATCAGGCGGTATGGTAAAAGTTACACATACATACCTACATACACTCGAAAAACAAAGTCCTCCTTCTTACGCAGTCGGGCAAAAAATATATACTAAACCTAACTTATTACAGTACCTAGCAATATGTGTCTAATCTTTGCTTGTGTTTAATCTTTGTTTGCATTTGTGTAGGAGTGTCGAAATACTCACTTAGCTCAGGATTGCCTTTGAATAGGTTAGTGATGGTGTAATGAATCCTTTCACCGTAGTCAAAATTGTATTTGTAACTCTTGATTCCGAAGTGGTCTCTGCCTTCCGAGTCTTTGTAGTACTTCGTGTTTATATTCAGCTTTATGATGGAGTTCACTGAAAAAATTATACGGAATTTTGATTAAAATGAATGGTAAGTTGGTTGCTACGGCCGGAAATGCTAAGCTTTAAAGTGATCATTTTTGTTGGAGTCATATGCCCTCCCCCTCCTCTTTTGGGACTTGGGAGAAATGAATAAAAGTAATTAATTAAATTAAGTAATTAAAAAAAAACGACTTTCGAAACAATCTGATTAAGTAAAAAGGGAGAAATAACACGAAAAAAAAATGGGCGTCTACCTAAGTAGGTACGTACGTACATCAACTACTTACTTTTTTAGGTCGTTTTCAAAGTATGACCAATTAAATCTTATACGGTGTCTCAGTCCTAAAATATGTCTGTGTCTGTCTCTGTCTATGACATAAAAAATCTGTTACTACACTTACCAATTTTGATCTTCGAATCGCCTTCTCCGTTGATAGGGAAAAGCAGTAGCCTCCCTACAGCTGTGTATTTGCCCTTGATAGTGATGTTACACTTCACCTCTATCGTGAAGATGTTCTTCTCTAGGTAAGCTCTGAAAAATAATATTAACAAAATATAAAATAAACAAAATATAAATATAAAAATTACCCGGTAAATTTTTAGTTTCTGACACTCGTGAAAATGCTAAGAGTATAAATAATGCTAAGGGTATGTATGTAAAAAAATTATTAGGCTACGGTCGCTTTGATCCGCCGCCCGCGTGCGGCGGCCCGTCGCCCGCAGCGTCTGTATGCTATGTTCGGAAATGTTCGGCAACGGTCGCGCTCACCCGCCGCGTGCAGCGTCCACCCGCTTCCCGCGACCGACACCCGTCGCCCGCGACGTCTTTAGTTATTTCGAAGCATTTATAGCGGGTGGACACCGGCGGTTTTTAAGGATATTTTTGACTTAATGGAGAAATTTTGCAAGGAAAAGGACGAAACATTTTTACTATATAACGTTAGATTATATAACGATTTTTGATTATAAATATTACATAACGATTTTTATACATCTCATGCTTTTTTATTTTAGTGTTAGTTTGCGTTTAATGAAAATGTCATCATCTTCTTCTTCGTGTAGCAGTAGTAATATTGCTAGTGCTCTTTTCATTTCGACGTGTTTTGACGTTGATCGCTCAGTGTACCTACTAAAGATATTGCCGTCACCTACGACAGGTCAAAGCGACCATGCATCCGATGCCCGTTGCCCGCGGCGGACAGCGTTTGAAGCAAACACACGCTGTTCGCCGCGGGTCAAAGCGACCATAGCCTTAAAAAAACTATAATTTGACATTGTTTTTTTTTATAAATGTATTCTCTATTTAATATAAACTTGACTTATTTGACATTGTTTTTTTTTATAAATGTATTCTCTATTTAATTTTTTCTTTGGTTTGCACTTTTACTTTTCAAAAAGTCGTTTTCACGGTTCCGTACCCAAAGGGTAAAAACGGGACCCTATTACTAAGACTTCGCTGTCTGTCCGTCTATCACCAGGCTGTATCTCATGAACCGTGATAGTTAGACAGTTGAAATTTACACAGATGATGTATTTCTGTTGCCGCTATAACAACAAATACTAAAAAACAGAATAAAAAAAATATTAAAGGGGGCTCCCATACAACAAACGTGAATTTTTTGCTCTTTTTTGCTCGATATTGATAATGGCTACAGGTAGACGCTTGTAGTATTCACATAATATTGAGTTATATTATTCACTTTAAAAATTAGTTTAAATATTTAATTTAATTTAATTCACGTTAAAATTAAATAATCTTATTCCTAATATTAAATTTGAACATTATATATTTTTCTATTTACATAAATACTATTTAAAATAATTCCTCTATATAATAATCTGTTTGTCTTATTTGTTTGGCTTTAGATCTCTAAAGCAAGAAGTTTCCTAGTAATTAAACTTGGTTCAAACAACTCTTTTCCTTTACAGTTACAAAACATCGTGATGCACATTCGAAAAAACGTTTATTGGGTCAAGGGGAAGTGCGAAAGTTAGACGTTTCTATTCCACGGCACTGGAAAATCCATGTTACGTTCAAATATCAAGGTTTTCCTTGTTAGGTTATGTCCATATTGACAGTCTCTTGGATTTACTTACGTTCGAATGTTGGCTTTAGAATAAAATTGTAAAACAAAAAAATCTGATGTAATCTTTTTTCTGTGCCTGAAATGTTAGCTTCAAAATTTGATAAACAATATTAAAAGTGAAGCAATATAACAGACTTCATAAGAACGATTTGATATGATATGGTGTGTACGTTTTTCACGAAAGAGTATGTACAGAGCTTGCAGCTGTTATGGAATTTGTTTAAATTATGTTTATTTTTTCTGAGGACTCCTTGTATAAATCAGTTATTTTTAGCGAGAATTGTATTATTAGTTTTATAAAAACAACCTAAAGATATACACTCGTGAACTGAAGACAAATCTAACAAAATTTTGCACACGAAAATTGATGAATCTAAGCTGGTAGTAATAATTAGTTATAGTTACTTATAGTATAATATGGTATGAGTATATGATGCTATCTTTACATAATTAATATAAATGTAGTTGTACCTCACAAAACAAGAGAAAAGTCACGTATTTTCCAAAGAATCAAGGATTGAAACAGGACAAAAGCCATAAAAATCCCCCTTTTAATTCCTTTTCCTTCTATTCATTAGCAACAATAGGCCCTCTAATCCATCGCTCCATAACTTCGAAGACAAGACCACGAACCAGATTAACGCAATATTTTCGTCTCGGGACGCAATAGATTGGGAGACAATGTGGGGTCTTGTTACTAATGAGTATTATTATGTCAACCAAAGTAAAAAACGATCGCGTTCCAAATTTTTGTTTCATCCAAGGAAAATAGAAAATTTTTACAAAACAGGCTACGACTAGACTTTTTATTTTATGGACGAAACTAGACATGACGTAATATTTAAAAATGCACATCCCATTTATTTTAGATATATAATATTATTTAACTAAAGATTATATATTCTATAGATATATATTTAGATCACATAATTATAGTATCACGCAATATTTTAAATGAAGTTTAAAATTAAAAGTTAAACCAAACGTACTATTCCCATTTACTTTACAGAACCTTGTCTATTGTTAGAAATAAAAATGTGGAACAACATTATTATTTCATAAATAATTGATGATGCTTTCCATGTAGAAAATAGTTATGCTATTCGATTAGATCGTCATACAATTCCATGTTCCAAAAAAAACCTCTAGTGATAAAAAATGACCAATCCTCCCAAACTCGAAACCATAAGACAGATTAACGCTTGTACTCGTATTTTGGACTCGCGAAGTTAATTTATCCAAGCAAGTAAGAATACAAAAGGGTTTCGTCAATCCAATGCACACAATAACTGTGAGAATAAACCCGCATTATAGCGGTGCGGCAAGGTTTTACTGGTCCGTGGAATCAGTGGAGAATAGAATATTTATAATTTTTTTTATTCAATAATATGATTGCTCTTGACCGCTAAATCGTAATGCTAATGTACGAGCGCGTTTGCCTAGCTCGTATCCCAAATAATAAAATCCTCTGCGTGTTGATAGTGTAGCTAATCTTTACTACAAGTACTACGTTGAATGTCAATTTAAATTTGAGTAATTACACACTATAAATTATTTAGACTGTAGAAATTATAATTGTGGAAAATTATGTTCCATTTAAATTTAATTATAACATATTATTATTGAGAGGACTGAATAAAAAAATGTAAGTTATTACCAGCTCTTGTTAAATTAAATTCTTAAAATTTACTTGGTACACAACATTTTGTTTTACTCTAGCCCTTTCTACGACCCATTGAGAAAGTACGAGAAAATATTACGAGAATGAACAATAAATCGAATTCCCTCCCTTAATAATTATTATTAATTCCCTGTTTTCAACACAAATAAGGATATGCGTTGAGGGGGATTACGTTACGAGAAGTTAGTTACGGAAAACGTTTGTAGATGTTTGGGCTATGCTCGGAGTCACTCTACGAGATCGAATAAGGAATAAAGAGATACGTAGACGTACGAAAGTCACCGATATAGCACAGAGGATTAGCAAGTTGAAGTGGCAGTGGGCAGGCCACATAGCACGTAGAACTGATGGCCGATGGGGCCGAAAGGTTCTCGAGTGGAGACCACGCACCGGCAAGCGCAGCGTAGAAAGACCAGCCACGAGATGGGCAGATGACCTCATGCAAGTGGCAGGAAGACGCTGGATGCAAGCCACTTCCAATCGGTCTTTTTGGAAATCCATAGGGGAGGCCTATGTCCAGCAGTGGACTTTTTATGGTTGAGATGATGATGATGATGATGTTTGTAGATGTTTATCATGATCATCATCATCCACAGCCCTTTCTATCCCACTGCTGGATAGGCCTCTCTCTCATGATATCCGCCTCGATCCTGGTCCAATCGAGTCCATGTACCACCCGCGATATTACATTATCGTCCACCCATCATGCAGCTGGACGACATACGCTCCGCTTCCCTTGTCTTGGCCACCTCGCTCACTTGGTAGAAGTTGATAGCGCTATCATATTAAGGTTAAATAAGTACATAATAAAATATATTTTGGCCATTCTTTGTTGAGTAGTATCAATGGACATGCTTCTACACTACCTAGTTTGTAGAATAAGATATTTTTAGTGCCGTCCGCGGTGTAAGTATTTAGGTGAGCTGCGGGCATGCAGCGCGGGTTTATGTCTGTTCATTCTGGTCGCAATATTGTTTACCGTATTGTTGGTAGATGCTTTATAGAATGTTTTGTTTTCCTTCAGCCTTTAAAAATGTTTTTTTATTAAATAATCCCTATTGACTGAAGAAAATTGTAACCTTATCTTCATCTTATCAGCAACAAGGTGTTTAAATTTTTTTCGGCTCCACGGCCATTAATTCTGCATGCTATGTACCCTGGCCATTGCCTCTTCAGCTTGGTAATCCACTGTGCTATGTTGGTAACCTTCGTACGTCTACGGATCTCTTCAATTTAGATTTGTTTTTTTTTTTTTATCAGCCCTGCTTGTACAAACTGTCCCACCGCTGGGTGCGAGCCATCTTCTCATTGTGAGAAGGGTTAATTTAGTTAACTTACTTAAAAAAAACTATTTTTTAGGTTAGTTTGATAATTAAAAAAAAAACGTAAGAAATCGTAATTGCAACCAAATAAAATCTAAAATTATATACTGTTTTTTACACACGTTTCAGACTTCGCTATTTGCTTCCAGAACCTGACTACGTTACTACTAAATACGCATTATTTAGGATGATTCTATTGAAATCAGTTGTTAGTTATGAAAAATATCATGATTTGCAAAAGGTGAACTTTTTACCCGACTGCGTAAGAAGGAGGGTTATTAATGTATGTGAGAGTTGTTTTATTATTATTACAAAATAATGTATCCTATGACACTTGGGAAGTAAAGACAAATCTAACGACACATCGTACATAAAAATCCGTCATGTCGCTTAGAAGAGATTAAAGTGAAGTAGCAATTGAAGTGAAAAATCAAGCTATGAAATAAAGTTTTTTTTATCTCAAAATAGAAGCATTGTAAAATAATTATCATGACATAGAAATACACAAACTTTGTACTCAAATTCATAGCTACATCTGAGCAACGTCAGTGTTGCCTGTTGTTTGTTATAATCATTACAAGGTACAGGTACATTTCGCCCTTCTATTGCGCGAACTGCGAGGTCTTTCCTCGTAACACAAGCAATATCCACGGGTGTGCACAATAAAGAGGAATGCCGGTGGGATTACTCACATTTGAGGTTTGCGCCTCATGTTGAATACACTCTTTGCATCATGAACAGGGTGCGCTACCGGTTTTATTATAATTTTTGACTGACTTCAAAAAAGAGGTTCTCACTTGGACTATTTCTTTTAGGGGTACTATAAATATAAATCTCTATTTTGTGTGTATTTTCCTCGTATCTCTGCTGGTGGTAAACCGATTGCGATTATATGTATAATTAAAAAATAATAAAGCAGAGATCTGTTTATATGTCTGTCATGTAAAGCGTTTTAACCTAGCATTTAGTCTTAGTAATTTAGTGTTTGAGTGAGTGAGTGTGTGATTGGAAAATATCTCAAGTTACAGATATTATTATTGTTATTCATTTATTTCAGACATTGTGTCCATATACATTAGATTACAAAATTATAAAATTTGATTACGTCGTAGTTTGATTACAAAATAAAAAATAAAAATACGCAATAAGATATACACAATGGTTAGTTTTGCCGTATAACAAGCCAAGCAAATCAATTGGTGTCAGTGAT
Source organism: Lycia hirtaria (assembly GCA_947563715.1). NCBI lineage: Eukaryota > Metazoa > Arthropoda > Insecta > Lepidoptera > Geometridae > Lycia > Lycia hirtaria. The sequence continues at coordinate 4,381,244 of OX387380.1, forward strand.
CATCATGACATGTCATGTTCATGTGAGTAAGGAAGCATTGATGTGCATATTTGTACTTTGCTAATTTGTTTTGACATATACGTTTTGCAGGTCATTAATCTGTGTCTGTGCTGTCAATATATACCTTATAAGGCATTTCATGAGAGGCTGTATAACTCAGTAATATACAATATATTTTATCATATAGGTACATTATTATAGTTTATCGAAGGTTTTTTTATGTTATATAGATAAACAACTGGCCACCAATTTGCTTGATGTTAAGCAATGGTATGGCCGTGGATGGAGCTCGTCGATATCTATTCACTCTAGCCTTGAAACTTTCAAGATTGTAGTTCTTAAGAAACACAGATAGCGGCCAAGAATTCCATTCCTGTGCAGTGCACATCATGGACGTATATTTACCAAATTTTTTTCTGACCAAGCGAGACTCAACCAGCCCTAGAATTTCAGTCATAGCTTGGACGGAATGCGATGTGTTAATAATGGTTAGTGATAAGCTGAGCTTGACAGAGTACTGAGTTAATAATGGTTAGTGATAAGCTGAGCTTGACAGAGTACTGAGTTAATAATGGTTAGTGATTAGCTGAGCTTGACAGAGTACTGAGTTAATAATGGTTAGTGATTAGCTGAGCTTGACAGAGTACTGAGTTAATAATGGTTAGTGATAAGCTGAGCTTGACAGAGTACTGAGTTAATAATGGTTAGTGATAAGCTGAGCTTGACAGAGTACTGAGTTAATAATGGTTAGTGATTAGCTGAGCTTGACAGAGTACTGAGTTAATAATGGTTAGTGATAAGCTGAGCTTGACAGAGTACTGAGTTAATAATGGTTAGTGGTAAGCTGAGCTTGACAGAGTACTGAGTTAATAATGGTTAGTGATAAGCTGAGCTTGACAGAGTACTGAGTTAATAATGGTTAGTGATTAGCTGAGCTTGACAGAGTACTGAGTTAATAATGGTTAGTGATTAGCTGAGCTTGACAGAGTACTGAGTTAATAATGGTTAGTGATTAGCTGAGCTTGACAGAGTACTGAGTTAATAATGGTTAGTGATTAGCTGAGCTTGACAGAGTACTGAGTTAATAATGGTTAGTGATTAGCTGAGCTTGACAGAGTACTGATAAATCGATTATCGGTGGATGCCAATACTATAACCATAAGTGGTGAAGCGCATCAAATGTTTTATTGCGACTCACATATTATTATATCATTTATTCTAATTTTAAATTTCCCACTTCTGTGTCGGTGTAGTAACGCACCTGTCAAACTAGCATTTGTTTTGCTGAAGTACTTCAGTAATGTATGAGATGGCGCTACGCATCCTCAGCGATGGTATGAAGAACGTTCGCTATTCGCTCGCATGTGTGACGTGCGAATCTACGACGCGAGACCTTCTCGCAAGCATACTCTTGTGTCTTCAATTTTCAATGGCGGATTACCTTTGAGGTGCTTAATTTTTTATATACCGCTTACATTTGGAACTCTGGACTTTTAAATCATACAAACTTTCCTTTATATTATTGGTGAAGTTTTGTGTTTGGTGTGAGGAGAACTTTTGTGGATCTGTGCCGGCCGGTACGAGAAGACGAGACTATTGGAGTCTGCCACTCTAGACGAGGAACTGAAGCTGGCATTTGCAGGTTAGTGCAGGTGTTTTTTCTCCTTCACCGACACACTTCTCCTCTGTTATATTATTTATTAACAGAAAACACATCTGTGAGCAATCACACCCATTGGAAGGGCTATTTACACGCCCCTCCAATAAGAATAGTGTAGACGCATAGACTTGAAATTTAGAGGGATGTCATGGAAAAGTTTAATATATAAACAGAAAAAAATATATAAATAATAATTTTCTTCAATAAATATTATTTACCGCTATTAAATACTACCACAATTACTTCATTGTAAAACTATACTCTTTTCGATCACAAATTTGTAAAAATCCTTTTGATTGGAAATTGAACCACCATAAAATGGCTTATACATCTGACACCATTTACTATTACGAACTTGAATGTAGATTTCATAGACATATTATAGATAGTAATCGACTTTTGAAGAGGTTACCAAAAATCAGCCTTTAATTTTATATTATACAGATTTTGAGGTTCTTATCAGTATCCATTGAATAATCACAATATTAATAACAATAATTTAAAAAACTTACTCTACGTTCCGGACCTCGCATTTCCTCAATCCAGTCGCTTTCCCTCCATAGAAGGTAACTTTGATCCCCGGCAGTTGTATCGGCAAGTTGTCAATGACAAACGGGTCCAGTGGTGGAACACCAAGGTGGGGTAGTCCTTTGGAAAACTCGGGGATGGCATCTCTGGTGGCCTTTATCAAGCACTCTGGCTCAGAACTGTTACAGGGGTGGATGAAATCAGCTGTAATGTTGAATGTTCTTTTTAGATAACAAGTTATAAATCCATGTTAAAAGAAAAACAAAATACCCGACTGCATAAGAGCAATTGTCGTATTGTAACATACACTTGTGGTACGCTTGATATTCTGTTGAGTGTAATACGTTTTTGTGAAAAAGTATGCGTAAATCTGTAAGTATAATTTATTTAAATTAATTACGAAAACGTTCATTGTAAATTACAAAAAGCGATTATTTTTTTTACAAGTATTTTAATATCACTATTGTTCACTATTGCAAAAAAAATACCCATGACACTCAGCGAGTAAAAACAAATCTAACGACACCTCGCACATCAACCGTTTAAACTGTAGAAACATACATACCTACATAATTGTTCACACATATTAATTGTAAGTTGTGACATACAATATACATATACTTGTAAAACATAACCCTCCTTCTTGCGTAATTGGAGAAAATCCAACGCTGCGAAGAAACGTCCGTCTTATTTTAAAAATATTGCCGTATGCGGTTGAAAATATAGTCAGAAATGTTAATCTATCGTCATTGCTGGCTTTGCCAATATCCGGCAAAAAAAACGTAGGTATGTGGCTTTTCTTTTGAAAAAGGTTGCCGAATGTGGATTTTTGACGTGACAACGTCTAATAAATCGATGAACGCCGGCTGCACGCACGAAAAAGTATGACTCATTGTCCAGTTACGCTCATTGTAACGTTACGATCGGAACGAGATAGTTTAGCGTTGTCACGTTAAACTATCGTCCGTAAACCGACTCTACAGACAACCAATTTTTTCTTCAAACTTTAGATATGGATTACCATATTTTATGTAAAAAAAATGTAAAGACCATGTCAGTTTCCATAATTCTCGTATTGTTTAATTAACCAGAAAAAACTCACGATATTAAACGGTCAAAAGGACGGTTTCTTCCAACCGGGTCGACCGACCGACTCCTGGGGTGCATGTGTATTGTGTACCCTGAGGATGGCACTCTGACACTCCCGTAACCTGTTGGAAGACATCGTTCTTATGACCGATTAATATCGTGAGTTTTTAAATAAATAATATAAATGAATATACACGGAAGTCTTAGTACGGTTAGTTTTCATAATGTATACCTAAATATAAATGCAGGAATTCCGGAGGTATTTAAGTGTATCTGATATTATGATTATATGATTTTCTGTGAGCATCCCCCTCCCCGCATCATTAATGAGCTCCCCCCTAAATAAGGGTTGTAGGGAGAAAGTTATAAATGCTTTAATTTTTCATTGTTCATAGGAAATTCGTACATGATCTTCAGTGAGCACCCCCCCTAAATAGGGATTAGGAAGTGAAAGTATTAAAATAATATTAATTAGGTATATAAAACAAATATTTTAAATTTTTCGTTGTGTGCGAATCATCATAGCCTGCACACCAAATTTCAGATTTCTAGGAATTCAGAAAGTACCTCATATTTTTTATAATCATCCTTGCCACTGACTAGAGGCAATATCGACGTATTTTAGTTATCAATATATTTAAAAAGGATAACAGCCGGAAAAGTTTTTTATTTGGCTTGGCTAAACTAGACTTTTTTGTATATTCTATAGAAAATCTTTATCAAAAATTAAATTTTCAGCATTATTCTGAAAAATTCTATAATCCTGCGTCGTATTAAAATTAAAAACAAGATTATTTCAGCACAAAACAAACCTACTATTTGAAATGTCTTCAATGACTTATTAATAGTGAGTAATCACGCTGTAAGTAGGTATATGGAATTGCAGGTAACTGCGCGCAAACAGCTTGCCAAATAGTTGTAGTTGAGTCGCCAGGGGGGAGTTTTAGGTTTGGTGATTTTTTAACTAATTTATAGTGTATCTATCTTCTTTACCAAATTATATATTTTTGCTCAATGTAGCCACATAGTTTAGTGTTCGTGATGCGTGATTATATGTAGAATGATAAGTCATCTTTAGGATACATTAACATAGATAATATGAGTATGACTGATATAGATAGGAGGCCTCTAGCACGTAGTACTTAGTATATAAGCTTAGTTATTTGTTACAATAAATTAGACCGATACCATCATGTGTCTCAATATCGCCATCCCTCCAGCCTCCAGCATATTGGTGACCCCGACGTGATTATATAGGTTAATGTATCTTAAAGATGACTTATCATATAATCACTACATATAATCACGCATCACGAACACTAAACTATGTGGCTACACTCAATAAACGTCATATTTTGGAAATCTTCGGATATTACACATTGTAAAATTAATTCGCGGATTACTTACGTCTATTTTGAGTAGGTTCTCTTGGAAAATAGAACCGAATGTGGTTGAAATTATACGTACTTAAGTAATCCGTAATTCCACTTAAAAGCGTCATGTAGTTATTTGTTTCTTTATGAATATCGTTCCAACATTATAACAAGGTTAGAAAAATCATAGACCCCTGACAGAAAAAAACGGCTGAACTAATTTGAATAAACAGCTAAGAACACTCTTGATTAAATCTTCTTGTTAAAAAGGAAAACTAGATCAAAATCGGTTCATCCGTTTGAGAGCTACGACGCCACAAACAGACACAGATACACACGTCAAACTTATAACACCCTTATTCTTAGGTCGGGGGTTAAAAATAAGACAGTAAATCCATTATATGTTACGTGGATGCATTTTTTTTATACATTATAGATCTACGATTGACCACCAACTCGCCTGATGTTAAGCGACGGTGTGGCCGAGGATGGAGCTCGGATGGATGGATGGATGGATGCTCCAATAAATTTAAATAAAACAGAAATTATAGCCAATTTTAAGTAAGTGTCATTGCGTCTAGTTTTTCGATATTTAGTTTAGAGTAAGTAAATAGTTAAATTTTATTTAACTCGACTGCGCTGCATATCGTCCATTGCATCTTAAAGTAAACATTACGTACACTTCGGCCTTGAAATGTAATGTAGGTATGTTAAAATGGCCGACCGTGACATGACTGGTTTGTGTCGATGTCAAATTGTCATGCAGATTGATATTATTAAGAATAAAACCGGCCAAGTGCGAGTCGGACTCGCGCACGAAGGGTTCCGTACCATTATCTATAAAAACGGTTAAAAAATCGTTTGTTGCATGGGAGTGCCCCTTAAATATTAATTTTATTTTAATTACTTACTTATTTTTAAAGTGAATAATATAACTCAATATTATGTGAATATTTCAAGCGTCTACCGGTTGCCATTATCAATATCGAGCAAAAACGAGCAAAAAACCACGTTTGTTGTATGGGGGCCCCCTTAAATATTTATTTTATTCTGTGTTTTAGTATTTGTTGTTATAGCGGCAACAGAAATACATCATCTGTGAAAATTTCAACTCTCTATCACGGTTCATGAGATACATCCTGGTGACAGACGGACGGACGGACGGACGGACAGACAGACAGCGGAGTCTTAGTAATAGGGTCCTGTTTTTATCTTTTGGGTACGGAACTCTAAAAATGGAAGGTTTATTGTATTTTCTTAAAACATTTTAAAATCTAAACAAGTGATTGGAACTACGGATTTTGGGCATTTCAATGAAAATTTTCTAGTTCTCGGTAGTATTGTGTCCGTACCGTGACAAAGCAAAGTAATGCGGAGAAGCTTGATTTTCAGGTTTATCGATCTGGAAAAACAAGTTTTGCCAGACCCTTTACACTTAACACAAATTCACAAACATTTTGTACTAGCCTGACTTGAACTTGACCGTGTTTTATTTCGCTGGACTATGTTTTCGTTACCTATTTTTGTTCGTATGACCTCATACAAGTGCCGCCACTTGAAGCCGCTTCCAATCGGTCTTTTTGGAAATCCATGGGGCCTATGTCCAACATTGGACTTCTTATGGCTGAGATGATGATGATGATGATGTATTCGTTATCAGCATAATATCTACTTCCATTGCAAAAACTTGGTACAAATTAATTCATATGCAAAAAAAAACCTGCTCGTGGCAAAGTACTGAAGTGGCCGGTCGAGCCGGCAAGTTGTATGTATTTTGTTCTGAAATACAGAGTATAGCACTTCTACTACTTCACTCTATTTGAGTAGAAGGTCCTATTGAAGTCCTCCAGCGAATGGCGAAACGAACGGAACCCTAAAATATGATAGGTATAATCTTTTCCTAGCATACGAAATGGACAGGAGTATTTTGTCAAAGTACTTTTCAATTCTATTAGAACTCGCTATGATTTAGACCACGTTGTACGTTACATAACCAACATGGACACTGGTTAAGCTGGTTTGGAACGCGTGGTGTTGATCTATGCAGGACCGGTATGCCATTCGATTTCTAGGACACTGGTGCAACATACAGTTTTAAGCATTTACTCTCCTCACAGCTCAGTTAGCATGTCTGCCTTTTGATCTTCCAGGACAAACATTTGAGTGATGAGATGTTTGTTCTATATTATCTGGGTGTTTTTATGAATGTATTCTGTTTAGTATTGTATTCCTGTAATACAAGCTTTATTTAGTTTGGGGCTAAATGGCGCTGCGTGAAAATGTCCACCAATATTGAAAAGTCAAATTATTGAACGGCGATAGAACTATATTTCCTGTCAAGTTAAAAAACTTAACAGGAAATATAGTTCTAAAGTATGTTCGCTCATGATATAGACTTGACTAGAATTAGATTAGACTAGAGTTTGAAGTTAGGGTTCCGTATCCAAAGAGTAAAAACGGGACCCTATTACTAAGACTTCGCTGTCTGTCTGTCTGTCTGTCTGTCTGTCTGTCTCCAGGCTGTATCTCATAAACCGTGATAGCTAGAAAGCTGAAATTTTCACAAATGATCTATTTCCGTTGCCGCTATAACAACAAATACTAAAAATTAAAACAAATAAAATATTAAGGGGGGTCCCCATACAATAAACGTGTTTTTTTCGTATTTTTTTGCTCAATATTAAAAACGGTAACAGGTAGACGCTTCAAATTTTCACAGAATACTTACTTGTATATTACCTTTCAAAATAAATAATTAAATAACAATAAAGTAAATATTAAAGGGGGGCTCCCATACAACAAACGTAATTTTTAAGCAATTTTTACTCGATCTTAATTAACAGGTAGAAACTTGAATATTTGTAAGTAAATATTTAGAAATTTATTAACTATAAATATAAATACCTAATCTTATACATAAAAACTCACAAAATGAAAATAATCCGTGCATCTAAACGCGGTGCGAGCGCCGCGCCGCGGTGTGGTGGTGGCGCGAGCGCGAGGCGGTTGCTAAGCAACGGCCGCGCGGGTAGAGGGGGAGGTAACATCACGGAGCGAGCCATAGCCGCGCGTATTCGCGCGAGCGTCGTCATGCTGCCCGGATGTGTATCGAAAACCTACTCATAAGTTTGCAATTTACTACTTGGAATTTCGTTGATTTCTCGTTATTTTATAAACAGAACTAAACTTTGTAGTATTATAGATGATAGTACGGAACCCTTCGTGCGCGAGTCCGACTCGCACTTGGCCGATTATTTAAGAAAAATATCACGATGTGTGGTTTCCAAAGAAAATCAGTTCAAGGGCATTTTAACATCGTTGCGTTGGTAGTTACGTCACATCGACGGTTAAACTAAAAGAGAAACCCTGACCTTGGTCAACCAACGGCGACTTGGCAATTATTGGAAAAATGAAACGTAAGCAAACTAAAATAAAGATAATAATATTTTGTAAGATCGATATCTACTGTCATGGTCTTGTCCTAAAAATAAATACGAAAAGCAGTGGAAATGCTTGATTAAGACAAAATGTCACGCTCAAGAAGACATTGAGGCGTACTCTCTTCTCAAACTATATATATATATATATATGTATATATTACATTTAAATAATATAAATATTTGAGGACATTTTACATATATAACTATTCAAAGTTATCGTTTTTATATTGCTTTTTGCAATAAAAAAGTGAGACAAAAGTAAAAATTAAATGGCTTTTCATTGATACTTCTAATAATTTCTTCGACTTTTATGTCATTCTTAATTACAGGAAAGGATACGTAAGAACAGGCGCGAGCTAACTTTACACCACTGTATGACATGAGAATAAGCCTCCTGTATTCAGCAGTGAGGGAAAATTATAAATACTTAGATCTGTGAATTTAGTCATTTAAAACAAAACTAAACCAGACCACAGATTTTTTATATAACTCATTGAATTTAATCATAGGTTCTCCTTCAGTAGTTTTGTATATTCTATAGTCAATTAATTTCTTTAAAATCTTCAACAACAAAAAAAGATATAATTTGGTAGGTATATTCATTCATTGCCTTGTCGACACAATATATTAATTGTCTTGTTTACCATCTATGCTTTAGAATTTAGTTTTTTTTAATTACATCATTATTTTATATTAAACAGAAACAGGACAGGCCCAAAATCCATGTAATAAAGATACTACTGACACACTGGATTCAAAGAATCAATCTGCCCATACTTTAAAATCTGTCAGCTGTGAAGCCTACATTCATCATTAGTGAATGTAAGTCTGTCTGATAATGATTCATTATAGATACAAACTTACATTCATTCTAAAACTTTACCATCACATAATTAGCTTAAAAGTGGCATCATTAACTAGTAACTAAAAGTTGCATTAGCTCTCTTATAAGTTACAAAATACTCACGCGCCAGTTTAGCAGAGCCGACGGCCCCATTAGCAGCCACCAACATTAAAATAATCACATATCTTTCACACATACTGATTTATCACAAACCATGTAGACAATATGTCACGTAGAAACACACTGGCGGCCCGTTTGACCCTCAGGTGTATGCTTATGTAAATGAAACAGGTTCTTTCTTTCAGTTGCATAAATTTACTGCTCCAGTTTTCACGCAAGGCTGGGCTGGTATTGTGGTAGTAAATGCTTCTAACAGTGCGCAGTTGTAGGCTTATTCTGGATGACTGGCCTGAGCTGCTGCGATTGCATTGCCGGTGGCCATGATGTGCCAACAGTGGTGAGGCATGGGTGGGTCGATTGGCTCGCCGGATTTGGCAAGTGACTTTCCAGATTATTACTTGTTTTTGTTTATGTGTTTTCTTGAAATATGTGGTTTTGATTGATTGATTTACAAGGTTATTTTTTGTAGAAATGGTACAAATAAAAAAGCACGTTCTTAGGCTTCCGTACAAGGGTGCGGGGTCTATTCGTGATGTTTCGGTGTCTATCTGTCTGCCTGTCTATTCTATGTACATCTTTTAAACGGTAATATACTAAGTCTCAAAAGTAGCAAGATTGTAGGGCTACTTTGATGAAAAACTACAAAAACTAAAAACTGGTCAAAAGCAAGACAAGCTTGAGTAAATAAAATTATTGTGCGAGATAAAACCTCCTTGTTGATTCCACAAAAAAAAAAGGAATCGAAAAATGACAGGTGAACGTTTCGATGACAGTTGGTGTCATATGACATAAACTTAAAATAAACGGTAGAGTTAAAATTTCTTTCGATAAAGAAAATAGGTCTGTAACACTTAGGTAGGTACTTATTTGAAACGCCTTGCATTTCAGGGTATTCCTTCTATAGCAAATATGTGAAGTTACAAATATTCTTAGAAAAGCACATTTTATTGAGTTATTAAATAATTAGCCCTGGTGTCAGCGTTAAAGTTCATGTATTGTGTAGTGCATAGGAGTACGGAACCCTTGAAATGCGAGTGAAACTCGTACTTTGCCGGGTTTATTATAAAAGTAATGAAAACATTAGAAAAGTCAATATCCACTTGTATTGCTTTTTTTTGGGGACATCTCCTACATTTAAAGGGGGATGAATATTTTTTTCTCATCTACCCCATCGAGTGGGGTATCATTAATTATACAATATTTATAGTTTCAGGAAGTCCGGACGTTAATGATTTATTGATACGTTATTATTATATTAAACATGACATACCTAGTTTTACTTGTTATTTTCATATAATTGAAGGACATTAATTCAGTAGCTTGTTATTATTGTTTTAAATTCATTTGACATGTATTTTAACAGCACATTTTAAATGAATATTTTTATTTTTCGCTTAATATTAATGCATGCTGACTTCACCTGTAATTATTGTGACATTAAGCTATATTTTCAATGTATAAATTTCATTGACAATGTATAAATGTATATATGTATAATGTATAGACCACCTACACTGTGTATAGATGTACACAGTGTAGGTGGTCTTTATAAATAAATAAACTCAAAACCCCCGACAAAAAACAGCTGAACTAATTTTGATAAAACATGTGTAGCTAAGAACACTCTCGATAAAATCCTCTTTCAAACAAAAAAAAAAAACTAGATCCAATCGGTCCACCCGTTTGAGAGCTACGATGCCATAGACAGATATACAGATACACATATGAAACTTATAACACCCTCTTTTTGGATCGGGAGTTAAAAAAAAAACATTGGGAGTATGCGCACTTCACAACATCCTCAAACGCTCATCGTTAAATTTTACATAACTATAAATTCCATACAATTAGATTCTCCCATTCCTTCTTCTCATGGACAAGCAAATTGTGGAACATCCTTCCTTAAAAGGTTTTCCAGCTAAGCTTCAATAGAAATTGTATTAAGAAAGGTGTCTACTACCAGACTTAATAATGACTACTAGCACCTCTTTAGGCTAGCAAAGCCACAGAGACAACACTGATATTGCAGTAAAGTTGTTCATAGACGACGGTTATCGCTTACCATCAGGCGAGCCGCCTGCCGGCTTGCTGCTCTTTATTTTTTTATAAAATGTTCAAGGAACAAAAAAAAAAAACTGAGAATCTACATTTACGTTAGCTTGTTATACATTCTACTACATGCTAAATTGTACCTATGATGTATCTACCTATTGCGTGCTATCACGAAAGATTTTTTTCAATTGATAATATACTTAACGATTGTTAAATGATGTTTAAGTAAACGAACCATAAATAGTGACGTTCAATTAATTTAATATGAGTAAAAATGAAATGAGACATACAAAATATAATGTTGCTACATATTAGCAATATTTGAGTCGATCTATCAGTTAAATATTGAACATCTTTTACTCGTACTTTATAAAAATAGGTGAAGCAAAAAGGCAGACGGCTCGCCTGATGGTAAGCGATAACCGTCATCTATGGACAACTGCAACATCACTGACATTACTGTTCAATAGAAAATGATACCGTTGATGGTTTGATTTTATCGTCCCTTTGATGGTTGGATTGACATCCTTAGTATACCTACATAATTATATTAGTAATGCGAGCAAATGTGAGTTAAGTATTATTGCTAAGTTGCTAATGTTCTGTACTATGTCCTACAAACGTGTGACAAATTTACTTTCCACACTGCTATTTAGTTAACTCAGTTTTTTTTATAAAAAAGGTGAAGTAAAAAGGCAAAACGTGTCGCTTGATGGTAAGCAATAGGTAACCATCGCCTATGGACAACTGCAATATCACTGACAATACTGTTGCTTTGCTAGCCCGGAAAGGTGCTTGTAGACACCCTTTTTAAAACGTTTAAATAAAAAATGTGTTGACATTGACTGATGACACAGTAAAGGGATAAAACTCTTTACTGAATTATTCTATAAACTTACAATAATATATATATATATGTAATTATATAATAGGTTGTAGGGGATGGTACGATGTACTTTAAAATTCATGCGCCTTCAATTTTACAATATCAAACTCCTCTACGTTGTAATATAAGAGAAATAACAGTAAATTGCAGAACCTATTCTCCGTGTATTGCTGTAAACCGCGGCGCAATTCTGGTTAATATTTAACATTTACCTTAGAAGGTAAAATACTTGAACAATATAGCGAACAAAATACACCTACATTATAATAATGTAGGTACACAGAATATTTAAGTAATATGATGGTATTTTTGAAAGCTAGTTGAATAGGTATTGCACTCGGCTGTAAAGTTATTTTATCTCGTGTCTTCTTGAATCCATCGCTACGCTCAGGATTCAACACTAGAACCACTCGCTAAGCTCGTGGTTCAAACCTAGAATCCTTCGCTTGCTCTGGATTCAACTGACAGACACTCGACGGTAAAATACAACTTTCCAGCCTAGTACAATAAATAACTATAGCTGAAAAAACTTGAAAATACAGACTTCAAAATACTTGGTATTGCATCATTAGGGCATGTTCACTTTGCTGTTTACTTTTCTACAGGCACCGGATGATATTTTACCAGCTATTTTGTTATAAAAACCAAAGTACTGAACCAATTTTGAATAAATTTATATGAGACCACCTCTAAACCATGGCCAAAATACAAAAATAATTATCAAAATCAATGCACAATTGGCGGAATAATCGGTGAACAAAAAAAAAAAAAATTCGACCTTACCGAAAAACGTTACTTAACTTTAAACAATGCTTAGCATATTTTGTCAACTTCTCGCTGACACGTAGGTACATACTTGCAGAGAGAAGACGGAGAATTTAAGACGTTTGTCTACACTAAAGTTAAGTAACGTTTTTCGGTAAGGCCTTTAATTTTAGTAAGCTCTGCAAGTTACAACCTTGCAATGATTTTTTTTAGAGTGTTGCTATTAGGTGTGGTTAGTTTAACCCGCAGCGAAGAAAAGTTTAGTGAGATAATTTTATACCGGTTTTTTTATCCAATCTATTATTAAACTTGCCTTGTTTGTAAATGGGTATTTCTAATTCTGTGAAGTCGAGTGTCCTTCTGATTTCGGTGGAAGGTTTTGTAACATTGTCTGTCCGCCTGTCCGGGTGTCAAGACCTTTATCTCGGGAACGCGTAAAGGTATCGTGTTAAAATTAAAACCATATAGTCTCTTGCTGCAGAAAGAAAAATAAAAGTTCTCAGTTTTCGTAAAAAAAGGGAATCAAAACCTAAAACCGTAAAAAAATATGGGGTACTTCCTGTTGACCTAGAACTATGAAATTTGGTAAGAAGCATTGTGTTAGAGTACACATATAGGAAAAAAAAACGAAAATTGGACATTTTTAATTTAATCACATAAAAATTGTGTCTTCATGCAAGGAATGAGGGCCAAAATGTTAAAGTTCTTTAACCGTATCATGTGGGGTATCATATGAAAGAACTTCATTAGCATTAGCTAAAACAGGTTTTTAAATATTTTTACGATGTATATTTTGTGGTTTATGCAGGAAAATATAAAAAAAATATATGATGTCCCCCTTATATCTACTAGTTTGTACGGAACTCTTGGTGGGCTAGTCTGACTCGCACTTGTCGTTTTTTTTTATTATAAACCGATTCATTGCGAGGGCGTATTTTTAACCAACTTCCAAAAATAAGGATGTTATCGATTCGGTCTGTATGTTTTTTTGTAAGTTTGTTCACCGATTACTCAGCCTATTGTGCATTGATTTTAATGATTTTTGGTCCCATATAAATTTTATCTTAAATACTTATATATTATCTAAACAACTGTAGAAAAGTGAATAGCAAGTTTTTTAATATTTAAATTATCGTTTGACAAAATATTGACAGTATATTGATTAAACCCATTGAAATTCCTTTTATTCCGCCCTTTTTTTTTTTTTTTTTTATTTATTTATACATAAAATTAATACACGTTGATATAAAATCATCTAAAAACCTAGTTAAGGTTTATCTAGATGACCTAAGTTGAATGTATTCTTCGTGATGCGACTTGCTATTCACTTTACAACAGGCGTTATATATATTGCGTATTTTGAAGTTGGTTTTTTAGGTTTTTTTAATTATAATTATACATACTCATGTCGTCAAGGTCACGCAACGAGCTATGGAGAGAGCTATGCTCGGAGTCTCTCTACGAGATCGAATCAGAAATGAAGAGATACGTAGACGTACAAAAGTCACCGATATAGCACAGCGGATTAGTAAGTTGAAGTGGCAGTGGGCAGGGCACATAGCACGTAGAACTGATGGCCGATGGGGCCGAAAGGTTCTCGAGTGGAGACCACGTACCGGCAAGCGCAGCGTAGGAAGACCAGCCACGAGATGGACAGATGACCTCATACAAGTGGCGGGAAGACGCTGGATGCAAGCCGCTTCCAATCGGTCATTTTGGAAATCCATGGGGGAGGCCTATGTCCAGCAGTGGACTTCTTATGGCTGAGATGATGATGATGATACTCATGTCGGTGGCTGCTAACAAATATGTTGTGGCACACACTACCTCTGAGTTTTACAAAATATCGTTGTAATTAAAACGAACACTACATATTTGTTAATTTTACTGATAAATAGTATGGGGTTTAGTTAGGCTGACTTCTCAAAATACAATTTAACGAAGGTTTTCCAAATCTCGTATGATATTAAAGTTGTGTCACTCGCCATAAAATAAAGATGGCTACAGTTCTACATACGTGTTGTGCCTTCAGCTTAAAGACTTACTATCAATAACAATAAATCAGAAGTAAACTTGCGCTCAAAGAAATACCAAAATATCATCATCATCATCATCTCAGTCATAAGAAGTCCACTGCTGGACATAGGCCTCCCCCATGGATATCCAAAAAGACCGATTAGAAGCAGCTTGCATCCAGCGTCTTCCCGCCACTTGTACGAGGTCATCTTTCCATCTCGTGGCTGGTCTTCCTAAACCAAAATAAACATATCTGTCAAATCTTGCAACCGAATTTTTAATTGGACATCCCAGACAGATTGAGCTGAAATAAAAAACCGGACAAGTGCGAGTCAGACTCGCCCACCGAGGGCTCCCTACAAACTAAAAGATAAAAGGTTTTTTTTTTTATATTTTCCATCTTATACCGAAAAGTATACATCGTAAAAATATTTAAAAACCTTTTTTAACTTTTATTAATTAAGCTCTTTCTTATGATACCCCCACATGATACGGTTAAAGAACTTTAAAAGTTGGACTCACATTCCTTGCGTAAAGACACTATTTTTTTGTGATTAAATAAAAAAAATACAGTTTTCGGATTTTTTCCTATATATTATGCACTCTAACACAATGCTTATTGCTAAATTTCATTGTTCTAGGTTAACGGGAAGTACCCCATAGGTTTTTATTCCCTAGTGAGTGTCGAAATATGCGTTTTTTACGATATATTCGTCTGTAACTTTTTTTTACGAAAACTTAGAAACTTTATATTTCTTTCTGCAGCAAGATACTATGGATCTGCGTATATGATTTTCGTAATTTCAACTCAATACCTTCACGCGTTCTCGAGATAAAGGTCTTGACACCCGACGGACGGACAGACGGACAACAAAGTGATCCTATAAGTGTTCCGTTTTTTCCCATTAAGGTACGGAACCCTAATAAAATAGTAAAACACGCACCTAGAGTCCCTAGGGCTCAATTTTTAATTTTGAATGTGATCGATTTGACCCAATCAAACAATGAAGTATCCTACCAATATGTATATGCTATATTCTATTGATGCATACATTCTTTAAAATTACAAAACTAAAATTATTTTTAAAAACATGTTTGTTAAATTATTACACATTTTAATTATGAAAATTGCTTGTGTTTATAAAATAATTTAAGCTCCAATAAATATTATGGTGCAATTGTTTTTTGTTAATATTTTCCTTGTTTGTCGACTCAAAATTAAGATAAACGTTAACTTTAATATAATAATATGATTGTTTTAAATACTCATTATATTTTCCTCAAAACAACTCAAAGTACCTAACCGACGGTCTGAATGACTGCACAGCCTGAATCGCTGGTTAATACCAGAGTGACTTGAGGGACTAGAGTGACTTGGGTGACTAGAGTGACTTGGGGGACTTGGGTGACTAAGGGTGACTAGAGGGACTAGAGGGACCTGAAGGATTTGAGTGACTAGAGGGACTTGAGTGACTTGGGTGACTAGAGTGACTTGGGAGACATGGATGACTAAGGGGACCTGAGTGACCTGAGTGACTCGAGTGACTAGAGGCACTAGAGGGACCTGAGTGACCTGAGGGACACGAGTAACTGGAGGGACTAAAGGGATACGAATGACTAGAGGTACCAGAGGGACCTGAGTGACCTGAGGGACTCGAGGGACTAGGGGGACCTGAGTGACTTGAGGTCACTACGAAAATTTTCCAGAGTTAAATCCATGTTAATGTAGACACGCCATTTTTAAAATGGCGCCACAATGTAAAAACAATTGACAGTCAGATGAAACAAACTGCATTTTACAGCCAAAGAGTTCCATTTTAAAATGTTGTAATTACTTTTTAAATATTGTTTATGTAAGTGGCCAGTTCCGGAAACTTTTAGTGTGACCTATGTACCATGCGCAAACCAGCGACCCGCAAGCAGCACCCGATCTAAAGATACTTATGCTAAGCTAATAGTTTGATAGATAGATAGATAACTCTTTATTAAAAGACCACAGATACAGAAAAAGAAATACAGAGAAAATATAATTATAGCTAGACTTTTAATTGGCGGCCTTATCGTTGAGAGCGATCTCTTCCAGGCACGGATAGGACCGATTTTGAACGAAAATGCGAAATTCATCATGAGCGCTTTCGGAAAACCTTTCATCGACAAAGCTATGGAGATCAGCTTCGGTTACTTGGCAAAGTTCTTTGTCGTCGTTCCTACAAGATATTACATCTCAGATGATCTGACGCCTTACGCTAAATCTTAAAGTTATCAAACCACACCTGACGCGACTGATTCGTAAATGTGGTTAATTATTAAAGAAATAAAGTTGTTTTTCATTGATTTTGAAAACCAGGAGCATTTCCAAAACTGTATTGGCAAGTGGTAAAACGAAATATCTTTTTAAATTAAATTGGTTATATTTATGTTGTACATCGGCCTCTAGCACTCTCAAGTTCCAGATCGTCGTCAAATTGTTAATAAAAATGCATTATTAACAATGAATACTTAGTTTTTAGCTATTTAACAGCAAGTAGAAATCTGGAACCCCCCGAACCGACAGCCCCAGGCAACAGGAAATACTCAGTTTTTGGTATAGGCGTCGGTTACCAATGGAAAACAATCACGACACACCGACCTCGCCGGCGAGGTCGAGGAACCCCCAGGTCTGATAGAAGACCGGTTAGATTCTCTCCAAATAGTCAACCAGTTCAACCCAATAGGGCCACAGGGCACACCCCATCGGGGTTGCCACACGGCAATTCGACGTAAAAGCGACGGCCCAAGTCCAGGTCCCAGGTTGAGCTAGTCCCTCGTAACCTTTAGTTTGTAAGCGGTCCAGCGCCTTCTGCGCTCGTCAAAGTCCGTAAGCTGTAGAGGCCGTTAGTTCTAGTCATCTCACAAAAAAAATAAAAACTGGAACCTCTGATACCTTAGATTTAGAAGTTTTTGTTACGTGCACCAATGCCGATATTAAGATGTTGAAGTAGAGTTTGCTATGGATTAAAATTACAGGTTGCCATAATAAGCATCGTCAATAACGTTGCATATTGAAGGTGGGTAAGGTTTTAATAACTCAAATATATATTTTTATGGAGTGACCTAAACAAATTTTTGAGGAATAGTGAATAATCTTTATATGTTATATGCATGTTAAATACTAAGTTACAAAACAATAAAGAACAAAATAAAAAACCGGCAAAGTGCGAATCGGACTCGAGCACGAAGGATTCCGTACCATTATCTATAAAAACGGCAAAAATTCATGTCTGTTGTATGGGAGCCCCCTTAAATATTAATTTTATTTTGGTTTTTAGTATGTGTTGTTATAGCGGCAACAAAAATACATCATCTGTGAAAATTTCAACTGTCTAACTATCACGGTTCATGAGATACAGCCTGGCGACAGACGGACAGACAGACAGATAGCGGAGTCTTAGTAATAGGATCCCGTTTTACCCTTTGCGTACGGAACCCTAAAAATTTGGAAAAATAAAGCAGTCATTATTCGATCAATTAATACTATATCACTTTATTTGGTGTCCACCAAAAAGTCCAAAAATGATAAATTGTTCGTAGGATATGTTGACCTTGAATTTTTGGGATGTCTTTGTCTACAGGCGTTGTATGGTAAAATCTGTTACCCTGCGCTGCGCTAATATCCTGTGGTCTGTGCTAATACTTCACTATTTTTGCCAAGCGCTTTTTATTCGCAACTGATAGATTCCGCTACGAAATGTCAATATAAAAAAAACACATTTTTTAACTATCACGAGTATCACGGTCATTCATTAAAACACTATTATTACTAACGGGATATCAAAAATAGCTAACGCTAAAAATAAGAAAGCTCAAAATTAACGCGAACCACGGTAAATATCCCGTTAATAATAATAGTGTTTAAAAAAAACCGGACAAGTGCGAGTCAGACTAGCCCACCGAGGGTTCCGTACAAACTAGTAGGTAAAGAGGGGATATCATTATTATTTATTATTATTATAAGTTGTTGTTCCATTGTCAAAGACCAAGCTTGAGCGCCATATGTGAGGATGGGGAGAATGCACATGTCCATGAGTTTACGTTTTAGGCGCATAGGTAAATTACCTTTCATTAAGTCCTTCATGGCCCAATAGCTTTTCCAGGCGTTTCCGGTGCGTCGAGCAACTTCTTTATCTTGTCTCGTCTGGAAAGAGACTATTTGACCAAGATATACGTACTCTTGGACATACTCAAACTCCACATCCTCTATGCATATTTTACGTACAGTGCTGTTGGTCATAATTTTAGTCTTTGACATGTTCATGGCAAGCCCGACCTCGCGGCTTGCCATGAGAACAGAACAATATCGTCTGCGAAACGAAGGTTGGTTAGCCTATTTTCTCCGACGATGATGCTCCTTTCTTCCCACTTAGCTGCCAGTTTTTAAAAACTTCTTGGAAGATGGCGTTGAACAGTTTTGGGAAAGAGGGTCTCCTTGTTTGACACCTCTGCTGATGCGGAAGGATGGCCCGGTGGTGTGTATTTTTATTGATGCTGTGCTATTATTATAGATGTTTTGAAGGAGATGTATGTATGTATTGTCTATTTGCTGGTTTTTAAGGGCTTCAAAGAGTGATGAGTGTGTTACGCTGTCGAAAGCCTTGGAGTAGTCAACAAAGACCATGTAAAGTGGGAGTCTGAATTCATGAAACTTTTCTGTTATTTGGTTGACAGAATGGAGGTGATCTGTGGTCGAAAGTCCACGTCTGAATCCTGCTTGTTCAGGGGGCTGGTGAGAATCTAATGTATCTACTATGCGGCTTTCAATAACTTATATAAATGTTTTGTAGAGGTGGGAGACAAGGCTGATTGGGCGGTAGTTGCCAATATCAGACTTGTCTCCTTTTTTGTGTAAAAGAATTATATTTGAGTGACAGAAATTTGGAGGTATTGTGCCAGTATAGAGAATGGAGTTGAAGAGGTTCGTTATGTGAGGTATAAGAGTAGGTTCGCCGATTTTTAATGCTTCGGCAGTGATGCCGTCTTCCCCGGGGCTCTTGTGATATTTCATATTAGAGAGTGCGCGACGTACTTCATACCCTGCAATCGGTGTGACCGTTGCTGAGCATGAATAGCCATTGGAGATAGTTTGTGGGTTAATTGGGCTGGAGTATAAAGATTGGACAAATTTGGAAGGAGGAAAGAGAGGCATTTGCTCAACAATGGGACAATACAGGCTAATATAATAATAATAATTATTATTATTATAAGCCTACATGCTGTCCCACTGCAGTCATAGTCATTATTTAATTCCTAAGCTTCTAGTCTTGACTACTTTGAAATTTGCTTCTTTTTATAATTGAACTAGTATATGCAAGAATCCATAGCGCTTCAATATTATGAAAGTTCAAAAAAATATAATTATCCCCTTCTTTTATAATCATATTATCTTTATTTGCGCATATACAACAATATTTTGTTTGTTTTGCTGTGAAATATGCAACGTTAGTTTTCACTAAAATTGGTTGATAAGCAGCCGCAAGTGCTTATTTAAATCAATTATTCTATATATTGTACGGAACCAAATTTTGTTACTGCACTCGCTGGTTGAAGAGATCTGTTATTTTTTCTACCGTTGCATGAATATTAAGTATCTATATAAAGCCTAATCAGTTTTATAGTAGAATTAATCTGTTTGTTGGCCTAACCGACACCATGTCGTACAAAATTATATTATTTTGTGTGATTTTTGTAAACATATGTATTTGTTATGCTGATATTTTGGGTAAGTTTAATCTTATAGTTTATTCTTCTTTTTGAAGTAATAAGAAATAGTTTCTAATGTTCTAACAAGAATTCAGCATGGACTTTTAATAGCCATTACCTACTTCTATTTACATGAGAGCCATTTTCTGCTTGAAATTTTCAAAACATATATTACACATATATTATATACATATATTTTGGTCCATAATTTTGATCTGTCCTCATATTTTTCTGTTTCCTGAAAAAAAAAAAAATTGTGCAATTTTCAAGGCTAGAGTAATAAATAGTTTCTAGGCCGCCGTGTCTTATCCTCGGTCATATAAAAAATAAGCGAAGGTATATTACAGAGTTCTGTAGCTTATTATACTCTAAATTAAGACCCCTTAGCAAGTATTGTTTCATAAAGGTCCTTTGTAGTATAAGAACTGATAGATTCCGCTACGAAATATCAATATAAAAACTTCACTTTTTTTAACTATCACGAGTACCACGGTCATTCATTAAAACACTATTATTATTAAAGGGATATCAAAAATAGCTAACGCTAAAAATACGCAAGCTTAAAATTAACGCGAACCACGGTAAATATCCCGTTAATAATAATAGTGTTTAAAAAAAACCGGACAAGTGCGAGTCAGACTCGCCCACCGAGGGTTCCGTACAAATTAGTAGTTAAAGAGGGGATATCATTATTATTAATTATTATTATAAGCCTACATGCTGTCCCACTGCAGGGCAAAGGCCTCCCTACCCTCCTTCCACTTTATCCGATCCTGGGCTGCAGTCCTCCATTCTAAATCATGGGTGTCCAGTTCTGTCCGCCATATTTTCCTAGGCCGTCCGGGAGGTCGTGTGTGGTGTGGTGTGGGTCGTGTGTGTTGTGGGTGAAATTATCTGATCGTATCCGTCACACAATATTGCGCTCCAAAACCAAAATAATGGACGTATCACGGAAAGCTGGTATGCTAAAGTGGGACTGGGCCGGACATTTTCACCGCAACTTTTTGCCCAAAATTCATCTGGCATGCGGTGAAAATGTCCGGCCCAGTCCCACTTTAGCATACCAGCTTTCCGAGATACGTCCATGATTTTGGTTTTGGAGCGCAATATTGTGTGGCGGATACGATCGGATAATTTCACACCGAGTATACTGCGCTTCATAGCTCGTTGATAAGCCCCGAGTTTGAACTTCTGTTTACGCGTCAAAGACCAAGTTTGTGAACCATATGTGAGGATGGTGAGAATGCACATATCCATGAGTTTTCTTTTCAAGGAAAGAGGGAGACTCCCTTTAAGTAGATCTTTCATGGACCAAAAGCTCCTCCAGGCGTTTTCTGTGCGTCTAGCAACCTCAGTTTCTTGTCTCGCCTGGAAAGAGACAGTTTGGCCCAAATATATATACTCATCGACATATGCAATCTCCACACCCTCGACACAGGTTCTTCGTTTGGTGCTTTTGGTCATTAGTTTGGTCTTTGACATGTTCATTCGAAGTCCAACCTCGAGGCTTGCTTTGTTCAGGTCTTCGAGCATAGAACGTAGCTCGGAAGCGGATGAAGAGAATAAGACAATGGGGATATCATATATTTCTTATATTTTCCTTCTTAAGCCGAAAAATATACATTGTAAAAATATTTAAAAACCTGTTTTAGCTTAGGTATGCTACTGAAGCTCTTTCATAATATGATACTCCACATGATAAGGTTAATTCACTTTACAATTTGGACCCTCATTCCTTACATAAAGACACTTTTTTTGTGATTAAATTAAAAATGTTCAGTTTTCGGATTTTTTCCTATAGGTATATGTACTCTAACACAATGATTCTTGCCAAATTTCATAGTTTTAGGTCAACGGGAAGTACCACATAGGTTTTGATTCCCTTGTGAGTGTCGAAATGTGCGTTTTTACGACATATTCGGCTGTAACTTTTTTAACGAAAATTAAGAAATTTTAATTTTCTTTCTGCAGCAAGATACTATGGATCTGCGTATATGGTTTTAATTTCAACACGATACCTTCACGCGTTCCCGAAATAAAGGCTTTGACACCCGGACGGGCGGACAGACAGATAGACGGACAACAAAGTGATCCTATAAGGGTTCCGTTTTTTCCTTTTGAGGTACGGAACCCTAAAAACACTGAACATATTAGATATTTTGCTTTCATCAAATTTTTAGAACATTCGGACAAAAAATCTCTAGACTGCCAAGCATTTTTATAAGCTTGACCGTTTTAGAAGTCAGTAAACCCAAGACTTTATCGGCTTATTGATGGTTTTTATCAGAAAACTGTATGTAAATAGCGTTATAATGAGAGTTAACAAGCTTTTGATAAGCTAATGTTTAAAAATAAAACCAGAATTTTAGGGTCCAGTGACATTGACGAGAAAGAACAAAAATGTTCTTTGTAGAACGATAGGTTTAGATATTGTAATCATTAATTTTCTTTTTCTTGCATATAAAAGTTAGGAAATCGATTACATTGTATCCGGATGATTAAACATAAATATTTTTTTTATTATGTAAAGTAGTATGTATTTCATAAGTACGTGTTATTATTATTACTAACAAGATTGCACTTTAGAAATATGAATATTATAAATAAATCTTATTTTTATTATATATTTTTTCAATAAAAAAGTTTTCATTAATACAAAAAAAAAAAAAAACAATAATTGGCTATTGTATAGCTGATCTGCCGAAGGAACTAGGCAGTAGATAGTGGATTTTTTCATGAATTCTTATTATTTGATCAATTTTTAAGGTTGATTAATTCTAAGGATCCGAAGATTTACGGTGGTCAATATATTTTTCTATAGTCATTATTTAATTCCTAAGCTTCTAGTCTTGACTTCTTTGAAATTTGCTTCTTTTTATAATTGAACTAGTATACGCAAGAATCCATAGCCCTACAATATTACGAAAGTTCGACAAAAAATATCCCCTTCTTTCATATTCATATTCTCTTTATTTGCGCAAGTACAACTATATTTTGTTTGTTTTGCTGTGAAACATGCAACGTTAGTTTTCACTAAAATTGGTTGATATACAGCCGCAAGTGCTTATTTATATCAATTATTGTATATATTGTACGGAACCAAATTTTGTTACTGCACTCGCTGGTTGAAGAGATCTGTTATTTTTTCTACCGTTGCATGAATATTAAGTATCTATATAAAGCCTAATCAGTTTTATGGTAGAATTAATCTGTTTATTGGCCTAACCGACACTATGACGTACAAAATTATATTATTTTGTGTGATTTTTGTAAACACATATCTTTGTTATGCTGATATTTTGGGTAAGTTTAATTTTATAGTTTATTCTCCTTTTTGAAATAATAAGAAATAGTTTTTAATGTTCTAACCCATTTTCTGCTTGAAATTTTCAAAACACACATTAATTTTGGTCCATTATAATTTTGATGCGTCCTCATATTTTTCTGTTTCCTGAAAAATATTTTACTCTTTGCAATTTTCAAGTAATAAATATTTTCTAGGCCGCCGTATCTTATCCCAGGTCATATAAAAAATATACGTATAATTATTACAAGGTTCTGTAGCTTATTATACTCTAAATTAAGACCCCTTAGCAAGTATTGTTTCATAAAGGTCCTTTGTAGTAATAAGGATTTGAATGATTATCATATTTTGTCGCTATAATGCCTATCGTTCAAAATTTAAATCACAGAGTTTTCAAAACTAATTTTCATTAAATTATTGAGTCTCATTTTTTTCTACAGTATTTTTATAGATTGATCTCTGAATAAAATGTCTGCGATATTTAGACAGACAAACAGACATGCCGAATTTATAAAAATTCCGCGTAGTAGGTACAGCAGAATCGTAAAAAAAAATTGTTTATGTATGTCTACATTAGTTAAATTGTGTAAATGTGTCTTAATTTCAGATGATTTTCCTGAAAGATGTAGCATAAGAGATGGAGAGTGTCAACTCAACACATTATCAGCATTGTTACGCGGGAGTTCCAAAACTGGTATACCAGAACTAGGCATACCTCCTTTAGATCCTTATATAGTTAAGGATACAACAGTATCCGTTCTTGGCATGATAGATCTCACAATGACTGAAGGACAAGTAGAAGGTGCTACTAACTGCACTTTTACCAAATTTGAGTAAGATTTTTTGTGTACTATGGTGCTACTATTATCATCAATAGCTCAATCATCTGTTTCCGTTTCTATAATTGTCCAAATGAGCGACGTGAACAAATGTATCGTGAGATATTAGCATTTATTGAACATTTAGCCTCTCTATATACAGGACACTTAGAAAAGTTATGAGAGTGTAACTTATTATGACAGTTATTTAGATACGCTGTAGAATGATACAGAAATTAGTACAGAAGCCGAGTGGATCTGACTACAGAAGGTGCCTGTCGCCTTGTCTCTACATGGTCTGCATTTCGTTGGCTCAGTGCTAAGCTTGTCTTATCTACCATTAGTAAAATTTCAAAGGAGAAGAGTTTAATGCTCTATTGTTTGGAAAAACTATATTTGTGAGGCTTGAAAGTCTTTTTTCATACTTGAATATATATAACTTATTCATAAAAAAAGACGAATCAAGTCTTACAAATATAGCTTTTCCCAAAAAATGATCGAAAATCTCTTCTCCTGTGAAATTTTATCAGTGGAAGATAAGTCAAACAAGCACTGAGACGCTTTGCTAATGCACTTGCCAGAAGTTCGTTTACCAACATAACCACACTATCGTATAATTAAGCTAACTTTATTGGCGCAGCGACCCAAAATGTGTCTTGGCCTCCGAAAATAAAAGACGCCACTCTTCTCTATTTTGTGCACGTTCGTACCAGACATGAACGTTCAGCTCCCTCAGATCTTTCTCTACTTCGTCTCTCCATCTATACTTAATAATAATTGTAAAGTAATATCTGTACTTAATATTAATTGTAGTATAATAACGCCAATTAATAAGAAAAACATAATAATTATTATTATCTTAGAAGAAATTTAGTTATTATAGCGAAGAGAAATTTTAAATTCATATTACCTGAAAATAAACTACATGCATATTAATAGACTGTATTGCGATATTGTCTTCCTATTGTGTCCTACGGCACATTTTATACTTCTTTAAAATAAAAATAAGAGAGATTTTTTTTTTATCAGCCCTGTTTGTACAAACTGTCCCACTGCTGGGAACGGGCCATTTTCTCATTGTGAAAAGAGTTAGGCCATAGTCTGTAGGGTTAGGCCATAGTTTTATGTCTAAAGAAACAAAATTATTTGCAAGTTTTTTTTTTCAGGACTAACATTGACAAGAGGTACACTTATACAGAGAGTTTTTGTGACCATATCATAATATCAGGTAACTACAAAATTGAAGTTGGACCGTTAACACAGACATTAATCGGCAACACTGTGTCTGGAGACGGCTTTGGAAAAATTCAAATAGGTAGGTAAACACTAAGTAAGTGAAATATGTAAGTTAACACTCAAAAAACAACATCATGTAAAAGAAAACCGGACAAGTGCGAGTCAGACTCGCCCACCGAGGGTTCCGTACAAACTAGTAGATAAAAGGGTGAAATCATATTATTTTTTTATTTTCCTTCTTATACCGAAAAATATACATCGTAAAAATATTTTAAACCCTGTTTTAACTTATGCTAATTAAGTTCTTTCATATGATACCCCACATGATACGGTTAATTCACTTTAAAATTTGGACCCGGACGGACGGACAGACAGACTGACAACAAAGTGATCCTATAAGGGTTCCGTTTTTTTCTTTTGAGGTACGGAACCCTAAAAATTAAGAATAAGCTTTAATAAGTTTAATTAAAAGTAAAATTTGATTAGCATAAACTCGATTATCTAAGCACTTTCTGTAAATGAGGATTCTCTAGGATAATTCTTTTAAAAACGCTTTTTTATTACAATAAAGTTCGTTGGAAGTTACAAAAAAGTACAATTTTTAATTTTTATTACAGACAACTCTCAATATTATTATTACAAAAATATACGGTACGAATTGATAACCTCCTCGTTTTTAGAAATCGGTTAAAAATGCAGCCTATTACGCTGCGGATATAAAGACAAATCAAACGCTAACGGATCGCACATCCAAATTGGTTTCCAAATACAAAACTTTTTCGGTTGTAGGAGATAATTAACAAACAGATCACTCGTAATGAAAGTCTTCTATGGCTTTGTGATTGCGTATATGTAAAATAGTTAATGTATAAAATTAGACTACGTTTGTTCAGAATAGTATCTGTGATGACAAGATTCTGATGAGAAAGCCATAAATTTAAAATAGATAATGATCATTCAATCCTTAAAGATTACTTTGTAACTATACTTTAAACAAAGACAAAAAGTGTTGTCGAAAGGTTCTCGAGTGGAAACCACGTACCGGCAAGCGCAGCGTACGAAGACCAGCCACGAGATAGACAGATGATCTCATACAAGTGGCGGGAAGACGCTGGACGCAAGCCGCTTCCAATCGGTCTTTTTGGAAATCCATGGAGGAGGCCTATGTCCAGCAGTGGACTTCTTGTGGCTGAGATGATGATGATGATGATGATACTTTAAACTACTCTATCTCTGAACCATTACATTATTTTTTTATGATATACGAAAAAAAAAACAATCCTAATAATTACGAATTCCAATAGTTTTTTGTTATGTTTCATTTTTCTGTTTGTAACACATAATTCGAGGGCCAGTTACATGTTTTTTCTTTACCAGTATTTAGTATTTGTGTTTATTAACGATTATAATTACTAGTCGATGCTAAGAACATTGTATTCTATTATATAAATATATATTTGTGGACATTTCACACAACACCATCTAGCCCAATGTAAGCAAAGCTTGTACTATGAAACTAGATGGCTGATAGAATACATACTTTACTTTACAGACACAGAACAAACATCAATGCTCATCATACAAATGTTTGCCCTGGGTGGGGATTGAACCCACGACCTTTCAGTTCAGCAGGTAGACGTAAACACACTACCAACTGAGCCAAAAGGCCAGCCAGCGATTTTCAGCCTATTTTCTATTTTTTACCGGAAATAGAAATTCGTAACCATACGAGGAAATAATATTTATTACTTATCTGTTTCTTATGGAAAATTTTAGAAGTAAATAAAGTAATATTTCTATATATGAAATAAGCCAATACAAATATCCTTATATGTAATCCTGTTTACTTGTCAGAATCCCATAGGGTAAATTATGTTGATCTTCCCTATATAAGTGTTTTTGCAATGTAATTAAATAACATGTTTATGTAATTGCCTTTCCTGTGACATATCCTTATTTGTTACTATATGTCATTCATTCGCCTTTGTTAGTAAAACACATAACTAATTAGTAGATGTTTATAATGCATCGTACTTGACTTAACGCCATCTTGAAGATCATGTTTATTCATTTCATTTACAATGTATACAAGTAGGTATTCTGTAAAATTAAGTATGGTCATTTTGATTTGTTTCTTTTATTTTGCAAAAAGTACATTCAACTATATGTACTTTAACTATACAAAAAGTGCATCCAAAAACTGAAATTTACATATCGATTCCGAATTGTGTTCGATCTTTCCACTTATAAGCAAATGATAGTTCAGAATAGGAACTATCTGCGTATTCTCGTCAGAGCTTTAACTGGATATTGTTGTCTTAGTAAGCGTATATCCAACCACTTACCATAACTGACATTGGATTGTTGAGTGAATCAAGAGTGCGGGGTATGTCACGAAGTGAACGAGATACCAATACGGATTCTCTCTTAGAATGCGGACCATTGATTCACAGGTGTATTTTGTATCCAGGCAAATAAAACCTGATGCAAAGGCAAGTCCAGGCAAATGAGGTTAAACATACCTTCCGCAAGAAAATACTACGATAGATAATGAGAATTTAACAAAAAAAGTAAATAATATCTTTAATAATAATGCGTTAAATACATTTACTCTGGTTTACCTAGGTCTACCCGATTTTAGGTAAATTCCGAATAATAAAGCAAACTTTTTTTTTTGTATTCCGCGTTTACCCGTTTACACCTAAGTCTACCCAATGTTAGTATAATAAAAAAAAAAAACATCAACAAAGTACTTTTTTTTTTTTTTTTTTTTTTTTTATTTAGTCCTATCTTCCAACGCAGGTCGGAAGCCTGTTCTACAATCAACAAAGTACATTGGTAGCTATAATTTAATACAAAAAGTGTAAAAAACCATAAAAACATAGATGTAACATACGACAAGTAGGTACTAAAAAATATTGGGGAACGCGGACAGGAGTCCCGCACTTTTTATTCCACGTGGTAAAAAATTACGCAACATCTAAGATTACCCAGTCAGTCCTATGTAAGTGTGTATGGTGAACGCTAAATACAAATTAATTTTCATTGAATATTCGGGTTTTACTCAAAAAGCTTGGCTAGTACTAGGCAAACCCGGGTAAACCTATGTTTACTTATTCTTCTAGCAGTATCCGTTACATATAAGTTATATCTTGAAAAATTGTAACCACAAAATGTTCAAAATAATTTTCATTGAAAGTTTTTAACATCGGGCATTACTGTTGTTAATAATAAATTTCTAGGTCCAATATTTTGTAAATGCTATTTTTAAATTAAAATTTGGGGCTAATACAATATTTTTACATTAAGTGAACTATATCTTGTACATACACATCTCTGAATAATGTATTTTTACTTGACTGCGTAAGAAGGTGGGTTTTTTTTAAATATATTTTTGGCTAGCACTAAGCTTACACAATTATTTTGATTTTTTCAGAAAAAATGGTACTCAAAATGAAGATTCCGTTTAGCGTCCAGAAAATTGATGACGAAATTTATCTTGTACCTAAAACAAAAGATGCTGAGTACTCTACAAATGACATAGAAAACATATCGTTTGACGCCACCGATGTTTGGTTAGGTGGCAAAGAAATAAGTAAGTTTCATATTTTTTCTGGAGGCTAACTTTGGAAAACAGTTCTATTATCAGTTGTTTGGTATAATTTTGTGTCGCAGCTTAATATTTTTTTTAAATATTGGTCGTCATTTTAACATAATATTATCTAGCCCAAAACTAAGCAAAGTTATGGAAACTAGATACCCGTTAATACTTACCTATATAATTTTATTGTATTCAATGCACACTTATGATACATAGAAACTCCTAAGTACAAAACGAACATTCGTATTCATTACACAAATATTTGTCCTGGGTGGGGATCGAACCCACAATCTACAGCTTAGAAAACTTCAGCTTAGTTATATTAGTTTAAGTTTGTTAGCTGGAAAACTAGGATGTTAATTAAACGACTTCATTTCATATCTAACTTACCTATTAAGTAATTAAAGTTAAAAAATACGAGTCGTTTTGCTAAAGTCAGTGCAAGGAAAACGTTTAACGGATTTTAAGTGATTTATTACGTATATTTTAGATAATTTTATTATTATATACGGGCAGGTATATGATAATAAAATTGGGCGAATATAAAAAAAGTCTGCAGTGTGTGAGCATTCACTAGATAAGCTTAACCATTAGTACATCCGTTTTGATAATCCTCAAATCTTGGCTAGACAGACAAGTTATGTATCAATAATGTTATGCGAGGCTATTAGAATTAAGAAATACCCGAACTATAAAAAAGACGGTTGGCAAGTGCCGCCTGCATCTAATTAATAAAATCTCTGCCTCAACACAGATTTGCTCACACCGTGAGCGACTTCTGCGTGCTTAGAGAACGTTTTGCATAAAAATAATAATTGTTGGCAATGACGTTATAATCACAGAATTCGCCCTATCACAGTCTTTGGTTATAATCATAATAATATAATTGGATATTAGTAATTAATATTTTCACAACAAAAAAAGACAACTGTCACCTAGTCTCACCTGTGACCACGGACGCTGCAAAATGTTAAAAACGTCACGTCATAAAATTCTATAAAATGTTCGCAATAAATCCATTAAAATTGTTTAGTTTCAATAATTACTTAACAATCGTAAAAAGCTTTAAAAACATTAACAGAGACATATCCTTAATTTTAAACGTTCTAGAATAGAACAGAATATAAATTTATTTTTTAAAAAGAAAAAATAAATGTTTAAGCGAAAGTTTTAATGTTATTTTGTATCAACAGGCGAACAGCTCACTAACTTCATGAATAACAACTGGAGAACGATATTCAGATCCTTTGGGCGATTCTTCAGTGACGAAGTTATGAAAACATTCTACGGTTTCGTCAACGACTTTTTCCTCACGATTCCTGCTTCAAAACTTGTCAGCGACGACTTATCGGGCTATGTCAACAGTTAGAAATTGACAAAATCGGTTATTCACAATTGTTAGAAATTGGCCTATATGTTAAGTATTATAAAAATACTTGAACAGTATCGTAAGTTGTCATGGTTGAGTACTATATTCAAATTATGTATTAGTTTCGTAATGTTTAACGAAATTTAATTACAAAATTTCGGTGCATTTGTACAACATGTCTCCGGGTAGATGATATTATTGGATTGGAGTGCTATTTCAAAACCAATCACACTAGGTGAATGAAGTGTTGTGTAATGAAGCTCTCTAAATTTAGGACTGTTTTGAGTTTCTTCTTATTTTATTTAGTTTTTATCTCCCGACACAATAAGAAGAGTGGTAATGCCGCATCCTAATGGGCACGTTTGGGCGGGGAGATACCTCATCTTAGGTTTTTTAACCAAAAAAAAATCTTACGTATTTTTTTTTTTTTTAATTGGTTTAGTTAATAGCAATGTTATTAATTTATATTAATTCTATGTATGTTTTATTTCAATAAAGTTCTACCCATTAAAAAAAAAAATAAGAAGTGTTATAAGTTTGACATAGTTAACGTATATCTGTATATTTGTGTACTTGTTTGTACATTGCAGCTCTAAAACGGAAGGATAAGTCTAGATTTTAATTTAGGTTTTTTTCTAAGATTTTGATTTAGGTATTTTTTTTGTTTCAAAGGGAATTTAATCGAAAATGTTCTTACAAGCTACTTAG
The DNA here is from genome assembly GCA_947563715.1 of Lycia hirtaria. Taxonomy (NCBI): domain Eukaryota; kingdom Metazoa; phylum Arthropoda; class Insecta; order Lepidoptera; family Geometridae; genus Lycia; species Lycia hirtaria. The sequence goes on from OX387380.1 coordinate 4,412,789, forward strand.
AATGAATTAACTATGTACTATGGCTTACATAGCTAATTCATCAAAAACTGTTCAGCCGTTCTTATGTTGGGGGTTTTTTTTTTTTTTTAATAAAAACATCAAAACTAGAATCAGGGATATTACAAATAATAGGTAATTTGTGATCTAGTGAGCTACGAAATTATGAATCCTTCAGGATAATGTCTATTTAATATTGCAGATTTCCTTCTCACGGTATATAAAACCATAAAGCATCTCAATGAGTCTGTTGTATTGTTTACTGCGCGTGATTTACACCATGTGTTCTTAAGCTATAATAATAAAAGTTTTTTATTGTGTTTTATTTTATACAAAAATGAAGCAATTTTTATTTATTGTGTTAATTTCATTCGCATTTTGTTCGTGTCGTCGACGTAAGTATAATATATAATTTTGAATTTTGGCGGCTTATTTATTTGTTTATTTTTTAATAAAAACAGTTTTTTTTATTATTTATTTATTTTAGGTCGCTTTTTAACATCTAAGGTCATTAGCGACCTCGGTTGACATTTTAATATACATAATACACATATATTATTACATTGACTTTAACCTTATCCTAAAGTATCGTTTTGCCATCCACTGCTGGGCATAGGCCTCCCTATACCATTTTATACTAGTTTATAAATATTCAACATAATAAAAACAGTTGTATGCGTAGAATTAAAAAAAAAAAAAAAATTTTCATAAGACTGGTTATTTATATTTTCAACCGATTTGAAAAAAGAGGAGATTCTGTTCGGCTGCATGTATTTTTATATGTTCATTGATTTCTCAGTCAATTTTATGGACCAATTTTGGAAATACTCTATGCGTTGGATTCAGAATAGCCGAAGTAGTCCCATTTACCTACTATTGAAACTAACGTGGCTTTCGCATGGTTTAAATAAAAACTACGGGATACAGACGTGAGTGACCCGTAGTTTTTATTTAAAATATTCCCATAGATTTTGTAATAATTTTGGTTGTAGTTTAGTAATCTTCTCCAACTACTTTATTCTGATTAAATTCAGTTGCTCAGTTTACAAAAGATAATTACTTATTTGAAGTGAAAAAAAACTTAAGTAGTTACTTATTTATTAAAGTTTTCAATCCTTCTATTTTATGTATTTACAACATTTTCAGAATCAATTGAAATCAGCGATGATAATCCGGGTAAACAGATATTTTTCCTATCGCCCGTCACTCTCATTGAGATGCAAATGCCTGAAACAGAAAAAAAGGCGACGGCTGAAGACACCAGATGCAGTATATACGACAATGAATGTCAAAAGAACTTTTTCCAAACAATTGCTGTGAAGTTTGCGCCTACCGGTATACCGGAGCTAGGAATCCCAGTTCTGGACCCGTACAAGTTGACAAACGTCACTTTGTCAATCTTGGGGCTCCTGGACTTGACTTTAATTGAAGGGACAGCAGAAGGGATCGGAAAATGCGTTGTTACAAAATTCGTGTAAGTCATATTTACTTCATGGAGTTACGCTCATTTCTTATAGCGATGTAGTTTTTTTTTTTGTGAGATGACTAGAGCTGTTGGCCTTTACCGGCCTCTACAGCTTACCGGGCTTTGACGAGCGTAGAAGGCGCTGGGCCGCTTACAAACTAAAGGTTACGAGGGACTAGCTCAAGGAACGATGTACAGTCGACTCACGTCCGTCTTTATCTTGTTTTTTCTTCAATCAATAGAGCTAGACAAAAGTTGCAGCTACTGTTAATAATATCACAATTTAAAGTAGCATTTGAACTATAGTCTCACTTTTAATTGCAGAAAAAATTAAATAAAAACGTGCGTGAGCCAATTTTGCATCGCTATAACAGATAAGCGTAACCCCCTTGAGGATTCTTCGATAGCAGCACCGTTTAGTAAATTATGTGTTAAATCAGATGTCATAAATTTAATTAGCTGAGCCAGATTCGGGATGTAGCCTCGTATAGGTAGGTTACCACAGTTCCAATAAAAAAAAAAAAAAACAACGGGTTGCACTCCGGGAGTGCCGGCAGAAGTGAAAACTAAAAAAATAAAATAGCAAAACGACTGACTCGTGAAGTATTTGAACCTCCGCCCTCCGATTGACAAATTGAAATTTATCTCGGTGCTCTAACCTATTGAGCTAACGAGTCTTACTTGCATGTGTCGAAACTAAGCATTCGGCGCAACGAAATGACGTCACGCTAGAAGGACAAAGACTTTCCGACTATCCGTCTCACGATCTGATGTGAGTTAAAAAAAATACCCATCCCAAAAATGCACAACGCTGCTAAAGAAGTTTTCACTTCAAAAATGTTCGTGATCCATAAGGTAATCAGTCAAACTTCATCGAATTTCTTTGAAGTTACGAGTATATACCAAGGTCCATTTTATATTTATAGACACTTATAGACTTAGACATAACTCCGTCAGTGAGATATCTATATGAAGTATTTTTAACCCCTTGACCCATAAAGAGACACTTATTTTTGGGTTGGGGGTTATAGTTTGACGTGTGTATCTGTGTGTCTGTCAGTGGCATCATAGTTCGCAAACGGATGGACCGATTTTGATCTAGTTTTTTTTTGTTTGAAATATATAAATAAATATTTGTGGACATTTCACACAACACCATCTAGCCCGAACTAAGCAAAGCTTGTACTATGGAACTGGATGGCTGATAGAATATATACATACATTTTTGTAAATATATACATATGATACATAAAAACACCCAGACACAGAAAGATTTCATCAAGCTTCTTAGCTAAGTTTCTAATTAATTCTAAATGTTTCTAATAAAATTTATGAATGCTTTACAGGACTAATGTAGATAAGCGATACAGGGAACCGCATATAATATGCAAGAATATAGTTATAAAAGGACGCTACAAGCTGAGCTCGGCCGCTGTGAGTTCTATCATGGGTGGTTTCTGCGACTGGTGCGACATAAACGGGGAGGGCAACCTAAACATTGTACTAGGTATGACTTTTAAGTGTTCTATAATTTTAAATAAATATAAATTACAATTTTATTATATTTACGTCTAATACTTACTTACCATTTATGAAATGTTTTCTTATATTCCAGAGGATTGGTTCTTTAGATTCAGGTATCCATTCCGTATAGTGAGGAGGACAGACGGCGAAATCTATTTAAATGGATTGTTTGACAATGCCAAGTACGAAACTGATGTGAAACAAGTTACTCTGGACGCCGATTCAGTATTAATTGGAAAACATGACATTAGTAAGTATTTGAGTATTTTTTCATTAAACTTAATTATGCAAATGATAAAATCATTATCGTCTTAGCCACAAGAAGTCCACCACTGGATATAGACCTCCCTGTGGATTTCCGAAAAGACCCGGTTGGTTAGTGGTATTCTAATTTGGTGAACACCAGTACATTCGAAAATAAATGTATGGGATTGACATTAGCTAACGAAACGTCACGTGACGGCACGTCACAGTTTCTTACCATATAGAAGCTCAAGCGTTTATTTCGACAAACGCTTTCTACTTGCCACGTTTGCCTCTTATAGGCCTACTGATGGAAGCGGCTTACATCCACCGTTCCCTTAAAACTTTCTTTGTTTCCTGCGCTGCGCTTGCCGAACCGTGTATATGTATATTATGTGTATGATGATGATAAACTTATACTTATGTAAATAAGTAACGGAAGAATACTTTTTTTGTGGCAAGTTCATTCTTGAATACATTCTGTCTTCAAACGCAATAACATATTCTGTCTTCAAGCACAATAACATGGCAAATTTTGTGGTTAAGCGCCACGCTGATAGATTAGCAATGAAAAGTGAACCTTATTGTTTAGCAGAATCTATATACATAGAAGACGACGGCTAAACTGATTATGTTGATAAATTTGGTACAAAGATTACTGAAACTTGGAAAAAGTCATAAGCTACTATGTATTCCCATCATATTCAAACCCGCCCTGTGATTTGTTCGCGGACGGATAGAAGGAAATACTGTCAGTGTGTTTGAGTTACTGCGAGTCTGGGTGAATGAATGTATTTATTTATTTTATATTTTTAGGAAAACTTACAGCTTAAACACTTAAATAAACTATACATTTGTATAAATTACGAGGCTAATTACAAGTTTTCGCCTATAGATTGGAAAAATATAAAATATTTTCCTGTTTTAACTGTTTTTTTTTTATTATTTATTTGCTGCACATACTATAAGTATTTTCCAAAGACTAGGGCGAATTCTGTGGTATTTTCATTGATTTATTTTGATTTTGATTTGACGAAACGAACTTTGTAAGGTTGTAACATGGCGTTTTCCTACGCAAATGTTACTTTGAATTTCGCGCCAAAGAGTTTGTATTCGTGGGTTTAGCTGGTTTATAAAGATTTCTCGCACTGGCAGCATTGGGTGTGACGTCAATCTCATCAGTGATGTCAGTGCGACATTCTCCCAAGTTATTGGCAAAAGTTTCAACCTTATTAATTGAATTCAATAAATAAAAATTATCATCGTTCTTTACCACCACAAGGGTGAAATTGTGGGGGTACATTTATTTAATTCTTATATAGTTTTTGTTTAGTTTTTAGTTACTTTAGTTCTTAGTTCACATGACATACTTCAACAAATAAAGAAATTGGTATGTAGTTTTCTTTCTGTGTGGCACAATTTACTAATTATTTTATATTTTCAGCTAAACATGTTGTCAATTTCATCAATCGCCACTGGAAACTAATAATGCGTTCGGATGTTGGCAAGTTCATATACGATAAATCAGCACAGTACTATTACGATGTATACAGAACCTTCTTTGACAAATCACCTGCCAATACGTATCTGAAAGATGATCTAACTCCATTGATCGACAACTAAGAAAAGTACAAAAATTAATATAATTTCGATTAGAGTTACATTGAACCAATAAGATTCATCATCATCATCATCATCTCAGCCATAAGAAGTCCACTGCTGGATGTAGGCTTCCCCCATGGACTTCCAAGAAGACTGATTGGAAGCGGCTGGCACTCAGCGTCTTCCCGCGCCACTTGGGTGCGGGGTTTGGTCTTCACTCTAGGACGGTTTCTATACATTTATATGAATTATATGAAGACTACTAACATCAAGTCATTGTCTAAAAATCTAATGTACCTAAGTGGAATTGTTTAATATATTATATTTAATTATTTGACAGTTTGTTTCATTACCTATTATAAAACGCAACAACTGATAATGTACATTTTCCCGAACAATGGAACTTAAAATAAAAAGGTTAGGAACTAGAACTAGAATCGACTAGTCAAAAGGACTAAGAGTAATAAAATTTGTGACGTTACAGTAGTAATCTCTTCCATAAAACTAACATAAAATAAAAATATCATAAAACTTAGAAAAAACATTTAAAACTGTAAAAACAGTATTACTTAATTACAAAACTACTATAATACCTTTCTTAAAATCGTGTAAAAATATAAAAATAACCGGACAAGTGCGAGTCAGACTCGCCCACCGAGGGTTCCGTACAAACTAGATAAAATAAGTAACTACCGGGCGAAACTAGCCATTGATAAAGGGGGGGAAAGTACATATACATAGATATTTTTACCCGACTGCGTAAGAAGGAGGATCATGTTTTCAATCGACTTTAAAAAAGAAGGAGGTTCTAATTTTTTTTTATGTTTATTACCTTATAACTTTCGATTGGGTGAACCGGTTTTGATGATTCTTTTTTTATTTGAAAGCTGGTGATCCCGTGTAGTCCCATTTCAATTTGGTTCATTTCTGTCATCCATGAGAAGTCAGTTGCTTCTGTTTTTTTATCTATAAGGCGCATCGCCCACACGAGCTGGAGTCGAGGCGGCGTCGAGGCACGGGCGCACAAGCGGCGCGCCGCTTCTACGTTTCCTTTAGGTTCAAATGGCAGTGCGCCCACACACTAGAGTCGCGTCGCAGGCGACGTGGAGTCGAGGCGCGGTCGCGGCGGCGTCGCGGTAGGGGTGCAGTGCGCGACCGCGCCGCGACTCCACCCCCTTTTTGTTATTTTGTTTCGTGCGTAGACGTGTTTACACTGTAGTGTGTGAAGGAAGCATAGCCGCCCGCGCCTCGACTCTAACAAAAACGCCACGCCTCGACTGTGCCGCGACGCCGCCGCGACCGCGCCTCGACTTACGAGTGAGCGACGCGCCTAATTATTCGAGTGTATGTTTGTACGTTTCTATATGACACCCCATAGTCATGGCTTTGACGATTTTTATGTGCAAGGTTTCGTTAGATTCGTCTTCACTTCTTCAATGTCTTATGTTTTATTCTTAATAATAATATTAATACATCTCTTGCAAAATTAAAAAAATGCGTTTTTCGTGACATCAATCCAATTTTTTTGTAAGAAACAAATGATTTTACTAGAATTATTCAAAAAAATTGCATTTATAATTTTCTACATCGATTTTACGCATATTTTCTCACAAAAACGTACACTCAACAGCGTATCAAGCGTTACTAACGTGCAATTCTGACAATATTACAAACATACAAGTCAAATTGATAACCTCCTTTTTTTTGAAGTCGGTTAAAAAGGACATAAACTTAAGTATATAGGTACGTATATAATATATAAATACGTCAGGCTGTACCTACTTCACAATTGAAGGAAACCAGCTAAGCAACTTTTAAAATTTAATTATTTGTACCAAATGAGCAGTTAACTGATATCAGTCGTTTTCGTGTTCAGTAATGCACTCTTTCCTCTATATTTGCTATAAAAGGATCCAGTTAGCTTGTTTAATCGTACTTGCGCATGCTCTACATCATATCGTGTGTTTAATTACTAGCAATAGATAAGAATTGTTTAACAAAAATGAAGAGAATTTTATTCTTTGCTTTAACTTTGATCACATTTTCTTCGTGTCAACGTAAGTATTATTTTGTTTACTGTATGCTTAATAGGATAATTAAATACAATAATTTGTGATGTTTTATTTTCGAAGTGAATGAATTTTCAACCGACTTCAAAAAATGTTGAGGTTCTCAATTCGACTGCTTTTTTTTTAAATGTTTGTTACCTCAGAACTTTCGGCTGGGTGCACCGATTTTGATAATTCTTTTTTTAATTGAAAGCTGGTGTTTTCCGTGTTTTGGTCCAGTTCAGACAATGGCATCCATGAGAAGTCGGTTGCTTCAGTTTTTTAAACTGTAATTATAATCTTTAGAGTCTGTTCACAACAAGGGCCGTCGTGGTTTGAGGGTGCATTATTTCGTATAGTTTATTATAAAGGTGGAGCTCAACACGCGCAGTATCTATGTCGCGCATCACAACATTTTTTTAACATATAAAATTCTCCAATATTTACTCCTCGGCCAATTCAGAAGATATCAAAGACAAACTTTTTATATTTTTTCCATCTAAATAAACAAATTCATTTCTCACTTTTCTTATATCCCCAACCAATGATTTTATAATTATGTTTAAAAATGTGATGCATGAGAGAAATAGATGCGTGTGTTAAATCAAACGGTCTTCTTTGTGAACAGACTGGCTGGTTGTTTAGAGGTATCTAATAACTTTTTTTTTGAAAAAAAAAACGTAGTTCTTTAATATCTCATTTATTTATTTATAATCTTAATTAATTTTTTATAATCTTAATCTAATTTAAACATTAATTAATTAATTATTTTTTAAAATTAATTTCTTAATTTTAATTTTTAGTGCATTGTTATTATTATTATGTTATTGCCATTGCTCGCAATAAAATAAACCCACTATTTTAGCAAATTATAAGTTAATTCTGGAAATGATGTCCTTAGATCGAAAATATAATTCAAAACATTTTATTTTACTATATATTATGATTCAAAATTTCAGAATCGAATGATACCAGATGCAGCGTATACGACAGTCAATGTCAGAAGAATTTTTTCCAATCTGTTGCCACAGAGTATGCAGGTAGAGGTATACCAGAAAAAGGTATACCAGTAATCGATCCGTTTGCTCTGAAAAACGTTGTTTTATCTATTTTGGGACTTTTGAAGATGACACTTTTTGAAGGAGACGCGAAAGGAATTAGCACATGCACTGTTACAAATTTCGAGTGAGCATCTTTTAACTGAGTATTTTCTTTTATTAAAACAAATAAATAGAAAGAAATGAAGGTATAATGCGTAATTTACAGTTTAATTTGAATAGGAATCATTGTGATATGATGATCTAATTTTATTTTTACTCGATTGCACGTATCTAAAGGTGGGTAATATTTTTCGGGTACTGGTAAGCATGTTTGGATATGGTTAATTGGTTATACTTGGTTATACATGTTCCTATTATTATTATTTTGTTCCTACAATTTAAACGTCTTGACTGTTTTTCGTGTACGCGGTGACATTAAATTCAGTTTTACTTCAGAAATGTATGCACCTACCGTAATAACTTAAATTGTTACCCGACGGGGGTTAGGAGAAGGAGGACGGTTATGCTTTTCGAGTGTATGTATGTAAGGGTGTACGTGGTTATGTATGTTTGTATATGATCGCCTACAGCCTAAACGGCTTAACCAATTATGATGTACGAGGCGTTGGTGGTTAGATTCGTTTTCAATCCTTCAGTGTCATACTGTGATAAAGCGTGATGGGGATGCCATTTGTGTCATAGGTTATATTTTTTGTAATAATAATAAAGATCACCATCCACACCGATGTTGCTTCTCCGGCGCAACATCGCATCGGTGTGTGTGTATAGTGGCCTCCATTAGTGGCGCCGCATGTTGACGGCGACACAATTGGAGGCCCATTCAGTGGGTGGCGAGTCATCACTTGCCTCAATATTTTTGGATAAGAGACAAAATAGGCTGGTGCCGTGCTCTCATTCTGATGATCCAACACAGAAGTACCGCATCTTACTCACTATGTGGGAGCATTAACCAATAAACTAGTTTTCGAAGTCATAACTATTTCATCTCAATAGCCCAGATTTGTTAAATTTCATTTATTTAATGTTTTACAATAGTTTCATTTGCCACCCATATCTAGTTTCTGTATTGTTTTATATTATTTGTAAAAAGGGCCCCTCAGTGTTAGCTTCAGCCCCACTGATGCCCACCTAAAGAGCGGGCTTGACCCGAGATAAAAATAAATCTTTCGCAAAAAAAAAAAAAAACTTAATAAACAAGTGATTTTATTAGAATTATTCTAAGGAATCCGAATTTTTATAAATGCGAGTTCTTTTACAGGGATTTTACGCATACTTTCTCACAAAAAAACAGTACACTCAACCGCGTATCAAGCGTAACGAAATCGTAAGTTAGACTGCAAAAATCACACTTCTGCAAAAAAATCACTCTTCTGATTTTTAGTTTTTCTTTTAAAATGTAGGTTAATGTTAAGGTTCCATCTAGCAAGTGCGCGTTAAAATTATGTGTACTTACTAATTTGTTAAAATAACAGAATAAAATGTAATATAATATATATTTTTAGGAGTCACGTAGAAGAGCGTTACAGGAGAGCGGAAATGATTTGCAGCAAGATTACAATACGAGGTTATTATAAATTAACTCCAACTCCAATTGTGGGAAATATTTGTGGATGGTGCGATATAAATGGCGAAGGAAATGGAACTATCGTACTAGGTAAGAATTATAAATATTCTTTAAAATTAGTTTAACCCTGTGATTTTACTCGCTTGTTTATGGATGCTAAATTTTAGAGATGTAGCTTATAATTATATTAATAACTCAATCAATAGACTAACAAGCTAGGTCAGAGACCTTTCGGTGGTTTAATAACGTTGACACTAGGGCTGGCCACTCAGTCTATACTAACTCACTTACTCGGCTAATTAATATCATCAATTTCTTGCAGTACCCGATGAGCTAAGATAAAATGCCTAGCTTGCCGGCCAAAAGGCTATTATTTTCATTCTAGCACAAATCATTTCATTTGTCAAAAGAAGTATTATTTTGACAAAAAAATTGTGTGTATGAGTTTATGTAATAAATACTATCATTGACATTAATTTCGGTATTCCAAAGATGCATCGCAGTATATGGGTTCAGTCGGGTTTTACTTCACTGACTACCATAATATGTAGTTTTTTAACTAAGTAAAATCGTTTACTTAGTTTTTTTTTAAATTTTATTGCAGAGGATTGGGCTTTCATGTTCCGGTATGGTTTCCGTTTCGTAAGGAGAGATGACGGTCAAATTTACTTGGATCCATTGTTTGACAACGCTGTTTACGAAGCTAGCGTGAAAAAAGTTACTGTCAGTGCTGACTGTGTAAAATGTGGGAAACATGACATTAGTAAGTAAAAGCAATTTATTAACTATAAGTATTTTTTTGCAAACGTATCTCACGAGTTCAGAAATCCTCATTTCTGAAATTTCAGCATGAAAGTCGTCATGGGAAAAAAAGACGACAAACTAATGTAAAGCCTGGCCAAATATTGGAAGTCATCATTGATTAGGACGTCCCGATTTTATGGGATCGATGCACATTTTATGCTATAACATAGTTGATTTTAATCAATCAGACAATACACGCACCGGCAAGCGCAGCGTAGGAAGACCAGCCACGAGATGGGCAGATGACCTCATACAAGTGGCAGGAAGACGCTGGATGCAAGCCGCTTCCAATCGGTCTTTTTGGAAATCCATAGGGGAGGCCTATGTCCAGCAGTGGACTTCTTATGGCTGAGATGATGATGATGATGACGAATCAGACAATCAGACTAATAGCAAGAGATACTACACTGGTTCCTAAAAGATATAAACGGGTATTTTGCGTTCATGTCACGCGTATTGTCAGCCTCCAAATAGTTGATTAAGAGTGTTGCGTAGCTTATTCGCTTTACTTTAACAGATGTATCATTTTACAGCCCAGAATGTCGTCTCTTTCATCAACAACAATTGGAAAGCGATAATGGACTCAAGTGTCGGAAAGTTCATAAACGACGAATCAGCACAATATTACTACGACATTTACGGACTGTTCTATCAAAAATCACCAGCATATACGTTTTTGAAGGATGATTTGGTACCGTTAGTCGATAATAATAATTGTACTAGCAACAATTAGTGATTGATTATGATTTTTTCGCATATATTTTTACAAATCAAATTAAACTGGATAAGTCGTGATTATGTTGTTTTATTATGTATCTATCCTACATCTTATTTTTTTTTCGATATCATTACAATAATGTGGTACCGTAAATATGATTAAATACATATTTACAAAACAATCTTTTATTTAAGGCAAGCTCGCTCCATCGTAGACCATAATTATCGCTTACACCAGATGAGTTGCCGGTCAAGCTCAAGCCTATTTACGAATAAAATAAACAAGTGAATATCTGATATTGAAAGTTTCTTGTTTAAAGGACAAGCGGATAATTTGGATTTAGTTTGTTTAGTTACTTAGAATAATGGTTCTTTCAACCAAAATAAGTGAAACCAAAAATCTACCAAAATGTTTTTATATAGGTACTTTTAGGATAAAATTTTAACGTGTATGTGATGAGCTTTACGGTGCAAGTGAGTAAACGTGTTTGTCACAGATTCAAGAAGTGAAATGGTATAAAATTTTGCTTAACTTTCGTGTGCAGCGTCGGGCAGAAGAAGGCATGCTAAAAGGCTTCACTGAGCTAATTCTAAGCTTATTGCTTCATAATTCAAAATTCAACATTATTTATTGTGACAAAATTTACATGTTACAATTACAAGACGTGCGTCAGGCTCCGGACTAGGATTCCTGTTTCCCGGAGCCGACAACTTCTCGCTAAATAAGTATAGATAAGTAAAGTACATTATGTTAACGGCTCACCGATACAACGCTGCGGCGTTGTGTGAGCCCAGTGTGCATGCGCCGATGTGTGCGCGCGCCGATGCCGGTTCTTGTTGTTTACCACACTAGGCCGTGCCACGAGTGTACTAGACTACTTACTTACTTTATTTTTATCGCATCGCAAAGAAATTTTATAATAGTGCGTTTTTGAGAGATTCGAGCGACTTGTAAAATATAACATAAAGAGAATTGTTTAACTTGATCTAAGAAAATCACTTAAATATAAATACATAATGATTCTTCTCGTGCACACACTTGCGCGCGCACACACACACCCGCAATAACATACCCGTGTAAATTCGTTTAGTTATAAATCTATACTTAATTTATATGTTCCATACTTAGAAATACCCAGACAATACACTTTATGCAATTATTAATTAACAATAATTTAACCATTTACATGCCATAAGCCAGTGCTATAGAACAATTAACGCTTTTTGAGATAAGAAAACATATTTCAGTTTAGAAGCCATCACGTATTACTTTGGAACACAGATTTATAGCATAACCTCATCTTTGCGTAATCACGCAAAAACCTAACTGAATTTGTACTTAATTTTGCACTAGTTTTTCTGTACTTTCGTAATTGAGAGTATGGAACCAGTCACTTATTTTAAGATTGATATCATGCTTGTTAAGATTAGAAATGTGTAATTTTTTATCGATTACTTTATATAAATATGGGGCTGCAAAACAAAGTTGAGTTTTTATGAATTTAGTGTTAAAGTTAGCGATATTTAAAGGTACAGCTTTAATTATACGGCGTTTTCTATGGGCCTGAATGATTTCAAAGGGAATTTTTGTGTGTTGATAAAGAATAATAGTAAGTATTTAAAACTGACGTATCTACTGTTAAAAGTTTAGCGGCTCTGTAAAGATCTGAAGTACGAAATCTGAACTTTTTGAATAACATCACCTTTAAGACAGATCTTTGGGCTTTTTCTTGGGATTTTTGGGCTTCTAGAGGAAGTAAGTGGGTCTTGAAGGCACCGCCTCACACGCTTATACAGTATGTAATTATAGATTGGCATAGTGCCGTGTATGTACATTTCAGAAGATCAGTAAGTACTAGCATCACATCTCAATTTTTTAAAGATTCATATCAATTTACGAACTCTTGACGAGACCATCTCAGTATGGGGTAACCAGGACATGCGGTTATCTAGTATTACTCCCAGATAGTTTATCTGTGAAACTTTTTGAATACAGGGGCAATCGCATGACACTTCGTTACCATTGCAGTTGTGAATTTTAATACGGAAATGTTCGGAAGGATTGCTATCAGACCTCAATGAAAACGGAATATATTTCCTTTTTGTTACGTTAATAAGTAAGTAACGTTAAGTTACGTTAATAATAAGAGTTAGAAGATTGCCTTGGAGCCACCTAGCAACTTGATGAAATTAGATGAAATATGTATTTTTTTCATTAACAACAGGCGTCGATGACTTCTTAACAATCGTCTCTGAAATCATTTTTGAAACCAAAATGAATAGTAAATGTATATAAGAAGATTTGACATTTTTCCGAGTAACTGACTTTAGTGTCCCTAACTCGTTGTTTAACTTGTATGAGAGCACGGAAACCTCTGTGTAGCGATAGAACTTTGTATTTTCCTGCGAATAATTCAAAATTTAATATTTTCTCTTCTCTCCGAAACACCACCACAAGAAATCAAGATGGAATAAGGATATTTACGGAATCCCCTTTATCTGTAGGGAAAAACTGAACTTGTTATCAAATATATATGTAATAATGACTTTAAGTTTCCGGCAGCCTAGTGGTGAGACCGTCTGACTTGCGATCCGCAGGTCCTGGGTCCGAATCTTACGGCACGCACCTCTGTCTTTTCGAAGTTATGTGCGTATTGTTGATTGCCGCCAACTTCAAACGGTGAAGGAAAACATCGTGAGGAAACCTACATGTCTGAGAGTTCTCAATGATCTTGGAGATGTGTGAAGTCTGCCAACCCGCACTTGGCCAGCGTGGCAGACTATGGCCTAACCCTTCTCACATTGAGAAGATGGCCCGTTCCCAGCAGTGGGACAGTTTGTACAAACAGGGCTGATACAAAAAATAAAAAAAAGACTTTACATAGGTTCATAAGATGCAACTCGTTATGGCACGTAATGTGGGAGCAAAGCGCCTATTTTAGCGCTTTGCTAATATAAACTGGCAGGAGAAGATTGCTTAGGATTACACGATTATAACTTGTAACCACGGACACTACAAAGTGTTCTAAGCGTAGGCCATAAAATATATGCTATAAAACTGTTAAAATGTGTTTAATTTCAATGAAAGGAGAAGATTGAAAAAATATAAAGTTATAGTTAAAAGCACAAATTAAATTCAACAAAAGTTTGTACAGCTGTAGGTACAAACAAATAGAGGCAATAAAAGATTTAATAAAAACACAAGTGCTAGACATAGGTAGACATAGGTCTTATTAGGGATGGTTTCAGTCTTCGAGCAGGCTGAGCTTGTAAAAAAATAAAGTCACAGATAAATTATAACCACGTGTTTTATTAGGTAGTCCAGTGAAGTTGTCTCATTGCAAAAAATAATTCACATATTTTTCAATTGCCAAAGTTAATGTTTATATACAAAACATCAAAAAAGTAAGCTTACGTCATACATACTTAGCTTAGCGTAGGTACTTTTCTTAAATAATATCTACTTACGAAATAACTATCATCATGATTTGACCTTTTCTCGTTAGCTAAGTATAAAAATATTTATAATATTTTTAAAGTTTCGTAATCAATAATGCAATGCACTCAAGATTTTCTTGAAAAAAAATTTAGGATACCTACCATACCCGTAAAGTGAGGGTGTTTTTTTTCACGTCTATCCCATAGCGTGGGGTATGGATAGGTAAAATAAATAAGAGTACTGTGAGTGATGAAGACCATACTTCAATTTAGGGATCCGATTGCAAAATTAAAGCTTTAAAGTAATAATTATAAATAATGAGAGTCAAGGGTCACTTGTTTGACGTTGTAAGTGTGAAAAAATTTAAGCTAAGTAAGTTATATGTTAAGGAGTAGTAGTCAATCAAAAAAATCAGTCGATCATCTTAAAAAATGTGCTTAGAGAACCAAAACGAAAATATCGTGCAAATTTCACAAACTCTTAACTTGTATGTTCATAGTATTAAACAAGAAGCGCTGTTAATTCCACATATTGTGAAGTACAACTACGGAGCCCTACATTGCGCAAAGCCCAACACGCACTTGGCCGGTTAATAATTTGATAATTTATTACATAGTACCAGAAAATTGCATTGCAATTGAATTAGTCCATAAAATAGACCTCGTATTTATAAATAGCTTAAAAAATAAATGTCATGGATAAAAATACATCATGGTTTTGTGGTTACCATTAAAATTGAACAAAACCAGACGAACAACATTTAAAAACGTCTTTTATTTGTACTAATTAGGTCGTTATATAAGATGAGTCATTTTTAGGGTTCCTTACCTCAAAAGGAAATAAACCGGACAAGAGCGAGTCAGACTCGCCCACCGAGGGTTCCGTATAAACTAGTGGTTAAAAGAAGGTTTTTTTTATTTTCCTTCATAAATCGAAAAATATACATTGTAAAAATATTTAAAAACCTGTTTTAGCTTGTGCTAATGAAATGAAAATGAAATAATATTATTCCGGATCTTTCGCATCCATATAAATTAGGCCAATTAAGCTAATTAAGCTCTTTCATATGATACACCACATGATACGGTTAAAGCGTTTTAAATTCGGACTCTTATTGCTTGCATAAAGAGCCATTTTTTTGTGATTAAGTAAAACATTACCAGTTTTTGGTTTTTTCTATATGTGTACTATAACACAATGTTTTTTTGGCAAATTTTATAGTTCTAGGTTAACGGGAAGTAGTACCATAGGTTTTGATTCCCTTGTGAGTGTCGAAATGTGCGTTTTTTACGACATATTCGGCTGTAACTTTTTTTTACGAAATCTGAGAAATTAGATTTTTCTTCTTTTAGCAAAAACTATGGATCTTCGTATATGGTTTTAATTTCAACACAATACCTTAACGCGTTCCCGAGATACAGGTCTTGACACCCGGACGGACGGACAGAAAGACAGACGAACAAATTTGGCAAGAAGCATTATGTTAGAGTACACATATAGGTTTGAAAACATCCGAAACTGGTCATTTTTAATTTAATTAGAAAAAAAATAGTGTCTATATGCAAGGAATGAGGGTCCAAAGTTTAAAGTTCTTTAACCGTATCATGTGGGGTATCATATGAAAGAGCTTCATTAGCATAAGCTAAAACAGGTTTTTAAATATTTTTACAATGTACATTTTTCGGTTTATGAAGGAAAATATAAAAAAATATATGATTTCCCCCTTTTAACTACTAGTTTGTATGGAACCCTCGGTGGCCGAGTCTGACTCTCACTTGTCCGGTTTTATTTAGTTTATTACTCTGTAATGCAGTTTTTCCTCTTATAATTCTGTCGCCAGGTGAGTTGACGGTCAAGCGCAAACCTATTGTCGAATAAAAAAATAAAAAATGGTATATAAAAGGAATTGGTAAGCTTGTTTACATCGTATTTCGCATGATCACGTGTACTTGATTGCCATACATAAGGGAATCTGATATATACATATATATATCATATTTCTATACAAAAATGAAGATAATTTTATTTTTTGTCTTGACTTCGACTGTTCTTTTTTCGTGTCAGCGTAAGTACTTTTGTATTTTTTTCTTTTTATTAAAGATGAAATTTTTAGTTATATATTATTTATGTCCTACTTACATTTTTATGGTATTATTTACCCAACGTTTCTTAGTTGAATAAAAAGATTCAATATAGTTATGAAATAAAAATGGGTCCGAATGGCTCTTAAGTGAAGGAGACATGCTTCATCTTCTGCCACACGCCTTTTTCCATCATTCAATCTGACGAACGGTTGATCAAAAGTAGAGCTATTTATTTTATGTATAAAAGTTAAATTCCAGGAGTAGGATGTCCGGCTCAAAGCAGACAGATGACATAAGAGTACCAAGAAGACGCCGTGCTAGCTGCAAGTCACTTTCAACCGATCTTGTTAGAAATTCATTGGGAAGATCTACTTTGAGTAGAGGCCTTTTTGTTGAGTTTTTGTGGCGAAGATGTTGATGACGAAGATAAAGATGAAACTCATTTTTTGTAATTTGCTTGCTAACCACAACTAAACATTATTCGAGGTTTCAGAATCCAACGATAATAGATGCAGTTTATACGACGGTGAATGTCAAAAGAACCTTTTGCAAACCATTGCTCGAGACCGTGCTGAAACTGGTTTACCAGAATTAGGTATACCAGTGATAGAACCTTTTGCGCTAAAGAACATTGATTTGTCTATTTTGGGACTCTTGAAATTGACGCTTGTTGAAGGAGAGGCGGAAGGGATTTCGACATGCACTGCTACAAGGTTCGAGTAAGTAACTTTTTACTAATCCAGGAGATAGAGTGACAGTTGAGATACTATTCATCATTTAAACAATTATCTATATAAAAAGAAAAACAAGACAACCGACTGCAGAAAAGCGGTTTTTGCAGTTTTGACTTACGATTTTGTTACGCTTGATACGCTGTTGAGCGTGCGTTTTTTTGTACGTACATACACTCGAAAAACATAACCCTCCTTCTTACGCAATCGGGTTAAAATAATGATGAAACTTGAAACGCATGATCTTACATTTCGCATTTTATCATTACTTTTAGGGTTCCGTACCTCAAAAGGAGAAAACGGAACCCTTAGAGGATCACTTTGTTGTCTGGCAAGAAGCATTGTCATACCTATAGTACACATACAGGGAAAATTCCGAAAACTGTACATTTTTAATTAAATCACATAAAATCAGCCGAAAATGTCGTAAAAAAACGCATATTTCGACACTCGCTAGGGAATCAAAACCTATGGGGTACTTTCCGTTGACCTACAATAACTTTAAAATTTGGCAAGAAGCATTGTCTTATAGTACACATAATTAACCACATAAAATAGGGTCTTTATGCAAGGAAGGAGGATCCAAATTTTAAAGTGCTTTAACCATATCACGTGGGGTATTATATGAAAGAGCTTAATTAGCACAAGCTAAAGCAGGTTTTTAAATATTATAACGATGTATATTTTTTGATTTATGAAGGAAAATACAAAAAATATATAACTTCGCCCTTTTATCTACTAGTTTGTACGGAACCCTCGGTGGGCGAGTCTGACTCGCTCTTGTCCGGTTTTTTTATATGGACTGGCACTGTAATAATAAATACATCTATTAGTTAGTATTTTCATAAGCATCGTGAAATTACACACTGCCTTATTTAATAAATACTTGGAAGAATACAGATGTATAAATTTAAAAAAAAAAAAAAAAAAAATATTAAATAAAAAAAAAAAAAAAGGATCTTGAAAGTTGAGCTTCCATTAGTATTATTAATAAGTGTGATTGCGCTTCGGGCAAGACAAGCAGGACGTACAATCAGGTACATCTACATATAATTATAATCTTTGTCTTGCCCGGTCATTCACCGTATGTACTAAAGTTCAAACTTGAGGTTTCCAATTCCAATTTTTCTTAAACCGGCCAAGTGCGAGTTGGACTCGCGCACGAAGGGTTCCGTACCATTATATATAAAAACGGCAAAAAATCACGTTTATTGTATGGGAGCCCCCCTTTAATATTTACTTTATTGTTATTTAATTATTTATTTTAAAAGGTAATATACAAGTAAATATTCTGTGAAAATTTGAAGCGTCTACCTGTTACCGTTTTTAATATTGAGCAAAAAAATACGAATAATACACGTTTATTGTATGGGGTTTATTGTTTGGTTGTATGTTTTCACTTTCACACATGTTTCACATGTTTCACTTCTTGTTTGTTTCTTTTACATGTTTCACTTTTTATTGTTGTCCCCATACAATAAAAAGTGTTTATTTCGGTATATTAAGGGGGGTCCCTTAATATTTTTTTATTTTTATTTTTAGTATTTGTTGTTATAGCGGCAACGGAAATACATCATTTGTGAAAATTTCAGCTTTCTAGCTATCACGGTTTATGAGATACAGCCTGGAGACAGACAGACAGACAGACAGACAGACAGCGAAGTCTTAGTAATAGGGTCCCGTTTTTACCCTTTGGGTACGGAACCCTAAAAAGCAACAACATGCAGCATTCTAGAAATCAAAATCACGGACCGAGCCCGAAACAACGCTATGTTCATCGCTGTATCACAGTAACGCTGATGTTGGCGAGAAAGCTACCAGACTAAAGTGAAGTTTATGGGCATATTACTTACCATGTTATTATTATCATGTTAACATATCAACTAATTATGACGAAACTTGGCATAACCATTGCTTGCACCGACTCGCCTGGTTGTTAAGCGATGGTGTGGCCGTGGATGGAGCTCGTCAAACGAGAAGATATTTCTTTGAGAAGATATAATCTATTCGTTCTAGCCTTGAAAACACAATACAACATACATAGGTTACAGGTTTTATAAAAAATAATTGATGGCGATTTTTAATAATTGGGGTGTATACTAAACAGTTTGATGAACTAATTATGTAGCTAGTTTAGTTAACAGTACGAAATGATGTTATTTACTGATGTGTTTTCAGGAGTAACGTAGAAGAGCGGTTCAGAGAAGCGGAAATGATATGCAGTAAGATTACAATACGAGGAAGTTATAAACTGACTCCGTCTCCAGTTACAGGAAATATTTGTGGATGGTGTAATATAAATGGAGAAGGAAATGGAGCTATTGAACTAGGTAAGACTATTCTATATCAATAATTAATATAAAAGTAGCTTTGCAACTTTTTCCAAACACCCCATGTACAAAAATATGGAACACAATGATCACGTTATCAGGTAGTTTGGGCCGCTGCCGTTGTTATAATGCGATGATTATTAAATTAATTTTGCCTGAAATTAAAACCGGACAAGTGCTAGTCAGACTCGCCCACCGAAGGTGCCGTGCAAACTAGTAGATAAAAGGGGGAAATCATATATTTTTTATATTTTCCTTCATAAACCGAAAAATATACATCGTAAAAATATTTGAAAAACTGTTTTAGCTTATGCTAATGTAGCTCTTTCATATGATACCCCACATGATACGGTTAATTCACTTTAAAATTTGGACCTTCATTCCTTGCATAATGACACTATTTTTTGTGATTAAATTAAAAATGTCCAGTTTTCGGATTTTTTCCTATATGCGTACTCTAACACAATGCTTCTTGCCAAATTTCATTGTTATAGGTAAACGGGAAGTACCCCATAGGTTTTGATTCTCTTGTGAGTGTCGAAATGTGCGTTTTTTACGATATATTCAGCTGTAACTTTTTTTACGGAAACTTAGAAACTTTATTTTTCTTTCTGCAGCAAGATACTATAGTTCTTCGTATATGGTTTTAATTTCAACTCGATACCTTCACGCGTTCCCGAGATATAGGTCTCGACACCCGACGGACGGACAGACGGACAACAAAGTGATCCTATAAGGGTTCCGTTTTTCCTATTGAGGTACGGAACGCTAAAAATGGATCGAGGAGTAAATAGCCCAAATTTAGTTTTTTTAAGCTTATTACCTTATTAACTTGAGTAAACTAGGGATATGTTCAATTATGTTGATATAATTATATTACGTTTACATTTTTATCTCATTTCCAGAGGATTGGGCTTTCAAGTTCCGGTATGGCTTCCGTTTTGTGAGGCGACAGGACAGCCAAATTTATTTGGATCCGTTGTTTGACAATGCTGTTTACGAAGCTAGCGTGAAAAAAGTTACTGTCACTGCTGATTGTATAAGAAGTGGGAAGCGTGATATTAGTAAGTAAAATTACATAATAACTCACAGGCCTCATGGATAAGTGGTAGTACGACTGCCTCCTGAGCTGTAGTAGGTCGTGGGTTCGATCCCCACCCAGGGCATACATTTGTGTATTAGCATAGATGTTTGTTTGGTGTCTGGGTGTTTCTATGTATCATAAGTATGTATTTACAACAAACAAAAGTATATAATATGTATTCTATTAACCATCTAGTTTCCATAGTACAAGCTATGCTTAGTTTGAGCTAGATGGTGTTGTGTGAAATGTCCACCAATATTTATTTATGTATTAACTTCACTCAAGTAGTTCCTCATTTAATGGAGAGCTACTTGCGTAATTCAAAATCTACTTTATATTTACGTTAAAGATATCATAAAATACACAAATACATAAAAATCTGACGTACCAACAGACTTTTGAAACATATTTGAAAGAATTTTGCTGGTGCTTCCAAATGTCAATACTTATTGATGCGGCAATATTGTCAATTTCCATAATAGATACAAATAAAAAAAAAAACAGAATTACTTTTAATACAAACTGGTAGCAAATAAAGTCGGCTTGGCGATGTAAACCATGCATAATTATAATTAATATACACAGTTTGGGTATTATTGCATATAAATATTGTTGGTAAAAATATTGATAGTTTGTATGACATTATAAAACGCTCGCTTTTTTCGCTTGGTAGCTTTGACCAGGCGAAATATGAAATATATACTACTGTGGGCACATTACCATCTATTTCTCATTGAAATGCTCAAGATACACAATTATTTAGATCCATATTTTTTTAATGCGTACTGTACAGGTGTGGAACTCTTTGCCGCCTTCACTGTTTCCTGAGCACATATATTAAATATACATTCTTAGATGTTTCAAGGCTAGAGTTAATAGATCTTCTATATCTACGAGTTCCATCCTCGGCCACACCGTCGCTTACCATCAGGCGAGTTGGTGACCAAATGTAGATCTGTTTAGTTTAAAAAAACATACTAGTAAATTTTATTTGCTAGTATGTTTTTAGGGTTCCGTACCTTAAAAGGAAAAAACTGAACCCTCATAGGATCACTTTGTTGTCCGTCTGTCCCTCTGTCAAGACCTGTATCTCGGGAACGCATGAAGGTATCGAGTCGAAATTAATACCATGTATGCAGATTCATAGTCTTATGCTGTAGAGAGAAAAATCAAACTACAAGGAAGGAGGGTCCAAATAAAGTGCTTTAACCATATCATGTGGGGTTCCATATGAAAGAGCTTCATTAGCACAGGTTTTTAAATATTTTTGCAATGTATGACGGAAAATATTTAAAAAAATATATAATTTCCCCCGTTTATCTATTAGTTTGTACGGAACCCTGGGTGGTCGAGTCTGACTCGCACTTGCCCGGTTGTTTATACTACTTATATTGTGTACTTTTGTAATAACGGTATTATTTTACAGCCAAAGACGTCGTCTCTTTCATAAACAACAACTGGAGAGCAATAATGGACTCAAGTATCGGAAAGTTCATAAACGACGAGTCAGCGAAATACTATTATGATGTTTACAAACTGTTCTATGACAAATCACCAGCAAATACTTTTTTGAAGGATGACTTGGAGGTGTTACTGGATACTCAATAGTGATTGGTTATAATTATAGTCTAAGACCCCGCTATAGGACGACCTTCACCGAGCTGGTTAATGGATGAAAAGTATTATATATTCAATTAAATATGTCAATAAATATATCGCAAATGGGTAGTCTAAAAAATTTCAGTCCAGAATGATTAACATTTGCTTAGAATTAAAGTTAGTTTGTTCTTTTGAAAAAAAAAAAAAATGTTTGTATTCTCTCGACAAGCTTTTATTTAAATATATCAATATAAAAAAAAACTTCGTTTTAGAGCATTAAAATAAAAGCTTGTTTTTTTTTTTTTTTTTTTTTTACTCCCAACTCAAAAAAAAGGTTATTATAAATTTGACGTTCAAACAGATGGTCTGAGATTAATCTAATTCTTTTTTGGGAGAAAATTTGATCAAGAGTGTTTTTGCTATATTTCATCAAAATCCGTTGCCGTAACTTATTATAATATATTAATTAATTTATTTATTATGGGTGCTGTAATTCCGAAACCATGAAACTTAGTTATTTACATAGTTAAGCCGAGCCAAAGCGACAAAAACAGATTTTTGAAAATGTATAAAACATACTTGTACTATAAGCTCAACCTCAGTTTCTTTGTATGTAAAATTTTAGTCTGTTGACTAGATTTTTCCGAACACAAAACCAAGATTACTAAGAAAGTCTCACGACACGTACTGGGCCGGTTTTAATTGGTATATTTGTTACCACATTATTCCTTTATTTATAAACTGTTTTGATATTATTTTTTTATTTGAGAAGTATAACCAGTGTTTTTTTTATTTGGGTGGTAAGGTTTAGTAGCTAAAACAAAATAACTGGAAATAATAATAAAACGTGCATGAAATAGTAAAAGAAAATTTTGCACAAATTCGACAATAATTATGATCAGTTATCAAACGAAATACCCTCTTTGTCACACATTGTGATGGACATCTACGGAACATCACATCATCATCATCTACATTACGCGTGGCATGACCCGAAACTAGCTTAGATGTTTTTTTACTGTAGGTACAAGTAAGTCGTTTTTTATCCATACTGAATAATTTGTATAAAATTAGATAACTCCGAGGAATTTCCGTAAGATAATTAATAGAATAGGTATAGTTGAATAGGCAATTAGACACTTAGCAATGCACTTGTAAGCAATTTATAAAAACAAATCATCATCATCATCTCAGCCATAATAAGTCCACTGCTGGACATAGGCCTCCCCCATGGATTTCCAAAAGGACCGATTGGAATCGGCTTGCATCCAGCGTCTTCCCGCCACTTGTACGAGGTCATCTTTCCATCTCGTGGCTGGTCTTCCTACGCTGCGCTTGCCGGTGCGTGGTCTCCACTCGAGAACCTTTCGGCCCCATCGGCCATCAGTTCTACTGAGTAGTGAAGGTTCCATACTTTTTTAAATTATTAAATTTCGATCTGGTACAAATTATTAAAAACAACCGTACTTCGCAACAGAATCACCATTCACAAAAGACATTCCGGTTTCAAAGTAAAAAAACCACTTCTTTTAACTTGATCCAGAATTAATTTCTAAATTTCATTAAAATCAGTTCACCAACAACTCCTTCAAACATACACATCAGAATAGGTTAGAATAGGAATAGGTAGAACGTTAGAATAGGTTTCTGACTAAAATAATGACGTCATGCTAGAAGGAAAAACGTACCTACATACAATAATGAACTAATCCGTCCGTCTTACGAATTTTCGTATTACGAATTTTAATCTGACGATATGACGCGAGTTTAACATTTTTTACCCATCTATAGCTATAGATCGCTATAGAAGTTTTCACTTCAAAAATGCGTTTTTAATATTAGTATGAATTAACCATCGCCCAGCCATTTGGTTTTTGTGCTTGTAAAATATAAAGTAATTAGATGATGAATAATTTATAGATTAAAAAACTAAGAAACCAACTTCAAAATATGCAATATGTCTAACGCCAGCAGAAAAGTGAATGCACGCATATAAGCGATTTTGCTGTTCACTTTTCTACAGTTGTTTGGATGATACTTTACTAGTTATTTTGTTATAAAAACCAAAATACTGCATCGATTTTGATAAAATTTATATGGGACCACCTCTGAAGTATGATCTACCAAATACAAAAATAATCATCAAAATCAATGCACAATTAGTTGAGTAATCGGTGAACAAACATACAAAAAAAAACGTACAGACCGAGTATAAGCATACCTACACTAAAAACTCAAGTTAGTTAGATTGTAATTAATGTAGTCAGTTTCATTGTTAAACTCATTTTAAGGCTGATCTTTGATGAAAACGAAATATAAAAAAAACCGGACAAGTGCGAGTCAGACTCACCCACCGAGGGTTCCGTACAAACTAAATAAAAGGGGGAAATCATATATTTTTTTATATTTTCCTTCATAAACCGAAAAATACACATCGTAAAAATATTTACCACATTCCTCGCTCACCACTCTGATCCGAGTGGGGTGGGGCCATAGAAGCGGCGCCTCCCACCCGGATCCGAGTAAGCGTCCCGTTCATTTTGTAGTAGTCAGTAAACTGCCGGCGTTTGAGGCAGTCAACGGTGCTTTGCGCGGCCTCTTTGTACCTACTTAATCAAAATTCGCCTAAAAAGTTTTGGTTCCCAGCTGAAGTGGAGGGTCTGCAAGGGGCGAAGAATGTGTTAAAAACCTGTTTTAGATTAGATATACATATGATACGGTTAATTCACTTTAAAATTTGGGCCCTCATTCCTTGCATCTAGATACTATTTTTAGGTGATTAAATTAAAAATGTCCAGTTTTCGGATTTTTTCCTATATGTGTACTCTAACACAATACTTCTTGCCAAATTTCAGAGTTCTAGGTCAATGGGAAGTACCCCATAGATTTTGATTCCTATGTGAGTGTAGCTTTTCCGTTTCCGGCGTTCAAAGTGATAACATTGTCTTAGCGTCAGTCGTGAATAAAAATTTGAATTAAAATAGTTAAATGTTGTTACCCAGTGTCAATACCGCACCAAAACGATAAGTGACTGTCAGTGTTTGTGTGTGAATAACAATTCCTGAAATCCAAGGTGGATTGAGTGACAAACAACACTGATAACCAGTGAAAATTCAAAGCAAGACACCATCTTGAGAAATTAACATACGGATTGCAGACAACTTCAGTCGCTTACGATTGTCTATTGTCAACCACAATTTCCGGTGTTGCCAGACGATCAAAGTAGCAAACATACCAAAAAAAAAAAAAAAAGATACGTTCTTTCATTCACAATTTGTCCCATCACTACTCAAAAAAAAAAAAAAAAAAAAAAAGTAAACAATGGACGACCAATTTATAATGTTATTTAATAAAATGAAGATTGAAATGTTGGAACAGAATAAGCAATTAGAGGAATCATTAACAAATAAAATAATAAATAGCATGGACGAGAAATTGAAACCCATTTTGGCTGAAAACGAATATTTAAAAACCAGAGTGGGCCACTTAGAAAATCAAATCGAACAAATTCAAAAACAAAACAACTTGATTATCTTCGGCTTGGAAGAAGTAGAACATTCGTCTGCGGAGTTACTTCAAAACGTGAAAAAGCACTGCAAAACTGATCTAGATATATCCTTGGAAAACTTTGAGGTTAACAAAATTTTTCGCATCGGAAAACCGAACGATCAAAGAGAAAAACCGAGACCAACCCTTATAACGTTTGTGAATAGTTGGAAGAGACTTGAAATTCTCAAAAACAAGAAGAAATTCAAGCAACTATACATTTCAGAAGACTTTTCTAAAGAGGTGTTAGAAAAAAGAAAATCATTAAAACAAAAACTGATTGAAGAAAGAAATAATGGTAAGATAGCATATTTAAAGTATGATCAACTTGTAGTAAAGGAGAAAAAGACTCCCGCAGACAATAGAAAACGACATTTATCTGCATCACCACAGTCGGAAACCCAACCAAAAAAGCAACAGGCGCTACCAATATCTAAACACAACAGAATAAACGCTTTTGACAAAATGAGAGCCAGATCAGATGGTTTTAAATCAAGTCCCATAGAAAAACAGACATAGCAAGTAAATACTGGTGAACGGAAAAATCAAATATACCAATTAACTGAAAAAGAATATGTAAATGCTAACTACCTGATCTCCCCCAATACGGTTGGTCTCCGTGGGGGCAGTAGACCACCACCCCCCATTCAAAACTCCACTCATCGTGCTTATATTTGTACATTGAATGTAAGGTCACTTGTGGGCAATGGTCGACAAGAAGAATTGGAACATGCTTTACAGAACTTAAACTGGGACATATTGGGCCTTGCCGATATTAGAAAAGAAGGAACACACATTGTAGAACATGAAAACTACATACTCCTATACACTGGAAAGAAAAGAGGTAGAAACGGTGTAGGATTTATGTTAAAAAAGAAATATAAACCAAACTTATTAGATTTTACTGGAATATCGGACAGAGTAGCAAAATTAGCATTGTCATTTGGCAATCAAACTATAAATATTATCCAAGTTTATGCCCCAACTGAAAAATCAAGCCAAGAAGACATAGACACCTTTTACACCAGTTTAAGAAGTGCATTAGAAAATACAGTCCAGTGCACAATCGTTATGGGAGACTTCAACGCACAAATAGGATGTGCCACTTTTAGTGAAAATGCAGTTCTTGGACCATGGGGATATGGCAAAAGAAGCAAGCGGGGCACCCAGCTCATAGATTTCTGCTTAGAAAACCAACTATTCATTATGAATTCTTACTTTAAGAAAAACATTAGCAATAGATGGACATGGTTGTCACCTGATACTCGAACTGCCAATGAAATCGACTTTTTCATCATAAAAAGATCTTACATTCGCTCTATTGAAAACATAGAAAAAATCAACACTACCCACCCAACTGACCATCGAATGGTTCGTGCTACAATAAACATACATGCAAGGACTGTAAATAGAAAATATTTTAAGAAGAGACAGTCAGACCTAAACCCAATAGAACAAGAATCTCTGAAAAACTTTTTCAAAATACAACCACATGTCCACAGTAAAAATATTCAGGAGGTATACAACAGCCTAACACACCGTATAAAAACCAGCATGGACAGTTTACCAGCACTAGTCGGGAAGACAAGTAAGAACATCATAACTGAGAAGGTGAGTAGACTAATTGATGAACGTACCAAACTGAAAATTAAACCCAACAAGACTGTAAGCGAAAAAAGAAGACTAAAACAGCTATATGAAAAAATTAGAAAAAACATTAAGAGAAACAAAGAAAATGTACAACTCAAAACACTAGAAGAAGAATTAGAAAAAAGATGTTCTGTAAAAAGAGGTAACAAACGCTTAAACAACACAAAACAATGGATTCAAACACTAACAAGTCATACTGGAAAACAAACTACAAATAGGGCCGATATATTAACCATAGCGACTCAATTTTACAAAGAACTATATAGCTTGCAAAGCCCACAAGACTCAAGTACAAATATCTTGCACGCTGAGATAATTCAGAATACACCTCTGTTGCTCGAGAGTGAAATCAGACATGCTATAATGAAACTTAAACCAGCAAAAAGCCCCGGAGAGGACTGTATAACAAATGATGTGATTAAAGCAATAGAAGAACCTCTGACACCACCCCTTACTGAACTTTTTAATGAAATTTTTCTGCAAGAACAAATACCTGAACAATGGGAGACATCTATAATAACACTTTTATACAAAAAAGGAGATCCACTTAACTACAGACCTATAAGCTTACTGCAATCAATATACAAACTGTTCACTAATGTGATTCTCACTAGACTCAAGAACCAGCTCGAATCACAGCAACCAAGAGAACAAGCGGGGTTCAGAAGTGGATACTCGACTTTAGACCATATATTTGCACTCAGGCAAGTAATTGAAAAATATCTAGAATATGACAAAACATTATATATAGCATATGTAGATTATTCTAAAGCATTTGATACAATCTCACATGACAAGCTTTGGATGGCTTTGCGAGAACAAGGAATACAAGAAAAATACATCAATATACTAGAAAAAATTTATCTAAAAAGTTAAGCTACAGTCAAACTAGAGAAAAAAGGTGAGACGTTTCAACTGAAGCGAGGGGTAAGACAGGGCGATCCAATGTCACCAAATCTGTTTAATTCCCTACTCGAACATATCTTCAGAGCACTAGATTGGTCAAGGTTTGGAGTGAACATTAATGGAGAGAAACTGAGTCACCTACGGTTTGCAGATGACATTGTTCTGATTTCTGAAAGTCATGAGGAACTACAAATCATGCTTCAATCTCTGGATCTCCAGAGTAAAAAATGTGGTCTGGAAATGAACTCTGAAAAGACATGTTTAATGACAAATGGAAATAAACACAAAACATCAGTCAACAACAAAAATATTGAATATGTCGATGAATACATATATTTAGGCCAAAATATCTCATTCAAAAACCACTACATGAGTGAGATCCACAGAAGAATAAAAAAGGCCTGGAGTTCTTACTGGTCACTCAAACACATCTTCAAATCGAAGATGAACATTTCATTGAAGAAAAAGGCAATGGACTCTGTGGTGACACCTACCTTATTGTATGGCTGTCAATCGTGACCCATAACACTAGAAGTTATAAACAAAATACAATTATTTCAAAGAGCGGCAGAAAGAAGCATGTTGGGCTTAAAACTAATAGACAGAGTGAAATGTTCAAAGATCCGACAAAAAACTAAAATAATGGATGCAGCCAAAATGATGTGCCGCCTGAAATGGCGTTGGGCGGGACATATAGTACGAACACACGACAACCGCTGGAGCGAGAGGATGGTGCACTGGTACCCGCGCGACGCGCGCCGCCCAGCCGGGCGCCCGCGCCGCCGCTGGGTTGACGACATCTCAGCCGTGGCTGGAATCACCTGGACGCGCCTAGCACATGACAGAGCAGAGTGGAACAGAATGGGGGAGGCCTATGTCCAACAGTGGACAACCAATAACAAGTTAGTTAGTTAATTATTTATCAATCCATTTACCAGTAATTTATTTAATTTAATTAGAAATTCATATTTAAATTATTGCAATATTTTATTTTTATTTTATCTAAATTATTATATGATTTGTAATTTATTAATTAATTATTATAATGAAATGTATTTTGTAATGTTATTGGAAATAAAGGCTTTATTATTATTATTATCTCATTTATTTATTTATAATCTTAATTTTAAATTTTTTACAACATAAATATAAACTTATAAAAAAGAAACATAAATATTGTAAAAAACTTAAAACTAGGGTGCCGCCGGCAGCGGGGCGGGGCTCAAGCTGCCGGTGGTAGGGGCTACAGAGAGAGGAACCTCCTGACAATACGTGCCGTGTCCAGGATGACTGCCTTCTGTATCTGACCCTTGACCCAACCATCGAGCGAGAGCCTCTTGAGATGTTGGTCGAGGCTCTTCGCTATGACACCGTTCACCGAAACGACTATCGGGACAATGATCGTCGAGTCAACATCCCACATGGCGGTTATCTCGTGAGCCAAGTCAAGGTACTTGCTGAGCTTGTCCTTCTCAGCCTTCACGAGATTCTCATCATGTGGGATGGTGATGTCGACGAGCACTGCCCGGCGTTGAGACCGATCTACGATCACGATATCAGGCTTATTGGCAACAATAGTCCTGTCCGTGATGATAGAACGGTCCCAGTAGAGCAAAGCACGGCTATTTTCGAGAACTGGCGCTGGTGCGTACTGATAGTACGGCACCTCTGACTCGATAAGGCCGTATTGAAGAGCAAGTTGCTGGTGGATGATCCTGGCTACTTGGTTATGCCTGTGCAAATACTCGCCGTTAGCAAGATGCGAACAACCGGAAACAATATGTCGAAGAGACTCTCCGGGACGGTGGCATGCCCGACAAATGTCGACCGTACCGTCCTTCATGATATATTTCCGATAGTTGTTCGTCTTGATAACTTCATCTGCAATTGCACAGGCAAACCCTTCAGTTTCCCCAAAGAGATCACCAAAGCGCAGCCAGTTCACCGATGCAGGCAGGTCTACATCGGGTCCTGATAACACCCTGTAGAACCGCCCGTGCAACTCCTTGCTCTTCCATACGTCTTTGCGGTCTTCGATGCTGAGTACCGTTGGTTTGCGCCAGTTTTCTTTTGCCAAGGAGAGAGGCGTCAGGCCCTTATCAACTGCCACTACATCACAATGCATACCACACTCGTTGTTTCGGAAATAGTCTCTGAGATTGCACACCTCACGGTTGTGGAGGTTCTTGGCGTTTAAAAAGCCACGACCCCCCCACTTCCGCGGGATGTACAGTCTCATAACAGACGAGCGTGGGTGTAGCATGCGATGTAGTGTCAGTTGATGTCGGATCTTCCTATCCAGGGCGTCCAGCTCAGTTTGAGTCCACCTTAATATGCCAAAGGAGTATGTCAGTAGAGGCATCACCCAACCGTTGAAGGCGCGTGTCTTATTGCCACCTGACAAAAGACTGTTAAGTACTTTTGACAGGCGACAAAAGAAACGCTCCTTCATCGATTTTTTAATGTCCTCTACCGCTATACCCAACGACTCTGACATACCAAGGTATTTGTAGGTCTCGGTCTCGGAAAGAGACCTGAGGGTCATTGTCTCAGAAAGTTGTAAGTTCGGAGAATTTACAACTTTCCCCCGCTGTACTTGCACGACCGCACACTTATCAACACCGAACTCCATTTTAATGGCGTTGCTAAAAACCTCTGTAGTTTTTAACAACGTCATTAAATCTTGTCGTTTCGGTGCAAAAAGTTTGAGGTCGTCCATGTAAAGCAGGTGAGAAATGATCTCACCCCCTCTACGAAGCCGATAGCCTAGCCCTGAATCCTTCAGTAAAATACTGAGAGGGTTCAGTGCTAGGCAAAACCACAATGAGCTCAAACTGTCACCCTGGAAAATGCCACGTTCAATCCTTATCAAGTCCTGCGGTGTAAAAGACCCATCCCTACTGCCCGGTTGCCGAAGTACTGTGGTCCACTGCCTCATACATGCAACTAAGAAGGATCTCAGAGTTGTATCAATTTTACACAACTCTAAGATCCTTTCAAGCCATGAGTGAGGCACCGAATCATAGGCCTTCTTGTAATCAATCCAAGCAGCAGAGAGTGCTCCCTTACTCCGCTTGACTTGCTGGCTAATAGCCGTATCGATGAGGAGAAGCTCTTTAGTACCACGGGACCCAACCTTACATCCATTCTGAGAAAAGGCCAAAACGTTGTTAGCGACTAAATGCGCATTAATTTTGTTTTTCAGAATAGATGTAAGGAGCTTGTAGGTGGTAGGCAAGCATGTTATTGGTCTGTAATTTTTGGGTTCCGTGGTACTACCGGACTTATGGAGCAGAAAGGTGACCCCAGTGGTCATGAAGGTAGGTAAAGAACCAAGCTCGAGGGCTTCTTGGAATTGTGTGGCCAAGCACTCATGCGAGCATCGAATCCATTTTATCCAGAAGTTGTGCAATCCGTCCGGCCCAGGACTCTTCCAGTTCTGTGTCGTACGGATCGCACAACTAACGTCTACAGGGTCTATTATAATAGACCCCATGGGTTCGATGACATCGCACTCTTGTTCGACAACCCGCATCCAATCACCCTCCGTATGTTCGACGGGCACCGACCAGATTCCACGCCAAAAATCAGTCATGGCGCATGCATCCGATAGCTGTCCGTCGCTCATACGTTGTTCGGTTCCCTCCCAACCTCGGTACACCTTCCTTTGGTCACTTTGGAAAAGGCGATTCTGCCAGTATCTATTAACACGCTCTCTGTAGCGACGAATTCGGTTTGCCCATGCATAGACTTTCTGTTTGAGGTAGTCGATGCGTTCCGTGACATTAGCTAAGTAGTGCTGGGGCCTAATACCAGTCCCCGCAAATGCTTGCGCCACGAAACGCATTACTCGGGGGCGAGTATTCCCCCGGCTGAAACAGATCAGCTTTGCAATGAGAGTCCTGAACGTAGTAATACGCCGCTCGATTCTCACTTGCCATGCAGGTACATCCCCGACGCGCCGTGGTGCACGGTTAATGTCCGGGAATTTAACGCGTGCAACACGACACACCGCGATGGCGCCGCAGTATAAAATCGAGTGGGTATCAACCAAATCTCTGCTAGTCCGCAGATATGGAGCTAGCAGAGCATTCAGGGCTCCCATTAACGCTAGATTGCGTCTATGAGTAGGCAAACGTGGTAGACGTGGCCTAGAGTCGGGTGCAAATCGGTACTGGGAAATCACGTCTTCCAGAGTGCTCCTCAATTGCTCACTCACCTGACTGGTTACAGTCATGCTCGCACTATCTCCCTCGTCGACAACGGGATGCGTCGATGTCGCAAGTGTCACCTCCGATGTCGGTGTTATTATTATTATTATTATGTGAGTGTAGAAATGTGCGTTTTTTACGACATATTCGGCTGTAACTTTTTTTTACGAAAACTGAGATATTTTAGATAAAGGTCTTGACACCCGGACGGACGGACAGACGGACAGACGGACAACAAAGTGATCCTATAAGGGTTCCGGTTTTTCCTATTGAGGTACGGAACCCTAAAAATTAAGTCAAATGTATGATGAAAAACATAGTATGTATATGATATGTACCTATATAATAGTGTGTTATAATATAATATACAACCAAAAATGTTTACCACGGGCTTCTCCGTGATTCTTCTAAATAATCTTTTGAATCTCGCTACGCCTTGAATTCAAACTAACGCCCTCTGTGTAATAATACCATTTCCTCTCTTGTAATGATATCTATTACATTTATATAACAAGTAATTTGTGCATCTGATAGTAAGCGACAGCACCTACCCTTGCCTGGCAGCAATAAAATACCATGAAAATATTATTGGCAATTCAAAAGGCTATATCATTCCTTGCTAGAAATATCACAATTTAGTTAAAAGATAAGTTCAAAAACTAAATGCCACCTACCTTAACAAAACAATATATGCTGCACAGACCACGACCACGACCACGTATACGACCACGGTTATCATCTGAACTCCAATATGAATATGTATGAAATACAATAATATATTTATTACACGTAAGTTGTTTATTTAATACACGATAGGTACTTAACAAATAGTTTGTGCACGACGATTTCAGATTAGAATATTTTCTTGTTTCATACTTTTTAGAGCGTAAATTTTCAGTAGTCTGGTTTTAGTTTTTGAACTTAGTTTTTATTTCAAGTATTTTATGGTTTTTGCAGCCATATACATTTTTTTAAGGAGTCCAGAAGTTACGAACGAACAAATAAACATAAATGCATATACATAGGTACATACCGATCAACTAACACATAACCCTCCATTTTTCTTGTTTGCGACACCTTAGTCGGGTAAAAAATAGTTTTCATGATTTTGACGGGATATATCTCGCAAACAGAACGCTTGTCAAAAATATGTACCAAACTCTACCTTCAGTTTAAAATCTCTGAGCCACATACCACATGACGTGGTGGGATGGAGTGACTTTTTTTTATTTAACTTCATGCCCCCTAGAGGGCGCCATATTCAATTTAAAGTAACGCCTCATATTCTATAACCAGCAGACAAACAAGACGCTTCCAACGACACCTTATTTGTCAAATTATGATAAGTAGTTTAGAAGTTATGAGGGATAAGATGAATATACATAGGTACATACATACATACATATGTACATACCTACATACACACATACCGACCGAAAACATAACCCTCCCTTTTGCTTCGCCGAATTTGGATAAAAAGCAGCCTTTCACATTATGTCCAGTAGCACATGTTTTGAGGGAAGAAAAGGTAGTCTATAGTAAAAGTTAAAAAATTGCATGGATTATAATTATAAATATTAACTCTGTGTTTGTATTAAATTTACTAAATGATAAAACCATGTACAATATTTTTTGAGATACGAATCCTAAAACCCCGCGCTAAAACCTTAGTTATCTAATTTAAGCATTTGTAAATTGAATGAAAAATTATGTTTTCGAGTATTAAAAAAACAACAATGCCTCGAGGAGAATGGACTAGAGCGGAGCGGTAATTTTGTCGTCGCCAGTTTTAAGAGAATTAAATTTATTTTGCACATAAGGAACAATCATAATCATAACAAAGTTAAAATATTACCACTAAATTATTCTCATGAAAAAAGTATTATTTTTAATAAAAAAATTCAACAAAATTCTTAACATCACAAAACTTTAATAGCAATATTAATTTATATTAATTAATGAACCATAATTAACCAGAATCGTGAAAATTTCGTATAAACTTTCAACAATCTTTTGACTACCTTAATCCATTCCTGTTACAAAAATCTATTTTCAGTATTTTTTTATTTCGATTTTAAGCCAAACTAATAACTACTAATTTGAATAATAATACTAATTTAATATTAATACTAATTTGTATCTCGTAACATGAAAATCATAAAGACTTTTCTAAATCTTTTACCGTGTTACAAGTCTTCAACTCGACCCTTTTGCAAAAATTATTTCTAATCTGACATACTTCATAATGGTGCTTATTGGGATATCTACTGTAACACTTTTTAATTTGAACACGCGGCTAATAGAAGCCGTGCAAAGCACTAAGTAGGCCGTGAAGCACTAAGTAGGAAAATCGCAAGTGCGACACTACCTACCAAATTACGTCGTGTTGTCTTATAATTATTAGTCAGTGATCAGTTTTTTCATCATCATCTCAGCCATAAGAAGTCCACTGCTGGACATAGGCCTCCCCCATGGATTTCCAAAAAGACCGATTGGAAGCGGCTTGCATCCAGCGTCTTCCCACCACCGATCAGTTTTTTGGAATTATATAAATATCTGCTAACTTAGACCTCGCGAGCACTAAACTTTTATGAAATAATTATATCGTCTGTGCATGATATATCTTGTTATTATAGCAGTTGGTGCCAAATTAAGACTTCTTGGTTTTATAATTATCTTGACAACATTTCGACTGATTTTGTTCAGTATGCAAAATTACTGCAAAAAATTTGAGCTCCCAAAGTCTAGTTAGCAAAAAATAAAAATATTTTCGACATTTTCAAATTCTTGCGTTAAGCGAGTGATCCAATTTATTTTTCCTCATCCTGCCCCAATTTCCCCTTCTTAATAGTTTTTGTTGATTTTTGCGGGTATAAACAGTGAATTGGGCTTAATTATTGTTGTTATAACTTAATCGTTCCTGCTATCAAACAGTAATTATTATATTGAATTTAAAATGATACAAATATTGTTATTAATTCTCAGTCTGCTGTCACATAAGGCATCTGCAGGTAAGCGTTGATTTAAAATATAAAATACTATCATTGATTATTATACTACCATTCATCATAATTCTTGATTTTCAAAACAAAAATTTAAAGTTTTACCATGCCTTTCTTATAAATTCGTTCAGCATGGCTCTTGTCTGATAAGTATCATTCATGCTCTTCTATTTTCTGCTATGCTAGCGTTATCATCTTCCTATACGATATGGCGTAAATGACGATATGAAATATATTGTCTATTACATTGAAATTCTCTTTTATTTGCTCGTTGAATGTTTTTCTTGGTCTTCCTTTTCTCCTGTTTCATTTTATATATCTAACGTGCTTTAAAGTTTAGATCTTGTTGAAAAAGTTTACTTGGCCAAAATAATACCAAAAATAACGTACAGACTTCAGTTACTTTGTAACATATATGTATGTGCATTAATTTAAATGTAAAATATTTCCTTATTAATAATTATTTCCGTATTTTTAAGGTTCTACCAAATGCAGCTTATATGACTCAAAATGTCAAAAGAATTTCTACCAACAAGTTGGTAGAACGTTTGCGTACACCGGGTTCCCATCCGTAGGTATACCTGTTATAGATCCCTTTAAAGTGACCAATGTGAGTCTTTCTATATTAGGTCTATTAAATCTGACACTCGTAGAGGGCACAGCTGAGGGCATTGGAAAGTGCATTGTCACAAAATATGAGTAAGTAGACAGTCATCAATTGATTTCATGACAAACTCTAGTTTTACACGATTAATATACGTTTAAAACAAAAAATGTTTTATGTATCACTTAAAATAATCATTGAATGCAATGTAAACAAATGCACTGTTTCTTAACACAGAATCATAAAGCAATATTGCTATAATAATATTATCATTCTAACACACCTAATGATCGACTTTAGAAAGCAGATTAATCGCACATAACTTTGTATACCTATATATTTAACTACATAACAGCTGTAGAAAACTGTAAAGAGCTGAATGAAATTATTTTCCTTTGATATTTAATGTATGCTAAAAACTAGTTGAAATTCATGAGGCTAGTTATAAACACTAAATGCTTTAACGTCATTTAGGTTTCAGTCAGCTTTGTAAAATTAACTGCTTATATTTCACCACTATATACTTCTGCTTATATTTATGTCGCACCAATATTAAATTTTATATACGAATTAGAGATTTCAATAACTTTCACAGAACTAACGTGGAAGCCAGATATAAAGAGCCACATGTTATATGCAATAATATAACGATCAAGGGTCATTATGTTCTGACTCCAGCTAAAATAGAAGGACCGACGTGTGCATGGTGCGACGTGCATGGCGAGGGCAACGGATCTATTCAATTAGGTACATGAAATATTTACCATTCAAACTTTTACAATTTTACTTAACATCAAACCTAAGATCCTTTATGGGTTAAACAGATGATTAAATTGCAGGAAATTGTTTAACTTCACAATTGGCGATTGTTGGCTTGTTGGAAAGTAACTTGTTGTGTATTTTTGTTTTGTAGTTACAGAGCTTATAATTTGTGAGAAATACATATCTATTTCACACAAATTTCTTAAAATGCGATACAAAACATGTTTGAGAAGAAAAGTAGCTGGCACATTCTGAATCTTCCTAGTTTATAAAAAAATATAGTCTGGAAAGAAAACTATCGTAACAAAATTATTATTGTAGGTAGCAAAAAAAAAAAAATGATTCCTAGATTGTGTTGCTAGTCGCACAAAATAATTAAATAAGAACATCAGCGCCATCAATGTCGCATTAGTTCTCTTTCTGAACATATTCTGTACGAACGAAATTTTAGAAAAGATATTTTTATTAGATAATATTACTCTACTCTCTCTACTTACTCTAGAATAGAAAAAAAATTTTTTTTTTAATCATGAAATGAATTAGAAAATCATAAAGTATAGTAATATAATTATTGTTTGCAGGATATAATAAGATTAAATTTATATTTTCAGAGAACTGGTTCTTCAAATTTAAATATCCGTTCAAGATTCTACGACATTCTGACGGAAATATATATTTGCACGGTGTGTTCGAAAAGGCTGTCTACGAATCCAGGATGGACAAAGTGACCGTCGAGGTTAATGGTGTAAAGATGGGAGACAAGGACATTAGTAAGTTTATTGAAATTTAACACTTTTTAACGGATTTATCGCATATATTTTACATAATTAATAAAATCTTAGCCTCAACACAGATTTATACCTGTGAGCATTTTTTGCATTAATAAGTAACGTACCTATTTCATAAAAATAATAGGCGGTATTAATGCGGTAGTAATTCATATTTTTTATATAAAAAAGACAACTGTCATCAGTTTATGACCACGGACGCTGCAAAGTGTTTGACCTGTCCTTTTAGGTCATAAAATAAAAATATACACGGTAAATCCGTTAAAAATTGTTAAATTTTAATGAGTTATAATCACGAAAAAACCTTAGAAAATATTACATTAATCAGTGTATATAGGTGGACTGCATAAGTAGCTTTATATTTAGAACGAACCGTAATAATCATGAATGAATTATCATGTTTTCAGGTGAATCAATAACAGGTTTTCTAAACAACAACTGGAAATTAATAATGGAGTCGGACGTTGGAAAGTTTATCAACGATAACGCGGTGGAATATTACTATAAGTTATATGGCGCCTTTTTTGATAGAATTCCAGCGAATAGGTATACAAGCGATGACCTCTCTGAGTTAGTGGATAATTAAGTTTTAAATATTTATGTAAAAGAATGCTATTAAATATATATTTTACTTGTACTTTTATTAGATTGTTGTGGAAATTCGTCAATGTTAACTTTTTGGTTAAAAATAAAGATACATTATTACATACATTTAAAATCATATATTTTTCGTGTAATATTTAGGTACCTACATAATTAGTAATTAGTACCTGGACGACCGAGCTCCACTCGGATTTTTTATGACTGCAAATACGAACAAACCCGGGTTCACTAAAAAATTAACCTCGGAAGATCGATTTAACGTAATCTACCTACAAACCAAACCTTTTTTTTTTAATATATCTACGATTGACCACCAACTCGCCTGATGTTAAGCGACGATTTTACCTGTTATTTTGTTATAAAAATCAAAGTACTGAACCGATTTTGATAAAAATAGGAGCCACCTCTAAAGCATTACCTACCAAATACAAAAATAAACACCACCTACTCGCCTGATGTTAAGCGAAGGTGTGGCCGAGGATGGAGCTCGTCGATCTAGAAGATATTCACTCTAGCCTTGAAAATTCCAAGATTGTAGGTCTCAGGAAACAGAGATGGCGGCAACGAATTCCATTCTTGTGCAGTATACAACAGGAATGTGGATCGATATCGCTGAGTACGGATTTTTGGCATTTTAACGAGAAATGGGTGGTAATTCGCCGACTTTCTGCTAGTCCTGTAGTGAAATGGGGAGGGTGGAATTAGGTCGTGAAGCTCTTGCGCACATTCCCCGAAATGAATCCTGTAGAAAATAGACAGACATGCTACTTTACGGCGGTGCTCGAGACTAAGTAGCTTCTTGGCAGCTAGTTTATCGTCACTGATTAACCTCACAGCTCGCCGGTTCACTGATTCTAAATCTTCCAGCTGATACTTGGCTGATCCATCAAAAAGGTGGCAGCAGTACTCCATACACGATCGGACCTGTGCTTGATATAGATGAAGCAGTTGTCCCGGTGAGAAGTATCATTAAAATCGTTGGAGCCGTTTCCGAGATTTAGATTATAATTATATATACATTTAAACAAGAATTGCTCGTTTAAAGGTATTAGATTAGATATAGGTGTACTCAACTCAACCACTATTAAAATTTTATACCCTTCAAGGTAAATAAACTTTTATTACGTACTGACGACGTCCACCTTCACATTCTAAACAGTGACCGTCCCTGTTAAAATTGCGGCCTAAAATGAAGTTTTGTAAATCCTGTAAATATGTTCCGTTAATAGCTACAAAACATAGTAGTAAAATTATGAAAAAAAAAAAAAAAAAATATGTATCTATGGAAGGTATTGCCTTTTTTTCATTTCCACCTTGTCATGTGTAATTTAAATGAAAATTTTGTTTGTATTTGTTTTGTTGTTTTTTATCTGACTGCATGAGAAGAAGGGTTATGTTTTCGAGTGTATTTATATAAATGTTTGTTCTTTTGTATGTACTATGTTTCTATACGATCGTCTACAGACTAAACGGCTTGACCGATTTTGATGTATGCGGTGTCGTTAGATTCGTCTTCATTCCCTGTCGTTGTCATATTTTTTTTTTGTAAAAATAATAATATATCTCTCGCAAAAATAATAAAAAGTGCGCTTCTTCTAACCTTCAACGAACGTTTTAGTAATAAACAAGTGATTTTGCAAGAATTATCCTAACGAATGCGCATTTATAATCTTTTATAGCGATTTTGCACATACTTTCTCACAAAACACGTACACTCAACAGCGTAGCAAGCGTAACGAAATCGTAAGTTAGACAGCAAAACACGCTTTTCTGCAGTCGGGTAGTATGTTTTTCCTCTAATATAGACTATATTACTTACTTGACTTATACTTTTAAAATAGAATATAGTTTTAATACTTGTTTATTTTAGTAAACCTTGCACTTGACCTATGGTGCGGTTTACGATAGTTCACATTTTATCTACAAGAAACAGATTTACAAACGATTTTAGAGCCAATCCCTCCAGGTTACCTATTTCATTAAATTTTATCCGTAACTTTAAATATTTGCCGTATAGGTATGGGTTTGTCACAATTTTGACCTACTGTTAAATTCAGAGCACATCGCTCTTCGCAGCTCGCTACTTTGTGTATTTCAATAGCAATAAATAAATATTATCTTCTTAGGGAATTGCTCATATATTATTGTAAAAAAATATATATTTTCTAGATCGACTTAATATGATCCTAGTATAACTTTTTACTGTATCTAGACGTATTATCTAAACTTTAAAATAAATTAGGCAATTAACATAATACAAAAATATTTTAGTAAATCATTGAATTAAAAAAAACGCTTCATTTTATTGTTCTATCATGTATATTTTAAGTCATTTAAAACATGAACATGACTAAGTGACAAGTGACTAAATTTATTGAAATAATTTGAACCTACTAATTTTACTTTTACACTATTCATATGCTAAATAGCTAAAAAGGTTATAGAATACATATATACTTTTTTACATAAAAATAAAAGTCTTAGATTGTCGCAAATATTGTGATCACTTACAAAAGTTACCAGAGCTAGCTATTAGGTCAAAAAAACTGTTTGAAATTTAAATTTCCTGCGAATGTCGGTATTATCTTAGTGTCTCATGGCGACGTACACCACTTTGGCCGAGACAACACAATATAATGTCCTCTCCAGAAGTCATCTATTCTAGTGTTTATGGGTTTTTGACAGATAATAATCGGGATAGTCATTATCTGTAAAATTTTGACTGTCATACGTCATAAATCGTAAACCGCAATTTACCTTTCATTCAATCAACTCAAATATAACAAAAAAATGATTTCCCCATTTTATCTACTAGTTTGTACGGAACCCTCGGTGGGCGAGTCTGACTCGCACTTGTCCGGTTTTTTTAATTATTTTGGCTCCACGTAGGTACATTGGGGTCCGTGACCGTTATCAGACTTGCAAACTATTGTTAAATACAAATTATTACGGGAAGATTACAAGATTATTTTCATTTACCTAACTTATTACTATGTCTCTTCCATGCTGGACTGGGAGAAAAAGAAAATCATAGTAGGTATGTGTCAGCTGCTTTTCTTCCCGGGAGTACTGTAAAAGTCAGCTAAGGGGCTTGAATGAAATTGGCGATTTTATGTAGGCGATTGGCTGACCCCCTATCACTCAAAGCCAATATGACATCTTATCCTCGTATCCCCTCTAACCCTCAAATACCCTCTCCCGTCCATGTAACCCTCTAACCACGGTCAGAACGGCCTAATGGTCTTTGACACTCTGCCTACCCCGCAAGGGAAAACAGGCGTGATTGTATGTATGTATGTAAGTTATTATTATGTTGTGTATATACCACGAGCAGACCAGAGACCCGCAAGCAGCCCACACCTTGTATAGGATACTTAACATTAGCTATACCTAAGATACACCAGAAACTTGCTAGATAAATATTGAACTTTGACTTGAAGATTTTGACCTTTCAACTAATCTAGACATTATTAGTTTTTGGACGTTTCTTATTTACAAAACTTTGTAGTCCAAGGATCTTCTTGCTACTATAAGAAAAACAATTTTGATAGAAGACGACATTATGAATAAGGATAATATTTGACCGAGCGAGCGAAGCGAGCGAAGTGTCTATGCATCAACTAGCCAAATTTTCTTTCGTCTGTCAGTTTGTTTGTGAGTTTGTATGTTCGTACTCGCGTACAGGGCGTAATTTTGAACCAATTTTGATGGAACTTGGCGTATAGGTTCTATGGATTATTTAATTTTATTTTGTTGTCGGAGATTTTTGTTAGGAGGGGTGATTCCTATAAAAAAAGGGAAGTTTATTGCGGCGCTAATTACTTACCGATTTTAATGATATTTGGTAGGTAGATAAAATACACAATTATTACAACTTGTGGTAAAAATGAATAGAATTGGTCAAGTGGTTGTCGAGATATGACAACAAACTTGAGATTGCGTGTACAGTGCATGAGGGCGCGTGCGTGACTGTGCTAAGCCAACTTTATGTAGGTATTATGTACAGATGACTTAAAGTGAGCTGCAAATAAGCTCTTTCGCGAGGTCTACTGTTCGTAGAACTACTTGTAATAGCATAGTAAATCTCAACAATATTTGTTCTTGTAAGTCATCATCATCATCATCATCATCATCGTCGTCTCAGCCATAAGAAGTCCACTGCTGGACATAGGCCTCCCCCATGGATTTCCAAAAAGACCGATTGGAAGCGGCTTGCATCCAGCGTCTTCCCGCCACTTGTATGTGGGCAACGTTCGGGAAACTTAAAAGCGTCTTCTCGTCCAATATACCCCAGTCCCTCAAGTCGAAAGTTTACGACCAGTGTGTGTTACCAGTGATGACATACGGCACTGAACGTGGTCCCTAACTATGGGCCTTATAAGGAAGCTCAAGGTCGCGCAACGAGCTATGGAGAGGGCTATGCTCGGAGTCTCTCTACGAGATCGAATCAGAAATGAAGAGATACGTAGACGTACAGGAGTCACCGATATAGCACAGCGGATTAGCAAGTTGAAGTGGCAGTGGGCAGGGCACATAGCACGCAGAACTGATGGCCGATGGGGCCAAAAGGTTCTCGAGTGGAGACCACGTACCGGCAAGCGCAGCGTAGGAAGACCAGCCACGAGATGGTTCTTGTAAGTAATAAAAGAAATAACATTTTAAATATAGATGTGAATAACACTAATAGATATTACAACGAAATTAGCATAAGTAGATATATTATGTAATAGTGGATCTATGTATCAGATACAATATTTTACTTAGTGTTATAGACGGCTATGTTATTATAAGAAGATACATGTCATACCTATGTCTGTGATACATACCTACATAAGTGATAGTAATAATATACCCGAACGAAAAGCTTTGGTATCACTTTTGTCGTGCGGACTGCTAGATTGTGGAATACGCTTCCTGAGTAGGTCCTTTATAGATATAATCTGGGTGTCTTTAAATCGCGAGTGAATTGGTTTCTTCTAAGTAAGCGTGCTCCATCGTAGACCAAAATGTAGCTTAACATCAGGCGAGTTGGCGGACAAGTGCGAACCAATTTATTCTCAAAAAAAACTGGACAAGTGCGATTCAGACTCGCCCACCGAGAATTCCGTACA
Organism: Lycia hirtaria; assembly: GCA_947563715.1. NCBI lineage: Eukaryota > Metazoa > Arthropoda > Insecta > Lepidoptera > Geometridae > Lycia > Lycia hirtaria. The sequence goes on from OX387380.1 coordinate 4,456,264, forward strand.
AACAAGTAGATAAAGGGGGAAATCATATTTTTTTTATATTTTCCTTCATAGACCGAAAAAATATACATTGCAAAAATATTTAAAAACCTGTTTTAGCTTATGATAATGAAGCTCTTTCATTTGATACCCCACATGATAATGTTAATTCACTTTAAAATTTTGACCCTCATTCCTTGCATAGAGACACTATTTTTTTGTGATTAAATTAAAAATGTCGAGTTTTCAGATTTTTTCCTATACTTAAGTGTACTATAACACAATGCTTCTTGCCTAATTTTATAGTTCTAGGTCAACGGGAAGTACCCCATAGGTTTTGATTCCCTTGTGAGTGTCGAAATGTGCGTTTTTTACGACATATTCGGCTGTAACTTTTTTTATGTAAACTGAGTTTTTTTTTCTTTCTGCAGCAAGAACTATGTCTCTGCGCATATGGTTTTAATTTCAACTCGATATCTTCACGCGTTCCCGAGATAAAGGTCTTGACACCCGGACGGACGGAGAGACGGACAGACGGACAAACAGACGGACAGACTGACAACAAAGTGATCCTATAAGGGTTCCGTTTTTTCCTTTTGAGGTACGGAACCCTAAAAATAAATGATGAAGGTCTCAAAATACAAAGTACACGTGGAATTTAGTTACTACAAAAGCCTTTTTATTACATCTTCATGGTCCAAGGTTTGGAAGTAACAAAAATCATAGTATTTAATAATTATAGTTTAAATAAGTGGCCAAGACCGTATCCAGACACGTGTATAGTAGGATTCCGTAACTAATGCTGAAATTTAAAAGAAAACTACTTGGTGAGTATTTTTTTTATTTACACTACTTTGCGAAAAGGTCAATGATCTCTGTCCTATAATGATTTAAGTGTCTTTTAAATTTATCGCTATAAATTAAACATGTCGAAAAGTCGTAATCACAGAGTGTTCAAAACTATTTTCTTTGAAAGTATAGGTACTGTAATGTTTTGTACCTATACATTTTAGTTATCAAACTTTTAAACTTATTGTAACTTTAAGGTGGCATTATAATAATACTTTGATGGTAGGTATTAAAATAGATATTTCCCATTATGAACACTAGAGAAGCCAATGGCATCCGAAATGCAGTTTTATAACTAGTTCGGAGCCATTGGAGTCAATGAGTTTTGTATATCCACAGATCCGCTTCCTAAGACCAAACAAAGAACCTATTATGTATTTGTATATTTTCTTAAGCTAGAAATTGTGTTTTATTCCATTGCAAACATCTCCAATTAAAAGGATGCTGTCCAACACGTATATTTTCATATATTCTCTTATTATTTATATATATATTTTTTCAATGAAAATTATTATGCTCGAAAACACATTTTTTGCACTAACCTTTTGACTCGTCGCCACTTGTAATGTTTGTACTAACCACTTGTAATCCTTGCTCTGTGTTTGTAATACAGAAGTAGTTATGGTTAATCACGAATTTCTAGGTCCAATAGTTTAGAAATTCATAATTATAGTTTAAAAAACTGAAAAAAACAATTTCAAAATATGCAATAGAATACTTATGCGACGTGCTGTTCACTTTCTGCAGGCACTTGGATTTTGGATTTTGGATTTTACCTATTATTTTGTTATAAAAATCAAAGTAATGAACCAATTTTGATAAAAATTGGAGCCACCTCTAAAGCATTACCTACCTAATACAAAAATAAACACCACCAACTCGCCTGATGTTAAGCGAAGGTGTGGCCGAGGATGGAGCTCGTTGATCTAGAAGATACTCACTCTAGCCTTGAAAATTCCAAGATTGTAGGTCTCAGGATACAGAGATCGCAAACAGATACAGAGGCGGCAAAGAATTCCATTCTTGTGCAGTACGCAACAAGAATGTGGATCGATATCGCTGAGTACAGATTTTTGGCATTTCAGCGAGAAATGGGTGGTAATTCGCCGACTTTCTGCTAGTCCTGTAGTGAAATGGGGATAAATATCCTTTCCCTTTCCTTCTTTCCCCTTTCCCTTATAATTCGTAGCTACTATGGAACTCTGAAAAACTGAAACAACCGAAAATTATTATGAGACCAATCTGAGTGTATTTTCTTGCAAAAATAAATTCCAAATTGCTTTATTTAAAAAAAAAAAAACTATTAAACTGTAGCAAACATCTATAAATCACTTTGATAATCTAGTGCTTATAATCCTGTTATAGGTTACCTAACCTTGGTACCCAAACTACGTTAAACCTGTGTGATGGCATACCAAGGCCCACCGGATTTATTTATTTACTATCTATTATTTAGAATATGATAAAAAAGAAAAATATATGTAATTATTTAGCGACTTGTTTTTTATCTGTGATTTCAAACAATGTCGGTGTGGCGTTACTATTACGTAACTTCCTTAATTATGTTCATTATTACAAAAATAATTGTACCTATGTATTGTATTTTATATTCGCTAAATATGATAGTAATTAATTATTTTAATTTTTCCTGTCTGCTAAATATATTAAATGACGTCAATATAATAATTATGTATTAGTAACTATCTAATTGCGTCGTTCTAATTCCTCAAAATCGTGGATTGTAAGTCTAAAGGGTCTAAGTGCCAATTTTTTATATATATATTTTTTCATTTTTATATTATTAGGCATGGCACATAGATCGTATTTTTGTAATAACATTGTTTATGTTTTTTATGGCACTTGGACCCTTTAGAATTACAACCCTTCAATTTTATATTATTAAAATATTGTCTAATCAGCAAGTTAGTTCACTGCTGTGATATAGAGTAAATAAACTTAACAAAGGACACGAATCGAATGAATTTTTTAAGGATACATTTGCAAAGATCAAAATAGAGCGCTCCGAACCTCATGTTGCCATGCCCTTATAGGGCCATATGTATATTCATTGTGATATTTACATAGACATTTGTAATGTACATATGATGCAATAAATATATGAGTATGAGTATGAGTATCATTCCGCATGAATTTGCCCCACAAGAAAATGCCCCACATTTTCTTGTGGGGCATTGGTGTGGGGCATTCTATGTGGTCGTATCATAGAAGCACGACAAAAATTAAATCACAGTATTAAATAAAACCGGACAAGTGCGAGCCAGAGTCGCCCACCGAGAGTTCCGTACAAACTAGTAGTTAAAAGGGGGAAATCATATATTTTTATATTTTCCTTCATAAATCGAAAAATATACATCGTAAAATAATTTAAAAACCTGTTTTAGCTTATGCTTATGAAGCTCTTTCATAAGATTTCCCACGTGATACAGTTAAAGTACTTTAAAATTTGGACCCTCATTCCTTGCATAAAGACACTATTTTTTACATACTTGTTTTTCATTTTCAAATATATCTTATAGAAATTAAAAAGATTACATAAGGTAGGTAGGTATGTACGCTTAAAGCTATTTTTACACGACATTTTCTTAAAAGGAGTAATTTGTTTCGTATCCAGAAACAGTATATGAGTCCATCAGCGATAGGTATTTTATAGGAATTGTAAATTATGGAAATGCATAAAGGTCGGTCAAATAATTTAGGTATTATGTTTGATTAGAGGTATAAACAATTGGTTTCAAACCGCTTATATACTTTCTAAATGACTACTGAAATCAAACAAATTTCAACGGACTTATATACACATAGAACGAAATATACATATAACAACTATACATCATTTTAAAACCTGACATGATATTTGTATTTGACATTTGACAAGCACACACAAATATTCGAGGTCGCGAGTATACTCTTCCATAAAATGACATCTGATCATGAAAGTTCTCGAGTGGAGACCACGTACCGGCAAGCGCAGCGAAGGAAGACCAGCCACGAGATGGACAGATGACCTCATACAAGTGGCGGGAATACGCTGGATCCAAGCCGCTTCCAATCGGTCTTTATAGAAATCCATGGGGCAGGCCTATGTCCAGCACTAGACTTCTTATGGCTGAAATGATGATGTTGGTAAAATGACACGAATAGGAATCTACTAGTTTATCAATTTACAATTTTCACGCAAAAGTAACTCACAATGTCCACGGGTATTATATTCGCTAAGCAGGGGAGCAGCGTTCAGATTTTGTAAAAAGCTTGTTTAACTTCAATGAGTAATAATTGCAAATAGAAAACCAGCTTTAGGAGAATTGCTGTATTATCCGGGTGTTACAAGTATGTAATAAGAATGTAGTAAAAAAATACCCTATCAGAAAATATATCTAATGGCTATGGCTAATTTACACTGGCGGCGGCGTACAGTCATGAAAAAAATAACATTTATGACAATTAATCTGTTGGTATCCTTCAGGTTTGAATTATCTTTATATTTAATGTTAAATTAAATATGATAGTAATGTTAAATCATTTTAGTATCTGCTCAAAGCTAGAAACTTTCGAGCATTGACGTAAGGTAGCGTGTCTGCCAATTTTTTTACAGGCTACAATTTGGTGATTGTGCGCTCGAGTCCCCTTATCCCTACCTAATCCCTAATCCCTTTTTTCCTCTTCCCTCAACAGGACAGGTCGTAAAACGCTGCAATGCCATCTAAGCTAAGAAACTAAGCGTTTGCTGTGAACTAAGCGTTTTGCTTTACCATTCCATTTCTAAAAACTATAACCCGAGTGTCCTCGTTTGTACCTTCTAGGTCTACATGCTTCATATTCGATCACAGCATCGCTGTCCATCAGGCGTGGTAGTGGTCAAAAGTAGAGCAATTCTAAATACAAAAAAAAAATTTTTAGCAGACTTCACTCAAACGGCAAAAACAAATCTAAAGTTTAATTTTGAAAAATGGTCAAACCGCTTAGGGTACAAATAGTTATTTGTTATGCAAGGCTGCAAAGTTGGTTTTTGGGGCGAGTACTTGTATTGAAACCTGAGCAAGCGAAGGATTTTAGGATTGAACCACGAGCGAAGCGAGTGGTTCAAATATAGAATCCTGAGAGCAGCGAGGGTTTCAAAAGTACGAGATGCAAAATAACTTTGCTGCCGAGTGAAACACAAAATTTTTCACCTCACTACAGCGAGAAAAACGCTAGTCCAGTGCTGCCACCTGTGGCTGGTCAGTGCGATTATTCAAAGAAATGAGGTTGGCGCACTGACATGAAATATTTATTTAATGCATTTTCAGTGGACTTGCGGTATAGAAAAGTATGGAATAGAAAGGTTCGAATTTTAAAAATCCTTTCCACGCTAGCGGACAAAATGCTCTTTTCCACTCAGATTTCTAATGACAAACAGAATCTTTCCGAGCTTGTGAGGTGAAAAGGTAATTTAATACTCGTACATAGAAAATACTCTAATAAAATATGTACCTTCTCGCACATTCAGGTAATATAACAAATTTAAGAAGATCATTCTAACTAGGTATACTTACAGTTCAAAGTAAAAAAAAAAAAAATATCATCATTAATTTCAAAGTCTTAAAGCCTGTACAGTGTAACTGTATCTGTGGTATGTTTTTGTTATATAAGTGTCATTTACGAATAAATTTAATCGTTGTTTTTCCAGCATATGAGTTATAGTGCTTAAAAAGTTATATAAATCTTCAAGATCAAGGCTTGTGCATGGCCAAGAATGACGGTAGTTGCTCTAGCAAAAACTAAATGCTATAAGTTGGACTGGTGCAATTAATTAAACAAGTGAAAAAATAAAATTTGTACCTATAAGAAAGAACACTTTTTTAAACTATCACGGTCATTCATTAAAACACTATTATTATTAAAACTATTAAAATTAACGCGAACCACGGTAAATATCCCGTTAATAATAATAGTGTTTTATAAGAAAGAAGTTTACGTATGTTATATCCTTATTTTTTTTAATTACTCATCTCTTTTTGCTTATGAATTAATATTTCTGGATTTAGAACGATTGATCTGAGAAGTTGTAGCCGGACGGTCGTTGCATGAATTGATTGTTAATATTGGCCTTAGAGGTCCGTACTCTCTGATATTCTCTGAGATGTGAACCCTTAGAGCATGCTCTAAGTCTGAACCTGATAGTTTAAAAAACTGCTCCAAGGGCAAAAAAGACAAAAGGCGAGGCGTTTAGAGATGGTATGGGTTAAGCGTATGAATCATATATTGAGGGAGTTGAGATCTCACGCAAATATCAACTTTGAACTTTAGGGATTTCCTCTATTTTAAGGGATACCGAACACTTGTAATTATTAATATAGTGACCTCAAATAAAACTCCGATTCTCCCCAACTGCTGCCAAAAACTTGTTGTTTTTATTTGTACTATAGAAAATGATAAACCACTGTTAACAAAGGAAATGCAACACCATTAACAAGTATCTACTCGTATGTTAAAAAAAAAAAAAAAAAACCGACTGCAGAAAAGCAGTTTTTGCAGTCTCACTTACGATTTCGTTACGCTTGATACTGTTGAGTGTACGTTTTTTATTTAAGTTAGTTAGTTATTATTACAAAAAACTATAGCCTATGACACTCTTGAAGTAAAGACGAATCTAACGACACCTCGTATAACCCTCCTTCTTAGGCAGTCGGGTAAAAATGGCAATTTCGAGAAGTAAAATGCTATTTTAATATAATAATCCTGACAGTATATTTTGACTTTCTAAAACTTCTGTACATCCTGCTATCCCGCGGCTGAAACTTTGACTTTACTTTGAATATGAGGGTAAAGTAAAATAAACTAGTTGGTAACAAGCTAAGCTCTCTTAGGCTCAAGTGTCGCCACAAAGTAACAATTATGTCTTGCAATATTTTATCAAAATAATTTCGGCAAGTGTGTGCCAGAGAATCGCTGCTTTATTGCTTCCTTCCCATTTCACTACTACTATAATAACTGAAAAAAATATGTCATTCAATTAAACAAAATTTATAATTTTGATGTCGATTGTTTCGGTAACTCCCATTGTTTCAGTTTTATAAACTACAATTATTTTAAAATGACGTTTTTCATCACTACGCGGATGGAATCGCGGGACACAGTTAGTTTTGTATAGGTAAACATAATATTCCAACAGTCTGATTAGAAGACACAGTGTTTTCGATAAAGAAACTCCCCGTAGATATAGGTATTTTGTTTTTCGTTTTACTGTTTTCAAATCTTGCAATTGATCTTTCGTTAACATCTGTAGGTACACTCAGCCCATGACATTACAATATTAATATTTTATCTTATTTCTGCCAATTCACTGTCTACCCTAACCGTGAGACTTGATTATAATTTAGAATTTTAATTTTAACTTATTTTTATTTCTATGTATAAGGGTGCCCGGGCACACGGGCCACTGGCCACAACCACAAAACGCCGCCACCGGCATATTTCCTGTAGTTTTCATACATTTTATATAGACTCGCCGCACACGGTAAACGCCGGTGGTGGCCACTCGCTTCAAACGGCGGCGGCGTTTGTGGCTGTGGCCAGTGGCCCGTGTGCACCCTAAAGCAGAGATTCTATTGCCTAAAATATTAAATACCAACTTAGTTCTACTTTACTTTGAATATGAGGGTAAAGTAAAATAAACTAGCTGGTAACAAGCTAAGCTCTCTTAGGCTCAAGTGTCGCCGTAAAGTAATAATTATGTCTTGCAATATTTTATCAAAATCATTTCGGCAAGTGTGTGCCAGAGAATCGCTGCTTTATTGCTTCCTCCCCATTTCACCACTATAACTGAAAAAAATATGTCATTCAATTAAACAAAATTTCTAATTTTGATGTCGATTATTTCGGTAACTCCCATTGTTTCAGTTTTATAAACTACAATTATTTTAAAATTACGTTTTTCATCACTACGCGGATGGAATCGCGGGACACAGTTAGTTTTGTATAGGTAAACATAATATTCCAACAGTCTGATTAGAAGACACAGTGTTTTCGATAAAGAAACTCCCCGTAGATATAGGTATTTTGTTTTTCGTTTTACTGTTTTCAAATCTTGCAATTGATCTTTCGTTAACATCTGTAGGTACACTCAGCCCATGACATTACAATATTAATATTTTATCTTATTTCTGCCAATTCACTGTCTACCCTAACCGTGAGACTTGATTATAATTTAGAATTTTAATTTTAACTTATTTTTATTTCTATGTATAAGGGTGCCCGGGCACACGGGCCACTGGCCACAACCACAAAACGCCGCCACCGGCATATTTCCTGTAGTTTTCATACATTTTATATAGACTCGCCGCACACGGTAAACGCCGGTGGTGGCCACTCGCTTCAAACGGCGGCGGCGTTTGTGGCTGTGGCCAGTGGCCCTTGTGCACCCTAAAGCAGAGATTCTATTGCCTAAAATATTAAATACCAACTTAGTTCTACTTTTCAACAACTGATGAGTCTACTAATTTTAACTTAGTGTGTTAGATTTATAGTTTTGATTTAGATATCTTCTAGATCGACGAGCTCCATCCTCAGCCACACCGTCGCTTAACATCAGGCGAGTTGGTGGTCAATCGTAGATCTATAATGTATAAAAAAAAACTTCATCATGTCAGCCATAAAAAGTACACTGCTCGACATAGTCCCGGCCGCCGTCTAGGTATCCACATTCTAGCTATAAGTAATTCATTTCTGATTAGATCTCGCAATGAAAAGAAAAAGTTATGTAAATATTTAAATTTTTGTCACAATATTTTTGTTTAAATAAAAACTACGGGTCACTCACGTCTGCACCCGTAGTTTTAATTTAAAAATGTGTGAAAACCACGTTAATTTCCATAGTAAAATAAAAACATTGTCTATTGTCAAAGGACCCCGAGCATAACCCTCTCCATTGCTGGTTTTGTAACTTTGAGATTTCTTAAAAAGCTCATATTGAGTGGCTACAACATGTGTGTGTGGTTATGTCATTACTGGTAATACACATAAATTTTCAACTTGAGACATTATACTGAACGACGATTGGCCTCTTCTGCAAAGTTGGACTTGGCTAGTTCGATAGTTTCAATTCTTTGGTGTTGACTCATACTTTTTAGTAACAGAATAAATTTTTTTAGGTACAGAATAATTTTTTTTAGGAAAAACTTTTTTTAGTAACAGAATAAAATAATTAAATCTCATATATTTACATTGTTGTGATCAAAATTTAGTGTAGTGAGTCACCTATGATCTATGGACCAATAACAGTGCGGCATTACTAACGGCCGACGACGGCGGTACCGTACGTACTTAGCAAATAAGCACTGAACATTATTTTAACATAATTTTGTCAAAGTGGCATGCAGAGATCGGTCACCTTACGTTCTGTGAACTCTTTTTCGAATTACTCGTAGTTTAGAATTAGTGTCATTTTTTTTTGTAGTTTATTTTATTACAAAATACTTTACACTTGTTTTAAAACTGTTTTAAAATTATTATTTTTGATTATAAAGCCAGTGACATACATAACAAGTCTTTAAAGTAACTGCATTTAAGTTAAAATGAATTTCTTAGAAAATATTACTTTTCGGCGTAAGCGTACTACGTCTGACTCGATGAATCAGACGGACAGCGAAATACTATCACAAACTCCGGATAGATCTGTAAATAGCTTGCCAGATATTTCAGACGAAAGTTTGGAAGACAAAAATCTAAAGGATAAAATTGAGGCTCTTGAAATTCAATTACAAAGTGCACATGAGGAGATAGAATGTTTGTCAACGGAGAATCTGAACCTCAAACGTATTAATGAGGATTTACTAAATAAAAATGAATTGCTTAGGAAAATTTCTACTAGCCCGGCTAAGAAAAAGGTGACACCAAAAAAGAAGTCTGTCAAACGACAGGGACATATTGACTTGACGCATAACGCTGACATAGAGGAAGTTACGGGAAAAAACGTAGAACTATTACTATTACTGATACTATAACTATATACCAAAAGTACGAGATAAAAGTAACGAAATACCGAAACCTGACCCAAAACAAAAGGCATCAGGACTGAAGTCAATACTTACACCTAAAATTTGTATTCTAAGCTGTGATAAACGTAATAAGTTACTATCAATTGCGGAGGACACGTGGGGCAGCGTTAAAAACTTCTGCCACTATCTTCAGCCTCATGGAAATATAAACTCACTCTTCACGGGTATAGAGTTAAAAGTAGCAGATTTTACAATGAAAGATGTTTGCATAGTAATAATAGGAGAAGACGATTTTAAAACGACAAACAACTATTTTGACTTGGTCGTTATGATTAGAGAGACTTTACAGAAAGTCAATAATACAAATATAGTAATATGTCTACCTACATACAAGTACGGACAAATGACGGAACTATATAATCGACGAGTAGAAAACTTCAACAATCTTTTATATCTCGACGCATTAACACATAACTACGCATATATATTTGACTCGAACAGGAAACTTAAATACGATCATACTATGTTCTCTAGGAATTCTGGTACAATCAACAAGCTTGGTATGCAGACAAATTTCAAGACATTAAAAAACTATTTCACTGGAATAGTAAAAAACAACGGAAATAATAATAATCAGGATGTTATCGAACCACTCAATAATAATATAAACAAATCCTCATTTTTTCGTGAATAATTACCTTCATATTCTACATCAAAATATTGCGGGTCTCATCAACAAGACAGACAGACTAGTAATTGCCCTGGATCAACTAGCAGAAAAGAGTATTATTTCAGATGTGTTGTGCATAACGGAGCATAATATAATGGCTGGTTTCGAGCAACATGTTTATGTTCCTAATTATACACTAGCTGCATCTTTCTGCAGAGACAGTACAAATAAAGGTGGTTCGTGTATCTTAGTGAGGAATGGACATGAATGGAGAGAGGTTCCGGAATTTAAAAAAAAATCACTGACCAGTGTATTTGAGTGTTGTGCCGTAGAATTGATTAGACATAAATTATTGATAATATGTTTATACAGAGTACCTAAAACATCAATTTAAAAACTTTCTTATGTAAACTGGATAAAATATTGAGCATGACGAGTAACAAAAAATATGAACAAATCGTCATTGCTGGTGATTTTAACATTAATATATTAAAAGCATCTAATTTGACATCAGACTTCGAATCAATTCTAGGAAACCATAATTTTAAATTGGCGGTGAAACAACCGACTCGCTTTGCAAGCCAAACATGTATCGATAATATGGCATATAACTGTAAAAAGATTTGTAATACGGAAGTGCACGAATTAGATTTATCTGATCACAGTGCTTTAGTAATGAAGTTCCCAGTCCATAAAAACGCGCTACTTAAATTCTGGAGGAAAAAGCAGCGTGATTATTCTGTTGAAAATATTAATAAATTTAAAATGTGTCTTAGTAATGTTTTATTCCAAGAACTATACAGCTTTTCTGACGCAAATCTTGCATATGATTACTTTTTTTCAAACTTCAAACTATACTATAATTTGTGCTTTCCATATAAAACAGTTATTATTAGAGTTAATAAATCCATAAAGTGGTTATCACGTGGCATAAAAATTTGTAGTAAAAACAAAAGAAATTTACTTTGGAAATATAGACTGAATCCTACAAAAACTAATAAAAGTATCTTCCTTAATTACTCAAAACGTCTTAGAAAGATCATTGTTCTAACTAAACGGGCACAAAATAACTTTAAGATAAATTCATCTCATAACAAGTCAAAAACTGCATGGCAAATCATAAATAGTACCAAATTAAATTTACCTAAAGAAGCCATAACAAAAATTGAACAAGATAATAAAGATATAACGGATCCGATAGCTATAGCCAACGCATTTAATAATTTTTTCATAGATAAAATAAAACCGGTCCCTGAGTCAGGATATAAAGTGACAGCTAATATAAATCATAGCAAAGATTCTATGTTCATGGCACCTAGCACGCCACAAGAAATAAGCAAAATAATACAAAACCTTAAAAACACTAAAAGTGTTGGTGATGACGAAATCTCAACTTTCATAATAAAATCAGTAAGTGAGTATGTATGTACCCCCCTAAGCTATATTATTAATTTGTGTATATCCACAGGCACATTTCCGAGTTCTCTGAAAACGACCATTATTAAACCTTTATTTAAAAAAGACAATAGAGAGAAAATGGAATGCTATAGGCCCATTGCACTTATATCGATATTTTCAAAAATTTTCGAGAAGTATGTTTATAATGAGTTAAATGATTATTTAGAGAAAAATATTATTCTATGCAATGAACAAAAGGGTTTCAGAAAAAATAGAAGTATTAATATGGCCATATACGATTTCATTAAAAACGTCTTAATATGTATGGATAAAAGCACTCCGGTGTGCGCCATATTCTGTGATATGACGCAAGCGTTCGATTACGTAGATCACAGAATCTTAGCTAGTAAATTAGAAGCGTATGGAATACGTGGTAACGTTTTAGATTTGATAGAGTCTTACCTAGCAGATAGAATACAAATCACGGAAATCAGTCGAGTCAATCTTATCACGAAAGCAGAAGAAATATATAGATCGTATGAACGCAAAGTGGCGTACGGAGTTCCACAAGGTAGTGTCCTGGGACCACTTTCATTCATAGCATACATAAATGACTTGCCTAATGCTACATCTCAACCTATGACATTATTTGCAGATGATAGCACTATCACCGTAGCATGTAAAACACTTGACTCTTATGAAAACGATATTGTTAAATCTTTGACCTCAGTTATATCTTGGCTTGACAACAATAACTTAAAAATTAACCTAAATAAAACAAATATAATGCATTTTAGACAAAGAGAAACAAACAAAGGTAATATTAATGTAGCATATGACAATAACATTATAAATGAAGTAGAAAGCTCAAAATTTCTTGGATTATATATTGACCGAAAATTGAATTGGAAATCACAAATAGAGCACCTTTCGAAAAGAATAAGTAGCCAAACATATGCCATCGCCAAACTAGCTCGTACTCTAAATATAGAATCTTTACCTAAAGCCTACTATGGGTTAGTTGAATCAATTTTGAGGTACGGGATTATTTTTTGGGGAAATTCAACAAATAAAATTATTATTTTTAAAAGGCAGAAACGCTGTATTCGTTCAATGTTTAAACTCAAAAAAAGAGATAGTTGTAAGCCCTATTTTTTAAAGTATAAAATTCTTACACTTCCGTGTTTATACATTTTAGAAACGGCCCTTTTTGTAAAAACAAACCGGGAGCGATTCCCCACACTATCTGATACTACTGTAAGAAATAGGCGCGACCAAGACAAACGGCGCGTACATGAAGGAAAGACAGCACTGATGCAAAATAGCATCATATGTATGGGTCCTAAAATCTACAATAAGATTCCTAAGTCAATAAGAGACCAGAATAGTAGGTAATTTATTTAGAAAAAAGTTGAAGGCATTGTTATTGCAGAAGTGTTATTATTCTATCAATGATTTTTTAAATGACAAATTTTAATTTTATTTGACTTTATGTATATCTTTTATTGCTTCTGCTTTGTCATATTATAGATATTTTTGGTTTGTGTATTAATCTAATAACAAATAATAATTATTATTATTTTATAATTTTTCGCATGTGCATGATGCTGTCTACCTGACATTTGTACGCCTAATCGGCACAACATGATTTTAAGCGACTAAATTTAGTGTAACATCTTTTATGCACTTGTTGTATAAAATTCTCGTGTTGTATGCAAATAAATTATCTTTATCTTTATCTTTATCTTTTATCTTTTCCGGTGAGTTTCCCGTAAGTGGGCTAAGATACGGTTAGTCCCTCTGGAATTGGTAACTATTTTATGGCTAGCAAAAAATTGTTTCATAAAAAAGTTGCTTCTTAATGGCATATAATTCGTAGGCAACCGTAATTACCTATATTTGTATAAAATTTTCAATTTGATTATTTACAAGACATCCTAGTTAATAACTAAAAAAACGTTCAAGAGATTATAAGCAAGGATAAAGAACAAGTATACGAAAGCTAACCACGCAAACAAAGTTTTTTTTTGTTGTATGCTTAGGTTGTATGCTAATACCTAAATTTGCAATAATAATTCGTATATAACGAGCTGGCGTCAGATAATTTTAGTTACATTCGATCCAACAGTGGCGTAAGAAGGACAATGGATTTCCTTAGAGTCTTATTGTTTGTGCTGGTATCTGTTTTAGGATACAGCCACTGTGCATATGGTGAGTTTTTTTAAATATTATTTTTTTACTCGTCCTGTATAAGGATTTAATGTATTTTGGTTTATAGTACGTTTTTGCAAGTTTTAATTAAATGATAGATAAAATATTATTATTATTTTAATTTGACATATAAATTTCATTTGAAAAAATTAAAAAATCGGATTTATCTCGCACATTTTACATAATTTTAAGAACTGGCGTTTCGAACACGATGGTTTTAACTAAACGGCTAAATTCTAGAAAACCCCTACTACTAGGTCACGACAATTCCTCCTTTTCGAAATTCGATGTTAGGATGGGAACTTGCGCTACGTACGGTACGGCAGTTAACTTGCAAGCAACGGGGAAACGCAACGGTCATTGCTTAAAAACTTTATTCATTTGTTTTTTATTTGTTTAATAATTAAGCTTCATTTATTATTTAAATTTTATTATTGATTATATTATTTAATAATTAATAATTTTAAGATTTTAATATTTAATAATTTTAAGACCTAACGTATCGAACGATTTGCAGTTTGCAGCGTCTATGGTCACGGGTGAGATTTTAAGGCAGTTGTCTTGCTTTTTGTATATAGGTCAACAATTAGAAGTTGTTTATTATCTAATTTGGTATTAGTTACAATAGCGAAAACTTAAGAAGCCAATGTTATTGCTGATTTAGAAATTATATAATAACGTTTATTTTTCAGTGGATACCCTCAACAAATGTAAAGTAGCAGATAAAGAATGCCACAAGGTTTTAATCCAGAAGGTTATAAAAGATATTTCCAAAACTGGATTACTAGAACATGACATTCCAGCAATTGACCCTCTTGTATTAGCAAATTTAAAGGTTGATATATTTGAAGGCGTTGATTTTACTCTACTAGAAGGAACAGTAAAAGGAGTCAAGGATTGTGTCATCGAAAACACAGAGTAAGTTTTAATTGTACAGAACCCATCGCAGGCCTTGGAAAGATATTGGATGTGTAGAAATAATTTTTTGCTCTGTTTGGCAAGGGAAGTAAAGACTGTAAAGAAGTTGATTTAGTATGTATTACAACAGTATCGCTTGTATAAACTCCGTTTATTGTATGACTTTCATAACAATTTTAACAACCTACCACACTTGTAGTATATACCACTACGACAATTAGAATATGTAATGCTTTTTGGGTGTTTTAAAATACCAATACTAGAACTAGCCACCAAGAATATGATTATGAATAAAACAATATTAACACTTGCATAAGATTCCTGGAATATGCGGATTATTCTGATTCACTTATCCCATGGTAATGTGTGAGTTATTAATTAAATAAATAAATATTTGTGGACATTTCACACAACACCATCTAGCCCAAACTAAGCTAAGCTTGTACTATAGAACTAGGTGGCTGATAGAATACATATATACAATTTTTTGTAAATATTTACATGTCATACATAGAAACACCCAGACACAGATCAAACATCAATGCTTATCACACAAATGTTTGCCCTGGGTGGGGGTCGAACCCACGACCTACAGCACAGCAGGCGGACATACTACCGACTGAGCCACAAGTCTTGTCAATTAATTAATATATATATATTTATTTATTTTAAAAGAAAACTTCTTTAGCGGCGTTGTGCATTTCTGGGATGGGTAAAAAATTTTAAACTCGCGTCAGATCGTCAGATCGTAAGACGGACAGCCAGAAACCTATTTTAACGTTCTGCATTTAAAGTTCATTATTTATTTATTTATTTAAGTATACAAAACAGAATATAGCCATAATATAAGATAACATGTGACAATCGATCAGAACCAGACTATACTCCAAAGCATGTATACATCATTTGAGCAAACACATTTTAGGTATTATATTGAAACAAAGGGGAAAACAGAGAAATAGAGGCTATGCATATTTTGTAACTTTACATAGGTGAATATGTGTAAGCAAATCTAAATTTTATTCATTTTGCAATTGATTTTATTTTGCAATCTATTTTATGGATTGGTATAGAGGATATCCTTCACTGATTTAGCATAGAATTAGAGTTTAGGAGTAAAAATATCAATGTCTAGCTTATTATTAATACAGTTATTATACTGCCGAGCCATCCTTACTAGCGGATTATAATAGGAAATATTGTTTTTATAAGTTTGTAGTGCGAAGAAATTTATTTCATAGGACCTACGTGAACTATACTTTGTGTTTAAGTTATTGTATGTACAAGTTTGTCCTTCTAGCATGACGTCATTTAGTTGCGCAGAATGCTTATTTTCGACACATGCACGTAAGACTCGTTAGCTCAATAGGTTAGAGCACCGATATAAATTTCAATTTGTCAATCGGAGGGCGGAGGTTCAAATCCTTCACAAGTCAGTCTTTTTGCTATTTTATTTTTTAGTTTTCATTCCTGCCGGCACTCCCGGAGGGCAACTCGTTTTTTTTTTTTATCAGCCCTGTTTCCACAAACTGTCCCACTGCTGGGCGCGGTGCATCTTCTCATTGTGAGAAGAGTATAATTGTAATAATAATTAGTAATAAAATCATGATTTGTTTCTTTAAAGTACCTGTGTTTTAATTTTCAGTGTAAACGTTGAACATCGACGTGCGTCTATACAATTGACATGTGACATAACTATTAAAGGCAAGTATGTCATGAAGTCAACGTCTCCGTTCATCAAGAAATTGTTTGGAAGTGATGTTCATGGAGAAGGAATTGGAAAGGTCAAGTGTGGTTAGTACTTCTTCAAAAACCTAATTTATATTGCAACAGGTTTAGTGGCTCAGTGGTAGTACGACTGCCTCCTGAGATAGGTCGTGGGTTCGATTTCCACCCAGGGCCAACATTTGTGTAATGATCATGGATGTTTGTTCTCTGTCTGGGTATTTCTGTGTATCATAAATATGTATTTACAACACACAAAAAAACAATCTTGTTTGCATAGTATAAGCTTTGCTTAGTTTGGGCTAAATGGTGTTGTGTGAAATGTCCACCACTATATTTATAATACATTTATATTTATTTATAGCATGTTATACCTAATTTATAAACATAAGGTATTTCAAAATAGCTTATAATTAAATAAGAGTGTATATTATAATGATCATTTGCTCTCTCGGGCAAAAAAATACTTTTTAATTCTATTAAATAAATTTTTTCTATTAAAAAACCGACTTCAAACGCAACTTACTAAAACATTCAAGATTGTAAACTTTTTAAAGATACCTCTCTTCACTCGTTCTTTTTACCCGACTGCGTAAGAAGGAGGGTTATGTTTTTCGAGTGTATTTATGTATGTATATTTCTTTGGCACGCCCTAGAGCCTAAACGGCTTGACCGATTTTGATGTGAGTGGTGTCAATAGATTCGTCTTAGTAGTGAGAGTGACACTAGGTACATCAAATTAAAAAAAAAAAAAAAAAATTAAGGATTTTTGGGTGGTATCAAAATAAAGAATGTTTAACGGTGATTACGAATATATATATAACTTATATGTTTCACGCATGCTTTCTCACAAGAAACTTATATTAAACAGCGCATCAAGCGTAACGAAATCGTAAGTTAGACTGCAAAAATTGCTTTTCTGCAGTCGGGTGTTTTGTTTTTCTTTCAATATAGATACTTGTTTTCTTTTGTCAAGAATGAGATTTGTCATTGAATGTCAAATGCTTTGTCTTCGAAGATTAGAAAATGTGCAGTGCTTACACGATGATCCTCAACATTTGTAATAATTCAAAAAGTAATAAAGCAATGTACTTATATAAGATAATTATGGGATCAACTTGGGAGCCTTCTCTATACTCCAATTCAGGAAACACAAAAATTGGTCCACGAATAACGGAGTAATTCGTGTACATACATAAAAAAATATACTACGAATTGATAACCTCCTTTTTTGAAGTCGGTAAAAAACCTGGATAAATTCAAAACAATTTAACCTAAAATAAATTATACACTTTTCAAATAAATATACACTATTTTAGAAAAAAATTACTTACTATTAACACAAATATGAATTTAGAAAACTCAAAAACTTCCGACAAAATATAATGGCTGAACCGATTTTGGTGAAACATCTAACGACATGCAACAGCTGAACACGCACAATGAAATTTCCTTTCAAACAAAAAAAAACCTTGATCAAAATCAAAATCGGTCCATCCGTTTGAGAGCTACGGTGCCATAAACAGACAAACAGCTATACAGATACACACGTCAACTTATATAAAACCCCTCTTTTTGAGTCGGAGGTTAAAAAAACAAATGAACAAGTTTGAAAACGTTATTTAACATATTTTAACTTTATTCTAAGTTCATTTCATTTTCAGAGAAAATTACTCTCGGAATCGAATTCCCCTTCGAGATTAAGAAGCGTGGCGGTGACACGTTTTTGACATCTGAACGTAAAAATTTAAAGTACACATTCGACATCAAGGGAAAAGTTACCTTTGCTGCCAACAACCTCTATCTGGGTGACAAGGAATCAAGTAAGTCTAATTTCAACCTCTTTAAAAAAAATCCCAAATATTTATCATATTGTTAAGAGTTTCTAGGCTTACCTCTATTGTAAAAGTGAGATATGGGACTTGATGAAAATTTACATTTATGTATGCGATGGGCTGACTCTCTGTCACTGCTAAGCTAATATTAAATATTCCCCTCCCCCTCTAATCGCCTCTATCCCTCTAATACCCTCTCTCTTTCACCTCACCTTCTAACCACAGTCAAATGAGGTGTCAAAGGGCCTCATGGTCATGGTAGGGAAAAATAGGCGTGCTTTTATATGTTTATATGTACATATTACATAGTAAATAAAATATCCTAACAATATTTCTTGAAAGTAATATACGAGTACTTGTGCAAAAATAAAAATAAAATCGTTTTGGTGTATCAAACCACCAGTTCTTTGTATAGCCTTTGGTAGTTCAGTGACGGGTTTTTGACTTTTTAAGGTATAGTTCCCGTAACGTAAAAAAAACGCTGATTTGTTCGTTAGCGCGAACAAATCAGCGTTCTTTTTACGTGACGGGAACTATAACCGACTATCCATGGCTGTCATTAGAAATAACTAACGGGGTAATTCCTGAGCTCATCGGTGGTCAGACTTGGGGTCTTACAACCTGACTAAACAAATCCAGGATAGATAAGTGTCGTTGGTTTTACTAGGAAAGAATTATTCTATTTGACCGTAACGTGTGAAAAATTAAAATTACATATTAGATTCGTCTCTAACGAAACCGTAAGGTGTAGGTATATTCAGTGAAAACCAATTAATTTTCACAGTGATGGTTAATGATTACAGTGAATAATTACTTATGTGAAACATTCCTAGGATTGCCTGATGAAAAGAGTCCTTTCATCAAAAGGATTCTAACTATCCATAGGTGGTTGACTACTGAATGTTTTAATGGGCTTATATTTCACATAACTCAGCTGCATCCTAATGCAGCCTATAGGCACACAGGGTACGATTTTCCTCCCGTCAACAAAAATAAACGGTAACTTAAAAATAAATGGCCTTATCGAAAAACCTTACTTAACATTGATCAACGTCTTAAAGTATCTGTCATCTTTTCGCAAGTAACAGCGAGAAGTTGAAAAAATATGTTAAGTTTAAATTGCATAAAGTTAAGTAGTTAAGTAACGTTTTTCGGTAAGGCCGATAAAGTGTAACAATACTAATATAAGGTGCAAATTTGTCACGTTTGGTTGTCAAACGCCAGGTTTAGTTATTAGTACCTGGGCGACCGAGCTCCACTTGGATTTTTTATGACTGAATATACGAGCAAACCCGGTTTAACTAAAAATTTTACCTAGCAATATCGATTTATCGTCGCCTAATCTACGTACAAATCAAATTTCATTAAAATCATTGGAGCCGTTTCCGAGATTCAGATTATATAATATATATATACAAAAAGGTATTAGATTAGATAGATTAGACACCAATAAGATAGCGGCTTATTTTTCTTAGGAACTAAATATTCCTGAAAAACTACAAAATAAACTAAATAACTTTTTTTTCTTAACTCTTTCAGGCAAGGAAATAGTCCCAATATTGAATGACAACTGGAAAACTCTATTGGCTGACGATCACGTAAAGAAAATCTTCGATATTGCGTTGGATTATATCTACAAGCTCCTTCAAAACTTCTTCAATAATGTACCTACATCAAAATACTTCATAGATGCTGATACTTTAGCTTGAAAATGCTTTATTTTGTTCATTTATAATCTTTATCGATATAAATTTGTCGACGATTAAGTATTTTCTAAAACATTCCCATAAATAATAATTTTAAATAAGATAATCGCACAAAGTAAGTATATTAATCTCATTATTCGTATACAAGTTTTTTTTTAATAAGAACTAAGGAAAAACATAATGGACCTTATCGAAAAACGTTACTTAACTTTAATCAACGTCATAAGTTATCTGTCTTCTTTCCGCAAGTGTAATTAATTGTCAGCCAGAAGTTGACAAAATGCCTGTTAAGCATTGCTTAAAGTTAAGTAATGTTTTTCGGAAAGGCAGAATATGTTATGTAGTTCATTTCTTCTTTTTTTACTGATATTAGATTCGGGCGATTTGCTCATTGCCGTTTTACAGATTTGTTGTATTTAATTGCTGAAAAACATAGGTAATTATTTCCCGTTCCCGGCAGCTTAGTGGTGAGACCGTCTGACTTGCGATCCGCAGGTCCTGAGTTCGAATCCCACGGCACGCACCTCTGTCTTTTCGAAGTTATGTGCGTATTGTTGATTGCCGCCAACTTCAAACGGTGAAGGAAAACATCGTGAGGAAAACTACATGTCTGAGAGTTCTCAATGATCTTGAAGATGTGTGAAGTCTGCCAACCCGCACTTGGCCAGCGTGGCAGACTACGGCCTAACCCTTCTCACAATGAGAAGATGGCCCGTTCCCAGCAGTGGGACAGTTTGTACAAACAGGGCTGATAAAAAAAAAAAATAGGTAATTATTTACTTTGTGTGTTAAATGTGAAATTTAATTTTATTAAAAGTTTAACTGAAAGCGTATGTATCCAAAAGCAGAGTTTATATGTATATATTTTAGTAGAATGATGTCTTTAAATTGTTATTTGTGTTAGGTTATGTTTTTATTACGAAGCCAGCCGTCCGTTAACATATATGTAATAATTATGATCGTGATTCTAAGCCAAAAATAACTTTATGCCTTTGCTGTTTTTATTCTTTAATAAATACTTAATTTAAATTATCCCAAGGTTGTTTTGTTTTTCAAACCTGTCTGACATTTGGTAATTAAATATGAAATTCGGTTTTCCTGTGACATTTTTACGTTGTAGGTAATAGATTAACAATTCTGAGTAATAACACAGCAAGCAAAAAGTGCATAGTGGTAGATATTATTATACTTCAAAACAGTTATTATTGTATTGGGTTGGGAATAAGTGCACTCAAAAAGTGAAGATAAACTAATAAGTAATAAAATTTATTTTATTTTTATTTATTTATTACATTCATAATATATATACATTTAACATATAGCAACTCAGAATTCACGGATTGGAATTGAAAGCTATAAATTAATAAGATAATGTTTATTTTTTACTTACTATTTGAATATTTTAATTTATTTATCTTTATTTTTTAATAATCTGTCAACAATACATAAAATTAAAAGTCAAAATAAATAAATAAATATTGGAGGACATTTCACACAACGCCATCTAGCCGAAACTAAGCAAAGCTTGTACTATGGAAACTAGATGGTTGATAGAATACATATATACTTTTTTTTCGTAAATACATACTTAATATACATAGAAACACCCAGACACAGAACAAACATCCATGCTCATCACACAAATGTTTGCCCTGGGTGGGGATCGAACCCACGACCTACAGCTCAGAAAGCAGTCATACTACCACTGAGCCATGAGGCCTGTCAACCACAAGTTGACCACAGGTTTCATGATTTTAGGCTACGAGTGGCCTAACACGTCTAACCAGAATTATTGAGAACTGATATTTCCTTGTAGCTAAGACGCAGTCATGTCAGGTAGGTATTGTAAATAATGCAAATTTAAGTGACACTTTATGAATCTAAAGCACCGTATTATTTACCTAAGTCTTTTAGTCACTTTTCTTATTATTATGTAATCAAAAAAATAAGTGTCTTGGTCACTTATTTTTTTGATTACCTGTTATACTATACGCATACGGCAGGTTTCCGTAGCTAATGCTATAATTTAAGAGACCACGTGTAATAACTGTCATACCTTCTAATAAAAGGTTTTAATTAGTTGTCTTATTTACTATGGTTATTCAGAAATTTCTATTTTATTTTATTTTATTTGGGAAACAAACAGAGTTATTCAATCAGAGTTCTATGTTCAATGGCTTAGAAATGTAGATGTGGGGGTTAGGAAATGTTGAAAATTGTCATCCCTTCTTTCATAATATGTATGGAGTACCACCCTTCTATATTATTTTTATAGTGTTACTACAGCATCTTGTGGTGTTTTTTAACACTTCCTGCTTAATTCCGTTCACGCAGTGTTAATTGTCTTTAATAGAGTAAAATAACTGTGCCCATCGGTCTGTATACGTACAGACCGATAGGTACAGTTATTTTACTTTACATGGCAAAATTATAAATATTTTTCAGTACGGAACCCCAAAAAACAAGTTTGTACATTACTCTTTTTTTACATATTTTTTACCTCTATGTATAACTAAGCCCGACTAGCTCTTTTTGTGTCTGTATGCATTTGAGCATACCTATTTAATAAAAACTGAATTAATGCTTGTTTAGACAGAACGGACTCGTAAAAAATATAATATTACATTTTGATGCAGAATTATATAATATTGCGTTTTATAATGCTAATAGAATAGGTGTTATTCAAGGTTATACAAGACTATTAAGAGCTTAATTGCATACAAACAAAGAGACTGAAGACCTCGACAATGAACTAATGTTCAATGTTCAATCTTACATATATGTCGAAAACATATCTAAAAAACCGGGCAAGTGTGAGTCAGACTCGCCCACCGAGGGTTCCGTACAAAATAAATAAAAGGGGGAAATCATATATTTTTTTAAGATTTTCCTTCATAAACCAGAAAATATACATCGTAAAAATATTTAAAAACCTGTTTTAGCTTATGCTACTGAAGCTCTTTCATATGATACCCCACATGATACGGTTAATTCACTTTAAAATTTGGACCTTCATTCCTTGCATAAAGACAATAGATATTTTTTTGTGATTAAATTAAAAATGTCCAGTTGTCGTTTTTTTTTCCTATATGTGTACACTAACACAATGCTTCTTGCCAAATTTCATTGTTATAGATCAAGGGGAAGTCCCCATAGGTTTTGATTCCTTTGTGAGTGTCGAAATGTGCGTTTTTTACGATATATTCAGCTGTAACTTTTTTTTACGAAAACTTATAAACTTTATTTTTATTTCTGCAGCAAGATACTATAGATCTGCGTACATGGTTTTAATTTCAACTCGATACCTTCACGCGTTCCCGAGATAAAGGTCTTGACACCCGACGGGCGGACGGACGGACAGCAAAGTGATCCTATAAGGGTTCCGTTTTTTCCTATTGAGGTACGGAACCCTAAAAATACATATGTACAATCATTCTATTATTTACCCGACTGCGTAAGAAGGAGGGTTATGTTTTTAGAGTGTATTTATGTTTGAATGTATGTATATAATTATGTATGTATGTTTCTATATGATCACCTACAGCATCAACGGCTTGACCGATTTTGAAGTGCGAGGTGTCGTTAGATTAGACTTCACTTTCAGTGTCATAAGTTATATTTTTTGTAATAATAATAATACTTACATCTCTCGAAAAAATAACAAATGCGTTTTTTCGTAACCTCCAACGAACTCGAACGAACGAACTCTTGTAATAAACAAGTGATTTTCCTAGAATTATTCTAAAGATTGCGCATCCATAATAATTTACAGCGATTTTACGCATACCTACTTTTTCACAAAAAAAACATACACTCAACAGCATATAAAGCGTAACGAAATTGCAAGTTAGACAGAAAAACTGCTTTTCTGCATTCTTTTATCATAGATACTTGCTAGTTTGATGCTACTGACAATTATTTTCTACTTTTTAATTTCGTATTCCATAAAAAAATTGTAGTGGGCGGGACATGTGAACAGAATGCATCCCGACAGGTGGAAAATAGCGTCCACGGAGTGGGTGCCTACAAACAGGCGACCTGCAAGTCGCTCACCAACACGATTGCGCGACGACATTCGGAAATTTAAGGAGGCCCTTCCCGGCGCACCGAAGTACGGTGCACGCGTGGTTAGAAAGATTGTTCTTTCATCCAATGTGATGTTTGGAAAAAAAATCTCTGCAAAAAAATTGAAAGACTGCCAGAATGCTTCAGCCTGCTTTCACCAATTTTCGATATACCTAGTCACAAAATCACAAGATGGTGTGCTGAACGTTACCTCATAAAATACTAGTTACATAGATAGATAGATAGATAGATAACACTTTATTAAAATACCACAATACAGAAACATTAAATACATAGAGAATAATATTACAGCTAGGTGTTTTAATTGGCGGCCTTATCGCTTAGAGCGATCTCTTCCAGGCAACCTTGCACGGATAGGACAGATGGCAACAGATAGTGGCCTTAAAGCAAAACTTAATTAAAATGGTATACATAAAACAACAGTGGTTAATTATATTAAAGGTACCTAGTTATGTTAAAAGAGGAAAACAAAAATATTATAATACATAATACATAGGTAGTTGTTTTGGAAAAATACTGAGAACATTATAGTAAAAATGTAGGTAATTTGAAATTTCCATTATAGTTGCTAAACATCGAAATATTATTTTACATTTATAATTTCTGACCATGTTGTTATAAGCGGCGTAAGTTTGTTAAAAATAAAGGACTTTTGGTGAATTGTCCTGATTTTATGACTCATAGTTTTAATTTTTTTCTTCAATAGATCTAAGTTACTGCACAAGATATCTGCTATAACAACAAATTTGAATAAAATGTTGCTATTACGACATAAACACTAGTTCTTGTATTGAAAGTACAGCGGGTTGGCTGCTCTTAAGATGGGTTGGAAGGTGCTTGCCGGGGACCGACAGGAATAGAAAGAATTGGACCTTTTTAAGAGTGAAAACATTTATTTTAATACCTTGATTTAAAGTGGATAAAAATAACTTTTAGGGATTCCGTTAAGTATAAATTTACATATGTACAGGTGAAGCTACTAAAAATGTGTTAAAAATAAACCAAACTACATCCTTATACTACGCTGCATAATGTTCTTGTAAAAATATTTTGAACAATGATCATATTTATTTAATAAGTTACGTAAGAATGTTGCATACATATAAAATGCTTTTTTTTATGAAGACGTACGAAAGTTACCAACAAAGAGGATATAGAAGATTAGTATTTAATTTGTACATGTATTATAAATAAAACAATAAGATATCGTGTTTCATTATCGTAATTACCGTGATTGATTTTTAACTGCCTACTATATAAATTTCAAAGCAATTCTTGAGAAATGTTTGTTAATACAGAAAATAAAACTAAGCTATGTAAAGTACTATGGACGTTTATCGACATTTTTTGACGTGATAACGTCTTATAAATCGATGAACGCCGGCTGCACGCACGTAAAAGTGTCACGTTCCGTCTGAGCCGAGCGTGGAACAAGCGCTAGAGAGGCACGATCGGCCTAAGCGTTCGGCTTGTGTCGTATCGTTATCACGTAAAATTATCGTCCCTAAACAGACTTTACAGAAAACCATTTTTTTTTATATAGAATAGCACTACGTTTGACCACTAGCACGCCTGATAGATAGCGATGCTGTGGCCGAAGATGAAGCACGTTGATCTGGAAGGTACTAATTCACTCTAGACTTTAAGACACCTGGGTTACAGTTTCTAGCAAACAAAGCCGGTGGCAAGGCATTCCATTCTCGAGCGGTTCGCATTAGAAAAGTGGAAGCAAAACGCTCAGTTCAAGCTGATGGTAAATCTAGCATGGAAGGATGGTAATGAAGCATTTTTTGGCTTGTCACGTTGTAGAACATTTCATAAAATAGCTATGACCATTAAAAGCATAATGTCATGTAATCATATGCCCATATCATATAACCTATGCACCAGTTTGCGTCAGAAAGCATTGCATCATATTTGTAACAATAGTTATTCGTCTTTGCTGTATTGTTAGCAAATTATAATGTTGCTTTTATTGTTGTACGTTTGCGTTGTTTACGAAGTAAAACTGCGACTGTGAAACCCAGGATTGTTACCGTTGCCTGTTCAGAAACTGTAAATCCTTTATACCAAATTTTGTAGAGGTTGCTTGAAAACTACGACCAATACGCGAGAACCAAAAACATCGGTTAATAATCTAAAAGAAGATCCTTTGGTGGATAGGCTTCTATGTATAAGCCTAAGGTTTTTTTACTATCTAGAAAAGTTGTAAGCACAGAGAATTCAAAGTAATTTTATTGAGAGTATTGTATAATCTATTTCTATTGACTATCATGAATTTCTAGGCTAACAGTTAGTTAAATACTTACTAGTTACGTGACATAATTATATAATAGACCACTTGGTTTTACTTTTATATAATAACTGTCCTTTTAATTTTATATTAATATCGGGTAATTCTTGTAAATCTTAAAAATTCACAGCCTAATCACGTTTCTATAAAATAAAATATTCTTCAACTTCTCGCTCTCACTTATGGTACTAAAATATAATAATTTGTGGCATTGATTTCATAGAAGGTAGAATTTGAAAGATTACATCTCCTTCTGATAGAGCGCTGTAATCGCATTATGTATTAAACATAAACTTAGAAAGATATATTATATGAATATCATAAACAAACTCTTGATTATAAACAACGAATAAATCATTAGTGCTCAGCAAATTTATGAGACATTAACATATAAAAAAATCGGTGACGACGTTTCTTATCGCCCTGTTCATTTCGCATACCTATTTACCATGTCTGTAAAAGGCCTATTTCATTACCCGATTTCTCGAGCCCTGTCTATCTAGTCCCTATCTATAGGATCGGACCCTGACTCTTATTAAAGGCCTATTACACCGGTCGATTTATGGTGCCTTGTCGTCAAGGACAGCCTAGTGTAATAAGAGACAGGGTCTCGATCTCCTTACTTCCCTGACAGGGATCCGATAGACAGGGCCCTAGAAATCGGGTAGTGTAATAAGCCTTTTACTCTGTCCCTGCCGACAGGGCCCTTTAAATCGTGTGGTGTAATAAGCCTCTTCATAGTAATCAAATACCCTTTTCAACGTTTTGCTAAAAGGCGTATTACACTACCCGATTTCTAGGGCCCTGTCTATCAGATCCCTGTCAGGTAAGTAAGGAGATCGAGACCCTGTCTCTTATTACACTAGGCTGACCTTGACGACAAGGCACCATAAATCGACCGGTGTTATTATAGCGGCCTTTAAGGCCTATTGGCCTTAAAGGCTGCTAATTCGTGCCTATTATTTATAGCGTACTCTGAAGTGGCTTCGCATATTAACGCTGTTATGTTTACTTTCACTAATGAAGCCCTGAAAGCCTGCAATTTTATTTACTTGTTTATAAAATGTGCCCGCAAACTACTAAGTTGCAGTGTTGCCACGAGTGCTGTTCAGTGACATTTCCCGGTGAGAGTGGAAAATGTGGCAAACTCTCTTCTTGTTGGGAGCGGTGAATTACGCCAACTCAATGGGATTACGTGAGTTTAATTAGTTTCATGACTTACACCGCTTGTTAGATTTCAGTTTGTACCAACAACAATACTTTATAAAAGATTTTTACAGAAGAATTTTTGTTGCAATGTAGAATTTTAATGGACCTGTTTTTTTGTCGGCCGCTTAAAAGATCAAGTAGTGCACATCTGTTGCCAGTACATGGATATAATATTTTCCTTACAACAAACGATTACAATCAACCTCCATATATAATTATATATATATATATATATAGGTATATATATATATATACGACTTACAAAAATAAAGTTCACAATTCGACTGTTTTTTTTTATTTTGTTCAGCGGTTACTCCGCCAATTATAAATTGTTTTTATGTTTTTTTTTGATAGGTAATAACCTCAGAGGTGGACCCATATATATTTTATCAATATCAACTCAAGACTTTGGTTTTTATAACAAAATAACTGAAAAAAAAAATATCCAAGTAAACTAATTGCGTATTTTGAAGTCGGTTTTTTTCAGTTTTTAAACTATAATTATTTACATCAGAGTACAAGCCCAAGCATCCATTATTTCGATTCCATTTTATTGTCGCGATATTATTTAAAGACATAAAACAATATTATTCTTATATATGGGCAGATAAGCGCTACAAAAATACCTGTAGTGTTGTCCATACAACATGAGAAAACCGATTTCTACTCCTAAACATATCATAACATATCATAACATAAACATAAAATAAATTTATATGTATAAAGTCATAAAGCAACAATTCATTAGTTTTGTACAATACATAATAAAATTAAAAAAAAAATAACTTTAAAGCCGTTTTTGAGATTTTTGACTATTTCTTTTCTTGTATGCAAATACCCTTAAATACACAGAAGAACAACGTTATTCACAAACTGTCGTATTCAAAATCTACATGTTCATCTCAGTAATTTACAGGAACTGCATGGTATCCGAATCAGACAGATTGTTGGCCCCGCTGATTGAAAATTTAATAGTTATCGAAATATTAGTTTTAGCCCTTAGATGAAACGTGACGGACCGACCGACCTACATACGGATAAACATATCATATTAACGAATTCTGAGAACATATTTCTTGTCAAATTAATGAATACTTTTTAGACCTTTATTTACAACATATTTTTTACTAGAAAGTAAAAGTAATGGCAATAAGTCAAAAACCAGCACGAAACGCGTAACTTCTGTCACTGTATTCATTAATTAGCCTGTGACTGAAGGTTTCAGCATAAAGCTATAATGAACTATGCGGGCTCTAACGATGGCCCCACGGGCAATTAGCTGGGTAGGGTCACCATCAGGTTACCAGTAGGCTTAGAGAAGTGGCATACGTTCCTATTTCTACAAACGCTTAAATTCTAAGAAACTGTGACTTTTCGTTAGATTGTTGACGAATAAGTACGCGTTTGACCACCAACTCGCCTGTTGGAAAGCGAAGATTTGGTCGGAGATGAAGCACGCAGAATTAGAAGATACCTATTCACTCTGACCTTGAAAAGACTAAAGTTGTAACTCTCAGGGAACAAAGAAGCCGGCAATTTATTCCACTCTTTCGTTGTTGCAATAAGAAACGTAGAATTAAACCATTTAGTACAAATATTGGATTATTAAATCCACAATATATGGGTGGTAGTGTGCTGATTTTCTACTTATTATGGTAAAATAAGTTCATGCAGCTCAGAAGCACATTCTCCGAAATGTATCCTGTAAAAAATTTACAACATGCTACCATGCGGCGGTGTTCCAGACGCAGCAGCAGATGTAGATGATTTCAAACCCATACAATTATTTTCTATTCTAATGGCGTTTTTTTTTTTTGCTTGATGTTGGCATCATGCTCGCACATTTGCTATATGTCGAGTTTATTTCTACTGGCGTTCACGAAGTTAAAAAAAAAACAAATGCCATCTAGTCTCACCTGTGACGCTGCAAAGTGTTTGAAACGTCAAGTCATAAAATGATGTAAAAGTATCTCTATAAATCCTAACGTAAAATGTAAGATAAATTTGTTAAAAATTGTTTAATTTTATTTAGGCATAGTTATAGATTCCAATCATATAAAGAAAGAATCATCGAATTCAGGCGCTGTTTCGGGGTAAGTTAAGTAAGAAAACAGTTCTGCTATTTGTAGGTATCTATGGAAGAGCACCTCATATAAGTGGCAGGAAGATGCTAGATGCAAATCGCTTCTAACCAGTCCTTTTTGAAATCGATGGTGGAGGCCTACTTTCAGCGTGGATTTTTTGTGACACACGATGACGATGATTTTTTTTTCGTGCAACACTTAGAAACATTTTGGGTCGCCACGCCGAAAAATATTTAAATTTCATAATGTGGTGACCCTATCTGCTTCTAATTACAAATTATATTATGAAGGCAAATCTTAAAGGGTCCCGTTACACAATTAGACGCAGAGATGATTCATTAAGAACAAAAGGCGTAATGGAGCGAAAGTCGCCTCCGATCTGTAAGTAACAACGTCAAGGAGAAATATTGTATCAAGCGACAATTTAGTTGTGATTTGTTGCGACAACGATGGCAGTGTTCGTTTTGCTACAAGTCCTTTCTCGAACAATTTATTTCTGCTATTTCTTTTGTTGATCTTTGTAACAAGACTGGAGCATGATTACATTAGCAACGGTTGTCGAGTGGATATTCAAATAATTTTGTTTACGTATTTAACTGTAATTTTTGATGGTCTTGTTTTTCGTTTAAAGTATATTATGACGTAGTAGTCAAGCTTAAAATCTTCTTTTTGATTGGCTGCGCATTAAACAGTGTAATTTTTTTCTGATGTACATATGTACCTATGTATGTTTCTATATTCCTCATAGTCTAAATGGCTTTGGCATAGACCAATTTTGACATGCAAGATTTCTGACTTTTCTTTACTTTCTGAGTCCGCATGCAATAAAAACACTCTTTAGAAAACTGCGCAAAAAGGACTGTTATACGGTTATCTAAATTTTTCGGGTGTATGTATCTACATTACCATCTGCATCCTAAGCGGCATGTTAATTTTAATATTATATAAGGTAGCCTTTGACACTTCGGAAATTAAAATTCATTATATTTTTATGATCATTACTGCTCTTAAATCTATCTCTGAACTGATAGCACTAAGATAATGGAATAGGTGTTTCAGCCTAAATGCTGCGGGCTCAATTGACCACTAAATCAAATAACCGGTAGAGTAGGTAATGTAATGTGATGAGGGTAGGGTTGACCACGGACACAGTAGAAAGTGGTTGATGGAGCCCGCGGGCTCAATTGTCCTTAGGGTTGACAGTGGTCAAAAGAGCCCGTGGGCTGAGAGATGGACTTGTGTGACGAGCTAACCAGGAAAAAAACCTGAAAGTGGTCAAGCGAGGTGACAGGCTCAGTGGTCTGCGTGCCCAGTTGACCACTGAATTCAAAAAAACATAGATATAACATTATAAAATATTGCGTATTTCAAAATAAATATATGTTGAAGCAAACTTGGAATTTATTGCCGGAAAAATAAAAGAAAAATCAATGTCCGTTGTAAGAGTTGGCATGCTACATGTTACCTAGATTTTTATTTTCTCCAACAGCAAAAAAAAAACTTAGCTGCAGAACTTTATTCTTATCAAATAAAATTGTGTAGTTTATAGGCAGAACAAGCGAACAATGATGCATCAACTGGTAATATATTGATTCTGTCTGTCTATCTTCACTTATTGGCACTTATTCAAAAGGCTTGCAAGAATGTTAAATGATAATGCAGAAAATGCAGTACCTACAATTATTTTATAGTTTGTAATTTTTATTTTTAACATTTTGACATTTATTTCCTATTATTGACATTTATTTGACATGTTATACGAATGTTATTATTGTTTTTAATTTTATAATTGTATACCTAGGTCCAATTTTTTAATATTTTTCTATATTGAAAATTTAGTTATTAAGTATTGACGTGTAAATTGCGAATAAAATGAATATGAATATTAGTTGAAAAAGTGTGCTGGAGGTTACGAATAACAGTTATTTGTTTATTTTTTGAGCATGTGGTATTATTATTATTATTTCAAAAATATATCCTGACTCTTAGGGAGTAATAAGTAGGTAATCTGGACGTAAGTAGTAGGTAGACTGGCCTTGTGGCTCAGTTGGTAGTGTGTTTACGTCTACCTGCTGAACTGAAAGGTCGTGGGTTCAATCCCCACCCAGGGCAAACATTTGTGTGATGAGCATGGATGTTTGTTCTGTGTCTGGGTGTTTCTATGTATCATATGTATATATTTACAAAAAAAAGGTTATTTATGTATTCTATCAGCCATCTAGTTCCATAGTACAAGCTTTGCTTAGTTTGGGCTAGATGGTGTTGTGTGAAATGTCCACAAATATTTATTTTATTTATTTAATCTAACGACTCATTGCACTTCAAAATTAATAAAGCCATTTAGCCTCTAGAATGTGATATTGAAATATAAATACCTACACTCGAAAAACATAACCCTTCTTATTGCTCAGTCGGGTGAAATCCTAAAGACTTTAAAAAAAAGTTCTTTTTTGATGAAAGAAAATCCACGGAATCCAAAAAGAGAAACCATAACATTAGCTTCTTTTATTTATTTTCAGGTTCGATCTGGATAAGAAGCTCATTTCTGTTGATGCCCTAGTTAACTCGGATGTTAAAAATGTTTACGATTTGAGTGGGAAACTGCTCATGGTTCCTATCACATCCCATGGCAATGCTACCATTAAGCTGAGTAAGTAATCATAAAGCGACTAAAGTAAACGGTACATGTTCTCAAATACGTGAATTTTTATTATACATAATTTTTTGCCTCCATTGTTTTTTACAGCGTCATCTCAGTTTGTTTTCTATATAAGACATTTTATCATTTAGAGACATAACTCAAGTAACATTGTATGTATAAAATGTTTTTATTATATTATTAGTATTCACGTGAATTTAACCTCAAAAAGTTAAAATAATTTTAAGATAAATGTCTAATGTAATATTTATTCACACAACACCAATCATTAAATATATTTTGGAAAAATCTTAAATGAGTGTACACATCTAAAAAAAGTGGAACGAAACAAGTGTCATTACACTCGGTCCATATTTTTCTCTTTTTAACCGACTTCAAAAAAAGGAGGTTATCAATTCGACCTGTATGTGTACAATATTGTTAGAACTGCACAATTTTTGGATATTTTAGTCTATACCAGGTTCTAAACGTGTGTGCCAAATTTCATAAGTGTATATATGTTTGTATGTCTGTATGTTTGTCCACGTATTACGCAGAAACTAAGAGTCGTATTGAAAACAATCTTTAAAAAAGGATGATTTTTAAAAAGTTCATGCAGTCATTTAATATCTTCAAAAATATGGGTATGCGAGAGCGAGACGGACGATGGTCGTACTACGGTCTCTTAAGTTTTCTTCTCGTTTTTCTGTGCAATAATTTCAGAGAATACAATCCTCCATGTTCACATTTGGTACGAGCACGTGACCGGCGATAACGGTAATATCCACTGGCACATATTGAAACACGATATCAAGTACGAGTTGGAAAGAGCTCACTTTAGGCTGGAAAATTTACTGAATGACAAAAATATTGGTAAGTACCTTGGAATTATTAATTCACTTTGTTACCCGACGTATTAGTTTTAGTAAAAATATCAAAATATGTTTTTTTCCGAAAATTATGGTATTAAGTAATTTGTAATTTATATTTGACCAACTATAAAAATAAACTACAAAGAAATATTTTATCTTGAAAAAATAATAATATATAATTATCTAAAAAGAAATGTAGTAGGTACATTTAGTCACGAGGGTGATAACGTTATGACGTCTTCACCTAACGCTCATGCTCAAGACATGTTTATGGCAGTAACCCTACCATTTTGAGCCTCGACAAGCTCTTGACCAGTTTTTTAGTTATTTCCAAGTGAAATAAAGTAACAAAGTAAGAAATAGAGTATTAATACTTTATTTGTTTTCAACGTAGCCTATTCATTTTTATGACACTCGCTGTATTGTACTCGCTTATTGGTGTAATAAAAATATAAAAGTATTTATAATAAAGCCCTTCAAACTTTATTTATATCAATTTATAGGAAAATGTTATTTATTTGCTTACGAAGATACCATTTTTGCGTGTCTTGCAGATAATGGGGTATGTAAAAAAAAAAACGGTATTTTTTTAATATTTTTCCAAATTAATATGAATTGGTTGTATTAAATCGAACACAATCTATTTTCAAAACGTCTAATGAGACTTATATGGTATGATCAATTCTGAAGACACTAAATTGATTAAAATTCTTATATTTTTATTTGATAGATAGATTGGATAATTTAAAAGAACTAATTTCAGTATTTTTTTATTCTGTTCAGTACTTATTTTTTAAAGATAAAATCGTCATGTCATAATTACTGCTGAATAAAATGTTGTGATAGCCTACATGAACTAAAAAAAAATGATATACGTCTAACTTGAAGTTGACAGTGACATGTATATTACAATACAATTCTATAGAAAATTATTTTGTTATGACAGTTGTCATACAGATATTGTCTATGCTTGATATTCAATATCAATGCTGTCAGCATCAACTTTTTTTTTAGTAACTGTGACGTCATTTTAAAGGTCGACTGAAGGTCAAATTTTTTTTTTATATTTTCGCAAAATTTTGCGCCATGTCATCATTTTATGAGCCCAAAATAAATAAATATGGTTTATAGACATACAATCTCGAAATGGTTTTGGAATCAGCATAATATTTTAAATTAATAGATCTGACACGCCACGTAAGTTTTTTTTTCTATATTAAATTATTTTAACGAAAGGTATTACTAACTCAAATACCCTTGACCTTTTTGCAAAGTAATCACGATAAATAATACTCGCCAAGTTTTCAGTGTTTTCATCATAACACTGGCTACGGTACTACCATATTCGTGTCTCAACACAGTCTGGACCACTTTATTATATTAGTTTCATAGCGAAGGCCGTAGAAAAGCAATGAATTTATCTGTTACAGGTGATAAAATAAATAAACTTCTAAACGAATTATGGAAAGATATAATAGCAGAGGTGGGACCATCTATCTGTCAGTACCTGGCTACGGCGGTGGTGGAAAATATATCTATTCTATTGGAGCAAGTCCCTTACGACGACCTGATGCCGGAGTAAACTCTGAAATACTAGAAAAAAAAAAACTAATGTAAATTGATGCTTTTTTCATTCATGTTGAAAACAAATTTATGTAAAATAAGATTATTTAGTTCAGTGTACAAAAATACATACATTACAAACAATAAAAAATCATTATAATTATTTATTATCCTGATTTTAGAGAAATGTACTATGGAGTCCTACTTGCTACAAGTGCTACTAGAAGTAGATAATTATTATTTGAACAAAAACTTTTGTTTTGTTTTGATATAAATGCTGTTTAATTTTAATGAAACAGAAACAAGACGATCAATAGATTTTGCTTGATAATAATTTATGGTTTATAGTTTTATCTCCGGTCCAGTTTTATATTTTTTCGGCTTAAAAAAACAGATTATAAATTCGATATATGATGTATGAATTGCACAATTTTTGCACAAATAATATACAAGTATGTTAATCTATGTGGGCTTCTAAGCGCGTGTACCAATATTCATGTTATGTATGTTAGTCCACGTATTACACAGAAACTAAAAGTTTATTGCAAACAATCATATTTTATTCGATAAAGTTTACAGATTCGGGAACGGTATAAATTGTACCAAAATCAGTTCAGTTGTTTCAATATATGTATGCACTAGGGTGTCCGTTATATGGGCAAAAAAAAAAATTTGCAGTTATCGAAACGCATACCTACCCCCTAATTTTATTCAATACACAAAATAAAAAAATATGTTACTGAAATACAAAATTTTAGCTTTCTATATGTGTATGTTAACCCGTGCCGACTAGACCGCAAAGATTATATGAATAGGTCGTTTTGGACACTATATACTATATACTATGTAGCTAGGTTATCATAAATATGGATAATAGATAAATATGGATAAATGGCTCTCACCATCCACTACGCTTGATGTATTGCATCAGGAGGCCGGATTTTAAGCTCATTCTCGTCATCTCCTCCCAAAAAATTATAGAAAGTGCAATGAGTTCCGAGTCATCGCGTGTAATGTTCATCATCATCAAATTACAATTCGTTGTAAAAAAACGTCACCAAATCTTTAATAGTCGCGCCAGAGAGATACTGTTTAACAAAATCAGTAGGTATTTCTATCAAGTTAAAATTGATGTTTTTCCAGTTCTCTCTAAACTTTTTGAATAGCGGGATAACCACACTGATGGTAACTTGATGGATCTTACATTGCGTTTTTTGCAATTTTTTTGTAGCTCTCGCCAAACTTGATAAAGTTCCATATGCTTCTTTACACAGTTAGGTAGAGAGAGCTCTAGTAGGTATTATAGCCTTTTCCCAGAAGATAATACACTCCCGAATTACTAGATTCGCACTTTCACTAACAGTCAATTTAACTTTACGAATGTTAAAAAATAGAATCACGAGAACTTGACGATTGGACGGCAGTTTTGCACCCGTTATTTGATTATTTACATCACCAAATATGTAGATACTTTTTTATTACTTCGCAATCTCACTGACATCTTGAAAAAATTATAAAATCCACATTAATTACTCAAAAATCCGGGAATAACTGACAAAAATAGAGTGCCGACGCGAGCTGCAAGCGGCGCAACTTGTATGAACATACTTTGCACGCAAGTCAGCACGGCTTGCAGTGGTCGAAATCAGTTAAAAAAATATTCTTGTGTGTATTATGATCAAACGAATAAAATTAGGGGGTACGCGTTAAAAAAATGAATTTTGAAAAATAAGGGACATCCTGGTATGTAATTGAAAAGTTTAAAGATATGAATGTTTCAACGACGCAATTCAAACTTAATAATTTATACTGGACGGATTTGAACGAAATTTAGAAGGCTTATTACTCATACTATGTAAAAGGATCTGGATAAAGGATCACATTTATTAACCCAAAATTTTGGTGTTGTATTTAGTGAAGTGCGTTTGAAAATTAAACGAACTTACCCAGTGAAGTTTATGAATACAATTTAAAAAAATTAGTAAATACTAATAAAAATGAATAAATATATGTAAATAAAAAAAACGACTTCAAAACTATCAATTTAACGAATAGGGAGAAATAAGAACAGTTACATAATATTTTTAAATAAAAACTACGGGTCACTCACGTCTATTTTGAGCCGAAATATCCGACTATAGTTTACGGATATTTCGGCTCAAAACAGACGTGAGTGACCCGTAGTTTTTATTTAAAAATGTGTGAAAACCACGTTAATTTCCATAGTAAAAAGTTACATAATACTAAAATTAAACTAAAACTGGGCGTCTACCTAAGTAGATACGTACACCAATTATTTTTTTGGGGTCGGTAGTCATCTACAAAGTCCTAGACAGTTATTGACTTCAAAAAAATACTTGTAATTCCTTATATTCTACTTCTACTTATAAAAATACTTGTAATTCCTTATATTCTACTTCTACTTATAAAAATACTTGTAATTACTTGTAAGTCCTTATATTTTGGTTATAAGTAATTGACAAGTTTGTTACCCAAGTGTAACCAAAAACCACAGAATAATAGAAATTTTATTCAAACATACGCATACTCAAACAAAACATATTAACATAGACCTTTTGGTTAGATGGGTAGACCCCAATTATTTTAAACCTACAAAGCTCACTAATGGGGATAGTTAAATATAAAATTACCTATTAGAAGTCAAATACTGTTAGTAAAAAATACGGATTTTGCACTAATAAGTACCTACGAGAATAAAATGATACCTATTTATATAATAGAAAGATATAATGAGCTTCTAATAAATATTACAAATATTTATAAATAGGTCATAGGTTTTTTAATAGTTATAGGTTTTTATTTGATTGTAGGTCTCTGTTTCCTGAGACCTACAATCTTGGAATTTTCAAGGCTAGAGTGAATAGATATCTTCTAGGTCGACGAGCTCCATCCTCGGCCACACCGTCGCTTAACTTCAGGCGAGTTGGTGGTCAATCGTAGATCTACCTTCTATAAAAAGAAAAAAAAATATTATAATTTTAGTCGTTACTTTTTTATGAAAGTACACTAAAATAAATTGCTCATGGCTTCTTTGATGGAGCAAAAATCTTGAGGGGATGTCGAGCCGAGTTTTAAGGACTAATAATAAAAAATAAAAAAAAAAAACCAAATGTTCTTAATTCTATTATTAATTTTGGTTTGTTGCCGCGAGAAATTTTGGCGTAAGTACCTACCGTGTACGAACGAAGTCGCAGCGAGTATGCTAGTAAATAATAAAATAAGTCTAATTCCAAGTTTTTAAGTAACAAATTTCAATTTGGTTAACCGATTTTACTCTTTTAACTTTTAAACAATACGAGAATTTTTTCATCAATTTTTCAATTTCAAAGGCGGTTATAAAAATTGAAATAAATATTCACTCTTACAGAGGCGCTTGAGGCGCGCAGTTAACTCCCTTGCATATTATAATAAACATTTATAAAGGTATAGAAACACTGAATGGAGATAATATGAAAGTTAAATACCTTTGAATTGATCTAGGTACTTATATAAATAATAGAAGTGTGTTAAAGAAAATGTTATTCGGGTTCCATTAATTTAACGACAGAGTTTAAAAAAATAAACATAAAAATGTAAGTGCCAAGCAATGACAGTTTCATGCAGATGCTAAGTGACAGTGACTCTGTGTCCAGCGGACTCAGTATGTCTTCCTCTACTTGACATTGTCATTGTTGCCAATATCACCATCATTATCTCAACCACAAGAAGTCCACTGCTGGAAATAGGCCTCCCCCATCAATTTCCAAAAAGATTGATTGGAAGCGGCCTACATCCAGCGTCTCTCATCCACTTGTATGTGGTCTTCTGTCCACATTGTACCTGATTTTCCTACGTTGCTTTCCGATTTGCGGTCTCCACTCGAGAACTTTTCGGAATCAGTTCTACTTGTACTTGTGCCCTACCCACTGCCACTTTAACTTGCTAAGCGGCTGTGCTACTCGTATGTGTGCTGCAATCTCTTCGTTTCTGATACGATCTCGCAGAAAGACTCCAAGTATAGCCGTCTCCATAGCTCGTTGTGTGACTGATCTTTCTTATAAAATTCATAATGAGTGACCAAAAGTAAAAATTAGTAAATAAAATTTTGTTTAAAATATTCTCATACCTAAATAGACAAAATCTTCTTAATTTTTTATACCTTTTTTTTTTACTTGCTGATTTTATGTCATCAAAAACTTTATTTCTTCTTTTTAGGGTTCCGTACCCAAAGGGTAAAAACGGGACCCTATTACTAAGACTTCGCTGTCTGTCTGTCTGTCTGTCTCCGGGCTGTATCTCATAAACCGTGATAGCTAGAAAGCTGTAATTTTCACAAATGATGTATTTCCGTTGCCGCTATAACAACAAATACTAAAAATTAAAAAAAAAAAAATATTAAGGGGGGTCCCCATACAATAAACGTGTTTTTTTCGTATTTTTTTGCTCAATATTAAAAACGGTAACAGGTAGACGCTTCAAATTTTCACAGAATATTTACTTGTATATTACCTTTCAAAATAAATAATTAAATAACAATAAAGTAAATATTAAAGGAGGGGCTCCCATACAACAAACGTAATTTTTAAGCAATTTTTACTCGATATTAATTAACAGGTAGAAACTTGAATATTTGTAAGTAAATATTTAGAAATATATTAACTATAAAAATAAATACCTAATCTAATACATAAAAACTCACAAAATGAAAATAATCCGTGCATCTAAACGCGGTGCGAGCGCCGCGCCGCGGTGTGTTGGTGGCGCGAGCGCGAGGCGGTTGCTAAGCAACGGCCGCGCGGGTAGCGGGGGAGGTAACATCACGGAGCGAGCCATAGCCGGGCGTATTCGCGCGAACGTCGTCATGCTCCCCGGATGTGTATCGAAAACCTACCTATAAGTTTGCAATTTACTACTTGGAATTTCGTTGATTTCTCGTTATTTTATACAATTTTCTATTATAGATGATAGTACGGAACCCTTCGTGCGCGAGTCCGACTCGTCCCGTTTTTACCCTTCGGGTCCGGAACCCTAAAAAGTAAGGATTTATAAAGTAAGCCTAACTATATCTATGATACTAAATTTTTTTACCAGATCATTATGTGGAAAAGAACTATAAAGAGGTTACAGAAAAAAATACATGCTAAGCTATGGTCATCATCAGACATTGATCATCTATTCCTAAATTAATAGTAATAGTCCTAGTAATAGTTACTAGACCGATTCAAACAAACAATCTGTTTTCTTCCAAGACGATGGGGAAATTTTAGATGCTTAAATTTTTTACATTACCTTATGTCACCATTCACAATTTATTTTAGCCATTTGATTTGGGACTTTGAAGGTAATTTATTTATTATCAGCATTATAATAGAGTCTTAAATTACTGAAATATATCTATTTGCATAAAATTACTGTTTATCAAAGAAAATGTGCTCACCGTATAATTAATTCGTGTAGTACATTAATGGACAGTAATACATTGGATTCAAACAAATGTTAGAGTTTTTAATGGTGTTTTAATTCATCATCATCATCTCAGCCATAAGAAGTCCACTGATGGACATAAGCCTCCCCCATGGATTTCCATAAAGACCGATTGGAAACGGCTTGCATCCAGCGTCTTCCCGCCACTTGTATGAGGTCATCTGTCCATCTCGTGGCTGGTCTTCCTACGCTGCGCTTGCCGGTACGTGGTGTTTTAATTGCCGTGAATAAAAACCTGATCTTATATTAGGTAAAAACGATATAAAACTAATTTTACGCGGCGTCAAACAGTCTCGTGGCCTTTACTTTGCCTAGACCGTAAGGAAAAATAGACGTGATTTTATGTATGAATGATACGTGTCCTATGTATATGTGATACATACGTATGTATGATACAAAAACACGTAAAAAGTCATTATCATTTAATATCTATACTGCTTTACAGATAAATGATAAAAATAGTTGTAAGTAAGAATAGATATTATTAATAAGGGAGCACTTCTACATAATATATAAATTACATTATATAGATAGTGCCAGTAGAATTAAAGTTAGTAATAAATAAATAGCAATAAGATGATTTGATGATTTGATTTAATGTTTTTTTTAAGTTTGACGATAATGTGATTCATTTAATGTAATTGATTTTCAACCGTATTAATTGAATTAAATAAATAAATAAAAAATAAAAAAGATAAAAAGTGTAATAGTATAAGAAAGAAAGGTAATATGTAGTTTCAGTATATAGTATGCTCATGATAATAATTATACCCATCTCCCGCTTCTTAGATAATAGGTACAGAATAAAATAGCGTTGGAGTCCCACCAACTCAGGTATATGGGATATTATGATGTGTGACAAAGAAGCACAGAATGAAAATACGAGATGTAGTGAATGCAAGAACTGGAGTGACGGATAAGAAGTAGAACAGGCTAGACCTGCCTAGACCTGCGATGGAAGATAGGACTAAATTATAAAAAAAAATAAAAAAATCTAGTAACTCGTATGTGTGTTACAGCAGCCAATGAGAAGGGAATTTTAATCTAAAGGTAAAACAATAGATGTAAGTTTTATTACTAAAATGAAAATTTCCAATGATCTAAAAGCACTAGTTTCTAAGTCTGAGAAAACTTCTGTCTTCGATCGAAGTCAATATTACTTGAAGACTTCGATCAGAATAAAGAGACGGATATTTTTAATTGTATTATAAAAATAAAAACATTCGTTATTATTGTATTGTCATTGGTTTTTGATAAATGTAATTGAT
Source organism: Lycia hirtaria (assembly GCA_947563715.1). Taxonomy (NCBI): domain Eukaryota; kingdom Metazoa; phylum Arthropoda; class Insecta; order Lepidoptera; family Geometridae; genus Lycia; species Lycia hirtaria. The sequence continues at coordinate 4,498,045 of OX387380.1, forward strand.
AAATATAATTTTGACTTTTAAAGATTCCGTTACACAAATACAGGTAGGTACTATTATTATAAGCGTGTTAAAAATACTTGGCTATGTTGAATTTACAGTTTAAACATATAGTGCAATAATAAACAGCACAAACTCTCTTCTCATCTAACTCTAAAAGGTTTTAGTTCGTAGAGTCCGTTAAAAGCCGCAGCATGAATTGAGCCTTCACTGGAACACAATGCCGTGGAAAGGCAACATTAAGAACAGATTCCAGATTTAAGGTGATAACGCAACGTGCATCGCAGATACTTTGAAAAAAGCTTTTGACGCATTTTTTTTTATCAGCCCTGTTTGTACAAACTGTCCCACTGCTGGGCGCGGGCCATCTTCTCATTGTGAGAAGGATATGGCCATAGTATACCACGCTGGCCTCGTGGTGGTTGGCAGACTTCACACATTTTCAAGATCATTGAGAACTCGCAGACATGTAGGTTTCCACGATGTTTTCCTTCACTATTTGAAGTTGGCAGCGATCAACAATACGCAATAAATATCATTAAACTTCACCACGAGCCAATCCAAGAACTATTCAAAATGAAAACAGACATTCGCTTAACTGACATGGTTCTAGTGAAACACTTGCACACCGACGGCACGATAGTGCCCTCTGATAATTTTATTTATCTGATCCGAGCCTAGATATCAGAAATTTTTGATTACGATAAAATAATCAAGGTCTAAAGCTCGCCTTAAACGAAGTGATTTACTTTATATATAACAATATAATAATAAAAAAGGTATAACTTGTACTAAGCCAAAAGGATGTCATTGTACAATGTACATACATATTATGTAGGGTAATCTGGTCTAAGAGTCCGCATCCGATAAGAGTTCGCATCACCAAAAACCGTGAAGTTGTTTATGTGAACAATATTTTGAATATTTTGATGTGAACAGAGGTAAGAAGTGCTTCGCCGAAAAAAAATCCAAAACCGGACAAAAAACACACAAATTACATAAGTTTAAAGATTTTTCCTCAAAATCTTAAATATTTTTGTCATTTTAAAGTATTTTTGAGACGAGACTGCAATTATTGTGTAAAATCGAAGTAGACTATTAAGTTTTCAAAGGCAATACGTAACGCTTGCATTGGGCGTGAATCCGATCAAAGCTAAGAGATGACGTTGCCTGTCGCTTTTCTATGATTTGGAAAATATGTTTAAGAATACGCAGGCACCTATCTTGTAAGAGTACGCGAGTACTCTACGCATAATTATTTTAAGTTGGTTTTGTTACAGTATTTTATCTATATTTGTCAAGTAATATTATTCATATTATACCTATTTTTTATTATTTATTTCCATTAAAATAGCAATTAAATAACTAAAATCTATAAAGTTATGGATATGTCCGGCATGTACTGGAATCTACATAGATACTCCCGCGGAAGACTGGATAGGATGTTCAAAATGCTTGGAGTGGTGGCATGAGCCTTGTACGAGATTTTATTGGCCACCTCTGCAAGTAAAAATTAAGTATAATGTCCAACCCGCGTACACTTATCGACGTAGACGCGTACTCTTACACAATGGTACTTGTAGGAGTACGCAATTCCCATTTTTGATTATTTTTGATTTTTCGAGCGATATATGATAATTTAGATTTTCGTAATGTTACTATTGCAAAGATATTGAAATTGTGGACGTAATAAATACCAAGTTGATTGCCTAGACTTAAAGTTTATTTTTTTAGAATATTTTAAACCTTAAGTGCGTACTCTTAGACCAGGTTACCCTATATACCTGCCTACGTTTACTAAAGATAAACCACAAAATGTCTAGAAAAATATCAACTTTCCAGACCTAATTTTATTCGAACATTTTGAGTAGTGGCGTGTAAATAACTGTATTATCCTTTCTTACGTGTTTTCTTTTTAACCGACTTCCAAAAAGAAGCATATAATATATGTTTTTTTACGTTTGTTCAGCGATTACCCCGCCAATTATGAATTGTTTTGATAATTTATTTTTCTTTGGTAGATAATATCTTAGAGGTGGTCCCATGTAAATCTTATCAAAATTGGTTGAGAACTTTGGTTTTTATAACAAAATAACTGAAAAAATGTCATCCAAGTAAACGAATTGCGTATTGTGAAGTTTATTCAGTTTTTTTAACTATATTTATTACATTCACATAGGACCGTAAGACTTATTTCATATTCATTTCAAAAATACTCTTTACCGTTTCTTGGGAAAAAGGATCTTAATAAACAGACAGAAAATTAATTGATCTAATGAGGGTTACTTTTTCCTTTTTGAGGTAACGATCCTTTACATTATTGATATTGTCTTATCTCTTTTTTGTAAACACTTTCCGTCTTACTTATAAACGCTCAATAAGCGCAGTTAAACAGTGTTTTGTTCTGTTTTCACGCGTGACAATTCCCGTCTGACAGAAGGTTACAAGGTTATAAGCCTTATTTAGTGAACAAGGCCGCTAGCACACGGCGTATTTTGATGGCGCATACGACGCGCGTTTCAGGAACGCGCATCGTCTGTGCGTTTCAGCGCCGCGCCAATTTTTGAGTTTTTATAAATTCGAACGCACGTAAAACGCGATACAAACGCGCGTGTGAAGTGCGTTCGAAACTCGTTTGATGCGCGTACAAAAGGGCGGAGGAGGGGTAGAGGAGGGGCCGCGCACTCACGCCACGGCACCCCCCGCGCTGCAGTTACAGCGCGTCTGTATCGATGTATCTGCGCGTATACGCGCAGTAGACGCACGTTTCACGATCCCCCCGTGTTAAGCACACGGGGTGGTTACAAATCTCGTTTGAAGCGTGTTTTTGCGCGTTTAAAATACGCCGTGTGCTAGCGGCCTAAGCTTTTAACATGCGTTTATAAGTAAGACTGTTTGTTTGGAAACTTGCTAGTGCGTTATCACCTTAAGAACAGAACAGATTCTAGTCTTAAGTAACGCAATGACTTGAGATACGGTAATGTGTTCCATTGTAACACCGAGGACTTTAACTAGCAGAGACTTTTTTTTAAATTTTGAATATCTGCGAGGTATTTTTTAGTATGCATTTCTGTAAAATGTGTATTTTTATGTCACAAATAATATACATTACATACTTAATTATTAAATGCCATATTATGTGGGTGTTTAGGATTCCGTAGTAACTACGAGGAACCCTTATAATTTCGCTATATCACTGTGTCTGTCTGTCTGCATGTCACAGTAATTTTACTCAGAGATTATCAGCTATATAAATGAAGTTTAGCATGTAGATGTGTTCCGTAAACCGCTACAAAATGCTGTAATAAAGTTTTCAATAATATAGATAGGGGTGGCACTCTATTCAATAAACTCGACAAGTGCGAGTCAGACTCGCCTACCGAGGTTTCCGCACAAACTAGTAGATATAAGGGGTTTTTTTTTATATTTTCCTTCATAAATCGAAAAATATACATCGTAAAAATATTTAAAACCTGTTTTAGCTTGTGCTAATGAAACTCTTTCAATTATGATACCCCTCATGATACGGTTAAAGCTTATTCGGCTTATTCCTTGCCTTAATTTTTTTGTGATTAATTATTTTCAACCAAAAGATACAGAAAACCAGTACATTTACTTAGTAATTTTGTGAAAAATTGGTGACCAGGTTCACACAGAGATGTTCTTGTGAACCCTGCACTAGGTATGAAACCTGCGTCCACGCATTCATATTGATATTCCATATTCCTTTTTAAGGGTTCAGTTTAACCTTAAAAAAATATTTTTTCTACTCCACTGAGTAAATCTTCCTATGAAGAAAGTAGGTACTAAAGAAAACAAATAGAAAATGTCACATAACAATGCTGTGATAAATCATGGCCTAAGTCGGGTACAACATTTGCGGCCCTCTTTGTATGAAGAGATATTTGTGGCTTAAAATAAGGTCGCCTTCCCAACTTCCTATGTTTCATCGCTGAAATATTTTATCTCCTGACTTCTTAGATGTCTTTATGGTCTTATTCGGGGTATGTCCAATAAGGAATGCCTATATTAAAATTGTTCTATTTTTAACCAACATCAAATAGGGAGAGAATGCAATTTTAGATTTATATAATTTTATTTTAGCAAGTATCTACGACTATATTAAAAGAAAAACAAAATACCCGACTGCAGAAAAAGCAATTTTTGCAGTCTAACTTACGATTTCGTGAAGTTTTATACGCTGTTGAGTGTACGTTTTTTTCTGAGAAAGTATGCGTAAAATCACTGTAAAAGATTGTAAATGCGCATTCTTTAGAATATTCTAGTAAAATCACTTGTTTATTACGAAATAATTCGTATGAGCTTACAAAAACTTTTTTTTTTCTTTTTTGTCAGAGATGTATTATTATTACAACATTGCTTAAAAAACATAGCCTATGACACTCAGGAAGTGAAGACGAATCTAATGACACTTCGAACATTATAATTGGTCTAGCTGTTTAGGGTGTAGGCTGTCGTTTAGAAATACACATACATACACTTGAAAAACCACTACCACCACTATACCACTTCTTACGCAGTCGGGTAAAAAACAGAAACCACCGATTCCAAATTGCGTAATTTTGTTTTAAAAATCAATCTACTGAACCGATTTTGATGAAAATATGGGAGAAATCTGAAAGTAGAGTTATACGGCAAGAAACACACAAAAAATATATACTTAAGTACAGTCTTATGTAGAACCTTATTTTTTCAGAACTTGGTTAAAACTTGGTATTTTATAATTATTTTAGATTAACTGCGCCCCGCGGTGCTATCCACTGTTTTACATAAATTATAACAAACTGGATTCTATTTTTCGGGGTAAAAAGTCTTTATGTTAATCTAGGGTGTCAGGTACCTCCACGTATGATTTATTTATACCATATGAAAATTATTGTGCCTACAAACCAGTTACCCATTAATTTAACAACATATTTTATTAGTATGATCTACCTAAAGATCGGTTTGAAGTCGATGCCAAGCCAAAAACAAAATAAAACTTAAAGATAAGTACGCATAATATAAGTTAAATCTTAACTTAGTGTTGGTCAAACATTATCTACTCATTGGCTTGACTTCAAATCGATCAGTAGGTAGGCCATACTAATAAAATATTTTATTAAATTTATGAGTTATAGGTTTGGACAATAATTTTCACATTGATTGTTGTGAAACGTAGATCTATTTGCTCACCACAAAAAAAAAAATTCGCTGTGGGTGAAAATAGAGTTGAAGGTCGGGTTGAGTGGCGTTCAATAGGAGATGCCTATGTCTATCAGTGGACTAAAGAGGACTGGTGATGATAGGTGATGAGCTACTATTGTTACTGATGTATCTAAGTAGGTACTCATTATTACAAACCGTTAATTAGAAATAGATATCTTCTAGATTTCAATTCTTGATTACATCTACGCTTTGTCGATGATCAATAGTAAGTCTATTTCATCTAAAACAAATAAAACTCTATGTACGATTTACAAATAGTACCTGGGTGACCGAGTTATATACTCTAGGATTTTTATGACTAAATACGGCAAACTCGGGTTCATTAAAAATAAAACCTAGGTTGTTTATCGTCCCCGAATCTACCTACTTATATACCAAATTTCATCAAAATTGTTGGTGCCTTTTCCGAAATCCTGAAAATTGAATTGATGAACATACAATTCAATATTACCAATCAATGACATAAGCTACCAATCTTTAACTCGCAAATTTGTAAACTATAGGCGAAAACTTGTAATTAGCCTAGTAATTTATATAAATGTATAGTTTATTTAAGTATTTAGGCTGTAAGTTTTCCTAAAAATATAAAATAAAATTAAATAAAAAAATAAACATTTTTATTTTGTATAGTTTTCATTCCTGCTCAGGTCCACCCTGAGGATGGGACTCTGACAGTCCCAAAACCGTTTGGAAGACATCGTTCTTTTGACCGATTAATATCATGTGTTTACAGGTAATTTTTTTTTTTTTTTTTATTATATAGATTTCATTCGCATTTTTATTTCGCGGCACCAGGCATTTTTATCCGGAAATAGTTCAAACGATATCAATCGTCCAGTTTTGTTCATTCCCTGAATATATATTTTAACAAAAGCCCCAAATTGAAAACGATTTTGAACGAGAAACAGAAATTACACACGAAAAATAAATAAATAGGAGTATAATCGGAGCATAATATTTTTTTGTTATATTATTCATAACTTTGTATTTTTATACTTACCAAACTTATTGTTATTATGTTGCTTTTAAAAAAAATACATTTAGGTCTTGTTTTCTCTTTAAAAATATTATTTTTGAAGAGCGATTTCGTTCAAAATCTGTGAATGCTTGAACTTCAAAGTAATGGCAAAGTTCCGGCAGAGGTTAGAGAAAAAAATCCGTTTCCTTCCATAAGAATGGACATAAACTTCTCGTAACAATTTGGCTTCCGCTGAGATTTACGCCTGAGCATTGACGCGGAAGGAAAGTATTTACCTATCTATTCGCCTTTTCACGAAGACAATCAGGGTCCTTACAATAGAATGAATGGTAGCTTTTTCCTAGCCTCAGGTAAGACTTTGTGATGGAAATAGACTTCTGCGGGTAGGAGAGATACTTTGGTCCTGCCTTTATGAACTGGTCTTAGAGGAGCAAATTGTTTTTGTACCCTTGGGCGATTTACACCGTCTGGCTACAAGTGCTTGAATGTGCTGAATCCTTTGCAGTTTTTAAAAGGAGTGTGTACATGATTTTCTTATCATTTTTAAAGACGAATATTTCTATCTAACTTTCAAGTGTATTTAGATTTTAACGAATGTACTATATTTACAAACTAATGGTGAACGAACCTACTTATTTCAAGCAGGAATTTCACTCCTCATTGCGAATATTTTTTCTTTAGACACTAAACAAATAAAAAAATAAAATCCATTCCATACAAACTTGTTTTAACATATTAGAAAAGTGTATTTACATTCACGATTTCAAGACTGGTTGCATAAAAGAATAATTGAAATTATACACATTTTAAAGAATTCATCGCATATGTACAAAAATCAACATGAGTAAACCTTAAAACATTATAAAATAAAAAAACTGGCTAAGTGCGAATCAGACTCGCGCACAAAGGGTTCCGTATCATTATCTATAAAAACAGCAAAAAATCACCTTAGTTGTATGGAATATTAAAATTAAATATGAATTATAAATGAAATGTTAATGATAAATATTAACTAAGTAAATATAATTTTTATTTTTAATAAATATTTATTTTTTAAGTGAATAATATAATTCAATACTTTTTAAATATTTCAAGCATCTACCGGTTGCCGTTATCAATATCGAGCAAAAACGAGCAAAAAGATCACGTTTGTTGTATGGGAGCCCCCTTAAATATTTATTGTATTCTGTTTTTTAGTGTTTGTTCTATAGCGGCAACAGAAATACATCATCTGTGAATATTTTTTTCTGTCTAACTATCACGGGTCATGAGATACAGCCTGGTGAAAGACAGACACAAATCGGAGTCTTAGTAATAGGGTCCAGTTTTACCCTTTGGGTACGGAACCTTAAAAATGTTCACAATACATTATTAATAACAGCTAATCGAAATTTGTTATCTCACTCACGCATTCCCACATTTTCAACATATTTTTCCTGAATAGACATCGACGAAGTACTTAAAAAAAATGGCAACAATATATTAAAATTATTCATCGTTATAGAAATTGGAAATGTAAATTTTTATGTTTAAAAATACTCTCATGAAAACGGAAACAAGTTTCTGTCTGTAGTAGAAAATTAATTGAAAAACATCATATTCTATAATATCACATAAAACATCAACTCTAAACAAAATGTTGATCGATACCTATACGAAAATTATGAAGAGATGATATTGTGAATAAAAAAAAATTACAAGATGATCACATCTTGTAATTTTATTATATTACACTACGCTTTACAGGATATTAATTAAAAGTTGTAATTGGATAAATATACCTAAAATAATTAGCAAACATAATATACTTATTTCCAATTTAACATAATCTTGATACTTATTTTACTTGAGCAACTTTTTTTTTAATTTTACTTAGTCATCCCAGATTGCTAACTTTTAGATTGAACAGATGTTCTTTACAGAAAAAATGTTGGAATTTTTGATTCGGCGAGATAACTCTGATTCAATCCCCAGTTCCATTGGACAAAGGCATACAATAACTTTCCGAGGCACCATCTGCTGTATTTTTCATTTGTGTACGACACAAACGAGGCCTGTAACGAAGTCTTCCTAACATTTTCATGGGTAATTGCTGAAAAACTTGAATGAAATTCGCAATGAGTTTGCTAGTCTCAGGTGCTTTATTTCGTAGAAATCGTACTTAATTATTTTTTTTTGTCAGCCCTGTTTATACAAACTGGCCCACTGCTGGGCGCGGGCCATCTTCTCATTATGAGAAGGGTAAGGCCATAGTCTGCCACGCTGGCCAAGTGCGGGTTGGCAGACTTCACACATCTTCAAGATCATTGAGAACTCTCAGACATGTAGGTTTCCTCACGATGTTTTCCTTCACCGTTTGAAGTTGGCGGCAATCAACAACTTCGTACTTAATTAATTTGAGAGAATTTTTGTTAAAGACCTAAACTTAATTCATCGTCTTGTGGCGGATATTCCAAAAATTCGAACGAATCGCATTGGTTCCAGTTTGATTATATGATCTTCTAAATTGCGAAATACCTACGCTACTGGAATGGGTTATCCCTGATAAATGTAAATTAATATGCTTAAATCATATCTGAAGCGCAGCGTAGGAAGACCAGAAGACCCGAGATGGACCTCATACAAGTAGCAAGACGACGCTGGATGCAAGCCGCTTTCAACAGGTTTTTTGGAAATCCATGGAGGAGACCTATGTCCAGCAGTGAACTTCTTGTGGCTGAGATGATGATGATGTAGTATGTAGTAGTTTTCTAATCAAACAACGGGAGAAATACGTTATACATTATTAAAAGTAAGTAAGTTCGTATAGACTGAGTGGCCAGCCCTATTGTCAGAGTTATTAAGCCGAAAGGCCTCTGACTTGGCTTGACGATTGCTGAACAACCGGGACATACAATTTAACGTGTCATCCGACCCACGGTAGCGCTCAGAAAGAAATGCCACTCACGGTCACCCATCCGAAGCCTGACCGGTCCGTCCGTTGCTTAACTTTGGTGATCGTTCGGGAACACCTAGTCAAGCTACGCCACGAGCGCTACGTTATACATTATTAATTTTCTATGTTCTGACCACCAATTTTTATTTTATTAATATTTTTATACATGATCGCCGGTTGCAGGATCCTTAAAAGTTTTCCTTTAAAACATCTCTTACATCATTCATTCACTCGCCTTATAAATCAGAATAGGTTTGAAAAGAGAACTGTCGTGGTAGAAAAAATGGGAACTAACGTCTCTATTGTACCTAATCGAACATAATTAATTAATCGAACATAATAAATTAATCGAACATAATCAATTAATCGAACATAATTAATTAATCGAACATAATTATAGCTTTAAATTAGCCGATTAATCGGCGAACAAACATACAAAGAAAATATACAGACCGAATTCATAATCTCCTTCTTTTTGGAAGTCGGTTAAAAATAATTAAATAAAGATAGCAGTGTCCTTAATGCCACATTATTTCTCATTACATACAGACTAACTCTTTTAAGCTCTAAATTAATCAGTTTGAACTTGTCTATCAATATTACATAATTTTCAAGTGCATTTTTAGTTTTAATCACAGATACGTGGCTGCAAGGGCGTCGCCAGCCCATGGTCCAGGGGGGGGGGGGGGGGGCAAGTTAATAATATGGAGGATGAGCAAAATATGAATTGTAGGTACAGGTACAATTGCACGGCCTTAGGACTTTGGTTGCTTTGCAGTTGGCTACATTTTTTAAATCTCTAGGGGGAGAGGGGGGGGGCAGCTCCCCCCTCTGCCCCCCCTTGGCGACGCCCTTGCGTGGCTGTATCCCCGTTAATCGAAAGCCACCGCGACTAAATAGCTGCACTTCGCTAAAGTATTGGCAATTAGGAAGAGACCGTCTTAGTTAATGAAGATCAAAAGCTCTTTGGGTAAAAACTAAGAACTATATACTTACCGATACCTGTAAAGGCGAATGACATCTTATGTTTATCTTTTTCGTGGGTTAACATGGTGTTTGTTCGGGAGAACAACAGACGTTAAACTAATCTTAAAAACCTTCAATAAAGCAATAGTTAAAGCTAAAAATCTATTAATATCATCACGTATATTTATTAAGAAGCCTATTATTACTTGTGTTATTATCGACTTAATTATTAAATACCAGTAATAATTTTATTTACTGTAGATACAAAGGACAGAATTTTTATATTAGGAGATGACGTGTAAATAATAATGTTTTACGAATAAAATGAATATCAATATTTTGTTTTTGATATGCGCATGAGCGTTTGGATGATGTTTCAAGTGAGTATAGCCTGTTCGGAAAACTAATGTGACATTGAGAGCGCTGTCGTACTTATTTCATTATTTTGTACAGTGCAATCAAAATATTTTTTCACATTTTTATGCCAAGATAGTTCCATAACCAGACTAAAGTATTTGTCACAGAGTTAAGAAGTGGAATTGGTCTAAAATTTACTTACCTGTCATGTATAGCGACGGGCAGTGCTGTAACAAGCCTTAAAATGCTTGTTAAAAGTTCGTACACTTGACTCATATACTAAGCTTATTATTTAAAAACCGGCCAAGTGCGAGTCGGACTCGCGCACGAAGGGTTCCGTACCATTATCTATAAAAACGGCAAAAAATCACGTTTGTTGTATGGGTTGCCCCCCTTAAATATACATTTTATTTTAATTTAATTATTTATTTTTAAAGTAAATAATATAACTCAATATTTTGTGAATAGTTCAAGCGACTAATCGAGCAAAAACGAGCAAAAAAATCACGTTTGTTGTATGGGGGTCCCCTTAAATATTTATTTTATTCTGTTTTTTAGTTTGTTATTATAGCGGCAATAGAAATACATCATCTGTGAAAATGTTATCTGTCTAACTATCACGGTTCATGAGATACAGCCTGGTGACAAACGGACAGACAGACAGCGGAGTCTTAGTAATAGGGTCCCGTTTTACCCTTTGGGTACGGAACCCTAAAAACTATATTAGATTAGAGCTGGTCAGATCCCAACCTGATTTTTTTGTTTTACTGACATATGTAACTATTCATTGACAATACATTGTTACGGTACTTTGTACCTGGTCTAATGATAAAACTGGAATGTTGTCGTTGCTACCGATGGACATCAAACCGAAGTGACGAGGACGAGGTTTGGATGAGATAAAAGAATGATATACCCCATTGAGTTTAGGCTTTTATATTATCATAAAAACATAAATTCACTTTAATTCATTAATAAAATATTTCTATGGATGTATTAAATATTTGATTTCAAAAGTAAACATTCCGACCAATATAATTTGATAGAAGCAATATTCGATACGTCGGAGTTGCGGCACATAAATTAAAGTGGAACTAGGCAGGACATGTTGCAATGATGACTGGTGGAGTAAGTTTGTGACCGAGATGTGGCCAAGATAAGGGAAGCGGAGCGTAGGTGGTCCAGCTGCAAGATGGATGGACTATATTGTGTCTATCGCGGGTCGAACCTGGACTCAATTCGCACAGGATTGAGGCCAATGGAATGATAAAAGAGAGGCCTATACCCAGCAGTGGGATAGAAAGGGCTGTAGATGATGATGATGAAGGCAATATGCTTTTTTATAGAAAAATCAGTAAAACAGACGTCTCACCTGATGTTATGCCATAAACATTGCTTATGGACAGCTTTATCTCTCGCTAAAATATATAGTCAGTAACGCAAAAACTTATATACCTGCTAAAAATCACTTTTATGCTGCAAGTAGTTTGTTTTTCTTTTAACATATTGTATTTCTTAATCATATGATACTCGTAATATTTAAACAGCATTATACAATATACATATAAAAAAAAACAACGACCAAATAGGTAAGTAACATCTAATTATAAATAATACATTACATATGCCAGAATACAATCCTTTTAGAGGTCAACTCTTCCAGTAAAAAATAATGATCGTAAAAAAGAGAATAAGATAAGCAAAATAAAATAAAAAGTACCTACCTAATCTACACGGCCTTTTAAATTAAGCACCTACTTTTCTTATCTCGATGGTTTTAGGATAGCACTTCACGGGCTTTAATAATAAATTCAGTCACGTCAGGAAATAAAGTTTTAATTTTATTCACTTGAAAACATTAAATTTTAATATAATTTGTACCTATTTAAGGTGATTAAACACAAAAACTTACAGAAGCATTGAGAAGATTCTTTATAAAGTTCCGTATCCAAAAGGTCTAAACAGAACTTATAGCTCTTGCTCATTCGTTCGTCTATTTGTCTCTCTCTTTATATTATTTTCTCTATTTAGGTGTCTTACTGACCTACAGTCAAATATTTGGAAATCTGTGGGAGGAAGGGAGTTGGAGAGGAGGACCTACTAGTAAAAGGGGATTATGTAAAAATTAACAACAAATAATATCGAACGATGAGGAATGGGCATATGGGCAAGTGATGCCACACTACCCTCCCCCTCACACACGCCCGGTCGTAGTAGTACCTAATAATAGGACAACAATCTCTTGACCGATAACATAAACACGAGTACCAACAAACATCCATACAGAAGCAACTACAGAAGAAAGAAAATTGTGTTACTTGATGCAGAAACTTTTGTTTGTTTCGCTCACTCAGTGAATTACGCATCTATCTTCCTGTTCCTATTCAGTGAAACATCTATTCTGTTCAGTTAGGAAGCTGATTAATCATTCAAAAGCTGTGCTAGCAAATACTGCAAATTGCTAAAGCGTGTTAGCACCATTTGTGTTGTTATAGCAATTACTGTTTTGCTGTTACTACTCGATAGATCTGTGTTTCAGTACAGTTTTGTTTTGAAAGAGAATTGAGTTTGCTTCCTCGTTATGAATGTTTCATTATGCTTTTAGAAATAGACACAAAAAATCTAACATTACGTCCCTCGGCAAGCGTTTTGATTTCGTCTATATTTACGTGTAGTGTAGGGTTAAGTTACTATGTTACTATTTTATAGTACTTGCAGCGAAGAATAATATCACCCACGGGGTGAAGAGGTAGGTGACGTGACGCACAAATTTTAGGGTAGACGGCGCGTAGACGTATCAATCTGGAAAACGATTCGTGATCTATTTTGATCACGAATCGATTTCAAGGATTACGATCCAGATTGAACGTGTACAAAGATGATTGACGTGACCATATCTTCGTACACGTTCTATCTGGAACGTGATCCATGATTTAGATCACGAATCGTGATCCAGATTGTTACGTCTACGGACCGCCGTAGACTGTCGCAACGTTAGGCAGTTCGCTGGTGATTTTCGCGGTGAACAGTCTTTACAGTCCACTTATTTGTTCTGGACGCTTTGAAGGAAACGCACAAGAGAAGTACAATCAAACAATCCATCTCAAGATGAATCGTACAATTTTTTTTGGCAATAAAATTGACAATCAAGAATAACAAATAGTTTGAGGCTAGATGGCGCTGTTTAATGTTTATGCATAAATTATGTAAATAGTATTATGCTCCTAACATTTGTAAATTTGGACGGAGATACCGGTTTCAAAACAAAGCAGGCAACTTTGATGGAGACTTTAAACAAAATACTGATGAGCTTTTTAGCACATTTATTAATGGATTCCAGCTCCTCATATTTATTGGCATCGATTAACCGCTCAAGTTGCTAAAATATATTTTTTCTTCTAGACAAATATCAATATAGGATTTCTTAATAACCTAGAAACTAGAAATAGTGAGTTCTAATAACTAAGGGTTTTTTCGCCCACATCAATGTCAAGACAGGTCTTGGGGCGCCTCATTAATTAAAAGACAGCAGATGTTCAGCGGAGGCTGCAATTATCCCGGGCTGTAGAGAACGGCACTGGAGAGAAATATATCTTTTATTGCCTACTATTCCTTTTTACATCCACGGAGTAATATTACAGAGGGAAATAATTTATCAATGCGTGCCTACATACCTCCTAAAATTCGTTTAGGCATATAAATAAGTCGACTGTTTAACAAAACATTGAGTGAGAAAGTATTATGTGAATATCGAATTTATAATTCTATATAATAATCTAATTTGTAATATGTATAAGAAATATCTATACATATAATAAGACTAAAAGGTCAAAATCTGTACCTATATAAAATATTTTTGGAAAAATTTTGATTGGAGGATGCATTCCTATCGATACAGAAGCCAAAAAAAAGCATTTTATTTAATTTTGTCTGCGTGTCTGTCTGTCTGTCTGTCTGTCTGTACGGTGGACGTCGAAACTACTGGACGTATTTGGACGAAATTTGGCAAGATTACTATTTATACTATGTAGAAGGATCTGGCATACTTTTTATCCCGAAAATTTTGATAGTTCCTGTGGGATACACTAATCAATAACAACATAATCGATCACCACACGGATGGAACTGCGGGGAGCAGCTAGTAGTATATAAATTTACTAATACGGCCTTGTCGAGTCAGAGGTGACCTACTCTCAGTACGCATAAGCGCCAGTTCTCGGTTCTAGTCAAAATAGCCGTGTGCTTTGCTCCACTGGGATCATTCTATAATCACGGATAGGATATATATAGATAGATTGTCGCCGGGCACTGCTCATTGACATCACCATCCCACATAATGATAAATCTCGTGAAGTCCGAGAAGGAGAAGCTCAGCAAGTACCTTGACATGGCTCACGAGGTAACCGCCATGTGGGATGTTGACTCGACGATCATTGTCCCGATAGTCGTTTCGGTGAACGGTGTCATAGCGAAGAGCCTCGACCAACATCTAAAGAGGCTCTCGTTAGATAGTTGGGTCAAAGGTCAGATATAAAAGGCAGTCATCCTAGACACGGCACGTATTGTCAAGAGGTTCTTCAGTTTATTGCCCCTACCACCGACAGCTTGAGCCTTGCCCCATTGCCGGCGGCTTCCTAGGTTTAAGTATGCATATAAAAAACAAAAAAATAAATAATCGATTATGCCAACGTCAGCAGAAATGAATTGAAGCAAAAGATAAGTCTACGCTTCAGCAAAAGTATGCCAATAATATGATAAAATATAATGTAATACACTCTGAAAGTTAATGTGCCGTGGCTTCTCTTCCGGACTTCCCATAATGGACGGAGGATGTGGATCTCACGATTTATTGCTCAGCTTGTTCGCATTACTCGCTTCGGATTTTTTTGGTTCTAATGATAATAAATTCATGTTTTACATTTTTTCCACGGAGCATAAGTGAAGTAAGTGACTGACTTGGCGCGGCCGATGATGGGGATCAAAATAGTTCAATGCATCATCACTAGCGTTCTTTTTACGTGACAGGAACTACATATAAATAGTTCCTTTCACGTAAAAAGAACACTGGTTTGTTTATAAACGCGAACAAATCAGCGTTCTTTTTAATTTACGGGAGCTATAAATGGCGCGAGGTTTATTGAAATTATAGGCACTTTTCTTTATTGCGTGTCTTACACAAATATAACTAAATTAATTGCACCACATGGTGTAATTTGCTTTAAGGTAGGAGCCGTAATTTGTATCTAAAGAGGGAAACATAAGAAGCCTAACCGTTTATAATTCCAACCATACAAAAAATCATCATCATCATCATCATCTCAGCCATAAGAAGTCCACTGCTGGACATAGGCCTCCCCCATGGATTTCCAAAAAGACCGATTGGAAGTGGCTTGCATCCAGCGTCTTCCCGCCACTTGTATGAGGTCATCTGTCCATCTCGTGGCTGGTCTTCCTACGCTGCGCTTGCCGGTACGTGGTCTCCACTCGAGAACCTTTCGGCCCCATCGGCCATCAGTTCTAAGTTCTACGTGCTATGTGCCCTGCCCACTGCCACTTCAACTTCCTAATCCTCTGTGCTATGTCGCTGACTTTCGTACGTCTACGTATCTCTTTATTTCTTATTCGATCTCGTAGAGTGACTCCGAGCATAGGCCCTCTCCATAGCTCGTTGCGTACAAAAAATAATCATCACATATATCGGATACTTAGTATTGGTTGATAACAGTTTTCTCCTCTTGTATGCAAAATGCGTAATATACCGTTAACGCTTACGCATAAATTGATATCAACGATTCTATTATTAGCTATCAAGTATATTAAAGGTATCCACCCACTGTATTAACATTACAAGTAGCTTCATATGTAAAGTATATAAGGTATTTCATCGTAATAGTAATATTTTGTATAAAATTGCATTTCTATCTTTCAGCTGTATTCAACCGACTTCCAAAAAGGAGGAGGTTATCAATTCGACAGTATTTTTTCTAAGTTTTTTTTTTATGTTTGTTTGCTCAGAACTTTAGACTTGGTGAACCGATTTTGATGATTATTTTTTTTATTTGAAAGCTGGTGCTTCCCTTGTGACCCCATGGTTTGGTCCAGTTCTGACAATGGCATCCATGAGAAGTCGGTTGCTTCAGTTTTTTAAACTATAATTATTACGAGAAGCATTCGAATTTGCAATATTAGTAAGACATATCATTGAGAGAAGTCGGCAACGGCGCAGGACTGAAGCTACTAGCGGTGGGGGCTACAGACTGAGAAACCTCTTGACAATGTGCGCCGTGTTAGGATGATCTATGCCTTCTGTTTTTGACCCATAATACAACCATGAAGCGAGAACCACTTGATATATATTTCAAATTATTATTACTGTATAATATACACGTAGAAGTTTCCGGCAGCCTAGTCGGGAGACCGTCTGACTTGCGATCCGCAGGTCCTGGGTTCGAATCCCACGGCACGCACCTCTGTCTTTTCGAAGTTATGTGCGTATTGTTGATTGCCGCCAACTTCAAACGGGGAAGGAAAACATCGTGAGGAAACCTACATGTCTGAGAGTTCTCAATGATCTTGAAGATGTGTGAAGTCTGCCAACCCGCACTTGGCCAGCGTGGCAGACTATGGCCTAACCCTTCTCACAATGAGAAGATGACCCGTTCCCAGCAGTGGGACAGTTTGTACAAACAGGGCTGATAAAAAAAATACACGTATTTTTCCTGAGAACTCTGTAACAATCATCATCATCATCTCAGTAACAATAGTATAATTATTATCTCAGCTATTAGGCTCAGGCCGCACTACGGTTAAACCGCAACGGTTTTTAACCGCGTGAGCTTATGAAACAGGAAAACGAATACAAGCGGCCGCACTTGCGGTTTCCGCGACAGATTTAGTACCGTCTCGAGCGGTTTCGCGGTTTATAGCGGTTACCGCTCGCGGGAAAAAACCGTAGTGCGGCCTAGGCCTAACATTGGAATACGGAAGTTTTGGTGTGTAAGTGAAACTCGAAACTCGTAAGAGAGTAGGTATATCAGAAGTAATAAATGTTTAATTATTACTTCAGTATTTTTAACCAGTTCCAAATAAGGGCGTATGCTGATTGAATACTGTTTTTTTTTTAATTATATATAATTATCGTTTTGTTTGTAACATTATTTTAATCATAACGAGAAACAAACGGCTTTATCATTATTTTTTATCTGTGTCTGTATCGTATATAAATTACCCACTAAACATTACTCAAGTCTATTGATCAATATTTTCGCATCCTCTCATTGTTCCCTGTTCAAGATGAAAATGCCTTTAGAGATAAAATCTAGGGTAGAATTTGCAATATTCAAAGCGACGGAGATCGCCATTTCTCGTCGGTGAAAGCATTGGCTTACAAGTTTTCTTATATCTAAAGCTTTAGCAGCTCACCGCTTATTTTATCTTATATGTAAAATGTTTTTCTAAACCAGCTTGAAATGTTGACGGATTAAAGGATCAAAAAGGATAATTTTAAATCGATTTTATAAGAAGAAAGGTAGTGTTTTTTGGGTACACATAATGTACTTACACTTTTAAAACTTCACTAAATTTGATGAGCGCCCGCCCTTAACAGAAACGTAACGCATTCTTCCAACAACAAAATAAGTGAAAATTGTTTTCTACCCCCAAATATTACGCAATTTCAAAACTAAATTTCGAATTCTACAAAAAAAGGGAAATTTGCTGGAGCGCCAATCACTGGCAACACTAATCTTGAAACAACCGACTTCTAACTATGCAATTGCATATTTAGAAATC
This sequence comes from Lycia hirtaria, assembly GCA_947563715.1. NCBI lineage: Eukaryota > Metazoa > Arthropoda > Insecta > Lepidoptera > Geometridae > Lycia > Lycia hirtaria. The sequence continues at coordinate 4,516,299 of OX387380.1, forward strand.
AGTTGTTTCAATTATTTTTTATTTTTAGGGTTCCGTACCTCAATAGGAAAAAACGGAACCCTTATAGGATCACTTAGTTGTCCGTCTGTCCGTCTGTCTGTCCGTCTGTCCGACATATCGAGCAACTGAAATTCCGCCGCTTCGCTTGTGACTGTCGCGTCCACAGACATAAGTTTTTTTCGCTATTGCGTAGCGAAAAAAACTTGAAGTCTTTAGTCACGTTATCCATGTCGTAGGGAATCCTTGTATTCGCATAACTGTATTATTAATTTTGTCATAATGCAAGATATTTATTACTGACTGAATTTAGATCCAACATTATAATTTTATTATCTTTTTGGCTAGGCTAGATTACATTTCATTTCTTGGAACTGGAGCTCAATAAATTTTGAACTTGTTAGTATTCTGAGTATGAGGTAGCTAGGCAACTGCGTACTAGAAAGTACAATATTACTACGCAATTCTGATTTTCTCATCATGTTCCTTCAATGTTCAATTTTAAATTTCCGTCATCGAAGACTCAAGCGCATCGATGATGTTCGAACCTTCTTACACGGAAACCTATCGCAATCGGAAACCTATCGCCTACTCAGGTATAATCTAATCTAACCCTTCAGAAATCATCACAATAACACCGAACTCTCCTATTATGATGTGTTAGCATACATATAACTTGCGTATTCTTTTGACCCTCACTCATGTTTGTCATTTCAACGCTACGTGACCTGAATTTTGTTCGCATCCAACTCTGTCAGATTCTGTATTAGATTTCTTTTCGCAAAAGTAGTAGCTGAATAAATAGACACGTTTTAGAATAAATTGGGTGCTCCTAAAGTACCGTTAAGACGGTTGTAGGCTTCTATCTCAATTTTCCCGGAACTTCGAAACCTTAATTCCAAATGTGAGACACGATGTTAAATGACATCCGAAAAAGGACTCTTCTTCTGTCGGGGTATTAAGACTGTTGTCTTAAAACGGAACGCTGTTTGCGTGACAAACAGGTAGCTAATTTGCAGGATTCTTTAGTTTATTTTGTCAGCGGATCGACTCTTTGCATTATTTCGAGTGAACAGTTTTTTTAAATGTAGTAATAGGTTCGCGCTTGACCGCCAACTCGCCTGATGTTAAGCGACGTTGCGGTATACGATGGAGCGCGATGGATGGTCTTGAATTTCCAAAAAGGATTGTTGGAAGCGGCTTGCATCCATAATTGACAATAACTTGGGACGTTTAAGCTAATATACCTACTATAAAATCAATCTAAAGCACTATTATTATTAACGGGATATTTACCGTGGTTCGCGTTAATTTTGAGCTCCCGATATTTCGCCACAGTTACATGCACCATGTTCACGAGCGACTGAAAAATGCAAATAAATATCCCGTTAATAATAATAGTGTTTTAATGAATGACCGTGATAGTTTAAAAAAGGTAACTCTGTCTGTCGTCTGTCTGTTTCTTACCTTTTCATGGCTAAGCACCTGAACCAATCTTTGTGAAATTTGGCACAGGAGTTCTTTAGGATCTTCAAAAGTACACAGGCTACATTTTATCATCGTCATCGCTTTTCATCACTACGAACTCCAAATTGCCGGATGCAGCTAGTTATAAGTAATTAAGTATTACGAAAATTGCTCACAATAAGTTCTTCGTACGTACTTAAATTAAATCTTTAGTTACTATCCAATTATTTTACTCCTCAGTTTCAAAACAAAAACAGAAATTCTTGTACAAACTCAGACATTTAATTTAAACAAGTAAGTCTATTAAACTTTTCTAGGCATAATGATTTTTAAGGTATTCGCAATTGTTGCTTATTGAAATTAAATGAATTTTAACGGATACCCATTTTAAATTGACATAAATTAAGAACAGATTTCTACGTTGCGCTTGGCACGACACGCAGTTGGCCGCTTATTTCTTTCTAATTTCAAACAAGATTACCTACTAACTCCTGTCGCATGCGGTATCTTTTTAAAAAGCTTTTGAACAATATTATTTTGCTAAGAACTCATCAACACTTCTCAATTTAAGTGATACTGCCATACATCAAGTTTGTTAAAGGTTTTTTGTCAATGTGCCAGTCGACATTACTATACCAAGGTCAAGGTTTCCTCGAAGAGATCGCTATTAGCGATAAGGCCGCCTGTTGTTTTACTAGCATTTAAGACTTTTTCGCTGTGTAATTTGTGTTTTAGTTAAGGTGTAAACAATAAACAGTTTATCTATCTATCCATCTACCAAACAACAAACTCCATCATCAAACGCTAGTCACTATTAAAATTCTAAAGGCACAGTCTTCCGCACCATTTCATATTCGTGAATGTATTCAATGTCCAGACAGTCAGATTCCTTTGCGACGTCCATTATTCTACACGATAAATGACCAAGTGCCTCTTTTGAGCGCTAATACCCAAGACGCCAGCGCCATCTTGAATTTGCGTAAAGTGACATTAGGTTAATGGTAGAATGAATGTTGCCTGAAATTGAAATGAATTGGTATTATTTTAAGTGGCAATAAAGTCTAATTTAAAGGAGTTATTGCTGATTTCGTTGTTTATTGTATACAGATTAAAGTAGAAACAAAGCGGTAACAAGGTAACAACGTTGTTATTCTATTGTACAATGTCTATTCAATTTAATAGCCACTGCTTTTACTAAAATACTGTTTTCTTATATCTTATATAGATTTATTTTTGTATCCTTTGAGCCCTTTGTAGCGTCCATGGTCACAAGTGAACAGCAGTTTTCTTTCGGGATTTGCAACTTTCTTAACATGTACTTTTGAGCGACCGAAGAGCGTAAACCGTAGACAAGGGCGTCGCCAAGGGGGAGCAGAGGGGGCAGCTGCCCCCCCCCCCCCCCCCAAGAGATTTAAAAAATGTAGCTAACAGCAAAGCAACCAAAGTCCTAAGGCCGTGCAATTGTACCTGTACCTACAATTCATATTTTTCTCATCCTCCATAATATTAACTTGCCCCCCTCTGGGCCATGGGCTGGCGACACCCTTGACCGTAGAGTGTAGTAAGTGACATCCATCTGCTATCTGCTAATTTGATGACTGAAATATATAGATCAGTATTTTGTATTTAAAAAATATTGTGCTCTAAATGTTGAAAAATTAAGAAATAAAGATACCCTTTTAAAACTACTTCACCTCTTTTGAAACGAAGTTTTGTTCTTAAATTATTCTAAAATAATCACAATATATTCCTAAGATAAATTAAGGTCCTAAACAAAAATACCACACTAAGCTCAGGCATCATTAACATAATAAAATTAAAAAAGAAGAATTTGTCGGTTTTTATCGTATTCGGTGAGTGTGCGTCTGCTTTGCATGATCTCATTCCCCCATGCACATTTTTTCTATCGGACCGCAAGAAGCACGAAAATGCGACATCGTTATATGGTTGATATTCCGAAAACACGTACGAAACGCTTTGGCTCCACTTTCATTGTACGTACCGCCAAACTGTGGAATGCGCTTCCTGAATGGGTATTTCCGACTGGATATAATCTAGGTGTCTTCTAATCGCGAGTGAATAGGTTTCTTCTAGGCAAGCGCGCTCCATCGTAGACCGTAACTGTAGCTTAACACCAGGAGAGTTGACGGTCAAGCGCAAGCCTATTTTTGAATAAAAAAAAAAGAAAAAAAAAAAGAATACGTTATTAGTAGACATTCTTCTTTTACAATAAAATTTTACTATAGGTACAAAGCATAAACCGAAACACTGAAATATCTTTCAATCCTTATCCAATAAATTTTTGACACTTTTTCGTTAAAAAAAGTGTGAAAGGCCTCTTAACACCAGTGTGTAATCCATTACACGAGTAAGCTTATGTAAGCATAATCTAAACGTACAATTTATTATCGTATAAGGTAAATTAAGGACCTTGAATTAATATTATCATCCTGGCTTACCATTAAGCATGTTGATTATGTCTTTATTACATTACATATAATATATATGTTATTAATTGTGCGACTACCCTCATTAATTAGTGCAGCTCTAAAGCACATGAATGCCAATTTTCTAAAGGGTTTCCATATTGAAACATCGCGTCATGTTTGAAATTTTAATATGCCTCTTCCATACAGATATTTTGATATACCTATAAAATACCAATTCATTGACTGGAAATTCCTCAAAACTAATAAGATCAAAGTTGTATAATAAGGGTTTATATTAAGGGTTTAGGTTTAGGGTTGGATGACATGCAAAGGATTTTAAATTCAACACAATATTTTGAATAAAATTGAATCAACAGCGTAATGTATCGGATTCTTCACCGATTCATAGGACAAAATGGTGATCGGTGTTTTTGGATTGCTTTCGTACCAGTATCTGAAAGACTAATCATTTTTAGGGTTCCGTACCTCAAAAGGAAAAAACGGAATCCTTATAGGATCACTTTGTTGTCCGTCTCTCAAGACCTGTATCTCGGGAACGCGTGAAGGTATCGAGTTGAAATTAAAACTATATACGCAGATTGCGATTACCGCCAACTTCAAACGGTGAAGGAAAACATCGTGAGGAAACCTACATGTCTGAGAGTTCTCAATGATCTTGAAGATGTGTGAAGTCTGCCAACCCGCACTTAGCCATTGTGGCAGACTATGGCCTAACCCTTCTCACAATGAGAAGATGGCCCGTTCCCAGCAGTGGGACAGTTTGTACAAACAGTGCTGATAAAAAAAATACACGTATTTTTCCTGAGAACTCTGTAACAATAGTATAATTATTATCTCAGCTATTAGGCTAAGGCCGCACTATACATACCGAACTATATACACAGGGCTGATAAAAAAAAACACAGATCTAATCTGTTTCTGCAGAGAGAAAAATCAAACTTCTCAGTTTTCATAAAATAAGTTAATTAGTATTAAAAGCCGATTAAGTTGCAAAAAACGCATATTTTGACGATCGCAAGGGAATCAAAACCTAAGGTGTACTTCCCGTTGACCTATAACTGTGAAATTTTGCAAGAAGCATTGTCATATACACATAAAGAAAAAAAAACGAAATGTGTACATTTTTTATTTAATCACAAAAAAGGGTCTTTCTGCAAGGAAGGAGGGTCCAAATTTTAAAGCACTTTAACCGTATCAGGGGTAACATATGAAAGAGCTTCATTAGCACAAGCTAAAACAGGTTTTTAAATATATTTTTCGATTTATGAAGGAAAATATAAAAAAATATATAATATAGAAGATCCCTCGGTGGGCGAGTCTGACTCGCACATGTCCGGTTTTTTTCTTTGTGTCTTTCTGTATCTGCTTTTCAAGACATACAGATAGACATACAGACATAAATGTGTTTATTTTAAATAAGTAAGTAGTTTCGGGAGTTAGTGCAAGTGGCAGCGTCCGTACACATATTTTAGGTGCATGAGAGACGCCGAATGCGACGGTTTGGGGCTACTCTATGCCACGGTTCTTCTCAATTATGTCTGGTCCCATTGGCGTACCCAGCTTCTGGTCTAGGGGGGGGCAAGTCAGTTTTTTAGTCATACTCACTGTAAAATAAGATAAAATAGGGAGCTTGAATAATAACACCGATTGCCATGCATTAGACTGATTTATTGAAATACCCACATTTAGAATAAAGAGCAAAGCCTACCTACATTACATCCTCCTTATTCAAAAATAAATAAACAAGACAATACACATAAAGGAAAATAATAATTCATTATACAAAATTAATCCATCAAATATATATATATTTAGATCCCTTCCTTTCCCTTTACAAAAATCGATATTATCACATATTAATTTACATATTTTTTAACATATCAAAATTACGTGGTCATATCATATCTAATTATTTAATTTCCCGTAAAAATATCAATATTTCAATATAATTATTATTTATTTACTTATTATATACATAATTTTATTTACTTCACAGACAATAAATTAATATAGTTATCGTATAAATCGCAAAAATATCCACTCAGCTAGGGATCCTTATACACTTATTAAAACAAAACATAAAACAAATAGAATAGCAGGCCACAAAACACTAATTTAAATAGGTACTTAGCTAAAATTATGAGTAAGTATTTAACCGCCGCACACATGAAAAACGAGCGTGATATTAGGAACCATCATATCAGCCTCAGGAGTACCCCCACCGATCAGGAGCTCTCACCGTCCTGCCAGAACGAGTAATATATTCATTATTATTGTATGAGCCCGGCGCTTGCTCAACTTGTACACTGGAGCCGCTCGGCAAACAGCTGACAGTCGGCGCAGCGTGCACGTCATCGTAGGTATACGCTCGCATTCCATTATAACTATCACTACGCAAAGGGCTATCGAGAATGATCTGTTTCCTATTTCGACGAATCAAAGTACCTGTGTGCAGTTTTAATAAGTATGACCTCGGCCCTTTTATACCTAAAACACGCGCATTCACCCAAGTGTTACCCATGCGAACTTTAACCTTATTCCCCGTTGATAAAGGTTCGAGTTTTTTACTTCCCCTGTCGAAATATTTCTTTTGAATTAGTTGTCGCTGTGTTAGTTCATTTCGTACTTGCTCTGAATCATTCAACTTTGACTCCAATAACGTTGTAGCACATGGAAGTATACTCCTCAGTTTCCTACTATTCAGTAATTCAGATGGTGACGGTAATTTATCACTAATCGGTGTATTTAAAAATTCCAACAATGCTATCCTGAACTCCGTCCCATCATACAATGTCTTTTTTAACACCGCTTTTATCGTCTGAATCGCTCTCTCGACCTGTCCGTTAGATTGCGCATATCTCGGCGAAGACGTTCTATGCTCAAACTTCCAATCCCTGCTGAAGCATTTGAATAATCCAGATGCGTATTCTGTACAATTATCTGTACAGCAAATCTCAGGGATGCCTTGACGACTGAATATACATTTCATCTTGTCTATCACACACTGTGACGTCAGATTACGCAACTCTTCAACTTCGACGTATTTACTGTAATAATCTACGACTAATAAATAGCTTTTGTTATTAAAATGAAAGATATCCGCACCGATCTTCGCCCATGCTCTCGTAGGTGTTTCATGAGAGATAAGCGGTTGCTTAGAATTTTCTCTTCTGTAGGTTAAACAGGCTTGGCAATGCGAGATCATATCCTGTATTTGGGCATTCATGTTAGGCCAAAACATTATCTCCCGTGCCCTGAGCTTTGTTTTCTCAGCACCGAGATGACCTATGTGCACCTTCTTCAACATCTCCTTCCGCATACATTTCGGAATAACGATTCTTGTGCCTTTCCACATTAACCCATATGCCACAGTCAACTCATCTCTATAGTCCCAGTAAGCGGTCATCATATTATTCGTAATATCACACTTTCGCGCCGGCCACCCATCCAATATAACTCTCTTTAACTCCTGCATCTCTTCATCCTGGCTTGTAATTTTTTGTAATTCGGTAAAATGTGTATCCGTCAAACTATTACACACCGCGACTACGCATACCTGCGCTCTTTCCTCTAAATAGTCACGTGGCTCATCCTTCTGGTCGCCGCTCGGTGCTACTGCACGCGATAGCGTATCTGCTACGTATAAATACCTACCGGGCTTGTATACTAACTTGAACGTGTACGGTTGTAATCTAATCAACATGCGTTGCAATCTAGCTGGAGCGCTTGTGATCGGTTTATTTATTATACTTATTAAGGGTTTGTGATCGGTCTCAATCGTTACGTCACTCTTTCCGTATATATAAGTATAAAATCTCTCGCACGCAAATACACAAGCGTATAATTCTTTCTCGATTTGCGCATAATTTTGTTCAGTCTTAGTTAGTGACCTTGAAGCATAACAAACCGGTTTCCCGTCCTGCATCAAACAGGCGCCTAGGCCATTTTTACTAGAATCAACAGACATAGTAACTGGCTTATTCACGTTGTAAAACTGCAGCACCGGCGCGGTCGTAATACACTCTTGCAGTTCCTTAAAACACTTGTCATGCCCTTCGTCCCAATGCCATTCAATGTCCTTTTTTAGCAGCTCTCTCAATTTATGAGTTTTTTCAGATAAATTCGAAATAAAGCTACCCACATACGTCACCAGCCCCAGAAAACGCTCTAAATCTTTCTCATTTTCTGGTTTAGGCATGTTCTTTATAGGTAAAACATGTGAGTCATCCGGACGAATGCCATTTTGCGATATTATATGACCCAAGTACTTTATTTCCGTCAGACCGATTTTACATTTTTCTCTATTTAGTTTAACATTAATTTGCTTACATCTTTCTAAAACCTGTCGCAGACACAAATCATGTTTTTCTTTTGTTTCACCATAACACAATAAATCGTCAACGAATAAGGTAACACCCTCTATGTCATCAAAGAATTCATACAACCTTTTATGAAAAACTTCCGAAGCTGATGAAATTCCGAACGGCATGCGTAAAAATTTAAACCTCCCGAACACCGTGTTGAAAGTACAAAGGTCAGTTGACTCCTCATGCAATTTCAGTTGCCAAAATGAGTGCTTACAGTCTAGCGAACTGAAAAACTTAGCTCCCGAAAGCTTCGACGTGATCTCATCTAAAGTAGGTAACTTAAAATGCTCCCTTTTAATGAATTTGTTTAAATCCCGCGGATCCAGACATATCCGAATATCACCATTAGGCTTCTGTACCACAGTCATACTATTCACCCAGTCCGTCGGGCCTTCCACTTTCGCTATCACTCCTTGTTGAAGCATTTCATCTAACTTCCGCTTTACATCATCTCTGAGCGCAATCGGTAACTTACGCGGCGCGTGTACAACGGGTCGCGCGTCTGCGGACAACCTTATCTTGTACTCGCTCGGTAAGCATCCTACACCATCAAATATTTCTGGAAATTCGTCAAGTATTCGACTCGCTTCCGGCATGCATGTGCTTACTGTAAAAACACGTTTTACCAAATTCATTTCCTCGCACGATATCTTACCTAAAACCGGCGGTGACGTCACATCGGCTACGACAAACTTAACAATGTAAGGCTTGTTTTTACATACGCATTTCAGCCTACATTGTCCTAATACTTTTATGTCTCCACCTGAATATCCTACTAGCTTTACACTCGTCGATATCAGATCATTCTCTCTAACCCCCGCTCGCGACAAAAACCTATAAGGCAAAACATTTACGTCAGCTCCAGTGTCCAACTTGAACGTTACATTATAATTATTAATCTGTACATCTATACACCAATCGTCCCTCGCGCCTTTACAATCAACTCCACGTACCTGATCTATGAAGTTCTCCTGGACCATATATACGCGGCACATTCTCGCGAAATGATTTATGCGATTGCATTTTGCACATTTCTGGCCGTACGCTGGACACTTAAATTTATTCTTCTCATGAGTGATTCCGCAGTATTCACACGAGTCGCGCACATACTGTCGCTGGGGTCCTCCCGTGGCGGCTGGCGGCCTCGCGGCCAGCGTGCCGCCGCCGTCGTTCCTCACGTAAGGCGGGTGCCCGCTCGCGGCCGGAGCGGCCCGCTGCTGCTGTCCGCTGGGTGCGCGCGCGCGGCCTTGATAAGAGCCGCCGGCGCCCTGTTGTTGTTGTCGACGCTGCTGCACCCAGTGCATGGCTACCTCGGTGTTTTGTTCGGTCTTTATCGTGCTTGCCTGTACCCGAGACACCTCCGCAATGTTACATATGTCTAAGGCTTTCGTCAGTGTTAAATCGTATTCTCGTAGAAGTCGCTCCCTCAACTGTTCTTCTCTTAGGCCACATATCAATCTATCTCGCACCAGATCCTCTTTTAAATCCTTGAATTCACACGAAGACGCTAGTTTATTTAGTTCGAATGAGTATTGTTCAACTGATTCGTGTTCTTGTTGATTTCGAATAAAAAATCGATGCCTTTCCACAGTTATGTTTTTCTTAGGCGTGAAAAATAAATCAAAGTTTTTCAATAAACTTTCTACCGTTGTGTTGCTATCCGGCGGGAATTGTTCGTAGACGTCACGGCATTGTTCACCGATAACATGCAGTAAGATGTTGACTTGAACTTTTTTATCTTTTACATCCAATTGACACGCACTATAATATATTAGAAAGGATTTCTTCCATTTTGACCACTGAACACTTAAATTTCCTGATGTTATATTGGCTAAATCTTTCTCAAAGCAAAATGGAGGTGGCGGCTGCAACATCGATTCCATTGTACTTTTCTCCTTGAATTAACACTTCTCCAGCTTATCCTGCACTTTCTTCACATTTATTAGACCTCAAAACACTATTTGAATGACTTTTTATAACCATTTATTCGGCTGCGCCATGTAAAATAAGATAAAATAGGGAGCTTGAATAATAACACCGATTGCCATGCATTAGACTGATTTATTGAAATACCCACATTTAGAATAAAGAGCAAAGCCTACCTACATTACACTCACTACAAAAACACCCACATGAAACATAGCGGGGGGGGTTGTAAATTTTTTTTGGTTAGTAATATGATTTTTGAACGAGCGCTCAGCGTTTGCATGTCCAAGTAAATAAAAGCATAGGTAATGAACAGCGCGAGCGAGAAATTTTTTGTAATGTTTTTATAGTAATAAGCTTTATTTCTCGTATTAGTGAGCCCACAGTACTTCTATATTAAATTAGAAAAATGTTAAACGCGAAATTTGAAAAGGTTAAATAAAATGGTTTTAAAGGTTTAAATTAAATCTATTAAAGTAATTTGATTCATTGATCTTGTTAGCGTGTCCTAGGTTTTTGTGCCCCAGATAAACCATACAAGTATCTGAAGAAAAATGAAATAACCGACTGGATAAGAACGACGTTTACGCTATAAAAATTATATATATAACCATTTGAATTTATTGATTGCAAATTTATTATTCCTGATTAAATTTAAACATATGACTTTATAGAAAATTACAAACATACAAGTATTTATGTTAAGAGAAAAATGAAATATCCGACAGGGATAAGAACGACTTTTACGTTATCATACAAACATACGTTTTTATGACAAAGTACCGCTGTAAATGACTATAAATGCGCATTATTTAGAATAATTCTAGTGAAATCACTTATTTATTACGAAAAAGCTCGTTGGAGTTCTAATGACAACTCGCACATCAGAATCGGCCAAGCCGTTTAGGCTTGTAGGCGATCATATAGAAACATACCATATACATACATACATACACTTGAAAATCATAACCCTCCTTCTTACACAGTCGGCTAAAAATAATAGCAAATAATCAGGCGCGAGCGAAGCGAGCGCGAATTTTCTCGAAACTTTATATCAAATTTTAGGTATTCATATGCTGATTTGCTGGTAATGTTGTCACAGTACTGACATGGCTCAAAATACAAAGGAAATTAAATAACTTTGAACGATCGGCAAAAATATTCGCTTAACGAACCAGCTGGTTGATTTGCCCTATATTGTTGGCGGCTTGCTGTCCTTGGAAGACGCAGCTCTCAAGATTCCAAGCCTTAAGGCCTTAGCATAACATGTCAAATAAACTAAATGCTAGACGCTCGCAACTCCTTACCGCCAAGAATATGAACGCTCAGCTAGATTCGGTAACCTTCGTCCGCCATCGTCGCCGCGGCGGTGGCTGGCGACTATAGCACTTGCTCACTGCGAGGTTTTTTATGGCTATAATAATTGCACCGTGCATTTTGCCAGAGTCTACTGCGCGGTTTATTTAAAAGTTAGCATAATAAGGCCCCGTTTACACTTTGATTAGTAATTAGGCGAGTTCATACATTTTCTGCGAGACTTCCAGGGGGGGGCAGCTGCCCCCCCTGCCCCCCCCTGGGTACGCCCATGTCTGGTCCTACTGTAGTGTCCTATGTTAGGTTGCGTCCTAGTGTGTTCTGTATTTGCGTGCCTTGTAAATCACACGCTTGCGCATCTTTTACTTACATTCAAAACCCACATAAAGATTTGTAGATACTCTATTTATCAAAACCCATGACTAAACAAATTAGACTAGATCTGGACTACCAAATCTACACTATGTTGTATGTGAATCAAACATCTATGTCTATGTTTATGTTTGTGTGACTTTACTAATATTTACAGATCCTGTTTACGTTTTACCCAGTTTAAAAAGTATTGTTCACCGTGTTTTGTTTTTCCGACCCCTTCACGCGGAGGGTGGGCGCAATTGTACCGATGTTTTCTTTATTCAAATAATTTTACATTGAAAAGATTCCACGGTATGCGACAGATGACAAATGACGATGTTGACAGATGGCGCTGCACTATTTAGCGAAAACATGAATGTGCTTGCGAGAATTTATTTTCTCATATTCTCGGACGCTTAGAGCAGAGAATTTTCAGTTATTCTGTTTTCGTTCTCTAGAAATTTCGGAATTTTCTTCTTTGAACATATCTTTATATAAAGCATTCTGAAATATTCTTTTACATAATTGCATACGATGTTTTTAAGATTTCACCATATAATGAAACGTTTTAGATGTAGGCTACTACGAAATAATCTAAACTAGTTTTTTCTTTGTATAAGACCCGTTTAATAGGTCGTGTTGAGCCTCCCTCGCTCTACTTCACTTCAAAGTTATAACAAGCAAATACTTAACTTTTACCAACTACCGAAGTGCTCTTTTGCACTTACAAACAAAAGTTTTAATTAGGTGCTACAAAAGCTACCAGCTGCGTTTAAAGTTTTTATTTACTTTGTAATTCGGGTTTAGGTTAGCACTTAGGCTGAACTTGCACGTGATATGCAATAAATAATCGCGCATCTAAATCTCACTTGTAACGTAACTAGCAATTAAGATATTAAATTAACGAGTAAGCATAACAAATAGCGCACTACACAAAAACAAAGTAAAATAAAAACAAATATAAAATAGGTAAGTATTAAATTTATTGAATCAGGCGTTGTTTGCGGAAATTCCTACTCAAAAAACATAAATCTGAATTATCTAACTAGTGTGTTTTTGCTTTGAAGTTTTCAAGCTGGTACTCATGTCTGTGTCATCAGTGTTTTCTAGTCTAGCTGGTTACTCTTGACGACTTCGATATCTTCAAGCTGGTACTCTCGCCTACTTCGAAGTCTTCTAGCTAGTACTATTGTCTGATTCGGTGTTTTCTAGCTGGTACCCCATAACCTTCAAACTGGTACTCTTGCTGACGTGTTTCACCTCTTCACGAGACCTTTAGGACCTCTTAAAACTCTCGTACAAGAGGTATAACTCAATTTTTTTATTTCTGAAATAAATTTAAGGATTTAAAATCGCATAGTAAGTCTGTAAATATTCTATATTTTTTAGTGTTTTAATCACTTATGTATCTACAAACATCTGTATGTTTGTTGTATGTTCGTCGGATGTGTGAAATTTTTGAGCTGTCTGTACAGCTCAAAAATTTCACACATACGACGGGACTTAAACCCACATACTTATCCCGATCTGTACTTGGGAGCCTTTGCCATTTCGGCTACGTAAGCATCACGTGGTATGGTCGAAACTTTTGAATAAACTTTTTTCTTAAAGATAAGTATGTACCTAAATATAATACGGAGAAGATTCGGTGATGAAGCAAGTAACCCCTCGTTAGCACCATGCTATATTTTTTTTTGTTTATTTGAAAATAAGCTTTCGTTTGACCGTCAACTGACCTGGTGTTAAGTGATAGTTCAGGTCCACGATGAAGCACGCTTCTCTAGAAGAAACATATATCTATATATCAACTTGACCAGTAAATCTATATTTATTAATAAATGACTTTGACTTTGGCAATAATGTTCTACTTCAGCACTTGTTTAGCGCGCTCCAAAAAAGCACTCGTGTAATATTCGAAACTCTACAAAATTACTAATACAATGTAGTGATAGACTAGTTATTCTAGCTGTTAGTAAAAGAGTATAAAAGTAAGTGTTACGCCAACTAAATTACATTTTACCCTCTTGTAAGGCTAGCTAAGTTTCTTGTCTCGCTAAACTGTTTGCGCACCTTGTGCGTCGCTTGCAAAGTTGGTTTTGCGAACTTTTTATGAAAAAACTAGAGTGAAATCACCAAACATGTTGTTACACGGATAACTTGAAACTTTTAGAGTAACAAACTTCGTTTGCTTGACGATTTTCCTGCTTGAATATGGTGTTTAACACAAAGGCAATTCGGTAACATTAGATGTAGGAAATACTGTGTTGTCAATGTGTTTACCAGCGCAGCGATGAAAATGAGTGATGATTACGAAGAAATTGCGTTCTTTTTCAGATTCTAAACTTTCTCTGCGCCAAATTAGACAAAAAAGTAAAAAAAAATCTTCTCAATTATTATTTCTAGTTTTTTTTTATGTTATCTAATTATAATTAAAAAAAAATGTTACAACCTGTTTCATAATTAAAGTTTAAAAAACGGAAGCAATCGACTTCAAAATATGCAATTTCGTTTAACTGGAAGTATTTCATTCGAGTCGAAAAAAAAACTTTTTTATTTTATTTTGATAAGTACGGAACCGATTTTGATAAAATTTATATTACCTACCAAACAAAAAAGAATCATCAAAATCAATTCATAATTGACGATGTAATCGGTAAATAAACAAAAAAAAACACAGTCGAATGTGAGAACCTCCTTCTTCTTGGAAGTCGGTTAAAAACTAGTGATAAAATAACACCAATTATAGGCAACAGATATGTATCTTTTACCATCAGGCACATGTCTACTATAGAGTAATGCCAGTCCGCGGGAAGCTCTTCGTTTTCAATTATTTTGTTAAATAAGTAAATCTGTTAACTGTGGCGCCAGTGGCTCTACCATAGCAATGACTGCATCTGTCGATATACCGTCTTCTCCAGGAGATTTATTTTTCTTTAACCTTTTAATTCCATGCTCTATCTCTTGAATGAGCAGAGCAGGAATGATTTCGGTAGTGCTTACGTCCGTATTGGAAGTTTTTCACTTGAATATAAGGTGGAGTAAAATTTTGTCGCAACCTGCAAGATTTCTTTTCTTTTAGTAGTGTTTTGTCCCTCTATATCGTTAAGGTTTTGAATCCATTCTTTCTTACTATCAAATTTTTTCCTACTAAATTTTGTGGAGCTTCGGCTTTCCAATTCTTTCTCTATACTCTGTAGTTTGATTTTCCTTCTATTCGTTATCTAATTTTCCAACAATATACAACTAAAACTAACCAACCAACATTAAAATAAATGTAGTCTACGAGAAATTACAATGATTATATCTATACCAAGACTATATCCAACAATAAGATATAGAATACAGAACCCTACCATATTGTATCTTGTCACACTCTTTGCCACTTAGTTCCAAACTATACGACGCATTCAAACTACACCAATATCAGGTTAGCTGGTGGTTAAGTGCAAACCTATTAATGAATTAAAAAAGTTTACTTTGTATTAAGTTAATCCACTCTAAATGTATTTTACATTTATCCCACAGACATGAACATTTTTCGCTACGTATAATTTAACCAATAAATAAAATACGGCTCGATACGGAATCATGGGTAAAAACAGAAACGCTTTCGGCATTGCCCCCGCCTTAAAAATACCGGGCACTTCAAAACGGGAACAAGTGTCCTAATTGAGTTGTCGTTCCTTTTGCCAACACCAACGCAATGTAGTAGAAAGCGAAGCAGTCAGTATAGGAACTTGGACGCTAGGAAGCTGTTTACTTTTAACCGACTTCCAAAAAGAAGGAGGTTATCAATTCGGTACAGACCGAATTGAAAACCTCCTTCATGTTGTTCACCGATTTCTCAGCCAGAGTGCATTGATTTTGATGATTATTTTTGTATATCAAATACATTCATTATAATTTTCATATCATATTATATTTTATAATTTTCAGGTCATACTTCAAAGGTGGCCCCATTTATTTAATTAACTAAAACGGTATTAAGCAATTACATTAGCTAATATACATTACATATAATAATAATAATAATAGCCTGCAGCGGAGGACGTCCTCGCCGCGCTGGTCTTCGTGGCGAGAACGACGTGGAGAGACTTGTAAAATATACGCAATAAATCCGTTGAAAGTTGTATAATTTCAATTGATAATAATCGTGAAGACCTAAGCAATTAATTTATCAATTTGGTTTAATTTTCAGTGAACGTATTTCAGAATCGACCCCATTGTCAGTTTTCAGATGGTCAAGCGCCAATGGCAAACAGCTCGAAGAGAACATATAAATTCGCTAGTACTCGAGGCTTATAGTTACCGGGCATATATTATATCCCATGACAATTAGGTATTGCGTATGTCATGTCCATATTATGTTGGGTGTCAAGGGGCTTAAAAAGTTGACATCTAGCTTCTACAGGATGGCTTTAAGTTTTATAAGCTATCTAACAGCTTTTGGCCGTTTCTTATTACGAACTTGAGAAGGATGGCCAAGTCTAAAATTCGAAGAATGTTCAAATGTTGTCAAATATTTTAGTGTATGAAGCTGGCTGGTGGCTACTAAAAATACGCTTATAATTTCGAAACATATACGATTTGCGACCTCATACAAGTGGCGAGAAGACGCTGGATGCAAGTCGCTTTTTGGAAATCCATGGGGGAGGCCTATGTCCAGCAGTGGAATTCTTATGGCTGAGGTCTTGATGATGGTGAAATACGATTCCAGACGTCTAGAAATCAAAATTAAAAAAATAATTATTCGAAAAAAAGCATAATTATATTAATTATTATGAAAATGATATTCTCGACGTCGATTTCAAGCATCAAGCAACACATATCATTCGTCAAGAGATACTGTTAATTCTAAATGCATTATATTTTCAAAGTTTGTTTACTCGTATCATTCACCTGTATGAAACACCCATTCTTTTGCAGTCAAAGAACTTTTATCGCGTAAATTATTAAGAAAACATAGTAGTTCTAGAATGTACGATAATAATCTGAGATGATTCGTTACTCATAATAATTATGAGAACTTACTCCAGGGAAATCGCAACTTTAACTACTGAGTCAACTGTGCCTGGATTTCTCAATACCTGACTCTTTATGCCAGACAATATTGTGTCTTATCACAGTCTGCTTAAGTTTAAATTACTTAGACAATTTTGGTAATTGAGATTTCACCTCAGCTAAACCAATTTATTGTACCTTTGAGCTACCAGAGAAGTAACTGTGATGTCTCGGATATTAGTCCAATAAGGAAATGGAAGTCCATTCTATTCATTATCATTGCGTCCAAGGCCGTAGGCAGAAATATCCTGACCATTATCAAAAATCCTTCCTCTCCTTTAAATTATTTAATATCCTTTGTATTTTTGAGCCGTGTCAGTACTGTGCCAACATAAACAGCAAATTAGCATATGAATACCTAAAATTTGATTTAAAAAATCAGAAATTTACATATTATATAATATTATTTAATAGTATTGAAATCGCCCTCAGACAGCTGAAAAACGGAAAAGCCCCTGGAGAAGATGGTATCACTTCGGAGCTCCTGAAAGCAGGGGGTCAACCAGTGCTTCGAGAGCTCCAGAGGATATTCAGTATGGTTATGGAAACAGGGAGAACTCCAAAGGCATGGCATAAGAGCATTGTAGTTCTATTCTATAAGAAAGGAGATAAAACCTTACTTAAAAACTACCGTCCCATCTCGCTCTTGAGTCATATTTACAAGCTGTTCTCAAGAAATTACGAATCGTCTCCAGAGAAGACTTTACGAATTTCAGCCTCCGGAGCAGGCCGGGTTCCGAGCAGGGTTTGGCACTGTAGACCACATCCACACAGTCAGGCAGATTATACAGAAGACAGAAGAATATAATCAGCCTTTGTGTCTTGCATTCGTGGACTACGAGAAAGCGTTTGACTCTGTAGAGACTTGGGCTGTTCTGGAGTTTTTACAGCGTTGCCAAGTCGACTATTAGGCGATATATTGAAGTGCTGAGAGGTCTTTACAACGATGCCATAATGACTGTTCAAGTACAGGATCAGCAGACTAAACATATTCCATTGCGTAGGGGAGTGAGACAGGGAGATGTCATATCTCCGAAACTATTCACTAACTCCCTAGAGGATGTGTTTAAGACACTGGACTGGAAAGGGAAAGGCATAAACATCAACGGCGAATACCTCTCACACTTGCGATTTGCCGATGATATAGTTCTCATGGCGGAGTCGTTGCAAGACATACAGGAAATGCTGACCAGCTTAGCTGATGGCTCTCGAAAGATAGGTCTCAGAATGAACCTAGACAAGACTAAGATAATGTTTAACACACATGTTACACCGAGACCTGTCCATGTCGATCATACACTTCTCGAAGTTGTCAAAGAATAAGCCTACCTAGGTCAAATTTTACAACTCGGTGGAGCTAACTTCGAGAAGGAAATCAACAGAAGGATTCAGCTGGGCTGGGCAGCATTTGGAAAACTTCGTCACGTCTTCTCGTCGTCCATACCACAGTGCCTAAAGACTAAAGTTTTCGATCAGTGCGTCCTACCCGTATTAACCTACGGAGCAGAAACGTGGACACTAACAGTAAAGCTAGTCCATCAATTGAAAGTCACTCAGCGGGCTATGGAGCGGGCTATGCTCGGAATTTCTTTGAAAGATAAAATCAGAAATGAGATTATTCGACAGAGAACGAAAGTGACCGACATAGCCCATAGGATTAGCAAACTGAAGTGGCAATGGACTGGCCATATCTGTAGAAGAACTGATAACCGTTGGGGCAGACGAGTTCTGGAGTGGAGACCGCGTATCGGCAAACGTAGAGTGGGGCGCCCTGCAGCCAGGTGGAGCGACGACCTGCGTAATGCGGCTGGTAGCAAATGGATGCGTAAAGCAGAAGATCGTGCCGGGTGGCGCTTCTTAGGAGAGGCCTACGTCCAGCTGTGGACGAACATCAAATAGGCTGATGATGATGATGAATATAGTGTACATCGGCCGGATCATATACCTACGTCACAGAAAGTTAAAATCAAGGAGTTGCGAAGGCGTTGCGAACGAGTTATGATGAGGACGATTCGAAAACAAAATAATAAAAGAAAACGCGAACTGAATTGTGAAAAAGCACAGTTTTTATTTCAAATGCATTACTTAATCCACGTTAGTTTCCATAGTAAAATGCATTACTATTTCAAATACATTTCAAATGCATTACTATTTCAATTACATTATCCGCTTTTTAACTGCGCTTCCACTCCCAGAGCGTAAAAACTCACGCGATGCGAGTATAATGGCCATTCTTCCCATTCAATAATGAGTACTCCACTGCGGAATGGTAATTGAAAGAATAGAACTCCCGATCGCTGATCCAGTAGATTTTTCACTTCAATGAATTTTCCACTGTAGTGAAACTGTGGCTTTTTGGTTAGAACGCTAGATTCTATTCAGACATTGAAAGAGCGCTGTAATCGCATTATTACCGGGTTTAAAAAGACGGAGGCTATCAATTCGGCTGTATTTTTACCCAAATGCGTAAGGAGGGTTATGTTTTTTGAGTTTTTGTATGCTTGTATACATAAATATGTATGTGGGTATGTACATTATGTATGTATAGGTATATTTATATATGATTGCCTACAGCCTTAACGGCTTGACCGATTTTGATGTGCAAGGTATAGATTCGTCTTCCCTTCAAACAAGTGGTTTTACTAGAACTATTCTAAAGAATGTGAATTTATCACATTTTTATTACACCGAAATGTCTTTACCCACATTCATAAATATATACATTCAAACATGCATATACGCTAATAACATAAACATCTTTATTGCGCAGTCGGGTAAAAATATAATATTTCTGTAAAAAATGTCAGTATACTTTTTACAAATTATCTCGCGTAACTATGACTGTATGATTGTATCACTGAATAATTATTCAAACATTTTTGTCATCTGGGGTTATAAGTCCCATGTTTGTATTAATGTAACAAAAATGTTGGTTATTTTCCAATCAATATTAGGTAAAAATAACATTAATACTCTATTTTTATACTATTTTATATTTATTACATACAAAAACAAACCAAATTGAAAAGATAAACGACAAAGCAAAATTATGCCATTAATCAAAGTCAAATTAACATTAATTAATGTATTTTAATGAGCTGCCAGTGTTATTAAATTTATATTAATAATTAGTTTTAGCAATAATAGAGTAAACAAAATTGTACTGTTCACAAACTCTTGGAATATTCACTTAATGGCCGGTTTAATTAATTAATATGAAAGACCAATCAATCTTGTTGACACTATAGAAGATGAACCTTTTGGGATGGCCTTTCAACTTAGGAGCGATATTGATTTGATGACTTTACAGTTCTTTGAGGAAAATAAATGAAAAATGAAAAAATAAACGACAATGTTCTTTATTTGTTTCCCGACTACCCAAAATGAAAAATGTTTTTCTGACGATGCTTGACGGGCACACTGTACGAGTCAGTTAAGGGATTTAAGGGAAATTGCTGTACATATGAGAGCGATGGGCTGACCCATTGTCACTGTAGGTCAGCACTTTACCTTCCAATACCTCCGACCTAACCCTCTAATACCCTTTCCCTCCTATCCAACCCTCTAATAACGGTCAAAGTTGGCGTCAACAGCCTCATGGTTTTTGATGCTTTGCCTACTCCGTAAAAGAAAATAGGCGTGATTTTTATGTATGTATGTACGTCAAAATCAATCAAGCCATTTAAGCTACACTGGGTAAAGAAACACATATAATAATGTACTGGCATACAAACATAGATACACACGTTGAAACAATCTTTATCTATGTCACTGAAGTGTACCTATGTATGTAATACACACGAAAAACATTACACTCTTTCTTCGTTTCTTCGGCAGTCGAGTCAAACATTTCACTTATAAAAAGCTGCACTTTTAACAAAGGCTATATTTATATGTTTGAAACTTATGTATATTGATCAGTTGTCTGAAGTAAAATGTTTTATTTAGATAGATATAGATCTCTATCGATCATTTTTCGTTCCGTTTCCCTACTTTGAAATAATTTTAAGCCGTTGTGACCATCCAATTGACAAAATTATTCGCAATTGCGTTAACAGTCACTATTATAAAAAAAAACTGTTTCAAATACTAAGACACTGTTTAATTTCAAATGACTCAATTCTGACAGTACGAGACAGCATCACCCTTCTATTCAAATCTAAATCAATGCAAAGTTTTAATCGATTCGTAATTCCAGTGAAAATAAAGCCCAAGATAATTCAAATTTTCGTGCCATTGGTCGCTTAAGGAGAATTTGGAACACTCAATCGAAGAGCTTTTTTCCATTGCATCGAAATTCGACAGAATTCCAGGCCGATATTAAATTCATCCCTCACTGTCATATCGATTGTTGGAATACTCAGACACCAATCGGCTTTAAGCATTAAAACACCTCGTTGGTTCGTAATTAAAACTGGCTTAAGCCCACGTCTGCATAATCGAAAAGCTCTATTAAAAGTTGGACCGCAATTTTCATCGGTTACCTCAAAATGATAGTTGTTCAGCTTTCATCAAAATTTAAGCAGTGGACACACCTGTACCCACCAATTTGTATTTATTATGTAAGTTTTAAGCAGGTAATTTACGTGGCTCTGGGAGCTTATAGCCCTTGCTCCATCTGCGAACATGCATTAAATTATTTGTTCGCCATTTCATACAATATTATATTACCGTGACAACCCATGGTAATCTTCAATTGTAATTTTTTTTCAATTATCTGTACATTAGGCACTTTTTTTCATACATCAGATAAAAATGTTTCTACCTTTTTCTATATTCTAAGTTTCTACCCATATTTATTGTCCAATTTCAATGATACTCCTTTATATGGTTAATGAATCATATGAACAAGTATAACGGAACATTAATAACACGTCTACGGTTTGCTTTTTGTAAAAAAAAAATAACTTCCGAGTTATAATAAAATTTGAAAAAAAAAACAACAAGTTGCACTCCGGGAGTGCCGGCAGAAGTGAAAACTAAAAAAAAATACCAAAAAGACTGACTCGTGAAGGATTTGAACTTCCGCCCCTCGATTGACAAATTTAAATTTTACGGTGCTATAACCTATTGAGTTAACGAGTCTTACGTGCAATAATCATTCAGCGCAACGAAATGACGTCATGCTAGAAGGATAAGCTTGTACATACAATAATGAACTTTAAATGCAGAACGTTCTAAAATAAATAGGTTTCTGACTAAAATAATGACGTCATGCTAGAAGGACAAACTTGTACATACAATAATGAACTTTAAATCCAGAACGTTAGAATAGGTTTCTGGCTGTCCGTCTTACGATCTGACGATCTGACGCGAGCTTAAAATTTTTTACCCATCCCAAAAATGCACAACGCCGCTATAGAAGTTTTCACTTCAAAAAGACAAAGCATGCAGGAGTAACTTATGATATCGATCACATAAATACGTCTTTATATCAAAAGAAAAACAAAATGCCCTACTGAATAAGAACTTTTTTCTCATTGTAATTTACGCTTAAGTTACGCTTAATAATAATCATTAAGATGTTAAATGTACGTTTTGAACGTTATCCAATGCAAATAACGCTTTAGTGACCGGACCAGTGTATTGTTGTGAAAAATTTCACTTACGATCTAGTCTAGTAAAAATAAATCCATTTGTATGGAGCTTTAAATGCACTTTGAGGGATTCTTTGAAATTATAATAGAATACCTAGAAAACATAAATTCATAATAATCCCCGTTTTATAAACTAGCTGCGTAACGCGGTTTCACCCGCATAGTTATGACAAACGGTGATGATGATGATGATGATAAGTAGCGTATGTCCGTCTCCAGGTCAACAGCTACCCATTTCCCCATCCAGTTCCCCATTTCACTACAGGACTAGCAGAAAGTCGGCGAATTATCACCCATTTCTCGTTGAAATGCCAAAAATCCGTACTCAGCGATATCGATCCACATTCCTGTTGCGTACTGCACAAGAATGGAATTCTTTGCCGCCATCTCTGTTTTCCTGAGACCTACAATCTTGGAATTTTCAAGGCTAGAGTAAATAGATACCTTCTAGATCGACGAGCTCCATCCTCGGCCACACCGTTGCTTAACATCAGGCGAGTTGGTGGTCAATCGTAGATCTAAGTATAATGTATTAAAAAAAACATCGTATAATATCAAACTAAAAAAAAAAAAAAAAAAAAAAAAAAAAAAACTACCAATAATGAGTAGAATAATGGCAGAGATAAACTAGTGTTAAAGCTAGTTTATCTCTACCTGACTATTAAATTTAGGTAGAGAAGTTTCCTCTACCAATGTCCCTAAATCATTAGCTGCATGTATGAAAAGGGATCCAAATCAATCTTGCGGGCCGAAAGCACACAAACAGAAGCAAAGAGCCAGTGAATAAACAGCAGCTGAGGGCTCAGTAAGTGCTACAAAAAGCATCAAGAGATGTGACGTTGACCGATCGCGTGAACATTAGCCGCGAATCTTTGCTTTACCGAACCCAATAGTTAGAGGAGGAATTTGTCGGGACGCAGTGACAAAGTTTGAACCAACTACCAACTGAGCCAAATGGCTGGTCTTGTGGCTCAGTTGGTAGTATGTTGCCTGCTGAGCTGTAGGTCGTGGGTTTGGCCACCCAGGGCAAACATTTGTGTGATGAGCATGGATGTTTACTCTGTGTCTGGGTGTTTCTATGTATCATAATGTATATGTTTAAAAAAAGTATAGTATTTTAGCCATCTATCTCCATAGTACAAGCTTTGCTTAGTTTGGACTAGATGGTGTTGTGTGAAATGTCCACAAATATTATTATTATTAAGTCTTTGATACTTTCAACTGACTTCAACGAGGAAGAGGTTCTCAATTTGGTTTTTTAATGTTTGTTATATCGTAACTCCGTCATGTACAAACCGATTTGAAAATTATTTTTTGTTTTTGAAGGGATATGCTTTCAGATTAGTTCCGATTTTTCAAAATGAGTTTGGTAATTTGATTTTAAAGTAAAATAACTGTTTTTTTTTAGAATACTTCTGGTAAAATCACTTATTTTACTAAGAAAACGTGTATTGGAGTTTACGAAAAACTGCATTTTTGTGTGTTTTACGAGAGTCGTGATATTATTATTATTACAAAAAATAATCAGTGAAAAAAGTGCTCTTCGACACTCAGGGAGTAAAAAACAAACCGACACCTCGCACATCAAAATCGATCCAGCCCTTTAAGCTGTAGGAGGTAATAGGTATAGAAACATGTACAAACAAAAATACACAAATAAAAACGTAACCCTCCATCTTACGCAGTGGGTTAAAAAGTTAAGGCATGTCTGTCATTCACCTAAATAAGTCATAATTCAAAATTTATTTTATGACAATGTAGTTGTTATTTTTACTAAAGTTCATAAAGGTGTTACTTATAGTTCCCGTCACGTAAAAAGAACGCTGATTTGTTCGTAAGCGCGAACAAACCAGCGTTCTTTTTACGTGACGGGAACTATACACTACGCCAGATTTCACAGGCTGGTAAGAGCCCCCCCCCCCCCCCCCCTCTATATAATCTATTAATCTAAATAATTTAGTCACTTGTCCATAAAAATAAAGTGAATGAATATAATATTCTTTTATTATATGTGTTCGTACACTTTCAGATTTCACGTTATCTAATTAGTATGTTATTCAACTTACATTTATAAAGTACCTATATAGATAGCTACACAGGATTATTCAAAATTACTCAACAAAATATGATCGTAATATTTTTTTCATTTTACATACAAAATTTTAGCAAAATCTCGGCCACTGCGTTCCCTCGACAATACTTAGCTTCACCAACCCAAATATTAATGGCTTAGTCGAAGTCGCTCCTCATTAATTCACTTTCCAATTTGCGCGTTCCGGGAAAATAAATAATTAATATTGTGGACATAAGCTGCGTCGAATAATTTTATTAATTGTTGTTCCATTGCGATGTGATCATTGAAATTAATGTCATGCGATTTACTCGGGATCTCGGTTTGGAGACGAGGAAAATTGTTGTATTTACGAATGCTGAATGCTTGTAGGGCAACGATAAAAATGGTGTTATTTTAGTTTACTGTTTTTGTATTATAGCCAAACAAGCCGTGGTTATTGTAATATAGTCCTGTAAATTACAAAGGCAGGTAGAATAAAGGGGAAGAGCTAAGGGCTCATGCTCCCCCCCTCTTCATATATTGTTTTAGGCGGAATAGTAATCCATGTTTGATGAACAGAAGCCGACTGCATAGCTATATCTTTTTGTGTGTTTTTTAACTTTAGTTTACTTTTAGTTTCTTTTAACAGTAGGGGATTTCACAGACTTCAGTCAAATGCCGTAAGTGCATTTATTACTTCATATTTTTACTTTTTAATGTTCCGTACTTCAAAAGGAAAAAACGGAACCCTTTATAAGATTACTTTGTTCGACCGTCTGTCAAGACTTATATCTCGAGAACGCGTGCAGGTATCGAGTTGAAATTAAAACCATATACGCAGATCAAACTTCTCAGTTTTTATAAAAAAAGAGTTACAGCCGAATATGTCGCAAAAAAACGGATATTTCGACACTCGCAAGGGAATCAAAACCTATGGGGTACTTTCCATTGATCTATAACTGTAAAATTTGGCAAAAAGCATTGTCATATACTACACATGAAGGAAAAAATCCGAAAACTGTATATTTTTTATTTAATAACAAAATAAAACCGGACAAGTGCGAGTCGGACTCGCGCACTAAGGTTTCCTTACCATTATATATAAAAACCGGATAAGTGCGAGTCAGACTCGCCCACCGAGGGTTCCGTACAAAATAAATAAAAGGGAGAAATCATATATATTTTTTTATATTGTCCTTCATAAACCGAAAAATATACATCGGTAAAATATTTAACACATTCCTTGCTCACAACTCGGATCCGAGTAGCGGTATCCTATAGTAGCGGTGCCTCCCACTCGGATCCGAGCGAGCGTCCCGTTCATTTTGTAGTAGTCAGTAAACCGCCGACGTTTGAGGCAGTCAACGTTGCTTTGTTTGTTGTATGGAGTATATTAATTTTATTTTAATTTAATTATTGATTTTTAAAGCGAATAATATAACTCAATATTCTGTGAATATTTTAAGCGTCTACCTGTTGCCGTTATCAATATCGAGCAAAAACGAGCAAAAAATCACGTTTGTTGTATGGGAGACCCCTTAAATATTAATTTTATTCTGTTTTTTAGTATTTGTTGTTATAGCGGTAACAGAAATACATCATCTGTGAAAATTTCAACTATCTAGCTATCACAGTTCATGAGATACAGACTGGTGACGGACGGACGGACGGACAGACGGACAGACGGACAGACGGACAGACGGACAGACGGACAGACGGACAGACGGCCGGTTTTTATTATTTATCGGGAAAACCTTGTAAGGTACGGTATTTTACATTTCAAACAATACAAGTATAAGTTTAGAAAACTCAAAGCCCCCGATAAGTAAACTGAAGAAAAAAAACCTATTGGTTTGATAATTTATTAGTATAAAAAACTTAAAAAAAACCGACTTCAAAATATGCAATTCGTTAATTTAGGTGACATATTTGTGTAGTGATTTTGTTATTAATACCAAAGTACTGAACAGATTTCGATAAAATTTATATTTATACCTCTAAAGTTTGACCTACCGAACAAAAAAGAATTATCAAAATCAATTCATAATTGGTGAAGTAATCACAGAACAAACATACAAAAAGAAAAAACATATAGTCGAATAAACAACCTCCTCTTTTTAGAAGTCGGTTAAAAAGTCAGCTCTTTCCTTTTTGTAGACATTCGTAACAAAAAGTACACACATAATACACTAAAAGTATATAATTATATAAAACTTAGTAAATTAACCTGTTGTTCTAATAATTATTTCTGGTATTACACTGAATTTCAGAGAAAAAAGTAGTTCACCGTAATAACAGTATGGCCATATCTTTTGTCACAGTACAATACAAGTCGCGTCATGGATTTTATTGCTGACTTTGAATGTACAGTAGTAATAGTTTCTGAATAAAATGGATGTGATATACGGACTGGACACATTTCAGCTCAGGTGCTTTAGGTCGATATTGAGAATAAAGTGGCAAGACTGTGTGGGCATGTACTGCGTATGGAAGATCATCGCTTATCTAATGCTATCTTATATTCAGAGTTAACGCGGAGTAAGCTACAACATGGAGGTTAACTCCTTCAATATAAAGATGTCATAAAAAGGCATCTTATCACATACGGCATAGACTCTAGTGGCTGGGATCCATACTGCACTTTACGTGTAATTTATTAACAGCATGCATGTGTGGGTGGCGACAAACACCATCTGTCAATGTCGCTACCACAATTCACTCGGATCGTGTAAACAGGCTCTTAGGGCCTATTTACACTATACAGGATGTGAGTGCCCGCATCACGCTGGTGAATTTATCATGATTAATGTTACATGCATTTATTTGGTCATCATTATCATCTCAGCCATAAGAAGTCCACTGCTGGACATAGGCCTCCCCCATGGATTTCCAAAAAGACCGATTGGAAGCGGCTTGCATCCAGCGTCTTCCTGCCACTTGTATGAGGTCATCTGTCCATCTCGTGGCTGGTCTTCCTACGCTGCGCTTGCCGGTACGTGGTCTCCAATCGAGAACCTTTCGGCCCCATCGGCCATCAGTTCTACGTGATATGTGCCCTGCCCACTATTCCCACTTCACTTCATTTATTTGGTACAAAATATGAATTATAATGATATATTTTCTAGATTTTTATGACAACTAGACATTTCACCCACTATGAACTTTAAAAGAAGATTAATGTCACACAAAGAGCTATAAAGAGGACTATGCTTGGGGTTTCTTTGCTATATTGAATCTTAGAAATAAAGAGATCCGTAGACGTACGAAACATACCGTTATAGCACAGCGGATTAGCAAGTTGAAGTGACAGAGTAGGCAAGGCACATAGGACGCAGAACTGAAGGCCAATCGAGCCATAAAGTTCTCGAGTAGCGGAAAGATGCTGGATGCAAGCCTCTTCCAATCGGTCTTTTTGGAAATCCATATATGTCCAGCAATGCACTTCTTATGGCTGAGATGATAATGAAAATACTTTTGTCAAAACTGAAACAGTAGAAAAACGTAGTAACAATTAACAAATTAAAATTCGCAAAAAAATAACTAGCCATGGAAGAATTTTATCTCCCTATTTGCAAAAACTGCTAATTAAAGTGCAACAAAGTAACAAAGCTACTGCAGTGTTATAAAAACGCTGACAATGCAGTAACTAACCGCTATAAAGTCGTCTTTAAAAACTATCTTTGGTACGCCATGTCATATTTTACAGAGACGGCGTAAATGCTCGATAAACTTCGTGTTCATTTTTTGGCAACGCGTTCAAATAGCCTAAAGATATGAGTAATATTAATTGACTGAGCAAAACAAGCCAAGCAAGCGAGTGTCTATGACATTTATTTTTATAGTGTATGAAAATATATTCTTATTTCGTTCGAGTAAGGACTTAATTCCTCCAATTTCCACAAGAGGACAAGTCCATTCGGTTGATTGTTGCATTTTCCGATGGTAGATATGCAGTCAGCTCAAACTAAACGATTCACATCAACCTTCTAATGCAAACCGCTCAGGATTGGAATACTCTATCAACGTTTTTAGGGTTCCGTACCTCAATAGGAAAAAACGGAACCCTTATAGAATCACTTTGTTGTCCGTCTGTCAGTCCGTCCGTCCGGGTGTCAAGACCTTTATGTCGGGAACTCGTGAAGGTATCAAGTTGAAATTAAAACCATATACGAAGATCCATAATATCTTGCTGCAGAAATAAAAATAAAGTTTTAAATGTTCGTAAAAAAAAGTTACATCCGAATATGTCGTAGAAAACGCACATTTTGACACTCACAAGGGAATCAAAACCTATGGGGTACTTCCCGTTGACCTAGAACAATGAAATTTGGCAATAAGCATTGTGTTAGAGTACACATATAGGAAAAAATCCGAAAACTAGACATTTTTATTCTAATCACAAAAAATAATGTCTTTATGCAAGGAATGAAGGTCCAAATTTTAAAGTGAATTAACCGTATCATGTGGGATATCATATGAAAGAACTTCATTAGCATAAGCTAAAACAGGTATTTAAATATTTTTACGATGTATATTTTTCGGTTTATGAAGGAAAATATAAAAAAATATATGATTTCCCCCTAATCTTTTCTTATCTACTACATAGTTTGTACTCGGTGTGCGAGTTTGACTCGCACTTGTCCGGTTTTATTGTATCCTAAAAACTATAAGATAATTAAGAGAAATAAATTATACAAAACAAAAGGCCAGGTACACCTTACCTTTTTCTGTTACCTTCCGTCCAACCATTGAAAATTTTTGCCAGTTGATGCAGAAAAAACAGTTAATTTCAATCGCTTGATGAATTAAAACTCATATCTAAATAAATATACATTTAAATATTATAACTGAAAAACTTTAAAATAAACTATTTTTTCCTAAAAAGAACCCTCGTTGTAAGGTACGCTTTTATTGTACCTAATGGGTAGGAAGATATACCATAGTATACCTTCGTATGATAACCCATTGTACCAGAATTTGATAGAGGGGTGACATTTGCCATTACGTATGTGGTTTTTGGGAAAATGGAAAACTGGTTCAACAGATATATCTATTCTTTTACTCCTGACAGAATAAAAAAGGTATGGTTGGTGTAAGTTGTGCGCTTGTATGGTTATTATTATTTTTATGGAAACTCGGTGTATAATGCAAATTCATACTTGGCCGGTTTTATGCATCTGGACCAATTTTGCATGCATGCATCATTTTAATTGGTTTTATATTATGGAATAAATATTAATAAATACCTATAAAATCATCTTAGGCTGTTTTTTTCATTACTATTTTATTATGCGAAAGTGTTTAAATTTAAGAGGAAATAGAAATACTTTATACGCTTAAATTAGTTTTTTGAAAACCACTTACATCCTTGTAAAAGTATACCTACCTAAAAGTGTTTTTTTAATTCGAAAATAGGCTTCCGCTTGACCATCAACTCAGCGACAGTTCGTTAATTTGAATACTTTTAGTTTTAGATTAAAAGTATTCAAATTCAAATAATTTTTACATAAAATATATTTTAAAATAGTTTTTTTTTATTCTTCTTTAAAATAGTTTGCAATTTTTTTAGTTCTCTAAGCTATTTTTATTGTACTCGTATGAATAAAGCTAGTGACTAAAAAGTATTTTTAGCTTATTTTATTAAAGCAGAGTTCATTGACACTTGACACAAATCAGTTAATCCATATAGCCAACAGGAGATATAAACATACCTACAAAAACAGTACTTTCCGCGTACAGAAAAATATTTAAAATGTCCAAAATACCCAAATTCAAAGTGTTATAGTAAAGTTTCCAAGATATATCTAAAGACTTCACGTTCATTCAGTCACGATAACACTTTCTCATTCAAATTCTTTTCAAATGGATATTTTTAGAAGCCTTTCAGCTCTTCAATACTACTATGGAAGTAAAGGCGACTTGAATGTCTGAATGTCTACTTTTTAGGATGCTACCTGAGTGAACGGTTAATGTTACCCTATCCTAAGTATCGGGTTTTGGTGAAGTGTTAAATTTATAATGTTAGCAGTTTTAGAAATCTTTTATCCGGACTGGCCAAAACGGAGGGTAATGTTCTACATATAATTATGTAAGTATGTAAGCATGTATGTACTCGTACGTATAAAATCAAGAACTACACAACTTAGTAATATCACACAACTGTGTAAGTAGAATCAGTGAAATTCTTTCATCCGATAACTCCCGAACTGTGACGGGAATTTCTAGACCAAATAGGGTGAGTGAAACTCAAGGCAAAGTTGCCTAGAAGAGGTCGCTCTAAATGATAATATCGCCAATTAAAAACTAGGTATAATAAATTTAATGATCGATTGATAAGGAAATCGATTTAACTTCAGAGTTATGAAGCATTTTATGTATATATCTTCGTTTTTAAGGTACATCTTCTGATTAAACTTAAATTTCACTTTTCATGTGTCAGGCTCGTTCTTTGCTAACTTTATCTCATAAGAAAGTAGAGTTTTTTATGTTTTCTGGAAATATAATAAAAAAACGCCAAAAAAGAAAATATGGTTATTAGTAGGGAATATTGGGATTGATATAGATAAAGGCTATATAGGTAGATAAAATATTTCGCCAATTTTAAAATATCACTAAATAAACCTCATGTTTTCATTTTGACTAATCTGATTGATTAATTTCAAGTTATTTGCGATGCAAAAATATCAACTGTATATTTATACGTATAATATAACCTTTCCTTTCTTATGAGTAGGTAATTAAATAATTTCTCTCTTGAGAAACCTCTGAAATAATTACACCTCAATTTGCTTAAATTCGTAATACTTAATTATAACCCTTTTGGTAATTATGTGTCCAAAACAATTTAAGACGAGTTACAGCAACCAGCCACGTGGAAAATTAATACACTTTGTTTGGTCACAAAAATTGTGCAAAATGGAATTATTTCGCCATAATTGAAAATTGAAGAGAAGCATTTCTATCGTACATAATTATCGTTTAAAGAACTAAAAAACCGACTTCAGAATGCGAAATTCGTTTACTTGAGTAACATATTTTTCCATTTATTTTGTTATAACAACCAAAAGACTGAACCAATTTTGGTAAAATTTCTATGGGACCACCTGAGAAGTATACTAAAGATAACTAAGGGACTTCCAAAAAGGAGAAGGTTCTCGATTTGTTGGTATCTTTTTTATATATTATGTTCCCCGATTACTCAGAGACCTGGACCAATTTAAAAAAAATATTTTTTGTTTGATACTTCCCAGGTGGAAAAATATAATGTCATCCAAGTAAAATAATTGCGTATTGCGTGGAAGTCGGTTTTTTTAAAGATTTTTAAACGATTACCTTTGTAAATCAAATACAAAACGAAGAATATTATTAATATTATATGTATGTATGTCCACGTACGCGGAAATCAGAAGTTATATTGCAATAATTCTTTTATTCAATAAAAAAATAAAGTATCTCCCAGATAAGAGAATAATGTTAGTTTTATTAAAATCGGTTCAGTAGTTTTCAAGATATTAAATTTTAGTTTGGATATATTAAATTTTAAGATATGAACACTTCAACGACGCAAACTAAACTACTAACTAGTTTGAAGTTTCCGGCAACCTAGTCGGGAGACAGTCTGACTTGCGATCCGCAGCTCCTGGGTTCGCATCGCGCGGCACGCACCTCTGTCTTGTCGAAGTTATGTGCGTATTGTTAATTGCCGCCAACTTCAAATAGTGAAGGCAAACCTCGTGAGAAAACCTACATGTCTGAGAGTTCTCAATGATCTTGAAGATGTGTGAAGTCTGCCAACCCGCACTTGGCCAGCGTGGTAGATTATGGCCTTACCCTTCTCATAATTAGAAGATGGCCGCGCTCAGCAGTCGGACAGTTTGTACAAATAGGGCTGATAAAAAAAAACTAAACTACTGCGTGGATTTGAACAAATTTGATACGTTTATTACTCGTTCTATGTGAAAGGATTTGGCATACTATAAAACCCAAAAATTAGGTATTACAATAGTAGTACTTCACTACTGTTTGTTGTGCACTGTTTGTGTTTGATAATTAAATGAACTCACCCAGTGAAGTTTGGTGAATCAAGTTTCAAGCATAACTAGAAAATTCCAATAAAAGATGAACAGAGAAATAACAACTGTTACGTAATATCGAACAAGTACCTATATTAAAAGAAAAACAAAGTACCCGACTGCAGAAAAGTAGTTCATGCAGTCTAACATACAATTTTCTTAAGCTTGATACGCTGTTGAGTATACGTTTTTGTGAGAAAGTATGCGTAAAAGATTATAAATGGGCATTCTTTAGAATAATTCTTGTAAAATCAATTGTATATTACGTAAAAGTTCGTTAGAGGTTACGAAAAAACACATTTTTTTTGTTTTGGCGAGAGATGTAGATATTATAATTATTACAAAAAAATAATTATAGCCCATGACACTCAGGGAGTGAGACTTGTATCTAACGATCCAAGTCCTAACGACACTACACTACAACAAGTAGCCCTGTTTTAAATCTACACATGGCAACTATGGAACCTTACGTTGTCCGTGACCCGAGCCGCTCTTGGCCGATTTATTTAACGTTGTTCCCTCTGCATACCTATCAATGTTTGCTTAGTTACAGTATTATTTTTTTAGAGAACTGTTGATCAATCTTACCCTTTTTATGAATTTCATATTTAAACTTGTGTATTATCGTTAATCATATTTTACTCGAATACAGTACTTACTCCGGATTTAGTTTTAAATCTTACTGAAAAAGTTCCCTTTAAAATCAGATCTCTTTCTTCTACCGTAACATAAATAGCTACTATTATAATTTTATTTTAATAGTAGCTAGTTTTTAATTTTATTATAAAAATTATAATTATAAAATTATAATTATAATTTTTATAATTATAATTTGATATTGCCTTCGACAGTAATAATGATAATGATAAATAAATAAATAATAATAATAATTATGATAAATCTATTTTTAGTTCTATTATGCTAATGTTAATTTGATATTATTGACTATAAATTCTATTGTTTTTGACATTTAATTTTATAATTTGAGATCTCCGTTGACTATTGATTTATTTTTGCATTGTTATTTTATTGTTGTAAACTACCTATTAATTTTTGAATTTGTATTGCCTAATATATTCATTTGCTTCAAGTGTAATCACATAACTATGGATTTCGATCTGAAAATAAATAAATTTTGATTTTGATTTTGATTTTTTTGACTATCCATGGAAACTAATTTACACAGTAAAGGCAGGTGTCATTCAAAACTAATTTTCAACTTGTACCAACTAACACGTAACTTAGCGAACCCTTAACTTACTGAGATACAATAGATAGATAGATAGATAAACTCTTTATTGTTCACACCTTAACTAAAACACAAATACAATACATAGTAACACAGAAATAACAAACTTGTAGATACTGTGAATGTGGGTAACTTTGACTCCGTGTCTAACATTTTACATACCTTTTTGAAGGATGCCAATTTTTCCCCCAAAAGACTAATCTTTAGGGGGAAAAATTAGTAAGTACATACTCAAAAAAAAACCGGACAAGTGCGAGTCAGACTCGCCCACCGAGGGTTCCCTACAAACTAAATAAAAGGGGGAAATCATATATATTTTGTATATAAGATTTATCCGATAACACCCCACACTAGGAAGTGGACGAGTAAATACATCATCTCCACTCTACGTAAAGGGGTGGCCGTTATAATCCTAATTATATTATTCAAGATTTTATTTTACCACTTTCTGGGCTAATTGCTATGCACACCTATACAAAATTATAGCTTTCTAGTACTATGAGTCTTTAAGCTAAGCCCCGGATGGACGGACAGAGTCACATAGCGTAAATACAAAAAAAATTTTACAAAAATCTTTATTTGACTCAATTTACTCACATTGTTGTGCAAGTCCCTGACCCCTATACTAGGTAAATATAAGTATTCCTGGTTGATTATGGAACCCTAAAAAGATGGCTCACTAAAATAAATTATGATACGTGTAATATCACTACAATAAGTACTTTAGGAGATATATGTACAAAATTGATGAACGAACATACAAACGGGATGAAATAAAATCCTTACTTTTGCTTTCGCCTAAGTCGGCTAAAAAATAACGTAACCTAGCTAGTGAGATGACATCGTCTCGCGTACTATCCACGGTTTAAAATCCTTCAGCAGCAGGGCCGGATTAACCCTATCGGGGCCCCTAGGCAATACAATTCTCCGGGCCCCTTTCCTTTACCTTTTTCTTACTTTTTAAAATATATTTTTCTATTACAAAAGTTGAGACTCCTGCTTTTTGCTTAAAGAATAGATTATAGATGTGTGTGGCCAAGGTCGTAGCCAGGATCACCAAGTTGGTGATAACAAATTTTTGGGTAGTAATATGATTTTTTTACGAGCACTCAGCGTTTGCATGGCCAAGTAAATAAAAACAGGTAATATATAGCGCGAGCGAAGCGAGCGCGTAAATTTTTGTAAAGTTTTTATAGTAATATGCTTTATTTTGGAAGTAATTTAATTCATTGATCTTGTTAGCGTGTCCTAAGTTTTTGTGGCCCAGATAAACCAAACAAGTATTTGTGTTAAGAGAAAAATGAAATCCCCGACAGGGGTATGAACGACTTTTACGTTACCAAAAATTTTAAATACAACCATTTGAATGCATTGATTGCAAATTTATTATTCCTAGTAAAAAAATATTTGACTATATAGAAAATTACAAAAATACGTTTTTATATGAAAGTATGCGCAAAACCGCTGTAAAAGATTATAGATGCGCATTATTTAGAATAATTCTAGTGTAATGACTTATTTATTACGACTCTTGGAATTTTCAAGGCTAGAGTGAATAGATATCTTCTAGATCGACGAGCTCCATCCTCGGCCACACCGTCGCTTAACATCAGGCGAGTTGGTGGTCAATCGTAGATCTATAATGTATAAAAAAAAAACTCGTTGGAGTTCTACCGAATCTAACGACACCTCGCACATCAGAATCGGTTAAGCCTTGTACCTTGTAAGGCTTGTAGGCGATCATATAGAAACATACCCATATACGTACACTTGAAAATCATAACCCTCCTACTTACACAGTCTGCTGAAAATAATAGGAAATAATCAGGTGCGAGCGAAGCGAGCGCGAAATTTGTCGAAACTTTTAATCAAATTTTAGGTATTCATATTGCTAATTTGCTGTTAATGTTGTCACAGTATTGACATGGCTCAAAAATACAAAGGATATTAAATAACTTATAGGAAGCCTTGTGTGTGGCCTGCATCGACTAGGCCCCCGTGGGCCCCTAGTCGGTGCGGGGCCCCTAGGCAGTTGCCTAATCCGCCTAATGGATAATCCGGCCCTGTTCAGTAGTCCTGTCGCCTAGGGGATACATTTCCTGTCCTGTCTGGATTTCCACTACTTTATTGTGAACCGCATCTACTGTGAAACGTTTCGATTCAAGCGGTGCAACATTTTGCGAAGAAAACTATGTAGATCGTTTTGCTGAAATTTAAATTGTTTTTGAAATTTTCGACTTTTTCGACCTGATTAGTACGTATGTTCATGCTAAATTACAGCCATCTAGAACTAATTGTCTTTGAGCAAAGCATCAGACAGACATACAGATAGACAGTCAGAGCCCTACAAAAGTAGCAGGCAAAAAATCTTGAAACAAATTTAACGAAATCTCTTAAATATAAGCGCTTGTTTTGAACAAAAATAACTGTATTTTATTTCTTCTTACTTTCTCCACAACTTGTTTTCATGTCAAGTTGTGTATTGCCTATTTTAATACAGACATAAAATCTGCCTTTATAACGAAAGGTTCGTATTGGAAGAACATAAAAGTGTAGAAGCTGAAACGACCTTCAAATAAGTAGATAATCAAGTTTCTGCCAGCATCTTCTCGTGGCATCGCTTGTGGAAAATGGTTAGTAGAATGATGGCTACTTGGAAGATTATGGCACTTATTTTTTACTGCTCAACGGTTGGACTCAAGTTGAAAAGCTCTTTTAGCATTTAACTGCATATTATGCTGTATGCATGCTAGTTAGATTATCAACAAATCTCTCTATTATAAATCTTATAAACACTTTTGGAACGGCATATATGCTAATACTTATCGTTTGTCAAGTTGTTCGTCGTTTATAGGGGTTTCGCTCCACTTTTATAGCGATGCAAAGTTGGCTCGCTCTCGTTTTTATCTTTCTTTTTCTGTAATTAAGAGTGTGAGGCAAAAGTTCAAATTAACCTTCTTGAAGTTGTGATGTCTTTATTACAAATAAAAAGAGAAAAAAAGATAAAAACAGGCGCGAGTCAACTTTGCATCGCTATATATATGAGTTAAGCGTGACCCTGCTGAACCATGCTGATCGTTATTTTAGTGGAATGCCACGCGTACACATCGTGTCTATGTTTTTTTTTTATCAGACCTGTTTGTACAAACTATCCCGCGGCTGGGAACGGCTGGGAACGGCTGCCATCTTCTCATTGTGAGAATTGTTAGGCCATAGTCTGCCACGCTAGCCAAGTGCGGGTTAGCAGACTTCACACATCTTCAAGATCATTGAGAACTCTCAGATATGTAGGTTTCCTCACGATGTTTTCCTTCACCGTTTGAAGTTGGCGGCAATCAACAATACGTACATAACTTCGAAAAGACAGAGGTGCGTGCCGTGGGATTCGAACCCAGGACCTGCGGATCGCAAGTCAGACGGTCTCACCACTAGGCTGCCCGAAACTTACGTGTAACGTGTCTATGTGCTCGGTCGGAAAACAGACTATTCACGGATCGTTCTGCAAATGTTCTGAGCGAACAATATTTTTTTTATACATTATAGATCTACGATTGACCACCAACTCGCCTGATGTTAAGCGACGGTGTGGCCGAGGATGGAGCTCGTCAATCTAAAAGATATTGTTCACTCTAGCCTTGAAAATTCCAAGATTGTAGGTCTCAGGAAACAGAGATGGCGGCAACGAATTTCATTCTTGTGCAGTACGCAACAGGAATGTGGATCAATATCGCTGACTACGGATTTTTGGCATTTCAACAAGAAATGGGTGGTAATTGCTATATATGTTATCTATAATACATTACATGTTTTCGGCAAATTATTTCCTTGCGTATAATGCTTTCATTAGTCTGTACGCGGTATTACCGCGGTAGGTATACCCGAGTTGCTAGTTAATATTTAGAGTGCCCGAAACAAATACTCTTTTTAAACGCGTGTCCAAGAAATAGTATCCCACCAAAAACATTTCATGTAAAATTGGTTGCCATGTGTCGCATTGTCATGCCACTTTCACTGACAAAAAGATATCAGATGAGATCTGACTGAATCTGAAGAGCCAAGCCGATAACTCTACAAAATCTAAGGCTACAATACTTATCTCTGTAAGCCTTCAATCTTGGTAAAAAAGCATGGCTTGGCCGTTTTCCGACGGTCAGTTACAAACATATGTCGCATAACATGTCGTACATGGACAAGGAAGAAAAAGAAACTAAAAGTTCTGCTCTTGAATGTTGTATAATTGGAATAGTAATGTAATAGTTCCATGAAAGTGAAACGACCAAGCCATGCTTTTTGACCAAGATTTAAGGTTTACAGAGATAAGTATTGTAACCTTAGATTTTGTAGAGTTAGCGGCTTGGCTCTTCAGATTCAGTCAGATCTCATCTGATATCTTTTTGTCAGTGAAAGTGGCATGACAATGCGACACATGGCAACCAATTTTACATGAAATGTTTTTGGTGGGATTTAATTTCTTTTTGTAAGAGACCCTGTAATTTCTGCAACGTTTTGTTTTAACGGAATGTATTTCCCTGTGCATCTGTTATCATTTCTTTAGCAGTACACTCTCTGTCATAGCCTGTTTTTCTTGTTGACTTATTACTTAAAATAGATGATAGCTGCTGTAACCTTCAATTCTGATGTGGCGCCATACTATAGCGCGTGAATAAGAGTCGGTTTCCAGATACACTCTTCAGCACAAGTATAAAGTTGCAAATCGTCCCAATATTCTACAACATAACGAACAATAGCACACCTTAACTTGCAACGCCACATCAAATACGGTCTTCTATAGATTGAGTAAATGTCAATGAATGGAAAAGGCATGAACTATTTCCAGGCATACTATGAACTGTAGTATATACGATAGGGCCCTAGCCCTTCTCCCAAAGAAATTGTTTCGTTACTCATATTGTTCGTCTTATTTCCTTTTTATAGGAATACGTCCACTAAACCAACTTTAGATTTATTCTTGTATCCAGACTATTATTCAATAACTTAAATTCTTAACCTATAACCTAATACCCCTTCTCTAACAAGATAGGTCCCGAATCAAATCTTCTAAATAAGCTCTCGGTTGAAAGTATTATAATTTTCTGTGTAAATAAGTCCCTAAGCCTAAGTAAGTACTACCTAAAACAAACCAAGTCATCAATTAAAGTCGAATAATGTATATATATATATAACATACAAACCTATAACCTAATGTATATATATATAATACAAACCCATATTTACTAAACAAACATGAAACAACGAACGAAAACGATACTGTTTATCCTTATACCAAACAAACCGTTATCATAAACGAGAACCAAATCAGAACGAACGAATACACAACACAGACCAACCATAAATACGGAATACTACATAGGTGCCTCAGAGTGTCGACTTCCTCGCGACAGAGCGCGAGAAATGATACCGTGTGCTAACTTGAGGCGCACGCCATCTAGTATCGCCTTTTGAAACTAATTAGATAAACGATCCTCACTGAGTGGTAAAATTGTCCTATTTTAGATGTGAATCATATCTAAAGTACAAAAGCTAAATAAATGAAACTTTGTATGTTTTATAAATGTACTGTGTACTTTTTATCCTGAAAATTTGGGCTCTCTAGTATTATCCATATCGAAGTTATGTTGTGTTACAGAAATATAGACACACACACAAGATCACGCTTTAAAAGGGTTGGAGGGTGAAAAATACAAATATCGTAATTTTTCTGTTGTTTATGTACCAATCGTAGTTTGCATACCAAATTTCAGCTTTCTGAAACTTCAGGAAGTACCCTATCTTTTTAATTACACTCAGGGGGTGTGCTCCCACAAATAAAGGGTTGGAGGGTGAAAAGTAATAATATCTTAATTATTTCGTGGTTCATATGTAAATATTAGCTTACACACCAAATTTCAGCTTTCTAAGACTTCAGGAAGTACCTTATATTAATTATTGATGAGAATAACGTAATAGCCCCCAAATAAGGGTAGAGGGTGAAAAATACAAATATCATAATTTTTTTGTTGTTTATGTACCAATCGTAGTTTGCATACCAAATTTCAGCTTTCTACTACTTCAGGAAGTACCCTGGAATATTGATGACGAGAACGGGATAACCCCAAATAACCCCAAATAGGGGTTGGAGGGTGAAAGTTACAAATATCTTAATTTTTCTGTTGTTTGTGTGCAAATTGTAGCCTACATACCAAATTTCAGCTTTCTAAGACTTCAGCAAGTACTTCATCTTTTTTATGATCATCAATTAATTTGTGCCAAATCGGCGTATTTTAGGTATTAATAAAATCGAAAGTATAAAAGCTAGATACATGAAACTTTTAACATTTTATTAGACCGTGGACCACACTTGATCCTGAAAATTTGAACCCTCTAGTGTTATCGAGGCCGAAGCTATGAGGGTCTAAAAATCCGACGAATGTGTTCGAGAAAAGATAGTCCCGGCCGTACCCGCTGGCTCACATGGCGGGTGCACGGCCGTGCCCCCAGATTATGTGTTTTTCAGATGTATGTAAATCATTCTGTAAGTACATAGGTATGTATGTATGTAATTAGTGTAATTTTATAACTCTTTTATAGAACCCGCCTGTAAAAGTACCACATCTCTGTCAGCTATTCAGCTGATAGAGATGTGGTACTTTAAAATCATAATCATAAAATCTATATTATCTCTCTATATTATTTGCTAGCACTATAGTTAGATGGTTTAGATTGAAGAGCAATGTTCCCAGAGACTGCAAATCATTATAGCACATGATTTTGACTATTCAAATCTACATTTCTTATTGCTATTAGCTGTTATGGATAATCATGAAACTTAACATTTTCTGAATAACTTGCTCATTTCGTCACTTAGTTGCGTAAAAATACCTCTTTTAACAAAAGCGACATTTTTTTTAATACAGTATAGCTTTACGTTTGACCACCAGCACGCCTGAAGTTTGTGGAATTAGAATTGTCTTTACGCATAACTGGAATGGAAATTACCTCAATCTAAGCTGCACTATGAAAATCGGCGTATCATTCATGGCTTGCTATTACGTGGACGGTACATCCTTACGTAGTTGTGCG
The DNA here is from genome assembly GCA_947563715.1 of Lycia hirtaria. NCBI lineage: Eukaryota > Metazoa > Arthropoda > Insecta > Lepidoptera > Geometridae > Lycia > Lycia hirtaria. The sequence goes on from OX387380.1 coordinate 4,557,286, forward strand.
CCTACATAAATGTGTACGAAAGTGATATCATAAATTTTGTCTGTCGGTCACAGTGCGGTTGAATTGTGGCCGCAGCGCTACCCTTGCACGCCACAAATCTCGACCCTCTGGAGTACATTTTAGTAATGAGCGTATTGAGCATATATTTTTGAGTTGTAAACATAGGGTATAAATGTGAACTAGATTCTTCTTCTTCTTTTTTGTATTGGACCTGCTTAGAGCATTTGCCAGTGTCAAGTATTGAGTTTTTTTCAAGTTTCTTGAATAAAACGAAGAAAAAAAAAAATAAGTTTTAAATGTTCTAGTCACGTATACAGTCATTTTCAAAGTCAAGTCCTGCTTCAGTAAAGTGGTGGCGACTTTACTAGAAGCTTCTATGGAGTTTTGTCGACAACGTAAAATGACACGTTTCACTGCTTCATTTCACTTGCCCACACTCATGTACTTGATCAAACACTTAATGAATAAAACACCACCATTTTTATCGCATTAATATTCAAAATAAAACAAAGCAACAACATGTTTTGATGACGTTCCCGCCAAAGCTGTGAACTAGATTGTATACTTTATGACGTAGATTTTTTTTTGTATTGGACCCCGCGACTAGCGATTTGCCAGTGTCAAGTATTGAATTCCCGATTTTATTCGTGATGAATATTACAAGAAGTATCTACAATCATGAAAACACAATGCAGAAAACACAAAAAAAAAATATTGAAAGTAATTATAGAATTTATGCCACAGGGGCATGTCTGGAGAGATGTAAAAAAATAGCAACTTAAGAAACATTCAGGAGTCTAGTATAATGTTTTGCTTTTTAACCAACATCCAAAAAAGAGGAGGTTCTCAATGCGTCGTTTTTTTTTTAAATATATTCTTGTATGTTCCCCGATTACTTGAAGACACCTGGACCGATTTAAAAATTTTGTTTTTGTTTTAAATGTATACTTTCCAGGCAGTCCTATAGAAATTTTATCAAAATCGGTTCAGTATTTTTGGTTTTTATAGCAAAATAACTGGAAAATATGTCACCCGATATGTTTTTTTAGTTTTTTAAAATTATTACTTGTAATGCTATTATATTTACAAAACCAATATAAAATATGTACTTACTATGTATGAGATTTCAACAACCACACGAAGTGGCAAGAAATCAGGATTAAGAAAGGGCTAAAGATAAAAATATACTTAGCCTCATAATGTGGTGTTGGGCTCACGGCAAATGCAGAATAATCCATGCCGTGTATCACGTTGATATTACCACGTAATCCTACAGTAACGCTGTCAAGTAAATAAAGTGGTAATGCGAGTATTACAGGGGTTATTTTGGTCAGTAAATACATTGAGTGGAGCAGGATGCAACGATAGATAGAGAAATATAAGTTAAGATAAAGATAATTTTAGTGTTCTAAAATACAGTTCCAAATTAGTAGGTATACAAAAGACGATATACAAATCAAAGCTTAATCAAAGATATACTGAGTTTCTACCGCATTCTAGCAAATCAATGGCATTCGCTATCCATTATACTACTTAACAAAATGTCTGAATAAAGAATGTGCTCATGAGAACATTAAAATCAAAATCATAATAAAAATAAAAATAACATTAAGATTAATATTGAAATTAAAATTAAATCAGACTCGAAATTAGATTAAAATAAGTTAAAAGTCAAATTCGCGATAAAAATAAACCTAAAATAAATTAACTGAATGAAAACTCATTTGGTTCGAATATGTAAAAAGAATGGATTGAGATTAGATGAACGTTGATGAAATAAATTTACACAGGGACTACAAGTGCAGTGCAGTGATGTGTAAGTTTGTAAAGGTTGTCGTAGGCGATCATATCATGGACAAATTAAAGAATCAGATGTTCAAAAAAAAAGGTCAAGTAAAAAATATTTGCATAAAATAAAAGTAATTCAAATACTAAACAAAATACGCTTAGCGACTAGTAAACTACTAAAGAATAAATATGATTGAACTACTAACCAGTTTATGGCATAAAAGTTTTTGCTTACTCTAAAGGGTAAATATACGATTTAATTGTACCTATCTATATTCACTTATAAAAAAAAAAAATGTAATTAATAAATGTATAAACTTTGAGATATATAATATATATACTCGTATGTCTCAGGCTATATAGTATTTTAACTGTGATGTGTTATGCGGATATACTCCTGATCTTTTTTTTTATTTATAAATAGTTTTTAAGCATTTGTATTATGTACCACAAATAAGTTATGTTCTTGTTTTCTCAATTTATTTCCTTAGTAATTAAGCTATCTCTAAAGAGAATTAACATATTACATATCTAATTAATATAATGTAATTTCGGAAATAAATATTTACTTTAGTAAAAAAAAAAATAAAAAAAAAGTAAAACGTTGAATTAGTTTTCAAGTCTGAGGGATTAAATTTTAATCCAATTTTGCTTCTAGAGCACTAAATATTCTACGTAGAACGCATTATTTAACATTAAATTTTAATGTATATTAAGTAAGTACCCGGGCTTTAGCTTTACATACATTAGTATTTTTATAGTCTTTACTTATACTGGTTTAAAAGGTTTTTCTAGTAACACTGAGAAAATGGAAGTTATAAATACAGTGATTTTAATACAAATTAATATTTTATCCACCTGACAAGTTTTATTGGTTTATAGGCTGTAAAACCCTAAGCCACTAAGAGTTTATGATTTGTGCTATTTTTTAAAGGCGAGAACAGACGTTGAAGGTCAAAATAATAAATTTTATACTAAATCAATATGAACTAGTCCAATCATTATAAAATATTCCTATAATATGAAATAAATTTAGTAATATAGAGTGTAGCCAGGCTTTTAGGCCAGAGGAGGACCTTCAAAAGAAAATGTTGAGGGAAGAAAGGAAAAAATAGCTAAGACATTCCATCCCATTGTTCCATCCAGGTTTGCATTAGGAAGGTAGAAGTCAAACCGCTTAGTTCGAGCCGCTAGCATATCTACTATGAAAGGATGGTATTGGTGCATTTTTAATTTGTCATGTTGTAGACTCGGAAGAAAAATTCGTAAATTCTAACTTTGCTGTGCAATATACTCATTCCTATAGCTAAATTGATGGTACAGGATCAAGGCAGATGGCATGATAAGATAGAAGCCTATACCCAGCAGTGGGATAGAAAGGGCCGTGGATGATGTTGATGATGAATAGCTAAATAGCCGCCCTTGTTTCTGTCTAAACAGAAACCGTAAACGATCTTACGTCACATACACAAAACAACATTGATTTTGCACACGTTTAATCCGACATTGGCTGCGACTTGTAAGCGCGACCAACTTCTCCAACTTATCCACTAATTGAAATGAACAAAGTTAGTCATTGTTCATCTGTTTGTTGTCGGAGTGTTGACGCAGTCCCAGTTTGCAATACTCCTTGTTGACGTTTCAAGTTAGCGCAGAATGTGGTTCAACGGCTAGTGAATTGTTTCCAATATGAACCGTATGCGGGTGTTAGGTCGAACGATGTGCAAACTATGAGATAATCATCACACAATTGCGCTACATTACATATTTTTTTCTGTACGGAAGAAGAAAACTGTTTTTTAGTCTTATACGATTTGATTATTTCTGTTTTTTTTTTGTATGGTTGGAACTAATACTTTTGCATATTTAATTATTTTTAAGGCTGTGCTCAAAGCTCGCAGCTATAACTCTCACATCAAAATATTTGTAAACATATAAAATCACTATAAAGCGAAGATATATATCCCATATAAAAGGGAGATATGAGTTTGTTTATTTAGATAAGAATATTTAAATTAAAAGGTTATTCTAAAATAAAGCATCTTTTGAATTGCCTGAGAAGTACAATACTAAGTATAAACCTATATTTTTTGAAACTCGATCCCCAAAATAAAATATAATATCTAAATAAAACATCTTATAAATATTTATCATGTCTAAATAAACAAAATCATCACTCGCTTTTATTATATTCCCACTTATTTATTTTATATGTTTAAAAATTTTGTGATGAGCGATTGTACTCTTTCGCTTTGATCACACCCGTAACTTGAAAGTGTAAAATGCGTATTCAGTCGAACAAACATAAAATCGAAATAAAATAATGTTTAGGGGTGCTTATAGATCATTTTTCCCTCTCTTTATAAATAAATGCACAATAATTGAGGAGTTTTCCACGCATACGAAGTCAATAACAACCTGTAACTTTTCAGCAAACCCTGCCGCTCTTGATCAAGTAGGTATACAGGTAATAGAAATCCATAAACTATTAAAGTTTAACTTACACGCTATAACACATAAAGTTGCTCCCAAGACACCATTAACCAACTCCGAAGTCACCAATATGGCTGCAAGCCAAGCCAATAACATTTCGGAGCTGCGATAACACTTGCCAACAATGTGAGTACAGCCGGGAACTAAACTCGTGTATCTACTATATTTGAAGCGAACTGAAAACTCTAACAGTAAATTTAAATTCTATTTATTAGCTGGCCCAGGTTAGAAAATTGAAAAATATGCATACAGCGTGAGATTTGGCTCTTTATACTACGTGCAAGCCGCAAGGGATACGCTAACTCTATACTACTACTTTACAATTTCATCAAAATCGGTTCAGTACTTTGGTTTTTATATCAAAATAACCGGGAAAAAGTTATCCAAGTTAACAAAATTGCGTATTTTAAAGTTTTTGACTTCAAAATACGCAATTTTGTGTGCTTCAGTTTTTTAATCTATAAATATTATCTACTATATACATAACTGAATAAAAAACCTATCAGTAAACTCTATATTAACTTAGATCTAGAAACTTCAGCGTGTGACCTGAAAGTACTCACCTTAGGTAGCATATAATTTTAATGAGTCCATTACACCCTCCAGTACGTGTGATAGAAATTTATGCAACATTCCTACATATTGAGGGTACTTAATTAAAACTACAAAAAAGTACAACTGTGTGTGGAGTTGGTTCATACGCACATGAGAGACACGCAAGACGCAATCTTACATCTGTGCGTAATTTATATAGATGAATCAGATAATCTATAGTCAATAGTTTTAATTGTAACATATGTAGATTCATGCTGGTCTAATAAATAATAAGTTATTGCTTCAGGGGTACATATGGCCCTGTAATGGCATGGCAACGTTTGAATCGGAACGTTCTATTTTCATATCGTTAAACTTATCCTTAAAAAAACATCCAAATTATAGTAGCAATTGGTTTTTTAAAAAGCTTTGAAATTTAATATAAAACTGTCTTCTGTTTCCAGATCTTTCAATTTAATTAGCAACGCATTATAAACTTTTACTGCCATTGAGTTAGGGCTAGTACTATGGATTACTAGGACTAGTATAAGGAGCTTATGCTTATGTTGAGGTCTAGGATTTCGCGGTTCTACTTAGTAGCGGGTTAATAAAAACATAATAATAAAATCGGCCAAGTGCGAGTCGGACTCGCGCACGAAGGTTTCCGTGCCATTATCTACATAAACGGCAAAAAAATCATGTCTGTTTTATGGGAGCCCTCCTTAAATATTAATTTAATTATTTATTTTAAAGTGAATAATATGATTCAAAATTCTGTGAATATTTCAAGCGTCTACCTGTTGCCGTTATCAATATCGAACAAAAACGAGCAAAAAAATCACGTTTGTTGTATGGGAGCCCCCTTAAATATTTATTTTATTCTGTTTTTTAGTATTTTTTGTTATAGCGGCAACAGGAATACATCATCTGTGAAAACAACTTTCAACTCTCTAACTATCACGGTTCATGAGATACAGCCTGGTGACAGACGGACGGACGGACGGACGGACGGACAGACAGCGAATTCTCAGTAATAGGGTCCCGTTTTACCCTTTGGGTACTGAACCCTAAAAACGTAGTATATTTTTCTTCTACGACAACATAATCCAGTTTCTGTTCACGATTGTACTGTATGGTAACTGATAGAACGGCTAACGACACAATGTACCACTGTCAGTGTGGAAACGATCATTCTACCATCCATCAATTCCAATGGTTGGAAGTGAAAAGAAAAACAAGAATGTCTATTACACTATAGTGGTCACTCTTAGCTGAATAAACATTAGGCGTATGAATAGAATGGCGCAATATATATAAATCTACTTAACTGTAGTAGTTTTGGTAAAAACAAATGAAGTATAATACTGCTGGCTTCGTAGCTCAGTTGGTAGTATATCTGCCTACTATGCTTACAGGTCGTGGGTACGATCCCCGCCCAACGCAAACATTTATGTGATGAGCATGGATATTTGTTCTGTGTCTGGGTGTTTCTATGTATCTTCATTAAATACATATAAACTTGCACGGCCTAAAATACTTTTACATGAATACTATTTATTTATACGAGATAGATAGGGGGGATAGAAAGATAGATAGGGTGCACGGAGCTTGATATTGTAACCAATTATTGAAATAAATTAATACATTTTTATATTTTTTTTATAAAAGACTAGAGAATAACGAAACAATAGTTTAAATTTCAATTCTTAGCAAAATTTGGCATTATTTCATAGTTCTGCGTTTGCCTTTTTCTCTAAGTGATTCTGTAATATAAATTGACACCAAAAATAAAAATACTAAAAAAAACTTTATTAGGTCGAACTTTGTCCGTAGAAATGTCCGCTATTTTATAACCTAGATTTAAAGTAAGGGTAGTTTTTCAAACATTTTTATTTTTTGTGATACAAAAGTATTTACTCTTTCAACAGCATTAAAAAACAACGGAGCCCCGTACACGGAAATTCGCAAGCGTGCGCTTTTGACCGACTTGTATATTGTTTTAACTCCGGGTCAAGGGTTTAAATACACTGTACAGTTTATCTTTGGATTTAAATAAAAATTACATATTTAGAATTCCGTACTAAGGGTGTGGGAGGTTATTTGTGAGGCTACAGTGTCTGCCTATCTGCTTGTCCTACCCTTTTAAACGGCTGTATCTTTGAACGGTAACAGATACAAGTCTTAAAATTGGCAAGATTATAAGGGTTTACTTTAATGTAATTTAACAATTACTAAAAACTAGTCAAGTGTGGGATGAAACTCGTACTTTACCAGATTTGTACAGCATTATAAGCGATGAACTTGACACCATTAAAAAAAACTGGAACACCAATATACAATACCGCCATATCTGGAAAATTCTAGAAGAAGCCTTTACCCAGCACTAAGACACTACATGTAACAACAACAACAACATTTTATTATGTAAAATTTGTTCCATAACTTATATCCTGGAATAAATTTTAATAATAATAGGTCAAAATGTTTTGCCTGCTTAAAATTTCTTACGGAAGACGCCCTTCCGAGCCTAGTTTCTATGAGAGACTAACCTTTAACAGTAGTGGACAGTAGTGGTGTCATTCGTTTAGATCAAAATAATTCCTCTAAGTTTTTTTCAGAATACTGACTCATCTGCCACCCCGTAACAAAGCAATAAAAATGTAGTTAGTGCAAGCAAGATATTATGACACAAGAAATAGATGTAAGTTCACATCTCAATTGTAGGCTCAGACGGACCATCGATTCTATTTTGGGCATTATTATATTCAATGATTTGCACAAAAACTAGTACATAAAATAATCGCAGATCACAAATGTGGTTAAACTAAAGGAGGAAATAAATAACACAAGAAACATGTGAACAAAATCAAGTAAAACACACATTAAGGTCTTCTTCACTGCAGTGAGCAGTGAGCAAAAAATGCAAAAAAAATGTGCTCAGGGATAATACTGCTGATTTTTTGGCAGCACTACTTTTTTGTTTAATTCATAATATAAAATATTATGACCTCCGTCAAATCATTATCGATTTCGATATATATCCTTCCACAAAAGTACCTAAAACGCAATGTTGTAAGCAATAATACAGCGAATTATCTTACAAAAAGATTTCAATTCCACCGAGTCGGACTGTCCTGGTGAGTATAAGCCTTCAGGAACAGGAAACCGCGAAACGCCAAGGCAAGGGTGTTCCGGGTTCGTACATACGATTGTTTATACTCGAGTCACAGAATAAATAGCAATCACTTTGACTGTGTCCATCGCCACAGATTGCGTTACAGTTGCCAACCCTCGTCCGAACCACATAGTGTCAAGTGGTTGCGACGGCGAGCGACGCGTCTTAAAATCTTATTTGGTTGGAGTTGAACGTTTTACATTGTTTTGAACTCAGCGTAAAAGAATAAATAAAAGAGAAAGAAACGCAATAGAAGGAAAGAAAATGAATGAAGACAATATAACTTTCTTTAAAAAATAACTACTTATGTCCGATAACCAGTAAGTTAATTTGAATGTATACTTATCAATCCTTTCTTAGTAAAACTCGGGAAATTTTGTAAGCCAGTTGTTGTCTGCACACACCTATACAACTAACGATACAAAAGATCATTTCGTACATTGTTATTTTCATTTTCATCATTTTAGTTTCAAATTATTATTATTATTTTGTATTTAAAGATAGTTTTTACAGCACAAAGATAAGTACAACGCAAGTTCTAAAGACCAACAAAACAAACAACTCTTCAACGACCAGTCGCTCTACATTATAGGGGTCAGTAAATCACATCCACGTCAAGTAGTCGACTTGAAAAGGCAGAAAGCCCTCGAAAGCTTTCCCACATAAATTCTCATTCGACTTTTCGACTAAAACGTTGTCTAAAACATCGTGAAACCGCGACCCGTCGTCTAATGAGTGTCAAGTGCGAGCGACACCGCGGTTCGCCATTAGTGCTGCGATAAAACCCCGGCGCCACAATGAAATATCACGTGTTCCCAGTTTTTGAAATGAAAATATATTTTACGACACAGACTGTAGGATAATAGCGGTCGCGGTTAGCGTTGAGTTGGAAAGGTGTGCGTTCGTCATTTGTTTTGATGAAAACTTTGAAGAGCCTACGTACGTTCCGTTTTGCTTAATTAACTAAACTACTTTTTAAATAACTAAGGGAAATGGTTTGTTGCCCGTGCTACTACCAATCTTACTACTAGTAGTAACACCGGTAATTGACTTACCCTTCTTACTACTGCAGTTGAAAGTTGTTAGAACAGCAATAAAAAATTGCCCGTGTTACTACCGTAAAACTAAAACAACAAAAACAAAACCAAATATGACGAATTTGTATTTTAGACAAAATGTAAGTTACTTACATTTTGTTTAAAATACAAATTCGTCATATTTAAGTATTATGCTTATGAAAAAAAAAACATTGATATTAACCAAAAAATTAAATAAAATAAACAAAAAAATCCGCTTCGGCCGCGTACGTAACTATAGTTTCGTACGAAACATTTACCTCTGCGAGATTTTAGCCACAATCTTTTAGGCCTGGTTTGTACTAGTGACATAGATTTATGTTAGTACTACCATCAATGATACTTATGAGCTTATGACATTATAGGTTTCTTTGAGTTAGAACTATATATATATATATAATTATATATATGTTTATAGAAGTAGATATATAAATATATATATATATGTGTTTGTGTATTAGACATTGTTATAAAAGAGCAGATAATGCTGATATTTATAATTTGTTTGCACATTTAAAATCTGAAGTAGTACTTAGCTTTCATAAATTGATAATTGATAAATTCGTTTATTGAAATAAAAACGGAAAAAGACCAATTACAATTATCTCACAATAGATTACGAAATGGCGTTTGATAGTCTGAAACACTCCGCTATATTCTCAGCATTACAAAACATAGAAACCACATACATATACCTCCTGGAAACCACGGAGACCATGCACCGGCAAGTGAGGATAGGAAGACCAGGCACGAGATGGACAGATGACCTCATACAAGTGGCGGGAAGACGCTGGACGCAAGCCGCTTCCAATCGATTCTTTAGGAGCATAAAGTTATCTCCAATTTGTCTGGGAGTTTGCGTGGCAACATCTCTTTAGGAACAAGAAACGAAAATCTTGAATAAATTAGACAGGGAACAAAATAATAGACTTTTGATAAAGTAATTTATACTTGCCTAGTACGCCCTCATTCCAAAGCTATTCGATGGTAATTGGTAGCTTAATGATCCTAATGTGCAAACAGCTATAAAACGATTTGGAACTTTTAATTAGGAAACTTCCACCATAAGCTCAAGCCTCGGAGTTGATGAACGAGGTCTAAAAATATGACGGTATTTAAGGGTGGATCATTTTCATTCAATACTTATACAATACAATACTTATACAATACAATACAGTACAAAAACACTTTATTGACACCATAATAAAATAACATTAGGTACATAATTAAGGCGTTAGAAAGGTACAAAAGGCGGCCTTATCGCTAATAGCGATCTCTTCCAGACAACCTTAAGATGTTAAAAGAGAAGAAAAAGTAAACGCTGACAGATAGTTCAATATTTATGAGTCTTTATGATGATTTATGACGACCATCACCACCACCACCATCGGTGACCGACAGGTCGTTCTTGCTCGCAAAGTCACTTGTGCTTGAGTACCAACACATATAAAAACAAAATATCCGACTGTATAAAAGCGATTATTGGAGTGTACAACTTACGCTTGCGTTATATTTCATATTAGGGAGTTGTTTTCCCAAATATAAATACTCTTCCGAGCTGGACTGCGAGAAAAAGAAAAACATAGAATGTACCAGCTGCTTCTCTTTCCAGATGTAACAGTCAGTTAAGGACTTGAGTGAAATTGGCATTTTTGTAGGCGATAGGCTGACCCTCTGTCACTCCAAGCCAATATTACATCTTGCCCTCGTATCCCCTCCAACTCTCTATACTCTCTCCCTTTCATCTAACCCTTCTAATCAAGGTCAAATGTGGCGCTAACTTTCATCTAAACCTTCTACCCAAGGTCAAATGTGGCGCTAAGCGGCCTCATTTCATAATATTTGACACTCTGCCTACCTCGCAAGGGAAAACAGGCGTGATTGTATGTATGTATAAAATGTAAATAAATAAATATTGGTGGACATTTCACACAACACCGTCAAGTCCAAAGTAACTAAAGCTATTGTACTATGAGAACTAAACGGCTGAAAAAATACATACTTATATACTTTTTTAAATACATATTAAGATACAGACACAGAACAAACATCCATGCTCATCACACACATGTTTATCCTGGGAGGGTATCGAACCCACGACCGAGGGTGGTGCGAGGTCAGTCAAATAAAATCCACAGTTAAATTTATTTAAATGAGCACGGAAGAATAATTGATTTATTTATCACAAGTGGTTACAAAAAACTGCTATTTTTACCCGACTGCGTAAGAAGGAGGGTTATGTTTTTCGAGTGTATGTATGTATGTATACATATTTCTTTGGCACGCCCTAGAGCCTAAACGGCTTGACCAATTTTGATGTGAGTGGTGTCAATAGATTCTTCTTAGTCGTGAGAGAGACACTGGGTACATCTAAATAAAAAAATAAATTAAAAAAATATGGATTTTTGCCGGAAAAAAGTAATCTCAAAAAAAAAGTTTTCAAAATACATCGAGTGTGGTATCAAAATAAAGAATTTTTAACGGTGATTACGAATATATAAATAACTTAGGTATATGTTTTACGCATACTTTCTCACAAGAAACTTATATTCAACAGCGCATGAAGCGTAACGAAATCGTAAGTTAGACTGCAAAAACTGCTTTTCTGCAGTCGGGTGTTTTGTTTTTCTTTTAATATATGTAGATACTTGTTAATTTAAGTGAGAGCTAATTATTGTTTTCACAAAAAATCTATCACACTTGGTAAATAAAGGCGAATCTGAAGACATCTCACGAATCAAATTTAGTTAAACTAATCACTTACCTACATAAAAAACTACAAAATTTATTTATCTACTAATTATTTTTTGTGTAGAGATAAAGGCTAAAATGACTAGGAGATTTGGCGGGCGCGTGTCAATCAAAAGCATGTTTTATTTCTGAGCATCCTAAGAACATGCATACATTTATTTATTTATTGTATTTGTATATGTTTAGAAAATTACAAAACCCCGACATACAAAACAGCTGAACCGGTTTTGATGAAACCTATGAACACACTCGATGAAATATTGTAACAAAAAAAAACTACTTAGGTCAAAATCGCAGAGCGTTTGAGAGCTACGATACCACAGACAGACACACAGATACATACGTGAAACTTATAACACTTCTCTTTTTTTGGTCGGGAGTTAAATATCTGACAACCACATAAATGAAATGCAATGTTAAGCATTATTAATATTATGGGTTTTGATAATGCTATCTGCTGAAACCATGTTTCCTGTATGAATTACACAGGAAATAATATGATATGAAAAATACATCTCAGGCGCAAGACCCCTGACAAGTAAGTGATGGGTAACCGAACCGACGTTACCACAGCCCGGAGTATCCGGGTGGTAAGTACCAATTTACGTCTATCACTCAATTCGCGCGAAATCGGCCCGCGTATCGACATTCCATCGGTATCCCTGAGTTTGATCTATAAATATTTTTTGGGTTCATGTATAACGAACAAAATAAATATATTCCACGACTAGCCTGGCTCAGAGGCTCGATTTTCGACGGCTCAGATGTTTGAATAATAAATTATAAATATCTGACCAAGTCAATACTTCAAAACCATCTCAGATAGGGTAAACTCAAATAGTTTTCCCATTTTTTAGGGTTCCGTATCTCAAAAGAAAAAAACGGAACCCTTATAGGATCACTTTGTTGTCCGTCTGTCCGTTTGTCTGTCTGTCTGTCTGTCTGTCCGGGTGTCAAGACCTTTATCTCGGGAGCGCGTAAAGGTGTCGTGTTGAAATTAAAACCATATACGCAGTTCCATAGTCTATTGCTGCAAAAAGAAAATAAAGTTTCTCAGTTTTCGTGAAAAAAAGTTACAGCCGAATATGTCGTGAAAAACGCACATTTCGACACTCACAAGGAAATCAAAACCAATGGGGTACTTCCCGTTGACCTAGAACTATGAAATTTGCCAAGAAGCATTGTGTTAGAGTAAGAAAAATCCGAAAACTGGTCATTTTTAATTTAATCACAAAAAGCGGCTGAACCGATTTTAATGAAACATAGCTAAGGACACTTTCGATTAAATATGTTCTTTCAAACAAAAGAAAAAACAAACTAAATCAAAATTGTTACATCCGTTTGAGAGCTACGATGCCACAGATAGACACACAGATACACACGTCAAACTTATAACACACTTCTTTTTGGGTCGGTGGTTAAAAATCATTCTCGTATTAATAGATTAAAAAAATAGTAGATATAATCAGGGTGTCTTTAAATCGTAAATTAATCGGTTTCTTTAAGGTAATCGCACCCCATTTTGGACCACAATGTCATCAGCTAACTCGGTAAGATAGGTATAAAAAAACATGTGCAGTCTAAAAGTTCTCTCCATGTTTTGAAGAATTATGATAGGCCAGTCAAATCTTATAAAACATCTCTAAAATTTAAAATCAAAACATGATGTAAAGCTGCATTTATTATATATTTTTTAACTGTTAGACACACTGAGCTATAGGCGAACTTAAATTGCTTAGAATGATAGTGACTTTAAAAAAAGGTCAAACAGCTATTGTAGAAAAACAAATATAAAAATTGTACATAGCTTCTTAATTTCCTAAACTGCAAAAACTGAAAAAAGTCCGAAAATGTTGCAGTTTTTACATATTGGGTGGGTAGCACAAGATTGTCTTGCTTGCAAAAAGTTTCACACTCTCATAAGGTATCCAAATATATACCAAAAATACAGTTTTACATCACGCTTTGCGTTTTTAAAGTAAAATTAGACTGGCCTATAACAATTATGCATGTCAATAGTATATATGGATACATTATCACCAGTATAAGGAAAAATAAACAATATCGCATGTCGCATTGGCACCGAACGACTTGATTTTCTCCTACATCCGACAAAGCAAAATTCATTTCCTTTGAATGTGTGCGACCTACTTTCATAAACTTGCATGCATACAAATGACGTCAAATTAGACCATTAATATTCGTAATGGAACGTTATACAGACAGAGATACCTATAATGATTTTAATAAGGCGCTTTTATGTGTGATATGACCACAGATAATGTTATAATCCTAAGCGCGTAAGAGCCACTTCGAAAATATAAGTGACAACCAATTAATCTTGAATATCAATGTTAATATTTAGAGAAGAATAGGTACTTAAATGTTACAGCTGGTACGCCTTACATAATAATAATAATTTAAAGTTGAAAACTTTTCATACACAACAAAAAAAGAACATTAAAAATACAATGACGTTCATCAAAGCAAAAATAGGAACTAATTGAATTTGTATTCAATTTTACGTAATAATTTTTTTCGTTAACGTCTTAACTTCATCACTTCCCACGATATCCTTACATGCACCAATGTAAGAGGTAAAATGGACGAATAGGTGCTTTAGTCAGCCACGGTACTAGTTAATTTGTAAACATTACTAGGACTACAATGGGGTACTCTGTACAGGATACAGCTACCACAAATTTTATGTATCTATGTGTGTTCATACATAAAACTTGTGACATGTGTGACATAGCGTGATCTGTTTCAATCATTTATTGTTCGGATTTTGTTGTTTCTGTTTGCCATATAATCTACAAAAACTTTAATAACTTATATATCTAGTGTGTTTTCTTTCTTGCTCGTATAAGAGCTCTAAGAGTCATGGCGTCCTGACTTGAGGATGCCTCGTGAAGAGGTGAAACACGTGTCGACAAGAGTACCAGCTTGAAAACATCGAAGCCGTCAAGAGTACCAGCTAGAAGACACCGAAGCAGAATAGTACCAGCTTGAAGACCGAAGCCGTCAAGAGTACCAGCTAGAAGACACCGAAGCAGAAGGGTATCAGCTTGACGACTTCGAAGTAGGCAAGAGTACCAGCTTGAAGACCTCGAAGCGGAAACACACTAGATATATAAGTTATTAAAGTTTTTGGATATGAATTTCCGCAAAGTAACGCCTGATTCAATAAATCTAATCTCCAATAATATGAGAATTAAAAATAAACAATTTTATAAAAACACGTATCTACATAATATTAAAAGAAAAACAAAATACCCGACTGCCGAATAGCAGATTTTGCAGTTTAACTTACGATTTCGTTACGTTTGATACGCTGTTGAGTGTACCAGCGTATGGCGTACCTACGCTCTGTAGTGAGCTTCAAACTAAAATTAGCCCTAATATTGAAAAAAAAAACTTATTATATGAAATGATGCAATGTCTATAAATCGATCACAAAAATGCCCTCATTAGAAGAAATTTTCTTACTAAAGAATTATAGGAAATATGTATTAACATATTTCATACAATTCTTTAGTACGTATATATAGGTATTTTGTGTTCTAGAACATGTATTTTCAAATAATGTAAGTAGGTCAGCTCGACTGCTGAAACTTAACTACGCTAGTTCTAAACTGCAGAAATAGAGACGTAAAAGTCTCGTTACTGGATATAGGATTTTCACAATATTAACAACATTACCTTTATGTTAGTTTTATGATAGGATCTATTTACACATTCTATTCCAGCTTTATAGTGTTCTAGAATATCTTCTATTATTTTAATATTAATAAATATTAAAAATAAATAAATATGTATTGATTTTTTCCCAAATTAAGCAAAGCTTGTAATATGGAAACTGTGTAAATGGCTGATAGAATATAAGCGTACTTTTTTTTTGTAAATAGGTTATACATACTTATAATTTATAGAAACACCTAGACACAGAACAAACATCCATGCTTATTATACAAACGTTTGTCCTGGGTGGGGATCGAACCCACGACCAACAGCTTATCAGGCAAACATATTGGTCAATTACTTGTAATGATAATGAATTTAATAATGACATACATAACTATAAACGAAATTCGTCAGGAAAATTCAAAAAAACATGTATATGAAAATATTTTTTTTGAAATTTGGCAGGCAACGACGCATGTTAGATTGTATTTAACTTTTATGTTTCAAATTTATTCTTATAAAATTAAAATAAGGGCTATTAAATACCGCCATTGCTTAATTTGGGCTTCTTTAATTTAAATTTAAGCATTAACGTAGTTTAAAATAAAAATAATTAAATTCCTTGTAAAATCTATACTCTCTAAATATAAGAGTAGGTACTACGGATTATTTAACTATATCATTGCCGTTGAAACAACTTGAGAAAACTTTTGTGTTTTAGTGCTCTATTTCCGTAGATATAGAAGTCTACCACCCGCTCTTTGCCAGCCCTTCCAAAATAAGAAATCTTCAACCAGTTGTGGAATAGCGTAAACATTTGATATGTACTTCCTAAATTCAGTAAATTCTTTAAAGCAACTACTAAAAGATAATCCCTATATTGATTTTCTGTACAAGCCAGTAATTTATAGCGGACCCGAGTGAAATATTACCTTCTTAAGTAAAGCTTTCAGTTTGAAAATCCCGGTTTGAGTTCAAAAACGATGAAAAACTATAATAAAATGTACAAGGTTTTTTGAGGCTTGTGGTTTTATGTAAAAAGTTTGGTGTTGAATTTCCTTTTAATTCACAATGTCGACGTAAACAAAAACGCATAAACAAGTATATCTATTTTTACCAGACTGCGTAAGAAGGACGGTAATGTTTTTCGAGTGTATGTATGTATGTGGGTTTGTATGTATGTATGTTTCTATATAACAGCCTAAAGCCTAAGCGGCTTGACCGATTTTGATGTGCGAGGTATCGTTAGAGTCGTCTTCACTTCGTGAGTGTCATTGGCTATATTTTATGTAATAATAATAATACACCACTCGCAAAAATAAAAAAATGCGTTTTTTCGTATTTTCCAACAAACTTTTTCTTTTATTCTAAATAATGCGCATTTATAACCTTTTCCGGCGATTTTACGCATGCTTTCTCACAAAACACATTCCCTCAACAGCGTATCAAGCATAACGAAATCGTAAGTTAGACTGCAAAAACTGTTTTTCTGCAATCGGGCATTTTATTTTTCTTTTAATATATATACTTGTATATTTGTTGACTAGTCAGAAATCTTGAGAAGCTGTTCTCGAGCCCTGCTACTAAAGATCATGTGATCAGCTTAAGCCCCTTTGGTTTCATATTCATATTTGGAATATGATCCCAAATATGTACCTCTGTACGTAATACAAAAGTAAACTTTACTTCTTACAAATATGACAATACAATGTAATAAAACGAATTAAGCATCCGAACTAGAAATTCGATGTCTCGGGTGTTAGTATTTACCTGAAAATATTAAAATTATCATAATAAAGTTATCAATGAAGTTTATAAACAATAATATTAAATAATTTGAAGAAATAAATCAATATATAAGTGCATGCATCCAGCCAGCTCAAGATTTTGTTTAAACTTCCAAGAAGAAGAAGGTTCTCAATTCGACTGTATGTTTGTTCAGCTATTACTCCACCAATTATAAATGGTTTTCAATGCTTTTTTTTTGTTTTATAAGTTCTTACCTCAGAGGTGGTCCCATATAATTTTTATCAGAATCGGTTCAATACTTTGGTTTTTATAACAAAATAACTGAAAATGCCATCCAAGAAAATGAATTGCGGATTTTGAAGTTGGTTTTTTCAGTTTCTTAAACTGCAAAGGCGTCGCCAAGGGGGGGCAAGAGGGGCAGCCCTAGAGACTAAAAAATGTAGCCAACTGCAAAGCAACCAAAGTCCTAAGGCCGTGCAATTGTACCTGTACCTACAATTCATATTTTTCTCATCCTCCATAATATTAACCAGCCCTTGTTAAACTGTAATTATAATAATTGATATCAAATAATATTATACCCAGAAATATACACATAGATATTTATCATATTATCTAACCTTTTTAAAATGGACCTAGATTATTTTTTTACATGTCTAACAACTTCTCGTAAGTCCACGGGTATTTAATTTGTTAACTGAATGCAGCTGGATATAATATTATTTCCTTGATAACATTTTTTTAAGTAAGGCACATAATAATATTATATACTATGCAAGTTGTTTTTAAATGTTTATATAAGGAAATACATATTTGTTATTCAATGTTGTCGTAAAATCCAAACAATGTATACCTACAGGTATATCTGTTCCTAAGGTATGGGAGCGGCAAGGGAAGGGTGTGTTTTTTTTATTCGAAAATAGGCCTGCCCTTGACCGTCAACTCACCTGGTGTTAAGCAACTGTTACGGCCTACGAACAATTGACACATCAAATCTCGTATATACATATTTATTATTATTATTATATACATTTTATGTAATAATATATTTTTAGGTATAATATATTAAATATCTACTACATATATATGTATATAATAAATACATAAACTTATCATATTGTTAGTTATACAAAATAGATAATTTGATTGTTGTAATAACATTTGGGCTGGAATATTTATGAATAGTTCGGGGAGGGCACTGTACGCCGTAACACAGGCCGTGAGCCTAGTGCGGCAACAGCAGCAACCGTATATACTGGATCAGTCATTCTATCCCATTAACATGTATCTGTACTTTTGTAAAAACTTTAATTAAATAAATGAATTAGAATTTTGAATTTACGATGTTTACGGTACATCAAATTTGACGCATGTCTTCAGTCAGTAAGCATTGCTATTATAATTATGTTATCCCTCCCGTGCCACTCCCAGACAAACTACTTTATAATATTACGTATCCTGCTCCCATACCTCAAGAATAGACTCACTTAAGCGCTTGACCTATAATCAAAACACTTATTTGTGTTTGTCTAAAATTTCACATAAAATTTCATTTTTTTTTTTCTTGATGTTGGCACCATGCTTCCACATTTGCCATTTGTCGAGCTTATAAAAATTTCATTTGTAAATAAAAGCAGATGACATGTCGATATGTGATAACATGGTATATTCTCAGTATATCATTATTCGATCAGCAAGTCGTCACAGCGTGACAGTTATGGCACGTCAGGATCCCTCGTCCAAATTGACAGGTCAACAAGTTTAACGCGGGGTGTGTTTACGAAGCTTTCAGGGTAGTTTACAGTGCCTGCTTAAACCTGTATTATTTCTACAGATACTTTAATACTAGACTTGTATGAATAATATTAGCTATTTCATGTTTGGAGACTTAAAGTTAGAATTTTTAGTTTTTTCTGATTGCTGGTACAAATACGCGTAAACTAGGTATCACAAAACACACGTTATGACGAGAGTCTATGTGTTAATTTTGTTCATACAGTTTAAGACTAATAAATAATGGACTTCGGTATCAGTTAACCACCGAATGAATATTTTTTTCACCTTTCTAACTCGAAAAATTGTTTTCTATTTTCTACTTAGAAACAATAATGACAATAGTTATTTGTTATACAAGAGTGCAAAGTTGCTTTTTAACCTTGTGCTCAATTTTGATGACCGAGCAAGCGAAGGATTCTAAAATTGAATCACGAGCGCAACGAGTGATTATGAAATTGGAATCCTGAGTGTTAGCGAGGGAATCAAAAGATCACGAGGTGAAAAATCTTTGCACTCGAGTGCAACACGTAACTTTTCATCCCACCTCAGCGAGGAAATGACTAAATGCAAAAAAAAATTACAATCACAAGATACTTTTATTTCAGTTTAGGTATTAACTACTACATTATGATAGGTAAGTATTAGAGAATAATCTTTAAATTATAACAAATAATACTTAGGTGTAATAGTTAGTGACCAGATGAGGCTCTTTTTTAAAATGCCACTAATTTAGGATATATATATATATTTTCATCTTTATTGTTGCTTTTAGCATTGAATACGTACTCCATAGAGTGCTTGATTTCTTGGTCTCGGATAATTCAATAAAATATGCCAGCAAAACGTTTTCGGAGAAAGTTCTGGCTCCTTTAGTGGCCTGGCGACTAGCACGTGTTAAACATTCGTACTGTTTCAAATACTTTCTCGCGTGATTGTTGAGGGAGAAAGCTCATTTGTGCATTATTAACAGTTTCAGTCAACTCTGTTGACGTCAAATAAACTTCTTCGTCGCTAGAATCACTCATTTTAGGTTTTTTACTTGTTTTCAAATTTCTTGTTTTTAACCTAAGGTTTTAACAATATGTCGTGAAAACAAAATGGCGCGTGCAAAGCAAATTAAAAAAAAGTACACCAAGAAGGTCCCGAGTCTGAGTTTTTAACAAATTGAAAAAGGTTGTATGATAAATTCGGCACCATGGAGGCTACCTCCATGAAAAATAAAATAGAATAGAATAGAAAAGAAAATAGAATAGAATCTAAAGAAGTAAATAGGTTTAATGATGTTTTGAATTCACAAACTTAGTGCACACGATGTTATAAATTTGAATTTACTTTATCCTCTAGCGGATAAAAACGGCTTTTGCACTCAGATATCGAAGAGCAAAAATACTCTTTCCGAGATGGGGGGGATGAAAATCTTATTTATCCCTTAAATAGGGAGGAAAGTAATTTTAAATTTTGAATATGACAGAGTTACATATTTTTAGTATTACATCTTTTCAACCTCTTGTTACAATACTTTCATAAAACAAAACCAAATATAGATTCACTGAACTAGTTTTACTAATTTATTATAATATAAATTAATAATTTGAAAAGTGCATCATCTTTCACGATAGAGAGTAAAAGAAACGTAGCAAGCGGAGCGTAGCAATGTAGACGTTCAAAACGTGTCTTGCAGTCGCTATGTCATATAATCATAATAATCATTCAGGTTTTTCAGACTACGCTATAATGCTACGCCATTCTCAGACATCACACATAATAAATTAAGATAAAGGTAGTCCCGGCCGTACGTACCCGCTAGCTCACATGGCGGGGGCACGGCCGTACCCCCAGATAAGCATAGCGCAATGTTTAATGTGCCTGTCGCTTTAAGCGCAATATCACTTTTAAAAAGAACAGTACCTGGGCAACCCAGCTCCACTCGAATTGTTTATGACCGAAAATACGAGCAAACCCGGGTTCACCAAAAATTAAAACTAGCAAGATCGATTTATCGTCCCCTAATCTACCTACAAACCAAATTTAGTTAAATTCGTTGGAGCCGTTTTCAGATCGGACTCCCGAGATGAATCTCGAGATGAATTATATGTGTATATAATTATATATATATTAGGGTGGTTCTTATTTCTCAAAGTGAAAAATATGAACGGGGCACCCTCTAATTATGTTCTCTGTGCTTTATATGTATACATATTTTTTTAATGACGCTTAGGGGTCGCGACCGACATTTAAAAATTAAAAAAGAACTTAAAATAAGAGAAACTTTAAACGAATTTACATCAGGGTATGAGTTTTATTTGTTAACCGACTTCCAAAAAGAAGGAGGTTCTCAATTCGGTACGTATGTTTTTTTTTAATTTTTTTTGCAAGTAATAGGGCGAATTCTGTTTTTTTTTGTATGTTTGTTCACCGATTGCTCCATCTTTCGTGAACTAATTTGTGTTTCTTGAATTGACATATAGAGAAAGCTCCCAAGTTGGTCCCATAATTATTTTATAGACATTGCTTATTACTTTTTGAATAATATCTAAAAAACTAAATTTTCATTGTATTCCTGAGTGAAGTGCGATTATAGAATCGCAGAGTTCCACCGATACGTTTTTCTTTGCAAAACTGTCATAATATGTTAAGGATTATCGTATAAACATCTGCACATTTTCTTATCTTCATAGACGAAGCCTTTGACATTCAATGAAAAATCTCATTCTTGACAAAAAAATAAACGAGCGGGTGAAAAGAGGTTTCTTTAAAAAATTTACAACCGTGAAGGATTTAGTAAAAGTAAAACCTTCTTACTCCTCATCCACTATGTAAATAGAGTTACTTCGACGACCAAGCGTTTTGTTTAATTAAATAAATAAATAAATAAATATTTGTGGACATTTCACACAACACCATCTAGCCCAAACTAAGCAAAGCTTGTACTATGGAACTAGATGGCTGATAGAATACATATATACTTTTTTTTTGTAAATATATACTTATGATACATAGAAACACCCAGACACAGAACAAACATCCATGCTCACCACACAAATGTTTGCCCTGGGTGGGGATTGAACCCACGACCTTTCAGTTCAGCAGGTAGACATAAACACACTACCAACTGAGCCACAAGGCCAGTCAATTAGGTATTACCCGACTGTATTGACTTAATTAGGTATTAACTTTATGTATCAATCGTTTCTAATATTACAAGTAACGAAGTAGCGTACTTTCAAGTCGGTTGTTTATTTTTTTTTAACTATAATTATTTATATGACACGTTAACGAGCACTTGTTCTCAATTTGACTCCTCTCACCCTCTCTTACGTGACATTCTCAATTGTTGCATTAATGGAAGAATTTAACAAGTTGATCACCATTAATGAAGAGCAGAAGCAATATCTACTTTTGAATGTCAAATAATTTTAAAAAAATATCCCCACTCTAAAAAATCAACCCTTGTTAAGTTTTTTTTTTTTTATTAGCTTGTGTATTTTATGTTTAAACTTGACTATTTAAATAATTTTACATTTAATTTATTTTTGTTTCCACTGCTATGAATAAATGTGGTAATTAATAAAAAAGTTTGATTTTTACTTTCCCATTTAAAAGTCTCGTCGCGACGCCTAAACATTAATAATAAATTCTAAAAAAAATATCATGTCTCTTTCTAAACATATACTCCTCGTATATCACTTTGCGATGGTGCCCCAACAATATAAAAAAAAAAGTGAACAAATAAGGACCACCCTAACATAATATATGCAAGAATTGCTTGTTTAAAGATATTATATAATGTTCTACTCAATACTAGTTACGTGTTTGTTTCAAAATGTACTATTTGTTCGAAGCGAGCTACGGTCTCTGCATCAAAGGGCAATTTTTTTATATGTTGCTCCGGCGCCATTTTACGGATGATTATTATCATATAGAGATAGAAGCGCTTGTATTACTATTTGCTGCTTATGCTACTATTACTGCTTGTGCTACTATTTTTGTTCATGCTATGTCTGCGCTTCACCGCCACGTCACCTGAAATTTTCGATGTCATGGTCTACGATGGAGTTCGCTTGTCTGGAAGAAACCGATAGACTAAAGAAAATTATTTCGACTTACTAGTTACATATATCACTAGAAAAGAGCTACAACGTGATATGTTATAGCGAAGTCTGAAAAGAGTTTTTACCTTCAGATGTGAGCGTCTACTGCCTCAAGGATAACTTCCGATGTGTCGTGCTTTCTCGCTAATAGAATTAATGTGTTTTCCGTGTTTGTTTTTGTTATATTTCAGAGTTATAACTGTGAACTATTTTTGCTCAGCAAGCAATTCGACTATTTATGTTCGGTTATTTGATACTTATAGAACCTTATAAATCTATAGTCTGCTTGCGTATAGATGCACTAAAGTAATTACCTGAAGCTTGAAGGTCACTTATAAAATTATTTTAAGTTCTACTCGTATCTTCAATCGACGTGCTTACTTTTCAGAAATAAGGTTATTGAAATTAAAAGCGTTTTATATTCTGCTTGTTGTTAAAAATTAAGCATATAGATAATAAACAAAATACCACCACCAATGGCACCACAATAATGCCGGATGATAAGATTCTAGATATAACAAAAACCATCAAAGGGAATGTAGATATTGAGGCTAATTGGCAAAACTGTGCAGTACCTACCAAAGGTACAATGGGTCAACGGAGTTCCGGATTGTGACAAGACAATATATATGACACTTTGAAGTGGACAGAGACAACAACGACAGAGGCAGCAAAAGATCTAAGAGAGAAACTATCGCAACACATTGGATATCTAGTAACCAGGGTGCAAACCATGGCTTTTGTGCTCGTGAATGGCTTTAGAAGAGAGATTTTCAAACGCCTCATGGCTCACAAAGCTCTAATGAACCATTTTGAAGCCATAATTATGGCTTCACGGCTGTCCAGTGCTAGCGAACTGATCCTCGTCACAGATATCAATCAGCTGCCTTATATCAATTGCCTTAAATTTAACTGCCTTACCTTCTCTATACGTAAATTGAGGATGTGTTTTGTTTTTCATTTAACCCATTTTATTGTAGGATGGGTAATTTTTGGACATGAATGACGCTTAAAATCTTTGGCTTTGGACATGAGTAACGAAAAATTTTACGCATCAAAAACCCTTATATATATAAAATACGGTTAGGTTTTGTTAGTAAATAAAACAGCAGCAAGATAAATCTGTTGATGCTGGGTCCCGACACATCAACGCTTTACTGCCGTTCATAGCCCACGCTTGTGGCAATAAAAACAGCGGACGGCCCATAAAAAATGTCATAAACATGATATCTTTGAGATGAGCTAGTTTTGCGGCTGCACTTTTACGATGCAACCGCTTTTCAGTAAATCTGAAGAGCTATTCGATATCTCTTATCGAAAAAATATTTGCTAATGTCTCCTCTACCAAGAAGTCAATGAAATTTTCAATTTCAATTCCGCTACTTCTTAAAACATTTTACTTGTGTATTCGTTTGTAATCTCTTTAGTTTGATAATCTGTTTAAATTTAATCATAAATTAATTTCTTCAAAACATTTATCTATATTGTGTAGATATTATTTTATACGAAACGAAGATTAGTTCAATACTTCGTGACATTTTTTATTTATTTTTGGACATTTCACACAACACCATCTAGCCCAAACTAAGCAAAGCTTGTACTATGGAACTAGATGGCTGATAGAATACATATATACTTTTTTTTTTGTAAATATATACATATGATACATATACCCAGACACAGAACAAACATCCATGCTCATCACACAAATGTTTGCCCTGGGTAGGGATTGAACCCACGACCTTTCAGTTCAGCAGGTAGACGTAATAAACACACTACCAACTGAGCCACAAGGCCAGCCAAAACTTCGTGACATTATATTCCAAATGAAGAAAAAAAGTATTTAACTTACTTTTTAGGGTTCCGTACCCAAAGGGTAAAAACGGGACCCTATTACTAAGACTTCGCTGTCTGTCTGTCTGTCTGTCTGTCTGTCTGTCTGTCTCCAGGCTGTATCTCATAAACCGTGATAGCTAGAAAGCTGAAATTTTTACAAATGATGTATTTCCGTTGCCGCTATAACAACAAATACTAAAAATTAAAAAAAATAAAATAATAAGGGGGGTCCCCATACAATAAACGTGGTTTTTTCGTATTTTTTTGCTCAATATTAAAAACGGTAACAGGTAGACGCTTCAAATTTTCACAGAATATTTACTTGTATATTACCTTTCAAAATAAATAATTAAATAACAATAAAGTAAATATTAAAGGGGGGCTCCCATACAACAAACGTAATTTTTAAGCAATTTTTACTCGATATTAATTAACAGGTAGAAACTGGAATATTTGTAAGTAAATATTTAGAAATATATTAACTATAAAAATAAATACCTAATCTAATACATAAAAACTAACAAAATGAAAATAATCCGTGCATCTAAACGCGGTGCGAGCGCCGCGCCGCCCGGGTAGCGGGGGAGGTAACTTCACGGAGCGAGCCATAGCCGCGCGTATTCGCACGAGCGTCGTCATGCTGCCCGGATGTGTATCGAAAACCTACCTATAAGTTTGCAATTTACTACTTGGAATTTCGTTGATTTCTCGTTATTTTATAAACAGAACTAAACTTTGTAGTATTATAGATGATAGTACGGAACCCTTCGTGCGCGAGTCCGACTCGCACTTGGCCGATTTTATTTAAAAGCATTTTACTTTGTTTACATTAATTTTTGACGTCTTATTGATCGAGCAAAGAATTATTGTTTAAATTTTTGTCACTACTTTAAGTTTTACTCGTATTTTGTGCATCTTATTTTGTGGTTAGTCTTAACTGGAATAATAAGATTCTATTCAATGATTCATTTTTTTTTGTTGTGCACGATTTTTTTATTTTATTATAATGACATTTTTATGATTATAATTTAGTATTTTAAGTTTTTAAGTATTATAATTAAATAAAAGTACTTAATTAAAAAAAAATAGACCAACTTCAAACTGAAATAAAAGAAATAACTCGAAGAAAACCAACTATTTTTGAGGTCGGTGTCTGTATAGGACTTAGTTGATGATAGCTTAGGGCCTGACACCGACCTCAAAAATAGTTGGTTTTCTTCGAGTTATTTCTTTCTTTTCAGTTTGAAGTCGGTTTAATTTTTTTTAATTACTTTTATTTATATATTTTAATAGTATTTACTCGTTACGTTTGAAATTAAAAATTGTATTCACAATACAGGTCGAATTGATAACCTCCTTTTTTCTTAAGTCGGTTAAGAACGGTCTTCAAAGCTCATCACCGCTCATGTCACTGTCTTTCAAACAATTGAAATATAAGGTGTAGACACTGCTCTGCAGTTGCGATGAACGAAGTGAGTGTTCAAAAGCCCATATCTTGAAAACTACTGAACTGATTTTGATAAAACTTACAGTGACTCCTAAGTTGAAAGATACTTTATTCAATAAAAAAAAGAATTTTTGAAATACGACTTTTAGTTTCTGCGCAATGCATGGATAAACATACATATATACAAACATACATACACTTATAAAATTTGGCAAACATGTTTAGAAGCTGGTATAGACTAACATAATTATTATACAAAAATTGTGCAATTCTGACAATATTACAAACATACAGGTCGAATTGATAACCTCCTTTTTTCGGAAGTCGGTTAAAAATCCCTCGCGTAACTGTAGACTGATTAGATGATTAGTTAATATTATGATTTCTGGTTCGGAAAATGTTTAAACACAAAGCCATTAAAGTAATATTGCGTATAGATGCAAGCCGCTTCCATCAGGTCTTTTGGAAATCCGTGGGAAAGGCCTACATCTAGCAGTAGCCTTCTTATGGCTGAGATGATGATGATGATGTTTCCTCTTACCCTTAGATTTCAGCTAGTCACTACCAGCAACTCACGAAATAATCCGCTCGTCAGATTAATTTGAAAGATATGCTTTTCGTTATCAGAAAATTCTTAGTATCTGCCATTCCATTCCATCATGACTTATTTTCTACCATTTTCACCTGTTTTTATCTTATGATGTGAAAAATAATCTTTTTATCATACTAACACATTTATCTTCTTATTTTCGTTACCTATTTCTTCCTTATTTGATTCACGGAGACTTAGTAGGTACCTACGGATCCCAGACACGTGAAAGCCATCAACCCACTCGACGCTCCTTCTCCGGGTGCGATTTCTTCAATTTAGCGATAAATTTAAGGTTTGATGACAGCTCAAATAGGTACTCGTATAATGTGAGAAGTGTTCCTAATACTGGCTGATTTTATAATTACACTATCTATTTCCACACTTACCACACTGCGGTCACAGTTTGAAAGTTTTCGAAAAATAAATCAGCCGGTAGGCGGTTTTTGATGTGCGGCAGCTAACGTCAAAATTATACAAACCATTTTGACAAGCTTTCTTGTATCAATGCCATGTAACTCGTACTTTTGTAAAATTATATTTTAAATTATTTGTCATCATATTTATATATAACAATGGTCTACCTATGGCATTTGAGAGATGAAACAAATTTTAATCTAACGATACATTACATATCAACAATGCTACTAAATTTAACGTAGAGACATAAATACATATACTCGTACCTACTCGAAAATCGTTACCCTCCTTTTTGAGCAATGAGGTAATTAAGCATTTTTTGTTTAATTTTAGGTTCATTTTCTGCCTATTTCTTTCTGTCGTAGTCTTAAAGCCGTATAGTTGTATTAATGCATATAGATACATTTCGGAATATTGCTTTTCAATATAGTTCAAACTTTTAGATAGCTATGTAGTAAAGCTTAGTAGCTTTAGTACATAGGGGTTTCAAATAATGCAGAGCGTAATAAAACAAGCTTACATACAAATAAAGTTTTATTCTCTCCATTCTGTATTAACATTAAGACATCAACAATATTTAGTTTACGTATTGAATGTAAACAGGAAATGCATTGTGCGGTTCTGGTTACTTAATTTTTCCTTTGAACAGTCTTAATTATTACTTATTTACAGTTAAAATCTTACAAGCATATGGCTAAACGAGAGTTGAGTGAACTTAATTGAATGGAATAATTATTGGCTTAGAGACTCTTGAAAAAAAAATCTTCGTTATCGCCTTACTTTAATCCTTATAAGTCTCTTTTACTAGTACTTCATTCAGCTCGATCTTTACTTTTGCAGTTTCAACCATTGACAGCTATCTTACATTCGTCAATATAAATTGTCTCATGGTGTCACTACATTTTCCGAGACGTAGTCTCCATCCTAGAACGCATTTATTTTAACAGATAATTGTTATCGGTACTTCAGCTGAGCAGCGTAGTGCTACTTTTGCTTATTCGTATGTGATGACAATTTCTTACTACCTTCGTTCCGGAAATCATACAAACGCCAAGAAGGATAGATCTGTCCTTCAATAGCAGCTCGCAGCAACTTTGAATTTGTGAACCGTGACAACTGTGAGCAAGGACGTTGCCAAGTGGGGGCATGGGGGCAGCTGAAGAGAGATTTAAAAAATATAGCCAACCAAAGCAACCAAAGTCCTAAGGCCGTGCAATTGTGCCTGTACCTACAATTCATATTTTTCTCATCCTCCATAATATTAACTGCCCCCCCTGGGCCATGGGCTGGCGACGCCCTTGACTGTGAGTGATCACATTATCTACGAAGAAGATTATGTTATATGCCATAAGTTGTGAATGAGAGTTTTGGCGGGAACGTCATGAAAACATGTTGTTGTTTTATTTTCCTAAACTTGTTTTTTTTAACTTTAATACTATAGGAATGGTGGCGTTTTATTTATCAAGTGAGTGAGTGTAGGCATTTGAAATAAAGCGACGAAACGTGTCTTTTCACGTTGTCGGCAAAACTCCATAGAAGTTTCCAGTAATGTCGCCACCTCTTTACTAAAGCACGATTGAAATTGAAAATGACTGTATACGTGACTTAGATTGTGACTAAAACATTTATAACTTCCTTTATTCAAGAAACTTGAAGAAATCTTAATACTGGACACTGGCAAATTCTTTAAGCGGGTCCATATCTCATTTAAAAACTTATTCGCGCGGATGGAACATTCCATCACAAAATCGTTTGTGTGACGTCACAGTCGGTACCAAAAATGTGGAACGCAAGGTTTTCATATAAATGAAATCGCATACTCCATCTACTATGTCTGTGTGTAGCACTTACATGTTATGCTGGTAATTACTGGTATGTTATTAAATAATATATTTCCCGATAGGTACCGTATTTAAGACAATAAGACTTGTTATAATACAAACTTGAATAGTTATATTTTAAAGGTTATTGTGCGGTACCAATACTAATTTAATCAACCTTCGTCTCTTTCACTAATATTAAAAATGTTTGTTATTATAAGAGTGTGGTTTATTTCTTCCTTCATGCTTTAACGACTGAATGGATTTAAACGAAATTTGAAATTGTCTTATACTGGAATTGGAACATTTTTTTTTTTATTACAAAAAAAATGCTGTTCTTGTAGAAAGTGAGTTAAATCACGAGATGCATATTATTTTATATGGAGCTGACTTTGTGAATGTTCTCATAACCAATGGAATTTTAAAATGGTAATTGTAGATTGTAAAAGTTGTCGTTATATTAAATTTTAAACAAATTTTGTTTCAAATGTATGTTCTGACCTACAATTAATATATTGAAGAAATTGGATAAGCATTCGCATTGGATTTCGTTAAAGCAATATATTATAGCTGCGTTTATAGAGATTTTTATCTGTCTTGAAAATAAACAATTCACTAAATTCATCCTCATCGAAATATTTTAGATTTAGGAGTAGCATTCACTATTATCATATTTCTAATAACATGTAATAGGAGAAAGTTGATAATTTATCATGGCTATTCAAGTTACATCTATAGATAGTAGCACAAAGATGTTTTGGTATTCAAATTATGATATGTGTTAAAAGTTAAAACAATTCTAAAATATAAATACTTATATGTAATTAAACCAAACGAATAAATAATACAACATTACAAAAACTACTGGTTGGCTCTTCGTATTTATTTTTCTTCTCTAGCACTCTATTAATCCCTTTCTACAATACTTAATTCATGAGATAAAATCTCTACTTTATATGCTTTTACATCATAAATATAAATCTATATACTTACCTATCTATACAATCGTTAAGTATACGACATTAATATCTAATTTCATGTATTGCAATTTTAATTATTATTATTTTTACAATACTAATTGTACCATTAACACAATATTAATTATACAGTAAAATTGTGTTATTCAGCTTCATTTATAATTGAAGTATCAATCAAAATTAATGAGTCGTTAAAACTAAACTATTTACGTAGTTATTTTACTAACACAATTTTTCTAACATAGCAGCAGCGTATGATCTAGAATTGAAAAAAATAATCCAAAAAATCTGATCGATGACAATATCTCATGATAATCAGACCCGTAGCTACTGGTCCACAAATACTTAATTCTATTCAACGCTAAATCAAGGAGTCCTTTTATCAATAACACACTTTTTATTACAACAGTGTATTTTTCCCGGTGACAGTTCCAAGTGGACTTTCACGGCTTTATCAAAAGTCACTCTCGGAAGTCATCGAGTCAACGTTACTTCAGTGTCACTAGAACTTCTGGAACTCTCTTTGATCACATCAAGTTCTCTATTAGAAAGAGAAGATGTACGAGAAAATTTATGTGCACTATATTCACTTTTATCTTCACAAGTTTCACGACCACATCCGGTACAATCGTCAGCTTCATCTTCATCGACCACACCATTAACTTCAACTTCAAGTAAATTGTCATCGTTTATACCCAAAGCGTTACAGTTTCTCTCGTGACTAAGACTTCTTATCCTATTAAGGTTTTGTTCTAAATTATGCATTTCATCGTTCACTCCGGATGATTCGTCA
The DNA here is from genome assembly GCA_947563715.1 of Lycia hirtaria. NCBI lineage: Eukaryota > Metazoa > Arthropoda > Insecta > Lepidoptera > Geometridae > Lycia > Lycia hirtaria. Next base: position 4,588,285 of record OX387380.1, read on the forward strand.
AATTTCCACTTAATGTTCGAGTTGAAATGCTCAACACCAGGATACATCCCTATACTATTACTTCTGTGCCCGAAAACCGGGCAGTTTCGGAATTCTCACAAATCCGGATGTCTTCCATTACAGACCTTGGTGAAATTACCCTCATCCAAGCTCAAGTTGGATCGTGACCGGCCGCATTCAAACCCAGGACTAGGTCGAAATAGACACATGTCTGAATTTTTCAGTCGACACTGCCTCGGACATGATTCTATTTGAAATGCTTGCCTGTCTAGATGTCTATAATCTGTAGGGCCGTAGTCAAAAAATCTTGCATTGTGTTTACAGTTGCTACGACAGCCTTTAAATGATCCGGTGCATCTGTCTCGATGACATGACTTCTGTATGGCGTGAAGTGATGTAGACGACACAGTCCTTTCTAATATTTCACCCCAATATTTTTCTCCGAGACCCTCAAATTCACCTTTGGAATGTAACCCATCTGACGTGATCGGTGATCCACAGCAACCTATCGGCTTATCATAGCCAGGATAAGATTTAGGTCGCCGGCAGCAAATCTGTAAACAATGGAAAATAATTTAATCCAAATTTGAAGTCATCCAATATTCAAAATACTTGGAAACGTAATTTTGTAACAGTCCAATATTAAATTCTTATCTCATGAATGTTTTATTAGAACAAGACATAAATCTAGCAAACGATATCGAGAGCGTAATAATTTTGCGGTGAACGTTTTTATGCTGGGATATAAAATATTGTTCACTATTCCCGAGAGAGATTCATAACGGTATATTTATTAATAAGTATACTTACATAGTATTGAATAAGTTCGTGGCTGATACGCCTGAAATGACTGTTTAGGAGCCAGTACAAAAATGGGTTCCAGAAACTGTTGCTTAATGCCAGCCATGTTATTATGAAATCCAATGACGGTGGAACCTGTTGATATAATGGAAATATTAAGGGGAGGTATGAATATTTATAGGTAACATTCAAACAGTTGGAATTTTGGCTGTAGCGGTGAATAGTATTTTATGAGCAAACAACACACATAGATTAATAGCATAACTGATTCTTATATAATCAGGATCATGTAAATAAGACCATGTATGCGAAATATTTTTATCGAACTTTGTTTCTGTCTATATTTTGTTTCTAAGCGGCTACTTTGTATCCATAAAATTATCAATAGTTGCTATTATTAAAACTTTAAAAGACACAAAAGACGCTTAGATACAAAAATCAGACAGAAACAAAGATCTATATAATAGGTTAATGAAATTAAGCAAAGGTACATATAGGTATAATAATATGAAATATAAAATCAGCACGCAACATAGTAATAAGTACTTAAATTAAAATAAAATTATTTTCCCGTAACGATAATTAGTAAACAATAGTTTGTAATTATGACAAAAGTCACGGACCCTGGTGTCTGTGGAGAATAAAATTAAATAAAAATATACCTATATATATAAAATCAGACAGCGTCTACATTTTATATCATCATCATTCACTGCTGTTAGGTCTCTTCTATTAAGCGTCTCTTAACCTAATCTTCAACTCTTCGCTTCAAGTCACTGCCAACTGCCTTACGTATAGGTATGATAACTCTGTTGTATATAAGTCTATCCTACACTACATATCCCGACGAGTAGTTTCTAATATAGAACAAAATTATATCCAAGCAGCTATCTCTTCTACGCCAGACATGACTGATCCACTGCTACTTCAGTTTGCTAATACGCTGAGCTATGCCGGTGACACTGACTCATTGGAGAATTATTTCGTGCCGTTTAAGGAATCAGAGAAATGGCATGTATGATTCTTTCTATATCGCGCTGAACGACTTTATATTTGTAAACTGTGCCAACTGTGAATAACCACGTTTTGGCACAACTTATATTGAATTGTTGTACTGAAATAAAAATTATAAAATGCTTGTGAAATTACCTTACAGCCCGTACAAGCTGCGACGACTTCTTGTATGGTAGCCGGTGTGACCATTACTATAAAACCCAAAGACATTGCTGCCATTGTTCTTGATGTGCTGACGCTGTGTGGCCTTACAGGTGCTTGGATCTATTGTGATAAGAAAAATATAGGTATAATCCTACTTAACTAATCAAGGGATATGATATACCTACATATAAAAATAACAAGTATATATACGAAAAAAAAAACAAATATCCGACTGCAGAAAAACGTTTATTGTAGTCGTTACTCTTAATACGTTGTTTAGTGTAGTTTTTTTGTGAGAAAGTAAGCGTTAAATCTCTGTAAAAGACCATAGATGTGCATTCTTTAGATTACAGTGAAATCACTTTTTTTCACTCATGAACATGGTCGCTCGTGAACATGGTGCATGTAACTGTGCCGAAACATCGGGAGCTCAAAATTAACGCGAACCACGGTAAATATCCCGTTAATCATAATAGTGTTTTACAGTAAAATCAGTTATTTATTACGAAAAAGTTCGTTGGAGTTTACGCAATTTTTTGGCATATTATAATTATTACAATAAATATAGATTATCATACTCAAGAAGTGAAGACAAATCTAACGACACCTCACACATCAAAATTAGTCAAGCTGTTTAGGCTAGGAGGTAATACAGAAACAGAAATACATACAGTACTTCCAGGTAACGATTGGGCTTCGACCAATTGGATTGGGCTTCGGTTTGTGATAAAGTTGAAATTGCGAGTATTTTTTGGAACCCAATAATAATAATAATAATAATAATAATTTGTCACCGATTTTCTCTTTCTACGTTTCCGATATTTGCCGAATCCCAAACTTTATCTAGAAGTACTGTACATATATCCATCCATCCATCCATACATACATACATACATACACTCGAAAAACATGCATGCATTGCATTGCATACAAAAAATTGCTCTAATTTTTTGTGTAGGTAACTTACCCTTTGAATATACGTTTGTATGAGAAAGTATGCGCAAAGCCGCTATGAAATGTAATTAATTGATCATCATTTTAATTTTTGAATATTTTTTGGCTCTCTTTCATGCTGGACTTGGAGAAAAAGCATACTGTAAAAGTTTAGGGACTTGAGGTTGTGTATGTAGGCAATGGGCTGAACCCCTGTCACTGCAGGGCAATATTACAACTTACCCTCTAATACCCTTTCCTTCCCAACTAACTTTCTAACCACGGTCAAATGTGGCGTCAAATGGCCTTATGGCCTGTGATGCTCTGCCTACCCCATAAGGGAAAATAGACGTGATTGTATGTATGTATATATATATTTGTTGGCTATTGTTGAAAAAGTTTACAAAAAACAACGGATTACAAAAATTTGCATTTTTTTTAAGAGTATTGTATTATTTAAAAAAAATACATCATCATTATGATGTATTACTAATACTCTTAAAAAAATTGCAACTTTTAATTTTTAACGGTCAGGTTATTTTTTTAGTAGGAGTTTACATAGAAAAATTCACACTTACATACATTCAAGAAATATAACCCTCCTTCTTGCGCAGTTGGATAAAAACTATCTCAAATCCAAAAATGAAATGATATATTTTTTTTTGATATCTGTGGCACCAAATTTGAATAAGAAAGTTATTATAGTTCTATCAAGATAATGTAAAGCTTAGCTTTAATTTTATTGGTAGGTTTACATAAACCATTTCAAAATTCCTAAACTTTGCTCCATCAAAAGTATAATTTTAACACAAACAAAAAGTGCTTCCATAAAGATAACTTTGAATTGAACTTTATAATTGAGTTTGCCGTGTTATTTAAGGTTTGTACATTTTGACGATATCAAACAGTAATTGTTTTTTTTATGTACAATAAACGAATAAGTCATACAATGCTTAAATTTGGGGTAACTATTAGTCCAATGCCTTTTCAACCGACTTCAAAAAAGGAGACGGTTTTCAATTCAACTGCATATTTTTTATGTTTGTTACCTCAAAACTTTCGACTGGGTAAACCAATTTTGATGATAATTTTTTTATTTGAAAGCTGGTGTCACAAAATCAAAGGTGTATGTATGGCTGTATGTATATATTATATTATATATATACTCGTATATATATATATACAGCCAAAAAACAGTACCCTCCTTGCGCAGTCGTGCAAAAAAAGGAAGAAAGAAAGATCAGAACGATTTCTTACCACAACTTCATCCCCGTGCGAAGTCTTGGCACACGGTCCTGGCATACCATTAGGCCTCATCAGCTCTGGCTCGCATTTGCTCCTCATTTTGCTGATGTGGAACCCTGAGCCGTAGCAATACATCAGCGCCATGGTAGTGGGGAAGTAGTATGCGCAACACGATAATATCCTGGTCAAAGATATTTTAATTATAATTTTCTCAAGTGCGTTAGAATAATTGTGTAATTGTGTAGTAACGAAATTGTGACGTAAGCTTTATCATAGTTAAGTATTATTTTTGTGCTAAGATTTACAGGCTCATGGGTACAGTAATTTATATTTATCAATAATTAACCCTCGAGCAAAATGAGATGTGTGTCTGTACATCTGTGTATCTGTTTGTGACTCTTTAACGGATGGACCGGTTTTGATCTTGTTTTTGTTTTGTTTGAAAGAAGCCTATAACAAAAGTTTTCTTAGCAAAATTTCATCACAATTGGTTCAGCCGTTTTTTCACGGGGATTTTCTAGTTTTCTAAACTTGCTTTTTACATTGAATTACTAATTTCAAAAATTAAGATGTTATTTTAAAAAAAATATTATTAGGTAATGCCATTATAAGACACAAATTTGGGTTCAATTAGAATGAAGTTCATTGCCAAAGACAGTTAACCGATAAGGTAGCATGTAATTTTTTGTACAGATGTTATATAAAATGGAACACACAATGAAGAGATGGACTATTATAGATAGACAAACACAAACCTCCGACAGTCATTACCATAATTCACAATAATACTGAAGACTACCGAAAGCGAGTGAAAAAGCCGCAATATGTTCTTATTTACGATCAGACAATGTTTCTCGATCAATGGCCAGTCCAGCCGCCTAAATGTTGTCTATAAAATTTTATAGCAACATGTCGTAAAGTAAATCAAATTTCGCTGTATTTATTTGTTGAGATAAGATGAAAAGTATGCATGTTTTTTTATTTTTTTACATTTACTTATTTGTAAGCCTGTATATATGTAAAAATTAAAATTGAACAATTTTTAATGGATTTATTTCTTTATTTGATAATAGGCATGCAGCAGAAGCTGATGAGCCTATAACCTGCAGTGCAGAAATTTGCTAGTTGTCTTTTAGCATGATTTATTTGTCGCGTACATTTTACATATTTTTATAATGACGTTTCGAACACTTCCTACATTTCGTTTGTGTTCAATACTGACTATCTATGTCAAAACCCCTTGCAGTATTGTACAGTACAGTCCAATTATAAATATTCTGCCAAATCTGGATTATAATTTCACTAACCATTGCATGCAATAACATATCGTATGATATCGCGTTCATCATCATCTCAGGTACAAGAAGTTTACTGGACATAGATCTCCCTCATGCATTTACAAAAACACTGGTTGGAAGTGGCTTGCCAGCGTCTTCCTCCCACTTTTATGGGGTCTTCTAACCATTAATAATGGCTGGTGTTACTACGTTGCGCTTGCCGATGCGTAGCCTTACATAACACACTTAAGTATTTTCTTTTTTAATTTTATGGATTACTACACATTTGTATATGTTTGATATTCTTTTATATTTCTTATATTACAACTTTCATATTGGTCTCTCATCTAGTAAAACACAATAGAACACAAACCAAAGTAAATATTTTATTTTATTTATTTTCTATTGTATCCCAATAGTAATACTATTGTAAAGAACAGATCAAAACAACAGTTACGACGTAAAACTCACTATCTTACTTACATAACACATTTTTACACACAAACACGGAACAGTACCTGAAAGCGACCCTGCTGTGGAAAACATCGCAAGCCATCAAGCCGGTCGAGTTGAAGTAGTATCCAGATCTCGGCAGAACCATTAGTGCGAATAACGACACAGATAGTATCCAAGTTATGCTTATCACCAGCACGCAGCCCTGGAACAGACGTTTATGTTAGGTGTATAATATATGTTATACGTATCTGTGCGTTTGAGAAATTTGGCGTCTGTTATAGCGTAGTTATTTAGTGTAGAGATTTACTACGATAACATGACCCGCCCCTCCAAATTATTGTTTTAATGTGTGTTGTCACATCCTTACGAAAGAGTTTGTATGTATTTGTGAATTTTGGAGGGGTGGGTCATGTTATCGTAGCAAATCTCTAGATCTTTAGATCTTTAGGGAAGAGTTTTTTAGGCTGTTGCTATAATTTTGTAAAATTATGTATACTTAAGGGAAACCTTAATATGCAATTTTGTGATGTCAATTCATTTTTACACACAAGATATTTATCTTATGTGTAACATTTATTTATTATAATGCATTTGTCACAAAAACATTTCAATATGTTCATTGTAATGCCTCCTCCTCTACTTACGTCTTTTTTGCATCAACATTTTTTTAGGATGCATCTCACACCTGCAAAATTATAGATACTTCCCCTATAGGTATTAAGGGTTATTTATGTGTGACTAGTTTCTCTAAAGAGTATAAAATTGGAAAACTGAAAAACTCCCGACAAAAAAATTGGCTGAACCAATTTTGATAAAGCATAGCTAAGGACATCGTAAAATCCTCTTTCAAACAAAAAACTAGATCAAAATCGGTCCATCCGTTTGAGAAGTACGATGCCACAGACAGACACACAGATACACACGTCAAACTTATAACACCCCTGTTTTTGGGTCGGGTGTTAAAAAGGCTGCATTGGTCCTTTATTGCATTCTGAAGTAAGTAAGAAGTTTAGTTGTAAGTCTATTGAAATTTACGGATTAGCCCATGGTTATTTTTTTTTAAATTTATTGTTGTTTAAACTAAACGTAATTTTCGACGTAAGAATTTCTGTTTTTTTTTTTTTTGTCAGCCCTGTTTATACAAACTGACCCACTGCTGGGCGCGGGCCATCTTCTCATTATGAGAAGGGTTAGGCCATAGTCTGCCACGCTAGCCAAGTGCGGGTTGGCAGACTTCACACATCTTCAAGATCATTGAGAAGTTATATATATATATAAATATATCATCTTCAGATCATCATCTGATTTATTTACTCATAAATAATTCATATTTATATTTCCAAGGAGATAAGAAGACGTTGATAAAAGAGCTATTGAATTTCGAAGACGACTTCTCACTAGGTCAAAACGAAAGGTTTTTTTTATGGAAGACTATCATTACCTAACACCAACCATATGAGATATCACTGAGAAATAAACCTTGTTCTTGAGAACAAAGGTAATATTACTACAAAGGTAATAATACTACACAATTATTCTGCAACATCATTTTCTTGTAGTATCTGTACCTATAAGTACCTAGTACTGCATTCACAGCACACTTGCATGCCAGAGCATAAGCAAGCTGATGCAATATCCTCATGTCTCTTTATTTATAACTTGATAAAGCATCATGCATTCTTAGACTTTGTCATCCACTTTATCTGGATTATCATATGTTGTTTTTAGGGTTCCGTACCCAAAGGGTAAAAACGGGACCCTATTACTAAGACTTCGCTGTATGTCTGTCTGTCTGTCTGTCTGTCTGTCTGTCTGTCTCCAGGCTGTATCTCATAAACCGTGATAGCTAGAAAGCTGAAATTTTCACAAATGATGTATTTCCGTTGCCGCTATAACAACAAATACTAAAAATTAAAAAAAAAAAATATTAAGGGGGGTCCCCATACAATAAACGTGTTTTTTTCGTATTTTTTTGCTCAATATTAAAAACGGTAACAGGTAGACGCTTCAAATTTTCATAGAATACTTACTTGTATATTACCTTTCAAAATAAATAATTAAATAACTATAAAGTAAATATTAAAGGGGGGCTCCCATACAACAAACGTAATTTTTAAGCAATTTTTACTCGATCTTAATTAACAGGTAGAAACTTGAATATTTGTAAGTAAATATTTAGAAATATATTAACTATAAAAAATAATACCTAATCTAATACATAAAAACTCACAAAATGAAAATAATCCGTGCATCTAAACGCGGTGCGAGCGCCGCGCCGCGGTGTGGTGGTGGCGCGAACGCGCGGGTAGCGGGGGAGGTAACATCACAGAGCGAGCCATAACCGCGCGTATTCGCGCGAGCGTTGTCATGCTGCCCGGATGTGTATCGAAAACCTACCTATAAGTTAGCAATTTACTACTTGGAATTTCGTTGATTTCTCGTTATTTTATAAACAGAACTAAACTTTCTAGTATTATAGACGATAGTACGGAACCCTTCGTGCGCGAGTCCGACTCGCACTTGGCCGATTATTTTTAATTTAATTCAATTATGGAATAAAAAGCTTTTTTGAGCTTCAAAGCAACTTTTTCCTGATCTTTAAAACTGTTAAAATTACTGTTAGAAGATACGTTATTTTAAATTCAAAATATGATTTAAGTCAAAAAAAAACCAATACCAATTTTAAGATCTATATCTAGCAATATTTACTTTGAATTACTTTATACAAACACTGTAATAATATATAGGTATGTATATCTATTTAAATTCTAATCTGCAATAAAGCTTAATACAAAAAGTTTCATCAACTCGCTTAAGACACTACGTACATTCAGTAAGAGCTCAATTGCAAGTGGTTGTCATAGGGATTTATGTGTTTTTACTCCGGCAGTATGGATAAATAGATAATGATGATAATGATAGATGAGAGTTTTAACTAAAACTATTTTTAAAGAATATTGACATATTTTAAACTACCACGGTCATTTATTAAAGCACTATTATTATTAACGGGATATTTACCATATCGGGAGCTCAAAATTAACGCGAAATACTGGTTAAGCCATAACGTTTGTTAACTACACACAAATATTTATTTAGTAACTAGCCCACTTAACGTTTGCATTTTAATTAATGTATGTGTTGTGTTAAACATATAATTAAATAGATAAATTAAAATATAACCGTCAAGTGGGCAATACGGTACTTACACTAGATTACCTTATATATTTTTTCTTCAAGAAATTCTTTTTTAGGGTTCCGTACCCAAAGGGTAAAAACGGGACCCTATTACTAAGACTTCGCTGTCTGTCTGTCTGTCTGTCTGTCTGTCTGTCTGTCTGTCTGTCTGTCTGTCTGTCTGTCTGTCTCCAGGCTGTATCTCATAAACCGTGATAGCTAGAAAGCTGAAATTTTCACAAATGATGTATTTCCGTTGCCGCTATAACAACAAATACTAAAAATTATAAAAAATAAAATATTAAGGGGGGTCCCCATACAATAAACGTGTTTTTTTCGTATTTTTTTGCTCAATATTAAAAACGGTAACAGGTAGACGCTTCAAATTTTCACAGAATATTTACTTGTATATTAACTTTCAAAATAAATAATTAAATAACAATAAAGTAAATATAAAAGGGGGGCTCCCATACAGCAAACGTAATTTTTAAGCAATTTTTACTCGATCTTAATTAACAGGTAGAAACTTGAATATTTGTAAGTAAATATTTAGAAATATATTAACTATAAAAATAAATACCTAATCTAATACATAAAAACTCACAAAATTAAAATAATCCGTGCATCTAAACGCGGTGCGAGCGCCGCGCCGCGGCGTGGTGGTGGCGCGAGCGCAAGGCGGTTGCTAAGCAACGGCCGCGCGGGTAGCGGGGGAGGTAACATCACGGAGCGAGCCATAGCCGTGCGTATTCGCGCGAGGATTGTCATGCTGCCCGGATGTGTATCGAAAACCTACCTATAAGTTTGCAATTTACTACTTGGAATTTCGTTGATTTCTCGTTATTTTATAAACAGAACTAAACTTTGTAGTATTATAGATGATAGTACGGAACCCTTCGTGCGCGAGTCCGACCCGCACTTGGCCGATTATTTTTTTTTTTATATAGAAGATAGATCTACGATTGACCACCAACTCCTTCACATTATAGTTAATTCATAATATTCACATAAATATTCAAAGCAGAGCATCTGCTTTTTTTTTTTTTTTTATTGAATGAAGAATTTTTTTAGGGCTGTGAAGCCTTGGGAAAGAGGCCTTATTTGACACAACATTGATTCACTATTTCAAACAAGTATCAATGTTAAAAGAAAAACAAAATACCCGACAGCAGAAAAGAGGTTTTTGCAGCCTAACTTATGTTTTTTTTTTTTATTTTGATGTACCCAGTGTCACTTTCACAACTAAGACGAATCTATTGACACCACTCACATCAAAATCGGTCAAGCCGTTTAGGCTCTACGGCGTGTCAAAGAAATATACATACATACATACATACACTCGAAAAACATAACCATCCTTCTTACGCAGTCGGGTAAATACAAAATGATCTTAGTCCTTACCTTACTGTTGGACTGTCTTAGTTTACGACTTACAGTAAATAAGATTTGAATCTCACTCCCAAGTTTGTAAGCCGGGTAGAAGATACAAGGTGGTGGTGAAAGCATCTCGGATTTATTTACACGTGTGATTGGAGGTGAATTATATATTAAGTTTGTTTGTGTGCTTACGCGACGAAGTAGTTTATTCAGTGAAATAATGTAACAATACGACATTGATTACAAAATCAAAGGTATTTCTATTTATTTATTTTAGAAACACCAACAGTATACACATTACATTGACTTAGTAGGTAATCTTTAATATAGGTTCTGATATGTATACCTTTAACAGGCGTCTACATCATTCTTTAACTAAAACTATATTAATTTAAAACTAAAACCTATAAGATAATATAACAGTGATATTATAATCTATTGCGTTCAGTAAAAAAAAGTAATAACTTCAACTTGAATGCGTTAAATTTGTCGTGAAATATATCGAGATCGTTTAGCAACACATTAATTTCATTCTAACATGGCGCCATATGCTATCATGGACTTTACTCTAAATGTAGAACATCTACCTCTTTATTTATTTAGTGATAAGTTTTTTTTTTATCTTTAACCGACTTCCAAAAAAAAATTCGACTGTATGTTTTTTTTTTGTATGTTTGTTCAACGATTACTTTGCCAATTATTATGAATTGTTTTTGATGTATTTTTTTGTTTTGTAGGTAAATACTTCAGTGGTGGGTACTGAAGATACTTTGATAAAATTTATCAGAATATCTTCAGTGCTTTAGTTTTTATGACAAAATAACTGAAAAAATTTCATCCAAGTCAACGAATTGCGTATTTTGAAGTCGGTTTTTTCAGTTTTTTAAGCTATAATTGTTAATTTATGATATTGTTTTTTTGTTTTATTTCAATTTTCATTGCTGGTGTGAATAAATATGTATCTTCAGAATGACGTGTTCCATCCTTGGCTACATCGTAGCTTTATTAACCGAATTCCGAAAAGAAGGTGGTTCTCAATTCGACTGCATGTTTTTTTTTTTCATCTGACGAGCTGGTACTTAATTTTATGTTATTATTATTATATTATAATATAAATTTTAATATAATAACTAAAAAGAACTTAAATAATCAGTTGTTGTTCTGTTAATTGGCTAATGTATGCCACATTAGCCAATTGTTACACAACGGTATTTACTTTGAGAGGAGACCAAATATACTTCAGTAAATTTCACAATCTTACCTTTTTACTGGAATGCTTATGATAAGTGTTTGGGTGTAACAAATACAAATATCGATCCATCGCCATGCAGACCAGAATCACAGCACTTTGTTGGCTCACAGCACCTCTCAGCAAGGCCTGAAACAAAACGTTAACAATGAAACTGAAGAATCTAACCTTCTCCCTTTATGTCTTTTTACGTAGTAGGTTAAAAATGATATATGTAATATAAGAATGTGAGTAATATGTGAGTAATATTAAGAATCAATAAAAGATTTTGACACGATCAAAGCTGACTTTCCCTTGTCAATTTGAAAATCTGTATCTTTTTATAATATGTTTTTTACCCAATTCCCAAGTAATAGTTTAATATTTTTTTAATGTGTATAATGCTATAATGGTCAGTTTTTAATCACTTCAATGTCTACGCTTGATGAACGACCCGTTAATTTTTGTTTTGAAATTAATTGTAAGTGTTGGCATCAAATTTGGCAATAATATATATATAGATATATCTATATATATATTATACATTATAGATCTACTATTGACCACCAACTCGCCTTATGTTAAGCGACGGTGTGGCCGAGGATGGAGCTCGTCGATCTAGAAGATATCTATTCACTCTAGCCTTGAAAATTCCAAGATTGTAGATATATCACAATTTGAATTTCCACAGACATGCCCCTATCATGTCTCGCTAGAAACTATGGCGGTTACATTTATGATAATAAGTAATTTACGTGTCACTGTCCACCAGTGGGGGACAAGGAAATGGTGGACAACGGGAATTATCGTTATAATGACAATACTCTAAAATTTGAAGAAGTCAGTCCATGGAGTCTGATTCGTATGAATCCAGCTTTATGTGACACCCACTGTAAAACCATCCTTAAGATGTCCACAGTGTCCCTAGAAACAGTCCGCACCTCAATTTAAAATACACGTTGACGGATCTTAAAACCTTCCGCGGTGAAAATGTTAATTTAACGTTGAGACACAAGTCACGTGACACGCTCAGCTATGGAATTTAAATGACCTTGATCAAAATACAACAAAAGACCTTCTGAAAAGAAATTACAAGTCAGCTTGGCCGGGGAGAATAGTAGGGGAGTTTGTGGCTTGTAGAATTACTAATAACAGAAACAAAAACCAATGACTATTCTGATGTAGGTATATGATTAGATCGAAAATTAAACTTTTCCATATACGTGTAAAATATAAAACTTTTTTGTCTGTGCAAAAATAGGATATAAAGAAACACTAACAAAGTTGGCGGCAATCAACAATACGCACATAACTTCGAAAAGACAGAGGTCCGTGGGATTCGAACCCAGGACCTGCGGATCGCAAGTCAGATGGTCTCACCACTAGGCTGCTGGAAACTTTATATAATTTACATTTTATATAATTTATTTTGTCTAAAACACATCGATGTAAACATTAATTTGTGTTTAACATCAAATGTGTTATTAAACCACTCTATCAAAATACTCATCAGCTATGAAAAGTAAAAGCAAAACTTCTAAAACTGTTTATTAGCTCGTTAAAACTGATAGCAGATGGTGCCGAAAAGTTCACGAGTCCCCGCACTGGCTAACGCAGCGTAGAAAAACCAGGCACGAGAAGAACAAATAACCTCATACAAGTGGAGGGAAGACGCTGGATGCAAGCCGCCTCCAATCGGTCTTTTTGGAAATCAATGGGGGAGGCCTATGTACACTAGTGGACTTCTTATGGCTGGAATAATGATTATGATGAATGATCCAAATTTTAATTAACTTAGGTAACTCATTCATACTTTGACTCTCGAACTAAATAGCCTTGTGCTACTAATTGTATAACTTTAAAGCTCAAACTTTAGCTATCTATAGGATTTTGTGCTCGGTCATCGTTCACCATTAGCCTATACAACTTTATTTGGCCAATTTTAGTTAAGTTTGGCTATTTTATTGTTCGCATTGACGAGGGCTCGTCTCTTTCATCGCTTAATTGTTAATTTCAAATTTACTTTTTGTATTACAAATTTCTTTAGTCGGTTAGTTCATTTTATTTTTTTAATACTTACCTCTGTCAGTCGTATCGGTAGCAGGATGCTCAATCTTTGAAACCACAATTACATTACATTGCGCTATGGCCGTTTTTTCATGTGCCTCAGTTACATTGCAGTTTGTCAACTATGTAATCGAATTAAATGATAGCATGATGCCTATATTCATTTTAGCTTCGAAATGGACCTGTATTTCAACATTCAAAACGTAGGTACATTATGTTACGGCGTCAATGCACACAAAACAAGTTTAACCCGGACATCAAAATCGACTGAATCTATTTTTATGAAATGTACATGAACATTATCAAGTCTTTTTTTAAACAAAAAGAAAATAAAATAATATCGGTCCAGCCGTTTGAGAGCTACAATGCCACAGCCAAACACACAAATGCACACGTCATCAAACTTATACTCGTAATACCCAATGTTATTGACAACACCTCAAAATTTTAAAAATATTTAAAAGTTTCGATTAATCTCTCATTTCAATTCCAAAAGTTAAAATACTCCTGAATATTCATAATAACGATCTGATTACCTTTTAAATTCAACCTCTCGATCCGAACTGTTTTTGTCAAGGAGTACCTAACTTTCTTCATTTTGTTGCCGTATCTTGTAATAGGGTCATCGAAATGCATTTATCAACATTATAATGGCTGCCAGTGTTTGAAAAGAAGCGTTGCGCATTCATAAACATTATTCGATCTTTTTACCTGACTACGGCGAAGCAAAAGAGAGGGTTATATTTTTGACCGGTATGTATGTGTGTAGGCATGTATGTATGTATGTACATATACCTATATATGTATGTATGAATGTATGTGTGGATGTTCACCTGTTCCCTCATAACTTCTAAACTAGGTACTTATCATAATTTGACAAATGAGGTGTCGTTGGAAGCATCTTATTTGTCCGCTGGTTATAGGCTATGTGACGTCACAGTAATTTGAATATGGCGCCCTCTATGGGGACACAAAGTCGAGAACAAAATCGACCGTTTCCTCGTTCTCGAATACCGACTGCTACGGTTTGTTCTTTTTTTAAATCTCGTTATTAATCCTAATTTAAAATTAAAATTCTTGTATATGCATAGCTATTAACGGCTTTAACCATATAAAATTAATATAAAAATAATAATTATAATTAAAATCAGATAATATGTAAGGTTAGAAAGCATTTTTCTCGTGTTGGTAAAATACTTGTAATGTACCTACTGGCGAAATTGCTGCGTAGTATGATGTACAAGTATGACTTTAAATTAAAACTATTGTTTAATATCCTACTACTGACAGAAAAGCAAACCGATATTAGACTCTCTTTGTTCTTTTATTTTATCTCAGGTTTCATCTCCGACAATTATTTACCTCAATTGCTAACTTTTTTACTAGTGTCAAGATAAATTCACCAATAAATTATTCTTAAATGATACTTACATCATAGAATATTTCAGATACGTCCTTCCCATGCCCTCGAAATTCGTACGTTTTATAATCTTTTAAGCAAAATGGCAACCCTACATTTGTTAAACAGAGTCGAGTCAAGACTCGGCGGCTGAACGCTCGCTCCTAGTTCTAACAGGATTAAACAACTTTCTCGTGAATTTGATGGGAAGTTCATTTATACACCATCTTCAAACAATACAACAGATCTGCACAATTTTTTCCACAAATTCGATGTTGTTGTAGGTATACATAGGATATGGGTTTTTTGTAGTTACCTTCTTATATCTAAGCTAATTTGCTTCAAAGAAGGTATCAGCATTTTTTGTAATATTTTTTTTTTCAAAAATTATAAATAAAATAAATAAATATGTAAATAAATATTTGTGGACATTTCTCACAACTCCATCTAGCCCAAACTAAGCAAAGCTTGTACTATGGAACTACGAGTAGATGGCTGATAGAATACATATAAGTATACTTTTTATTGGATTCTTTTTTTTGTAAATAAAGTTATACAATATTATACATAGAAACACCCAGACACAGGACAAACATCCATGCTCATCACACAAATGTTTGCCCTGGATGGGGATCGAGCCCAAGACCTACAGCTTAGCAGGTAGACATACTACCAACTGAGCTACAAAGCCAGTAATGTAATACCACTATATCATTATTAACCTTATTAAAATTCAATAACATTTTTCTCGAAGGGTTTGTTTTTATTTGGGCCTAGTGTTAGTTAATCAGTTTGAACGCTATGGAATAAATATAATAAAATAATATTCCATAGCGTTCACGTGAACTACGATTTGTATGGAATGATAACTATGTGTCGTAAGTGGCATCAGATGGTACGATTTCATACATTCGAAATATTGTGAACACCACAGAATTCGCCCTATTACATTGGTGAACACGATAAAGTAAATAAAATAGCACGAAAACTCGCACTTTGCCCGAAATTATAAGAATATTCGTGTGTAAGAATATTCGAATATTCCTGTTTTATTCAAATGCCTGTTGTTTGAAATTGGTTTTTCAGTTTAGTGATTTTCATACATGTATTCCAAACCTAAAATCTAAGTTTCTAGTTAAGTTACTAAGTAGTTTAAATCAAAGCAGGTAATATTTTTAAACATAAAACAAAATACCCAAATGATAATGGTCGTAGATATTATTATATTCAAGCGGATAAAAATATAAATGCCTAGTCACTTCCACAATAATTATACGTTGTTACCCGTCAACTGACCAATCCACCACCATGACCAATTGTGGATTTACCCAAAATATTCGTACTAAACGGCTCAATTCTACGTTTCTTATCGGTACAGCGAAAGAGTGGAACAAATTGCCGGCTTCTTTGTTCCCTGAGAATTACAACATTGGACTTTTCAAGTTCAGAGTGAATAGGTATCTTCTAAGTCTGCGTGCTTCATCTTCGACCACATCTTCGCTTTCCAACAGGCGAGTTGGTGGTCAAACGCGGACTTATTCGTGTTAAAAAAAAAACAATGTTGCTTTGGTCAGTTGACGGGTAACAAGTAACAATAGTTTAAAAACTGAAAAACCGATTTTAAAATGCGCAATTTTGTTTTTTAAATCGAACCGATTTTGATGAAATTTGTATGAGAGCATCTGGAAAGCACACCCTTTCAAAAAATCCAAATCGATCCAAGCGTTTTGAAGTAATCGAGGAACATACATACAATAAAAAAAAGAATCCAACGAATCTCCTCCTTTTATGAAGTCGATTAAAAATATAACAATTTTACATAGTGATTCACCTCATATATTTATTTACCTTCCAAAATATAGCAGCATGATACTAAATGACGTTATCTCATCATCAGCATCAGCATCAAAATAAATAAGAACTTGTTACCTCTGAATAATAATAGTCACGTTTAACCAAACATGTTGCTTTGAAATAAATAAAACAAGTGACATTTATTATAATTTAAATGCCAGTGTTAGAAATCACGTCTGACACAATGACCTTTTTGTGTCACAAAAGACCGCTTGTCCTCTAAAATAGATTTCGAGATATTCGCCCAGTATTTTATTTCGCACTATTATAATAAGCCTATCATAATTCTGGGCTGTATCATAATTTATTTTTATGTAGATACGCTACATAAAATTGCAGAAAGGCTACAAATGAGAATTATCATATATAACATGAAATAAGTTAGTGGTGCGAGGCGGTTTGCTCAAATAAATTGTTATTCTATCCTATTAAACTGGAATACTTGTGGAAAAACTTAAAAAAATAAAATAAAAACTAAATAATTTAAATTTAATTTGTTTAGGTTAAAAAAAAAAAAAAAAAAAAACTAATAAAATAGAAACTGGTCAAGTTCGAATTGTTCGTTTTTTTTAAAGAGTTGTTTTTGACACTGTTTATGGTTTTTTACATACTTTTTAATGTTAAGTTATATAATTCGTTTGGACGTCTGTCTTTGGACTACCCTGCATTAAAAAAATAAGTAGACGCTTCTGAGTCTGCTTCTATGCAACACAAGGAACAACTTTACTGTTGTTTTTTTACTGAGAATTCGCGAACAAACTAAAACCAGTTAGGTACAAAGGAAATGAATATTAGGAATTACAAACTGAGATACAAAAAATATTTTTATGAAAAGCTAAAAAGCTACATAGTAATTAAAATAATAATTTTAGATGATAAACATTTTAAATCAACAACCTGTCTGTAAGTTATTTACGAAATCTATTGGAACCTGTTGTACGCCCGAGCCAGAATAGTCTAGTAAAAATAAATCCGTTTGAATGGAGCAGATCACAGTATTTGCAACTGGGGAGATTCTTTGAAATTATGAGTAAATAACTACAAATCATAAATTAACAATAATCCCCGATTTATAGACTAGCTGCGTTCCGTGGTTTCACTCGCGTAGTTATGAAAAACGGTGATGATGATGATGATGATAAGTAGCTTATGTCCGTCTCCAGGTCCAAAGCTATCTCTATACTAATTTTCATAACGATCGGTTCAACCGTTTGAGCGTGTAAAGGTAACAAAATTAGCTTTTATAATATAATTATGAAATTGTGTCAAATGTACTTCAAAACACCAGTACATTCATTTAAATAACAATTATAATTGTCTTTTATGTTGTCACAAATTTTATTTTAACTAGACTAGAATGTCTCGGCCAGGAATGAATCGATAAATCAATACTTGCACACCAAAAATAATGTATCAACATAAGTTATGTAATTTTTGTTTACTTTTGTAATTTAAAATAGAAATGCATTTATTTTATTTGTTAGTGTCAGCGTGCTGTGAATTTTGGTACCTCCACAAACTAATTATAGTTTTTAGGTACCTCTAAGGATACGTTTATTATAGGTTTTTGTAATGAATAATTAATAAATAAAAAATAAAATAAAAATACATAGATACAAAATACATTATTGGGACTAATACTGGGATGCAAATGACTTTGGCAATTTTCAAAAATTGTATTTAAAATTAAAAAAAAATCCTTTCGCTGTGCAGAAACAAAGTGTCTGCGTATTTCAAAGTAACCATGGTTGAAATCAAAAGAGAAAATTGTTGGTAAAGCAGTGGAACAATAAACCTCCTCTATGAATTTGCTTATTAATCTGATACTATTGTTTCATACCTGAATTTGGCAAAATATTTCTCCGTAAGGCCAGCACTTGTATAAAGCAGGAAGTAGCGCCACCGGAGCCACCAAGATTCCGGTAAATAAGTCGTTCAGAGCCAGTGACGTTAGCAAATAGCGTGGCTGCAAAGCAAATTCACTTTTATTACCAGCGATTACCTACGATTGGGGAAAAAATCGGTTGTTTCAAAAATAGGCTAGTAGTTAGTTCATAGTCTACTTATAAGATTCAAAGATGCTATCTTTAAAATGCTAATTTTTTTTATTCCCTTTAATGAATCTAAGTCAAATAAAATAAGTTACTTTCAAGTAATAATTACGATACAGTAATATTAATACTGGAAGTGATCAAGTGCAAGTCACTATATGAAGACTTAGATAAGGGATATTACTTGGTAGATACTTTATGATACACATGTAATTATTGTTTTTTTTTTTTTTTTTTTTTTTTTTTTATAATTAGATTTATTATTGAGATTTTTTAATAGGTAGCCCTTCAAGCGAAAAAGTGAATATTACCTGGTTATCGATATATTTTACGTATCTTCGGTTGTTGAGCACACAGATCAGCACCAAATTCCCAAAAACGATTGCCATAGACAGCGCAAATATGAAGAACGCCTTAATGATGTCTGAAGGCGCCGGGAACGTCGACGGCCACCCTTTGCCGTTCATCCAGCAAGAACTGTTGGAGAGAGATGGCGCCACTAGCAATGCGCCTTTGGTCGAGTCGAACATACTTCGCGACTGCAGGTCGCAGCGCAGTCTTCTCCTGAACTATTCATTTAGGTCTAAATATTCTTCAATTCATCTAATTTACCCCCCCTGAACGGCCACTTGATCATTTATTTCAATTTGCGCAATTTCCTTCTCAATTTTCGTTCCATTATGATACACAGTTACTCACAAAGGGCGGCTTTTTTGTATTTTTTGAGCGACGTGTCATGCTGCCGTTTTTCTGTAACAAACGAAATTGTTTTTTAAATATTTTTTTGTTAATTATTTTGTTACATAAATCAATGCAATAAAGTTAATTTTATTTTAATTTATCTCTTTGTATTGCAACATATTTATTGTAAAAAGATATGGTGAAAAAATGTAAAAAAAATCTTCATTAGATTTATCACAGATACACTAAACAAAACTTAAGTAATATTATACAAAAATATGGCGTTTACAAATTTATTTCAAAAACTATCATTAGTTTAAATAGAATTATAGATATTTTTCTTTAGAATGAGCATTTTTAGGGTTTCGTAGTCAAATACGAACCCCTATAGTTTCGCCTTAAAGGAGAAATAATATATTAATTTTTCCTCCAATAGTTTCGCCATGTCCATCTGTCTATTTTTCCGTCTGTCCGCGGCTTAGCTCAAAGACTATTAGTACTAGTAAGATGTAATTTAGTATGAGTGTACATACATAATATATAGTTACGTCAACAAAATCTTAATTTTTTAAATAACGCCGGTAGTACACTGCTGCGTATTCATCATCATTATCTCAACCACAAGAAGCCAACTGCTGGACGTAAGTTTCCATCTATGTATGCTTAGCTTAGGAAGAACAGTCACAAGATGAACAGATGATCTCATAGAAGTGACAAGAAGACGCTGGATGCAAGCCATAATTTAATAATTTTTCATGTACTATATATACAACGATCTAGGTACAAAATAGTACTAAAATAGAACAAAATAAAACGTTTTTTAAACTATCACGGTCATTCATTAAAACACTATTATTAGTAACGGGATATTTACCGTGGTTCGCGTTAATCGGTGCATGTAACTGTGCCGAAATATCGGGAGCTCAAAATTAACGCAAACCACGGTAAATATCCCGTTAGTAATAGGTAATAGTGTTTTAAAATAAAACGTGTTGTAAAAATAAAGTTAAGTTAAGTTTGTTATAAAGTGTTATTAATTGATTGATTGATTGATTGATTGATACAATTCTTCTTTCTTAGCTGGAGATTAATTTAATATATTGCTACTGCTGTTTCTACTTAAGATTCCTTATAACACCGGGCAATAATTCGGCAATTAATATACCTACTAATCAAACGAAAATTATAATAATATACTATAACATAGTAAAGACACGTCAACAGCGCGGACGTCTAATTAGCTGTATAAACTAGAATCAACTAATCACAGGAGACGAAGTCCGTGTAATACACAACTACTTGAGAATCACTGAGACGCTGATTATTATTTATTCTGCTTAGTAACAACCAATAGGTATACCTATTGGTTGTTACTAAGTTCTCAAGTAATCATACAGAGCTAATAAAACCGCAGCGCGGTTTCAACCTTTACAACTTAACCTGCAAAGATTACGGATCACGTCAAATCTTAGACTGTCGCTATGGACGAACACGAAAGTACTCTATTCCGGAGTACTTACTTTGGCACAATTTTAAGGAGTTTCATGTCAAAGTTATTTACTGATATAATTGGACTTTCGTGGGTTCCCGTGGAAAAGTTATCCCATTTAAGGTGTTTAATTTTGTAGCACTTAGTTTTATAGACTATGCGAGCAAACATCAGGCAGGCTGGTCAAGCGCAAACTCATCTATGAATAAAATAATTATAGTATGAAAAAAAACTGAAACAATCGACTAGACTTCATAAGCAATTTCGTTTACTTATAAGACATATTTTTTCCAGTACCTTTGTTTTAGAAACCAAAGTACTGAACCGATTTCTATAAAATTTATAGAAAACCACCACTTAAATATGTCCTACCAAATAAATAAAAAAATCATCAAAAATACAAAAAAAAAACAAACATACAGGGCTGGCAGTATCACATCATTTATAAACTTTTTTATAGGTCGGTCGTTTCTTCGGACGCTTAGGATGGTCTTCGTCACATTGTGACATTACTCTGTGACAATTGTTCGCATAACAAATACCGTCCATTAATACACTGACGGTCCAGACACGCGTATTTATCACGTTCCGGAGTCCTGTCCGATTAAATGTTACATGTCTGAATCCACCTTTATGTTTCGCAATTTGATTGGTGTAATAAATCGTTTAACTTAAGTCTGAGTTAACTAAGCTTGAAGGAAACGAAGCTTCCTCAATAGATCTCTTCGGACCGTCACGTTCCGTAAAACAAAGCTCCTTCACCACACGCATAATGACAGCATTAAGTAAGCTTCGAATCTGAATATTTTAGCAGCTATTTCACGCTTTGAAACACACTGAGGCTACATTGATTATACAGGATGTTTGGTTCGATGACAGACTTTGGAAGTGTATTCATGACTTAAGACAAAACATTTAAAAAGTCTGAATTCAGTAGTAGTAGTAGTAACTTCTTGTGGAGATTTACTAATAAAAATCAAATTCAATCAGTTTTCTGAAACAGCCAGTTATTTAAGGTCAGTCCATAACCCTTGTCATTGTCCAATACATGCAGTTTGTATTTTAACACGGGTTTTTACATTTTCGGACAGGCATTTTTTTTTTTGTAATAACACATTACCAGCTGTGTTATGCGGTTTTATAAGAATAATAGTTGAAAATAGACATGATATTGAAAATAAAATGCAGCCTTTACCATTCTTCAAGGTATCAGTTGCTTTTACATCATATTTCATCGTGACAGTTTAGCCGATTATTCTAGAAACGTATTTACACCGACTTTTGGTTTGTTTTTACGTCCTAATTCTAAATAAATTCAATTCTAATAGATACCTATATTCGTTACCAGTAAGAACATCCTGTACAAATTTAGAGGCTTAAAGGATCCTTTAAGTAAACTTTTGTGAATAGACTTAGTATCTGATTTAAATCGTACTTTAGTTTCTGGTATTTGGTTGGGGTTACAAATTAATTCGCTTAATTAGTCCGTAGACTAGGAGACCATTGAAATAGAGGAAGGTATTTATGTATGTGCATATGTCAAATACTAATATAACTAGTTAAAATCTAAGAAAAATAAAGTTTACAATGTTTTGAAGTGATTATTTACTTAATTTATTTTTTAAGTTACCGTAGGTATATCAAATGTAGTAACTAAAATCATTATTTCATAACTAAGATATTTAATCATTAGTTACCCGTGAATAACCAGTGGTTATTACTAGTATCCATACGGATACTGCTAAGGGTTCGAAAAGTCAAGACTTAAAATTATGACAATTTATATACTTATACGCTATAAATATGTAAAAAGTTGTTGTTATGGATATAATATGAATATGAATTAAAGATCATGATAAGAAATCATTACAATTAAGTACATTGTCTTTGTAATTATAATAAATTTGCTATTCAACTACCGCCTTTATAATTTTATGTCATAATAAATATTATTTATCATAAATCATGCTTAACGTAGCAATATTGTATTTATCATAAAAATCACTAAATCAATGTCATCATTGGTTTATATCAGTTATGTAGTTCCCAAGTCGAGACACAAGTCGGAAAATGCATCAAAATACCACATTCTCTATTCTCAAAAGATACTTACCATATATCATCCGCAGTAAAGTCGATTTAGATCCATCCATAAAGCCAATTTGTTATTGTCAACTCCGCTTCCAAGTCAAGTAACAGCTAATAACTCACAAATAGATGCTTCTCATAACGGACAATTTGTCATAATATTTTATGTATTACAACTCTTAAATCTCATAAGAACCTATTGAGGGTCTACAC
Organism: Lycia hirtaria; assembly: GCA_947563715.1. Classification (NCBI taxonomy): domain Eukaryota; kingdom Metazoa; phylum Arthropoda; class Insecta; order Lepidoptera; family Geometridae; genus Lycia; species Lycia hirtaria. The sequence goes on from OX387380.1 coordinate 4,611,779, forward strand.
TAGGGACCTATAAATCTTAGATTTTATTAGACTCGACTTTCGACACTTTAGCTGTAAAATACTGAGCGAAAAAAATCCCACACGGCCCTTATTTTGCCAACGCTGCAAATTAAATAAATTTTCGAGCGAGCAATAACATCAGAAACACAATTTTAGAAAATGGTAATAAAACAAGTGTACTGAGATGTGGGGGTGAACAAAACGTGAATTCCTCTCGGAATCATAATATTTTGTTATACCCATTGTGATATCTCGAAGACGTCTCTTTTGCAGTGTTTGGTAACAGCGTAGATTACGTATCTAAATGAATAAATCTACTTTCATTGTGATGGGCTTAAAGTTATCCTGCGGGGTCGTTAGTTACCTGAAGTCATCGTATCTTAATGGGCTGACTGCCAATTTGGTGCATGAAATCCTGGTATTAAATTCTATTGTCGACAGAATTTGCTGAATAATATCTAAACATCAAGTTGTAAGTATTTAAGACGAAAAAACTGATTTAAAAGATATATTATTATCTATATATACTGTTATCGCACGTTTCATAGAAATAGGAGAAAATTATTTCTGCCCTGAACATCACAATTATACTTTATTTTATGTGTTTATTGTTGTGGCCTTTAATACGTCATTGAAAATCACATATTTAAATTAAAAAGAATTCGCAACAATGTCTAAAATAAATAAATAAATAATATAACGTCACAACCTAATAGGTATTACCTACCTATTAGGTTATTACCATTACCTGCGGCATTTACGTGCTGTATGCCAGCGATATATTTTAGGCCAGATAGTGACCAGACCAGTCCCGCAGCTATTTCTAAGGGAGTCATCGTCCAGCAGCGTACCCATTTGAGGTGAAGGTAGGGCATGCAACCAAGCACCAGACTCAAGCTTAGACGCAGCCCCGGATCTACGATTTTTTCAAACCGGGGCAGGAACTTGACGGTGGCGCCCCTCTCTCCAGCGCTTAAAATAACTTACTTAAAAAAAAAAATTATCTATGTGGCGCCTTTTTCTTAAAAGTTAACGGTGAGTCTACCAAGCTTTTGTATTCTAGGCGCTTTGTGAAGCAAGTTATTTTATTTTTAATCATATTAATTATGATTTTTACGCCCCCTGAAAATACCGGGGCCGGTACACCGGTTTCTGTATAGGACTTAGTTGATGATAGCTTAGGGCCTGACACCGACCTCAAAAATAGGTAGTTGGTTTTCTTCGAGTTATTTCTTTCTTTTCAGTTTGAAGTCGGTAATTTTTTTTTTTTATTACTTTTATTTATTAATTTTTAATAGTATTTACACGTTTAGTTTAAAATTAAAAATTGTATTCACAATACAGGTCGAATTGATAACCTCCTTTTGTTTTTGAAGTCGGTTAAAAGTTGGTTAAAAACTGTCTTCAAAGCTCATCACCGCTCATGTCACTGTTTATCAAACAATTGAAATATAAGTTGTAGACACTGTTCTGCAGTTGCGATGAACGAAGTGAGTGTTCAAAAGCCCATATCTTGAAAACTACTGAATTGATTTTGATAAAACTTACAGTGACTCCTAACTTGATAGATACTTAATTCAATAAAAAAATATTTTTTGAAATACGACTTCTGTTTCTGCGTAATGCGTGGACAAACAATACAAACATACATAGGTACACTTATGCACATAATATTTATTATTTATAATTTGGCACACATGTTAAGAAGCTGGTATAGACTAACATGTACAAAAATTGTGCATTTCTGACAATATTACAAACATACAGGTCGAATTGATAACCTCCTTTTTTTGAAGTCGGTAAAAAAATACATTGATTAAATAATAACTAAACAAACTAAAACAGTATCTACGTATAATAAAACAACTAACATATTGACTTTGATGAAAATCCAGAAAAAGGAAAATTAATAAAGGCTAAAATTTATTCAGGATAGTATATATACCTACGCATTAGACGCGAGAAACAAAACAATCAAGACATTTTTATGCTGATAATTATTACAACCATAAAAAGACTTTATAGTACTCTATCTATATACTAGTTTGGCGCGGAGCCACTTGGGATTTGCTGTAATCCATGTGTATTAGGTACCTATAATAACTTATTCTATACGAAGCTATAAGATTACGCCAACTCGTCGCTTTAGTGCTTGTTTAAAACAACCGCCACATTCGAAAATCACTTTTAAATGCAGTCTTGTTAAGGATTAAATTTCTGTTCTGTTGGTTAAAAAAATTATAATTTTGTTGCTTTTAAAACTACAAAAATATAGTTTAAAATGTATTTGTTTCACGACAACGTAATGAAAATTTCATGCTTGTTTAAGATAAGTGCAACGCTTGAGGCAAATCCAACATCGAAACAAAAATTTAGTTCTTGAGTGAAACAAGTGCTCTCATCCGACCAATCACAGTTCACGACGCCATGTCCGCCATTTTGATTGTTTCTTCACTCTGGCTTGAGTACGTGCACAAAACATGTGTCGCCGCCGCTAAATATTTATAAAACTAGAACAAAAAACTCTTCTCCCGAAAAATTTTACCAATGGTAGTTGTTTCAAACAAGCACTAAAGCGACGAACTGCTTTTGAAATCTTTCGATATATTGGAAAACCTCTCGGCTTATTCGGAAATTGCACAATAAAATTATTCTTACTTTACACATCTTACATGTACGCTAAATCGGACCTCTCTTTCAGTCATCAATATTTTTGAAAATATTAAATCACAGAATGACCTTAAAAAGTGGTAAATAAGACGAAGTATTAAAAACTGTAGCTAAATAATTTGTTAAGTATCATTTTGTTAGGTATTGTCTTCGTATTTTTACATATTTGACAACAAAATGAAATTACAATATGCAACAACGCAATATGTGACCTTAAAATACTTAGGACCAATAAAATCTTATTTGATACTACGAACATATGAGTTATACTACGAACATATGAGTTAACTTATGTGAATTTAAACGAATTATTTTTGACTTTATCATGTAAAGCCTAATTATCCGTGATAGTTTTCCTTTTACTTTCATCATTATATTGTACTTGAGCAAAGCCGCGGAAGGAAAAACAGACATACGGACATGGCGAAACTATAAGGGTTCCTTGTTCACTACGAAACCCTAAAAATGGTGATCATATAAAACTGTAAATATATAAATAGCATGTTAACGCAACGTGTGACGCACCAACTAGATCAGTCTTTCTGACGCCTGTTTCGGAAACGTTATTTCTGTTTTGGCTTGACCTCAACCTCCCACTGGGATAGTTATGTTATGGGGTCGGCCACGATTCATTTAATCTTTCACACTCCATATATCCTCGGTTCGTATAAATCGATGTTGTTTTTTACGTACGACTCGATTTTCTATTTTTACCCGACTGCATAAGAAGGAGGGTTATATTTTTCGAGTGCACGTATGTGCGTATGTATGTTTATATATGATCACCTACAGCCTAAACGGCTTGACCGATTTTGATGTGCGAGATGTCGTTAAATTCGTCTTCACTCCCTGAGTGTCATAGGCCACAGACTTTTATTCTGGAAATCTGTGTCATATGCTATATTTTTTGTAATAATAATAATAACATCTAACATAACACCTCTCACTAAAATAAAATAAATCCGTTTTTTTCGTACTAAACAAGTGATTTTACTAGAATTATTGTATAGAATGCGCATTTATATTCTTTTATAGCGATTTTACGCATACTTTTTACAAAAAATGTACACTCTACAGCGTATCAAGCGCAGCGCAAACGTCAGACTGCAAAAATTGCTTATCTGCAGTCAGGTATTTTGTTTTTCTTTTAATATAGATACTTGTTTACTTATTCGTAAATAACATTGTATAAAAAAAATGCACAGGAACGGAAATAATTCTGTAAGGGAAGCTGACTTTTTACATAAGATATATAAATTATCAAAAGATAAATCAGGTGAGTTGGCGGTTGACGGTTTAAAAAGGTTTTTTTTTTTTTTATCAGCCCTGTTTGTACAAACTGTCCCACTGCTGGGAACGGGCCATCTTCTCATTGTGAGAAGGGTTAGGCCATAGTCTGCCACGCTGGCCAAGTGCGGGTTGCTAGACTTCACACATCTTCAAGATCATTGAGAACTCTCAGACATGTAGGTTTCCTCACGATGTTTTCCTTCACCGTTTGAAGTTGGCGGCAATCAACAATACGCACATAGCTTCGAAAGGACAGAGGTGCGTGCCGTAGGATTCGAACCCAGGACCTGCGGATCGCAAGTCAGACGGTCTCACCACTAGGCTGCCGGAAACTTAAACAGGTTATAAAAATAATATTATTAAAAATGTCCTTCTTATTTTTTTGTTATTCTTTGTATTATTTAGTATCCTTTCGTATTTTCTCACAAAAATTTGCTCTACGACTTTTAACTATTCCTTTTTAGAGCAAGAACAAAATAAAGATCTCATAAAATAAATTAAATTGAAAAAACAGTGCTCTTTTAAAACACTGGCTCCAAAACTACCCTAAGATATATTATTGCAGTTATTTTTTACAGTTTCTTGCCAAAAATAATCACGTCATCCAATTAACAAACGCAGCGAAAATTGTATACTTCCTTCCGATTATAAATATAATAAATGGGTCATGGATATGTCGTCGCACTTGGCTGTATGGTCTTGGCTCTATCGCCAAGACCTTTAGAAACCCGTGGTGGACGCTACCACTGAGGCATTGTTGTAGGCTGTATGCAGTAAATCAACTTTTCTGTATACTTTTATACTTTATAATAGGTTTTGCGTTATATAGCTTCAGGTGAGTAGGCGCATTTGCGGTCCACGATGAGACTTACTTACCTAGTAGAAACCTATTCACTCGGGATTTAATGACATCCAAATTATATCTATCGGTAAAATTGGAAGCTTATATCTACATTTAATATATAGTCATTATTTTATATTTAAAAAAAAACATACAGTCGAATTGATAACCTCCTTCTTTTTGGAAGTCGGCAAAAAATTATAGCTATTTCTAATACATTGTAACAGTATTCTTATGAAGCTAAAGGTAGAATATTCGTCAAAATTAATTTCGATAATTTATGCCTAAAAAAAGTTGCCGCGTCCGAGCGAGACAGCGGTGCCACCCTAATTTTTACCATTAGGCTAAGGCCGCACTACGGTTAAACCGCAGCGGTTTTTAACCGCGTGAGTTTATGAAACAGGAAAACGAATACAAGCGGCCACACTTGCGGTTTTTTCCCGCGATTGATTTAGTACCGTCTCGAGCGGTTTCGCGGTTTATAGCGGTTACCGCTCGCGGGAAAAGCCGTAGTGCGGCCTAGGCCTAAACCGCACTAAATTTTAACAAAAGCCTATGAGTTTTGAAAAAGCTGTTTTTAATTATTGCTCATCCGCCATTCTTTCGTACTTACCTATAAACTGTATTAGAAGGGTACCAATATTTTTAATGAAGAGTTCTTGAGGAGATCTTTAATCTGACTGTACTTACGAAAGTACTTATGAATAAATTTCTAAAATGTAGATAGGTAATTTGATTTCACCTATCAATAATTTGATTCATCTACCATATAGCAATTTGAAAGTAATTAATTATTAACAAACAACAATTAGTTATTATATGGATTTAATAGAACGACTGCACACATACCGACATAAAATATGTAACCACTATTCATATCCACCTACAAGATTATTTTATTTAAAGTTGCAAGTCCAACTAGGCCGAAACGCAAAGGCAAGATTTACTTACCATAGATATCAACAATTCAATACGTTGATGATATTCATCATCATCATCTCAGCCATAAGAAGTCCACTGCTGGACATAAGCCGCCCCCATGGATTTCCAAAAAGACCGATTGGAAGCGGCTTGCATCCAGCGTCTTCCCGCCACTTGTATGAGGTCATCTGTCCATCTCGTAGCTGGTCTTCCTACGCTGCGCTTGCCGGTACGTGGTCTCCACTCGAGAACCTTTCGGCCTCATCGGCCATCAGTTCTACGTGCTATGTGCCCTGCCCACTGCCACTTCAACTTGCTAATCCGCTGTGCTATATCGGTGTCTTTTGTACGTCTACGTATCTCTCCATTTCTGATTCGATCTCGTAGAGAGACTCCGCAATAGTTGATGATATTGCTTCATACTATTTAACCTACATTATATTTTATACACTAAAGTCAACGAATACTAAAGCTCACTGAAACTGTGAGTTTGAGTACTGTTGTTACTTCCCGCGAAGTAACAACATGAAACAAAAATTATTCATTTCGGGGCTGAGTTTCATGACGCTCTAGCTGTTTTAAAGCATAAGGCAAACACAAAAGAGCAGTTTTGATTAAAAATCTTTTTGTGCGTTCTAGAAAATGTTTAACAAACCCGTTTCTTATGATAGATACACAAATATCCTACAAATTGTAATGCAAATGATTGTTATATGTATAGCTGTACTTAATAACTGAAAAATATCTGACAATAGTTTTGTTTTAATCATTGATACTTAGGCTTTACCAGTCCACAACAGAGCGCGTTTTCCTAGAAGAGAAATTAGGAAACATTCACTTATACTAGACTAGGAGCAGGCCTTATGTTTACTCACCCTGTCTGGTAAGAACATGTGACCTATTTATGGTACATAGTATATTCGAAAGTACCAATCGAGAACTGTTACAAGTATAAAATTAGAACATTCAAAAACCCCCGTTAAAAAATATTCATTATATTCGTTATTCGTATTCCTTTATTGATATCTATTGATACACGGCACAATAACACAATAAAATAATTAGGTACACAGTACCTACGTTTGTAAATTCATGAAATAACATACACTAAAAATACGCGTCACGTTTAGGTACGTCACGTCACGTTGTCATGAAAATCAATTCAATAAATAATAATTTTAACAAAAATATTATGAATTGATAATAATGAAAATGTCTAAATAATAATAGTAATAAAACATATTGTGCTTTTTTTTGTTCCTATTGGCTTTGTGGCGAGCCGTTGGTGAGTGGCGCCACCGCGTACCCCGATGTTTCCCTGGGGCTAAATGAGACCCCTGATTTCCAGCTTGCCTTAACCGGCCGGCTGGATGGTGGGAACTGCAAGAGTTAAGAACCTAAGCTCCAGGGTGGAAGTGTTAAAGTGCATAACGCCGCTAGTAGCTCTTATGAACGCGCAGCACACCTCTAAACACCCTTAGCCACCCACACCGATGTTGCTTCTCCGGTGCCAACATGCGGCGCCACTATGGGGGACCTATTCAGTGGATGGCTAGTCATCACCTGCCTCAATTTTTTAGATAATGAGACAAAATAGGCAGGTGCCGTGCTCTCATTCTGATGCTCCCACACAGAAGTACCGCATGTTACTGTGTGGGAGCATCAGCCAATAAACTAGTTTTATATGTCATAACCATTTCATCTCAATAGCCCCGATTTATCAAATTCCATATAGTACAATAGTGCCATCATCTATCCACATACCAAAACCCTGTATTTTTTTCTTTATTTTATGTAAAGGGCCTCTTAGCTCCACGGATGCCCATCAAAGGACCGGGCTGCGATCCGAGATTTAAGTGAAATAAAGGAGATAGTAATAAAATAAATTAAAATGCAATTAAATTATTAAAATAACCATGTCAACAATATTATGAAAACAACCATAGCTAAGAACAATCTCGATTGAATCCTCATTCAAATAAATACAAACTTAATCAAAATCGGTCCATCGTTTGAGAGCTACGATATCACAGGCACAGATACACACGTCAAACCTATAACACCCCTCTTTTAGGCTCGGGGGTTAAACATTAATATAGTTGCATAACTCTCATCCTGTTACTCGATGACGTGTTTGGTATTATATATGGCATCCTAAGATTAAACCGATTCACGAAAGCTCTAATGGATAGGCAAGGCAACTGTATTGGTTTTGGCCATAGGCACTTTCGAATATTGTACTATGTACTTGTTACTCGATGAGGTGGTGGCGGTACCCCGAAAAGCATTAGGCATTTTTTTATTAACTGTACAAAACGCTCCATGTTTCAAAGGCAACCACGTAGATTTAGAGACATCTTACTAATGTGCATCATTCTTGATAGGTCACATCTTGTTACCCAATGTAGTTAGTAAATTTACAGCCCGCTCTTAGTCTATACAGCGCATTTCAAGATATAGTAGCTCGTACAATAAAAGTAGAACCAAAGAGTTTCGTTGGGGTTCTTGAAATCTATTCATGTAATAAACATTAATCGAATATTGCCTCTGAGTATAACTTTTCTGTTACCTATTAATTACCCGACTGCGTAAGAATGATGGTTATGTTTTTCGAGTGTATGTATGTATGTTTAGTTATTTGGCACACCCTAGAGCCTAAGCGGCTTGACCGATTTTGATGTGAGTGGTGTCAATAGATTCGTCTTAGTCGTGAGAGTGACACTGGGTACATCAAAATTAAAAAAAATAAGGATTTTTGTGCGGCAAAAAGTAATCTAAAAAAAAATGTTTTCAAAATACATCGAGTGTGGTATCAAAATAAAGAATTTTTAACGGTGATTACGAATATATATATAACTTATATGTTTTACGCATACTTTCTCACAAAGAAACTTATATTCAACAGCGCATCAAGCGTAACGAAATCGTAAATTAGACTGCAAAAACTACTTTTCTGCAGTCGGGTGTTTTGTTTTTCTTTTAATATAGATACTTGTTTTATTGAAGTTAATAATTAGATTAAGAATACAGATACTCGAACATGGATACATAATCAGTCTACAGTAATTATTAGTCCGCTTTTTTCATTACATGTGCAGTAATCACTTTCTTAAACAAAGACAACTACATTCTCGTTTGCGCCACAAAGTTGCTTCTTAAGTACATTTTTTCTCGCACAATTCTACGGTAATCTCTTCTCTCCGACGTTATATGGCAGTAAAGGAAAACTGCAGTCTTGAGAACAATCTTGGAACTTTCTCGGTCAGCTTTTAGATTTCTTGATGCATGTATTCAAAGTTGGGGTACGAAAACAACATTTGATACGGTCGTGTGAACCAGTAGTGTACTAATATTTTTTACGAGTAGCGTTTTTGTGAAGAGAAATGTAACCAATAGGTTGGAAATGTTTTATCATTTTGACCCGACGGCGGCATAGCCGAAACGAAAGTTGTGTTTAATACGTATCTGTTATCTCACGTTTTGTGTCTTTTGGGGTGGGGCCCTCGTGAAGTGTTGAAGCTGGCCACCAGAATGAGATCGTCACGTGAAGCTTGAAAGGAGGGTTTGAGGAAAATCAACAAATATCGCAAGGGCTGAGGAGAGGTGCAATGAGATATCACGTGTATTTATTTTTTCGTCGAACGCACGATTCCTAAACCGAAAAGCGGCGCGTGACAGTTTGAGTGTGATGTAAACTGTCATCTATGTAGTGTCGTCGGACGTAGTCACTAACGCAATACTGGAGGCTATATTATAGAGGGAGGGGGTATATAGTGATATGAGAGAAGCCCTAGATTTAGGTAAGTACATACCTTTTTGTAAAGTTAGCTAATATCTTAGATAGGTATTTGTTGCAGCGCGTAACACAACAACGGATTTAGGCATATGTCAGAGTCTTGGTCGCTCTTCATGTTTAATCTGATTGTTTTTTTTTTGTTTTGTGCTTTACTCCCGATAGATAAAAAAAAAACAGTTGAAACAGAGACCGTAGGTTTTTACTCATAACATTAGTATATTAGTATTGACCCGTTCTCAGCAGTGGGACAGTTTGTACAAACAGGGCTGATAAAAAAAAGTTCCTAGTTCTAAAATATTACCTACACGTCATGATAATATGTTGCCAGAATGTTAATTTTGACTACGCACGCAGCTATTTAAAAAGTACTAGGTACATTTTAGTATAAAATAAAATCGAACAATTGCTTTGAAAGGAAATAAATGTATCGAGTCCTCCGCAAAAGAAACCAGTCATAAACAATGGTAGTAATGGGAAAAGTTCAGAGGTTTTTAAATCACAGATTTCACCCTCATGTGCCTTTATGAGTTTACGCTGTACACACGACGGGAGTTGTTTTGGTAAAATTATTTGACATGATTTTGTTATTTTGTGTGATTCCATGAATTCAACCCATCAATAGGTACTTACAATATTTACGTGTACATTATATTTGAAATAAAGTAGGTACATACTTAATTTATTCAAGACAATCAAAACGGTTTTCGCAGTTCAACCTTTCACACCTACAAAAAGCTCGCATATAATACCAAACTCACTACCTATTCAATTTAAATATATATACACGGCCTTTCCATAATACCCTATTATTATGTATGTTTATATATTACCTCATACAGCCCAAACGATTTGCAACTTACTTTTTCCAACACATCGCAACATCCAACATAATTTTTCCAACACATCCCAAGGTTGTCTGGAAGAGATCGTTTTAGATCGCTAATAAGACCGCCTTTTGTGCCATTTTCTTATGTGTTTATTGTCTTATAAGTGGTCTCAAATAAAGTGTTATTGATTGATTGACTTAATCGATTTTAATGCGTTCGAGCCGTTTCCGAGATTCCGATTATATATAATTATATATATACAAGAATTGCTCATGTAAAGGTATTGGATTATTTCTACGTATATAAAATACATTAATATTACATTACAAATAAATACAATACCATATATTTAATACAATTCATTACTTGTTATTGACGTACCTCTTTGACGTTCTCAATAATATCATTGATAGGTATACTTAAATTGTTCTCTAATGTGCTATTTTCATTGCTTGTTTTTCTGCTTTAAGATTCATCTTACAGCCAAAAAAAATCAACGCATTTAAGAACGTAAATAACCCAAAAACTAACCAACATATTCCAAAACAACCACAAAGCATATGCAAAACTTTAAAAAACACAATAAAACCTTTTTAGATGCACGTTCCAGTGACTTCAACGTCGAATCGAACGATGCGTGGTCGTATTTTCTTCCGAAAGTAGTAAGAAATAGGCGCCGCAAGATAAACAAACAATACATGGGGGATGTTAATACCAAGAAAGCTGACTGTGCCGGAAAAAAGGCCCAGTAATTGGAAGTATAGTAGCTAAATGCTCTTTTATAGGTCGATGTTTACGACCGCAGTAAAAATAAAACGACTCAGTTATTCGAGATTGTTCCATCTTTCAGCCAATGGCGTTTTCAAAAGAAATGTATTTCTTTTGTATTAATCTTTGCTTTTTCGAGTATGATCATAAGATACTCCATGTTAAATTGAAAATTACAGCTGCTGTTCGAAGTGAATAGAGGGTTAAATTTTCTGTATGGCTCTTGGTTTTTTACAGAGATACATAGATACATAGAGGGTCATAGAATAAGATATGTGTATTTTCTAAGTAAAATCACAGAAGATCTTAATAGGTAAAGGTCGCGGTTAAGAGTGAGAAGTTTGCTTGCAAGTTTCCCCGGGAAGAGCCGCACAGCATTGCTGGAAGAAAGCCGGTAAAATGACACTTGAAATTTGACGGACTCCTTAGCCTCCTAACCGTATATGAAGAGAGAACGGTGATGTTTTTTTTTAAATATTTTTGGCTCTGGCAGTGAACAGAATTATGAATGAAACTATAACTCCGTGTGACATTACTCTGTGTGTTCTGTTGCTTTCTAGGTCTAAGATATTACGAATTTCCCCATAGTCCATTTAGTCATTTGATATCTTCAAAAATGTTGTTTTTAATTATTTTTTTATACAGGATTGATCTACGATTGACCACCAACTCGCCTGATGTTACGCGACGGTGTGGCAGAGGATGGAGTTCGTCGATCTAGAAGATATCTATTCACTCTAGCCTTGAAAATTAGAAGATTGTAGGTCTCAGGAAACAGAGATGGCGGCAAGGAATTCCAGTCTTGTGCAGCACGCAACAGGAATGTGGATCGATATCGCTAAGTACGGATTTTTGGCGTTTTTATGAGAAATGGGTGGTAATTCGCCGACTTTTTGCTAGTCCTGTAGTGAAATGGGGCGGGTGGAATTAGGTCGTGAATCTCTTGCGCACATTCCCCGAAATGAATCCTGTAGAAAATAGACAGACATGCTACTTTACGGTGGTGCTCGAGACTAAGTAGCTTCTTGGCAGCTAGTTTATCGTCACCAATTAACCTCACAGCTCGCCGGTCCACTGATTCTAAAGCTTCCAGCTGATACTTGGATTAAAATAATTGCAAAGTTTCGTTTCAAATATCGTTTATGTTATAATGTGAGCGTATTAGACTGTTAATGTTCATACCAAAAAGGACAACAGATCATCTGATCTCATCTGTGACCACGGACACTGCAAAATGTTCGAAACGTCAGATCTTAGAATCAGATCTTATAATTCAGGTCATAAAATAACGTAACATAGCAATAAATCCGCTAAAATTTATTTCATTTCAATGAGTAACAATCGCCTAACTATGGGCCTTATAAGGAAGCTCAAGGTCGCGCAACGAGCTATGGAGAGGGCTATGCTCGGAGTCTCTACGAGATCGAATCAGATATGAAGAGATACGTAGACGTACAGGAGTCACCGATATAGCACAGCGGATTAGCAAGTTGAAGTGGCAGTGGGCAGGGCACATAGCACGTAGAACTGATGGCCGATGGGGCCGAAAGGTTCTCGAGTGGAGACCACGTACCGGCAAGCGCAGCGTAGGAAGACCAGCCACGAGATGGACAGATGACCTCATACAAGTGGCGGGAAGACACTGGATGCAAGCCGCTTCCAATCGGTCTTTTTGGGAATCCAGGGGAGAGGCCTATGTCCAACAGTGGACTTCTTATAGCTGAGATGATGATGATGAGTAGCAATTGCTAAAACCTTAGAAAACAATAATGCGTATATAGGTAAATTTTTAGAATTATACTTTTAAGATAACGCCTATTATTGAGAAACAGCAATATTGTCTGGACGATCATAATCACTGCTATCTAAAGTAGTATTTTTTATTTTTTGTTATGTTGTCTATTTCTACGATTGACCTATACAACATAACAAAAAATATGATGTTATATAAGGGACGGTGTAGCCGCCACGCCGTGTGTTACTTATCACTTAACTTTGTATGTATTAAAATACAAATAAAAATACGTTTATTTAATACATATAAACGTACACAATATGTATTTAATAGATATAAATATCAGAATCTATTTGATTATTATTAATTATTACTATTTTTCTATTAAGAATTTTGTTAATAAGGAAATGAAAATATATATATTCGCAAGAATCTATATTTGTATCAAACAAAGCTCTAATGACCTTACTACGGCGAAGCAAAAGGGAGGGTTATGTGATGGTATGTGATCATATCAAAAGCTAAATTTATTTATTTATTTATTTACACATTAGGTACACAAAACAAAACACTCTCAATAACAAATAATAAAATACTAACAAAAGTTTAGAACTGGAAAGTGTCTCTAAGCATGTGCACACAGCATGGTTAGCAGTTAAGTACATACAATTTTAACAAAAATTAAAATTAAGTTTAATAAATCAGTTGAGATTGTTTTACTAGCAAACAACCAAACTTTTTATTTTCACTATTGATATCAGATATAACAACATACAACGCAACGGTTTCCCCACAGTTTAGAACTTGGGAAATTTCTTTCTCTTTACTGTTGTATTTGTATTACAAATGTAATATGTGACAAGCAATTGTCAGTGACATTATATATGTGACAAGCAATTGTCAGTGACATTATATATGTGACAAGCAATTGTCAGTGACATTATATTTATATACGAACGATTTCTATTTTTGTCGTTCACACATCTTATTTCTATTGAGGAAAATGATTCCCTTATGTAAATACGTGACAAAGGAAGGGTTTGAAAACGCAAACAATTTCTGCAAGAGAAAAATATTATTATTTTATATTTTCATTCATTTTATCTGTTGTCACAAAATTACATCAATGGTTACAGTAAAGCAAATCGAGAAATCAATCTTAAATAGATTGATTTGTCGAATTAACTGGAATACAGGAATAATAATAATAAATAACTGGAAAATATTATTCCTAATGGTCAATAAATATTGTGCTATAGTCTTAAGCAATTAAATAAATTAAAAAGAATTATTAATTACTAAAAGAATAACAAAATTCTCAACCAAATATGATATGTAAGTATAACATAATGCTCTGGAGGAAAAACAAACCTACAAGATTTTGAACATCAAAGGCTTTCAAGCCGTCTAGTAAAAATAAGATTTATGACAACATTAAAGACAACTATGTATATTGTTATTTATATGAATGTACTGGTGTTTTGAAATACATTTGACACAATTTCATAATGATATTATAAAAGCTAATTTTGTTACCTTTACACGCTCAAACGGCTGAACCGATCGTAATGAAAATTAGTATTGAGATAGCTTTGGACCTGGAGACGGACATAAGCTACTTATCATCGTCATAATCATCACCGTTTTTCATAACTACGCGAGTGAAACCGCGGAACGCAGCTAGTCTATAAATCGGGGATTATTGTTGATCTATGATTTTTAGTTATTTTCCTATCATAATTTCAAAGAATCCCCCCAGTTGCAAATACAAACGGATTTATTTTTACTAGACTACATAGGGAACAATAGGTAATGTAGGCAAGTATCTGTTTTGAAATAAAATCAAAATATCTGAATGCACAAAAGCAGTTTTTGCAGTCTAATAGGTATACAATTTCGTTGCGCTTGATACGCTGTTAAGTGTACATTTTTTGTGAGAATATATGCGGAAAATCGTTGTAAAAAATTACATAATAATATATTCTTAATATACACAGGTAGGTATAAAATATACATTGTTTACTGGCCTCGCAGCTCAGTTGATAGTATGTTTACCTGCTAAGCTTTAGTGTAGGATGTGGGTTCGATCTCCACTCAGGACAAACATTTGTTTAACGAACACGGGTGTTTGCTTTATGTCCGGGTGGTTATATGTATCATAAGTACATATGTATTTACAAAAAATTATAATATTTATTCTACAAGCCATTTAGTTTTAGAAGAGTTCAAGATTTGCTTAGTTTGGGCTAGACGGTGTTGTGTGAAATGTCCATCAATATTATTTAATTATTCCTCGTGAACGACACTACCCCAGTAGGTATCATATCTGATGTCCATATCCGTTCAAACGCCATGTCGTTTGCCTCTCATCGTCACAAAGGAAGCAATGTATGTGAAGACAAGCGACTAATGGAACTACTCGAGTCAACGTCACATGGGTGATAATGCACGCCTTTCGTGTCGCATTGTGCTATATTGGGGATAAATGGGTGTAACATTTGGTTTGGAAGCTAAATACGATCTTTGATTGAAGTACAGGTCATATCACAGGTTATATAGGTATTTTGCTAACTAAAGAAATGTATTTTGTATAATATTCTTCTTCTAATTTTTGTGTCAACGGGTCGTTTTTTTTTTTGTATAGTACTAGTTCCGCCCCGCGGTGTAACCTGCGTAGTGATTAAAACCGGTGATGATGATAAAATATATCCTAAAGAATCTCTATGCCAATTTTCATGACAATTGGTTCAGTCGTTTAGCCATGAAGAGGTAACAAACAGACAGACAACAACAGACAAACAGAGAGAGAGAGACAGACGACAGAGCTACTTTCGCTTTTTTTATTATTAGTTAGGATTTGACCAGTACTACTGCCGTCTTTGTGGCCAATACTACTGCCATCTTTGTGGTTTCCTACCACAAAGATGGCAGTAGTATTGGCCTCCCACATGTCATTGAGTGTGCTAGTATTGGGGTGCAGTGGGTAACTTATTATTCATCATCATCATCATCTCAGCCATAAGAAGTCCACTGCTGGACATAGGCCACCACCATGGATTTCCAGAAAGACCGATTGGAAGCGGCTTGCATCCAGCGTCTTCCCGCCACTTGTATGAGGTCAATTCTTCATCTCCGATTCGATCTCGTAGAGAGACTCCGAGCATAGCCCTCTCCATAGCTCGTTGCGTGACCTTGAGCTTCCTTATAAAGCCTATAGTTAGGGACCACGTTTCAGTGCCGTATGTCATCACTGGTAACACACACTGTTTGTAAACTTTCGACTTGAGGGACTTTTTATTCGCTAAGTGAAAATTATTCAAAAAAGTTGCAACGTAAAGACGTGGTAGGATTTTGGTTTTACAACCTTGTCATTCTACGACTGTAATAAATCTATTTTATTATACGTGCTGAGAAAGTTGAATAATATTTGAATCTGACATGAGGTTCATACAAAAGTTAGGGCATGTTCTTAAACACGTTTGAGACGTAACCAGATTTTGGTATTCAAGTAATGTTCCATTTTTCCAAAGAAAATGTCGCACATGTGTCACGAAATCTGAATTTTGTGAACCTTTACATCTAACCTAAATTGTATCGATACAAATAAGCATAATCAATTTTGAGCATATCAGAAATAAAACGTAGAATACATTTTGATATCTTTTTTTAAATATTTATCCGTCTTCGCCAGAAAGTGTTATGTTTTTCGGGAGTATGTTTGCTGCTTAAGATTATTTAAGATTATCCGGCTAAGCTTGAGTTTATTTTTAAGGAGATACTAAAATTCGACATAATGTGTTTTTTTTTCGTTTATCTAGAACTGATAACTGATTTATGATGATTAAATTGTATTTTTTTTAATATGATAATGTTCTGAATTATGTAATGTTCACTGTCTCGAATGGTTTACTTAGTGAATTGTGTGCTGAATTTAATTTCTTTAATAATTTAGTTTTAAGCGACCTGCCTATTTAAGTTTTGTAATATGACTGACTATATAATACTGATTTAATACTCATATTGTTTAATAAAATTTATATTTTAAGTTTTATAATGAGAATAACACCTGCCAAGAAGATTACTACCAAAAAATACAACAGTTTTCAGTACAATAATTAATATATTTTTTATACTTCTTACCTTTTCATTTGCTACTTAATTTTAACCATGGATTAACGGCTACACTTAAATTTAGCCGGCTAATCTTAAGTTTATTTCAATACCCATCTTTATCGTTACATTTTTATGTATGTATGTTTCTGTACCTCCTGTTACTTCCTACAGCTTAGGCTAAACTGCTCAACCGATTTTAATGTGCGAGATGTTGTTGTTTACTCCCTGAGTGTCATATGCTACATTTTTGTAATAATAATAATAAACAACTCTCGTACAAATAAAAAATGCAGTTTCTCGTAACTCCCAACTAATTTTTTCACCAAAAATCTCACATCTGACGGGACTTGACCTTGTGGCCAAACTACTCGTAGTAAAGGCTCAAAGTACTGATTTCATATAAGAGTTGAAGTCCCGTCAGATGTTATATTCTTCAAATATATTTATAATTATAATATCAGTCATATTACAAAACAAAACTAGATATATGTTTGACAATGTATAAGGAGGTATAATGTAAATAAATTATACTATTGTTATTGGTTCGTTAGTTTTAACACGCTTTTATTAGGTCGACCTGTATGTAACTAACTATGTAATGAAATCTAACGTCATTAAAACTGGCAGATGTATGTAGTTCTGATGACAATACAATAATATGGTACTGTCGAACTGATCTGATGATGGAGCCGGAAGATATGAACTAGAACTTCATGATGGAACATCGTATCATAGCTGTGTTTGGATTTGTTAGAAAAGTCTTGTAATTAATTTTGACCACTATAATTTGTAGCGTGTTTTTTAGTTTTTTAAACTGTAATTTATTTAATCTGCTACTTCGTACGCGATACGCCATGATTGCTAATATTTTCATATCCGTATTTATTGTCGGACATCTCTGTGTTCTCTTAGAGTAGTTAAACTGTTAATAACCGTACTACTGAGACTTGTAAAGTCTCAGTAGTACGGTCAGCCGCCATTAACCGTACTACTGGGAATTAAAAGTCTCAGTAGTACGGTCAACCGGACTGGCAACCGTACTACTGGGAATAAACGAGAAATAATTCCAATACGAACTCGATTAATGTAATCCAAAACAAAATCCAATCACGCATCGTCTCTTCCGGTTGTTTTTCTATCATCATATGACATCCAAACATCAAACCATAAGACAAATTTGAAAAGTTTTTCACTAGGTAGGTAACTTTGGCACGAGGTTTTTATTTGCGAAAGTAATATCAT
Organism: Lycia hirtaria; assembly: GCA_947563715.1. NCBI lineage: Eukaryota > Metazoa > Arthropoda > Insecta > Lepidoptera > Geometridae > Lycia > Lycia hirtaria. The sequence goes on from OX387380.1 coordinate 4,629,982, forward strand.
AATAAAAAAGTTCCATGATGAAATTCGTCCTGTGATGAAATTCTGTGTTTTTTAATCATTCAATTGTAGAAATTTGAATTGAAATGGCGAATGAAAAATTTCGTTATTATACATTTTTACACGATCTTTTGGACAAATTTTGGGTAATAATTTTTATTTAGATATGTTGGCATCAACATACCTACAATGTAAATCAGATACATTATTTATCTAATAATTTTGTTTGTTATTTCATTTGGAATAAAAAATAATATAAAAACTGTTGTCATTTTAACTGACAATCAATTCATGAAACATTTCAGCACAGTAGGAAATCGTAAAGTGGAAGTGGTAGAAATAAAAAAAACCGTACAAGAGCGACTCAGACTCGTCCACCGAGGGTTCCGTACAAACTAGTAGATAAAAGGTTTTTTTTTTAAATATATATTATCCTTCATAAATCGAAAAATATACATCGTAAAAATATTTGAAAACCTTTTTTAGCTTGCTAATTAAGCTCTTTCTCAACCCACATGCGGTTAAAGCACTTTAAAATTTGGACCCTTCTTCCATGCTTAAAGGCCCTATTTTTGTGATTAAATTAAAAATTTCGAGTTTTCGGGTTTTTGTTTCTCTTAAAATTTCATAGTTCTAGGTCAACGGGAAGTACCCCATAGGTTTTAATTCCCTTGTGAGTGTCGAAATGTGCGTTTTTTACGACATATTCGGCTGTAACTTTTTTTTACGAAAACTGAGAAATTAGATTTTTCTCTCTGCAGCAAGAGACTATGGATCTGCGTATATAGTTTTAATTTCAACACGATATCTTCACGCGTTCCCGGTATACAGATCTTGACACCCGGACGGACGGACAGCAAAGTGATCCTATAAGGGTTCCGTTTTTTCCTTTTGAGGTACCTCAAAAAGTAAACGTAACTGTACTCGTATAAGTCCATACATATTCCCATATTTACATACATATATTCAGTGTAATATTTTCGTATGTTCCGTCCAGGAAGCACATGGGCTCAGAGCGTAAAATCAAGTCATGTTATTTGTATTCATGAGGGCAGCATCTATTGCGATGAATTCATTCCGTGATGATAAACTCAGTACCAAATTCACTGGACATTATTACGAATTATAACATATATTTTACTAGACATAGGTAGAGAACCTAAAGCGCGTCTACATTCTCTTTATACTACTTTGTATTTTCGTTCAATTTAATGTTAACAACATTATATATAAGTATTCTAACATTAAAATATTTTTTTATTTTGTTCTTTTCGGTTCTTTTAAGGGTTCCGTACCAAACTCACTGGACATTTTTACGAATAATAGTATATATTTTACTAGACATAGGTAGATAACCTAAAGCGCTCTACATTCTCTTTATACTTCTTTGTATTTTCGTCCAATTTAATGTTGACAACATTATATACATTCCAACATTAAAATATATTTGTATGTTCTATTCAGTTCTTTAGATTGTTAATAACTAAAATTAAACAACTTCTTGACCAAAAGACCTGAACGCATACGAACCGCCATCTATAACATATAATTTTGTTTATGACGTGTGTAATATTACTGTCGAGATTTCTTACAACAAATTTTTCGTAGGTATACTTATTTATGAAATTTAAATATCTGGCGAAGTTAACACTAACACACTGTTAACTCGCGTAACACGCATACGAAACAAACTTTCGAATTGAGAACCGCCTCCTTTTTGGAAGTCGGTTGAAAAGACAATCCATTAATTGCCAGAATTGCCACGTTGAATGGCAATTCTTTTGCGTTGGGCCAGATACGCACCAACATTTTAGCGTGTTAAAATAGGTTAATAGGTTATTTTAAATAATCTATAAGATATTAAGTCCCATTGAAAGATGTTGGGAGTAAAAATATATGTAACGTGAAAGACTGTAATCCACTTCAGTAATGAATCTCCATTCAGGGGGTTGAAATGCTGCCGTGATGTAATTTGCTGAGCTGGCATTGGGCACCTTTCCATTTAATTTTATTTATACAGCTTGTTAGAGTAAGGTTGCAACGTTGCACTATTATTCATACCTAAATGCAAGGGCGTCGCCAAGGGGGGGGGGGCATGGGGGCCAGCTGCCTCTCCCCCCCCCCCCCCTAGAGATTAAAAAATATAGCCAACCAAAGCAACCAAAGTCCTAAGGCCGTGCAATTGTGTCTGTACCTTATTCATATTTTTCTCATCCTCCATAATATTAAATTGCCCCCCCCCCTGGGCTGGCGACGCCCTTGCCTAAATTGAAGGTTTTTAAAATTAAATCTTGCAAGTGATTTCATTCATCGATCGTTCTAGCGAGTCCTGGTTTTTTAAGCCCAGATGAACCAATCAACTATCTGTCTTAAAAAAACGAAATACCCGACTGGATAAGAGTAACTTTTACGCTATCAAAAATTATAAATACAACCATTTGAATGCATTTATTGCTAATTTATTGTTCCTGATTTGACATTTGACACCCCCCCCCCCCCCCCTACCCCCCGACCTTGTTCGTATAGGAGTTTTTATGTTAGCTAAGTATATAATTATGTAATTTGTGTACATAATATTCTTTTGTTGTATTTAATAAATACACTTACTTGCTCATTAAGAAAGTGGCTTCTTTAAAAACTACTTATTTTAATAATTACAACAATACGAACATAAACACAAGATACGTATACTATATACACTATTACCTAGCTTCCCACGAGACCACACAATACAAACAATTGGGTTAAATCTAATTTAGCCGTACGCAAATTGGCACTATGCCTTATTTGAATCCCCTTTTTATCAAATTCGCCATGAATGTTATCCCTATCTCTCCGTTATTAAATCTTCGTCGCCCAGCAACGATCCCTTCAAAATCTAACTATGAATAGCTACGCAGAGTGAAATTATTTCCTTATCGGCCTTAATAGATAGCAGGCAAGCCGTGAATTCGTCACGTACAGCCCTCGCCGAGGCATTCCGTGCCCCGCAAATATTTCGGATGTTCAAAAGGTCTCCAATTTAAAGTCCATCATTATTAAGGATTTGCTCAACGCGCGCAGTTATCTCTCTCGCGCATCACAACCTTTTTAAACATATAAAACCATTGATTCCACTATCATCCATCACTATCTCACAATTAGGTACATACATCCTAAGGTTGTCTGGAAGATATCGCTGTTAGCGATAAGGCTGCCCTTTGTGCTTTTCTCTTATGTGTTTATTATTTATTTTATTATCTTCAATTTAATTTTCAAACATAAAAATCATTTTTACGTTAATAATTTCTAAAAATAATTATTATGTAAGAAAATAAATTTGGATCTTATAGAATATTTTAATGCGATAATTGTATCGCGAGACGGACGATTGAGGGACTACGGACTCATAAATTTCTATCGTTTCATTCTGAACCAAAAGAGATCTATCTGTTCAGCTAAAGAACTAATGTGGCATTGAGGGCGCGACTGTTTTTATTTCATTATTTTGTTTGCTCGAGATCACAGAATACCATAGCAGTACATAAAACGTTAGTTCCTCTTTTTGCCACGATAGAACGTAAACAAACTGTATATTAAAGAGTGTAATGAATAGCCAAACACAATTTTGAACAATAAAGTCCAAAATTCTAAGCATCAGGCGTATGATAAAAACAGCAGAATTATTTTTTCATCAGATTAAATTAGAAAAAATATGACAAAGCAGACACGTATCAAATGAAACGAAAATAATAAAATGTCATCATTCGAGGCGTCTTTTATAGCGGCCTTTCGTTATAATTCCATTACATTGCCTCGTTCTGACTCAGACAATATTTAACACAATTATATATAATTAAGGAAATTCAAGCGACAAAGAATGGAAATAATGCTTTTGATTAAAATTGGCGCTACAGATGAATAATAAATGGTGAATCTGGATTAAAATACCGACTACAAGTAAAAAAATTAAATTTAATATTACTTATGATATTTTAATCTCGGATTTTGATTTTTAGATTTCCGTAGGTACTAAAGGTGCATAGGTATTCGTGAGGCTACGGTGTCTGCCTGCTTGTCCTACACTTAAACGGCTATAATTTTTGAACGGTAGTAGACACAAGTCTCAAATTTGTTAAAATTGTAGGATTTACTTTGATGTAAATTAACAAATACTAAAAACTGGTCAAGTGCGAGACAAGCTTGCGTAAATAATTTATGAAAATATGGTAAAATATTGCGCTAGATGAAACCGTTGATTCCACAAAAAACAAATAAACGGAAAATGACAAGTGAAGGTTTCGTTGACAGTTGGTATCATGTGATACTTATTTATAATTAAAATAAAGTAAGCGGTAGTGTCAAAATCTCTTTGGATAAAGAAAATAGGTCTTAAGTAACACTTACTTATTTGAACTTGATATTGTACGGGAACGCCTGGCATTTCAGGCTATTCCTGTTGTAAAAAATACGTGAAGTTACAAATATTCTTACAAAATACATTTTGTTGAAAAATTGAGCCTGGTCACTGTTCATGTCCATGTATTGTGTCTTGCCTAGGAGTACTAAAACCTCGGTGTGCGAGTGAAACTCATATTTTTTTTTATCAGCCCTGTTTGTACAAATTGTCCCACTGCTGGGCGCGGGCTATCTTCTCATTGTGAGAAGGGTAAGACCATAATCTACCACGCTGGCCAAGTGCGGGTTGGCAGACTTCACACATCTTCAAGATCATTGAGAACTCTCAGACTTGTAGGTTTCCTCACGATGTTTTCCTTCACCGTTTAATTTGGCGGCAATTAACAATACGCACATAACTTCGAAAAGACAGAGGTGCGTGCCGCAGGATTTGAGCCTAGGACCTGCGGAGCGCAAGTCAGACGGTCTCCCAACTAGGCTGCCGGAAACTTCACTACACATACTTTGCCGCTTTATTATTCATTAGGTAGAAACTTTTTACATTTTAATTTAAATTATTATATTTTATTCGAGTATTCTGTATTCACATCACGGAGGTATTCAAGGAATGAGCGACGGTGGCATAGTATGAGGTAGACCTACCCGATGGTCAAATTAAAGCATAGCATGTTACATGGCAATTCATGAGGATCTCGCAAGATCGGAAAGAATAACGTGAATAAAAAGATGAATGGGTGTAGGTACATAAGTTAAATAAAGCCAGCATTTTGGGCACTCTGCCTGAAACTGGAGATTGTTTGAAATATCCATAAGCTTTGTTGCCTATGGATATTTTAAATAATCTCCAAACAATCAGTTTTTAAATTTTTCTATACCTACCTATTGTTATGTTTATTTAAATAAAGTTAAATAAATAGATAAAATTTGCAATATAAAAAATAAAAAAAAACCTTCCTGATAAGAAAGTCTAAGTAGCAAAATGTCCAACGGCATCGATGTGCTTGCGAAAGAGTACCTATTTACATATTATGTCCCAAGTTCCGAGACTACACCAAATTTTGCTGTAGTCTCAGAACTTAGGAGATTACTTAACGCATCAAATCGGTTTCTCCTAACACAGGCGATGACGAATAACGCTTATGTCTGAATAGACCTTTATTCGTTATAGTCTGTGGTGTAGAAAAACAAGTGTATGTTAATCCTATATATGAATTACACCTAAACGTATTCTAACCTTCTTGATGTTCACCCGTTATTCCCTTACGGAAGCTTACCAGTCGATTGGTCTGACGACGGAAACCGTTTCGTCAAAAAAGCGAAACAACAAAGTTCAAACGGCTGAATTGATTTTCATGAAACATAGCTAAAACACTCTCGGTCAAATCCCCTTTTAAACAAAAACTAGATTAAAATCGGTCCATCCATTTGAGAGCTACTATGCCACAGACAGACACACAGATATACAGATACACACGTCAAACATATACCACCCCTCATTTTGGGCCGGGGGTTAAAATAACACCTGCCAGGACGATGAACCTACCTATTGGTACTAGTATTTCATTAACGGTTTCCTTGATTGGAAACACTGCTATTTTCAAAGTCAGAATAAGTAGTTATCTCCTAAATCTACCTATGTGATTCATCTTCACCATCCGTCACATACCTACCAACATCTGAGTGGTCAATCGACATCACAGATCATAAAACAAACAACACCTTGTTTTATGATCTGTGATCGACATCAAACATATAAATATCGCGATAGAATATTATGTGGTCATCCGGTCATTTATTTCTATATTCCGAGGCTATTTTAAGATTTTTAAATTTTTTCGCACAATCAAAAATCTGCAAAATTCCTTCGTAATGTAAGCACGTTTCGCGGCTTGTGTTCTAAGGCGGGCCGGAAGATGGACAAAGGGCCCTCTAATAGGGTTTCCGGTCCGACAGCCCTGCAGATAAAGGAGGAATACGAAACTCATTACGCCATTATATTGTTTTATTTAAATATCACGTATGCGTTTATTTTTCTTTATTTTTATACTGTCAAGCCAGGCTTAAGCTTCAGCAAAAATTGCCTGGTGAATTTTTTATAAGCTGCTGCTATGAGTTTGTTGGATCTTAGAGTTCTGAAAAATCGTAGATGACTGTTTTCGATGGTCACTGTGTGTAAAGGCACAAACTTGCAAGGCAGAAATTATTACTATAAAAATTTACAGATAATACAAATATTCCAGTCATTTGGTGCAAACAGGATATTTGCCGCTTTGCCGCATAAATGGCTCCTAAAAACAGTTTCTTGTCAATGTGGTTTCTTACCCTTTTTGAACCCGTGGTTCTCCTATTGGGTAGACCACGACCACAAAAAGGTTTCCGTGGACCACATACAAATATTAAAAAAAAACCAATGATTCAGCTGGATATATAGTGCATGAATGTGTTGCACGTCTTTCCGACTCATTTTCAATATAGCGGCGTAATCAGCAAAAAGATATACTTAGATAAAGAGACAAAGAGAGATGGGAAAGTAGAAATTCGGAAACAGCACCTTGAAATCTAACTTTCCAGATAAATAAATAAATAAATAAATATTGGTGGACATTTCACACAACACCATCTAGCCCAAACTAAGCAAAGCTTGTACTATGGAAACTAGATGGTTGATAGAATACATACTGGTACATAAATACTTTTTTGTTGTAAATTACTTATGATACATAGAAACACCCAGACACAGAACAAACACCCAGACACAGAACAAACATCCATGCTCATCACTCAAATGTTTGCTCTGGGTGGGGATCGAGCCCACGACCTGCAGCTCAGGAGGCAGTCGTACTACCACTGAGCCATGAGGCCTGTCAAACTACTAAATGATTTTACTAATATATTTTTGTTTATGCAAGACAAATGTAGATATAGGATTGACAACCAACTCACCTAATATTAAGTGACTGTGTTACTAATTAGGAAACGACATATTATACATTGCAAAGCCATTCATTTCGTAATAGTCTGTAAAAAAAATACTATGGAACGTTAAATTCCGGCAACCTGATTTCTTTTTGTTAGGCGTAAAATAATGATTTAAAAACATCAACAGCACTTACTACCTAGTTTTTTTGTCAGCCCTGTTTATACAAACTGTAAAAAAAAAACTGTCCCTCTGCTGGGCGCGGGCCATCTTCTCATTATGAGAACTACTACCTAGTTATTATGAAAGAAATGTAACATAGTCGTAAATAGATAGGTAACTTAGTATCACCAAGTATACACTTAGCTGAAAATACGGACATCGTTTGGGTAACTATCCGTGAAAATTTCCGAACTCTCATATTACTTATATTATTAAGTTATTTTTCCTTAACTTTAGTGAGAAATCATTTTTATGGACATTTATGTTTTATATACCAGTAAAAAAATCTTAGAAATAAGTGGTCGTGGCCGTGTCAAGACAAGCATACGGCTAGCTAATATTGTAATTTAAAATATTACTTAGTGAGTATTGTTTGTTAAATTCACTCTGCAATTCAATAACCTCTGTACCATAACGACTTATCTGTTTTGCATTTTTATTTAAACAAATGTAAGGATAGTGTTCAAAATATTTTTTGTTAAAAGTTTTTTATACTTAATATGCACCATTATAATTACTGATAACCTATTTAGGAATGCGAGAGGAGAATGGAACAAAATATTTTTTTTTCAACTTAGGTAGGTAAGTAGTAAGTTCTATTAAAATACATATTATGTATCTTTGGCGAGCTATATTTCATTAACATACATAACAAATCAGAGAAGAATATTATATAAAAAAATCATTCCTACTTTACATAAAAACCACACCTAGTTTTCATTCCTTCAAAATTTTACTTAGGCATTTTGTAGCGGTTTACTAAACACATTTTCTGCTTCAGTTCACACAATTTCATTTGTTTATTGATTATTTTAATTTGTGTCTGAGTAAATTTTCTGTGACATACGGACAGACAGACAGACCTTGATTTCCTTGACTTGACCTTGAAGTTACAACGCAACCCTAAAAAATACTTATTTAAACACTATTCCTGTTTCATTTAATCAATTTCAAAATGTAATCAGATTTTTTGTGTTTATACACCAAAATGTTTTGAACTCTGGTTCAACTTAGAATAATAATAGTCTTGGCGAAAAATTTTTTTTTAATAACTTTCATTTTTCCAGGGATGTCACTCGGGAAGTAAAGATTGTAATATATGAAAATGCCTAGCTTATCAAAATCGGTCAAGCTACTCATGTTACAGGAAAATAAAACCAAGAACTAACCAAGAATCGAATTCTTGGCCGCCATCTCTGTTTCCTGAGACCTACAATCTTGGAATTTTCAAGGCTAGAGTGAATAGATATCTTCTAGATCGACGAGCTCCATCCTCGGCCACACCGTCGCTTAACATCAGGCGAGTTGGTGGTCAATCGTAGATCTATAATGTATTAAAAAAACTTAAAAAGATTTTTTACATTTTTCATAAATATTGGAGTAAAAAGTTGCGTAAAATATAAATTTCAGTGCACTGGTAAACAAATCTATACAAAGAACGGAAAAACAGCAGAAAACTCAAAGAATCGATTTACATTTTTTTCTAAAACACATAAGTTGGAAAAGGTACATTCATGGGTAAATCTTATTCCATCTTTCCTAATTTTAGCGTCAGGTCAAGTGCACACTTTCTTTGAGTTGATCCCGGAGGCCAATCACATTTTGGTTTATATCGAAGTTTTTTATGAAATGGGGCAGCGAGCCTCGGGCGAAAGCTTTGTGCCGAACAGATCTTAAATAAGAAACTAAACAGTAACCAAACTCCTGTGGAGTGTTAACTCTAGCATAAGTAAGCTTATTGATATTGAATACTTTTTTATCACACATCATACCTAATGCTATCGTAAGTTACTTTAAATCCGTGTCAAATATTGAACATAGCTTTATTCAAAGGTTCTTGATTTGTTTCTCAAAATATTACTAATCAAAACGACTGTTAATACCTAAATTAATCAAATAATGTGATTTTGGTGAAAAAATCAAGATCCATTGAAAAACATACCATCAATGTTTGACACAGATACAAAGTTGCCTACGTTGACTGTATTGATTGTTCATATATTATGAAAATTGGCTAAGAAACCCTCATGGATTTCCAAAAAGAAGGTTGGAAGCGGTTTGCATCCAACGTCTTCCTGTCACTTATGAAGTCGTCTATCCACCTTGCGGCTGGTCTTCCTACGCTGCGCTTGCCTATTCGTGGTCTCCACACGAGAACTTTTCAGCCCCATCGGCCATTGTATTTGTTTCCAATTCACAAATTATTTTGGTGACAGATTTCACCGTTATTTATATCTTCACATAAAAACCATTATCTTCCTCCTTAGATAGTCAGATAAAATGAATAGAACAAGTTAACAATATCAGATCTGAAATGAATTATCCTAGTGCATGTAACGGTCTCTTACTGCATCTTGTATCGTGACTACTTTCTCGGTCACTAAACGGTCGAGCATTACTGGAGGACTCTCGGTCCATTAGGAAAGGGCAAACTAATAGTTAGCAATCACCCTAATCGGCCAAAATAACGGCCCAGCCGCCCACTGCTTTATAAATTATGTATCCTAAAAAATATTATGTTCTATAAGTACTTAATATTTGGTTTGGCCTTTGTGTATGAAAAGATTATTGCGTATATAAAATAACGTTGTTCATTTTAGGTACTTATTACCTAAACTACTGAAACGTCTCCATTTCCGATTCGGAAGACTGATTGTTCGCATAAAATAAGGGTAAAGGTCACATAGTCGAACTTTTTTGACGCCACTATGTTTTCGAGCTCTTTCACTAAATTAATTTGGTATTACTTTGCCCCGCGGATTCACCCGGGAGGTGATGAAAAACGACGATGATGGTGATGATAAAATGTAGCGTATGTCCATCTCCACGTTATATGTTAACTGTAAACCAAATTTCATAACGATCGGTTCAACCAATTGATTGTGAAAACATAATAAGTAGATAGAGACAGATTCATTTTCACTTTTGTAATATGTTTAGGGTTCTGTACCGCAAAAGGAAAAAACGGAACCCTTATGGGATCACTTTGTTCTCCGTCTGTCCATCTGTTAAGACATTATATTTTAGGAACGCGTGGAGATATCGAGTTGATATTGAAACCATAGACGCAAATCTGTAGTCTGTCAAAACCCATAGGGTACTTCCATTTGATCTACAACTATAAAATTTGGTAAGAAGCATTGTCTTATAGTACACATAAATGAAAAAAATCCGAAAACTGTACATATTTAATTTAATCACAAAAATAGGGCATGAGGCACCCTATAGGAATGAGGGTCCAAATTGAAAAGTGAGTTAACCGTATCATGTGATATGGTATATTCGTATGAAAGAGCTTCATTACCACAAGTTATATATAGTTAAGTCCGGTAGTTATTTTATCTAGTTTGCACAGAACCCTCGGTGGGTGAGTTTGACTCGCACTTGTCCGGTTTTTTTATTCATTTTTTTTTTATGGCAAGCGCCTTTATTAACTACAACACAACAATATACAGACTCAACTAACTAAACTACTACACAAAAAGCACATCGATCACCCCAGACCGATAAAAGTCTAAAGATAATCCAAATGCTCAAACCCACTACCAGGCAGCGTACCCAGCATGCTAGCCGCATTGCCACGTTAAATGGCAATGCTTATGCGTTGGGCCAGATACGCGCCAGCATTTTGGTCACGCGTCGCATCGATCAGGCGCTCAGATAAATTTTTGAAAATGAGATGAGCTCCCGGTCCCCACGGACCCAAAGTTTCGACACCAAACGGTTCAAAAATGTAACCTCTACCGAGATTAACATATTGACATTAACACATTTATTCATTGATAGATTTGTACTTGACTGCCAGCTCGTCTGATGTTAAGTGAAACTCTGCGGTTAGTTAGTATCTTTATACTCCTGATTATATAAAGCTAATACGAGTTGGAAAGAAGAGCAATTAAATTATGATTTTAAGTAGATATTTATGTACACAATAACTCTCCAAAGTTAACTTTATTTCAGTACAAATCTGTAGAAATTATCTAATCTCAAGGTAGGGTTAAATACTGGTATTTTATTTCCCGTTTTCATAATTAAACTTTTATCTTGTTTTAGAGGAAAAGCAAACTTTCGATCGTTAACGCCTGAAACATTGTAATTTTAAGGGTAGTCTTAAATTATGTTTCAATTGAGCGATGCTCTTTGATATTCTCTCTAAATTTAAGTGAAAGTGATAATTTTGAGAATACTTTGTGTTGTAAAGTTTTAATTAGGCCTTGTTTCTATACACTATCTTTCAGAAAGATAGTGTATGAAAGATAGTGTATAGAAACAAGGCCTATAAAAATTTAGTGAAAGTGTATAGTGTATATAAGAAAGATAGTGTGTAGCAGCATAGTTTTTACAGTAAAAAGGCTTCTTACTGTAAAAAATATACTGCTATTATAGATAAAATCTCATCGTGTGAAAAGGATGCCACCACATTAAGTTAAGTATTGGATGTGAGCCTTTTGTGAAAATGATTTTGCTTTAAAAACCAAACAATTTTAGTGGAATTAAAAAAAAATAATAATAATAATAATGTATTTATAAAATTTTAATGGAATTAATAAATAACAGAACCAATCTAAATATGTATCCTTTCAAATAAATAAATGTTTATTTTCATACCGGTTTATAAACAGCACAGGTATATTGTAACAAACATTAACAAGTATGTACTTACTTAAAAAAACTTGTTAAGTTAAACAGTTTTATTGAAAAGAAAATAATAATGTATTTACTGTATTTTACAAGAAAAGCCCTTTGATTTGATATATATTGTGGGGGTTGTCTTAAAATATGAAATCCGCCATTTTGTGGCGGGGGCCATCTTGGATTTACAATAATACAGAATATACTAAATCGTATTGTCATCAGGACTAAAGGTGTATACCAAATTTCAGATCGATCCGTCAAATGCAAGGGGGTAAATTTTCAATTACTAAATTTGACCCAAATAAACAAATAAATAAACAGGTCAAGCTAAATAAAACCGTTTAAAAAATAATACAACCGAATTGATAACCTATTTTTTGGACTCGATTAAAAATGGTAATTAATTATTTTCCATTAAGCTGTATGTACTTACTTACGTACGCTGTTTTGTTTACTCTACCAAAAATGTGACGATAATTTTGCTTTAGACAGCTCCTCTGGTACGTAATTGCATACAGCTCAATAGTATTTTCAATCTGCTGGGTGACTGAGATGAAACTCAGTCAAAATTAATGACGGCATAACAGCCTGGTGCCTACCAAGGGATTACTGCCATTATTAGCATAATATATCAAGCTAAGCAAACAGGGAGGCTTAATTAAAAGGTAAATCCATGCCAACATGACGCGAACCAATGACTTCCTCGTCAAACGTCGTAGGGAAACATTATTTTTATAAATATTTAGGCTAAAACCGGATAGTTCTCTCACTTTTTGAAATCACTTTATATTTCTCAGTACAAAAAGCAAAATATTTTATTTCTGAAACTGGCAGGTACTATGGTTTTTATCTACAAATTTATGAAAAGTAAATAACATTATCTTTGGGTTTTCCAGAGCTTTAGCGATTTTTGCTCTACATTTTGGGACATCTATCCCATACAGGGGATAATTGCCCAACCGTATACATAGATTACATTTAAGATAGATGACTCACCGAGAACCAGGACATCTATCCCGCCAAAACTTTGATAGAACCTTGTCTTTCCATGCAATCGTTCAGAAAAAATTGCGACACAGTAATCTTAGTGATGGTTAAAGATTCCGTTCGATAGATAAATAAAATAGAATGCGATTCATCCGCGAAACTATGATAATTACAATCGAGGCAACTTATACCCCTGGAGCATCCATCCGGATTATCCTAGTCATAGTCTATTTCACGATAGGGGTTTGCCCTCGTTGTGTTAGTGTCGTTCTTGTGTATGTATGAGGGGTGGTCATACTCGTCCCGTACACACAATAACACAATATCCATGTGCACGGGTCAATCGTGCACATGAAAGTCACCGACATAGCACGGCGCATTAGTAAGTTGAAGTGACAGTGGACAAACCACACAGCACGTAGAACTGATGGCCGAAAAGTTATCGAGTGGAGACCACGCACTGGCAAGCACAGCGTAGAAGGTCTTCCTACGTAGTCAAGAGTCATCTCTTGACTCATCATCTTAGCCATAAGAAATCTACTCCTAAACAAAGGCCTCGCAAACGGATTTCCAAAAAGACCATTCATTTTTGACCATTCCATTTATTCATTTAAATGGAATGGTCTGAAATGAATGGTCTTTTTGATTCATTTCTGACCATTCCATTTATTTATTTAAATGGAATGGTCTGAAATGAATGGTCTTTTTGGAAATCGATTTGCGAAACCTATGTTTAGGAGTAGACTTCTTATGGTTAAGATGATGATGAATATCTTCAGGATAGACAGTCGTCGTTATGAGTATACTATCAAAGAAAGCCTCAAAGGTGAGGCGTGGTTGAAAAGTTGGTGGAGTTATTATACCTCCTGCATGTGACTTGATTGTGAAAGTGAAAGTTATTTCTGAATACATGACTCGTAGCTGGGACCTTAAAACTTTGACTTAAGTTTGTTCCTCTTCTGTACCTAAGTTTAAGTTCCTCCTTCCATTTTCCGCATTTTAGGGAACGTATTCTACCATCGATCGCTACTTTTTAAGCCTCGACTCAAAAAGAGGGATGTTATAAGTTTGATATGTGTATCTGTGTGTCTGTCTGTAACATCGTAGCTCTCAAACGGATGGACCAGTTTTGATTTAGTTTTATTTTAAAAGAAGATTTTATCGAGGTTTTTGAGTTTTCTATTCTTGTAGGAGGGGATTCATACCATTTTCTTAGAATTAGTTAAACAGTCATACGTACCTATCTACAGGGATGGATATTCAAATATTTTGGTTGTTAATTAGTGAGGTAGTATATGAGGTAGTCAAATTTCATCAACAACTCAGAATATTTAGTAGATCTTAATAATCCTAAACGTCCAAAGCCACTCTAAAATATATTTAAAATTTAAATGACCTTTGTATAGGATTCATTTATTATTCATCACACTACAAACACTCGAAAAACAAATCCCTCCTTCTTAAGCAGTCAGGCAAAAATTGTTAGTTTAATATAATAAATAATCACTATGTGTGTAGCGAACTTTACAAACTACCATCGTAATATATTTTTAATTTCCTTTGCGCCAGACCAAAACGAAACCGCACGTTTTCTTTGAATCATGACAAAGATAAGCTAACGTACATTATTATTGGGACAGCTTGAAACGGAAATTAAACATATACTTTAACCTAAAATAAAATAAAAATTAAACATTTTACCTATTTATGGTGATTTTTTCAACTCATAGATAGGTGTTTGTTATGTATACCTATATGATCCTCTGTTCCCGTATAAAACGAATCTAAAAAAATTCATCGTTCATCTTAATAATAATAGTGGGAGAACAAAAAATAGTAACTTTTTAGCAGTAAAATAGTGCTACACAACTCTTTTATTAAGAGTCCGTAGTCCGATCATCGTCCGTCTCGCTCACGCATAGTCGCATTTTTGAAGATATAAAATGACTGCATGAACTTATAAAAAATCGTCTATCCGTTTATTGTTTTCTAGTTTAAAAAATGATCGATCGTCTCGCTCGCGCATTGGATATGCGACGATGTACGATGGTCAGACTAATACGGACTCTTAAGGTCTTAAGGTGCAACCCCAATCGGTAAGATCGTCAATCGGTTTTCAAGAGCTACATGCTGCATAATTTATCAATATTATAGCGCTAAAGGCACAATATTGTATGTACCTAAGTATAAATAACTACTCAATTTAGATACTAAATAATGCTCTCCTTTTTAGGGTTCCGTACCCAAAGGGTAAAAACGGGACCCTATTACTAAGACTTCGCTGTCTGTCTGTCTGTCTGTCTGTCTGTCTGTCTGTCTGTCTGTCTGTCTGTCTGTCTGTCTGTCTGTCTCCAGGCTGTATCTCATAAACCGTGATAGCTAGAAAGCTGAAATTTTCACAAATGATGTATTTCCGTTGCCGCTATAACAACAAATACTAAAAATTTAAAAAAATAAAATATTAAGGGGGGTCCCCATACAATAAACGTGTTTTTTTCGTATTTTTTTGCTTAATATTAAAAACGGTAACAGGTAGACGCTTCAAATTTTCACAGAATACTTACTTGTATATTTCCTTTCAAAATAAATAATTAAATAACTATAAAGTAAATATTAAAGGGGGGCTCCCATACAACAAACGTAATTTTTAAGCAATTTTTACTCGATCTTAATTAACAGGTAGAAACTTGAATATTTGTAAGTAAATATTTAGAAATATATTAACTATAAAAATAAATACCTAATCTAATACATAAAAACTCACAAAATGAAAATAATCCGTGCATCTAAACGCGGTGCGAGCGCCGCGCCGCGGTGTGGTGGTGGCGCGAACGCGCGGGTAGCGGGGGAGGTAGCATCACGGAGCGAGCCATAGCCGCGCGTATTCGCGCGAGCGTCGTCATGCTGCCCGGATGTATATCGAAAACCTACCTATAAGTTTGCAATTTACTATTTGGAATTTCGTTGATTTCTCGTTATTTTATAAACTGAACTAAACTTTGTAGTATTATAGATGATAGTACGGAACCCTTCGTGCGCGAGTGCGACTCGCACTTGGCCGATTATTCTGTTTTACTCTCAATTAGTCAGACTGGTTATTTTTAATGTTTTCTAAGGTTAAGGAAAGTTTCGCGTATAATTAATATGCGGTTGTAATTTATATTTTCATAACAAAAAATACAACTATCATCTAGTCTCACGTGTGACCACGGACACTGCAAACTGTTCGAAATGTCAGGTCATAAAATTATGTAAAATATACACGATACGAGCGGGTATAGTTCCCGTCACGTAAAAAGAACGCTGATTTGTTCGTAAGCGCGAACAAACCAGCGTTCTTTTTACGTGACGAGAACTCTAAATCCGTTAAAAACTGTTTATTTTCAATAGGTAGGTACTTGTTTTTAGGGTTCCGTACCCAAAGGGTAAAAACGGTACCCTATTACTAAGACTTCGCTGTCTGTCTGTCTGTCTGTCTGTCTGTCTGTCTGTCTGTCTGTCTGTCTGTCTCCAGGCTGTATCTCATAAACCGTGATAGCTAGAAAGCTGAAATTTTCACAAATGATGTATTTCCGTTGCCGCTATAACAACAAATACTAAAAATTAAAAAAAAAATATATTAAGGGGGGGTCCCCATACAATAAACGTGTTTTTTTGTATTTTTTTTGCTCAATATTAAAAACGGTAACAGGTAGACGCTTCAAATTTTCACAGAATATTTACTTGTATATTACCTTTCAAAATAAATAATTAAATAACAATAAAGTAAATATTAAAGGGGGGCTCCCATACAACAAACGTAATTTTTAAGCAATTTTTAATCGATCTTAATTAACAGGTAGAAACTTGAATATTTATAAGTAAATATTTAGAAATATATTAACTATAAAAATAAATACCTAATCTAATACATAAAAACTCACAAAATGAAAATAGTCCGTGCATCTAAACGCGGTGCGAGCGTCGCGCCGCGCGGGTAGCGGGGGAGGTAGCATCACGGAGCGAGCCATAACCCCGCGTATTCGCGCGAGCGTCGTCATGCTGCCCGGATGTGTATCAAAAACCTACCTATAAGTTTGCAATTTACTACTTGGAATTTCGTTGATTTCTCGTTATTTTATAAACAGAACTAAACTTTGTAGTATTATAGATGATAGTACGGAACCCTTCGTGCGCGAGTCCGACTCGCACTTGGCCGATTATTTATATTATTTACCTAAGGCTCATTATTCTACAAGAATTAATCTATTCCAAACATTAGACTTTGTTCAACTAGACAACTAATGTGGCATTAAGAGCGCTGCTGCCCTTATTATTTATTTCATTGTTTTGTTCAGTTTAGACTATAGAATATCATAATAGTATATACTTGGAGACGTTAGTTCCTCTTATTTTGCCACGATAGAACTATAAGTAAACAGACTCTGTCGTATAAAATCTTTTCTTAAACGCATACATTGTTTTTCATCTCTTACTTCCAAGACCCGCTGGTTGCTGTCTGATAACAGTACTAAGTATATAAAATTACTTTTTAGAAATATAAGTGTAAAGATAAAGTGAGTTTGAGGGAGATTTTCTGGCGGAAACTTACAGGGGGAAATGTTGCAGAAGGGGGAAACTTTGCAGCGGCGCCATTTACTGACTGATTATTAATAATATTTGCCGAAAGTGTTTGGTTACTTAATTTTAAGCACGAATTTAAAATATGAGTAAAATTGATCCAAAGGTTGTGATAAAATGTTATGAAACCTCGTTTGAAAACCAGAGAAGTTTGCTACAAGCCTATTTGTTTACTTGACAGAAACATTTGATAGATCTCACAAGTAAGTATGTGCCAACTTTGCGCTCGCGAGTAGAACTTTAACAAATTTAATTTTGAAATTAATGGTGATGTAAATATGGTAATGTTTTGATGCAGTTTTTCATTCTGTACACGAGTATGGCTAACTCAAATTAAGAGGTAAAACGTGTGTTTTCATGTTGTCGGCAAAATTCCGCATAAACTTCCTCTAAAGTAACCAGCACTCAAAGTCACGGACTCAGTCATATCGCTAATTGTGGCAGTCCGTCCCCATAAGAAGAAAAAAAAACTTATAAGGAAGACAAGAGTAAAAACTAGACATAAGTAAATCTTTGTTATTATGTCACGTATTTACGATATGAATCGTAAAGACTAGGCTTCCCACAACTAACCCTCTCATATAAAGAGAAATCCCACAATAATAAAGAGCTTTCCGAACACGCCTCTTCTCAGTACGTAATTTATGACTATCTCTAGTCCTTGGAGTCCTGACTAATGATAATTACGACCGCAGCTGCCTACTATCGAACCGACAAAGCCCCTAATGTAGGTTCATTGTCAGGAATTCAAAGCCTAATTAGATCTCCCAGCTACTTAGACATCTATATCAGCTGCTTACACTTCAGAATATTAGACAACAATTTGGGTTATTGTTAGAATAAACTTCACTGTCTGCTGAAATTTATTTTAACTAATCTAAAGCTAAGTTAGCTCTGTACGTTTGTTACCATTTCACGAACACGGCTGAACAGATCATTATCAATTTTGTTATATTTTAAATAAGTCCTCACAATATGTCGCACTAAATGTGACCCTACTAGTTGTACCTAATCTAAAAAAGTTACTGGGATTACGTGCGAAGAACTACACAGGGACAAGTTTTTTGTGATTTGGAGTACATTGTTTAGCATAACACGCAACGGCTCTCTTGAAAATTTTTCAGATAAAAATATAATTTGTCTAGTTACAACTTTGAACTCTTTAACCTATTATGTGGCAGCAGGGGTGCGGGCTTATTATATTGTTTGTCATCCAAAACAGCATTTTGTAACAAGACTTATTTCTGCATGGCACCAATGATATTATTTGTAACTTTACTTCATTAAAATTCTCAATCAAGCTTGGATTTAAAAATTTACAAGAGCTTATTGAGCGACTTACTGACCAGAGAAAATTACTAAGTATTCTGTCAACATGTTTTTGGGTGACAGAAATATTAGCAGTTTGTAAAAGTGTCCCTTTGTGTTGTAGTTTTCTATATTAGTGACATTTTAAATAAACTGAAAATTTATCAGTTACAATACAAGAATGTTTCATTGAAACGTGGAATCAACATAAACTGTCAACAACAAATTTTAATCATCATCAATGTAATCAAAATCTCATATTTGTAGAAACTACCACACACCTTTACAAACTGGTAATCTTACTGTCAACCAAAATAATTACATTTTTAACCCGACGTGAGTGACGTTGGGTATGTCATACCCAAGAAGTACTTAAACGCAAATTAATTTTGTTTTTTTTTTGCAATGTGAGTTAGTGTGAGTTAGTTATCGATTTGTAGGTGTAAGTTTGATGCTATGTATGTAAAAACTTTTAGGACTTTTTAGTTTATTTTTTAATTATAATAGTTAAAAGATACTATTGTTATGTTTATATAGCAAAGAAGTTAAAATATTGTTAGATTTTCATTCGAAAAAAGTTAAACTACTTAAACTTGTATTTCTTGATCGAAAATTAGGATGCTTTGTTATTTCAATAAAAAGTAACGCTTATTATGTTTAATTTCAGTTTTCTATTTACTGATCTTATAGTATAAATATTTTTATTAATATATTTCAAGAAAAAAGTTTGCTAATTTACACAATCATATTATTAATAATTGAATATCAAAGCTTCAGTTATCTTTGACCCACCTTATAGCTGCTCTAAAAATTTCTCACCTCACGCCGGGTTAAGTCGGACCTAATGTTTTTTTTTTTAATTTGTTGACGTTTATTATTTTTAATGGACACTTTTATTATTTTTATTATTTACTTTTTTATTATTATTGGCATTTCATTAACTTTAGTAAATTTATCAAAACTATATACCTTTCGAATAAATGTCTTTTCAAGATAGAAGCTATAAAACTTTCATTTAATAAGAACAATACGATGTACTGTTCCATGTAGATATTAATTGTATCAATTTTTACACACGACTCGCAAGTTTTTTACACAATTCTCCTTGTCAGCTATTGACATCCATACATACAATGACGTAATATACTGTATCTTACGTCATTGTATGGATGAATATACCTACGCTCGCGCGGTCTGTAAATTAGGCATAAACGTCTACCAGTCTTTAAAAACTAGGTCGCAATAAGTTCAAGTGCATCAGCCCTTGTTTTTTATGGGCTGCAAACGACGCAATTAATTTCACGTCATTTAATTAACAATTATCATATTAATGAAGCTGATAATTATGTTAAAGAGGAGCGATAAAAGTTTGTCAAGTTGATGGAAATGCTAATCAGACGTTGATTTAATGAATTAAGAAAAAGGCTATTCTGATATAAAGACTGTCGGATTTTATATGCGATTATCTTTTTAATTCAGGAGTTCGTTTTTTTTGTGTTGGTAAGCTGGCGTTTGACCAGCAGTTCATCTGAAGTTAAGTGACGAGATAAGCGAATTTGCTAAGAAATAAATAATTTTAATCTATTCGTTATTTAAATATTTACACATTCCGCAGTATATTCTACAATTTAGAAGCTTTTCCAGTAGCTACTAAATTAATGTTAAGTATATAGAGATAAGACAAAACAAATCAAAGCATATTAGTAGTATTCTATGTCCGCCACAAGATTCATATATTTGATGTAAAAATATCCATTATGAAACGATGCCACTTTTGTATTTCTATTCCTTCGATTAAAAGAAAAATTTAACGAATGGATGAAAGTTTTTTTTTCGGATTGTACCTTTTAGCCACTCGCATCTCCTCGTACACATAAATTGTGAGGTAAATGATACATATTGTAAAACATTTTCACACAACACTAAACTAAGCAAAGCTTGTACTATGAAAACCAGAATGGTAGACAGAATACATACTTATATCTATACTTTTTCTTCAGTAAATAAATAAAATAAAGTAAGTAAATCCATTACTACGAGTAAGTTTTCGAAAAGACGGACAGATGGACGGACGTGGTTTCTTATTGACAACGGAACCCAATAAAAGCTAAATTTTGGAATGCTAATAAATAAGTATGAAATATGTTGAGGTTTTCTCAGTGGCATTACCTGTACGAACATGGAACAGCTACACATCATATTGTGTTGCAATTTTTTTTTTACAGTGATATTATCTCACCTATCTCATAAATTTATTTAGGTACGTAACGGAATTATGAACATTTAGAATTTGATTACTAAATCCTCTTTGATATCACATAATATGACGTACCTATTTTTATGCAATGGAAACAATATTATATTATGAAATAATTCATGTTGCATTTATGTGGCATTATTCCAGTACGAACCAAAGAGGCCGAAAATTCATCGACTGATATGAGAAAAACATAACTTTCATAAACACGGTTATCATAGTTATACGTTTAGCGCTTAAATGGGTCTGTTTCTAAGGTATGTGAGCAGCACGGGAGGGCTGTATTCACTCGTATTTACGGTACATTAAATGAAACGTAATTTCAGTCGGGCGTCAGCATTGCTATTACCTATAAGTCAATCTCCCATACCTCAGGAACAGGAACAGACTCAATTATTAAGCGCTAGACCTGTATTATTATAGTATCGTTTTGCTCAGTAGAGTAGAAACAAGTCTTCCTTTTGTCAAAGATGTCGATGAGTCACACCAATTTAATAATGGTATACATAGTTTACACTCGCTTTCAGGCCGAATGTGAATAACAAAGCAACAAAGTGGCATATAGCTCGAACTCAATAATGAAGGCATTTCGGGCCGTGGCTCGCCGCAATCATCCCCAAATACAACTATTTATCTTGTTAACTGAATCCGCAATCGGACAATAATTTATTTTGTCCGTTTTCATTAAATGTTTTATTCTGCTAGGGTTATTATTTAGCTTTGATAGACTTGCGCTTGGACCGCAACACGTCCGATTTGTAATTTACTATGGGGCCTAAGTAGAGCATAGTTGGCATGACAATTTTTTCTAGTATATTTTGCGCTTTTTCATTTGGAGAAAACTGTTATAATATTATACGATATCGATAAGTAATTATTTGATAAAGATAAAGATATATTTATTTGTCAAAACATGTGTACAGGTGCAGATGTCACAGCATTAATATCGGTCAAACATGCTTTTACCACATAGGGTGTACAAATATGAGAGTCAAGTAGCTTACACTTACATGCTTAAGTCATTTGATTGTTACAAAATCATTTTTTTTTTTTTTATGGCAAGTGCCTTTATTAACTACAACACAACAATATACAGACTCAACTAACTAAACTACTACACAAAAAGCACATCGATCACCCCAGACCGATAAAGGTCTAAAGATAATCCAAATGCTCAAACCCACTACCAGTTGGCAGCGTACCCTGCATGCTGGCCGCATTGCCACGTTGAATGGCAATGCTTATGCGTTGGGCCAGATACGCGCCAGCAGTTAAATTAGTTACAACATCAATTTCATTAGCTACAATATATTTAATTTTATAGATTCTAATGTCAATAGTTAATATTAATTCTTGTTGATATCAAATTTATCCTGTATGAAGTCATCTATTTTATAGTAGCATTTAGCAGTCAATAAAGCTTTGAGTTTCTTTTTAAAAAGGCTCGATTGAATAATATATATTGATAAACGATTGAAACCATAAACCGCATGAAGTTCACTGCTGTTCATGCCTCCTCAATGGATTTCCAAAAAGATCTGTTGGAAGCGGTTGTGCCCATCGTCTTCCTGCTACTTGTATAAGGTCGTCTATATCCATCTTGTGACTGGTCTTCTTATATAGGCTGCGCTTGCCGGTGCGTGGTCTTCACTCGAGAACTTTTAGCCATCAGTCTTTATACTTCTGTCATTGTCATTAGAACTGAACAAGAATGCAAAATTTGAAAGTCGTAAGTAGTAGTTGATGTGCCATGCAAGACTTTCCAACAGATATTATCTGGGTGTTTTTAAATACCAAGCGAATCTGTTTTCCCTAAGCATAAGC
Organism: Lycia hirtaria; assembly: GCA_947563715.1. Taxonomy (NCBI): domain Eukaryota; kingdom Metazoa; phylum Arthropoda; class Insecta; order Lepidoptera; family Geometridae; genus Lycia; species Lycia hirtaria. The sequence continues at coordinate 4,653,147 of OX387380.1, forward strand.
AAAAGCGTGCCATCGTGGACACCCATATTCGCTCAACATGAGGCGAGGTTTAGCGCCAGATATCTATGAAAAATCTTAGAACAAAGCTATAGAAAAATAATGGGAAACAATAACTTTACTATATAATGTACAATTGTACATCCCTAACTCATCCGTAACTTAGCACTTATATATATAATAGGATGTCTCAGAAATAACTAGGGTTGAAACTGTAGTTTCGACATTTTATCTTTCTCCAAACCTATAAAACAAGATTTTAGAATAAATCGAAACTGTTTGGCGACGACGTCGAAGTGATTCGGTTTTCTGTAAAAATACAATTTCCAAATAAAATACATAAAACTGTTCAATTTGAAACGGGAACGACAAATTATTTGGTATTAAAGGTTTATAAGTACCTATTTCTTTTATATTATAGTTTATACAACAACATTACAAGCTTACGTTTCCAAGTGCGTCAAGTGCTATATATTTTAGACTTAAATTTTATACGGAATCATACCAATTGTGTACCTAAAAGATGGAACGTGACATTAATATTAAGACGCAATCATTTTTGAAGTGCTGCGTCCCTTGATTTTTAACACGATTTTCCAGTTTGCCGTTAAACAGTACTATAAGTACTTAGCCATATTTGTTTCCATGACACGCACTGCGTGTCACAATAATATAATTCAGTACTAATTACATGAGCCAGTACTTTTTTCATGCTAAACAAACACAAATTTGTAATTGTGTTCATTTGTAAAGTTGTAAAGTATGAAATTGTACGCGACACGCAGAGAAAGAGACGTTCTAGGAAACGTGGAACTATCGTTTGGAGTGATTTTACCCACAGTATACCTGCAGCCGTACTCTCAACTTTTATAGCGATACAAAGTTCGCTCAGTACTTGTTTATATCTTGCTTGTTCTGCAATTAAGAGAGTGACACAAAAGTTGAAGCGATTACTAAAAATATCACAATTTGTAAACGGTTCATTTGAACTTTTGTCTCACGCTCTTAATTACAGAAAAAGCAAGATAAAAACGAGGGCTGAGCCAACTTTGCATCGCTATAAGAAGAGAGAGGAACCCCGCTGGGTGGGCTACGGGTTACCCGTAACGGGTAACAAATAGGTGCCCGTAGAACATATATGTGGACTACGGGTAGCTATTACTACACGAGAAACTATTTTTCTTCTTCTCATTTTTAGGGTTCCGTAGTTAACAACCCATAATGTTTCGCCATGTTCGTCTGTCTGTCTGTTTGTGGCTTCGCTCAAATACTATTAGTGCTAGAAAGCTGTAATTTGGCATGAATAAAATATAAGTAGAGTAAACTATATTAGTTAAATGGCAAAAAAGTTAAATAAAATTTTGAAAAAAAATATTCTTGGATACCTTATTTCTGGATTCCCGTACGCGTAAAGTGGGGATAGTTATTTTTTTCTAATAGGTATACCCTATCGTGTGAAGTATCATTGGATAGGTAATCAAAAAAATTATTGAGAGAATGCGAAAACAAAATCATGCTAGTAGTACCTACTAATGTTATAATTAAAAGGAAAAGTTTCACGGTTCATTCTTTTCAGTTTTGAAAAATAGATTTTTGAAGATCACGTTGTTTTAGTTGAGTAAGTCAAAACATAATAATATAACTGGCATTTTATAGCTCAGCTGGTAGTATTCATATTCATTTATTGTTCGTAAAACCGATTTACACGTCAATATAAATTACAAAAAGAATGTCAGAAATAATAATGTATAATTATTTAGTTTCAAAATTATACATTATAAAATTTATAAACAATAAGATAAATAATATTGTTACGACTGTAACTAAAAGGAGGAGTGCTCGTTAAGCCGGGGCTGAAGACGATGCTTGAAACTGACCAGACTTGGAGCAGACCTTATTTATTAAAAGCTTTTATTCTACTTGCCCTGTTTGTATGTGTGGGACAAATCTTGCGAGTTAAATTAGAACCGCTTCCTATAGTTAGATTAGGTTGAAATTTGGTTTACTTACGCAACTTCGGTGACAATGCAATAATATGGTACCATGAAGCTGGTCTCAAGATGGCGTCGGAAGGTGGCTATCGGAACTTATTTCAAACAACATCGTACCACCTATCTACTAAGTACGTAATGTTTTATTCCAACTAAAGACATAGACGCATTCTTATCATTTGCTTAGAATTAAAGTTAATAGAATAGAATAGCTTTATTTTACATCCATACAGAAAAAGTTAAAGTTAAGTTAAGTTAAAGTAAGTTTGTTCTTTTGAAAAAAAAAAAAACGTGTTCTCGCGACAAGCTTTTATTTATATCAATATAAAATTTATTTTCTTCGTTTTAGAGCTTTTATAAAAGCTTGTTTTTAAATATATTTTTTAATTAATATTTTATTCTGGTATTTTTCCATTACAGATGAGTGAGTTTGGTAGAGTTCACTAGGGTGACCCTCTTTCTCGTGAGGTTCGCGTCCGGGTCCAGTGCTGGGTGTGTCCTGACCCATTTGTATTATAATTATTGCTGGCAGCGTAGGGATTCCCAGACTTTTAAAATATGGTCATGCAGAAGTGTCCTGTGTTACCTGCACGATTGTTCTGATGGCCCGTTTCTGGAGGCGGAACACTCTCTTCTACTCAGAGCATAGCCCCCAGTATGTCTGCTGCTAAGCTGTAGGTCGTGGGTTCGAACCCCACCCAGGGCAAACTTTTGTATGATGAGCATGGATATATGTTCTTTAGCTGAGTGTTTCTATACCCTAAATAAGAATTAATAAAAATAAAAGTATATCATATTTTTTCTATCAACCATCTAGTTCCTATAGTACAGCTTGCATAGTACAGTAGCTTTGCTGAGTTTGGGCTAGATATGTTGTTGTATGTAATGTCCACCAATATTTATTTATTTGTATCACATTACCTTACTTTTACTTAAGTACATTTTGGTCGTTCCTTCTAAAAAGACTAAGAGATTATAATATACCAACGACAAAACCCAGACAGTGTCACATCGTAAATAAAAGGTTAATCCTGAGTTTAAAGCAAACGAGCCACAATAATAATGTTTTTAATACAACATCTTAAGGCCAGCTTACATGATAAAGTGCTTTGGGTGTCCCTTTTAAATAAACCTTTTTACTCGACTAGAAACAGGGCACTTTGAACATATCGTCGCTCGCATGAACTGTCCTATCTCATTTTTAAATTATAAAAACAGATATTTACTGTATAATGTATATATTTACTGTATAATGTATATATTTACAACAAAAAAAGTATATATGTATTCTATCAGCCATCTAGTTCCATAGTACAAGCTTTGCTTAGTTTGGGCTAGATGGTGTTGTGTGAAATGTCCACAAATATTTATTTATTTATTATTTAGAATGCTAATACCAACATTAAAAGTATCAATGTGAAATTAAAATGTAAGTAACCTCTATGAAAGCATTAATTATGTTATAGAAAAACATCCGATTTTTAATATTCTTGACAAATATAATCTAATCTCAGAACCGAAACATTTTTTATTTTTTTTAATTTAAAAATATATATTTAATTAATTTTATTATTTGTCGATTTACATCAAAGTAAACCATATAATCTTGCAATTTTTAGGGTTCCGCACCTCAAAAGGAAAAAACAGAACCCTTATAGGATCACTTTGTTGTCCGTCTGTCCGTCCGTCCGGGTGTCAAGACCTGTATCTCGGGAACGCTTGAAGGTATCGAGTTGAAACTAAAACTATATACGCAGATCCATAGTATCTTGCTGTAGAAAGAATAATCGGCCAAGTGCGAGTCGCACTCGCGCACGAAGGGTTCCGTACTATCATCTATAATACTACAAAGTTTAGTTCAGTTTATAAAATAACGAGAAATCAACGAAATTCCAAATAGTAAATTGCAAACTTATAGGTAGGTTTTCGATATACATCCGGGCAGCATGACGACGCTCGCGCGAATACGCGCGGCTATGGCTCGCTCCGTGATGCTACCTCCCCCGCTACCCGCGCGTTCGCGCCACCACCACACCGCGGCGCGGCGCTCGCACCGCGTTTAGATGCACGGATTATTTTCATTTTGTGAGTTTTTATGTATTAGATTAGGTATTTATTTTTATAGTTAATATATTTCTAAATATTTACTTACAAATATTCAAGTTTCTACCTGTTAATTAAGATCGAGTAAAAATTGCTTAAAAATTACGTTTGTTGTATGGGAGCCCCCCTTTAATATTTACTTTATAGTTATTTAATTATTTATTTTGAAAGGAAATATACAAGTAAGTATTCTGTGAAAATTTGAAGCGTCTACCTGTTACCGTTTTTAATATTAAGCAAAAAAATACGAAAAAAACACGTTTATTGTATGGGGACCCCCCTTAATATTTTATTTTTTTAAATTTTTAGTATTTGTTGTTATAGCGGCAACGGAAATACATCATTTGTGAAAATTTCAGCTTTCTAGCTATCACGGTTTATGAGATACAGCCTGGAGACAGACAGACAGACAGACAGACAGACAGACAGACAGACAGACAGACAGACAGACAGACAGACAGACAGCGAAGTCTTAGTAATAGGGTCCCGTTTTTACCCTTTGGGTACGGAACCCTAAAAATGAAATTTCTCAGATTTCGTAACAAAAAAGTTACAGCCGAATATGTCGTAAAAACGCACATTTCGACACTCACAAGGGAATCAAAACCTATGGGGTACTTCCCGTTGACCTAGAACTATGAAATTTGGCAAGAAGCATCGTGACACATATAGAAAAAAAACCGAAAACTGGATATTTTTAATTTAGCCACAAAAATAGTGTCTTTATGCAAGGAATGAGGGGTCCAAATTTTAAAATCAGAAAGTATAACTTTACAAACAAAAAAATATTTTCAAATCTGCATATAAATGACGGAGACATGCGGTAAAAAACTTAAAAAATACAACCGAATAACCTCTTTCTTTTTAAAGTTGGTAAAAATATAAATACATAAAATAATATATACAAAAGAAAGAATACGTAAAGCTGTAGTTTAATTTAAAATACATCCTAAAGATTGGATTACGTCCCGACTTCGACTTCTGTGACGAAATTGCATCGCCTCTGCAATAACCCACAAATCTCTAGAGCATGCTCTAAGCGAGTCTACGATGTTTACGCATCTCAGTGATTTGTAGGCAGCCTTTTTATTGTGTTTTTCTTCGTTTTATTTCTCTGCCAACCTTGCAGATCCCAAATTACGTTGTTTCACTTCAGGTTTGTTGCTGGGATCAGTTGGAGTGGTTGTTAAGTTGCTTTGTGTGCCTACTCTCGATTCTAGATATTTTGGCATTTTTGACGTTCTTTCTTTTATCACAAAAATAGCAATAATAATCTAAAAAAATAACAGCCCAAAAAACTTTAGTCATCTTTGCGCATTTTTTTTTTCAATTAAAATTGTACAACATGAAATAATATTGAAATAATAATACAAATTATGACATCTTAAGAGGCTCTCGCTTGATGGTTGGGTCAAGGGTCGAATGCAGAAGGCAGTTATCTTGGACACGGCACGCATTGTCAGGAGGTTCCTTACTCTGTAGTCTCCACCGCCAGCAGCTTGGGCCCTGCCCCGTTGCCGGTGGCAATCTAGGTGTAGGTTTTTATAATGTTTTTAATGTGATTTTATAAAAATATTGTAAAAATGTACATATACTTAAGAAAATAAATAAATACATGAATAAAATGATGAAATCATCAAAAAAATAATATCATGAATACAAAGTTTATCTACTCGTATCTATCTACGAGATAAGGAAAGTGAAACCTGTGCTCAATTTTCTGAACCATTATATAAATATTGGATAGAAGAAGCTAGTTGAAATATTTCAAAATACGTAATTTTGTTTATTGGGATCTGTGACTTTCCATTACGTGGACGTAAAGCCTAAAAAAAAATTCACGGATATATTTTCCTGGCTTAACCGATACTCTTAAACCAACAACGACGAACTTAAAGACTCTATATCAGCGCGCTTAAGCCTAATTTAGATTGAGAAGTCTAGAGACGTCTATTTTGCCGCTTCGAATTATTTTGGAAATTGAAATTATTTTAATTGTGTAAGGGATATAATAGATATACGTAGACGTACAAAGTCACTGACATAGCACAGCGGATTAGCAAGTTGACGTGGCAGTGAGCAAGGCACATAGCACGTAGAACTGATGGCCCATGGGACCGAAAAGTTCTCGAGTAGAGACCACGCTCCGGCAAGCGCAGGGTAGGAAGACCAGCCACGAGATGGACACTTAGATGACCTTATTTCATCTTAATCTTACTTGACTCCGAGCATAGCCCTCTCCATAGCTCGTTGCGTGACTTTGAGCTTCCATATAAGGCCCGTAAGTGACCACGTTTTAGTGCCATATGTCATCACTGGTAGCACATACTGGTTGTAAACTTTCGACTTCAGGGACTGGGGTATATTGGACGAGAAGACGCCTTTGACTTTCCTGAACGCTGCCCATCCGAGTTGAATTTGACGATTGACCTCTCTCGCAAAATTGGACCTGCCTAGTCGGACTGTTTATCCAAGATAGAAGTATTCGTCGACAACTTCGAGAGTGGAATTCCCCACAGCTATTGGGGTGGGCACTACATGGGCGTTCGACATAACCTTCGTTTCGTACAAAGGTCACCGATATAGTACAGCGGATAAGCAAGTTGAAGTGGCAGTGGGCAGGGCACGTAGCACGTAGAACTGACGGCCGATGGGGCCGAAAAGTTCTCAAGTTTTCAAGAATGTAGACCACGAACCGGCAAGCGTAGCGTAGGAAGACCAGCCACAAGGTGGACAGAAGATATCATACAAGTGGCAAGAAGACATTGGATGCAAGCCGCTTCCAACCGGTCTTTCTGGAAATCCATGGGGGAGGCCTATGCCCAGCAGTGGACTTCTTATGGCTGAGATGATCATGATGATTATGATACTAGGTAGGTAAATACTTGTACCTACTCTGTGACTTATTTTTAATTTCGCGATAGAACAAGTATTTATATTAAAATAAAAACATTACCTTCTTCTTACGCAGTCGGGTAAAAAGGTCAGAAACTTCTCAATTCGTAATTTTTTATCAAATACAAGATACTTTCTGGCATTTCCGAAGATAAAATCAGTTTAACAGAACCTTTCAAAGAGAGTGGTGAAGGCTAACATAAAGTAAATCAATTATTTGATTTAGAAATGTATTTACGGGGAAAATCCAGACTGAAATAAAACGTCTTTCTTGCGCATCCTTATTTTACAGTAAATAACAAAATAACTGTTACAAAAGTTTACTTAGGTATTCTGATGTGCTTTCAGCATAGCTACGGAGAGACTGCGGATCGACAAACGCAGCATAGGTAGACCAGCCACAAGATGGACAGATGACCTGATACAAGTGGCAGGAAGATGCTGAATGCAAGCCGCTTCCAGATCTTTTTGGAAATCCATGGGGGACGCGTATGTCCAACAGTAGACTTCTTGTGGCTGAAATAATGATGATAATAGGTCCTATAAATCTAATACTAGCACTCACACTACATTACGACAGCCTATGACTTCCGATGCGGAAGTCTTGCGTTCAAATCCCAGAGGAACGTACCTCTCGTCGCTTTGATCTTGGTCGCTATAGTATGCTTTCCGAATACATATTAATCTGGGAGTCTTCAAATCACGATTGAATAGGTTTCTGCTAGGCAATCTTATTCTAAATTATATTATAGAAGCGAAAGTAACTCTGTCTCTAGGCTCTGTCTGTTTCTTACCTTTTCACACCCAAAGGGTTGGACCAATTGTAAAGAAATTAAGGTTGAAAGATAGTTGGGAACCTGGAGACAAAATATCACATCGCCATCATTTTTCATTATTACGCGGGTAAACCTGCGGGATACAGCTAGTTATTAAACGGTTTTATTTAGCTTTCCCTGTTTAGTATTGTTGTTGGATGAAATTTAGTAATCAAAATTGTATCCCCTTCCTATTGACAGATTGATCTGATATCTGGTTATTATCTGGAATTTTAATCACAATGCAATGAAATATATTCAATATCATTTCAATATGGGCGCCGCCACAAAATGGCGGATTACATATTTAATCATAGCCTCCACAATATGGGTATCAAACAACGATATATATGTACTAACGTACTAGATGTCATGTTTTGAACACTCTGTTCATCGCGACAGCAGAGCAGTGTCTGCATCTTGTAGCTGCCTGCTAGATAGTGACGTAAGCGGCGATGCAATAACGATGCGGCTTTGACGACCGTTTTGTTGTTTGAAATTTCGTTCTTATTTACATTTAATTATTTGGTATCAAATGAAAGGATTCGACTTGTATAATACAACAACTATGAAAAATTCCAAAGTTTTTTGTTTTCATTTCGTTTATTAAATAACGAATTAGAAACTAAAAACTTAAAAATAAAATAAGTAAAAATCTTTTAAACTTAAATGGTTTTATTGAAAAGTTAGGTAATGTTATAGATATTGCACTAAGCTATAAAATAATTAGGTATGTTCTGGGCACCAATCATCGCACCACCCTCGTCATCAATCTATAAATAATTGTATGAGCGGTTGACTTTTGATAGAAATTTCACGCTCCCCACGATTTTATTTTTGAGTCTGATCAATGCCCTAGATTGATGAGGAGAGTGGTGTGCGTGTGATTACTGGTACCTAGAGCCAATATTTTTTTTTATTTTTTTTTGGTTACCGGCGATATAATGCAATATAATGCGAATTACGAATTGTCGAATGTAATTTCCCCGAAAACGATATTTTTTTTCATAAGATACTATCAAATCTTGAACGATCATACTCGCATAACAACTCGTCTGATAACTGTAGGTATCTTCGTAAGACGTTTAGTTTATTTTATTTTATTTTATTTAGAGTTTATTTTTATGTCAAACAGAATCCTATGAAAAGATAATACTGATAAATAGTAAGGTTTCTAGTTATAATAAAATAGAAACCTAACGAATCTAACCTAATCATTGTTCGGGCAATTGAAATAATATATGGCTAACAAATTTATAGCGAAACTAGTGTTAAGTAAAACATGTGGAATCAGACAGTTCTATGAAACGAACTATGTAATAGGGCGAATTCTGTGGAAACGAATTCTGAGAAGTAAGATTCAAACAAACGTATTTTGGATCATGGAAAAATTACTGTTTTGGGTTTTAGTACATTATACTACTACGTAGAGAAATATGATAGATAGATAGATAGATAAACTCTTTATTGTACACTATTAAACAAAAAACAAAACAGAGAAACTTACTAAACTAGTCTGACAACCGGCGGCCTTATCGCTAAAAGCTAAAAAAAGCTAAAGTTAATGATACTAGGTACATGATAATATTTCTTTTTAATAACGCTCTTTAACTTAAAAAGGTTTTTTTGCTTTGTTTTATCTGAAGAGATGCATATAATATTTTAAATTTAAAACACACAATACATATTCATTTGGGAGAACATAACGCAATTAAAAAGCCTAAGTAAACGAGGGGTTTTAACTTCGTTATAACGTTTTGTTGATAAAAAATGTTCGGAAAATAAAGCCAAATAAAAATAAAAGTCAAATAAATATAAATAATAATTTATTATTAACGCTACAGTTATAGGTCAACATTATTTTAACACGTACATATTATAAAGTGTAGTTAGGTACGTGAATAGTGAAATAAAATGTCAATAATTAATGATATATACAAATAATTTAATTTAAAAAATAATTAAACGAATGTCCAAAATGCTGGCGCGTATCTGGCCCAACGCATAAGCATTGCCATTCAACGTGGCAATGCGTCCAGCATGCTGGGTACGCTGCCAACTGGTAGTGGGTTTGAGCATTTGGATTATCTTTAGACCTTTATCGGTCTGGGGTGATCGATGTACTTTTTGTGTAGTAGTTTAGTTAGTTGAGTCTGTATATTGTTGTGTTGTAGTTAATAAAGGCGCTTGCCACAATAAAAAAAAATTAAACGAATTGGTTGAAAAATTAATAATAACACAAAATTCTCACAATCCCAAAATTCATATCATTAAATTCAAAATAATCATTCTCAAAATATTTGTACTAAGATTTCTGGTGAAGACATAATTGTCATAAAATGAAGCTTGATTTTATGACATAAAATCAAGCTTGATTTTATGACAATGAGCCAAGCTTTTAGAGGACGCAATGGAATGCGCTTTAGTACGTTTTCTTTTTTTTTTCAAGAAGAAAAAATGACAAAAAATAATTGCCCGAAGCGAAGTGACTCCATTTTAAAACTGGCAAATTTGCTCTCATCTGAGTAACGCTTCCTTATCTTCTACAGGTCATAATTTTTCAACTAATCTTTATAGAACTTATTTCAAATTCTATGAATTATTTGAAATTTTAACCTTGTGCAGGGCAATTTTTAATTGAAAGGGAAATTTCCCCGAAAAAGGGGAGGGTTTATTCGGCGGCATTACAATCCGACTTTGATTATAAAATGAGAGAAACGATAAACGCGTTAGTCCTATATAATTCTTAAAAAGTTAATGTGCCCTCCGTTAATCCCTTCCTTAAAGAAGGAAGGAAAAAAAGGAGATAAATAAGTGAGTCATATGTAAGACAAATATATGTAAATAGTTAATTATAGACAATATCTTGTGAAGAAGTTATTAAATCAACGATAGATTAAGTTTTTAAGCTATTGCATAGCTTCTATCAAGGGCCTTGAGCGTGGAGACCGAATCCAGAAATTCCGTAACGAAAATAACCTAACGCAGTAACGCCGATACAACCAATGCCACCTAGAGGCGATTTGCAGAACTAAAGAGACAAGCGTGATATTTCAAAAAGTCATTAAAAGTTCATCAGTTCAGTTATTCATCGATAGATGGCAAAACTAAAAACTAAAAAGTATCACCGCTGTGCCGGTCGGAGTGGGGGGTGTTAGGAATACTGCATAAATAAAATAAATAAATAATTATAATTACATAAGTTGATAAAAAATGCTATGCAATAGCTTTACCGCGGCAGTCTCCGAGTGCCACACGTCTTTTTTTTTTTAATCCTAGGAGATCGTTCTGAACTGTGACCAGGAGTTTACAACTCCTACTATATCATATCTCAGAAGTAAAAAAATACAGGTTTTTGTGAAAGTAAAACATCAATGGATTTAATTAAAAGGGTAGTAAGGAATAAAAAAAAAACTCGAGTTTCTGTTAATCTTTTTTCCCAATTTCGTTTGACCAAAGTTGACAAATCGCCGTTAGAATGAAAGAAAATACTCGAGACGAAAGTAAACTTAGTAAAGTTTTATTTCGTTATCTTCCTTCGAACATGGGACCTACTACAAGGTTTCTTATGAAAATCTTACAATCCTAAAGTCAAGATGATTCTTCAAAAGCGTATCAACTGAGCGTTTGTGCTGCCTGCATAGTCTGCTTTTGAAGTGAAAACTTCTTAATGCGCGCTGAGTATTTTATTTTGTGGTTATTGAACGCGACTCAGCCGAGACGCTTAGCTGTGTAACGCTTGTTCGGGTAAAGTAGACTCGAGTCGCCAAAGGAGTGAGAGAGATATAGTCACTGCTATATTGCTATTTCGTATTATAATATGTAATTGGTATTTAATAATTATTAACATCGCCTTGACAAAGTTTCCACTTCCGTCGTGTGGTCTTAAGCACAACACACATTACTTTTAGGGTTCCGTACCTCAATAGGAAAAAACGGAACCCTTATAGGATCACTTTGTTGTCCGTCTGTACGTCTGTCTGTCCGTCCGTCTGGGTGTCAAGACCTTTATTTTTAATTTAATCACAAAAAATAGTGTCTTCATGTAAGGAATGAGAGTCCAAAATTTAAAGTTCTTTAACTGTATCATGTGGGGTATCATATGAAAGAGCTTCATTAGTATAAGCTAAAACAGGGTTTTAAATATTTTTACGATGTATATTTTTCGGTTTATGAAGGAAAGTATAAAAAAAAAATATCTACTAGTTTGTACGGAACCCGCAGTGGGCGAGTCTTACTCGCACGTGTCCGGTTTTTATATGTCATGTTGATAAAACAAGAGAAAATGCATGTACATTTTCAGAACGAATGCACAAATAGATTATGGTAGCCCCCCAACCGGGAATTATCCAATCCCAGAGGCTTGTTTGTGCTCCACCTTTGAATTGTAGTATAATTCTTCCTGTTTTATTTTATTACATTTCCCAGTGTTTGTTTTGGAAGATGAATTCCGATAAAAAAATTGACGTACCTTTGCTTAGTAATCAAAGATGGTCATTAAAACCGAATATTTAACAAGTTTAAGTTTAGAAACCCCATAAACCCCCGACAAAAAAAAAACGGCTGACTGATTGAAAACTGATTTTGATCAAAATAGATCCACAATCGCTTTATCTATCTCTGTCACAAACTTAATTAGGTACTTTGCTTGTCTAAATTGTTGCTTTAGTATTATTGTATATTATTTACTATATTAAATTATATAATTATAATATTAATATTTATTAGTTTATTATTCTTCCTGTAATTTATGTATTAGTATGAAGTATTTGTTTGTTGTTGTTTGTTTGTTAACCATGTCTATAGTTTTGAGTATTATATTACTTTCTCATCTTTTGCACGCCCCGTCTAATTTCTTTCCGAATTTCACTCCATTCCTTGGTTGCCTGGAAGAGATCGCTTTTAGCGATAAGGCCGCCCGTTGTTACACTTGTGTAAAATTATTTCTTTTTTGTACTTGCTTTTGTTAATTTTAATGGTGTGTCAATAAAGAGTTTATCTATCTATCTATCCACCAGTTTGAGAGCTACTATGCCACAGACAGACACAGATACACACGTAGTCTTATAACACCCTTCTATTTGGGTAGGGGGCTAAAATCAACAACAAACTTTTTTTTATTGCATGTTTTATTTTCAAATACTAAAATACTTCTATTAATTTCTAACTCTTAATATATAGTAAAGTAAAATAAATTTTTATTTGATAAATACTATGCACCTAAAAGTTTTTTTTCTTTTTTTTTTCTTTTAGGTACTTTTTATTTATAATATTTAATATAATGTACCTAAATATGCCTAATCGCGCCAATCTGTATGTAGGAAAATCGTAGCCCTGGGTCGCCAAGATACAGGCATTTCCTAGTTTGGGCCCCACTAATACATAACTTAGATCTAAGTTATGTAGTAGTCCGCGTTTGAACACCAACTCGCCTATTGGAAAGCTACGATGAAGCACCCAGACCTCTCCCGATTCTCTGACAGTGGCTAACGCTTACTTGGTTAATAAACCAGGTCGTGTGTTCTCTATTTTTTTTTTTCTCGATAGTAATACCTAAATATCTATCTTTTTTTGTAGGATAAGGTGATTTATTTATTTATTTAATATATATCCTATTTTTATTTCACAAACACAAAATAATTTATATTCAATTTCACTTTAACAATAACAAGATCTTAGACTAAAAAATATTAATTAAATAAATAATAATTAATAATATGAACATTTAAATATCGTCATTTTTCCAGGCAAATGAGTTAAAGGTAAGTTGATAGTAAACGCCAACCAAGATCGACCCTTAGTACTTAAATTAGGTACTAAAAGCTAGCTAAAATTGAAAGTAAGCTATTTAGAGCGGTACTTGCTCCTTTTGTCACCCTAAGATATTATTACCTACCTACCCATATGTTATTTACTAGAAGTGGCTTATAGGCCAAAAATCCAACAAATATTTCTACAATATTACATGGTAATAAAAGTCCTAATGAATTTAAGTCAAAAATTAATCGTAAATATTTTACACGAAATTAGAAAATTTTGAAATATTGATGTTTTAGATACATGTAGAATTTAGTTTAGGCATTTGAGTTACTTTTTTAGAATAACTATTCGATAATACAAAAAAAAAAAAAAAAAAAAAAATTTGCTTGCTAAGAAAATTTATAAATTTATTTTTAACTATTTACAACTAATTTACCTATTTACTAACAATAATAATTTTCATTCAAGACAAAATTGCAATACTTAATTATATTTTATAAAACTAAAACAGTTCTGGTTGTTTTTATCGCAAATAAAAATAAGTCTATGTCTAAAAAACTGACTTCAATCAATATACTTTTTTTTTTGTCAGCAGAACTAGTTTTTAACTACCTTCTTTTCTTTCTTATATTAAAAAGAATAATGAATTGTAGTCGACCCACGATTATCAGAGAACTAAAAAATAAAATCAAATTAAAAACTTTATGTTTCAAACCCGGTAAAAAACAGGAAACATGGACGAAGCTCTTATATAAAGCAGTAAGAAAGTACTCACCAAGCTGTGTCAACAAAGTCAACATTTAACTGATGGCACACCACTTAACTCGCACTAATCCCAACAAACGAAAAAAAAAAGATATCCACCACTCACTTTTGGCAAAAACAAATTCAAATAAAACCCCCTAAAAATCGTATAATTTGACTTCGACAGTACTTCCCAGTTTGTTTAGTTGCGTGATAAAATCGCTTGAAGCTTGGAACGCGTCCTACTCCCGTGACGTCTACACGAAGACTGCACGGCTGAAACTGAAATATCTGAAGATTCTAGTGGCTAGCAAGTCACAAGATAAGTCGCATAGTGCTCTCAGTAAGCTGATTACGGGACTTTCGATTTTGTAGAGGCTTCGTCGCTGTTTTATAGATACTATCTTAGAGACAGATAATATGGTTGGTGATAAAAGTCTATGTTTTGGTTTTTGTCCCCGATGGGAATGATACATAAGTCGTATACGTTTCGTATACGATTAGCATGATGTATTGAGTTTGTAAGCATATCTGTCTAACATTTTATTTTAAAACACTGTTATACATATAAACACACGTTCACAATTTGTACCTCATTTTTTATGAAATGAGTTTTGATGTGAGAAATATAATCCATCTAAGTATGTATCAAAAATTTACATAGACATATACATAAATTTATTATAACAAAAACATGCATTAGTGAATAAAAATCATACATAGAAAATAGGTAACTAAATATTGTTTTGTCACAATCCGACCCCAGCTCAGCATAATGCTAGTTGTAAACAACCAGCGCTGGTCTTTCGCTGGGACCGGTTAAAATTGAGTTACAGAATTTTGTGACTTCTAATACAAAAAGGTTAAATTAAGAACTCTCATTCATAATTAAAACAATATAGGTATGAAATATTCTGTGACCTTATTAAATTAAATAGACAAATCTGTAAAATATGCATGCTGTCCTAGCTCAAAAATGATTATTACCTTATTTTACAAAATCTCTGAACTATTTTATACAGAACCTCACCAGGAGTGTATTTCGACATGTTCTTGACCAATTACTAAATTTTAAGTGTATAAGTACTTGTAAACGTTAGGCTAAATAGTGAGGTAAAATAAAATCAAATAACTACAAATTAGGTAGGTGTTATTTTCTTCTATGAAGAAATCTTCATCACTAAATATACTATTGGTTATTTATTAATTCATAGGCTGTTTTCAAGGGTCATCACGAATCGTCTTGAACGCAGGTTCGATGACTTCCAGCCTCCCGAACAAGCCGGTTTCCGAAAAGGCTATAGTACCATAGACCACATCCACACGCTGCGGTAAGTGATACAGAAGACCGAAGAGTATAACTTGCCCCTTTGCTTAGCGTTTGTGGACTATGAGAAAGCCTTTGATTCGATTGAGACCTGGGCGGTGCTTGAGGCTCTCCAACGATGCCGTATTTATTATCGGTATGTCGAAGTGCTGAAGTGTTTGTACAACAACGCCACCATGTCAGTCCGAGTACAAGACCAGAACTCAGAGGCAATTTCATTGAAAAGAGGCGTGAGGCAGGGAGACGTTGTCTCTCCGGAACTGTTTACCGCTGGTTTGGAAGATGCCTATAAGCTTCTGGAATGGAAAGGGCTTGGCATCAATATTAACGGCGAGTACATCACTCACCTTCGGTTTGCCGACGATATAGTAGTCATGGCAGAGTCGATGGAAGACCTCAGTACGATGCTCGAAGACCTCAATAGAGTTTCCCAACGGGTGGGCCTCAAAATGAACATGGACAAAACGAAGGTTATGTCGAACACCCGTGTAGTGCCCACCCAAATATCTGTGGGGAACTCCACTCTTGAAGTTGTTGACGAATACGTCTACCTAGGACAAACGGTCCGATTAGGCAGGTCCAACTTTGCGAGGGAGGTCAATCGTCGTATCCAACTCGGCTGGGCAGCGTTCGGGAAACTTAAAAGCGTCTTCTCGTCCAATATACCCCAATCCCTCAAGTCGAAAGTTTACAACCAGTGTGTGTTACCAGTGATGACATACGGCACTGAAACGTGGTCCCTAACTATGGGCCTCATAAGGAAGCTCAAGGTCGCGCAACGAGCTATGGAGAGGGCTATGCTCGGAGTCTCTCTACGAGATCGAATCAGAAATGAAGAGATACGTAGACGTACAGGAGTCACCGATATAGCACAGCGGATTAGCAAGTTGAAGTGGCAGTGGGCAGGGCACATAGCACGCAGAACTGATGGCCGATGGGGCCGAAAGGTTCTCGAGTGGAGACCACGTACCGGCAAGCGCAGCGTAGGAAGACCAGCCACGAGATGGACAGATGACCTCATACAAGTGGCGGGAAGACGCTGAATGCAAGCCGCTTCCAATCGGTCTTTTTGGAAATCCATAGGGGAGGCCTATGTCCAGCAGTGGACTTCTTATGGCTGAGATGATGATGATGATGAGACTTCTTAAAACCTAAACTGATTTATGTACCTAAACCTACAAGTTTAGTGTACCCGTCGAATATTTATTCAAGAAATTATTCTCGTGAAAGACCACCAGCAACCAACTGATAGCACCCGATTTTGAAGCAAAAATAAAATTAGATAGAGGGCAAAAAACGAGCTGCGTGGTCGGTATACGTACCACGCGTCAAGTAAAAGTTTAAGTATGGCTCGGCCTTACTCCACACCCACACAGTCTTACCAAAAAGGTCAACACTTTTACATTAAAAATTAAAGAGTTCTACTTACATGTATTTGACATCACCTAAATAAGAGACAGGACAGTCGGTTGGGATTTATTGTGAAATTCTTTGAAGCTGCATTTTGGTAGCTGCATTATATCTAATGAAAGTGATTATTATAGACAGAAAACTCTTTATTAGAAGACACACAGACAGAAAAAGAAATACAGAGAAAACGTAATTATAGCTAGGCTTTTAACTGGCCTTTTTTTAAGATCCTCATTTCGATATTGCTGTATTTTTTCTTAATTAAAACATTTCATTATCGGAAAGATAAACAAAAATGTGCGCGAAAGTATTCGAAATATTTAACAATTCACAAGCTCTCAAGAATCTTTCAGGATACCGGACACGATAATTTCCAATCGTCAATAAAAAGATTTATAGGTATGTAGATAACACATTATTAAAAACCACATGATAACAAAATTACAGAAAGATAACATTAAGTAATTAGTGCTAGATTTTTAATTTGCGGCCTTATCGCTTAGAGCGACCTCTTCCAGACAGCCATGCGCCTCGCATAAATATTTACCATTTTAGCAGGATCCTATGATTGAAGCAATTTTCGCTCACGTTTAAAAAATCCTAAAATATGTTGGCAGAAAATAATACACTTTACGTCATTTTCTCCTAAAAATTGGTATTTTAATTGTTAATAGGTATTAAGCATTTCGAGTTCTCGAATGGAGACCACGCACCGGCAAGCGCAGCGCAGCTAGTCTAGCCACATGATAAGAGAGAGAAGAGACTGATGACCTCATACAAGTGGCAGGAAGACGCTGCATGCAAGCCGCTTCCATCAGGTTTTATTTAGAAATCCATGGAGGATACCTAGGTCCAGCAGTGGACTTCTTGTGGCTGAGATGATGACACATAGTATCATGATCGTCATGATGACGATCATGATACTATGTTTCCAATTATTACTGACCTGAAATAAATGAACTTGAATTTTAATAATAAATAGTTTATATTGATATCAAGAACACTTTAATCGGAAACTAATTGTTAGCGCCACTATAACGTTTAATTAATATGTTGTTGAGTGTACATTTTCGCGATAAAGTATGCGTCAATGCATGCGGAAACGCAATTGCACTGCATAATTTGTTATTGGTCTTTTAAATATGTCATGAAACATTTGTCGGTGTTATCGACACACTTGTTTGAGGGCCCAATCCCATATTGATCTATGGTTTGCTTGTAAATGAGCTATGGTCTGTGCAATTCCATGAAAATATATTTGATAGGTGATTATTAAAATTGTTTTTTTTTTTTTCTTTTAACAAAATGAACGAAGAAGTTTCTTACTGTCATAAATAAAATATTAAAATGCTGTGTTCCGTCCATCAACTTTTAAGCTTGACAAGGGTCGATCGGTATCCAGACTTAAGCTTTCAAATTCCCAACATTTTTAACACACGACTTTCTCACAAAATTGAGGTTAAAAACAAAACATTCTCGAAAGATCGCAGAACCTTTTCCCTTCAAGGTCGCTTCGTTGTATAGGCACTTGTGAAACAAAGCCTATAGAAATTGCTTCTTTGTAATGCTAAAACTGAGAACGATACGCGAACCAACGATTCTGTAAAGCATTTTCTTTCTGAATATCCTCGAATCATAATATGAAGTGCTTTGATGTCGGTTGTAGGTACTCGTGCTAATAATGAAACCCAATTTCCGTTTAACCGGCTTCGACATCTTATATTCGGAACTTTTTCGATTAATGGTTACATTAATAAGTCTGTCGATGGCTGAAATTCTTCCAGATTCAAACCAACTATGGTGAAGCTAAATACTCCATTTATGTTGATTTGTCATAACGGATATAGTCTAGTAAAAATAAGATTTGTGACAACATAAAAGACAACTAAGTATTTAAGTATTGTTATTTAAATGAATGTACTGGTTTTTTAAATACATTTGACACAATTTCATAATGATATTATAAAAGCTATTTTTGTTACCTTTACACACTCAAACAGCTGAACCGATCGTTATGAAAATTAGTATAGAGTTAGCTCTGGACCTGGAGACGGACATAAGCAACTTATCATCATCATAATCATCACCGTTTTTCATAACTACGCAAGTGAAACCGCGGAACGCATCTAGTATATAAATTGGGGATTATTGTTGATCTATGATTTGAGTTATTTTCCTATCATAATTTCAAATAATCCCCCCAGTTGCAAATACTGTGATGTGCTCCATACAAACGTATTTATTTTTACTAATAAACATAAACCGACAACACTGCAATAAATCGACACTACCTTAATCTGCACTGGTTAGTGCAGAATAAGGTAGTGTCGTAAGGTAAATCTGCACTGATTGTGTCCATACTGCCTGTATGAATCAACTTAACAACCGAGTTCGGTCGAAACGACAAGTCAAGTTTGGTCAAGACTTCCAGCCCTGGTTCCGTTTAGTTCTGGTGGAAACACGCTTAACCAAATAGATGTTTAGGAGTATAAATATACAAGTAATGTACTTAGCAGTCAATCTACTCTATTAAAAGTATCATTAGATTTTTTTTATATGTACCTAATGTATCATAATATACCTAATAGTCGTGGCACGCGTAATGTAGTGTTCCATAGTTACATTATCATTTATGTGACCTTAAAACAGGGTCTCTTGTTTGATACTACGAACATATTTCACAAACGGATCCCTAAATTGGTTAAAAAATTGGTTTTAGCACACCCCCAATGTTTTTTGATTACCTATCCAACGATACCCCACTCAATGGGGTACCTATGAGAAAATAATAATTCATCCCCACTTTACGTGTAGGGGAGGTACCCCAATTATTATTTTTTACAATATTGTATTCTACGACTTTCTTGGCATTATTATTATGCATTTCTATACCAAATTACAGCTTTCTAGTACTTATAGTTTTTAAGCAAAGCCGCAGACAGATGAACATGGCGAAACTATAAGGGTGCCTTGTTTCCTACGGAACCCTAAAAAATCATTTTTTTTTACATAAAGCCTTTTAAGTCCTTTTAGAATGGCAGGTGCATAGCCAGATACGGACTAGGCTGGATATTATTTTATTATTAAACTAAGCAATTAAATTTTAACAGTGGTTTTAATAATTTCCCCCTTTATTATCAGCAGAGCATTTAATTGCATTTAAAACCTAACATATACATTAATAAAAGGCTTAAATATTAAAATTAAACGAAAATCTGCAAATATAAACCAATTTTATTGACAGATTTTCAAACAACAAATTAACTTCATACTGCAAACTTTCAAATGCGATTCCAGTAGAGTTCAATAACCAATTAAGCCCGTTTCGGCCAGTATCTCCGTATCTCCGTTGGTAGCTAATTTTCCATATCCCTCCACAATGGCAATATTTCTGGAACTTTTCACATCGTGCACTGCCAGTTTTCGACGCAGCTTCCATGAGTAATAGCTCGAGTTGAAAGAGTTTAAAATTGAAATACGTACGTACGGTTATTAATTTTGAGGATTTTAGTTACAATTCGGGCATTAATTTCGGTTGACAACGGCAATTACAACTGTGAGCGGATTTTGTCTGGAACTTTGCGGGGCGAAATCTTTTATCAAAATGTCAGAGAACGATTTATTATGATTAACTATGATTATAACCGATAGATGATGTAACGGGACAATGAGCGTAACGGGACAATGATTCATACATTTTCGTGCGTGCAGCCGGCGTTCATCGATTTATTAGACGCTGTCACGTCAAAAACGACTGAACCGATTTTGATGAAACATAGCTAAGAACACTGCGGACTAATAATTCACCTTTCAAACAAAAACGGTTCATCCGTTCGGGAGCTACGATGCCACAGACAGACACGTCAAACTTATAACACCCCGTCGTTTTTGCGTCGGGGGTTAAAAACAGATGGTCGCTCCACAAATTTTATTATCATATGAGTTGTCAAATTATCATTTGGGTGCAATGGGTGCACAAAGCACCCCAAGCGGGACGTCAGTGCAGGTCTTATCGCCCCCACTTCAAATTAGAATTAGAATTATCCTTTGGGTTTTTGATAAAGTGCATTTTGAGGGGAAAAAATCGGAATATGATATTCGATGATTTATGTTTCGGATCACAGATAAGTCTGCCATTCAGTAAGCGAACAATTAGTCTAATCACGGTGATGCTATTGTTATTTCAGCTTAATGGCGTTGTCCCATGAGTTATTAATTATTGTTTTATGCAAATCGAGTCACCCTTAGCAACTAATGCCATAAGATGGCCGACCAATGCTTACGATTATGACGGCCAGGGGAAAAGATACCGTCTCCAATATTATATTACAAACTAATCAATACATAGAAACTTGGGCACTTTGCCTGAAACTGGAGATTATTTGAAGTATCCAGGCTTTTGATGCCTATGAATATTTTAAATAATTTCCAATTACTTAGTTTTACTTTTAAGTTACTTTACGTTTAAGGGCCTGGGTTGTGATAAAAAACCTTTTTTTTTATTTTTAAGCTATTGCATAGCTTCTATCGCGGGCCTTGAGCGTGGAGACCGAATCCAGAAATTTCGTAACGAAAATAACCTAACACACCGCGCGTAAAGCTATTATGAAATAGCTTTACCGCGGCAGTCTCTGAGTGCCACACGTCTTTTTTATTTCATGTGTTGTTTTATATATCTATGTCTAAATACTCGACTGCTTCACTCTTGGGCACTCACTCACTCCATCGAAAATACATTTAAGTATTTAAGCTGTATATTTTTGTAATAATCTTTGAAAACTCTTTAGTATGATACGCAACTTGGTAGGTTTAGGAGATTTTATAAAAAATCTCCTAAACCTACCTGTATATAAATACACAAAAAAAATTGGTTTCCCACTTTTTTAATATTAATTCAGTGATAGCTGTGTGCCTTGAGTCCAACCTTAGTATCAATACTACTTACGTTTACGAATACTTGCAAAAATAAGCTTTGACAAAAACTTTGCAAATTAATGAAGATTGAATTTATCTACCTATTCTATTAAAATCACCGTGATCTTACACGAAAGGCGAATCCATTTTTAATTAATCGAATTCGTACTGAATTTCACAAATAAAGTTCTCATTTTACCTCCATCGCAATCAATGCTTTGTAAATTACTTGAATGTCAAGCGAGGAAACTTTTTGAATAAAACAATTCATTACTCGAGCTTCGGGAAAACAAATCAAAATTTTGTTCGATCGGAATTATTCCAGTTTTAACATTGGTCAGTTTGTCTTTGTAATAAATGCGATTGGAGTGGAAGAGGAGACTGACGGATTCCTATATCAGTAGTGTTTTGAGTTTTTTTTTATGCAACTGCCTTAGGAGAAGCTCGTGTTATCCTTCAGATTAACATGAGACGCTTGCCTTGCCTATAATAATACGGGCCTGTTTGGAATTTTGGACTTCAACAGTTCGAAATCCTGAACTTTACGCTCGTCAATTTTAGATACCTATTTAACAAACCTTTTTACCCATTCAACTGTATGTACTTACGTACGAGAACAGACACAACTCATAGCTACTTTTTGTTATATTCAACTGCAGGTTACTTGTGAAGACAGTGCTTTCGACGTTTTTCTGGCGATAAAACATACCATAGATGCAATTCTGCGTTGCAAGTATCAATCTTATCTTATAATCGTAGATTATTATTCCAGTAAACGATGTAATTAGGTATTATACCAGCGCTTTAACTCTGTGTTGTTTATTTTACCAAAAAATGTGACAGTAATTTTGCTTCAGATAGCTCCTCTAGTACGTAAGTACATACAACTCAATGGTTTTACCCGTAAATTTTGTTGAACATAATTCGCTTCAATTTGGAACACTTACATCATCATCATCTTGGCACAAGAAATCAACTACTAAACAAAGCCTTCCCTCATAAATTTCCAAAAAGACCTGATGGAATTGGCTAACGTCCAGCATCCTGACTCCAGCTACATGTATGAGGTCGTCTAACCATCTTGTGGCGGTCTTCCACACTTCTTTTGGTTGTGGTACTTCCTCTCCTTTTCACTAGCGAATCAGAAGACGTCGCAATGTCTCAAGTGTCGCGGCAAATGAGTGCTTATATACGTAAGCCGTAAGCCGCCGACTTTGATTTATATACAATAATGACATGACTATGACTAGTATTACTAGCATTATGCTGAGCTGGGGCCGGATTGTGACAAAAACATTATTTTGTGTTCTATTTTGTGTATATGATTTTTTTTTCCGTGATTTTTTGTTACAATAAAATTATGTCTATGTCAATAATTATATAGGTCGCTATAAGAGCCGGGTAATCAACAAGTCGCTAACACGAGTCCTGACTAAATTCGCTGTTCGCAAGCCACCGGAATGTGTTAACGCGTTGGCGACTTTGAAGTGTGAATCCTTACTGACCTTACATTTCCATTATGTTCATTGTGGTTGCGAGCACCTGTCTCATGTGGCAGCTGCTTCGTCCTCGACTGTCGGAACGCTTTACTATTTAAGTAAATAGGTAGTATTTTTGGTAAAGGTTGCTCGTCACCTTCGTGTTGTGAGCCAAAATACGATTAGCACTGAACCAAAGAAGATAGCATTGTAATAAATAGTTTTATAACCTTTCAGTGGATTAAAAAGGGAAAAGATTAAAAGATGACTCGTTTACATATATACATATAATCTTGACTATTTTCCTTTACGGGGTAGGCAGAGCATCAATGACCATGAGGTCGTATGATGCCACATTTGACCGTAGTTAGAGGGTTTGATGGGAAGAAGCGAGTATTAGAGGGTTAGGAGGTATTGGAGGGTGAAATGTAGTGTTGGCCTCCAGTGGTAAGGAATCAGCCTACCGCCCACTTAAATAACAATTTCCCTACTCGTTTCTTAATTAATATTTATTAATATCAGGAAGCTATGATCGAATGCCTAGCCTGTCAAACAAAGGAAACATTTCTTAGATTGATATATTACAGAAATATACTAGCTCAGACCAACAGAAGTTATGTCAGTTAGGCCAGCCTTAGGCAGGTAAAGCTAGCTAAAAAGTAGACCTACGTTATTATAAACACTAGAAAAACATCACCCTTCTTCGGCTGTCGGTTAAAAAGTAGTTAAAATCAGTCCAGTAGCTATTGAGAGATATGCGTACCAACGAACAAAACTTGATTTTTACACTAAATTTCATAGCCTACTTCCTCATATCTAGTCCAGAATTTAGAATAACAATTATTATTTATTTATTTATTTATAAAGTTCACCTACACTGTGTACATCTATACATTGACAATAAAAAAACATACAAATAAAATACAGCTTAATGTCACAATAATTACAGGTGAAGTCAGCATGGATTAATAATAAGCGAAAAATAAAAATAGTCATTAAAAATTTAAAGTAGGCCTATGCCATTATAACACATGTCAAATGAATTAAAAATAATAATAACAAGCTATTAAATTATAACAAGCTATTGAATTATAACAAGCTATTGAATTATAACAAGCTATTGAATTATAACAAGCTATTGAATTATAACAAGCTATTGAATTATAACAAGCTATTGAATTACTTAGTTAAAAGGCGACATCAAAATATTGAACCATTCATTCATCGTTTATTCGTCCGCGGCACTGTAAACTCCGCGGGTTATTCATTAAATTCTACACATTAAAATTGCAAATTAACTTATCAGATTAACTTAATTATTATAGCCGCAATGGTCTATTAAAGTTTGTGTTGTAAAGTTGCCACTTCGGGCATTCATTATTCATTTGTAGCCGTTGAGTTATAATATCAACAGAGTCATAATTTCTAAGTAGAACCACAGAATATTTTAAAGTATAGATATGAAAGACTCACTCCGTATACAAATTTAATTAAATAGTCACTCCTGTTACGACGCTATAAAGCGTAAGTAAAGTTTTCACATGTGCTAAGTAACTACTCCTATATTAACTTACATACACTTCCAGAGTACATCTCGTGCTATCGTGTATATTTTATCTATTCTGGCTAACGGCAAAGTACTGAAGTGTACGCTACCATTCTGATAGGTTCGTATGTACTTGTAGCACTAACCCACAGAGTGCGTCTGATCTTGTAACAACAAAAAAAATATACTTATTATTATTTCAGTCGATTACATATTTAATCGAATGTATCTGTTATATTACTCTTCAATAGTGTTCAATGTAGGAAGCAGTTTTTTAATGAGCACTTTGGCATCGTGCAGCATTTTAGTTGGTCAGTCAGCACTTATATTAACTTACATACACTTCCAGAGTACATCTCGTGCTATCGTGTATATTTTATCTATTCTGGCTAACGGCAAAGTACTGAAGTGTACGCTACCATTCTGATAGGTTCGTATGTACTTGTAGCACTAACCCACAGAGTGCGTCTGATCTTGTAACAACAAAAAAAATATACTTATTATTATTTCAGTCGATTACATATTTATTCGAATTTATCTGTTATATTACTCTTCAATAGTGTTCAATGTAGGAAGCAGTTTTTTAATGAGCACTTTGGCATCGTGCAGCATTTTAGTTGGTCAGTCAGCACTTTGAATAGCGTCGTTTGACTCAAAACAATTTTTTACACGATTGTGACTCTGTAGATATTCTAGCTCAATAGTTGTAGCTCACAATCAACGAAGCGTTGCGACCACCGTTTTGAGAATATCTTTCCGGAAAAATTTATTTCTTTGTCATTTTTTTTATTTTTAGATTCCGTATTAAGGGTGCGAGAGCCTATTCGTGAGGCTACGGTGTCTGTCTGTCTTATACATAAACGGCTGTACCTTTTGAACGATAATAGACACAAGTCTTAAAATTGGTAAGATTGTAGGGTTTACTTTGATGTAAATCAACAAATACTAAAAATTGGTAAAAGAGCGAGTCAAGCTTGAGTAAATAATTTTTGAAAAAATGGGAAATTATTGTGCGAGACAAAACCTTGCTGATTCCACAAAACAAGAAACGAAGAACGACAAGTGAACGTTTGTTGACAGTGGGTGTCATGTATATACTTATAATAGAGTAAATGGTAGTGTTATAATATTTTTGGATATAAAATGGGCACTGATTTAAAGAGGCAGTTGTAAATAGTAGTTTTGGTAAGTTAAACAATATAAATGGCACGTTTAATAACTAGTTCAGCAGTTAAAACTAAGCAGTAAAGTAAACAAAAATGAGTAATAAAAAATAATGAAATGGATCAGTGAATATATAATTAAGCAGGAAAATAATTAAATGGGCGGTAAAAATTATTACCTATAAATTAGTAAAAAAAAAAAAAAAACATAACATAATCTCTGAAGAAATTATTGCTTATACCTATATACATAGATAACTTTCTATCATTTTTACCGCTCATTCAATTATTGGACTGCTCAATTATTTTTAGAATTGACATTGTATGATAAAATAACCGACTAATTGATTTTTTATTACTGTCCATGTTTTACTGTCGCAATAATTAATCAACCGCCATTAAATTAAACAACAGCTCAAAAAATTAGTTCCCTATAAAATGTAGGTCTGTATCATTTACTTATTTGAACTTATAAGTGAATATAGCAAGGGGGTCCAAGTGCGTGGCAGCTTTATAATGAAATTGCTATGCGACTGATAGAGAGAACAAATGACCAAAGGGCTGGCGCTTACCTCGGTCAGCGGATTAGCATTGCTATCCAACGAGGCAATGTCGCCAGCCCTTTGGGAACGTTGCCTTGGGACTGTGACCTGAGTTCTGTTTTTTATCTGTAATATGTTTTTTTATTTATACTAATATATTTAGTTATTTAGGTCATTTATAGAAATAAATTAGTGAATATATGTACTATGTATGTGAACGCCTATCATTTCAGGCTATTCTTATTTTAGATATAGAAAATATGTGAAGTTTAAAATTTTCTTAGATTTAAACACATTTTGCTGTGTAATTAGTGTTTATATGTCGTGCATGCGTACTTTGCCGGTTTTTTTTATTAATTTTTTTATTCACTAACTAGAGTTTTTGCCAACGTTAGTAATTTACATGACTGCGCAACAGTAGGGCGTTTAGTAGTTGTAGTAGGCGTTTTTGTATAAAGTACCTATCTATATTACCAGCTGTAATCTGGATGTCTTGACAATTTTAAGTGTGGCATGAGTCGTTGCATTTGACTTTATCTCTTGTATGTCATAATTTTATTTTTTAACCTAATAACTCGCTCACAACAAATAAAAACTTATGTTAACATCAATTGCACGTTTTACCTGTGTATAAAGTAAGAACTAACTGCATTTGTCATACCTTCATGATTATCACGCAGCCTAAACATCAAAATTGGTTTAGCCATTTATGTGGTAGGCTTAACCGATACAAACGCTATCAGAGAATTATCGCCTTACGTCTGATAGATAAACGTATCAATCAACGTCTATTGCAGATCGTATGCGGGCGTGCCGATGGCAGCATGACACCGCGCTGGCTTCCTGAATCTATCCTGAATATTCAGGGTTGCTTCTTGGTTGATATCTGCCAATCTGTGTAATTCAAGCGCTTGATCGACACGCGTTATCAAGCGCCTGGAAAAACTAGTGTGAATATGTCCCAATGTAAGCATTGCCACAAAAAAAAAACGGTAAAAAACGGTGAAACATAGGTATTCGTACCTCTCTGTCTGAAAACATACAGTGTTCTATAAACTAGTTCAAAACTTAATAATAACTAAACACCATTAATTCGTTTTCGCACAGCGAATCTACATAAACACACTTCCTTGTCAAACTAAACAAAGCGAGACGCCAATCAGGATCCAGGAACGTCACATGAACCATTATTAGTTCATATGAGACTCCTAGATCCCGACCAGCATCCCGAGTTTATTATAATAATAAGTATCACTACAACAAAAGAAAAAGCTCTAGGAAGCACCGTTAAACCAGTCTTTGGTTAAAATATTGCGAACTATAATCGGAGTCAAGTTAAATAGGTCGAATTCAGGCAAGTCCAGGTTATTGATAGTGATAGGAGATTTGACAGAGAAAGAATTTTGCCTATGCAAACTGTATATCGGTTACATAACCGTTTGCAGAAAAAAACCGAAAACGCCCATGTCTACTGCTAACCGGTAGTAGGTTTGACCAAAATGGATTACATTTAGACATTCATCGGTATGGAGTAATCTGTTAGTTTTTATGTAGTACTTGAAATATCCACTTAGTTTGTAGAGGATTTTAAACGATAATGTACCTAGGTATCACAGATATCCAAAACAGAAATCTGTGCTAGATATGTTCAGAGGAAGGGGCGTACAAACCTACAATGAGAGGATGACTTACGGAGAGTGGTACAATCTCTATGGACAAGAACTGCGCAGTATAGGACTGGATAGAAATCTTTGAAGGAGGTCTATGGTCCTCCATAGACCTCCTCCGACTCGAGAAACGACTGCTTTGAAATTATTATGTTTGTAACACAAATTAGTATTTTTTGTTGCTATTAACAAAGTTAAGTTGCAATTATCTTTTCATTTTGATGTATGAAAGAATCGCGAAGAATTTAGCATACCCAAGGCGCTAATTGCACGGTAGGTATATTCAATCGAACTTAATCCCTCTTTTATTGGCATCTTTTGGGTGCACTACCTAATTGTCTTTTATCATATAACACATTTCTATATTTAACCTGGGTGTGTTTATATCGAGAAATAGTGTTAGAAGGTATAAATATTTATTAATATAAAAAAATTACATTGTCATTCAAGTTCCAAGACCATGTCAAAACACGCATATTGTAGAGTTCCGTAATTAATGTTATAATCAAAAGAATATCACTGGGCCAGTATTGTTTTTTAAGATCACTTTGCAAAATATTTTTACTGGTTTACAGAACACATCTACATGTCAAATCTAGTTTATGTAGGTCTCCGAGTATAATTTGCTGTGACGTACGGACAGACAGACGGTCGTTGCGAATTTATAAGGGTTTCTCGTAGTTACTACGGAACCTTAAAAACCGTCTAATACTATTAGCATCCATTCTCATGTTTCAATCTCACTCCGGAATATTTACTATTTTAAATACGATACTTGCTTTAAAAACATACAAACACCATTTATCTGCAAACCTCTGTAAACATTGTTAGCTAAGACCGACAAAATATGTTAAAAATTCACAAAATCCCTACACTGAAGTCCGGTACAGCACGGAGCCCTGCGACAAAATAAAATATTAACACTGCGGTGATACCACGGTCTGCCCGTTAGCAAATCGTGTAAACGAAACGCACGGATCATCAATTTTACACTGTGACACGGGTTATAATGAACTCGGCCACATTTAAGCCTACACACAGCCATAATAAATAAATAAATATTGGTGGACATTTCACACAACGCCATCTAGCCCAAACTAAGCAAAGCTTGTGCTTTGGAAATTAGATGGCTGATTTACATTATGTATTAACTAACTAAATCCAATTGCGGTTTCAATAAATCTGCATGAGTAGTGGTGATATTTATACATACCTATATACTTTTTTTGTAAATACATACCTATGATACATATAAACTAAAAAAAAAGTCTTCTGTGACACAGATTTATACTATTTACCGTTTATTCATAAACGTCTGGTAAGCCCATTTTAGCTGAATATATATTATTTTTACACTACCTGTTCAATAATGTCCCTTATTAGGTTTCCGTAGTAAACAAGGAACCATATACCTAGTTTCGCCATGTCCGTCTGTCTGTCTCTCAGTCGGTAAATCCACCACTGGGTTCTTTTTTGTTATTTTTTAATCGTTTTTTAAGCTATTGCATAGTTTCTATGGCGGGCCTTGAGCGTGGAGACCGAATCCAGAAATTCCGTAATGAAAATAACCTAACACCCCCCACTCCGACCGGCACAGCGGTGATACTTTTTAGTTTTTAGTTTTGCCATCTATCGATGAATAGCAGAACTTTTAATGACTTTTTGAAATATCACGCTTGTCTCTTTAGTTCTGTAAATCGCTTCTAGGTGGCATAGCCTCTAGGTGCATAAATAAAATAAAAATAAATAATTATAAATAAATAAGTTGATAAAAAATGCTATGCAATAGCTTTACCGCGGCAGTCTCCGAGTGCCACACGTCTTTTTTTAATTTTATTTTCGAATATAACGGAGTGTCGCCATAAGAAAATACAAAATAATCGAATAATTATTACAAAATTACAGAAACCTATACGAGAATAAGATATTTTCCCTGGAAATGGTTGAAAAGTTGGTGAATCGCGGTTAGCAGCTAAAGAAGTCAGCTGAGTTATTTATAAGATGGGTCGTACTGTAAGTAAAAAGTAGGTACGGTTCGACAGTTTTATTTCGTAGCACGTTAGGAAAACAACAGGTACACCCTATTTATCACGGGTAGGTACATTTACGGCCCACGTTTTAATCAAACAAAGTGTCACTTCTAGCTTGTTAATTTTATTGTCTGTGTTGCTTGTTTATGGAGCCTTTTCAGATAATAAATTGAAATTGAAGCAAGTGCACGATGTGTGAAATTATTTTTTTTATATAAAGAAAAAAATTACAAGAATATAATTAATTGCCGCAACGTATAAATAAAACTGATAATATGAATTTTATGCAAGGCATTATTTAATTATATCTGTAATTTGCAGATGAAGCTTTAACTAAAATAGAATTCGAAATTTAATTTGATTATATTTATGCGCGCCTCTTTTATCTCAGACAAGTCTATCTAATTTTATTAAATGTATGGTTAAATAATTTATTATAGTTTAAAAAACTGAAACAACCGAATTCATAATACGTAATTTCTTCTATTAAGATGATTTACTAGTTTTTTTTTTCTATTTAGGTGTTTTGTTTTTAAAACTGATTTTAATAAATTTAATAGATTTTAATTGTAATATATTTTAATCTATTTAAATAAATATGCAGTCGAATTGAGAACCTCCTCCTTTCTGGAAGTCGGTCAAAAATCTAAACGAGCTCGGTGTATGGCTTTTTAAGGCTTCAACATTGAGATATTATACATCCTGTATTATATTATTTTTGAATTATGTAAGTTGATTGAATACCGAATCATTTCAGCGTTCAAATTATTAGTAGTTATTAATTCTTAGGTGCTAATATCAGCACAAACAAAATGATATACCTACAAGAAATTAATACCCGTTCATGTTTGTTAAGCCTAGTATTATCACTAGATTAGACAAAAGATAGTCCCTGCATAATGAGACAGGCTAACAGGAAACCTCCCAAACTACTCCAAAAAGTAGGGAAATAGGAGAAACACAGGTAAAATCACGAAACTTGCGTCACACACAAGGGCAATATGGATAACAAGAGGCCAGACCACAAGCAAATGTCGAGCCATTGTTGACAGAGGGCGTAAATTTAATTGTACAGAAGGTCGACCAGACCCCAGGGTAAACGGTCTTATAAACATGCGTACTAATTTAGCCGAATATTGGATAGAAGCAGAAAATTACAATCCTTTTGGGAATCGGAAAACACGAGTGGATTAAGGAAAAGATAAATAAGTATTGGCAAGTAAAATATCATCATCATCATCATCATATTAGTCACAAGAAGTGTACTGCTAGATAAGCCTTCCCTTATGTCATGATTTGAATATTTGTTGTATGTGGTGTGCGGTGTTTTCAGTGTTGCGGAGTGGCAGCACTGCTATTTTCTTAATTTATATACTCTGGAGAACGGTGATCGAACAGAATGAACGCTACCCCGGATGATGGCGTGATGTTGTAATTCCGGGGAGGGGATATATCGCGGGCGGACGAGCGCGAGCGGCCCTTCGAAAAAGTAGTCGCGGCGTAACTCGGTAGTAAAAAGGCGGTCTTGGCGTCAGACCGCTCAGTGCAGTGAAATAAGTGCAGTGTTATAAGTAATAATAAAGCGTCATAAAGTTCAGACAAGGAGTTTTCTTTATATATCAGAAGTGGCAATCAACCTGCGAGCCGAGCCCGGTAAAATCGTGAGTCACCTACGAGATTATATTTTACCCTCCGATTATTGAATATTGATGTTAAAAATTTGTCACGCATATCGAATTGGAGAAAATGGTTCTTAAAAGTGTTGAAACAGGTTGTTAAAATAATTATAACGGGATATTCTTAATACGGGTAGACAGAATCTGTTAAGATACTGCAATGAGATGTGATCTGGGTTACTCCCAGATTATTTTATTGTAGCACAGCGATTAAAGATTATAATCCGACGATTTTATTATAACCTAATGAAATTTTGATAGTGTGGTTGGGGCTACTCCCCGATAATTTTATCGTAATTTAAACGAAATGAAGTCTGTTGTAAGTAAGTCATTAGTAAATTATTTCGTTAACATCCCGAGAGACAAGTATACGAAAATATGTTTTTCTTGTTTGAGAACCATTTTTACTTTTTGTATTTGATTATGCTGCAGCCATTCAGAGGAACCATAGCGAGGTAATATTTTTTTGGTGTGATGGTGAGAGTAGTGTTTTTAATAGTACAATGGCTATGGCATATCGGTCTGAGGCCGTGTCAGCGATCAGCAGTGTGTTATTTTTCTAGAAGACTAGTAAAGTGCTGCGAATAAAATATTTTAATTCGGTAACTGGGCTACATCAATACAGCCAATTAAGCGAGCTTCTAAATGTAGTTTTTCTAGAATATTGCTAACAGTAATGCAAATAAAATATTATGGTAAACTTAACAGCTTATTATCTAGCTGTTAAGGTTGGGCTCCACTAAAATTGTGTTCAGATTCAGAACACTTGTTGATAAAAATTTGGTGCAGACCATTTGCAGTGCGCGAACTTGATCACAATAGTAGATTGCCTGTGTCCACCACCTCAGTTGTGCGTAACTTTAGTATGCGTGCTGTACGGTACATTTGTACACGAACATTTATACCTCGGTAATGTGCTTTACTTTCAGTTTAGTGTGTAAACATGTGTGCGAGTGCGTCGTCGCGGGTACACCGCGAGACCGAGGAGTGCGCGACAAAAGTTCACGGTTTGTCCAATAGAGTGCGCGCACAGTTTGCTGGTGCTGCCCGTAAGATTTCACCAAGAAATACATTTATGCTGCACTCTGTGCGGTACAGAGCCGCACACTGGTGGAATCCTGTATTTACGGTTACGGCCATTTAGGGCGAGTTGTACTGTGTTCGTTTTTCTGTAAGGTTAATAAAGTACCGCAAGTAAAATATTCTAGTACGACAACTAGTCTACTACAACTAGTAGCACTGTCTTTAGTCGTGTAAGTATGCTATACCATGAAGCGAAATTTTGGTATTGTATCTCCACCTGCAACACTATAACTACTTTGTGACGTAACTATTGTAAGATCTTGAACCACATAAGTGTGTCAAACGAAATTTTATATGAGTAGAGCTACAATATTGATGGATTTACCAGAGTATCACTGCGTAAATATTTAATACAGAAGTCTGTTTATGAAGTTGAATTATACAGAGATAACATAGTTCGATTGACTTAAAATCTTAATTGAATTTCGAAGGCATGTAATGTAATAACCTCAGAAATAGTACCATTGTGTACCGGTAACTTGTCGCGAATATTTATCCGTTGACGCCTTGTAATCATGGAGGCGGAATTTAAAGCCGCGCTAAGATATCAGAGTATCGACAGTGCTGAAAATTAAAGTGCATTTCTTAGTGTTAACAACTACACTTAGTGTTACTGCAAGTTTGAAATTCAAGGATTTTTAGTGTTTACGAGTTTGTTAGCTGCAGTCATGTAGGTGAACTGCAGGGAAAATGTTCCAAAGAGTGCCATGTATGTGTGCCGTAAAGTTGAAGTTCGTAGATTTGATGATGTTATCGCTGCAACCGTGTAGGTGAGCTGCAGGGTAATATTCTAAAGAAGTATGGCCATGTAGGTGTGCCGTAAGGAAAGTTCGAAGATTTGATGATGATTTCGCCGCAGCCATATAGGCGCGTTGTAAGGTTGAAGTTTGAAGATTTGATGATGTTTGAAGTTTGAAGATTTGACGATGTCGAAGTTTGAAGATTTGATGATGTTCTCGCTGCAACCATGTAAGTGAGCTGTAAGATTGAAGTTCAATTATTCAATGATGTTTTAGCTGTAACCATGAAGGTTTGGTTTCAGGATGATAATTTTAACCGGTCACGGAACGCTTAGCTTCCAGCCATGAACGTTTTAAACTGCAGCAGGTCAAGCCTATTCAAAGGAAAGTAGAAGCTCCAATCTGTATTTAATCCAAAATAACTTGATTAACTAAATTTTGTATAATATGTATATGGTGTGCAAGAGTGTGCACAGATCTTGTATTTTAGTGGATTTGATTAATCCAGTCGATTAATGATCATTTTAATGTGATTATGTTAAGCGTTGAATAGCAGAATCATTGATCGGACTTTCCCAGAACCTGAGCACCTGACTTTTAATGATGATATAACGTTATAATTCCAGTTTTGATGTAGTTTCGAGTTTCATAGAGAAAATTTAAATCATATATAAGAGATCAACCGATCGGACACGCAGCAAGTAACCTTGACGAGCATAGCAACTCGAAGTGTCGAGGAGTTTTGACAAATGCCATTATGCTTGAAATTTCCGAAACGTACTAATTAGAATCGACTAAGTCACTTACTTTTGATAAAACGCGTATAGTGCGTTAGAGCGAATAAATTTATGAGTAATCTGTTTGCAATTATTAGATTCTCAATTATTATGGTTATTATTATTAGATTATAGAGAGAATGGAAATTACTCTATCAATAAGATTCATGAATTGATAAATGAGTAAGCCTAAGACATTTTCCGAAAAATACTATTCGGTTAAGGATTATTATAAAAATATATATAGATGTCAGCGATCTGTATGTGCCAACGTAATTAGATGTCATGTTTTGAACACCTACGTTATTTTTCGCAACTGCAGAGCAGTGTCTACACTTTGTTGAATTGTCCGCTGGACAGTGACGTAAGCAGTGATGAGCGTTGACTATTATCGTAAAATATATATAAACAAATCTGTATGTTAAATGAACCACTCGATAATATTACAAAACTATTAGTCGAGAGTAAACGTACGTAGTAAACGTTTCTTTGAGAGAAACCCATTTTATGCCTTGAATGAGTTGATGAGAATAGATCTTGCTGAATTCTCGTTCTAATGGAACAGCGGATCATATTTTCTACTTTCTTCCATAAGTGGATTAGCATATTTTTTATTATTCTATTTTGGCCTTTTGAACATTATTATGAATATTGACATAAGTTTGACGACATCCTTTTATTATTTATTATGTTATTGGATATAAAAATGACATAAATAAATAGAATATATTATATCTAAATTAATAAAAACTACGTTAAATCGTATTTTATAACAGAAAAAGCTTGGAGTACAAACATAACAAAAAATACTAATTTGAAAAGGGCTTTTCTAATATAACACTTTTGTTACAAGCCCAAGAAATAATTTGACTTTGAATTTAAGCGATGACCGAAGTTTCTTATCACGAACTAAAGATAATTCAAAGAGAGAACTGATTGATCAGTTTCATATTTCAAACAAAGTAGCCTCAAAAATAGATTGCACCGGTGGCGGTTTTATTGTAAAAGTACAGTTTATGAGTTCAAAAATTAGTCAAATATAAAAACCGAATATTCATAATTAATTTATTTCTTGCAAAATAGGTATACAAACATGTGGTCTTATGATAGTAATAACATTTGGCCCTCTATTTTTGCTGTCAAAGCGTTCAAGTATTCCTAGGTTCTAGATCAATATCGTTAAATATCGTTCGTGCATATGAACATTTTGATAAATCTAGTATAATTTTGGTAAGCGTATAACAGTATTGGATCCAGCATACGAAAATTAATCGATAAATAAAAAAATATCTTCATTAAAAATAAGCAATATTTGATAGAACTGGTAACGTTTCCGAAATATGATTGTTAGTTGAAATAAAACGGCAACTATCAAAATCACCACTGGCTTGTACTCAGTGCAAGAGCAGTTATGATATGACTAGTCGACATCATATAGACCTTTAAAAAAAAAAACAACAGAAATTAGTAAGACAAATATTGAGACTAATTTTATTTATGGAAGTGATTACCTGCTTCTTCTCTTTTGATGCTTTAGTATTAGTTCAGGTGTTCACTAAAAGGAATTAAGTATGCTTCTGTGTATAAACATTCTCAGTCTTTACCTACAATTAAGTTTATTAAAACCTAGTCAAGTAATTTCTGCTCTACTGTTACATCAGTACTATAAATATTGGATGGGAAAATAAATATGTCCACATTCTCGGTTTGAGTACTGTTAGTATGTAATGTGTACAGTATTTTTTCTAGCTAACGTGTCATCAAAATAGTGATGACGTATTTGACAAACAACCAACAACTCTATCCTCAAAGAGATTCATATACGAGATAGATTATCGTCGACTGGGCAATTGCAAATACTGAAGTTCTTTGCGCAGATCTCAAGAAAAGAGCACTCGACGGAGAGCCTATCGCAGCATATGCATGGCCGTGTAGAAGGCAAGCGAAGTCCTGGACGATCACCAACACGTTGGACCGACCTCATTAGAAAAGCTACGCAGTCCACCGAAGTAGAGTGTACTCGCAATGCAACTGACCGGCAGAAAAGGAGAAGCATCGCGAGAAGAGCAGCTGGCCTGGAGAGTGACGGTGACGGCGAGGAGCCACCGCCATTGCAACCACGACCACTCTGACTAGAGTGTACGATTAAGAAGAAGAATTTGGCAAACAACAGATTAAAATCCGACAGATGTCAACTCAGGGCATCTGTGATGTGAAGTGATTCAACTTGATAGTACATCAATTTAATGGTAAACAGCAACAGGTATACGCCAGTCAAATAACGGTTGGTGAAGGACTGACAATGGATCAGCTACCTGTAGTTTATCGTGACTAATTTGTCCCTATGATAATGAAATTTAGTGATTAGAAAATAATAATACTTCTGACATTCTAAACTGACAAAATTTTGCTCATGTGCTTTGCCGATCATCCACAAGCTTGACAGAAATTAATGCGGTTGTAGCGACTTGCTAAGAAAAAAAAAGGGGTTTGGAAAATTATTTCCGTACTCGGATTTGGGGAGTATACGTTACACAATTTTAAAATGCTATTTGGTAATGGCAGGACAATGACAGAAATACTATTATAATATTTGAATTTATGTGTAATTATTTTTGGACGAAATTTGCTTTCATTTTATTCAAGCTTTGTCGTTGGTCATTTTAATGTTTGGACGAAGAACAAAAAGGAGTATTTATAGAGTTTTTCATAAAAAAAAGTCTACAAGTCCAAGTCTACAAGGTTTGAATGATACTTCAGTGGCCACAACAACATTGGGACATTTATATAATGATGCTGCCGTTCGCAATCACTAAGCCAGAGGAGGAAGTAATTGAGTAACCGACAGTAAATTAATAATGCGAATTGAATAAGTTTTTATGTACTTTTTTTAATTATATACCAAACCTCTGGAAATACCAGGATATATACTCGATCCGTATAACATATTTGTACAACAATGATTTATCTGCATAGTGTACATTTACACACGAATAGGAAGCCTCCGGTTCCCAGACCAGCTAGAATAAACATAAAAGAGTGTCATGATTTGAATATTTGTTGTATGTGGTGTGCGGTGTTTTCAGTGTTGCGGAGTGGCAGCACTGCTATTTTCTTAATTTATATACTCTGGAGAACGGTGATCGAACAGAATGAACGCTACCCCGGATGATGGCGTGATGTTGTAATTCCGGGGAGGGGATATATCGCGGGCGGACGAGCGCGAGCGGCCCTTCGAAAAAGTAGTCGCGGCGTAACTCGGTAGTAAAAAGGCGGTCTTGGCGTCAGACCGCTCAGTGCAGTGAAATAAGTGCAGTGTTATAAGTAATAATAAAGCGTCATAAAGTTCAGACAAGGAGTTTTCTTTATACTTATAATAATAATAATTGAATTCGGTTGAATGGTGGAAAACGCAAGAGCTAAAACCTAACCAAGGTGGAATAGTTAAAGGGCATAACGACGCTCTCGACATCCTTAGCCAGTACGCCACGTTGCTTCTCCGACGCCAACATGCGGCGTCTCTATTTAGCCCATTTAGTGCGTGGCGAGACATTACCTGTCTCATTTTTTTTGCATAATTAGACATAATTGGCAGGTGCGGTTTGCTCATTCTGGTGCTCCCACGCAAATCTAATGCATCTTACCTTTTGTGTGGAAACATCAGCCAATAGCCTTGTTACCAAAGTCACATCCATATATTCCGATTCATTTCGGCGAGTTGACGGTCAAATACAAGCCTATTTTCGAAAAAAAAACTTCTCTCGGCGGAAAGAGATATGCTCAATAGTCAATATTTCACTGAAGAATAATTTCTTAAACAAAGTGATTCACCAGAGAACCATATACCATATGAGAAGATATTGACATTGCTCTCAGCATATTAGCAAGTTGAAGTGTTAGTATAATGGTAATTTATCTGACACAGAACTGATAACCGCTGGATATTTACTGAAGATAGTTAGCGTTGATTAAAGAAACGGAAAGCTGAACTTCAAGCTGAATGGCGTTCAATGGATGACACCTATGTCCAGTTGTGAACTAGAGTGGGCTAATGACGATGAATGATTTCTGTTTCATATCATTATGATTGTTCAAATTGATTCAAAAAATGTTTTGTGTATTTCGTTGAATTTTGAACAAGCCGTATTTTGACTTTTTAACTGGTTTTAAATAATTCTTCTACAAAAACGATATTTAAAAACGCCTATCTTATATTTCAAAGATGTAACAACAGTAAGTCTTCGTTAAAACTTACCCAATAGTTTCAAAGGGCGATATCAAATTGCTGAATTTCTCATGTTTCCTTAATCTTCGACCCTTGGCGGCAGCCCTGCGCTTAATTGACAGAAATCAATCATCCCCAGCCTCTTTGTAAAATCGACGCACGATCCGCCAGATAATTGCTCTGACCCTTGCTTGAACTTGGGATGACTTAAACCGTTTAATAGCCTTTTGTAAACTAGATAAACTTTGCCATACTTACCTACTTAACATTTTAAAGGTTGAAAATAAGAAGTACAAACGCGTGCGTGCGCGCGTTTGTTTTAGTTAATATATTATTTGTTTTATAACAAAATTACTTTATATCATACTTTATCATGAAAATAATCAATCAGGCCGATCATGACGAAATTTGGCATATTATATGTGTATTACGAGGACAAACATAATGTTATAAAATGTTTCTTCCGAAGTTGACAGAAAACTGAAAAATCGTGAGTGAAATAACTTTTAGATAGCTAATAAATTAGGAAAGAGTTCGTCCAAATAAAAAAACCAACTCAAATAATGGGTTTGAAAACTTTGGACAAATATATCACCACTACTCATGCAGATTTATTGAAACCGCAATCGGATTTGGTTCTGATAAAATATTCATA
This sequence comes from Lycia hirtaria, assembly GCA_947563715.1. Lineage (NCBI taxonomy): Eukaryota > Metazoa > Arthropoda > Insecta > Lepidoptera > Geometridae > Lycia > Lycia hirtaria. Next base: position 4,692,684 of record OX387380.1, read on the forward strand.
GAACGCCTGAATTTATTATTCACGCGTGAAACGAAATGCCCCTGAAAAATATACAACTGAACGAAACTTTTACTAATTCAGTGTGTAACCTAGCTTATTAGGAACTAATAACAAACCTAAACATACTACAGTGACAACTGCATTTTTTTAGGCTCAATTGTGTTACTTACTTTTGTTCTTTGTATTTGTGTTCTCTCTTTTTGTTGTAGTGTATGGTATATAAAAATAAAATATTTTCTTTATTTTATTGGAAATCTACTATTATCGATATAAAACGTCACTACAATAGTTTATGCCCGATTTTGACGTTTGGTCTTTCTTCTTTCGGCAACTATAAATGGCGTAGGCTTGTAGAATATTTACGTCTAAATTCTTTACGTTAATAAATGGTATCTCAACTGATTTGGGAGTTTCTCTGTATATTCTTAATATATTTCTTTCTAAAATTGTTGTCTAAAAGACTGGAAAAGTTTTCATACAAAGTGAAACGCCTCTTGCGAACGAGTAGGTATCTGACGAACATTTGAGCGGAGTTGATTTGCGGATTCGCAAACGCCGCGCCGTGCAGCCACTTTAAAGAACGCACCTTTTAATTCAATGGAATGTTGCAATTTAAATTTCATCTAAATCGTTCAATTGTTTAGTTTCTAAAACTGAATAATGTCACCAAGTGACAATTATTTTGAAGTCGGTCGTTTCAGTTTTAAAACTGAATAACTGAATAATAAAATGTAAAAGAAACATTGTCCAATGTTTCCGCGGATAACCGAAATAGTGAGAAACAAAAGTAGAAAACGGTATAGGTAACAGAAAATTAATAAAATTAAATTGGAATATTTTTCACAATGCTCATGTTTTTTTTTTTATTATGCATGCAATTATTTCACGCCTTTTTAACGTAAACGGAACGTATTATACCTAAAGTCAAATAAAACGAATAATATTAATAATTTTAACGAAAACATCATACTTTATTGCCACTACTGTTAAAAATAAAATTAATATAAAGTTTCACTACGTTCGGAGTTATTAATATACTTATACAGTAAAATATTCCTATCAACACCAGTTCTCGGTTTCCTTTGGCTTCAGATTACCACCATTGAGTTGTATGTATGAGTACTTATACGAGAGCAGACACCACTCATAAGCTACTTTACTATGTTGCATTCAACTGCGGCGAGAGCGCCGCACCTCACTCAGTAGCTTACTAGTAAAGTGAGTGCTTTCAACAATTTGCTGGCACCATTGATGCAATTCTGCGTTGCTATTAACAATCGTACCGTATAATCGTAGATTATTATTCCATTAAACAATGTAATTATCAATCCAGCGTTATTTTGAATTGGAATGTGGAGATGGCAACCAAAATTGACTTCTTACATTTGAAATAACGAGTTAATATATAGCTCTTTGCTATTGTTGTTGATATCATGAGATAACGAAGTACAAACTTGAAATTTCTGCCTGGAATTGCAGAGTTCATTTAAAAATTAATTCATTAAAAACATGGCAACGCTGACTGCATTCTGGCTACTTTTCCCATCACCAGTGGACTTTTAGAATAAGATATTCATTAATTTATTTCCTGTATATTTAAAAATATATTTTAACTCTTAAGGAATAGTAGTATTTATTAGTTGTTTTTTTTTTTATATAAATAGTACGAGAAATAAATTTACATACGCCACTAAGTACATACAAAGGAACAAACTTAATAATTCCCGAATAAACAAGATTAAAACCGCTGAAGAGATTATATTCTAAAATAATTTACAAACACTTTGGATCAAAACCAGCAAATTAAAACCAAATAGGTAATGATTAGAGAAACTTCTTACGCTGTAACGTCACACGCAAAGCGAAAAGTTCAAATTTCAAACAGTGTTTTGTCTTTGTGGCCTGGACAAATAATTGTAGTATCTAAGTGTTTGCAATGTTGTAGTAGACCGATGAATTTCCTTTTCCAAAGTATTAGACTATTGCAAACATTGTGAACACTAAAAGTTAGCTAGAAGGGAAGCAAAGCAAAGCTGCATAAAATTTGAATTTCTTACACCACGTGTGATGTAGGCCCTTATTATCAAATATTTTAACTTATAATCGCTCGTGGACAAATATTATACAAAACCGATAAATTCCTCTCTTTAACAATTTCACCGCCTACTAAGTATATCAATTAAAAGTTCTTAGCAATATCTGCAATTGGTTGGCTTTTCAGGAACACGATCATGTTACTGAAGAGTTTCTTTGCAGCGACATCTATCATCGGTCTACCGAACTCTGCTGATATTTGTTTCCAATTGTCATTTAAAAACGTTAGCATTGTGTCACCTGAAAATAAAATTAAATGTATCAAATAACACATCACTACCATCTGATCCCCTAAAAGTTCACTTCTGTACATAGGCGTGTAATATGATCCGTGTATAATCCGTGGGGGAGCCCACGGATTTCCAAAAGATCGGTTGAAAGCGGCTTCCTTCCATAGTCTTCTTGCTACTTGTATCAGGTCGTCTGTTCTATCATGGCTGATCTTCCTATGCTGCGCCTGCCGTTGCGTAGTCTTCACTAGAAAACTTATCGGCCTCATCCGCCATCAGTTCTATGTGCTACTCTACTAGTATATACCCTGCCCACTGCCACTTCAAAATACTCGTAACAGAAAGGGATTCTTCTTTTCTAATTTTATGAAATATATCTCATAATTAAAAACAAGAGTAATTTTGATTTTTGAAACGATTTCACCTGCTAGGATGCTAATATTGATACCATCATAAAAATTGGTCAGATTGTCGGAAACAACATATGCACCTCCCTGCATATAATGACTCTGGTGCTGCCGCAACAAAAGCAGAAAACCTCAAACGGCGCAAATATGCATATTTAGACCGGATGTACATGTTTGTGCCGTTTGGGGTCGAAACATTAGGTTCATGGGGTCCAGCCGCTCAGAGTTTATACAGGGAAATAGCCAAACGCTTGGTAGAGGTGACAAGTGACCAGAATGCTGGCTCCTACTTTGCTCAAAAAGTAAGCATTGCCATCCAACGTTGCAATGCTGCCAGTATTCTTGCCACTTTTCCCACTACCAGTGGACTTTTTGAGTAAGTTTTTATTTTATTTGTTTTCTGTATAAATATACTTAAAAATTGTTTTTTTTAATAGTCTTAATGTGTAGATAGTAATGTATAGATTAGAGTAAAATACTATTTTCTATTTTAGTAATCAAATTATATACTCACATGACTAATATTAATTCTATCACACATAAATACTGTTATATTGTTAAAATTTCTTGTAATTTGGCCCCTATGTCATGTTCTAAAGATAAGGATAGGTACTTGTGGACTTTGAAACCGTTCATACACCCTCCTACGTGAGATATGTTATTGATTGTACATTTTCGCAAGAAAGTATGAACAGTGCTACTATAAAATTATTTTTTAACCACCTATACTTACTGAGTTCTTTATTTCCATTGAAAAGATTGGTCAGATTGAAGTGGGCGTTTTCCTTCACATCAAAATCGTAGCTGTACTTCTTAGGGACGACATGTTCTTTGCCTTCATCATCCTTTTCTAAATCGTAGTCAATACGGAATTTCAGTTGGACGTGTTCTGAAACATTAAAATTAATAATTAAAAAACCGGACAAGCGCGATTTAGACTTGCCCACCGAGGGTTCCGTATAAACTAATAGATAAAAGAGGGAAATTATATATATTTTTTATATTTTCCTTCGTAAACCGAAAAATATACATCGTAAGAATATTTAAAAACCTGTATTAGCTTGTGCTAAGCTCTTTCATAAGATATCCCACGTCATACGGTTAATTTAATTTAAAATTTAGATCCTCATTCCTAGTATAAAGCCACTATTTTTTGTGATTAAATTAAAAATTACCGGTTTTCGGATTTTATCCTATAGGTATGTGTACACTATGCTTCTTGCCAAATTTCATATCATAGTTCTAGGTCAACGGGAAGTACCCCATAGGTTTTGATTTCCTTGTGAGTATAGAAAAGTGCGTTTTTACGACATTTTCGGCTGTAACTTTTTTACGAAAACTGAGTAGGTAATTTGATTTTTCTCTCTGCAGCAAGAGACTATGGACATGCGTATACGGTTTCAATTTCAACACGACAACTTCACGCATTCCCGAGATACCCGGACGTTACGGACAGACAGACAGACAAACGGACAGACCGATAACAAAGTGATCCTATAAGGGTTCTGTTTTTTCCTTTTGAGGTTCGGAACTCTAAAAATAAATACAAACAATAACTTAGGATGTATGTATATACAATAATTATATATAAAATTAATTGTCAATTCAATTATGTACATGAAGTCCGGTATTACGGTATTAATTGGTCCGCCTAATTTGTATGTTATATTAACTCACTCAGTTTGAGTTTCATTTGTCCGTCTCCAGTAATGGGCAAGACGAGAATCCTGCCGGCGGCAGTGTAGTGTCCTTTGATAGTGCAATCTACGTGAAACACTAGCTCAAAGTTCTTCTTCTTCAAATCCCATCTGAAAACAAGTATGTACCTTTAAATAACCTACTCTTAACTTAATACCCTATATACCCTATAGTTATACAATACCCAAACTGTACCCTATAATTATACTATACCTAAACTGTACCCTATAGTTATACTATACCCAAACTGTACCATATAGTTATACTATACCTAAACTGTACCCTATAGTTATACAATACCCAAACTGTACCCTATAGTTATACTATACCTAAACTGTACCCTATAGTTATACTATACCCAAACTGCAGAGCGTATCTCTCTGACGCTCTGCAGTTTGGGTATAGTATAACTATAGGGTATATCGTTTGTGTCGGTTTGATCAGACAATACTTTGCCGTCTCTGACAAACTAAGAAGTAATTGCTCTGGGTTTGCCGTGTGCCACATGTTAGAATAATATGCACACTGTAAGTGTATTTGTAGGTATTATACGAGTAGGAACTTAGCACCTGTGCAAGCTGACTTGAGCATTATTGCGTCGAAACTAATGTTGTTATTTAAAAAGAAAATACAAATAATTAGAAAAGTATTCTATAAGCTATCTAGTTTCCATAGCAAAAGCTTTGTTTGATTAGTTTGTAGCTAGATGGTGTTGTCTGAAATGTCCACCAATATTTATTTATTTATTTTATTAAATGTGTACTCCACCTATACTATTAAATATTATGTGACAATACTCGTATTATGAAAAGATTCTGTTATAATATGATTACAACCAATACCGTGTACTTCCAATGATCTAAGTTTTGAATAAGGGATGTTATCCTTAGAGAATGCTGTGTCACGTAAAACAAACACTTATAGCAATTGTGTAATAAACGTAAATAGGTTTATATTTATATATTTATTTATTAGCATTCCACAAGTTTCAATTAGGTGGTAGGAAATTTTATTATTTTAAATTACTTTGTGACCCCGTCGGGCGCAGCTAAATAAACAATTATATTAATAAATAATAATAATAAATTGTTTATTACTTGAATAACCTTATTACTAATGTTTTACTAATGGTAGAAATACAGTTTGGTACCTTTGCTCATTGACATCGGGCCCCAAACTAGGCAAAGCCTGTTTTTTGGGCACCCTGAAACCTGTTACCAATATTTTATATGCGCTTAGTATTGTGAATATTGTCGAGAATACACATTTATAATAGTAACATGTTTGACAATTATTGACATTATCATTACTAATATGTTGTATATATATAAACATCGTAGCATATCAATTTACTAACAAAATTAATCATAGTCTGTGTAGTCACTATAGGACGTTCAGGTACAAATGTTTGAATACGATTTGAATGTATATATGCACGATGGAACAATCTTGATAGCACGATACGTTAGAAAACAGAAAAATTAGAATAAATATTACATAAAATCAAATGAAACCAATGAATTAATCATGCAATGAATTATAAAATAATAATAAAATATTGCCTAAAATAAAATCAAACACCGAATACGTTTAGTTGTGTCTTTTGCTGTGTGTACTGTGTATGTTTGTGTGTGTATGTGGAAGAGGGGAATTATGTTGTGTATTTGTAAATGCGTGTTTGGGAAATGTGTGTGCGTGAGTGTGGACTATTAATTGTGGAGTACTGTGGAATATTAGTTTCCAATTATGTAAGTTTTCCCCGGCTCTGCGTGGCAAGCTTCAAGTAAGGTAATCGCCCCACCCATCTTCAGTTACGACACGTCGGACAACGCTGTTAGACACTTGTCATGATTTCTGAACGGTGACAATGCCATCCTGTATGTTTAGAAAGTACAGCACTAAGATATATAAGGCCAAGATACTAAAAGGCCTAAGGATGTGGTCTTGTCTTCGAAAGTGCTGAGAACTGAGATTACTTCATTACTTACTACATTACTTACTTGCTTCAATATGTAAATGAGTATAACATCTCTATAGAAAAATCTCATTGCTATATAATTATCATACTCACTTGACATCTTCGAAAACAGAATTTTTCAAGCCCTTGATTTTCCCATCTTTAAATCCAAACTCCAGTCCAGATAGATCGAAGGTAAAATCTTTCAAATCCATGACATCCTGAACTTCTATACCTATTTCAGGGATACCAGCCATGTAGACGGGAACCGCTTTGTTGAATGCTTCCGTCATGCATTTTGAATCTTCGAGATCACATTTTTCTACTGGCAACACTGGAAATAAATACATATTTTTTTTTACTGAATATCAACTACGTATTAATGCAGATTCTAGGAATATCAACACTGCTGAAGCCATCAAAACAAAGTTGAAGTTCTCGGAATATGTTGTAAGTGGTTTCTAATTATAATTGCCATATTTACAACCTATTTGTATAAACCAGTTATTTATGAATTTACTATGGTGCTAATGGTAGATATATTATTATTGTAAGAGCTTAGTGATTCTAAAAAATAATATTCACTATTTATTTTATTTATTATATTTCCCTAAATGAAGTGAAGTGGAACTGGGCAGGTCATGTTTGCCGTATGTCGGACGATTTGTGGGCTAAGCTCACTACACAGTGGGTTCCACAAGTCGTCAGACCACTTGGTAGGCCCAGAAGGAGATGGCGGGATGAACTGGACTCATATTGTAAGAATTGGACTCAAAAATCACTGAACCGAGAAGAATGGAAGGAGGATAGGGAGGCCTTTGCCCAGCAGTGGGACCAAACAGGCTCAAATAAATAATTTTATTTCCCTGTTATTTTAAACATTACCTTTATCTCTATGTGTGTTACCTTTTCATGATCAAGTTACACAAATTTTTATAAATTTTGAAAAGCTAGAAACGGACCTAGGCTACATTTCATCAACATCATCACCGTTTAATTTTCATCACAACGCAGGTGGAACCGCGGGGCACAGCTAGTAGGTACTACACCCTGTAACTATAGAAGCCTAGAAAGAATATGCTAATATGTTGCATTATATTACATTAAATTAAAGAAGAACGTGGCGGGAAGACGCTGGATGCAAGCCGCTTCCAATCGGTCTTTTTGGAAATCCATGGGGGAGGCCTTTGTCCAGCAGTGGACTTCTTATGGCTGAGATGATGATGATGCCATTAAATTATACTTTATCAATACTAGATGGATTAATAGGACCTTTATTTGTAGTTATATAAATGTTTATAGCAATGATTAATAATCATTTACTTAAACCAGTCATTAGATACGAATTATCCGTACATTTATAGTTATACCATGGATTTTATTTAAAGAATAATACATATAATCGTCTGTTATTAAAGTTAATCATGCAAACGTACTCAATTGCAAGTGCATGGTCACTTCGGTACCTAATAACCTGGGTGTCCTTACAACACACCAACTAGGGCACTGTGTAAATTGCTATGCTTGTATTGCTTAGTTAGTTAATGCTTGTACTAAGTTGATAGGTTATAACATACTGGCTATGCCCCGCAGTTTCTCCCGCGTAGTGGTGAAAATGGTAGTGAAGAGTAAAACTATGTCCATTTTCAGATTAAAAGCTAACTGTGTACCATTCATGACGATTGGAAGATAATAAACAAACAAACCGACGCTTAACATCAGCTGAGTTGGTGGTCAATCGTAGATCTATCTTGTATAAAAAAAAAGGAGACTGAGACAGACAGAAAACCCGTTTCTTTTATTTTTATAACATTAGTTAGGAATATGATGAACTATTTAAGTCAAAATGCAATTGTGTAGGTAATATTTGTTCTTCTCAGGATTATTATAAGGATCATTAAAAAAAATATTTGAATAAAAATCACAGGTGACACGCGTCTGTTTTAAATTAAAATATCCTACTATAGTTTCAACCGGACGCGGTGGGCTTCTTCAAATGAGTAGGGCAAACATCACTCACGGTCGATGATATTTCGACTTGAAACAGATGTTAGTGACCCGTAGTTTTATTTAAAAATGTGTGTTAGCCACGTTAATTTCCATAGTAAAATTTAAGTATTTGTCCATACAATAGTATAAAATAGACATCTAATCTACCATCACGGCTTTGCACTTGGGTTTTAGTGGCTTCTTATTATAACAATGCGCCAGAGCGGCCTAAATCAAATCATAACAATCTACATTTATATTAACATTTAATACGAACTCTTGATAACACTAAGTTAATTGTAAATAACAGGAGTAGATACAATCTAAAAAATCTAACTAATATTTTTAAAGCGAAAGTAACTATCTGCATCAATTACTTGACACTGGCAACTGAACAAATGTGCGACGCCAAATTCCTCAGATGAGGAGAAAAAAAACTATCTGCATCTCTCTGTATGTGACCTTTTCACTATCAAACGAGTGAACCAATTGTTATGAAATTTAAAAAAGCGAAATAACTGTCTGCATCAATTACTTGACACTGGCAACTGAACAAATGTGCGACGCCAAATTCCTCAGATGAGGAGAAAAAAAAAACTATCTGCATCTCTCTAGTGACCTTTTCACTATCAAACGGGTGAACCATTTGTTATCAAATTTAGTACAAGGATAGTTGTGCACCTAGAGACGGATATGTATGTATATACTTTTCATCATTACCTCTTCCATCACTTCGCGAATGAAAACGCTAGGCGCGGATAGTACCTATAATATAAAACTATCTAAATTTAAATTAAATATTATTATTCATACATCAAATAATCGTAAATTTCTGGCACTGAGCCCGAATTTCTAGCAGTTTTTCCATGCTCAATAGCGAGACTCACTTTCTGCAAAAAAATATTGGTTGTCTGTAAAGTCGGTTTACGGACGATAGTTTAACGTGCAACGTCATAACAAAACATTGATGAAATGATTGCATACTTTTATGAATACAATTGAGCTCGAAAATGAGCGTAACGGGACAATGAGCGTAATGGGACACTGAGCGTAACGGGACACGTGCGTGCAGCCGGCGTCCATCGATCTTAGACGTTGTCACGTCAAAAAAAGAAGACCATAATTTTTGGTCACACGGCCTTCTAAACAAATCCTCAAACATTTCACGGCCTCCAGGATCTAAGCAAAAGTTGCCTTCATCAAACCAACAATAATTGCATTATTTGAAAAAAATAATTATAATCTAAACCAACTTCATATAAAAATAAAATAATAGACGACTGATATTTCGATAATTATCTAAACAAACAGTTACCTTTATATGTTATACAAACATACCGAAAAAATAATCTTTCATCTGAAAATCAGGTAAAGATAGTAAGTAGTTGTAGCTCCTCTAGACATCATCATCATTTCATACACTACTAACAACCTAACCTAACCTATCTATGGGGGACCGGTGAAAAGGGTCCGTGCCCTTTCCCCGTGTATTTTGTATTTTTTTATTGCGAGGACCCCTATAACAAATAAAACAAAAAGTAATAAAAATACAAAATACACGGGGAAAGGGCACGGACCCTTTCACCGGTCCCCCATGGTTAGGTTAGGTTAGGTTATTAGTAGTGTATGAAATGATGATGATGATGTCTAAAGAAGCGTCTACTGGCCCTGTGTTTCATACACTACTAGCAACCTAACCTAACCATGGGGAACAGGTGGCGAGAACCCCTATAACAAATAAAACAAAGAGTAATACAAAATACACGGGGAAAGGGCACGGACCCTTTTCACCGGTCCCCCATGGATAGGTTAGGTTAGGTTGTTAGTAGTGTATGAAATGATGATGATGATCTCTAGAGAAGCGCCTACTGGCCCTGTGTTTCATACACTACTAACAACCAAACCTAACCTAACCTAACCATGGGGGACCGGTGAAAGGGTCCGTGCCCTTTGCCGTGTATTTTGTATTTTTAGGGTTCCGTACCTCAATAGGAAAAAACGGAACCCTTATAGGATCACTTTTTTGTCCGTCTGTCCGTCTGTCCGTCTGTCCGGGTGTCAAGACCTTTATCTCGGGAACGCGTGAAGGTATCAAGTTGAAATTAAAACCATATACGCAGATCCATAGTATCTTGCTGCAGAAAGAAAAATAAAATTTCTCAGTTTCGTAAAATAAAGTTACAGCCGAATATGTCGTAAAAAACGCACATTTCAACACTCACAGAGGAATCAAAACCTATGGGGTACTTCCCGTTGACCTAGAACTCTGAAATTTGGCAAGAAGCATTATGTTAGAGTACACATATAGGAAAAAATCCGAAAACTGCACATTTTTTATTTAATCAAAAAAAAAATAGTGTCTCTATGCAAGGAATGAGGGCCCAAATTTTAAAGTGAATTAACCGTATCATGTGGGGTATCATATGAAAGAGCCTCATTAGCATAAGCTAAAACAGGTTTTAACACATTCTTCGCCCCCTGCAGACCCTTCACTTCAGCTGGGAACCAAAACTTTTTAGGCGAATTTTGATTAAGTACAGAGTGGCCGCGCAAAGCAACGTTGACTGGCTCAAACGCCGGCGGTTTACTGACTACTACAAAATGAACGGGACGCTTACTCGGATCCGAATGGGAGGCGCCGCTACTATACTACTATACACTCGGATCCGAGTGGTGAGCAAGGAATGTGTTAAATATTTTTACGATGTATATTTTTCGGTTTATGAAGGAAAATATAAAAAAATATATGATTTCCCCCCTTTATTTAGTTTGTACGGAACCCTTTGGCGAGTCTGACTCGCACTTGTCCGTTTTTTTTATTACTCTTTGTTTTATTTGCTATAGGGGTCCTCGCCACCGGTTCCCCATGGTTATATTAGGTTAGGTTGTTAGTAGTGTATGAAATGATGATGATGATGTCTAGAGGAGCGCCTACTGGCCCTGTGTTTCACGCCTACTGGCTCGTGAAGTAAGTCTTGCCTGCTTACTTCACGAGCATAGACTTCTATAGATACCTAAATAATATATAATAATATAGATAAGTGTATGTACCTAGCGTGCCAAGTACGATAAAAATCGCAGTTGACGACAAAGATTTATTTAATTACAGGTGATATATACTTTCGATCCGATATTTTGTCAACTAGTTACTAGCGTACATACGCGCGGATACATTGGGTTGAAAAGATTTCGCGCGGATGGAACATTCCAACACAAAATCATTTATGTGACGTCACAGTCGGTCCCAAAAATGTGGCACGCAAGGTTTTCATATCAATGAAATCGCATGCTCCATCTACTATGTCCATGTTCACGAGACATGTATAATGTAGATGAGAAAGCTCTTAGAATCGTTGCGAGTGATTGTTACATATTCTATGAATAACTTATGAGACGTCCCCGAAATTATGCTAAGTACGATGTAACAAACTAACAAGGGACTTAATTAATTTAAATTCAAACGTAACTTAACCTACTTACTTAAACCGCCGCGCCTAAATTATTTACAGAAACTAATCATTTTGGTGGGAAATATTATAATTCGTCAAACTATTCATAACTCTTACACTAACTTTTCATACATAATCCAGCTAATTGTATTGTCTATTTTGCTTTTTTAATTTTTGGGACAAAAAGTATAGTGTTTTTTAGGCTTCCGTACCTCAATAGGAAAAAACGGAACCCTTATAGGATCACTTTGTTGTCTGTCTGTCCGTCTGTCCGGGTGTCAAGACCTTTATCTCGGGAACGCGTGAAGGTATCGAGTTAAAATTAAAATCATATACGCAGATTCATAGTATGTTGCTGCAGAAAGAAAAACAAAGTTTCTAAATTTTCGCAAAAAAAGTTACAGCCGAATATATCGTAAAAAAACGCACATTTCGACACTCACAAGGGAATTAAAACCTAAGGAGTACTTCCCGTTGACCTAGAACAATGAAATTTGGCAAGAAGCATTGTGTTAGAGTACACATATAGGAAACAATCCGAAAACGGGACATTTTTAATTTGATCCCAAAAAAATTGTCGAAAAAAGTGTCGAAATGTGCGTTTTTTACGACATATTCGGCTATAACTTTTTTTTACGAAAACTGAGAAATTTTATTTTTCTTTCTGCAGCAAGATACTATGGATTTGCATATATGGTTTTAGTTTCAACTCGATACCGTCACGGATTCCCGAGATAAAGGTCTTGACACCCGGACAGACGGACAGACGGACAACAAAGTGATTCCTATAAGGGTTCCGTTTTTTTCCTTTTGAGGTACGGAACCCTAAAAAATAAAAATACAAAAAAGCAAACTACTACATACGATAAAAAAATATTTGAGTAGGTAGCTACGAGGTCAAAAATAAAGAATACTTCCCGAAAAGATGAGAGATTTTTAAAATTATATTAGAATTTAATGAATTAATAATAAAAACGAATTCATACCTCCAGAATTAACATAGACCGCTGATAAAACTAAACATAATATTATTCTAAATGTTTTCATTTTTAGAGATATTATAATTAAGCCCTGTACGTTAGAAAAGATGCATGAGCACTGTGGTTGAAATCATACCACGTAGGTTAATATAGCTTCAACTTGGTGACGTCACAAAAAGAAGCTTGTCTTGATGATGACGTATGAACTGAAGATTAATGCGGCGGAAACACTGACCTCGAAAAAACAGGCTTACTAAAGATGGACAGGTTCTTCTTTTCCGAGTGATGTTTTATTTGCACTCCAATTTTAAATTCCTTAAGCAAGTGTCCCGAAAACTGCCAACTATTTAAAATGCCGCCTGCCGATGAAACATAATATATTATGTAGACTTGTGGATACGCGGTACCAACGTCTGAACTTTATTAGTTCCATGGACTCATGTGTAGTAAAATTCTGCCAGAGCGATGGGCACACAAGGTATGCGGAGTGGTAGGGCGGAGATCCAGCTACGAATTGGGTCGACGATATTTTAACTATTGCGGGTCAAACCGAGACTCGATTGGCGTAGAACTAAAGCAGCATCTGCTTTAGTTCATTACAAGAGAAAAGATTATAACCAACAGTGGGATAAGGAAGGCTGTGTGACAATCAAATTTCACTATTTCAAATAACCCGTCAAGGTATTCCACGCCGCGAAGTTTACATGCCCCACCATAGACTAATTAGCATCCCTCACTGATCATGACCACTATCGTCAAACTTATGGAGGATGTAATCACCACGGAGACGATGTCCACCAGGTGTCCACCATCTAGGACCCAGCAAACACACCAGCCAGGAACATCGTAACGTGACAAGTTAATTGCGCCGTTTAAGATGTTAAGATGTGTATATAATAAGTGTTCGGGCAATACCTATTTTATAAAGTAGAATGTTGACGACAAATTATTATTAACTTTTTCCGGTCTATTCAACGTAAAATAGGCTTTTGGTGAAAAATAAATAAATAATACCTACCTATTTACCTATTCAAAAACAGAATGTGTACGGAATAGAAGTATTACTAAAAGTTCAAATGTAAAAGCCCACTCAACTGGACCGTGTTGTGTTGTACCGTGACCGTAACCGGCTAACTGCACCGGTTACGGTCACGGTGCAACACAACACACACGGCACAGGCACAAGCAAATAATTATATAGATCGTATATATTAATATGAGACTATGCCCACTAGACAGTACCGACTCCGACCAAGACCGTAACGTGCCTTCAGTCTGGCAATGAATTGACAGATAGATTGGATTGGATAGAACATTTAGCTGATGCATATACGTTCCGCACATATAAAGTCTAGTAGTCACAAACAAAACGGCGTTATACATAATTCTGTAGCACAGAATTCGCATTATTTGTTCTGTAGTAAGGTAATCATTTCTCATTTACTCGGGGTCAATATTACTGACAGTTTCTTCGTAATTCGCAGCTATCGGACGAAACAACGCTGCATCATGGCTGCATAGCAAATTTTTGACTCTGGCGCTTTTCAATTATGATCATCGTGATCTTGTATGCGTATTAGCTCAATGCCAATATATCAAAAAATCTCACGAGCTAAATTAAACTTAAGAACTAGTAAGTATTCCATAAAATTTATTTTGCATTAACATTTTTACTTTGGATAAAACTTGAGCTTGGCAATAAACAATAAAGGCCAAAGACCAAAGAGAATACAATAACTACGTAAACAAATAAAATACAATAATGGCCAAAGACAATAAATAACCATGGACAAAAAGTGCAATCTTTCGTATTTCCGTGTAATTTCAACCATAAATCAGAAACAAGTTTTAATAAAAAAAACATCAATACAAGGAAAATGGTCCGGCGTAGCCATATCATTAAAATAAATAAGTAGTGAGTACTCTACGAACACACGTGTACATAGACTTCTATATGTAGATACCCCAAGTGTATGTACCTAGCGTGTCAAAACGAGCGTGTCAAGTACGATAAACAATCGCAGTTGACGACCAAGATTTATTTAATCTCAGGTGATATATACTTCCGATTCGATATTTTGTCAACTAGTTACTAGCGTACAAGCGCGCCAATGCATGGGTTGAATAGATTTCGCGCGGATGGAACATTCCATCACAAAATCGTTTATGTGACATCCACAGTCGGTACCAAAAATGTGGCACGCAAGGTTTTCATATAAATGAAGTCGCATGCTCCATCTACTATGTCTGTGCACGTGTACTTTATGAACACATAAATTAGTAAGCACACTTACGTCTCAAAAATTACAGTAAAACGTTTTCTAAAATTTATTTTTAAAAACAAGCTTTCATATTATGCTCAATTTTACTTTCCTGCAAGGAGACCCCTCCTGTAAGGACAATGAGGTGAGAAAAGTGAGAAAAGATAAGAAAGGTGAAAATCAAGGTGGTGGTTTATGCACGAATATCACAAAGATAAACTGGAACATTTAGGCACCCAAGGCACAGGCTTCATTGCCTAGTTTGGAGCCCGAAGCTAACTTGAAGAGTTAGCTTCAAGCTATTCTTCAAGCTTTCTTGGCTTCATCCATAGCCATAATTTTCCAGTTTTTTGTTATTATTATTATTTTGGGATGTCTAACAATATTCGACCTATTGTATGTACCCACAAAATTTAATGTTCATGTAACAAGTCGTTGAGGTGTTCCATCGTGAGGAGACAATCGTGACTGCAGCATCGGTTCACGGTTGACATCAATTTTCTTCACTCCATACAACGGCGCTCTAGTCAGTTAATACACAAGTTGATGTACACGCAACATGTATGAAGTTATGGTTGTCGTCTGATTGCCGCTAGCTCGTGACGTCAACGAATACCAATTTTATTGGTATTCGAACGCTTGAAACCCGCAACGCTTGTCTCCTCTCACAACAACGCCGCAAACTCCGGCAAACGACATAGTGAGCGTGAATAGCGCTAAAATGTATAAAGAAAATTTAGAAAAAATTATTACATTATTTTCTACAGTATTTGTTAAGAAAATAATGTACTTACTACATTATTTTAATAAGATCAGGCTATTCCTAATATAGAAAATAATGTATCTACATTAGGAATAGCCTGAAATGCGATCACATACAATATCATGTTCAAATAAGTAAATGTTACAAACCTATTTTCTTTAATCAAAGATATTTTAACACTACCGTTTACTCTATCTTCAAAAATTATTTACACAAGCTTGTTTTGCACTTGACCAGTTTTAAGTACTTGCAGATTTACATCAAAGTAAGCCCTACAATCTCGCCAATTTAGAGGCTTGTATCTATTACCGTTCAAAAGATACAGCCGTGTAAGTGTAGGACAGACAGACAGATAGACATCGCAGCCTCATGAATAAGCTCCCGCACCCTTAGTACGGAAGCATCACGGTATTTAAGGGTTAGAGGGTAATATGTACAATAAGTTGGCTTGTAGTGATAGGGGATGCTAGACTATGGTCTGACCCCATCGCCTACAAGAACAATAATCCCTCAAATCCTTTCAAGTAAATTATAATTCTCAGAATATGTACAACTATTTTTGGAAATTGGTCTGTAAATGAGCTGTCATTTGTAAAGGAAAAATTTGTCTAGTCTTAACAAAAATAAATGTGGTTCATTGGCGTGCTTTATCTTCAACCAAATCATTGCTTGCTTATGGCAAGTCAATGATCAAACGCGGGCTTATTCACTATTAAAAAACCTATAATTACATAATTATGTACGTTGGTATAATAATAGAATCGTGACAAGCATAAACATTTATCTAATTTTCTGGGAAAACTTGTATTTACTTGTAGCATTTATCTTGTCATAATATGTAATTCCATAATTAAAGGTAATTTTCTAAATTATTTCCTACCGGTTATTTTTCATAATTTTGTCACAAACTAAATCAAAGAACTCTGCGCACGATGTCTTCGTATCCGCAACATTTACCAAATAATTAACAATAAACTCGTTATAAATGCTAAATCACTGAACCGATTTGTCAAAAACACATAATGGAACTTGTGTTTTTGACACAAAAACGATTTAAAATATCAGAATATACAATACAATTTGAAATTTTATAATTTTGTCATAGAGACATTTATTCCATTATACGTTGTCCCTACGTTTTGGTACACACGGACATTCATATCCATTGGATGTTATTTAAGAGAGCTTAGTTATTGCACGCTATTATTTACAAATTGTTTGTTTGCTTACTCATATCTACAGGTCTGAAGATATAAAATATTTAAATAGACAAGAAAATTGTAACAACTTAGACCTAGAAAGAAACATCACAATCTTTATGATATTTTTTATATACAAAGACCAACAAACAGTCGCGGCGGTTTGTCTGATGAATAACTACATTATTAGTGTCGCTGACGCTTGGTAAGTCCAAAAATTTACTTAAAATTCTGTAGTCAACAAGGGACCCTTGTAGTTTTACCTTGTCCGTCCGTCTGTATGTCCCAAGCTTAGTTAAAACACTCTTAAGTGCCAGAAAGCTGTAATGGAGTATTTATAAAAAAACAGTAACATAAAACCATGTCGAGATTATAATGTAGATTCTAAACCATATTTCATTACTTCGGGATCTTAAATGTTGAGATAGTGCGTATTTTCGCGAAAATGTAAAAAACCTTTAGCTGACCTCTAAATGACGACACAACACCGCCTTTTATCTGTACCAAATATAATTCAAAAAGTTGACACTGACCTGACTGACTGAAAAAGTTGGCACAGCATTAGAAACATAATTGAAGGGTTGTAATTCTAAAGGGTCCAAGTGCCAAAAAAAACAAAACAAAAATACGATCTATGTGACATGCCTATTATTATGCAAATAAAAAAAAATGGCACTTAGATTAGACCCTTTAAACTTACAACCAGCCTGGCGCAACTCCTGTATGGAGTTTGGTCCGAAATTGACATTTACACCGTTTGACACAGACTTCAACTTTTTTTTTATCTTCGGTGGCTGCTGTCTCTAAAGTCTTCCAACAACAGACGAAAGGATCAAAGCGTTTAGGGTTTTAGCGAAAACGTCAAAAGATTTACATTCCCGCCTAAACTATTTATTTTTAATACCTAATAATAATTGTCACTTATTCCGAGAAACCTATATACTTACACTATTGGCTTAAGAACGGTGTAAGTACAGATATATAATTATATACTAACACCATAAACTGATGCTTCAGCTTGGGTTGTTTCCTCACTAGGGAACTCCACAACGGCTTGTACTTAACATAGGCATGAAATTTTGGATGGATTTCGATAACCACAAATGATTTAATTATGTTCGTTTTTAGTAGTTTTGAGCACTTTTTAATGTAATAATAATAACTTATGAGTACGTGAAAAGTAGCAACTGTGAATATCCTCTTTATTTGAGTCAAGTGAAAATTCATAACAATTTAACATAATTAATTCCTTTTAATACATTTTCCTAAACAAATTGTATATGTTTTATTTCCGTACAGGAATATTGGAAAGTTAAATAAAATGGTAAAGTGTATAATATTTTTTATCCGTCCCACAAACCTCCATAAAATTGTCGGGTAAACTCATCACTACTTTCCTAAGGCATGACTAAGTTATTCTTGACAAAGGCAATATGGCCAAACTCCATTAGCCTGCCCGTAGCGCGAATAAAATCAATCAAAATGACAATGAATTGAATTAAGAATTTCGACCTAAACTCCAAAGATTTCGACTCAAATCAAAATTTGAAATATTTTCTTATATTTTCTTTTCTATGGAAGAGCCGCCTCTTAAGTACGTTAGTGCAGTGAATGTCCACAAAAATAATCACAAACATTTTTTTGTAGGGAATCATGACATTGGCTTATTCAGACGATTTTGTTAAATCATCACGGTTTTATCTTTAATAATATTAAACAGTAACCACTGAACAAAACTAAGAAATATTGAAATTAGTTCTTTAAAATGATTTGCCAAATAAAAAAATACAGAATACGAAATCAATAATTATTATATAACACTAATTGATCATAAAGAGCTCACCAAAATTTCTGGAACTAATGCATAATATGAATAAACATAATATGCATATATGAAATTATAATTACCCTTATTTGCTTCATGATAGCAACAACTCAAGTAATTAAATAATTTACCTTACAGTAAATTACTCTAAATTGCACATCAGCCACTAAATGGATACTTATATTATGCGGTATTTTACAGCACTTTGTTACCTGCAACTAACTATTATATTCATTATAATTAATTCGAGTACTTTATGACTATGACCTCTATACATCATCATCACCATCTTCATATAAATCACTCATGTTCACTACAATACCCCTATTCCCAACTTATAGGATTCGGAATCGAGTCGGAAGCTATATATCCATCTCTGTCATTTCTATAGAGAATGACATAGCTTAGTAGAATTTCATAGAGATTTGGCTGGCCTTGTGGCTCAGTTGGTAGTGTGTTTACGTCTACCTGCTGAACTGAAAGGTCGTGGGTTCAATCCCCACCCAGGGCAAACATTTGTGTGATGAGCATGGATGTTTGTTCTGTGTCTGGGTGTTTCTATGTATCATATGTATATATTTACAAAAAAAAAAAAAAGACGTGTGGCACTCGGAGACTGCCGCGGTAAAGCTATTGCATAGCTTGTCTCTTTAGTTCTGCAAATCGCCTCTAGGTGGCATTGGTTGTATCGGCGTAACTGCAATAGCATGCAATGCAATGCAATAGCTTAAAAACTATATATGTATTCTATCAGCCATCTAGTTCCATAGTACAAGCTTTGCTTAGTTTGGGCTAGATGGTGTTGTGTGAAATGTCCACAAATATTTATTTATTTATTATAGATGGAGATATTTTGGGCCAAGTTGGAAATAGGGGTACTGGAAAATTTATTTTAGTTTCAAACGATAAAGGTTGCAAATCACAACTGCGCGCTGATTTTGGTTGTGTTGAATTGATTTTGTGTACGTGTATGGTACCCACTCGTTCCGCTCGTACTCACATTATACTAACAAAATTTATATGTAAAGAACGAATGCTGCAGAAATACATGCAAGGCTGCCACGCTCTTTTATGTAGCTAAAACTACGCCTAATTATGATCTAGGCCAACCAAGAGATTACGATTCACGAATTCATTTATTTTCTAATTCTTAAAGTTTTTTACAGTAAATATAAAACACCTAAAAAATATACTTAATCAAAAAATGTAGTAGAAGAAGAAAGAAAGCAAGAAAGAAAGAAAGAACGAGTTTCACTCGCATACCGAGGTTTACGTACTCCCATGCAACATAAACACAGAAAAGAGGAGTATTTAGGAAAATGTGCCATAAATCTGTGAATATTTAGTACCTTCACATATTTTCTATACAGTAGAAATAACGTATAATGGTATATTCATATACTTACAAACTTACAATACAAAGTACTAATAAGACAAGTAAATATTGTAGAAGTTAGAATAATATATTATATCAATTCGTCAAACTGTGAAAGTTTGTGTAAGCAGAATGATCTAGTAGGTACTAGTATCTACTAATATATCTAAAGAAAAAAATTATGAAATCGCCATCTAGCGTGACTACGATAAATTAAGATGGCTAAGCACCTCATGACAGGTATATTGATGTCATGACATAAGCAGTCATAATGGGTCTTAGCGAAAAAAACCTCACCAAACCTCACCTACAATCGCTTAGCATCATCTTACCGGTGCTCAATGTGCAGTAAATAACTTTTTTCATCGAAAAAAAACGATACATATACATATCTTACATATCTTTTCTTTTATTATCTTATATATCGATACATATCTTTCTTAGACGCTTCTTACCTATATAAAAGACGCACAGAAAAACAAAATACATTCGTCCAGTAGAGACTATGGTTAAAATAATCGAGTAAAGAACGTTAACGAAGGAAATCTTACCAAAGTTATGATTTTTACGTCAGGGGTTCAGTGAAATGGCATTGTCATTTCACATATTGACCGTCAATTCTATCTTCCATCCAGCGAAAACCATTTAAATTTAACCTAACATTAAAATCCCATTTCCAGAATTCCATTTCAATAAGTTTATTTTTTTCAGGCGGAGTTGTATTCATATGAAGTAATGAGTTGAAGACCTTTCTTCCAAAACAGAGTAAACAAAGAAAAATCGTCCCACAAATTGGACGAAGAGGAAAAGGTGTTATCAAGTTTTGTTGTGTAATAATGCATGAATAACGTGGTTTGTTATGCTGGCTTAGACAAAGTTTTTTTTTTATACAAGATAGATCTACGATTGATCACCAACTCGCCTGATGTTAAGCGACGGTGTGGCCGAGGATGGAGCTCGTCGATCTAGAAGATATCTATTCACTCTAGCCTTGAAAATTCCAAGATTGTAGGTCTCAGGAAACAGAGATGGCGGCAAAGAATTCCATTCTTGTGCAGTACGCAACAGGAATGGGGATCGATATCACTGATTTATAAGTACTTAAATTCGGAAAGCGCCTCGTCCAACTCTTATCACATCTCAGTCAAGTCAGTTTCTTGCGGCTTAATGTACTATTAGGCAACATTAATTTTCTTGTTTATCCAACTATAGCTAGATTCGGCAAAGCACATCTAGTGCCTCTCCTACTACATACGTGGCCATCCTCACTGCTTAACATACAAGTCTTTTATATTTTAACTAGCTGAGCCACACGGTCTCACCCGCGTAGAGCACTGATGAAAGACGTTGATGATGATAAAATAAAATATATCCTTCTCCAAGTCCTAAAGAATCTCTGTGCCGAAATTCACTAGTATGATTGGTTCAGACATTTAGTCAAGCAGATGTAACAGACAGTTGACAGACAGAGCTTACTTTCACTTTCATAGTATTAGTTAGGATTAAGATTTGAGGAACATTGGGCATTGCAAATTGTTTCCGAGACCTGTGGCTTCACATTCAACTAATATGCTAACATGCTATTTTTCGAGCAGGTGGATGTAAGTTAACACAAACATTGCTAGAAAATTAGCTGAATTAATATTATAATACATCAGATACGTTAATAATTCTGATGCATAAAAATTTGCTGAATCAATATTTCGAATACATTACGTCAATATTTTTAACGCATACGTTATTTTTTACGTTTACGTGAACGTAAACGTTAAAATAAATGTAAACGTAAGTCAGCAACCCTAAAAACTGAACCACCAACTTCAAAATACATAATTTTGTATTACAAACCAAAGTACTAAACCGATTTCAATGAAATTTCTTTTGGACCAGTCTGAAATATACTGAAAGTATATCCTTTCGAGCAAGATGTTCGTTTGACAATTCAAATAGCAGCCTTGAGGCCCTGGAAACAAGCGCGTATCTTTTAGCGGTTCGCGTACCTTAGACATTGGAGAAGTTGCAAACGCGCAGGGTTGGAAACTTGGACATATTACTTTATAATTTGTGGTTGAAACATTCACCTAAGCTTAAACGCACCCTTAAATTGTTTTAAAGGCATTGGTGGAAATTATTTTGCTTTTTATTATTATACTCGTAATGTATAAAGATAACTCTTAAAAAAAATGCGAGCAAATTTTAAACCAAGTCTAACCATAAATTAAATAATTTTACCAGTTTTTACTACAAATATGTGTAGATTAGTAGGTTCTTAACTATGTATACATTTATTAAGAGTGTAACGGGTCAAAATCTGTACATTAAATATTTTTGAAAAATTTTGGTCACAGGAGGCTTTACTATCAAAACAGAAGCCAAAACAGCATTTGAACATTTTTGTCTGTCTGTACAGTGTATCCGATGGACGCCGAAACTACTGAATGGATTTGGACGAAATTTGGTAGGATTACTACTTATACTATGTAAATGTATATGGCTTACTTTTTATCCCGAATTTTTTTGACAGAGTGTAAATTTTTGACAGTAAGTCCCTGTGAGATACACTAAACAATAATAACATAATCGAGCACCAGCGCAACTGTCCCTTCGTTCTTCTATCTCTCCGACTGTTTAATACCTTTTCACGATAATACGACTGAACCTGTAATACAGAGATAGATGAAAACCCGGCGACCGACATGTTACATATCAGCATCATCATCGCCACCGGTTTTCATCACAACGCGGGTGGAACCGAGGGAAACAGTTAGTAGGAAATAAAAAAAAGTAGATCTTTCAAAAATTATTTTATGCTCATTATAAACTTTTGTTCACACTTTTCACTTTTATATATTATGCTTAAACTGTATTTATTTTAGATCTCAGAAAAAGGATATTTAAAAAAAATACTACATACTTACTTATCTAGTTGTCTATCTAAATGTACATTGGTCTTATATTATACCATACACAACGGCTTATGATTATACCTACAACTTATAATAATTTTATTTTGGTATCCACAGAAATTTACATCTTAGCAATGTAATTTTCAGTTAATATTATGTAGTCATTATTATATTCTATATATTCATATAGACAGAGACACACACAATTTTATACTTAGGTAATTCTTCAATTATAATTTTACTAATGAGACTGTAACGGGTCAAAACAAAACCTGTACATTAAATATTTTTGAAACAAATTCGTTGATTTATGCTAAAGCTATCTTACCAATACAGAAAGTAAACTATCAATACAGAAGCCAAAACGTATTTTTAGGGTTCCGTAGTAACTACGAGGAACCCTTATAATTTCGTCATGTCCGTCTGTCTGTCCCTCTATCCATAGGTCACAGTCATTTTACTCAGAGACTATCAGCCTTACATACCTATACGAAATTTGGCAATTAGATGCATTCTATAATCCGCTACAAAAAGGCGTAATCGAATTTTCTAAAAAAAAATGTGGTTTTACTCCATTGATATAATGAAAGGATGAAATATTTTTTCAACCCCACCCCATCGTGTGGGGTATCGGTAGGATGGGAGGCCATAAGCCTCCCCGTCACTGCGAACTTTGCGAATCTATTGTAACCTACTTCCTATTGGTTACAGCACCTTTCCCAGGCCCAAGTCTAGCATAAGTTACACCAGGGGTGGAGGCTTTAACGTCCTCAGAGCAGAGGACCGGAGCTTAGGAGCTGCGGGCTCTTCACGAAACGAGCCTGTACCTAGGGGTGCAGACTCTTTTTGTGGCGGAGTGCCACACACTCGAAGGGTACGTGAATGGATGTTCGTCCTCTTCGTAGCAGAACCTGCATTCACTTAGTCCCATTCTGTGCAGGTTTTTGTTCATTTTACAATGCCTTGCTAGGGTGCGAACAAGAACCTTTAATTGGCCCCTGTTACGACAAATCGCCTCTTTGGAAAACTGCCAGTACTTCCAAACTTCCATAAATGTGTAGTTTCCCTTGTTTATTCTGGTAAATTCTGAAGGCACCACAAAACTAATTAAAAAAAATAACACCACTAAATTCAAAAAGGAACAAAAATTGTATGGGTATTTCGTTCGGCTCTTTTAATTATTTTTTTAATTATTTTAATTAATTTAGTGGGGCCTTCAGTATAGCTCTTAAGGTAAACTAAATATTTATGGAAATATATGCATTACCAGCCAATGATGTATTATAATACGTAGATAGGTTTTCCCCGGCTCTGCGTGGCAAACCTCGAGTAAGGTAATCGCCAAACTCGTTTTCAGTCGCGATAAGTCGGGCAACTCTGTTAGACACGTGTCGTGACTTGTAAACAGTGACAAATGCCTTCCTGTGTGTTCAAAAAGTGCAACACTAAGATATATAAGAACAAAAGGTCTTGTGTCTAGACTAGAAAGTGCTGAGAACTGAGATTTGGTACGCTTTTACTTCATATTCAATGATTATAACACACCTATAGATAAGATCTCGTTGCGCCCAACATTCATTTTTTTTGTTGTATTATAAATACTAATTTAAT
Source organism: Lycia hirtaria (assembly GCA_947563715.1). Lineage (NCBI taxonomy): Eukaryota > Metazoa > Arthropoda > Insecta > Lepidoptera > Geometridae > Lycia > Lycia hirtaria. The sequence goes on from OX387380.1 coordinate 4,717,428, forward strand.
TTAAGGGTTGTGATTTTAAATACTCTTTGATAGCTTTAAAAACCTTCTTCGTTGGAGTATTGAACATCGGTATTCCAAACTCTTGAGTGAGAAGCTTCCAGCTTGTATTCATGAACGTGTGCATCGTATCACCTGGAATCAAGGCAATTTAAAAATGTTTAGTCATATATCAAAAACATGAATATTAGGTACCATTTTCCAGAGAAAATAATATTCACAAATAATATTACTTATTTATATACCTACAATGAAATTACCAAAACATTTCTCTAACGCAAAAGAAGTCGGATACGGTATAAAAAATCTAGTGAAAATTATCTAGCAATGATTTCCACATTGCTAGTTGCTGATTTATGTAACGCATTCTTTCAATACATGTAACTTGAAAGAGATTCACATTTTCTTTTTTTTATAGAAGATAAATCTACGATTGACCACCAACACCAACTCGCCTAATGTTAAGCGACGGTATGGCCGAGGATGGAGCTCGTCGATCTAGAAGATATCTATTCACTCTAGCCTTGAAAATTCCAAGATTGTAGGTCTCAGGAAACAGAGATGGCGGCAACGAATTCCATTCTTGTGCAGTAAGTAGATACGCAACAGGAATGTGCATCGCAACCGCTGAGTACAGATTTTTGGGATTTCAACGAGAAATGGGTGGTAATTCGCCGACTTTCTGTTCCGTTCTGTCTGTAAGTATAAAGGTTTTCAAAGTTTAAGAATAATTTCTTAAATTGTAGTATTTTACTCCCAACCTTTTACTCTCCGTTATGATCGATTTGTAACCCCGGACCCAAAAAGAGGAGTGGTTATAAGTTTATATCTGAGTCTGTCTGTGGCATCGTAGCTTTGAAACGGATGAACCGATTTTGATCCAGTATTTTTCTTGTTTCATTAATCGGGATTGTTCTTAGCTATATTTTATCAAAATCGGTTCTGCCGTCGGGGGTTTTGAGTTTTATAAACTTATACTTGTTTACAGTACAATGGTATATAAGTAAATAAAATACGCTGTACCTTTAAGTCAGCCAAAGTTTGTTGACTCTTTTGAAAATGTAAGAAATAAGACATAGACAAATAAGATAGCATTTTTGTTGATTGTAGTTATTTTATGCTCACAGTAATAATTGTTCATAATATTTAAATTTATCAAGAACAAATGAAATGGTTATACGATTCAGTAACATATATACCTACGTTTTTTCTAACTTTGCTGTCTCACTGTCGGCATGGAACCTGCTTACATAAAACGTATGTGCCTTATACACCCCTTGGGACAAAATATGTCTAACCTTTTTAGAACTCTCTTCGAAACACTGATATCTGTGAATGACATTTGAGTGTGTGTAAATAACACTCAACTGAGTGCGAACCTCTCCACGCATCCACGACTAAAAGTTATGGCAACCAGCTAGTTTAAAAATATTTTGCCAAAAATGTATTGCAATTTTCTAAATACTGAGTACTAATTATTGACTGGCTTTGTGGCTCAGTTGGTAGCATGTCTGCCTGCTGAGCTGTAAGGTCGTGAGTTCGATCCCCACCCAGGGCAAACATTTTGTGTGATGAGCATGGATGTTTGTTCTGTGTCTGGGTGTTTCTTTATATCATAAGTATATATTTACAAAAAAAAAGTATATATGTATTCTATCAGCCGTCTAGCTCCATAGTACAAGCATTGCTTAGTTTGGGCTAGATGGTGTTGTGTGAAATGTCTACAAATATATATATATTATATTTATACTATATAAATACTATAATATACTAAGTAGGTTTGTTACTTTAAAATTTAACATAAGATAATAGTGATACCCACAGCCTAAGAACCTACAGCTTCTACTGGGCGTCGCAAAGGAGAGTAATGTGTTTATCAGTCTTTGTTTATGTTTAGGTACGCGTACATTTACATTCATATTTACATTTACATATTTTATAGATGGACGGACGGACGGACATAGCGAAATTATTCCCTAGTAAACATGGAACCCTACAAAATACTGAAACCACCGCCACACTTTATGTACGTAAACGTAAAAGTATACATACCTATACGTACTCGTAAACGTAAACGCAAACGCCGAATGTCGAATGTAGAAAACAAATTTCGAATGTAAGCTTAACTTCGAATGTAAACTTAATATTCCTTTGTGGCACTCTTGAGGCCAAACGCGTGAACCGATTTTGATTCTTACGACAATCGATTTGCCTTAACTGTCCAAATGTCAAACATATTATTAATCAAAAGTCAACTGTTGGCGACAAAGAGACGCCATATTGTGTAAAAGAAAAAAATTACAATTTGTTTACTGTATCGAGTAAGATATCATAGAATAGGGATTGTAAAATCATTGTTGGGTGGGTTATTTTTAATTTTGAACGACCGTTTTGAAACTATAACGATGTGAATTTGGCATAAGCCGCACGCTGTCGACCTCAGCGCTGCCCCTTTAGTTATCCAAGCGAATAACTCAAAAGAGTAAAATGTATGTTTAAGTGCTTTTTCAGTTTTATGGTATTTAAAGCTTGTTTTTTTTGTTTTTTTTTTTTTTTTTTTTAGTACATCTCAAGTTGTGCAGAAATACAAATATCATAATAAAGTGTAGCTTGTGGAACATTTTAGTGACGTGCAGCACCTACACTAAGTAAAACTTGTATTGTGGGTGCTGCATACCCTTCAGTGTACTAATAGAGGAGGACACGTTTACAGCTTGAATTAACTTATAATAAATAACATTAGGATTAATTTTGAATACATTAGTTATTTTATATGATTAAATATAAATATAAGCATTCTAAAAGTGTTAATAATAGTTTACATAACAAGTAAAAGCGAATACATCAGTGTTTTTTTTGGAATGTATTATTTAATTGAAGATTCGACTAGAAGACTTTAGTTAATTAAATAGTAGGTATTTGATTGCTCATTTATTGAACTAAAACATAGTAAGTTGAGTATGTTTTTATTTTGCAATTATAAGTAATTGTTCGGTCTCGTCGTAGTTCAGATCGATCAACCAATTGTTAACAGCAATTTTAGCATTTTGCTTTTCAGTTACCATATATTAATATAATGCATTCGGGCTATATTTTATCATAATAACATTTATTTAATTTTCATTTGGGTTTTTATTGATTTTTAGTGATGGTTGTGTTCGTTAGCAAACTTTTAAAATTGGTAAGGTGAAAATAAATGCTATTATTTGCGAGATTACGGAATTTTTCTTAACATAAATTTTTGTAATTCTATAAAAGAGTAGTTAATTTGGTAAATTATTATGAAATTTGTAACTTGCCAAAGTGTTTGAGCAACTACTTATTTACGCAAGACATGCAGAAACAAAAACTTATAAACATCGAGATCGTTCCTTACCACAGTCTAAAGAATTTCTTTAAACTATGGCAGTACCTTGGTTACACGACGCTACATCTATGACTTGCCTACTTTAAGCTATGGCAGTACGTTGGATACACGACGCTATATCTATGACATGCCTACTTTAAGCTATGGCAGTACGTTGGTTACACGACGCTACATCTATGACTTGCCTACTTTAAGCTATGGCAGTACGTTGGTTACACGACGCTATATCTATGACATGCCTACTTTAAGCTATGGCAGTACGTTGGTTACACGACGCTACATATATGACTTGCCTACTTTAAGCTATGGCAGTACGTTGGTTACACGGCGCTACATCTATGACATGCCTACTTCAAGCTATGGCAGTACGTTGGTTACACGACGCTACATCTATGACTTGCCTACTTGAAGCTATGGCAGTACGTTGGTTACACGACGCTACATATATGACTTGCCTACTTTAAGCTATGGCAGTACGTTGGTTACACGACGCTACATCTATGACTTGCCTACTTTAAGCTATGGCAGTACGTTGGTTACACGACGCTATATCTATGACATGCCTACTTTAAGCTATGGCAGTACGTTGGTTACACGACGCTACATCTATGACTTGCCTACTTTAAGCTATGGCAGTACGTTGGTTACACGACGCTATATCTATGACATGCCTACTTTAAGCTATGGCAGTACGTTGGTTACACGACGCTACATATATGACTTGCCTACTTTAAGCTATGGCAGTACGTTGGTTACACGGCGCTACATCTATGACATGCCTACTTCAAGCTATGGCAGTACGTTGGTTACACGACGCTACATCTATGACTTGCCTACTTTAAGCTATGGCAGTACGTTGGTTACACGACGCTACATATATGACTTGCCTACTTTAAGCTATGGCAGTACGTTGGTTACACGACGCTACATCTATGACTTGCCTACTTTAAGCTATGGCAGTACGTTGGTTACACGACGCTACATATATGACTTGCCTACTTTAAGCTATGGCAGTACGTTGGTTACACGACGCTACATCTATGACTTGCCTACTTTAAGCTATGGCAGTACGTTGGTTACACGACGCTACATCTATGACATGCCTACTTTAAGCTATGGCAGTACGTTAGTTACACGACGTTACATCTATGACATGGCTACTAATGAGTTACTATAGTAATTATTACGTCGGCTCCCAGCCCACAATAATATTTCCCAACAGACTGACTTTCATATTGATGAATACCCAAATAAAAGTAAAGATCAGAGGTACTTACTTGCTGCCTTGTTCCCATTGAACAGGTTGCCGAGATGAAAGTGAGCGCCGTCTTTCACGTCATATTTATATGTGAAACTCTTGAGATCAATGAAATCTTTGCCGTCGCTGTTTTTCGCGATGTCGAAGACGAAATCCATTACTAGTTCGCAGTTTTCTGGAAATATTAATAAACGTCATGAACAATCATGTTGCAGCAGTAAAATAATAATGAATAGTGGTTCTTTGAGGTGGTATACCTCGCTTGCTTGCAAAATCATGTCTTACTTTTCTAATAAATTCAATGAATTTAGAAGTTTAATAAATGGCCAAGTGCGTGTCATGCAAAGCGCAATGTAGGATTCCGTAGTTACACATCATAATTTATATGACCTTATGACAGGGTCTCTTGTTTGATACTACGAACATATGAGTTAAATTATGTTAATTTAAATGAAATATTCATTTTTGACTTGTCTAAGTAATTATTTTAAGTTGATCGACTATAACCTACTTAGTCGTGAAAGTTTTATTTTTAATTTTATCATATATTTTACTAGCATGAGTTTTTTCATATCTCCAAAGTCAACCGTTTAGCCAGTAAGGGGGCAGGACACGTGACTCTAAAAAAGTTATCACTTCAAAGCTTAATAACTGAGCTTCAACAAACAGCGTTTTAAAAAGGGTGTCTACAAGCACCTTTCCGGGTTAGCAAAGCAACAGTAATGTCAGTGATGTTGCAGTTGTCCATAGGCGACGGTTATCGCTTACCATCAGGCGTGCCGTCTGCCTTTTTGCTTCACCTATTTTATAACAAAAAAAAGTAATAATAAATAGTAGTATTCCTGCGTATTATACGCGTACTGCGTATAGTATTATACGCTGCGCTTGCCGGTACACTTGTTTTAGTCAAATATAGGTAAGTAATTAACTTACTCAGTTTAATGACCGTCTGGCCATCGCCACTAATCGGCAGTATGAGTAGCCTCCCCGATGCCTTGTACTGCCCTCTCAGGACCATATCAGCATGGAAGACAAGCTGCATTTCTTTCTTGCCCACGTCAATACTGAAATGATAAAATGACAAAATGGTAGCTAGCGTAAATCACAAGATTTTATTTAGTTTTCCGGGTGTATGTCTGTCTGTAATCAAATACTGGTTAAATTTGACCCACTTCCGGATATCTGATAGAGTTAAGCTTACAATTGTTTTATACGCAAGATACGGTAGATCTTCGATTGACCACCAACTCGCCTGATGTTAAGCGACGATGTGGCCGAATATGAAGCTCGTCGATCTAGAAGATATCGATTTAATTCCCTCGAAAATTCCCTTCGCCTTGAAAATTCCAAGATTGTAGTTCTCAGTAAACAGAGATGGCAGCAAAGAATTCCATTTCTGTGCAGTACATACATACATAAACCAGATGACATATCAATATAATTTCGTAAAATAAATATATTATGACATGGAGTATCATCTTGAAACCTGAATGTAGGGTTTGGAACTTCCTTAGTTGGTTTATCTCGAAGTGAAAGTATTTTTATCAATGAAATTAACTACCCACTTACTCCATTTTTGAAACATTGACCTTGCAAGTCAAAAAGTGATCTAAGGAAAAAATAATAAGTACACAAGCAAGTATGAAACTAGGATTTGACCAAAAACAGAAATGGACTTCGTTCATGTTGACATACCTTATTTGGCAATGCAAACTGCGCGGTTGCCACGCAGTTTGCATTGTCTGATGTAAATAGAGCCGGTACATACCATGCAAACAGTGTACGTAAACATTTTAAAGAAACCTCTCATCACCCGCTCGTTTATTTTTTGTCAAGAATGAGATTTGTCATTGAATGTCAAAGGATTCGTCTTCGAAGATTAGAAAATATGCAGATGTTTATACGATAGATAATCCTTAGCATTTGACAATTTTGTAAAGAAAAACGTGTCGGTGGAACTCTGCGATTCTATAATCGGACTCACTTCACTCAGAAATACAATGAACTTTTTCATTTTTAGATATTATACAAAAAGTAATAAAGCAATGTCTATAAAATATTTATGGGACCAACTTGGGAGCTTTCTCTATATGCCAATTCAAGAAACACAAAAATTGATTCTCGAATGACGGAGTAATCGGTGAACAAACATACAAAAAAAAACATACGGACCGAATTGATAACCTCCTTTTTTTGGAAGACGGTTAAAAAGTGAAACGTCGTTCATATAAAAAATAATAAAAATTATCCAGGAATACTAGCACCATAAAAGGATCATGGAATTCACACAAATTACAGTTAATCAATCAGTCACGATCAAAAGTCCTTTGTGACCTTTTTCTACGAGTGTATTCGTACTTAAATACTGTTGTATAACGAGGTGTGTTGTGCGACGCGACGCACATAAGTAGAAGCCTATGTAAATGCCCATTATTAAACTACTTGGACTTTTGAACCCTGAATGCACTTTTACCATTGCAGCAGTGAATGTCAGAAGCGGTGTATGTCAATCTGTGCTATACTTAAACAACTGATTTTTTTATGGTAATAGATACAAGTCTCAAAACTGTCAAGATTGTAGGGTGTACTTTAATGCAAATTAAAAGATCTGATCAAGTGCGAGACATTGTGAGATTTTTTTATCATACGCAATGTTACATCTAATTCACCATCAAATAATACTAACTACTATCACACACACCGAACTATATACAATACTCACTTGAGCTTGTCAATAACAGATTTTTTTAGGCCTTTTATTTCAGCGTCTCTTACATTCAGCTTTAGACCAGCCAAGTCCACATTGATGACATCTACGTGCATCGGATCCAAAGGTTCTGAGCCCAATTCTGGTATTCCAGCGGTGAACACTGGGATAATCGACTGGGCTGCTGATTTGATGCAGTTCGAATCTTCTAACTGGCATTTTTGCACTTCTGGTACTGAAAATATGCAAGATAAAAATTATTGAGTCATCCCATTTGCATACGCATGTAACATTTCAGCTCAGTCGAAAACCGAAACGTAGATCAAATTTAACTTGCAAGATTTGATTACATAAACCGAGACACTTCCACCGACCTCCCATGATCTTGCCAACCTTTCGGTTATAAGGACCTATATGTCCTTACCCTAAAAATTTGCCTCTTCGCCGTCTAGCCGTAGCTCTTACGGGGGCAACAGGAAATAGTTTATCCTGGCCATCTCAATAAATTTAAAGATAATATAAAGATGACAGGCCTCATGACTCTGTGGTAGTACAACTACCTCCTGAGCTATACGTCGTTGGTTCGATCCTCACCCAGGACAAACATTTGTGTGATGAGCATTGATGATTGTTCTGTGTCTAGGTGTTTCTATGTACCTATCATAAGTATGTATTTACAAAAAAAAAGTATATATGTATTATATCAACCATTTGGTTTCCATATCACAAGCTTTGCTTAGTTTGGGTTAGATGGTGTTGTGTAAAATGTCCACCAATATTTATTTAAAATATATATATAGGTAAATATATACACAATCTGTATAATGCCTATGCAATACATAAACTAATAGGAATTGCGAATATTTGAATTGCGAGTGAATCGATTTCTTCTATGTAAGTTTTCTTAGCTTATAGGTCGACCCAAACTAGTTTACTTGAGGATAAACAACTTGATAATCATGACAAAATGTCACCAAGGATCAGCGCAAAACGTGAAGTTAAGTAGTTAAGTTGACGTTAAGTTTTAGTATTACTAGTTATGCTCTGCCCTTCGACCCGAGGTTATTACCCTCGCTAAAGTTTCGCACGCATTCGATCAAAGACCTTGTTTTTATTTACTTTATTTTTAGACGAAACTGTCCCACTGCAGGGAAATAACCTCTTCCGCCTTTGCAATTCTCACGCCCAAGGCCAGCATTGATCCAGCCGTTGCTGTAGTCAAGTAGATTTCTTTTTAGGCTTAACTCGGGGGCTTGTGGCACGTCTAGATTTTTTCACTTTATCTAGAAGATAGAATAGATATTCACTTTAGCCTTGAAAATTCCAAGATTGTAGTTCTCAGGAAAAATAATGGCGAAAAGAATGCCATTCCTGTGCAGTATTCATCAAGAACCTATACGTAGAAGTACGTTTTTTTTGCATTTCTATGTGAAATAAATAAATAAATATTTGTGGACATTTCACACAAATGTTTGCCCTGGGTGGGGATCGAACCCACGACCTTTCAGTTCAGCAGGTAGACGCAAACACACTACCAACTGAGCCACAAGGCCAGAAATGGGTGGTAATTTGGTGACCTCTTGCTAGTCGTGTAATGGAATGGGGTGGGTGGAATAAGATCGTCAAGCTATTGCGCATACTCCACGAAATAAACTCTATAAAATATGTATAGACAGGCATGCTACTTTACGCCGGTGCTCGAGACTAGCTAGCTTCTTGCCAATCAGTTTGTCGTCGCCGGTTAACCTCATATCAAGCCAAACTCCCGACTCTAAAGCCGGTATCAATGGCACAACCTATACATAATATAGGTACTTACATTGACCAGTTGGTCAATGTAATTAATGCACAATACACCCCTAGCGGGACGTCAGTGCAGGACCCATCGCCCCCACCTCGAATAAGAATAAGAATAAGAAGACCAGTTGGTCCACCGGGACAACTGTCCCGGTGAGTAACGTTTAACCTTATGAAGGATTTTGAGTTGTTTGCTAGCTTGCTTAGGCTTAGAGTCAAGTTAGGCCCTTCAGTTCCATTTTGAGGTAAACGTGAGACCTAGTAGCTCAAGCAGGCCTGAAAGTCTTAAATCTAGCAGGTCGATAATTTGAACGCATGATCCATAGCAATACTTCCTTGCAATATGTCTGTCTAGGGATATTCCTTACGGTTATATAATTGAACTGGCTCAACCAGTACATAGATTAAATAAGAGTCAGTTAGTTAGCAAGTATTATCTAAGCTTGTTGCCTACAGACTGTAGTAACTCCATTGTTTTACAATGCATGCAGCATAATAGCAATAATGACGAATTGATGATGAATTGTATTGTTTCTCTTTTTTTCAAGCACTTAATTAGTTTGTTGTTAGTATTCAAATTATGCATGGTGTACCGTGTAGATACCTAGTAGTACCTACGTAATATTTTTAAATAAATTGCATCTTACTAAAAAGAATCAGAATAGAGTAGTGTCTGATACAAATGTCTTAAGAGTCCGTGGTTCGACCATTGCCCGTCTTGCTTGCGCATATCCACATTTTTGAAGATATAAAAATGACTGAATGATCTTTTTGAATGTGCTTTGCTTAGTTTGGGCTAGATGGTGTTGTGTGAAATGTCCACAAATATTTATTTATTTTAAAACAAACGTCGTTTGTAAAACTAGTAAACAACATCACAAATATCCGACAAAAAATTAAGAATTTATTAACGCAAAATGATTTTTATGTATGAAAGTCTACTTGGACCTTACGAAATCTGCCTCCACGAATAAATTTTGAGTTGATTGTCTACAACTCGTTAACTTGTAAAGCCTTAACTTTGATAGTTTACCTTTTAATTTCATTGGAAATGCTACTAACATAATTATTATTTTTTCACATTTCCAAAGCTACTTGTACACTCATTCTGCCACAAGTCATATATTCTATAATATGTTAGTGTTGTGTGCTTGCTCGCCATTGTGTCCAAATTTAATTTAAATAAAATAATGGTTTAATTATGCTGATTCCACAATAGTATTAAACAGGTAAAAAATATTACTAAATACGGTTCGCACAGCTGGTGATACAGTAACGTCTCCGTAATACACTAACTTACTAATTGTAAAAATATTGGGCATGTTTCGCTCCGGGGGTGTTACGCTCAACTACGATGCAAAGTTGGCTCGCACTCGTTTTTAGGGTTCTGTACCCAAAGGGTAAAAAAGGGACCCTATTACTAAGTAAGACTCCGCTGTCTGTCCGTCCGTCCGTCTGTCACCAGGCTGTATCTTATGAACTGTGATAGTTAGACAGTTTTTTTTTCAGATGATGTATTTCTGTTGCCGATATAACAAAAATTACTAAAAAGTAGAATAAAATAAATATTTAAGGGGGCTCCCATACAACAAACGTGTTTTTTTTGCTCGTTTTTGATCGATATTGATAACGGCAACAGGTAGAAGCTTGAAATACTCACTGAATATTGAGTTATATTATTCAATTTAAAAATAAATAATAAAAAAAATAAAAAAAAAACATTCACAGGACACGTGCTGCTGACGGTAGGAACCACAGACTTAGGAACCTTATGACAGTGCGTACCTAGGACTGCTTTTTGTACCCAACCCTTAATTCTACCATCATTTTGAACTAGGTGTCGATTTTTAGATCAGTAGGGGCGGCAAAAATTTTATAGCCTACTGGCGGCAAAAGTGTAAATCCGGCACTGCTATTCAGAGCATTTATTTTATGGTAATTTATAGACCTAAGTTCTAATCTAATTAGGAGTTGGGTGAAAGTCATATCACACCATCTTGCTACGAACTTCTCAGATCAACGGTTCAACGGATCAACGGTCTGAGTTGACAGTCAAGCGCAGGTCTATCGTCGAGTAAAAAAAAAACTCCGTCAAGTAAAAAAAAAAAAAAAAAAACCGTACTCAGCGATATCGGTCCACGTTATTAATACGTACTGCAAAGCAATGGTTTTTTTTGCCGCCATCTCTGTTTCTTCAGAACTGTAGTTCTCCGAGATTGTAATCTCGGAATTTTTAAGGCCAGAGTGAATAGATAATTCTTCTATGTATAGATCTTCTAGATCGACGTGCTTCATCCTCGGCCATACCGTTACTTAACATCAGGCGAGTTGGTGGTCAATCATAGGTCTGTCTTGCGTAAAAATAAATTACAGCTTAAAAAACACACTACAAATTATTGTGGTCAAAGTTCATTACAAGACTTTTCTAACAAATCCAAACACAGCTATGATACGATGTTCCATCATGAAGCTCTAGTTCATATCTTCCGGCTCCATCATCAGATCAGTTCGACAGTACCATATTATTGTATTGTCATCAGAACTACATACAGCTGCCAATTTTCATGACGCTACGATCCTTGGAAGATGGTTAAATTAGTTACCTTAGATTTCATTACATACAGGTCGACCTAATAAAAGCGTGTTAAAATACAAAGTTCATCAGAAATAGAGTAAAAGCTTTAATGTCCTCAAGTCAAACAATTGGATCTCCAATGTGTGGACTGTGGACTCCTTTGGTGAACAGTCCACGAATTAGTAGAACTGGTGGGAATAGACCCTATTCTATGTTAGTAAGTCGATAGGTAAGTAGGTGTTATGTAAGTGTACCTATCAAAGTGCCAACATACTTCGAAAGTCTTTGTTCTTAGTTTAAGGGCTACCTTGAATCTAAGGCTAAACTGGCTAGTAAAAAGCTTGGCATCATTAATAAGGTTAAGCGATACTTCTCACCGGGACAACTACCTACTTCATTTGTATCAAGCACAGGTCCGATCGTGTATGGCGTACAGCTGCCACCTTTTTGATGGATCAGCCAAGTATCAGCTGGTAGGCTGGTGTATTTCGTTAGCGCCGGCCTCCTGCTATTAAATTAATCCCCTCCACTTCCAATCCCAACCTCCTCTAATAAAAAAAGAGGTTAATCGGTGACGATAAACTAGCTGCCAAGAAGCTACTTAGTCTCGAACACCGCCGTAAAGTAGCATGTCGGTCTATAGGATTCATTTCGGGGAATGTGTGCAAGAGCTTAGCCTAATTCCACCTTCCCCATTTCACTACAGGACTAGCAGAAAGTCGGCGTATTACCACCCATTTCTCGTTAAAATGCCAAAAATCGGTACTCAGAGATATCGATCCGTATTCCTGTTGCGTACTGCACAATAATGGAATTCTTTGCCGCCATATCTGTTTCCTGAGACCTACAATCTTGGAATTTATAGGGTAGAGTGAATAGATATCTTATAAATCGACGAGCTCCATCCTCGGCCATACCGTCGCTTAACATCAGGCGAGTTGGAGGTCAATCGTAGATCTATAATGTATAAAAAGAAAGTCAATCTATAACTTTCTTTAGTTCCGTATACTAACGTTCCATAGAAACGATTTGCCAAAAACCTGTATTATTATTATGTTTAATACAAAACAATAATACAGATTTTCGGAAAATAAATACTTGTGATATTGTGTAAAATAAAAAAGCTTTTTACCCGACTGCGTAAGAAGGAGGGTTATGTTTTTCGAGTGTATAGATGTGGGTATTTTTATACGTATGTATGTTTCTCTATAGCTGGGTACTCACTTAGCAGTGTTGCATGTAACGTATCGAGCGTCCACGAGCACACTGCGAGCCGCCTTTGTGTTCGCAGTGATACCGCCACTCGGCGGGTCACTGCGAGCTTACAGCGCTCCACGCGCGAGCGGCTCGCAGCGGGCTCGTGCCTACGTACTCACTTGATACCGTATCTGATACATTACTTGCTACACTGCTAAGTGAGTACCCAGCCTTAGATCATCTACAGCCTAAACGTCTTGACCGATTTTAATATGTGAGGTGTCGATAGATATGTCTTCACTCCCTGAGTGTATATATGTTTTATAACAATATATTTTATTATAGGCTATATTTTTTGTTTTAATAATATTACATTTCTCACAAAAAAAAAGCGGTTTTTCGTAACCTTTACTAGAATTATTCTAAAGACCGCGCATTTATAATCTTTTACAGCGATTTTACACATACTTTATCATAAAAAACGTACACTCAACAGCTTATCAAACAAAACAAACATAACACAATCATAGAATGCAAAAACTGGTTTTCTGCAGCCGTTTTTTTAAATATTGATAATTGTTCAATTAGCTGGTGAATTACTTTGCCCTCGGTAAAAGACTAGGATGTTGATTTCTTACAAAAATCTCATGTAGCAAATAACTCAGATTGGTTCGCTATTTTTAAAAATAAAACCAACTGTGTAATTCTGTCCAACTGTTTAAGTAAGTAATGCGTTTACAAGTGAACAAAACATGTTCTTAAATTCTAAGAAAAAGTTGTTGTTAAAAGATAATAAAAAAACTTACGTGCCGAAAACACAACTGCTACTTCCACTAGTAAAAATAACACTTTATATGTAACAGCCATTGCAATCTTATTTTCGTAATTTAATAATAACGCGGCGTACCCGTGCTCAACCTATGTCTACCCACTATTTAATGCGAAACCACAACACAAATGTCGTTTATTTAAAGGAATCGCTTCATGTCAAGGCAAGGTACCAAATAATACGTACTAAGTGTTCGGGTAAAATTTTATATTGCTATCGAAGATACTAAAAAATGAATATGGAAATTGTAATATATAAAAATCTTAATTTGTAATTTTTTTTGGACATTTTGAAATTTCCATTTATTTTTAATTATTATTAGTATTTTGGACATTTTAATTTGTAAGATTTTTGAATAATTTGTTGTATTTTCATGTATTTATGTCATTATGACAAACTGCTATTTACTTTAATTGGCTTTTATTTTATTCTTGAATTTGATAAGAGATTATTAAATTAATTTACTTAAGATGGGTCAATTAATTACCCAAAATAAAGTTTTTTATAATACGAAATACCAAATAATATTATTTTTATTTTATTTATTTACTAGTAGTTCTGCGAACAGTAGATAAATAAAATTTCACAGACGCAACAAACTCCCTCCTTTATTGAGGGTAAAAAGTTGCTTTGCCGCGGGCTCTACCATACAAAAATGAGAAAACTGTTTTCTACCCCTAAACATTAACCGATTACCAAAAGTCAATTTTAATGCTCGGGATCATAAATGGCTTTGCCTTTACAGATTGCAAATTTCGTTCTAGATTTGTTAAAAAAAATACAAAACATCCAATAAACAAAATTAAACAATATTTCGAAATAAAACAATATTGAGGATTACAGAACAGTTTAACGCTATCGTATGAAAAAACGTGTAATGCGCTGGCCAAAATGATCACGAGAAATATATGCTAATAAGATCAACTCACATGTTAAACGTTGTCTTTTGAAATAATATATGTCAACTAACAAAATAATTATGTAAGTATGCCCATAATTATATCCCTGGCATAGAACCAAAAAGTGTTAAACCGACGAGACGTACCTAACTAAGATGAATGACTTTGCAACTTACCACATTTATCTGCATCTTTTTTTTTCGAGTAGTCCCAGAATTCTGTACTGAATACCCTTCCAAAATATAGTCGACGTCTATCCGAACACCTTATTAGTTACAAAATAATTACTGTTGCCTATCTACTTACTGTATTGCAGTGAAAAAGCGTCAAGCAATTGATGAGACCTTTGTAGGGCGATGATAAGAATGGCATCGCAATGTTGTAGTTAGGAAAAATAATGGCTAAATAGGTAAGTAGTTATGTTATATCGCAAGTGACTACAAAACTGTCAGTTAACGAAACTGGCGTTGTGTAAACTGACTGGCAACACAGAATAGCCACTAGAATAGAAAAAACCGGACAAGTGCGAGTGAAACTCGCTCACTGAGAGTTCCGTACAAACTAATAGATAAAAGGGAGAACTTATATTTTTTTTTGTATTTTCCTTCATAAACCGCAAATCACAGATCGTAAAAATAATTAAAAACCTGTTTTAGCTTGTTCTAATGAAGTTATTTCATATGATACCCCACATGATACGGTTAATTCACTTTAAAATGTGGACCCTCATTCCTTTTATACTCAATTTTTTGTGATTAAATTAAAAATGTCTGGTTTTCGGATTTTTTCCCATATGTGTACCATAATACAATGCTTCTTGCCAAATTTCATAGTTCTAGGTCAACAGGATGTACCCCATAGGTTTTGATTACCCTTGTGTGTCGAAATGTGCGGTTTTTAAGACATATTCAACTGTAACTTTTTTTTACGAAAACTAAGAAATTTGATTTTTCTTTCTGCAGCAAGAGACAATGGATCTGCGTATATGTTTTTAATTTCAACAAGATACCTTCACACGTTCCCGAGACACATGTCTTGACACCCAGACGAACGGACATCAGACGGACAACAAAGTGATCCTATAAGGGATCCGTTTTTTCCTTTGAGGTACCTACGGAACCCTAAAATTTAGACGATTTAAAACAAGTTCAGCATAATTATGCTATTTTATAACAATATTTTTAGCTGGCAAATGTTGAAAATAATTCAGATGATAATGATGGAGATTATGATTATATAGGTATCATAAAGATGTTAAAACATGCAAAATTAATACATATGACATGTTAATAAATTAATTTTGATGTGTAATTTTCAATAATAAGCAATAAAAATATGAATAATAAGATTATTTTGGATAAATTATTTAACACTAACCCTTTTTCATGCTAAAACAACGTAAGTCAAGAACAGTTTTTTATTCGACTTTTCAATTTTTAACAAATCAAATACTAAATTAGCACTGACCTCCATATATACAAGTATAAATGGAGGTCAGTGTAAATTAGGCATAAAAATGTCCTGTAAAACTCGTTTGTTTGTGCATGAAACAGTTTTTATTGGTTTCTGAAAAGTTCAAATTGTGTTACTGATGAGGTTTTTGAAATGACCGATTCAAATCCATATTATGTAAATTTCCTCATTAAATCTCATCAATAATTAAATATATGTACTAACTGTACAAATATATTCAATGCCAAGAAAAAAGAAAAATGCGGGAAAATATATTATCATCCTTTCAGCCACAAAAATTCCATTGCTGGACGTTTCACATGGATACATGGAGAAATTATCAAAAAGAGTGGAATCTGGGTCTCATGTAATAGGGCGAATTCTGTGGGAATCTGTATAAAAACCCGGAAAAAATTATGATCTATTAAAAATTCAATTAAATCGGTAGATTAGGTTCAACCTATTCAGAGTAGAAAATTGAATTTATTTTCAAGGCATTAGGCACATTTTTCCATTATCCGGATAATCGCAATTTAATTTCAGTCTCGATCTGTGTCTGATCTCGTTTCGATGCAAATTGATGCAAAATGCTCAAGACTTCTAAATCGTTCAATTCAATTCGAAGTAAAAAGATTTTTTCTCTGACATTGTTATCCTTATTCTTTCGATTTTAGCGTTAATACAGGCATAATAAAAAAATAGCCAAGTGCGTGTCGGGCCACGCGCAGGGTAGGATTCCGTAATTGCAATTCATTATAATATGAGTTCTTGGAATAGAGTTACTTGAACAATTTTACTACGGAAACTAGGTACGTGGTTTTCACACATTTTAAATAAAAACAGACGTGAGTGACCCGTAGTTTTTACTTGAACAAGTTGCTAGATATTTTTTTGGAATTTGTACGAAATTTGCCTCTTTAGCCTCCTACAAGCACAATTTTTCATTTAGGTATCAGTTGATTGTCTATATAGGTAACTCGTTAACTTATAAAACCTACTGACCTGTGATAAGTATTTTTAGTAGTGAAATAGTGAATTCACTATAACTACCTAGTTAATTATAACGAATCATAACGAATAATAGTAACGAATTTTTGCATTAAATTATTTGTTCTACCCATTCTTGAACTTAATGATCGCGAGTTCTAAAACCTTTTCAGAATGGCATGAATTTGATTTGCTAGTTGTAGGTACCTTGGTTCTACCTACGAGTAAAAGTAAGTTGACAATATTATTTAAGTTATATCAAATTTTACCAGTAGTTTACTTAAAGCAATGACAATCTGGCTATTCACTACACACTATCTGGCCAAGGGCGTCGCCAAGGGGGGGCAGAGGGGGCAGCTGACCCCCACCCAGAGATTTAAAAAATGTAGCTTAATGCAAAGCAACCAAAGTCCTACCATAATATTAACTTGCCCCCCTCTGGGCCATGGGCTGGCGACGCCCTTGTATCTGGCTATAAACGATCTTCTCGATTTCTCGGGTCTGTAGGCTATCGGGTGCTTGTCTGGGAACTATGGAAATCGAGACCCTGGCTTTTCTTAGTGTAGTTTCCAGGCCTTTTATCTGGAAAAATGCATTTTACGAAATGACATTTTACGCACAACGTGATGTATTTTTGGCCATTTTATCAAATTTAGAAAAACGTTCCCGAAATGATCATTTTCTACATAATATCCATTAAAAAGCTATATTACAAAAAAAGTATAGAATTCTGTACGCTGCCCTGTCAAAGTTTATTAATATACAAATTTTGCGACAATATAAACTAAGATTTATCATTATAGCTTGCAATTTTTTTTGTCATAAAACCAATCTTGAAATTTGCCACCTTGGTGATTTTGTGCCAATAGCTTTATGTTATAACAAGTATGCACTATATTAAAAGAAGCGTAACGAAATGCAAGTTTTACTGCAAAAACCACTTTTCAGCAGTCCAATTTTTATTTTTATTTTAATATGGATACTTGTAATATTACAATTTTTTAAACGCTTATTTGTAATATTTACGAGAGTTGTATTAATATTACAAACGTAAGTATATATATATATCTCATAATACATAGGAAGTAAAGACTAATCTAACGTATTTCTGTGGTGGCAAAGCTTGTAAAGCTTATTTCCGACTATATGTTAACGTCGATCTGAACAGAAGACGTTAGCACATCTTTCATCGGGAATTTAATTTGTCGTGATCGTCTAGTATAAAATCTACGTTGTGTTTTTTTTTGTTTAGTAAGAACTTCGTCGTACTGTAAATTCAATACGGAGCTGAAGTTTTGGTCACTAACACCAATTTCTGGCCTATTTATAGGCCAAATTATTATAATTTTAAAATTAAACCCAGGATATTGATAACAACACCTCGCAGATCAACATCGGTCAAGCCGTTACGTACCTACAATATAATACAAATTTACTTCCAGACTAGAAAATCATAACCCTCCTTCTTGCACAGTCGGGTAAAAAGTAGTAATTATTTACATCTAGAACAAAACCACTTTATAGTTATTATGAAAATTACTCATATTATACTCGACTTGTGAACAATTAAAAAGTATAGTGGGTAAGTATGAATACTAGTATTAACACAGAAGACTTTAACAGGTATCAATAAAATAAAAACAATGAAAATTGGTTGCAAAATTATTAATTTATTCAATGACACATCGGACTCGACATACAAATCTATCACACATCACACCAACATCAAAATCTGACAAGCCACTCAGGCTCCAGAAGGTGTTATCAAGGACATTAATATCTACTTATGTATTTATACCAGAAAATATTGTCCCTTCATATATAAAAGAAATGAAAAAGACGTTATCCTTTATCACAATCATAAGAAAACAATAATCTTACACCTATTACCCCTAAATTCCTTCATAATACCTATACGAATACAATAGTAACATTGTTGTACATACTTTTTCATTTCAAAATAAGAATCTGTTTTTTTTAAACTGTTTATTCTTATGTTCTTTTTGTTATTTACTTCAAAATAAAATTTACACGCGTGCAGTCGCATAAAAATGTTTCTTTATATTTTCTTCCTTCCTATTTATTTCTACATTCGTTATCAGCACGAACTCCAGTAGATAAATCTATTAAAAGAAGATTTATTACGGAAAACTATATATTTGAGTTTAAATTGAGAAGAAATAAAAAGATGGCCGGTACGTCAAATATTAGTTCAATACCTCTTCTAAAAAGCAGAGATGGATATCCTACCTGGAAATTTAAGATGCGTATGCTATTGATTCACGAGGAATTATGGGTAACTATAATAGGATATCCAGAAGGCGATAAAACGTCCCAGGAGTTGCGGAATAAAAATGATCAAAAGGCATTGTCAAAAATTTGTCTTACCATTGACGGTTCTGCAATTACACACGTGAGAACTGCGTCAAGTGCAAAAGAAGCATGGGATGCGTTATGTTCGGCGTATGAGGACAAAAGCCTTGGAAGAAAACTTTCGTTGGAGAGGAAGTTGTACAGGTATTCATTAAATGATTTTGACAACTTGGAGCTGTATTTGACTGCAATAACAACGACTGCTCAGGATCTTGCCGATATCGGCAAGAGAATAGAGGACAGCTCTTTAGCTGCAATTATGTTAGGTGGCTTGACACCTAGGTTCGAGCCCTTAATAATGGCGCTAGAACATTGTAATGTAGAAGTTACTTCAGAGATGGTAAAAAATAAACTCTTGAGTGAAATGATCCGTGGAGATGGAAAAGTAGATGTAGACGCAGCTTTTGCATCATCCAAGAGAGTAGTGACTTGCTACAGATGTGGAAAAAGGGGGCATAAAAGTCCAAATTGTCGTCTTAATAAAAAGAAAGAGACAAAGAATGAGACAACGTCAGGTAAAACCATGATGGTTAATCATACCACAGGAGATGGTGCTGCTAGTGAAAATCGCAGTATGTCGTCGCAAGCAGTTACTGAAGTAACTAGCACCACTTTATCAGCACCATGTAAAGTAAATACTGATAAATGGATTATAGATTCCGGAGCTACTGCACACATGACTTCAAGAGGTGATTGGCTTCAGAATTACAAGAAAATCAGTGAAGGACGTGTTACTGTTGCTAACGGTGAAGATTTGGTAGCTTTAGGTTGCGGTGAAGTTCCAATTTATACTAATTCTATAGTCAACAAAATTAGTGATGTTTTACATGTGCCTGAACTGAACAGTAATCTACTTTCAGTTAAAAAGGTAGTAGAAAAGGATCTAGTGGTAGTTTTTGATAAATCTGGTTGTAATTTTTACAAGACAGGTAATGTCTCTTTTGATAATGAACCTTTAGTGCGAGGTATTTGTTGTGGTGGACTGTATAATTTAGACTGTACTGTAAATCTGCCGCAATATGTTTCAGCTTATAATGTGCACTCCGATAAGTCCAGGTTTCAGCTTTGGCATAAGCGACTTGGACACCTTTGCCGTATTGGGATGGACCTTCTTAGAAAAGGTCTTGCTGATGGTGTAGAGTACACAGACAACGAGGTAGACAAAGAGTCTTGTATACCTTGTATCGAGGGTAAGCAGGCGAGAAAGCCATTCAAAAGGCTCAAGCACATGAGGGCTACTTCCACTCTTGAGGTGGTTTGGACGGACGTGTGTGGACCGATGTCCACAAATTCATTCAAAGGTAATAAATATTTTATTATTTTTGTCGATGATTATACACGTTTTACTTTTCTATATTGTATGTCTGCAAAAACAGAAGTGAAGAAGTACTTTTGTGTTTTTCAATCACTTGTTGAGAGACAGACTGGAGCCAAAATTCGTAGGCTGCATTCAGATAATGGAACTGAAATCGTCAACTCTGAGATGACAAGCTATTTACAGTCTCAGGGAATACAGCACACGACAACGGCGCCTTACAGTCCTCAACAAAACGGTATCAGTGAGCGTTGCAATCGTAGTATTGTAGAAAAGGCAAGATCAATGCTGTCACATAGTTCTTTGTCGCAGGCATATTGGCAGGATGCTGTGGAGACTAGCATTTATTTAAAAAATAGATCGCCGCATCGCGCACTTGTTGGTAAAACACCGTTTGAAATGTGGTATGGAAAGAAACCGAACCTTTCTCATTTAAAAGTATTCGGTTGTAGAGCTTTGGTTCATGTGCCTTCATGTCAAAGAACCAAGCTGGATATGAAAGCGACAGAACACATATTTGTTGGATACTCAGAAGATCCACGGAGCTACTTTTTTCGTCAAGCGGAAAATCCAAGGAGGATACTCAAGTCTCGGGATGTTACTTTCTTTGAAAGTAACTTTACAGGTCTCAAAGAAAAAGTTTTGATCCCTGAGGATACAGTTAATCCTAATTTGGTTAATTTGTTATCGCAGAATTCATCACCGACATCATTGAGTCTAATGGAAGATGTTCCATCCACTTCCACATCGCAGCAGTCTGTGGAAACTGTGTCGGGAGAGCAAAGTTCATCTAATGAACAGAGCTCTTCCTCATCACAGGCTACGCAAATATTGTCTGAAGAGTTAAGTGATGATTTCGAAGATGCAGATGAAGATATTGATGAAACAGAGACTCAGACGGTTCCCTCAAATGAACCAACTGTTTCAGCGAGAAGGTATCCAGACCGAGAACGTAAGCCTCCCGATTATTACTCGTATATTACTCGTGTAGATGAGATACTTTCTGACGATCCAAAGTCCTATCATGAAGCTATTAATTGCGATGATAGAGATAAATGGATAACAGCAATGAAGGAGGAGTATAATGCTTTACTCCAAAAACACACTTGGGTTTTGGTCGATAAGCCTAGTCACAAGACTTGTATTCCTTGCAAGTGGGTTTATAAACTTAAACGAGATGCCGATGGTAACATAATCAAATATAAAGCGAGATTAGTTGCTAAAGGCTATCGACAAATAGAAGGTGTAGACTACAAGGAGACGTTTGCTCCTGTGGTGAGACACTCTTCTTTTAGAACACTTTTGGCCTTAGCGGTCCAGGAGGGATATAAAGTAAGACATATGGATGTTGACACGGCGTTTCTCAATGGCGAACTAGAGGAAGAAGTCTACATGATGCAGCCTCAAGGTTTTGTTCAAGACAAGGAGGAAGGGAAAGTCTGTTTATTGCAAAAATCCTTGTATGGCTTGAAACAGGCATCTAGGGCCTGGAACATGAAACTAAAACAAATTTTGACAGGTTTGGGTTATACTCAAACTCCTTCGGAGGCTTGTGTCTACACAAAAAAGATTTCAGATGAAAACTCTTTGATATTAGGAGTGTATGTCGATGACATTGTCATTCTTTACAGAGACGATGTCACAATTGACAACTTCAAGAAACAATTTGAAAAAAATTTCAGTTGCAAAGATCTTGGAATAATTAAATATTTCACTGGAATTAATATAGATTGCTCTGAAAACAATATAAAGATCTCGCAAAGATCGTATATTGAAGAATTGTTAAAAAAAATACAATATGAGAGATTGTAAGCCGGTAGAGACGCCTCTCGCTCAAAAGAAACTCGTCCCTGGAACTGGTGAGAGCAATTACCCCTATCAGGCCCTTGTGGGTTCGCTGTTGTGGTTAGCAGAGGTCTCTAGAGCGGATCTCGCATATGCGGTGAGTTACCTTAGCCAATTTAATAAAAGTAATGATGCGACGCATTGGAATGCAGCAAAAAGATGTCTTCGCTATTTGAGTGGGACTAAAAATGCTGGCATTACTTATAAAAGGAACACAGAACTAAAGGAGAAAGACAGAAAGTTAAGAATTTACAGTGATTCAGATTTTGCGAACTGTCAAGAAAGTCGACGTTCTCATACGGGTTTTTACGTGGAGCTGGCAGGAGGAGCCGTATCCTGGGAGTCTAGGAAACAATCAACAGTGGCACTATCCTCAGCCGAGGCAGAGTATATGGCACTGTCTTCTGCTACAAAAGAGGCTTGTTTTTTGAAAAGATTTATCAGTGAAGTAACTGGTAAGTCACCAACTGTTGATATTTTTACAGACAGTCAAAGTGCTCAAGCATTAGCACTGAATCCAGTCCACCATAATCGTACTAAGCACATTGATGTAAAATATCACTTTATTAGGGAAAAAGTGGGAACGAAGGTTATTGATTTAAAATATATGCCTTCCCAAAAGTTACCAGCAGACGTCCTAACGAAACCTTTAGGACGAATCAAGTTTAACAAATGTGTACAACAGATAGGCATATATTAAATTATTTATTTTCTTGCAGTGAGTAGCAGATTATTTTATTTTAAAGTAAAGGAGGAGATGTTGTACATACTTTTTCATTTCAAAATAAGAATCTGTTTTTTTTAAACTGTTTATTCTTATGTTCTTTTTGTTATTTACTTCAAAATAAAATTTACACGCGTGCAGTCGCATAAAAATGTTTCTTTATATTTTCTTCCTTCCTATTTAATTCTACAAACATAAATATGAAAATACTGATTAGCAACCATAATAAATGTCCGTCGATGCAATAACGTGATTTTTATAGTTATCCTGAAGAGCATATAAATAATTGAGCTTTATACTTTAAGGAAAGTAAGGTACTATTTTATACACCTTTACTACCTGTTATCTGCCAAAGTAACCACAATCCAAACTCTATAGTCGCTGGTCGTTCTTACCTGTGTTAGAAACATACACAGATAAACTTTCAGGTTTTATAAAATAACGAAGGTCTGGCCGTCGTGGGCTCTTAGGTTATTAAGATGGTGACTACGCAGAGTTCGTCGCGAGCAAAGGTTCCTATATACGACTGATTCTCCGTTGATTAAAAACTGAATTGCCAATCAATCGGCCGTCTTTAGGAAACTTGCTCACAGCAAATACCGAACACAGATCAGTCTCACCATCCTTCGAGTGAACAAAAGAATCTACGAATAAGATAAAAACGTGTGCGTCACGGGACGCCCGACAGAACTAATCTAGCCAGACTGGCGTCGTAACGCGTTACGTAACGAAGCGGTTTACCCTCCCATAAGAAGTTATCACTTCAATAATAATATGATTTTAAATAAACATTTAAAATTACACGCATAGATTACGGATGCCTATAAAAATCCGGCACATTATTCGTATTGTTTCGTACACCGAGACTTATACCTTATACCTCCCTCTTCCCACGCCTACTCAAGTTCATAGATTCTGAAAACATGGGTCTAACGAAAACACAAGCTTAACTTGGTCGAAAACAATATTTGCTCATTCGTTCCAACTACGGTGAAATTTGTAATCACGTTTTCATACGACGAAACTACAAAACAAGAGAATCGTTGTGGCGCAATCTTTTGCCAGAAAATTATGCATTTTTCATAAAACAAAAAGAGGAAAAAACTGTTTTCTACTAAATATAATCCCGATTTCGATAATGTTTTTTTATATGGTTGGTACCATTAACAACTATGTATATGGTTTGTACAAAATACTTGACTGTGATGGCCTGCTATATTCAATTATTGAAAGAAAAATTCAAATTAAGACGATGGCTGTATGGGCTCTGTACCCTTTGCCTTTCCATAAATAGAAAAACGCAACCAAAACAAGTACTTATTTAAAAAACTTTTTAAGTTAAACGGTTTCATTTAAAAAAAAAGATAATGTTGTAGGTAATGTATTTACTGTATTTTACTAGAAAATCCCTTTCATTTGATACCCATATTGTGGGGGTTGTGTTAAAAAATGAAATCCGCCATTTTGTGGCGGCGACCAACTTGGATTTACAATAATACAGAATATACTAAATTGTATTGTCATCAGGATTAAAGGTGTATACCAAATTTCAGATCGATCCGTCAACTGCATATGGGTAAAATTTCAATTACTAAATTTGACCCAAACAAACAAATAAATAGGTCAAGCTAAAGAAAACCGTTTAAAATAAATTACAGTTTAAGAAACTAAAAAACACACTACAAATTATTGTGGTCAAAGTTCATTACAAGACTTTTCTAACAAATCCAAACACAGCTGTTCCATCATGAAGTTCTGGTTCATATCTTCCAGCTCCATCATCAGATCAGTTCGACAGTACCATATTATTGTATTGTCATCAGAACTACATACAGCTGCCAATTTTCATGACGCTACGATCCTTGGAAGATGGTTAATTTATTTCGGCTCAAAACAGACGTGAGTGACCCGTAGTTTTTATTTAAAAATGTGTGAAAACCACGTTAATTTCCATAGTAAAAATGGTTAATTTAGTTACCTTAGATTTCATTACATAGTTACATACAGGTCTACCTAATAAAAGCGTGTTAAAAAACATCTATGGTTTGCTTTTTTTCAAAGTATATAATTTAAACTTTTGAACTGCGGTACAAAAATTTTTTATGTAGATAATTATAGTCTAAAAAACTTTAAAATTATAGAATATTTTTTTTATATGAATATAGTTTTAAAAAAACTGAAAAACACCGATTTCAAAATGCGCCATTCGTTTACTTGGATGACATACCTATTTTCCATTGGGAAGTATGGCCTACCAAACATTATGAATCATGAAAAGCGGTTCATAATTAGCGAAGTAATCACTGAACAAACATACAAAAAAAAAACATACAGTCGAATTGACCTCCTTTTTCCAGTCTGTTAAAAATTTTCGTATTTTTATCGTTTATTTTTTTTGCGTTGACTTAAAAGGTTGATTTTTTACAGCTACGAAGGCCCGTAGATTTCGTGCTCACGATCACTATAAGGGTGGTGACTGATGATCGACTTTCGCCTAACAATCGATACAAAAAGAGATCAGAACATAATTTTACTATATAATATAGTACTGAAGCCAAATACTAATCCCACCTACCATGCTTCTTACATAATTTTATATCCAACAAAATGCGTTGGTAACTTCACTCCAAAAATAAATACTTACAAATGAAAACTAATATAAATTAAATATTACCAGAACGTTTATAATACAAATAATAAAATTAATTACTATTCTTAAATGATTTATAATAGACATTCGATTTCCTATAATAAAAAGTAAAAAGTTCGATTGTTGAAATTTAAAGATAAAAAAGCGTATTAAATTTAAATAAAAAAATATTTTCTATTACTATTATTATTTTAATAATATAACAATTTCGATTATTACAGTGGATTTCGGGTATAACGACAATGAAGGGACCACTCTATTTTCGTCGTTATATCCGGAAGTCGTTACAGGCAAAGGTAAAGAGATTTCCGCCTTTTCTTTAACAGTGAATGTGCGTCTAGCAGCCATACTTATTCAAAAGTTTACTAAACCCAGTTGCTACTCCGAATATCACTTTGTAACTGAACCATAAAAGCTCCGAAACGTAGGTAGGGGAAGCGTGTATCCCCTACCTACTTAGTTGATATTTAAAAACAATAGGTAAAGGTCTCCACACTTGCTGACCATCTGTGTGCAATGGATGTAAACAAAAGATAAGAAATGTTTGTGAAAGAAAAAAATCTTTGTGTCTTTGGCGGCCGACTCCGGTCGCAATATCTGCATGGGATTTCTAGGAATTTGTTACAAATGATTCATTAAAAACAGTCGCTACACCCGAACTCGGCGTTACATCCAAAGTCGCTATAGCCACATGAATTTTGTACTAAAGTATGCTTTAAATTCAAGGGACTTAGATTTAACGTCGCTATAGGTAAATGGTCGCTACAACCAAGGTCGTAATAAATGAAATCCACTGTATATATTTTCTGAAAAATATGCGGCCGTAAGTTAAAAACAGATGGCGCTAGTATAAATTCATATCGGTAAAATAATAGCACAGATTAAAAGGAGAATATTTAGTAGTTTGTTAATTGAATTCTATTAATATAATATGCTATTAACATAAATGTATTATTTTCATTCATATTAATGATATGTTTAAAATTAAAGTTATTTTATTACCTTTTTTTATACATTATAGATCTACGATTGACCACCAACTCGCCTGATGTTAAGCGACGGTGTGGCCGAGGATGGTATCTATTCACTCTAGCCTTGAAAATTCCAAGATTGTAGGTCTCAGGAAACAGAGATGGTGGCAACGAATTCCATTCTTGTGCAGTACGCAACAGGAATACCACTTCAACAAAGGAGGAGGAGGATCAATTCTTTTGTATAATAACATATTTTATGGTTACCCTTTTCCAATAAACGGTTATACTGGTTGAGACGAAAAATGGGGAGGCGACAGTGATTGTCTTTATCAAAGGTGATTATAATAAAACTGCAAACCAGCGGTACGGAGTACCAGAGGTACGCGAACAAATCGGTGCAGAGGTTTTATTATGAAAATTAACGTGGTTGTTACACATTTTAATATAACAAATTACTGATTACTCACTTCTGTCTTTGAATCGAAATCTCCGAATAGTTTCAACCGTATACGGTGGTCTTTTTCAAAAGGACCAACGCAGACGTCACTCCCGAAGGATTCAAAAATAGACGTAAGAAACCCGTTTTTTTTTATATTAAAACGGTACAGAGGTTGGTGTGACGTTATAAAAATTTTGCTCTAGCTGCGCTCACACATTCATGCCATACTAGAATTATTGATTTTAACCTGGATTCACTAAGTCTCCTTCCAAAAACCTATTTTATTTTCATTACGTACGGGTAAAGATTTTTTTAAACAATCACGGTCATTCATTAAAACACTATTATTATTAACGGGATATTCAACCCCCTCTCAGTGTCCTGGCTTCTTGCTCTTTTTAACACTTGCCTCGAAACTGCCAAAATACCAAAGCTATGGAGGCGATTCAAAATAATAGCTCTTCTCAAACCTGGAAAATCCTCTGATGACCCAAAAAGTTATAGGCCAATATCGCTACTATGCCACTCCTATAAACTGTTTGAAAGACTACTTTTAAATCGCCTTACAGAAACTATTGAACCCAATCTAATACCAGAACAGGCTGGGTTTCGACCTGGAAAGTCATGCTCCAACCAGACTCTTAGACTCACTCAACATATAGAAGATGGATTCGAAGCAAATCTTGTAACAGGGGCAGTCTTTGTTGATCTATCCGCAGCTTACGATACGGTTAATATACAAAAACTTCTTGCAAAAGTTAGCAAACTAACAAATGATAAAGGATTTATCCGCATTTTAAGAGAGCTACTAAGCAATCGAAGTTTTCAAGTTCACCTCCATTCTGAAAAGAGCCGGTGGCGACGACAGAAGAATGGCCTACCGCAAGGTAGTGTGCTGGCTCCTATATTGTTTAATATCTACACCAACGACCAATCCTACTACCCAGGTACACACCGCTTCCTGTACGCAGACGACCTTGCTTTAACATCCCAAGCCAGCACTTTCGAGGAAGTGGAAACCACACTCACGGAAGCTCTTAGTGACTTGGGACAATATTACGAATCAAACGCTCTTAGACCAAACCCTACTAAAACCCAATGTTGCGCTTTCCACCTCCGTAACCGCCAAGCAAACCGATCCCTCAATATCAGTTGGCAACAAGTCCAAATCGAACATTGTCCTCACCCGAAATACTTAGGTATAACCCTAGATAGGTCCTTAACTTTTAAACCACACTGCCAAAAAACTAAACAGAAAGTATACACACGAAATAATCTGCTCCGACGTCTCACAGCTACTAAATGGGGTTCCGCTCCACAGGTACTTCGTACAACAGGCATTGCCTTATGCTACTCTGCTGGTGAGTTTGCGTGTCCAGTGTGGCACCGCTCTTACCACGCAAAAGAGGTCGACATAGCCTTAAACGACACCTGCCGCATCATAACTGGGTGTTTGAAACCTACCCCACTCAACATGCTCTACCCGCTAGCCGGAATTGCTCCTCCTGACGTCAGGAGGGATATTGCTTGTGCTATAGAAAAGCGAAAGCAAGAATCTGATCCCCGGCACCCTCTATTTGATTACAACGTACCTCCAGCCCGGTTAAAGAGCCGTAAAAGTTTCATCCGCAGCACTACTGCTGTAAAAGAAAATCCGGTTAAGGCCAAACAAAAGCTGTGGTCAGAAAAGTACCAACTACCACCTAATTTTGCCGTCCCGAAGGAGGAGCTACCACCAGGACATGATCTGCAATGGCCAATTTGGAAGTCTATAAATCGCCTCCGAACACAAGTTGGTCGTTGCAGACAAAATATGTGTAAATGGGGTCTGGCTATTCCTCCAGTAGAGCAGTGTGATTGTGGCGCCACCCCTCAGACAATGACACACCTGCTCGTATGCCCCGATATTTCGGCACAGTTACATGCGTACACCATGTTCACGAGCGACTGAAAAATGCACTTCGCAGTAAAAGACAAAGAAAGAGGGTAGACAGATTTGTCTGCTCTTAACCATATCATCCACCTGCAATTTTCAGTCGCTCGTGAACATGGTACATGTAACTATGCCGTAATATCGGGAGCTCAAAATTAACGCGAACCACTGTAAATATCCCGTTAATAATAATAGTGTTTTAAAGATTTTTTTAAATACGTTTATATACTTTTAAAAATAATAATCACTTACTGACCAACGAGCCACCAATGAGGGCTGGTGATTTCAAGAATAAGAATTCAATGGATCTCAATGGTCGCTCGTCCGCCATTGTTGTTAGAGTGTGAACATTTACTACTCGTTCAGACTAGAAACTAGGCGTGATTTTATCTAAGTATGTACTCATATAAAAATATCGAACGAAAACTCTGCTTGGTGATAGCATTTCGTATATTTTTTATCGTAAAAATTAAACGAATAAGGCCAAATTTACGACACGATGTACATTGTACAAAATGCTAGCACCAAGCAGCGTTTTCATTCGATATTTTTACATTGAAATTAAACGTCACATAATCGTATAATATAAGATAGTATAACATTTTACCACCGCAACTTTAGACGAATTTAGGGTCCCCAATGATTTTATAATAAATAACACATAATTGTTCTGTAATCAATAACTATGGAGAAAGTCTATTATAAGTACAATAAATATTTACACACAATCATTAAAACTAACACTCGGTGACTTAAACCTATTCATAAGACGAAACATTTTACCTGACTCAAAAAATCTTACAACTAACATCAGTCAAAAACAAATGTTCACTCTTTTAGAGTATTTTCACTAACATTATTGCACAAACGTGCGATGCCCATTTCAACTATCACAAACACGCAATTTTGGTTTTTATAAACAATTCAACGTTTATTTTATACAGTCAATTAGTACAAGAAGACGATAACAGTCTCGAACAGAGGAAAACAAATCACATTATTTATTTAACATTGGGGCAAGCTATGCTCAGGAGCTTCAACCACGAAACCCGACCATATCTGACATCAATAAACAGAATAATACTTGCGATTATTCATATTTATTTATTAATACACACTAGTTACACGTCACTATAAAATATACAAAAAATACAGATTAGGACTGCACTAGTTGTGATAAACAAATTATAAAAATAACCTAATTCGGGAAGAATTTGTATTTTCCAGTTGTCAGTCAACGCTATCTCGCTCGCACCCGTATTCTACAGTCTATATTTATTCATTTAAATGCTTAACGTTACATTCGGATATTTTCATAGCCCAAATCCAAAATAAAAATGGCTAAAAATAAGTAAGTCACACATGTTTTCCTAAGCTGTCATTATTAGAATGTTTTCATCTGTCTATCCCGAACTCCATCTCACGTTTACGGTAAGGCGCTGATAGTTGTCTGGTACCGGTTCCAAAGAACGGCATATCGGTCCCAGCGAACGGCATCGAGACATTACACGGCGACACCGCCGTGGCAAAACGACTGCACGGAGCCATTGCCGTGTGACGGCATCGATGCCGATGTCGTTTTCCGGCCTGATCCTAAGATCGTCGCCTACGTATAGCCTAAAGCTCAACGTGTACTAAAGCAGCGTAGTTCGAGCACGGTGGCAAAATTTATAAAAAGGCGACCGTGCCATCAGCTTCTCTATAACTTTCGCTCCGTTTATCCTTATACGTTTTGTATGTAAATGAACCAAGCGGCACTGCAATCTGCGATAGACAAAAAGGTGGTGAGAAAAGAACCCGCCTATACATTATTTAACGGCACCCGTGCCGTGAAAAATAGCATATAAAAGTCATCTCTACCCAAACTATTCAGTAATTTTGATTTGAGTTCAATAAATTAATTTTTAAAAAAAATTTTGAACTAACTGTAAAACGGGATAAGTTAACTTCCGCTGACGACATTCATCTCTAAATTCATACCAATTAGCTACTTCAATTTCCATCCTGTTCAACTAAAGCCGCCTGCGACAGAGATATTTGCGGCGACCTAGCTTGTCTCACTTGTCTTAAGACCACTATTTTCACACATGGCGCTAATAAGTATATCAAGACCCCACTAGCTATTATGGAGACTGCGAATAACGCCCACTGGGCGGCCTTTATCGATGCGGCGACTTCGTGCGACGGTGTGACGAGGTTGCACAGAGACTTGAGGGAAGTTGAAGCATTATACGGACCGGAGATGCGCGTGTTTGCGCCGCAGTTTGATGTTTGGAAGCTGATGTAGCCCGCAGAACGGTTGAAAAGTACCTAAAGGTAAAATCTTTCGTTAATTACAAAATATACCTATTTAATGATTATACATTGAAGAGGGATGTATTTATAATGACCTATCATTGACGGAGTTGCCTATGATAGCCCAATTTATTTGTCCCTGCAGTGCTACAATCTCATCGTCTAATACCAACAACAACAAAAAAAACAACAAAAAACAAACACAACAAACAAACAATAAAATTAAAGGAACTAAAACCTTTTTTTCGTTTTAGATATGTTTACAATACACGAATATATATTTTACTCTAGACTATTTCTTCTAGGTAAGCGCGCTCCAACGTCGTCGCTCAGCATCAGGTGAGCTGGCGGTCAAGCGCAAGTATACCAATGAAAAAAATATAGAGTCTGTTTGGATTACGGCAAAAATAAATTAATGTTTCGATTTAACAAAATAATGAAATAAGGACAGCAGCGCCACCCTTGTTCTCGAACACAATGACGAAATAAGGACAGTAGCGCCCTTAATACCGCATTACTCCTCTAATCGAGCTCCATCCTCGGCCACACCGTTGCTTAACATCAGGCGAGTTGGTAGTCAATCGTAGATCTATCTTCTATAAAAAAAAAACGGTTAATCTCTGATATGTAAAAGTAAGCTAAATTTTACACTGCTGTAACTGCTGAAATTTTAAATTCATTTCAATTTTATATGTACATTTTACTGTCATATTTCGGCTACCCCAACATCCAGTCGAAAAAATTCAGTCAGCTGGAAAGCTATAAGAAACATTACCTCAAATCCTTCCATAGCCGTGTACCCGAGAACAGTTTCCTTGTTTCCCGCCTCTATTCCCAGCTTGTAACAGTATTCCGACACGATGCCGTCTCGTCCCGTGTTGTTGCGCGCTTTCACCACACGCATATAGTTCTGAAATTAAGTACCAAATAATCTGTCAAAATAAAATTGCTGTCACTTAATGGATACGCAATCATGGCTGTCGCGTCGTATATAGAGTTATACACAAAAAAAACTGTCCCTAAAAGTATTGCTCCTTTTGGACTCTGTAGTGAAATTTGATGTATTAATCTACATAAATCGAGGTTATATATTAGGTCTCGAATTATGTAGACCAAGACATAAAATTTTACCAGTCATAATTGCGTTACATATTACTGTAGTCATAACACACGTCGTACATTCTATAAAACGGCGCGTTAATCAGTGGCATACGCAAGCTGATGTCTGTCTTTTTCACACACACACATGTAAGTTAGGGTCGGCGTTGACTACCAATTGCATGAACCCCGCAACGATTGCATTGACTGACAAATGAATATGCCTTGGAGGCAAACTCCTCCGCCAGGAGACAAACGGACGACCGCGGGGAGCGGGTGAGGAACCCGAGATCGGCGGGAGGCAGTCTCTGTTCTGTACGTGATTCTATTAATGTATTTTGTGGACATAGTTCCATATTGAACTGACAACAGCGCATTATACGTGAGAAACAAAAAAGAGAAAAAGTGTGCGCTTGAATGACTTTTACGCGGGCGAAATTTTTGAAAGCAAGTCGGCTTCAATGCGGCCTATACGTGAAGCCAGAGGCCTCTAGCAAGTAGCCAAACTGTCAGGTATATAAATTATTTACCTGTGAAGGTATCTCCAATGTGAAAAACTGGCTATCGTCATCTGCGCTGAGTAGATCCACTGCCAGCCACGGAAGTGACCACTCTTGCGGCTCGTTCCAGCAAGCCGCCTGGAATATTGAAGACAATTTATTTGACAAATTCATCAATTTACTTTAAAGTTAAATTAATAAACACAAATAATAGTCTAGTAAAAATAAATCCGTTTGTATGGAGCACATCACAATATTTGCAACTGGGGGGATTCTTTGAAATTATGATAGGTAAATATTTAAAAATCATAGATCAACAATAATCCCCGATTTATAGACTAGCTGCGTATCGCGGTTTCACTCGCGTAGTTATGAAAAACGGTGATGATTATGATGATAATAAGTAGCTTATGTCCGTCTCCAGGTCCAAAACTATCTCTATACTATTTTTCATAACGATCGATTCAGCTGTTTGAGCGTGTAAAGGTAACAAAATTAGCTTTTATAGGTAATATAATTATGAAATTGTGTCAAATGTATTTCAAATGTCAAATGTACATTCGTTTAAATAACAATAAACTCGTACTTAATTATCTTTTATGTTGTCACAAATCTTATTTTTACTAGACTATAGGTGATTTCACATGAATTATTGTAAAAAAAAATCATGGGACAGCATTAGAAAGAGGCGGGAAATTTAATTTTTTTTTTAACAGTTTTTTTGTGTTTGTAACTAGCTAGGGTAACTATTGTAAATAAACACAATAGTTGCGACAATATAAGATATTTTTATATTATCACTTAAATGTATTTATCAATATCTATAGAAGTTGCATGTATGTATTATTGGTAAACAGAACGATATCGATAATCTTAGATTGTAACAAACATTATGACCAATTATAATAGATACTTGACTTAGTTACAAAGACAAATAAGTGGTCAAGACCGTATTAAGACACGCATGTAGTAAGGTTCCGCAATTAATCATCATCATCATCTCAGCCACAAGAAGTCCACTGCTGGACATGGGCATCCCCCATGGGTTTCCAAAAAGACCTGTTGGAAGCGGTCTGCATTCAGCGTCTTCCTGACAATTGTATGAGGTCATCTGTATATCTCGTAGTCACTTACTATGGGCCTTATAAGGAAACAACTCCAACTCACACAACGAGCTATGGAGAGAACTATGCACCGAGTCTATTTACGAGATTGTATCAGAAATGAAGAGATCCGTAGACATAGCAAGAGCAGCGTAGGAAGACCAACCAAGAGATGGACTGATGACCTCCGTAATTAATGCTGTAATTTAAAACAAAACTACCTACTTGGCGAGTATTTTTTGTTTAGACTACTTTGCAAAAAGATTAATGACCTCAGTACTATAATGGCTTAAATGTTTTACAGATTTATCGCTATATCTCGAAAGTTGTAATCACAGAGTGTTCAAAACAATTTTCATTGAAAGTGTATAATATATATCTACTATTGTGGTTAATCATGAATTTATATATCCAGTGGTTTAGAAATGCAGGGGGACACAATTTTTTCACCTTTGGCGGGCTATATCTCACACACATCACATCTGAGAAAAATACAGTTGTGGAAAGATACACTTCTGGTCCAAGAGCCAAAAAGGCGGAAATCGAGGCATTGTGTCCGACTGGGGTGACGAAAATTTCGTCAAATTCAACGCCAACAAGACTCAAGCCTGCCTTTTCTCCGCCAAAAAGAGTGAGTTTATTTTGTCTCCTACTTTCCAAAATGTGTCCTTATCATTCACAGACCGTCTTGAACTGCTTGAGACCAAGCAGTTCAAGACGGTTAACCCCAACAATGAACTTTAAGGGCTACCTTGAATCTAAGGCTAAACTGGCTAGTAAAAAGCTTGGCATCATTAATAAGGTTAGGCGATACTTCTCACCGGGACAACTGCTTCATCTGTATCAAGCACAGGTCCGATCGTGTATGAAGACATCAGACAGTTACACTAAGAAAAACGCTCTTATATGTATAGTCAGATATAAATATGACTGTTTTTCGTTTAATATATACCTGTAAGTCATTGTTTACAAATAAGTTAATACTATGGAGTGTTTATGCCAGAGTCACAAAGCGACGTTCGAAACTGACAATTACCGAGATCTCTCTCTCTCTCGACAAGCGGCTGCGTCATGGTCTGGTGTTAAAGATAAAGATAAAGATAAAGATAATTTATTTGCATACAACACGAGAATTTTATACAACAAGTGCATAAAAGATGTTACACTAAATTTAGTCGCTTAAAATCATGTTGTGCCGATTAGGCGTACAAATGTCAGGTAGACAGCATCATGCACATGCGAAAAATTAAAAAATAATTATTATTATTATTTGTTATTAGATTAATACACAAACCAAAAATATATAAAATATGACAAAGCAGAAGCAATGAAAGATACACATAATGGCAAATAAAATTAAAATTTGTCATTTAAAAAATCATTGATAGAATAATAACACTTCTGCAATAACAATGCCTTCAACTTTTTTCTAAATAAATTACTATTCTGGTCTCTTATTGACTTAGGAATCTTATTGTAGATTTTAGGACCCATACATACGATGCTATTTTGCATCAGTGCTGTCTTTCCATCATGTACGCGCCGTTTGTCTTGGTCGCGCCTATTTCTTACAGTAGTATCAGATAGTGTGGGGAATCGCTCCCGGTTTGTTTTTACAAAAAGGGCCGTTTCTAAAATGTATAAACACGGAAGTGTAAGAATTTTATACTTTAAAAAATAGGGCTTACAACTATCTCTTTTTTTGAGTTTAAAAATTGAACGAATACAACGTTTCTGCCTTTTAAAAATAATAATTTTATCTGTTGAATTTCCCGAAAAAATAATCCCGTACCTCAAAATTGAAACAACTAACCCATAGTAGGCTTTAAGTAAAGATTCTATATTTAGAGTACGAGCTAGTTTGGCGATGGCATATGTTTGGCTACTTATTCTTTTCGAAAGGTGCTCTATTTGTGATTTCCAATTCAATTTTCGGTCAATATATAATCCAAGAAATTTTGAGCTTTCTACTTCATTTATAATGTTATTGTCATATGCTACATTAATATTACCTTTGTTTGTTTCTCTTTGTCTAAAATGCATTATATTTATTTTATTTAGGTTAATTTTTAAGTTATTGTTGTCAAGCCAAGATATAACTGAGGTCAAAGATTTAACAATATCGTTTTCATAAGAGTCAAGTGTTTTACATGCTACGGTGATAGTGCTATCATCTGCAAATAATGTCATAGGTTGAGATGTAGCATTAGGCAAGTCATTTATGTATGCTATGAATGAAAGTGGTCCCAGGACACTACCTTGTGGAACTCCGTACGCCACTTTGCGTTCATACGATCTATATATTTCTTCTGGTTTCGTGTTAAGATTGACTCGTGTTATGTGGCCTCTTTTCCAAAATACCCATTTCTACCTTAAAAATTACAGTTCAACTACTGGTATAAAGAACACACTTCCCTTTACTTCACTACCATAGTATTTTACACATTATAGAAAGCATCTTACCTCACCGTGATACCAAAATTCGTCCAATATGAGGACATTTGGCGCTTGAGCTGCATTTTTCAGTTGATCGACAACCTGAAATTTAAACGATACAATATTTTTATAAACTTTGTCAAAATTCTAGTTTTAAATCTTTTCCTCGGCAAGTTCCTGTCTTATCGTGGCTAACTTATGCATAGTTTGGCTTGAGTTAAAGCGAAAATGAAAAAGGTATCGCGTGCTCGTACAGGGTATTTTTTGATGTAGAGCGACGGTGTGGCCGAGGATAGACCTCGTCGATCTAAAAGATATTAATTTACTCTGGTCTTGAAAATTTCAAGATTTTAGTTCTCAGGAAACAGAAATGGCGTGGCCGAGGATAGACCCTGTCGATCCAAAAGATATCTATTTACTCTGGTCTTGAAAATTTCAAGATTGTAGATCTCAGGTAACAGAGATGACGACAAAGAATTTCATTGCTGTGATGCGTACATAAATAACGCGATATCGCTGAGTACGCCTTTTGGCATTTCAATGAGAAATGGGTGGTAATGCACCGACTTTCTGTTTATCCTGTAGAGAAAAAAAAAAAAAAAAAAAAAAAACTGTCTATGTCTATGACATAGGAAAGTTGGAATTCTGTTGACAAAACAATTAAAGGATGCTTTATTTACCGGTCTAAACATAGTTGCAGGCACTCTTATATTCGTCGTGCCACTGTCCAATATACTTTTCTCCGCATTAAGTTGGCTACACAAGTCTTCGTCAGGGTCCCGGTATGGATCGTCGCTGGTCACTCCCGATGACTTAATGCCACTTATGTTAGTTATCACTCTGATAGATAATATTCCTACTTCGTACCATCGCTTGCGTAGAATTGGAGTTGTGTACGTCTTATTTGTGTTGTGCTTCTGTGCTTGATCATCTGCAATGTATAGAATCATCTTGTTATGGTCACTTTTATACAATACTCATTTTCTCTCTTACAATCTAGAATAGAATAGAATAACTACTACTACCACTACGTACGTACGTTCTACGTTTATTATCTAGATGTTTCATTGTACAAAAATGAATAACACAAGTATGTATCTTAAAAGAAAAACAAAATACCCAACTGCAGAAACGCAATTTTTGCAGTCTAACTTACGATTTCGTTACGCTTGATACGCTGTTGAGTGTAAGTTTTTTGCAAGAAAGTATGCGTAAAATCGCTGTAAAGGATTATAAATTTATTATTATTTCACTCGTTTATTTTATAACTTAATTTTTTTTTTTTTATAATATAAATATTAACTAATAAAAATAACATAATGTAAAAAATTAAGAACTATGGTGCCGCCGGCAGCGGGGCGGGGCTCAAGCTGCCGATGGTAGGGGCTACAGAGAGAGGAGCCTCCTGACAATACGTGCTGTGTACCTAAGAGGTGGTCCCATATAAATTTTATCAAAATAGGTTTATTACTTTTGGTTTGAATATAATATTGAACTATATTATTAAATAAAAACTACGCAGTGCGAGGCGCGTCACCAACCGAGAGCGTAGTTTGCGCTGCTCCTTGGAAAAACACCGCCGAATGCGGTTGAAACTATGGTCAGATATTTCTACTCAAAACAGACATGAGTTTAAAAATGTAACAATATAGTACAACCATTTGTAATTATTCCTGAAAAATAATCCAGGAGTTTTTAAAATTGGTAATTAGGTATACATTATACATTTTAAGGTGCGTTTTCTGAAATTTCACTTTGCCACCTTGTATTTTTCCCATCGAGCCGCCATATCGGAAAATTGACGCCTAAAAACAGTTACAAATACACTAAAAATAACATGAGGATACGAGTTTCTGGGCCAATAAGCATGTTAAGGAGACTTGGGCGCTTGTACACCAGTACTATTGATTTTACAAACAAATAATTATAGGAAATGTTTTCTGGTTTAATTTATTACATAACTGTTTTATCGTAAAATTGTCATTTTGCCAGAAAGGAGACATTCACAAAAAAATGTTTAAGTGCTGTTTTTCCAATATGGCGGCGCGAGCGACGAAGATACGACGATGGAAACATAAAATTCGGAAAGAACACATTAATATCCATAAAATCATTAATTTCTAAAACTCCCACAAAACTTTCCAAGTAAGGTAACCTCATTTGCAGCACCATTGCTACACTATACTAATAGCAAATTCATCAATTTCTCACATCAGCTTAAAGACTTAATTTGCTTGATTAATAAAAGTACTACTTACCAAGCATTTGAAATCTGCCATAATGTGTTGCATTGGTTACTCCCCGCGGTCCGCATAACTTCATTTGAAATGACATGGGCTTGCCCACAGTTCTCTCTAGCGAATCTAGCCATGATTCTACAACCACTTTGTCACCCCACGCCCCCACTGGTAAGTACGCCATCCCTAGGAGACCCTGGAAATTGAGTTGAATGATTATGAGTGTCAGAGATTTAGTAACAAGCCTTCGGATATATATAAATAGTGGTCTAGGACATTGTAAGGGATGATTCAACCCTAAGCCTCATGTCTTATTACTCGACTGCCAAAGGAGGGTTGTTTTTGCATATGTTTCAAGCTAGCTAAAATTTTCACACATATATTTCTTTATACATATTTTTAGGGTTCCGTACCTCAATAGGAAAAAACGGAACCCTTATAGGATCACTTTCCGTCCGGGTGTCAAGACCTATATCTCGGGAACGCGTGAAGGTATCGAGTTGAAATTAAAACCATATATGCATATCTTGCTGCAGAAAGAAAAATAAAATTTCTGTTTTCTTTAAAAAAAGTTACAGCCGAATATGTCGTAAAAACACACATTTCGACACTCGGTGGGCGAGTCTGACTCGCACTTGTCCGGTTTTTTTTTTAATTAAGGGATTCGTTTACGAAATATTAAGCTATAAAGTGATAATTTTTAGGATTCCATACTTCAAAAGGAAAAACGGAACCCTTATAGGATCACTTTGTTGTCCGCCTGTTCGTCTGTCAAGACCTGTATTTCGGGAACGCATGAAGACATAGAATTTAAATTAAAACCATATACGCAGATCCATAGTCTCTTGCTGCAGAGAGAAAAATCAGAATTAACCGTATCATGTGGGGTATCATATGAAAGAGCCTCATTAGCATAAGCTAAAACAGCAACGTTGACTGCCTCAAACGCCGGTGGTTTACTGCCTACTACAAAGTACAAAATTAACGGGACGCTCGCTCGGATCCGAGTGGTGAGCAAGGAATGTGTTAAATAATTTTACGATGTATATTTTTCGGTTTATGAATGAAAATATAAAAAAATATATGATTTCCCCCTTTTATTTAGTTTGTACGGAACCCTCGGTGGGCGAGTCTGACTCGCACTTGTCCGGTTTTTTTTTTAAATTAAGGGATTCGTTTACGAAATATTAAGTTATAGCTTAATATTTCGTAAACGAAAATAGTGATAATAAGTGATAATTTTTAGGATTCCATACTTCAAAAGGAAAAACGGAACCCTTATAGGATCACTTTGTTGTCCGTCTGTTCGTCTGTCAAGACCTGTATTTCGGGAACGCATGAAGATATAGAATTTAAATTAAAACCATATACGCAAATCCATAGTCTCTTGGTGCAGAGAGAAAAATCAAACTTCTGTTTTCATTTAAAAAAAAACAACAAAAATCACTTGCAAGGGAATCAAAACCTATAGGGTACTTCCCGTTGACCTATAACTGTGAAATATGGCAAGAAGCATTGTCATATAGCACACATAGAGGAAAAACCAAAAACTGTGCACTTTTAAATTAATCACAAAAAATATGGCCTTTATGCATGGAAGGAGGGTCCAAGTTTTAAAGAATCATATGAAAGAGCTTCATTAGCACAAGCTAACAGGTTTTAAAATATTTTTACGATGTATATTTTCCGGTTTAATAAGCAAAATATAATAAATATATAAGACAGGCCTTGTGGCTCAGTTGGTAGTGTGTTTGCGTCTACCTGCTGAACTGAAAGGTCGTGGGTTCGATCCACACCCAGGGCAAACATTTGTGTGATGAGCATGGATGTTTGTTCTGTGTCTGGGTGTTTCTATGTATCATATGTATATATTTACAAAAAAAAAAGTATATATTATGTATTCTATCAGTCATCTAATTCCATAGTACAAGCTTTGCTTAGTTTGGGCTAGATGGCGTTGTGTGAAATGTCCACAAATATTTATTATTTTATTATTTATTTCCACCTTTTATCTACTAGTTTGTACGGAACCCTCGGTGGGTGAGTCTAACTCGCACTTGTCCGGTTTTTATATTAATGTCACAAGATTACCTGCCATCCAGAACCATTTAGGAAGAAATTTTGGCTCTTAGTTATAAGACCAATGTCTGTTCTGACCTCAGGTATCTTGGGCAGTGATGGAAAATGTATGAAATCTGATACCAGCTTGCCCCACCACATTCCTTGGGAATATCGTGCTTGGACCTGGAAATAATTATAATAAAAAGGTTTTGTAAGTAAACTAAGTAACAGAGATTACATAATTATATAGTAAATACATTATATTGATCCCTACAAAAAACAAAACACCTGTCTATCTATCTGGTTGTATGTCACAGCAAGTTTACTCAGATACTATTAGCACTACATAAATGAAATTTGGTAGTTGTATTGTATTGACAGTGAAATACAACAACAAAATACTGCTGTAAAATTTTTAGTATATCGACTCCCCATATATGCAAATGACTAACAAAATTTTTTTTTTGTTAGGTATAAGAAAAAAATCATAAAGATAAAGATAAAGATATATTTATTTGTCAAAACATGTGTACAGGTGCAGATGTCAAAGCGTTAATATCGGTCAAACATGTTTTTACCACATAGGGTGTACAAATATGAGAGTCAAGTAGCTTACACATACATGCTTAAGTCATTTTAGTTAGAATATCAATTTAATTAGTTACAACATCAATTTCATTAGTTACAATATACATATTTAATTTTATAGATTCTAATGTCAGTAGTTAATATTAACTTATAGTGTACTTTTATTTGAAATAAATATTATTATTTATTATTATTATTTATAATTTCTTTTAAAAGATACAAAGGTTGTCACATAATCAGTTTTCAGGAAAACACATGACAGCACTTCTCTTAAACTAACATAATACCTCCCATGTTCATAGTAACAAGCACGGAGGCCTTGTTTCACCACAGAAGTTTAAAATAAAATGATACACTTCATCTGTTAAAATATCTTCTCACTTCCACACTATATGCAACATTTAAAGCTATGTGAAATAATTTGTACTATTTTTCTATGCTTAACACCTAACAATTATATAAACAGCTTTCAAGGAATGCAAAAGATATTTAAAAATAAACTATACTATGATTGCTTCAAGCAGTCAATATACATATATATATGGCTATACAACTCTTCTTGCACTATTACACCTATCTCCAATATATAGCTTGACTGGCCTTGTGGCTGAGTCGGTAGTGTGTCTACGTCTACCTGCTGAACTGAAAGGTTGTGGGCTCGATCCCCACCCAGGGCAAACATTTGTGTGATGAGCATGGATGTTTGTTCTGTGTCTGGGTGTTTCTATGTATCATATGTATATATTTACAACAAAAAAAAGTATATATGTATTCTATCAGCCATCTAGTCCCATAGTACAAGCTTTGCTTAGTTTGGGCTAGGTGTTGTGTGAAATGTCCACAATTTTTTTTTATAGCTGGTAGAGGTACTCTTTTAGCAGAACAGTATATTGTAGAGAATTCTACATCTTTGAAGTGCTATTATAATTCTTGAAGAGGTACTATTTGCCACTGAACTTCAACTTTACCTCTTTGTAGTGCTATTTTGGAATGACAGCAAAATATTTGGTTTCTCACCTCTTTCCCAGTGTAGTGCACACTGCTGGAGTTTTCAGCTTGGAAAAACTCACTGCTGTCTTGCACATTTGAAGCTATAGCTAAGGTTGTACTCCCAGTATCCACCAAAACATTGAACTGAAATTAAAACTTAAAATTGTTTGGCAGGTCAAAATAGTTACTGTATGATTGAGTACTATACAATTTACTACTGGTATTCATAGAGACGAACTAACATGAAACAACGATAGACCATGAATCGAAAAAATAACGTAGGTAAAGTTCCCGTCACGTAAAAAGCACGCTGGTTTGTTCTTAAGCGCTAACAAACCAGCATTCTTTTTACGTGACGGGAACTATAAACGGCCATAAGCTCCGATCTTATCTCATAAAACAAAATTACCTTTTGATGTGGATGTCCTAGATTAATTGAAATAGAGTAAGCTTGGCCCGCTGCCCCAAATAAATTGAATTCTTCTGCACTTATTTTATACACAAACAAACAAAATTGGATAACCGCTACTAGAATCGGTGTCATTTTGTATTATCATAAAATCACAAATTGAATTGAATTGTAGTAACATGAACCCTGAAAATGTCATGTACTGAAAACCTATGAGTCTTGTAGTGTAGATAATAATGGATAAATGTCTCTTTGTTTAATATTTTCTAATTTCTAACCCAACGACATTATTACGATTTTTAGATTTTTAGCGATACTCATGAGTTTGTGTACAATTTGTATAAGTAATTGTTTGTATTGTTTTGTTTGTTATATTATATTGTATGTGTTTAATTTTTTTTTTCATTTGTTCCTTGGCATCGCACTAGGGCATTCTTCTTCTTTTTTGTATTGGACCCGCATTTAAGCATTTGCCAGTGTCAAGTATTAAGATATTTTC
This sequence comes from Lycia hirtaria, assembly GCA_947563715.1. Lineage (NCBI taxonomy): Eukaryota > Metazoa > Arthropoda > Insecta > Lepidoptera > Geometridae > Lycia > Lycia hirtaria. Next base: position 4,760,962 of record OX387380.1, read on the forward strand.
AAGTTTCTTTAATAAAACAAGTTGTAAATGTCCTAGTCACAATCTAAGTCATGTATACAGTCAAGTCAATTTAAGTCGAGTCCTGCTTCAGTAAAGTGGTGGCGACTTTACTAGAAACTTCTATAGAGTTTTGCCGACAACGTAAAATCACACGTTTTACTGCTTTATTTTACTTGCCTACACTCACGCACTTTATCGAAAACTTAATGAATAAAACACCACCATTTTTATAGCATTAATGTTCAAAATAACACAAGTTTAGGAAAATAAAACAAAACAACAACACGTTACTAAGACGTTCCCGCCAAAACTCAAAAGCAAGGGCATTCTGCTAGCTTCGTATGTATTTAAGGGCATGACGAGGGGAGTTTTGGCGGGAATATTTTAGTAACATATTGTTGCTTTGTTTTATTTTCCTAAACTTGTATTATTTTGAACATTAGTGCCATAAAAATGGTGGTACTTTATTCATTAAGTGTTCGATCAAGAGCGTGAGTGTAGGTAAGTGAAATAAAGCAGTGAAACGTATGATTTTACGTTGTCGGCAAAACTCTATAGAAGCATGTAGTAAAGTCACGATCACTTTTTTTTTTTTTTTTTTTTTTAACGATCACTTTACGATGGCAAGACTTAAATTCACTTAGACTGTGACTAGAACACTTTATAACTTGTATTAATCAAGAAACTTGAAAATATTTCAATGAAAATATTTCAATACTTGACACTGGCAAATCGCTAATCGCGGGGTCTAATACAAAAAAGAAGAAGAAGGGCATGACGGACGACGTATAGTTTTTTTTTTAAATTATTTTTAGACCCGCTAGTGTCAAGTATTAATATTCCTTCAAGTTTCGAAGGTTTCAAATTTATACATGTATTTTTAATTTAAACGGAGTAAACTGATAGACCGAAATGCCACTTGCCCAAATAATGATACAGCTTTGAGAGCTGGTATCATTATTTGGGCAAGACGTGGCATTTCGAATCATAGTGATGGGATATTTGATTCACATAGTTCAAAAAGGTCGGAACACGAAATCAAAAGGGTCACTTTGAAGTATGCGTCTACCTATGCGTGGCATATATGATCTCCTATTTCCAACAACCTTTTCCGCCATTTATATTGTTGGCTCAAGCACGGACTGAGATCGAAAAAATGATTTTTTATTTTATTATGTATATATTTTTTAATACATTTTCTGCTTAATTTTATTCACAAATTTAAACATATGAAAGAATACATATATTAGTAATAGTTATTACATAAGTAACAACATAGTATGAAATATTTCAGTTTGAAATCTTTGATAGGTCCACTACTAGCTAGCAAATACACATTATAAATAGGAATTTTGATTTTTAGAAAGAATTAGAATACAACGTAATGAAATAGAACCTTAATCTGAATAAGATCATTTTAGTAGCTCTTTTTACCGCAGCGCTATATTATCATTTAATTAAAAAGCGGCAACATTCAATATGTCAGTTTACTCCGTCTCATTAAAAATATACTGTTCGAATTGATAACCTCCTCCTTTTTCGAAGTAGGTTAAAAATCCGATTATAAGTCATGTATAAATTGAAATTCGAGTCATACATCAGTAAAGTGGCGACTTTGCTAGAAGTTTCTATGGAGTTTTGTTGACAACGTAAAAAGAGATGTTTTGCTACTTTATTTCACTTGCACACACATACACACACACACTTAATCAAACGCTTAATGAATAACCATCTTACTTATAAACGCTAAATAAGCGCATTTTAGTTAAATAGTGTTTTTTTCCGTTTTCGGGCATGACAATCCCCATCTGACAGAAAGTGACAAGTCCTTACACAGTGCATAAGATTCCAACATGCGTTTATAAGTAATACGGTAAAAAACCACAATTTCATAGCATTAAAATTCAAAATAACACATTATAAGTTTAGAATTTGGATTTATGGCTATGGCAAAACGGTGGTGACTTTACTAGAAGCTTCTATAGCTTCTAGTAAAATCGACACCGCTTTACTGAAGTACATGGGCGTACCCAGCTTCTGGTCTAGGGGGGGGCAAGTCAGATTTTTTTAGGTCAGATCGTCCGCGGCTGTTTTGTCATACACACTACACAAAAACACCTACATGAAACATAGGGGGGAGGGGTGTAAAAATGTTTTTGATTAGTAATAAAACATTGGTAAAAAATAGCGCGAGCAAAGCGAGCACGAAATTTTTTGTAATTTTTTTATAGTAATATGCTTTATTTTAAAAAAGTTCCGGTAGCCTAGTAAGAAGTTCCGGTAGCCTAGTGGTGAGACCGTCTGACTTTCGATCCGCAGGTCCTGGGTTCGAATCCCACGGCACGCACCTCTGTCTTTTCGAAGCTATGTGCGTTTTGTTGATTGCCGCCAACTTCAAACGGTGAAGGAAAACATCGTGAGGAAACCTACATGTCTGAGAGTTCTCAATGATCTTGAAGATGTGTGAAGTCTGCCAACCCACACTCTTGGCCAGCGTGACAGTCTATGGCCTAACCCTTCTCACAATGAGAAGATGGCCCGTTTCCAGCAGTGGGACAGTTTGTACAAACAGGGCTGATATAAAAAAAAAAAATATATATGCTTTATTTCTCGTATTAGTGAGCCCACAGTACTTCTATATTAAATTAGAAAAATGTAAAACGCGAAAATTTAAACGGTTATTTAAATTAAAATTTGTGAATTATTTGATTGTATTAGCAAGTTCACAGCACTTTAATAATTAATACAATTACTTGTTTATACAAGTATATATATTAAAAGAAAAATTAAAAACCCGACGTGTAACTTACGATTTTGTTACGCTTAATATGTTGTCGAGTCGCAGAACCGCTTTAAAAACTATAAATGCGCATTATTTAGAATAATTCTAGTTAAGGCTTTCCGTTTAGGCTTGTAAGCGATCTTATAGAAACATACTTTTACAAACAAACATTGTGTGAAATGTCCACAAATATTATTATTATACCCACATACATACATACATTTACTCGAATAAACTTAACCCTCCTTCTTATGAGGTTGGGTAAAAATACTTATTAGAAAATAAACAGGCGCGAGAGAAGCGAGCGCGAAAATTTTTGAAACTTTTTTTCAAATTTTAATTGTGTTTTTAAAGTAATATGCTTTATTTCTCATATTAGTGAGTCCACAGTATTTCTATGTTCAAGTAGTAAAAACGCGAGCGAAGTGAGCGCGAAATTTTAGAAGGTTTTTAAAATTAAATCTCGGAAATAATTTGATTCATTGATCTTGTTAGCGTGGCGAACTCTAAGTTTTACTCTCCTACGTTTTGTGGCCCAGATGAACCAAACAAGTATTTATGTTAAAAGAAAAATGAAATAACCGACTGGATAAGAACAACTTTTACGCTATAAAAATTATAAATATACCATTTGAATTTATTGATTGCAAATTTATTATTCCTGTTAAATTTAAACATACATTTAAAATTTACGTTATAAAAATTATAAATACAACCATTTGAATGCATTGATTTCAAATTTATTATTCCTAATTAAAAAAACATGACTTTTTTTGTTGTATAAAATTCTCGTGTTGTATGCAAATAAATTATCTTTATCTTTATCTTTATCTTTATAGAAAATTACAAACATACGTTTTTATGACAAAGTACCGCTGTAAAAGAATATAAATGCGCATTATTTAGAATAATTCTAGTGAAATCCCTTATTTATTACGAAAAAGCTCGTTGGAGTTCTAACGACACCTCGCACATCAGAATCTGTCAAGCCGTTTAGGCTTGTAGGCGATCATATAGAAACATACCCATATACATACATACATACACTTGAAAATTATTACCCTTCTTCTTACACAGTCGGCTAAAAATAATAGGAAATTATCAGGCGCGAGCGACCCAGCGCGAATTTTCTCGAAACTTTTTATCAAATTTTAGGTATTCATATGCTGATTTGCTGTTAATGTTGTCACAGTACTGACATGGCTCAAAATACAAAGGATATTAAATAACTTTGAAATATCGGCGAAAATATTCGCTTAACGAACCAGCTGGTTGATTTGCCCTATACTGTTGGCGGCTTGCTGTCCTTGGAAGACGCAGCTCTCAAGATTCAAAGTCTTAGCATAACATGTCAAATAAAATAAATGCTAGTCGCTCGCAACTCCCTACGGCCAAGAATACAAACGCTCAGTAATTAGATTCGGTAATCTTCGTCCGCCATCGTCGCCGCGGCGGTGGCTGGCGACTGTAGCGCTTGCTCACTGAACGGTTTTTTTACAAACTTCGTTTTTTAACTGCGCGGTTTGTTTAAAAGTTAGCACATAAGGCCCCGTTTACACTTTGATTAGTAATTAGGCGAGTTCATACAATTTCTGCGAGGTTTCCGGGGGGGGGGGGGGGGGGGGGGGACGCCCCTCCCCCCCTGCCCCCCCGCCCCCCATGGGTACGCCCATGCTGAAGTATAACTCGAATTTAAAAATTACTTTGTAGGTGACTACAATATTTATATCTTGTTGACGTAATAACGTCTTATAAATCGAAGAACGCCAGCTGCACGCACGAAAACGCATGACTTATTGTCACGTTCTGCCTGAGCCAAGCGTGCAAGCGAGAGCGTGGAACAAGCGATAGAGAGGCACGATCGGCATAAGCGTTCGGCTTGTGACGCATCATTATCACGTAAAATTATCGTCCGTAAGCCGACTTAACATACAAGATATTTATTTATTTAGAAAATATGGCTAATTTTATTGTGTAGAAACTTTATCCGCATGCTAGATTTGTATAAGTGCAGAGTGTTTGCATACACGTGTGCCAAATAATGGAATAGCAACAGTGAGCGAAGACACCTTGTCGACCAGATGTTATCGCACTGGGCGATCTGTGATGGATTATTGTTCCTTTGTGACGCTGAGATTTGGGATATGCTGATATAATATATCGGAAGTTATTGATTTGGATACAATTTAAGAGGTCAACTGTAAAAATATGATTAAAAGTGCAAGTGCAAGTTGCAAGCGTCTCTAAAATATTTACAAATCAAACGTGGCCAGCACAAGTCCTAAAATTTAATTTAGTGGCAATTGAATTCTGTTTTAATTTTAAATAATATAGGTATATATAAGTCAAATAAAAAATCAAGGAATTTTTTACGGGATATTGGAAAAATTATGTGGCCGAATAAGTAAGTTATAATTTTTTTTTTTTTTTTTTTCTTCGCCGTACATTTTGTACTGGCAGGCAAAGGTCATTTGACCATACAGCCTCGTCTGATTTAATTATATCTCAATTATTAGGAGAGTAAGGCCAAAGCCAAGTCTTCAATCAATCTTTCTATGAAGCAATATAGAAGTAAGGCCAAAGCCAGGTCTGTAACATCAATTTCATCATCATAATCAGGGAGTTTCGTCTTAGTCAAATGGTTATAAAGTACATCCGGTGGAATTAATAAAATCATAAATCAAGGTATAGTTGTCAGGATTTTCCAGCAAATCTTGAATGTCGCGCGGGATGTTTGCTGGAGGTTTATAAATTATTGATAATTTATCATAAAATATAAGTCTTTGTAAATGATGCGCCGTACATTCGAAGAAAATGTGATTAAGGGTCTGATCTCTACCACTGTCGCAATCTCTGCATAAAGGTGAATCGATTATATGCATTCTATGCAAATGGGAGTTGAATCGGCCATGACCAAATCTTAGGCGATTTATGGTAGAATAGAAAATACGGCTTCTTGGTACTTTCGATCGTGTGAACCAAGGTATCACTCCAATTTTTTTATTAATCTTTTCATACCATTTTCCTTTAAATCGCAAAGTTTTCTGCCAATCTTGGTACCACATCGCTGTCTGCTTTTCTTTAATTATGTAATTTAAATCAGAATATGGAATGGCAACACTTTCTACTTGAATGTCAATGTTACTGTTTACGATAATTTTTGCCAACTTAAACTTAACTACGTTTTCATTTCCAGATACTCCTATGTGTGATGGCGTCCAGAGAAACTGTATGTCGTACCCGTTTGAGACTAGATCACTGAATAAGGTTTTAATTTTCAGAATTATGTAATTGGTACTAATGTGAAATCTATTGTTTTGTAGTGCCCGAAGAACGCTCTGAGAGTCAGAGATGATAAGCCACATGCACAGAATTCGCCCTATTACATAGGACCCAGAAGGATAATCTCCATACAAACCGCCTTTTAAATTCGGGCCAATTTTATTTTTTCAATTTGACACTTCATTTTTTTATAAATTTATTTTAACTGTAGATACACGTCCATTTGCTAAATTTATCTACAAAGTTGCCTTTGAAAAGGATATCTCCCGATTTGATCGGGTAATCATGATTAAAGTCAGAATGGTCCATGGGAGATTCATACAATCATATAACTGAAATAATAGTAACTTTGAAGTCTGTTGTTTCAGTTTTTTAAACTATAAAATTATTATATTTGTTATTTTGACCGAAATTTAGGTATAAACGTGAAAATTTTGTCGGTTACACGTTTATCACGGTCAAAATATCATATATAAAATAACAGCTACTGTTAATACATTGTAATAGTGTTCTTATGACTCTGAAGGAAAATCTGAAATCAAAAATGAAATCAGTAATTTAAATAATTTTATATCAATGGGTGCCGCGTGCGAGCGAAACAGGCAGCGGCGCCACTTTCATCACTTTATAAAATAATCTAATGTATTTTTATTTTGTAAATAAAAAATACAGTTCATGATGATAGTATTTATTAAATAAGTTTATACATGCAATTTACAAAATATTGTGACGTCATATAACTGATGTCACAACGGCAATGAATCGAATAATACCTCATTCATAAAAAAATAACTCAGTAGCTCAGTAGAAGTCATTCGCAGTTATTTTTTCCAATAAACTTCATTTCATTTCAATTTGACTCTGATATGTCATATTTTATTTTAGTAAACTTTAAGCCGGCCTTAAAACGGACTTTGAGTTGCACGATCTGTTGAGAAGAATAAGAGTCAAAGTAATTGTGACTGGAAAGACTATATTTTTACGTGTGTGTGTGTGTGTGCGTGATAAATGTGTACATAATGTAGGTTAAGATCACGAAGGTTCTTTTTTTCTTTCGCATCAGTTGACAGTCAGGTAAACATATATTACGTTTTTTTTTGTTGGTGTGCAACGGTCCACGCCCAGCTATTTCATTCGGAACTTCATTTTTGAAAATAGGATAAAACAGCAATTGTTTATTTTATTATAGCAGAGTTCCTACATTGTGGTTAACGTAGCACTATTTTTGTCCTCCGTATTCATTAACACATTACTGCCTCTCGAAATCTAATGGATTTATCACAATACTTAGATAAGTATGTCAATGGTTAATTCGTAGCACCAGTAATGGACCAAATTAATTTGATTAAATTCTACTGAATAAATAAATTTTCACACCTATTTACAAACAATATAGTATAGGTAAATACAAATGATACAGGGAAATTGAGAAAACATATACTGGCAATACTGACATAAATAAAAAAAAACCTAATGACATTAAGCCAGAGATAGACCAAGAGGTATTAAAGTATCGATATCGATAAGTAATTATAGGTACCAATTTTTTCTTTTGAATTTTTTTTGTAATGTTTCAAGAAACATCGTTTTATTAGGGTTCCGTAGTAACTACGGGGTACCCTTATAATTCCGTCATGTCCGTCTGTCTGTCTGTCCGTATGTCACAGTCATTTTACTCGGAGACTATTAACACTATAAAAACAAATTTTTATACATTATTGTGTTTTGTGAGCCACTACAAAATGCCGTAGTAAAATTTTCAAAAAAATTAAAAATTGAGATTGAGTTTTTCATATATACAATAAAGACTGGATCATTTTTTTAACCCCCACCCTATCATGTCTCAGATGTGATATGTGCGAGATATAGCTCGCTAAAGTTAAAAAGTTGTGTTCCCCCCCCCCCCCTACATTTCTCAACTAAGACCTAAAAATTCATTATTATTAACCATAATAGTAGACCGTATTAAATACTTTCAATGAAAATTATTTTGAACATTCTGTGATTCCAACTTCTCTATGGGACTATAAATTTAAATTTGAATAAATGTTCTTTGATTTTATAATTCAAAGTAACCTTTGAAGGTATTGCTCAATGTTGTAAACGCTGGCGCCCTGTTTTTGTTATGTATTTACATTTATTGTGGAAATTCACTGAACAAATTGTTAAGCGAGAATTCGGTTTCCACCAAGATCATTTTGACTTCGCCTTACTATATCTGCCCAATGTTCTGCTTGTACAGCATCAACTATAAAATCTAAACAGAATAGTTAGCATGGTGCTGTGTTAGTTTGAGAATAAAAAAAAAATAAACATTTATCGTAAAATCAAATACCATGTTTCACGTACAAAGGTCACCGACATAGCACAGCTGATTAGCAAGTTGAAGTGGCAGTGAACGTAGAACTGATGGCCAATGGGGCTGAAAAGTTCTCGAGTGGCCACCACGCCCCGGTAAGCGTAGCGTAGGAAGACCAGCCACGAAATGGACAGATGAACTTATACAAGCGGCAGGAAGATGCTGGATGCAAGCCGCTTACAATCGGCTTTTATAGAAATCCATGGGGGAGGCCTATGTCCAACAGTGGACTTCTTATGACTGAGATGATGATGATGATTCACATATCATAATTATTATAGTTTACAAAACTAGAATAACCGACTTCAAAATTCGCAATTTTGTTTTAAAAAGCAAACTACTGACCGATTTTGAGATTAGAAAGGAATTTTAAATCAATTTAAATGACGAAATCATGCGGGTAAGATATAAGAAAAATATAAGCTAACTGATAATCTCGTTTTTGAAGTCCGTAAAAATAATAATTGTTATCGATAACTTATATTACATCGACCCATCTCTAATTCTTTGCAGTAATTTGTATAAATAATAATATCAATTTATGAAATGAAATGCATATATGCTTTTTATACTAATATTCGCGAATGTTATTTATTGAAATGAAATAAATTTCAACAATTTCATCGCATATATTTCACATAATTTAAGACCCGATTTTTGAAACACTGGAGCATCCGTGGTCATAGGTGACACACGAACATACGCTACAAATACGTAAAAAATTGTTTCATTTCGCTTTTTATACTGTTAGAAATATATTTTTGCTACTTAGAGATGGAAGGTGATAATGTTTTGCGTAGTTTTATAAAGAAGTTTGTAATTTTTACAAGATTTAACACTGTTCACCATCTTGGCACCGTAAGAATTGAGAAGTGATTGCGATGAGATGACGTTTAAGATTAAATGACGTTTGTGACCTGTCATTAGCAAACACCTGATTTGGTGTTAAGTTTTTGGAACAATATTTTGTATCGCATTAGGAGTCTTGTAAGTCTTTGGCCACATGGTAACACCAAAGTTCTTCTGTCTGATGTATTCAAGAGCTGATATTATAGCCAAGGCTTCAGCAGAAAATATAGTCATATCTCCAGGCAAACGATTTCCGTGACCAGTCTTTTTATGAGGTATGTAAATAGCCATAGACACCTTCCTGCCAATCTTGGACCCATCTGTGTATATGTGTTTGCGATCGGAGAAGCTGCTTAGAGCTTCATAAATATCTTCTTTGCATCTCATATCCTGATTAATATGTATTGTTATGTCACAGAATTTACTATAGTAACTATCAGAAAAGCATGCCCATTTATTACTACATTTATAAATCTGATACTGCTGATCAATGTCAATAATATTTGAAAAGTCATGAAGCAGAAAGGGAATGTTAGAATTATTAGCAGGATTATAAACTCTGTTATAGAACATTAGTTTCTTGATCAATGGGTGTTTTTCAAAGGACAAAAGTTTTAAAAGGAATTTGCTTCTGAGGTATTCAAATCTAAATTTAAGAGGAGGAACATTACATTCAATTTGTAATGAATTAATTGGAGTGGTTTTCATGGCACCAGTAATGCAACGTAAGTTGTGATTTTGTAAAATATCTAACTTTCTTATAAATTTGTGATCAGACCCATAACACAGAAATCCATATTCGAAGTGGCTACGAACTAGGGACTTGTATAACATCAATAAAATTTTAGGATCAGCTGCAATTGACAGGGACTTAATGAAATTGAAAGCTTTATTAGCCTTACCTATTATATAATCAACATATTTTGACCAAGTTAAATTACTTGTGAAAATAATACCTAAAAATTTTATATCATCTACTAGAGGCAACACTATATTGTTATAACTTATATCTACATCGATGTCACTGTCATACTCCCCAAAGACAACAACTTTGGATTTTTCAGGACTAATGTCTAAATTTAAATATTGAAAATATTGGAAGAGGCTCACTAAAGATGAATTTAATGAATGCACAGTCATATCCAAATCTTGTCCTGATGCGTAAACAACTAAATCATCTGCAAATTGTAGGTTAGATACTTTGGAACCAAGAATAATATTTAATTTATGAATTAATAAAATATAAATTAATGGAGATAAAACACCCCCCTGACATACCCCTTTATATGAAAAACGAGGTCCGATTAACTGTTTATTTACTTTTACATAAACCTCTCTTCCATGCAAAAAATGATATATCCATTTAATAATTTTTCCAGGCAAACCCAGAGAATGCAGTTCGAGAAGTAAAACACGATGATCAACATTGTTGAATGCACCAACGACATCAAAGAAAACAGCAACTAAGTTTTCATCCATCTTCAAAGCATTAAAAATATCTAATTGAAGATGAGATATACTCTCCCTAGCAGATCTCCCTCTACGAAACCCAAACTGATTGGATGGTAATAAATTGTTACTTTCTATGTAAAATTCTACTCTATGTTTAATTAGCTGTTCAAATGTTTTAGCTATACATGAAGTTAGTGCTATTGGCCGATATGAGTCAACTTTATTTCTTTCTTTATTAGGCTTCAAAATAGGAACAAGACAGTCGATTTTCCACTCAGGAGGTATAATAAGATTGTGCCACAATAAATTAAAAACACCTAATAGAATTGGCAAAACTTTACAAGACAAATTTTTTAACATTTTGTAAGGGATTCCATCGAGACCGAATGCAGTATCACGTCTAGAAAAGATTGCAGATTTTAATTCAGTCAAAGTAAATGGCTCTACTAAGTATCCATGTGTACATGTATCTGAAAAGTCTAGTTCATTAATGGCCTCTACTGTGTCTGGTGTAAATTTTTTAAGAAAGTCTGAGATCCAAGAAGAAACATCATTATTTGGTGGAGTGTATGACCTATTAAATCTTTTAGAAATTTGCCAAATCTTAGACAAAGGAGTAGTTCTATTAAAGCTCTCACATAACAAAAGCCAGCTCTGATATCTTTCTCTTTTGCGAGTAAGCTTTTTAACTGCCTGTAATCTTTTAAATTCTAAGTAATTTTCTTGAGTAGGATTGTGCTTAAATACTAAGTATGCTTTCCTAGAGTTTTCTACTGCGCTAGAGCAAGTAGCATTCCACCAAGGCAGTGGCGCACGATGTTTCTTATGACTAGCAATAGATGATGAATTTATTGTAGGCTGAGAATTTCTATGAGACGATGAAGATGATGGTAATGATTGCTGTACAGCTAAGTTAAACAAATCCAACAAATTATAGTAACTTTGTAAAGGATTGTCTTGATCTATTGTGTAATTTTGGACTAAAGTATCTACCCGAATTTTATATAAATCCCAGTTTACTAACCTAAAATTAAAACACTGAGGAAGATGAAGTTCCGAATAGTTGTACTATTCGGAACTTGAAAATTATTATTGGTACCAATTGTGATTTTTGTGATTACAGGCAAATGATAGCTACCAAGGGGATCATCATAAACAAACCAATTACATGACATAGCCAGAGAAGGGGAAACGATTGTTAAGTCTAAAGCATTTCTCTGCCAACTACTGGTTCCTACTGTGGTATATGTACCATCATTGAGAAGAACTAAATTATTGTTGTTGATGCATTCAAGAATATCGCGACCTCGACTGTCAACCCTGCTACACCCCCATGACAAGTGGTGAGCATTAAAATCACCTGCAATAAATAATGGACCAGGAAGATCATTAATTAAATTTTCGAATTTAGATTTGCTAAAGGTAGGTACACTATTACCGGGACTGTAAATAGTTACTAAAGTGAGCTCTTTATTAGCGTATTTTATTTGTACTGCAATATTTTGAAAAGAGTTATCATAAAAAGTATCTATTTTTTTATATTGCAAACTATTATGTAACAATATAGCCACACCATTATGACTATTACCAGAATCTAATCTAACAATATTGTAACCATTTACTCGAAACTTCATATGAGGTTGGAGCCATGTTTCACATAACAAAGCTATATGAATTTTATTAACATTTAAAAAATATGAAAAGTTATTTAAGTTACTACGAATACTCTGAGCATTCCACTGTACAATAGTCAGCTGATCCATAAAATTTAAGTTTTATTTAATTTATTCTGGAATGATGCAAGAAGTATATTTTTGACACTTTCCACATTAAGTGGCTGCTCAGATTTGCGAGCCTGAGTTAGTAAAGAGAAAATAGCAGGTAAAAGTACATTTAGTATCTGGTCTGTTTGAATTAAAGAAAGAAATTGTTCAGAGGGACTGATGTTGGGTTGGGGAAACGAAGGAAATGACTTTTCATTTACTGCTTCAACATATGATTTTTTATGAATTTTGTTTTTAATTTCCTCAATTTTCTTTTGCTTTACAGGGCATTGAGCAGAGACCGCAACATGATTGCCTCCACAGTGACAGCACTTAGCTTCAGTCGTCGCTATTATACATTGTTTGTAGCTGTGTTCATGAGCACATATGGAGCATCTCTGTGAGTTCTTGCAAAACTTGGCAATGTGACCATACCTCAAACACTTCAGGCATTGCTTCACCGGTGGTGTGTACGGGCGTACCTCAAATCGCCAGCTGTTGAGGTCTACGCTGTCGGGAAGCGCTGCGCAGGAAAACGTAATGGACACTGTCTTAGTGGGCTCAAATGTCACCTTATCACCCTCTGAAATGCGACGCATGAATCTTTTAATTGATATTATATTTTTACAGCTGGAAATAGCTGCGTATATCTGGTCATTAGAGAGATTAGTGGGAACATGTTGAATGACCCCTGTAATTTCAGTAGCAGATGCAGGTATGCTAGCTTTTAGTTTAAAACTGTCTAGGTACTTTTTGTTATTTAAGGCTGCATTAGCCAGGCCAGGCCGTTCAAATATCACTCCAACTTTATATCTATTCATTCTTATTAACTGTTTTACACCTTTGTTGTACTTTTTGAAAGTATTAGCAAGAGATATCATGTCCCTATCACCAATAGGAACAGAATCTATGCTCTCAATGAAAACTATATATTCAAAGTTTCCACCATTTTCTGGATACGAACGCACATAATCTGGCACTCGAAACTCCCTGTACTTATCCTTTTCTTTTAATGATTTTTCAGAAGACACAGAAGCGCTATCATCCTCTTCCGATGATTCGCCCGGCGCTTCCGACGGGTCCTCTCCCGGTTTCCGTCTCTTGACCTTCTTTTTCTTCCCCATAATGGAGACCACAGAAGAAAAGATATAATAGATTCGCCGTGTGAACTTGTTTTAAATAATTAAATAAATTATTTTACAAAAAACGCGCCTTTCACTCTGAGTTTCCCGCGCTCACCTTTCCAAGTTCTCAAAACACCGTAAGTTATAAATTGAAAATAAAAGGAAGTAAAGTAGCGAAAAAAAACCTATTTTTTTTATTCAACAAACTTGAAGAAATCTTGAATACTCGATACTGGCAAATACAATAAGTGAGTCCAATATTAATAAAAAAAATTGACAATGACAGCCTTCGTATATCAATTTTATTGACTTATTGTCAATGTCATGCTATGTTAATGGCGCGCGCTTTTTGTATTGTGAGATGAAATTTGTTTTTATTTACAATTTGAATTAATTTCATGTATTGAATTTCAAAAACTCTAGAAAATGAGCCTATGGGTAGATAAACACCGTCCAAGAGATTTGACGAAGTTAGACTTTCACAAGAACCAGGCGCTACAACTGAAAAGTCTCGTTCAGCAAAGTGATTTTCCGCATCTGCTTGTTTACGGACCATCAGGAGCCGGAAAGAAAACCCGCATAATGTGCTTATTGCGAGAACTTTATGGATCGGGAGTGGAACGCTTAAGGCAGGAAACTATGCATTTTACTACTCCATCGAACAAGAAAATAGAAATAATGACCGTAAGTAGTAACTATCACATTGAGGTTAACCCAACAGATGTAGGGATACACGATCGCGTTGTAATCATGGATTTAGTGAAAAACGTTGCTCAGACACATCAAATTGACTCATCAGGGCAGCGTGAATTCAAGGTTGTAATTCTAAATGAAGTAGATGATTTGACCAAAGACGCTCAACATGCTTTACGACGGACTATGGAGAAGTATGTAGCTACTTGTCGTCTAATTCTTATTGCTAACTCAATTTCAAGAGTAATACCTGCAATCCGTTCTCGGTGTTTGACTATACGAGTTCCAGCACCAGAAGAAAGTGAAATTGCATCAGTTCTTCAAATAGTGTGCAAGAAAGAATGCTTAAATCTTCCTGCAGAATTAGCCATGCGTATAGCAAAATGTGCAGACAGGAATCTACGAAGAGCATTATTAATGTGTGAAGCTTGTAAAGTACAACAATATCCCTTCGCAGCTGACCAGAAAGTTTCAGAACCAGATTGGCAACAGGTCATTAGAGATACTGCTTCAATGATACTTTCAGAACAATCTCCAAAGAAGCTTGGTGAAGTAAGGCAGAAACTGTATGAGCTCATTATTCATGGGGTTCCACCGGACATGATTTTTGCTGGACTTTTGAAAGAGCTGGTTCGTAATTGTGATATGGCTATGAAGTGTCAAATAGCAAGCTTTGCAGCAAAATATGAACACAGGATGAGACTTGGGAACAAAGAGATCTTCCATTTAGAGGCATTTGTTGCCAAATTTATGGCTATTTACAAAAAATTCATGGAAGAATCAATGGGGGATGCTTTCTAGGCCTTTAATGACTTTTAAAATAAGTGATTTAGCATTCTGTTCTTTGTTTGATAAATAATAAGTAATTTTTCTTTCATAAATATCAATAAAACTGCTTAAAGGGTGTTTGAATTTGTTTATTTTTACTCCTTAAAATATGACAAAGTGATGACATGCTTTCCAAGCATTTAGCTGTATATTTTGTAGACTTCTATCACTATTATATATATATTTTGTAATTTTATATAATAGTAGTACCTGGGTTAGTGAATAATACACTAAAAAGCATATTGAAGATCCCATGGATCCCACTTTGATACAGTTCATATTTTGGCAGTTAAGAAGGCACCAGAAAACTAATCAAAATTTTAAAATTAGAGGTATTATATACAAACAAAAATTATATGATATTTCATTTGTTTCTTGAATGCACTAATTTTAAGAATTTTAATAGCTTCAGAATTGCCCCCAATATATATTTTAATAGCCTTCAGAATTGTCCCCAGTAATTATAATTATTCAAAATAGGACTTATTTGTCCACTGTAGTTGTAGGATGCTTTTACACCTCTGCCTGTGGAATATTACATTTACCAGTTATTAAACCAACAACCACTAAAACATTTGTATTCCAATTTTAAGGTCCATATTAACTAATATTATAAAGTGGAAATAACTGTCTCTCTCTTTGTTTCCCTTTTATTACTTTAATACTTAATGTTTTTTCTAAAATAATTACAGTTTAAAAAACATAAAAATTAATTATACATTACAAATTTTTATGTTTTTTAAACTGTAATTATGTTTTTTCACTGTCATAAAAGTGAAACCATGGAGCACAGCCACAACCACAACCATATATAATTTTTTTCCAGCTTTAACATATCTCAGAGTAATGAGTGCTATGCATTGCCATACAGGGTTTTGAACTGTTGAACTCCAAAGTTCAGAGTGACAATGTATTGTTATGGGCAAGAGTGAAGCTTGATGTTAAGGGCCTGCTCATCTTACCTCATTTACATAAAAAACACATTTACATTTACATGGTACAGTCTAAGATGAAGTAGGTACATTTGAGTTGGTTTACATAGAATGAACTGAGTTGGGGTGATCTAACACTTGACTGATATGTAGGTATGATGTTCCCATGAATTTTTATGAACATTGTAGTCTGTTCTCTATTTGTCTTATAAGAAAATTTGTCGACTGATCAACAATGAGTGCTCATCATTATGAAAATAGGACTTCTAATTGGCTCACCACTTTTGTTTACTTTTTAAGAGAGAAACATTTTCTTATGATATCTAAGTGTTCACTTTTTATACAACTGGTAATACTGGTATACTGGAACAGTTCTTGAGAATAATCTGAAGTTGTCGACAATAGAGTGCATTAGGGAGATGGTGATCTCATTTGAGAGGTGGTCAAGGATGGACGACTTTGTTTGTAAGGTTTGCTCGATGACCTTGGCTACTTCAGACTCTGAAACAACAATAATTGAAGCTGTTTTAGTGTTGCCATAAATATATGACATAATTATTTTTTTGTATTGACATACTAGGCGTATTGCCCATTTGACATTTTTGTATTGACATTTTAAATGATATTGTATTTATATAATGAATATTTTGTAATCCTCAGACATTTGTTTAAGACGTTGTTTAAGAATAATTTTTGAATATTGTGAGTAATTGGTCTTTTTCCGTTTTTATCTCAATAAACGAATTTATCATTAATTTATTTATCATTTATCATATACGTTTTTTACATGGATGAGAATTATATATTGTAGTGCTGGTGAGGAGAGTAAGAGATGCTGGGTGGATGTCAGAGAACGAGTGAAACTGAGTAAAAGGGTTCCTACTTGACACATTTATTAGTGTACTATACACCATGACCCAAGCTATACACTTTTAACAGTCAGCATGGCTATCTCCTGGTTGACTAGTGTCATAATATCTCACGGGGTGGAAGCGACACCAAGAGCAAAAGGGAAGTAAGGGGGATGGGTCTTTCGAGAGCGTTCAGAAGCGATCCTACTGGGTGGAAGTCACTTCATGCGGCCACGATATGAGTGAATGAATGAATATACATATTAATTAATTGATCATACGCACTAAGGATCCGATTGTGCCTGTAAACGTGAGGCTAAAAATATCGTGTGCTAAGCTTGGCCTAACACCATGTAGTGAGAGGGTTGGTGAACTATTCTGTATAGATTCGAATCTGCCAAGCCTCATTTTATAAAGTTTAACGTATTGACATTGCCTTGTCTCCTCATCCTGCAAGTTGCATTATATGTGAGGGAGAATATAATTTTATACTCTAAGCGAGGTGATAGGCTACCGTGCCATACTAGGTATGGAAGTAAATTAGTTACTGTGCCGCGACTATTAACGAAGTCTGCCAAACAGATTTACGTGATGGGACCTGACTCCCACAAACGGTCATTGATGCTCCGAGCTTCTTTTCATATAAATCAAGGCTGAAGAAATGGCTTACTAGACAAGCGTTTTATAGTTATGAAGAATTTCTTCAAATAAAAGTAAGTATGTATGTCTTAAAAACTGTACGTAGGTAGGTACTACAATTTTAACTAAATAAGTAAGTACTTATTTGAAATCATTAATTAATAATTATATCTAATTTAATTTTATAGTGTTGACTTGTAATTGAATAATTATCAATAAAATATGTCTATGTCTATGCTACATTTTTTTTTTTTTTTTACATTTTTTCAAACAAATCTTGAAAATCATACATAAATTTCACCACACCTATTCAGAAATGTTAACTTTACCTACATCTAATCAATCGCGGGAAGAATGTGTTTAAAACACACGACTTTATTATTTAAACGAAATTTGTATGAAATTTTAATTATTACTTTTCTAAGTACCTACCTACATTTGCAGCGACCGTGGTCACAGACTCGCAGATCTACGATTTTTCGAGCCGGGGCAGAAACTTGACGGTGGCGCCCCTCCAGCGCTTAAAATAGCTTACTTAAAGCTTAAAATAACTTACTTAAAAAAACTTAATATATAAGTAAGTAAATATCTATGTGGCGCCTTTTTCTTAAGTTACTGGTAAGTCAACCAAGCTTTCGTATTCTTCTAACCTAGCTAACTTTTATTGCTCTGAGGATTTAAAATTGGCAAGTTACTTTAAAATTTTGAATGAAGGCTAAGTAGTACAAGTTCGATTGCCTTCTATGTCTTGTAAAAAGTATTTTACTATAGATTTCAGTCGGGTGAATTATGGCACTTGCTGCGCTCGTGACGTAAATGTCACCTTTGCAGCTTCGTTAAAATCTATTACTTTCCCACGTAGAGTAATGCACTCGTTTTATTCATTTGTACTCTGTACGAGTGCCTATTATTATATAAAGACATACAGCCAACCGAAAATCAGGCGATGATTCACGCAAACATATTTTTTAAAATTTGTTCACTACTTGACCTTGAATTTTATGAAAATTGATACTTGCGACTTTAATATACTTTTAAAGTAATTACCTACCTATACATTTCCAAATTTTACCAACTTACAACTTAATTGTCTTCTATGAATAGAAGAACTTAAATGCCCCAAAAACCTAACGAATTCTAAGCGTAACCTATTTTCAGGACCTGAATAAAACGATGAAAGCTTTCGGATAGGTAATTACTGGGAAGTGAATGAAGGCTCAAGTCTAGCAGTTTGTTACGCAGTGACAGTGAAATGATAAATGTTGACTTAGTTCCCTTAGTTCTGAAGGCGACGAGACGTAGAAGGAAAATAGAAAGTTTTTGTGGTTTGTTCAACCATTAGTCTGAGTACTTTCGTAGAAGCACTTTCGGAAAATATATGGTTTGACGGCCAAATGTTTAACATTAGTAAACCATTACTTAGATTTTCTTTCTTATATATATGCCTAGAAGTTTGTTTCTAGGTATTTAGATATGAGTTGTTATTCAAAACAATTTGGGAATGGCCCAGACATTTGATATATTAGATTATATACTTATATATATATCTAAATAATATAGGTATATCTGTTTGTATATGTATATCTACATATATAGTTCCTATTTTAAGGTTCCGTATCTCAGTCGGCAAAAACGGAACCCTTAATATATAATAACAGACTTCAAAAATGGATGTTCTCAATTCGGTTGTATTATTTTTGAAGTAAACTATATTTTCACCTCACAAGCTCGGAAAGATTCTGTTTGTCATTAGAAATCTGAGTGGAAAAGTGCATTTTGTCCGCTAGCGTGGAAAGAGTTTTTAAAATTCGAACCTTTCTATTCCATACTTTTCTATACCGCAAGTCCACTGAAAATGCATTAAATACTTATTTCATGTCAGTGCGCCAACCTCATTTCTTTGAATAATCGCACTGACCAGCCACAGGTGGCAGCACTGGACTAGCGTTTTCCTCGCTGTAGTGAGGTAAAAAAAAATGTGTTTCACTCGGCAGCAAAGTTATTTTGCATCTCGTACTTTTGAAACCCTCGCTACGCTCAGGATTCTATATTTGAACCACTCGTTTCGCTCGTGGTTCAATCCTAGAATCCTTCGCTTGCTCAGGTTTCAATACAAGTACTCGCCCCAAAAACCAACTTTGCACCCTTGCATAACAAATAACTATTGTTACCGTATAATTACTCCAACATTTATAAACCGATTTGAACTTTTTTTTTTGTTTTAAAGGATATACTTACTTTTAAATTGGAAATATATTCCCATAGGCATTAAATCAAAATCGGTTTAGTAGTTTGGTTTTAAAAACAGAATTGCGCATTTTGAAATCGTTTGTTTCAGGCAGTTAGGTACCTACTCTAACATTTATTGAAGTATAATCACAGAAGACTTCATCACTGTCGGTAAAATTAATTTAAAACTACTTTTTAGTAGGTATATTACCTACTTACTTAATTATCTGCTACTTACTTAATTAATGGATCTGAAGTTCAGATCCATACGCCAGGCGAACAGCTGCAGGTAGCGGCTGTTGCGCAGATGTGCGATGATGCGTTGATGATGTTGCGCAGATGCGCCGCAGCCGCATCAGGGCAGCGAAGGGATAATTAAGTAAGTAGGTAATATGCCCAATAGTGCAACACTGGACAAGTACGCATGTTGGGCACTCCGGATTAAAACCGACATATAGATTAAAATATAATAAGTTTTGTATTAGAATTAACATATTATTTCATTTTTAATTATTTGACATCCTCTTCCATGTTGAACTGGGAGAATAAGAAAAACATAGAACCAGCTGCTTCTCTTCCTGGGCATATCTAGGTACTGTAGAAGTCAGTTAAGGGACTTGATGAAAATTGGCGTTTATGTAGGCGATGGGCTGATATATCACTGCAAGCCAATATAATATATTTCCCTCTATTTACCTATAACCTTCTAATACCCCTCTCCCTTCCATCTAACCCTCTTACAATGGTCAAATATGGCGTCAAACGACCTGATGGTCTGATGCTCTGCCTACCCCGTAAGGGAAAACATAGGCATGACTATATGTATGTATTATTTCATTATTAATTATTTGACATTTGTATTATTATCTGAAATTTTTAATTATTTATGTGTTATTATAACAGTTAATTCTAATCTAATTTAAATTTGTATTTTTTTTACGCAAGATAGATCTACGATTGACCACCAGCTCGCCTGCGCAAGCGGCGGTGTGGCCGAGGATGGAGCTCGTTGATCTAGAAGATATATATTAACTCTAGCCTTGAAAATTCCAAGAAGTTCTCAGGAAACAGAGATGGCGGCAAACAATTCAATTCCTGTGCAGTAGGTACGATATCGATTTGGTATTTCAACGAGAAATGGGTGATAATTTGCCGACTTTTTGCTAGTCCAGTAGTGAAATGGGGAGGATGGAATTAGGTAGTAATGGTTAACATGCAGCCGAAATAATACTAAATATTATTATTGCGAGTTCTTGTCACTATTGCAGCAGCAATTAGATCTTTAGATTAGATTAGATTATTCTAAAGATCCCCCCCCCCCGTGTACTTATTACATAACAGTACTGTAATATAGTACACGCTAGCGTACCCGCGATTTTATCCGCGTAGTGGTGATGATGATGATGAAATATATGTAGGTATACTTATAGCTTATGTCTCCAGGTTTTCTGTTTAGCTGTTTCTGCGTGAAAGGGTAAGAAATGCTTGCTTTTATAATGTTAGTTACGATTTATCTACTTTAAAGGATTTTGTCTCCTCTAGATTAAAAAAACAACTAAGTAAGTACCTACTTATAATGCAACTCTACATCAAGCAAGCCCCATAGTTCACGCTCGAGACGCTTAGGCCTTTCGCCTCTCCTAGAATAGTCATTAATTATTCCTGTACCTAAGTTTCCTATCAATCCCAATCATCTACTATATTTATCTATCAAGTTGGAAAGCGCTTCGCTATGTTTGCTGTCTCCCGAGAAGTAATCTAGAATATGTCTATTTCAACGTTCCTATTTAGGAACGTTGAGATAGACATAAGTACCTACTACAAACTACCCTCCTGACGTTGTCGTTCCTAATTGCCCAAAGTAGAAATTTTTAATCAAAATGGCTGTTATATGTACTCGCAATAGTATTTTTGTTGAATTTAAAAGTATGGGTTAACATAATACGACGTATTTGATATTAATAAGTACCTATAGTTTAAGTTTACGGCAGCCTAGTCGGGAGACTGTCTGACTTGCGATCCGCAGGTCTTGGGTTCGAATCTCGCGGCACGCATTGCTGCCTCTTCGAAGTTAAGTGCGTATTGTCGATTGCCGCCAACTTCAAACGGTGAAAGAAAACATCGTGAGGAAACCAACAAGTCTGAGAGATTCAATGATCTTGAAGATGTGTGAAGTCTGCCAATCCGCACTTGGCCAGCAGTGGTGGACTATGACCTTACCCTTCTCACAATGAGAAGATGGCCCGCGTCCAGCAGTGGGACAGTTTGTACAAACAGGGCTGATTTTGATTGTATTTTTTTTCAATACCTATAGTTTAAAAAACCTACTTTAAAATACGCAATTCGTTTACTTGGATGATATTTTTCCAGTTATTTTTTTATAAAAACCAAAGTACCTACTAAGCCGATTTTGATAAAATTTACATAGGACCACCTCTGAGGTATTATTTAAATATACCAATCAAACAAAAGAATCATAAATAATCGGCCAAGTGCGAGTCGTACTTGCGCACGAAGGGTTCCGTACTATCATCTATAATAGAAAATCGTATAAAATAACGAGAAATCAACGAAATTCCAAGTAGTAAATTGCAAACTTATAGGTAGGTTTTCGATACACATCCGGGCAGCACGACGACGCTCGCGCGAATACGCGCGGTTATGGCTCGCTCCGTGATGTTACCTCCCCCGCTACCCGCGCGGTCGTTGCTTAGCAACCGCCTCGCGCTCGCGCCACCACCACACCGCGGCGCGGCGCTCGCACCGCGTTTAGATGCACGGATTATTTTCATTTTGTGAGGTTGTATGTATTAGATTAGGTATTTATTTTTATAGTTAATATATTTCTAAATATTTACTTACAAATATTCAAGTTTCTACCTGTTAATTAAGATCGCGTAAAAATTGCTTAAAAATTACGTTTATTGTATGGGAGCCCCCCTTTAATATTTACTTTATTGTTATTTAATTATTTATTTTGAAAGGTAATATACAAGTAAATATTCTGTGAAAATTTGAAGCGTACCTGTTACCGTTTTTAATATTGAGCAAAAAATACGAAAAAAACACGTTTATTGTATGGGGACCCCCCTTAATATATATTTTTTTAAATTTTTAGTATTTGTTGTTATAGCGGCAACGGAAATACATCATTTGTGAAAATTTCAGCTATCTAGCTATCACGGTTTATGAGATACGGCCTGGAGACAGACAGACAGACAGCGAAGTCTTAGTAATAGGGTCCCGTTTTTACCCTTTGGGTACGGAACCCTAACAACATATAAATTATAACAAAAGTGCAAAATTTATTTTTAGACTTAACGTGGCAGCACGCGCACAACCTCTCACTCAAAATTTTGCGGGCGCACTGAATGGCGTTTGTTGCATGAGCATGACACAATTTGACACAAGTATACAATATAGGTACATGGTTAGTAAAGTGGTGTGTCGGGACTTCGTTGTTTCGTTTATAATACTGCGTTCCACAAAAATCTTATCCAGAATCGGGTTGTTTTTTTTTTTAACATGAATAGTTTCTTTGAAAACAAAAAAAAATACAATTGAGATGTTTAATTTATGTCATTTGCCTAGTTATTAGAGTAATATTTTACAATTTTTTGTTTCATTGCTATAATATAGCAACACCAAACTTGGACACCAGTTTATTACTATGCCTCTTTAGCTGCTTGTGTCATGGTTTGTTGAACCTGTGTCGCGCGGGTGTAGTGCGGGGAATTCAGATATCACACTGTTCCCAATTATCCGCCGTTCTCAATTACCCCACTCTCCCCTATAGACAGGAACAATCATATGAGCCCAAACCCTCATCGTGACACAAAGTGCTTCCAAACTTTATAGATGAGGGTCGCTGCTACTGCACTAATCTTCTATAGCGTATTTAAATGACGAAGTTTGAGGGTTGTAGACATGCTTGTCTCATACGGGCAAGACAATGCAACTGATATTTGAGTTCAGGGGACGCGCTAGACAAAGCTGCTCTTCTGCGTAATAAATCCCCTTATTTTGAAGTCGGTAAAAATCATTGTAGGATACCTGTCTAAAGTGCCTTGATCAAACTGGTCTGAATTGATTACAGAATGTATTTATCGCATTTCGAACGTTTATCTGAAGTATCTACCTACTGGGAGATTACGCTCATAACTTATACTTAGCGATGTAAGTAAGCTCGCGCTCGTTTTTATCTTGGTTTGATCTGCAATCTAGAGTGTGAGACAATAGTACAAATGAGCCTACCATGAATTGTGATATCTCAGACATATGCGCATGATATAGGGTTGTGCGATAGACTTCCAGTGCTTGGCTGGCTAACTGGCTCTATGTAGAAAATCTGTCTTATCGCACCTAACGTATTCCGGCACTCTTACCCGGGCACTGATTCCGTATGACCATCGGCCGTGTTACGTGACACTGACGTGGGTGCGATGACAGTAAAAATTACTCTTTTTAACCGACTGGAAAAGTATCATCCAAACAACTGTAGAAAAGTGAATAGCAAAGTCGCGTATATGCGTGCATTCACTTTTCTGCAGGCGTTATACATATTACGTATTTGAAGTCTTTTTTTTTTCAGTTTTATTAAACTATAATTATTTTTAATTACCTTTCCAAGTAGATGAGAAAAAATAATTCTACAAAAAATCTATTTCCAAGATTTTATTCTAACCTTTTTTTTGGCGTGATAAATATGTATAGTGTATACCCATACTAAATTACAACTTTCTAGTACTCATACTCTTTAAGCTAAGCCGCGGAAGATGGACGGACATGGCGAAACTATGACAAATAGTTGACTACGGAACCCTAAAAACGGACGCGAGCCAACTTTGCATAGCTCCCAATGATGAGCGTAACCCCCCTGATTTACCTACCTATATACGCTTACAATACCGGTAGACTTTATCGTGCAGACGATTATTTTTTAGGAGTCGTCCTTTATCAGGTGATTTTTGTCCTCCCTTCTCTAAGTGATATGTGGTGAGGTGAGGGTTTAGGCTACTACATAAGACTACTACTGCGTGCTGAGGATATCTGCGCATTACAAGTCAAACGACACTTAAATGTACATAGGTTACATACTGAAACATCCCCAACTAGGCTACTGAAACTTTGTTTTCTTTTTTATTGTTGAATAAAAATTATAGTTCAAAAAACTGAAAAAGCCGACTTCAAAATACGCAATGCTGTTGCATACGCGACTTGCTTCACTTTTCTACAGACAGGATGACATTTTACTAGTTATTTTGTTATAAAAACTGTTAGTAAAATTATCGCATGTCTGTCACAATCAATCGGTGACACGATAAAACTTACCTGGTTGTAAGAAGAACGTCGGTATTTTGGTATTTCTCACAGCTATTCTCTCCTGGCCAATATCGATGTAGTCGTAGTTATCGACGCCTCGGCGTCCTCTCCAAGAATATGATACATTGCTATGGACGCCCTCTGAAACAAGTATGTATATTAAAAGAAAAACAAAATACCTGACTGCAGAAAAGCAGTTTTTGCAGTCTAACTTACGATTTCGTTACGCTTGACACACTGTCGAGTGTACGTTTTTTTAGTGAGAAAGTTAGTATACGTAAAATCGGTATAAAAGATTATTAGGTACGGAATAGTCCGTTGGAGGTTATGGAAAAACGATTTATTTCTTATTATTGCGAGGGATGTAATAAGTATTATTATCTCATTTATTTATTTACAATTTTAATTTTATTTTTTTACAACATAAATATAAACATACATATAAAAAAGAAACATGCCTAAATATTGTAAAAAAACTTAAAACTAGGGTGCCGCCGGCAGCGGGGCGGGGTTCAAGCTGCCGGTGGTAGGCGCTACAGAGAGAGGAACCTCCTGACAATACGTGCCGTGTCTAGGATGACTGCCTTCTGTATACGACCCTTTACCCAACCATCGAGCGAGAGCCTCTTTAGATGTTGGTCGAGGCTCTTCGCTATGACACCGTTCACCGAAACGACTATCGGGACAATGATCGTCGAGTCAACATCCCGTATGGCGGTTATCTCGTGAGCCAAGTCAAGGTACTAGCTGAGCTTGTCCTTCTTAGCCTTCACGAGATTCTCATCATGTGGGATGGTGATGTCGATGAGCGGTGCTAATGAGTATTATTATTATTACAAAATAATATAGCCTCTGGAAGTGAAGACGATTCTTAACGACACCTTGCCATTAAAATCGGTTAAGCCGTTTAGGCTGTAGGCTGTCATACAGAAACTTATATACATACATAAATACATTCGAAAACATAACCCACCTTCTTATGCAGTCGGGTGTAAAAGATGTTAAATATAAATAAATTAAATAAATATTTGTGGACATTTCAGACAACACCATCTAGCCCAAACTAAGCAAAGCTTGTACTATGGAACTAGATGACTGATAGAATACATATATACTTTTTTTTTGCAAATATATACATATGATACATAGAAACACCCCGACACAGAACAAACATCCATGCTCATTACACAAATGTTTGCCCTGGGTGGGGATCGAACCCACGACCTTTCAGTTCAGCAGGTAGACGTAGACACACTACCAACTTAGCCACAAGGCCAGTCTAGTCAGTTAGGTTATATAGCGTCCCGGGGCGGGGTTGGTCGGGAGTAGGACTTGTACCCAAACGGTCCTTAGATGGACTTGGACGCGCTTAGTGGCTCAAGCGGAGAACCCAGAGTCTTCCGTTTAGCACCATGGCTGGCCATCGGTACACGTGCGAGAGTATTCTGCTTGTATAAGACCTCAGTCCGCAAGCTTCTAACAGTTGGTTAAAAACTGTTGAACCAAAGATAAGTAGGTATAGGTTCTACAATTTGTATATTTGAAAATTTTTATATTCTCAAGTTTCCTTTCAAACAAAAAGGGATCATCAGAATCGGTTAAATCAGTAAAATTTAAATATGCATAGTCCTGGCCACAAACAAACAAAAAACCGCGACGATTGCAACCTTCTTCGTTGATTAAAAATACATGTAATCTTATTTTCATCATACTTACTTCATAGCCATTTTAAGTTAACAGAAGTTATCGGTTCATGTTGGTAAACCAACTTAATTACCTCGCAATAACGGATGATATATGAAATAGATATTAGATCTTAAGTGATAGAAGCTTAGTGTGGTAGCAGTTTCAAAGCCTGTGATTAGTATTTGATGTCTAGGGTGAATTGCTTGGGTAAAATAATATACCTTTTGCGTTAAGAAGGGTACGAGCACTATAGGTATTTATGTCGTATGCAAAGACTTTAGAAGGGTCATGACGGACGTTCCTGATGCCCTGACGTAGGTTGTTAAGTACTTAAATCAATATGTTTAGATAAATATTAATTCGGTAAGTATATCAGTTTAACTAGATTTTAGGTGTGTATTAATTATTGATAATACATGACATTATTATTATAACATAGCCAAATTTAATTACCTGCAACACAAGCGATAAGTAAGTGATTGGGTATTGGACAAATCCACTGACCCATTGGACTTCTGTTGTAGGCAATATAATTTTATTATGTTATGTCTGGGAGACATTTCTACGAAAATGCTTATTGTAAACAATTATATCTTAGGTATTGATATTACAACATCATCACATTAGCATCTACTCAAACACTTTGCTTCATCCTTAACATTTTTTAAATTCTTCTTTTATCATTGACAGAAGTGTTGATTAAATTAAACCAATAGCCTATGAGATTATAGTTGAAAAAGATTGGTAATTAGGTAAATAATAAATTTTCCAAAATATTATACATTTTGTGAAAATTTTAGGTTTCTATATCCATTAGGTACGGCTTAAAAGATACCGTGACATAGAGCCGCTTTGGCGAAGACAGATAGACAGCTAGCGTGGCCTTGTATGCCTGTATCGTGGCTGCAGATTAGTAATGTCTTTCAATTATATCACCTGGTCAAAAAACGGGTTGAAATCAGTTTTCTAATTATAATTATGGACAAATGAACCTTTAAAACCCTCGTAACTGATTATCTTACTCTTATCTTATGTATAAAGTTACTAAATAGGTTGTTATATTTCAGCCAGATAGATTTATCTCTCTAGAGTCTAGAGGATATCCTGTTACACACCAAATATTTGAGGTATATACTCACGTATATCCATAGTAAGGAACGCGCCCATTGGCTCGAGTCGTTCAGCCGATTTTATAACTATCTCTCCAGTGACGTGAAGGTCGCTTTTGAATATCGCCATGCTCCTAGATCCCGCCAAGTTGAACCTGAAGATAGATGATTTAATATTTTCACTGTACAGTATTGAATTACTTTCCTCTTTCCTATATTTTGTTTATTAATTGATTTGATAATAAAACCGAAGCGGTACGATTTTGTTTTGACTCGCACACCGAGGCTTCCGTACATAGAGTAACTGATTTCATAGTTTCTTGGCAAATCCATCTTTAATGTCTTTAGTTGCTTAAGTCTGTTTGTAACTTTATAATTCCATCCTAGCCATGTCAATTATAATATATTTATGAGGCTTGTATCTTCTTAGATACTGATTTTACTTCCTATGGAGCCTAAATAAAATATGAAAAAACTAAAAATACTCATTTGTTGATAAATCCGTATCGAGAAAAAAATAGTATGATTGTGTCTTTTGGCGCGACTTGGCGCCGAGCCGGGAGCACTGCCGTGCCCCAAATACATAAATTATAATATAAGCAGTAAAATTTATAGAAAACTACTTTTTTAGTATGTTTTAAAAAGTTATAAGAAATAGTATGAGTGCCATTGAAATTAAACAAATTCTAATTAAAAAAATTAAACAATTCAAATATAAAGCCGTGTACACACGTACGAACACGAACATAGCGAACACAAACATCAAACTTGAACATTTGGTTCGTACATATGGACGGCATACTCGAACACGAACGAGAACATGGTTCGAATCGAGTGGGCGCACAACAGTCGTGAACTCTATCTTAGTAGCGGAAAGTTTTTTTTCGTAACATTTATAAAAACTCTTCGAAGACCGTCCATACAGAACATACTAGTAGGA
Organism: Lycia hirtaria; assembly: GCA_947563715.1. NCBI lineage: Eukaryota > Metazoa > Arthropoda > Insecta > Lepidoptera > Geometridae > Lycia > Lycia hirtaria. The sequence goes on from OX387380.1 coordinate 4,789,802, forward strand.
TCGTCGCGAACATGTTTGACGAACAAAGTGTTCGATGTTCGTTAGTGGTACACACGTGCGAACATCGTTGTTGCGTATCATGCAACGCAACAAATTTGTTCGTACGTGTGTACACGGCTTAAGAGTTATAATGATTTGACAGACATCCTCATGGCTTACCTATATGTCTGGGGATTGATTGGCCCCTAGGAGAGTCTGACTGCTTACAAATATTATTGAAATAGTTCCCAAAGTATTTTAATATATAAAAATCAAGCGTCAGAAACTGAGTAAAATTGGCCATTCTCTGCCCACTGGTAGAGTAGAAATTACCGCCGACGGAAAGTGTCTGGCAATATTGATTATAATTTCTAATGATATTGTCTACGACATTTATGTACTTACCTATAACAAGTATAAGTTTGAAAATTCAAATAATGTGTTATTATATATATTTAACTTTGTTATATTTAAATAAATATTTTTTCATTTGTTTAAAAGAAAAAAAAAGTGACAAAAATAAAACGGCTGAACTGATATTAGTGAAACATAGCTAAGAACACTCGATAAAAACCTCTTCCAAACAAAAAAAATAGATCAAAATCGGTCCATGAGAGCTACGATGCCACAGACAGACACACAGATACATACATCACACTTATAACACCCCTCGTTTTGTGTCGGGGCTTACTAGCAATAATCAGGCGCTAGAATGTAAGTAAAGTTAGCTATTTTTTATATCCCTAACAAATAATACTGACTAGCCTCGTGGCTCAGTTGGTAGTATGTCTGCCTGCTAAGCTATAGGTTGTGGGTTCGATCCCCACCCAGGGCAAACATGTGTGTGATGAGCATGGATGTTTGTTCTGTGTCTGGGTGTTTCTATGTATCATATGTATACCTATATATTTACAAAAAAAAAGTACTATGTATTCTATCAGCCATCTAGTTCCATAGTACAAGCATTGCATTAGTTTGGGCTAGATGGTGTTGTGTGAAATGTCCACAAATATTTATTTATTTATTTATTTAATATTTATCTTGAACGGTTGGTATTAACCGATAAATTGGCCGTCGACATATGTTAGCAAGTATGTACTTACCGTATGAGTCTATTACAATTTACAAGTAAGGACTACCGACCATCTATGGACTACTCAGTATCATTTCACACTTTTCGTTCTTCACAAATAAATAATCCACTCTCCCTGAGTGGATTTTTCCCGATGGATAAAATCTGGGTGTCTTTAAATCGCGTGTGAATCGGTTTCTTCTAGGTAAGCGCGCTTCATCGTAGACCGCAACATCGCTTAACATCAGGTGAGCTGGCGGTCAAGCTCAAACCTAAATTGTATTAAAAAAAATAACGGCTGGCGGCTGGGCTCTTGGACCTTTAGTTTGACCCTTAAAAATCAGGTAAATGAAGTACTTAGTATAATAAAACCGAACAAGTCCGAGTCAGACTCGGCCACCAAGGGTTCCGTACAAACTAAATAAAAGGGGGAAATCATATTTTTTTTTAATATTTTCCTTCATAAACCGAAAAATATACATCGTAAAAATATTTAAAAAGCTGTTTTAGCTTATGCTAATGAGGCTCTTTCATATGATACACCACATGATACGGTTAATTCACTTTAAAATTTGGGCCCTTATTCCTTGCCTAGAGACACTAATTTTTTGTGATTAAATTAAAAATGTCCAGTTTTCGGATTTTTTCCTATATGTGTACTCTAACACAATGCTTCTTGCCAAATTTCATAGTTCTAGGTCAACGGGAAGTATCCCATAGGTTTTGATTCCCTTGTGAGTGTCGAAATGTGCGTTTTTACGACATATTCGGCTATAACTTTTTTTACGAAAACTGAGAAATTTTATTTTTCTTTCTGCAGCAAGATACTATAGATTTGCATATATGGTTTTAATTTCAACTCGATACCTTCACGCATTCCCGAGATAAAAGTGACAGTTGACACCCGGACAGACGGACAGATGGACAACAAAGTGATCCTATAAGGGTTCATTTTTAGGGTTCCGTACCCAAAGGGTAAAAACGGGACCCTATTACTAAGACTTCGCTGTCTGTCTGTCTGTCTATCTGTCTGTCTGTCTGTCTGTCTGTCTGTCTGTCTCCAGGCTGTATCTCATAAACCGTGATAGCTAGAAAACTGAAATTTTCACAAATGATGTATTTCCGTTGCCGCTATAACAACAAATACTAAAAATTAAAAAAATTAAAATATTAAGGGGGGTCCCCATACAATAAACGTGTTTTTTTCGTATTTTTTTCCTCAATATTAAAAACGGTAACAGGTAGACGCTTCAAATTTTCACAGAATATTTACTTGTATATTACCTTTCAAAATAAATAATTAAATAACAATAAAGTAAATATTAAAGGGGGGCTCCCATACAACAAACGTAATTTTTAAGCAATTTTTACTCGATCTTAATTAACAGGTAGAAATTTGAATATTTGTAAGTAAATATTTAGAAATATTACTAACTATAAAAATAAATACCTAATCTAATACATAAAAACTCACAAAATGATAATAATCCGTGCATCTAAACGCGGTGCGAGCGCCGCGCCGCGCGGGTAGCGGGGGAGGTAACATCACGGAGCGAGCCATAACCGCGCGTATTCGCGCGAGCGTCGTCATGCTGCCCGGATGTGTATCGAAAACTACCTATAAGTTTGCAATTTACTACTTGGAATTTCGTTGATTTCTCGTTATTTTATAAACAGAACTAAACTTTGTAGTATTATAAGATGATAGTACGGAACCCTTCGTGCGCGAGTCCGACTCGCACTTGGCCGATTATTTTTTCCTTTTGAGGTACGGAACCCAAAAAATTATGACTAAAACATAAGTTTCAAGTTCTACATATAATATACTTAGGTAATAAACTATTAAAGGGAGTCTTGTTCATATGAAAATAGCACAAAAGAGAACCTACTTAGAGCTCACATGACGAAGGTGCCTTTATCTAGACCCGACAGAAGTTCTTGGAAAACAAAAGCGTGTTTTCCTTTCTCGCGTCTCTAAGGGTTTCCATTTATTTGCCCACACGTAAATGGGGTCACACTCGAAAAAGTAAAGGGATCCCATTTTCAAGTGCATGTTTTCCGGCCTTGTATTTCCTTTGCAATTTGTTTTGCGAACCCTGCTTCCGTTGTTTCCTCACTTAGAATTCCAATAAACAAGTATCTATATTAAAAGAACAACAAAATACCCGACTGCAGAAAAGATAGATAGATAGATATATTTTTATTTTTTGTGATAGATGTATTATTATTATTACAATTACAAAAAATATAGCCTATGACACTCAGGAAGTGAAGACGAATCTAACGACACCTTGCATATTAAAATCGGTCAAGCCGTTTAGGCTGTAGGCTGTCATATAGAAACATACATACATACATATGTACATACCCACATACATACACTTGAAAAAACAATAACTCTTCTTCTTACGCAGTCGGTTAAAAAGATATCGAAATCGCGTGATGTTTATAGCGGTAATACCCAATCAGTTTTCTTCGTTTGTAGGTATAGACAACTGCGCGTTATACGTTTCTCATAATTAAGCTGATTAATATTATATCTTCTTTTGATCTGACTTCTTTTTTTTTTTTTATCAGCCCTGTTTGTACAAACTTTCCCACTGCTGGGAACGGCCCATCTTCTCGTTGTGAGAAGATGGCCGATGATGTTCCCGTTCTTACCGTTTATCAACTAATTTGGTCCATCTCGCACCGGTGACGTTGAGATTTCTCAGCAGGAAAGACATCTGTTGTTCAGGCAATGCCACTGAGACGCTGTTTATGATCGCCGGATCTATCTGCTTCATCCCCAGATGTCCAGCATCCATGAGGAAGAAGAAAGTCCGCAGGCCACGTCTCAAGCATTCGATGTCATCCATCCGACATGCGGGAAACGGAATGGCTTTCGTCACTGGAAAATAACAAAAAAAAAAAAAAACATTTTTAGATTGCTTCTATCTAATAAGTAAGTTTTTGTTTACCTAAACATTGTGAATATTTGACGTGGACTCTGGACCCTTTTAACGCGCGCGGAATATTAGATTTTTCCATGCGCATACTTTTCTCACCACCAACCCTTCATTATTATAGAAGTAGTGACCTTTTTGGCTGCGGCGTAGTATAGGTACGTTAATAACTTAACTAAATAAGTATTGGTAGATACCAAAGCAGCAAATACTTACTAGAAAATACTACTAGGCGATTTCACGCAAAAAGTCACTTCCCGTCTCATAAATCTCACTCTTTAATTAAAATCTTTAAGTGCAAGCAAAAAGCTTGGACCTGTTGGAAAAAATACAACAATAACTTAGACTATCAAAAATTTTCAGAACTTAGAGCGTCATTCAAAAAGAAATGCGACGAATGTTACAGCCGATATATGACAACCGTTGAAGACAGTATTTCTGTAAATGTGAAAAATTTTTGGACTTACTTATCTAAACGTAAAACTAAATCGGGCATTCCATCACGAATGAGCTATCTTAGTAATCAATCATCTGTCCCTGAGACTATATGCAACATGTTCTCTACTTTTTTTAAATCTGTATTTGAATCATCTTCCTGTAATTCTGATCAATGGACACCACCTTCGGACACAAATAATTCCAACGATACTCCTCTGAGTAACATAATTTTTAATAATGTCACGGTACTAAAGCAGCTTGAACTGTTAGATCCTTCTAAGGGTCCTGGCCCAGATGGAATACCACCTAGTTTTTTGAAACAGACGGCTGCAACAATACACGTTCCCTTAACAATTATTTTTAATAAATGCATGTCACAAGGGGTTTTTCCTTTAGTTTGGAAATGTGCATTTATTACCCCTGTTTACAAAAGTGGTGATAAACACGATATTGAGAACTATCGACCCATTTCTATTTTGTCTTCACTGTCAAAGCTTTTTGAGAGGTTGGTTCATGATGAAATCTATCCATACCTCCACAAAACTATTATGAAAGAGCAGCATGGATTTGTTAAGCGAAGGTCTACAACTACTAATTTAACTATTTTTGTAAGTAATCTCTTCGAGAACATGGATAAGCGTATACAAGTAGATGCCATTTATACCGATTTTAAAAAAGCGTTTGACAAAGTCGATCATGAAATTCTTCTTAAAAAGATCGCATATAATGGTATCCGTGGTAATCTTCTCCGGTGGTTCTTATCCTATATTACTCGTAGAAGTCAAAGGGTTGTAGTTAACGGCTACCAATCTGAGAGCGTTCAAGTCACTTCCGGTGTGCCTCAGGGCTCCATACTCGGACCTCTGCTTTTTATAATCTTTATTAACGACATAGGTCAATGCTTCCTAAACTCTCAAATTCTCTTGTATGCTGATGACCTCAAGGCATATAAACCAATTACATCTGTGGCTGATTGTGCCTCTTTTCAACAGGATCTTGATAGACTTTCAGCGTATTGTATAAATAATAAATTGCAGTTAAGCATCCCAAAATGTAATACTATCAGCTTCACAAAAAATAAAAACATTTTCTTAAATTCTTATTATATTAACAACACTCCTCTAAACAGAGTTACTTCAGTAAGAGATTTGGGAATCCAGCTTGATAATAAGCTTTGCTTAAACGAGCATGTTCAAAACATAATTAACAGGGCCTTTAAGATGTTCGGTTTTGTCATGAGGTCTTCAGTTAATTTCAAAAAACCCTCTACTTATTTATATCTGTATAAGAGTCTTGTGCGCTCTCAGTTGGAATATGCCGTACCTATCTGGAACCCATATTACAAGAAGTACATTGTTGCTATTGAAAAAGTCCAGCGCAAATTTTTGCGTGCTGTGAACTACAGATGTTTCCGCCATTACTCTACATATTCTGACTTACTTCAGAAATATAAGCTTTTATCTCTGGAGTCTAGACGCCGGTATCTAGAAGCAGTTATCCTACGTAACATTGTTAACAATTGTTATGATTGTACGGAATTGGTTCGTAAACTTTGTTATGTTGTTCCGAGAAAGACTGTTGTACGAGATGTGCGTGTTCGCTCTATCTTTTCCTTAAATGTATGTCGTACTAACTCTGGTCTTCGTTCACCGATTCGTCGCATGGTTGAGTCATTTAACAAAACTTTTAGGGATATTGATATATTTCAATTAACATATTATAAATTCAAAAACAATATAATTCAATTACTTCTCCAGGAAAACACCAATTCAGGCACTAATTAAATCTAAATTTAAATACCATTATCTTTTGTATTGCTTTAACATTAAATATTGTTTAATTGCCCGTCTAGCTTAAGCGTATAAACATGTATAAACTTAATCTGTGGATAACGTAGTTGACTGCATTTTTATTAAGTTATCGCAACTAAGTTTCATAATACTGTATAAGATGTAGTTGTTTGTTGTTCCTTAATAAATAAAAAAAAAAAAAAAAAAAAAATAAAAAAAAAGTAATCTATTTAACCTTCTCCTTTTCTGAAGTGGGTTACAACTATCGGATTTTTGTATACCTACACTTTTACCTCCAGTAGGTACAAAAGTGGCTTACCAGTGAAAAGTCAGTCTCTTAATAAAACCTATTAGACGACCGACTGTCCATTGAAGGCAACTTCAACTTCTAAAACACTGGTGTACGATGTGTCCTCGGCGTCTTCCTAATATGTTTCTTATAGCTACAAGCAATACTACGATTCCTATAAGTTTTTCCAGACTTCAAAAAGAAGGCGGTTATCAATTCGGTTGTATTTTTTTGTTTAAGATCAGTAATTTCGTCAAAATCTGTTCAGTAGGTAGTTTGGTTTTTAAAACAATTTGCAATTTGAGCTCGAGTTTCTTAAACTATATTACAATACCATTAATGAGCATCTACTTTAATAGACTGTGGACCACTAAATTAATTAAAATTCTTAAACTCCCTAAATAAAAAAAATGGGAACAAAAATTGTACGGGAATTTCGTTTGATTTTGAATTTAGTTATTTTATACATATTAACTAAGTGGTGCCTTCAGTGGTACTCTTAATATATGTTAAAGGTTTCTACCATCTATATAATTTGTTTTGATACTATGCGTCGTAGTTGTTCTTTCTTGGATTCATCAAAACGTCGTCAGATCTTCAAATCTCCAACCAAAAACCTAAAATCCGTTTAAGTTGACTTGCGACACGCAAGAGTATAATTAGTAATAAGTAGTAGTGTAGTAGGTATCAAAAGTGGGTATTAACTCCATACATAACAACCCTAAATCTTCTTTCGAACCTTCTAGATTTAGAGGACTAGCAAAAAACAAAAGAATCAGCAAAAACTTGAACGATGAGTCCATTAATATTATCTCGACGGCATATACATAAATCTATTGCGGCTTTTTTGAACATTAAATAATAATCTCATTAATATCCATGCTAGAAAGATAATAATTTAACGTCATTATTACTTAGGAACCGCCCCCCCCTACGCATAAAAACCCAATGGATCACGTTTCAGATATGACCCCGCTGTCTATGTTTCTCGATCTCACATTTAGTTCTTAAATCTTGAAGTTGAGTTCAATGAACCTCATTATTTATATACTTTATGTGTAATTCATGGGGATTGTTATCTGGTCGAAAAGTGGTGTAAAAATACAAGGTAACAGTAGGGTGCTTTTTTGTCTCGGAAATATGGAAACAGGAACATGGCGGGCGAAAGTGGGTTGAAACTGTTACTATTATAACCTACTAGAATTTTACTGGCAAAAAGCTTGTTTGTTATGTTGCCAGGATATTCGTGTCGAATACTAGACCCATCTATTAATGTTGTTGATTGATTTTACATAACGATACCTATTATACGTCAATGGTTTTACTCATTTATTTGAACACGGAGAGGCCCCGGCCAGGTCGATCAGCAAGGTCACGCCGTACCATACTTTTTTCGAAGCCATTCAGGGCACTTTCGACCAAGTCCGTCGACCATGCGCAGTGTAGGGTTCCGTAGTTGTACATTACAATAAGTGGACAGAGTGAAAACAGGGCTTCTTGTTTAAATAAATTTTCATTTTCTAATTATATTTTTTAAATTTATCGACTATTACTCACTAACTTGTTAAGATTACTTATCTACCTGTGATAATTTTCCTTTAAAATTTGATATTATACCACCATGATTTTTTCATTAGGTACACAAAACCAACAATTTAGCAAAGGAGTAGGGATACTTACCTCTAAACATATAAAATATCACTGTAAAGCCAAACGCATACCGAAATTAATAAATGGATTCCCCACGCTTTCAATATTTTTAAATTACCATCTCCATTTGACGTGTAGAGGAGGTAATTATCCCAAAAACTAGTTTTCAAGATTTTAGACGGACTAAATTATACTTAAGGTTTGATAATTATTGATAATAAAGTTGACTACGAAATCTTAAAAACGGCGAAAATGATGTAATTTACGATACATATACATTATGATACAGAAGACCGAAGAGTATAACTTGCCCCTTTGCTTAGCGTTTGTGGACTATGAGAAAGCCTTTGATTCGATCGAGACCTGGGCGGTGCTTGAGGCTCTCCAACGATGCCGTATTGACTATGGGTATGTCAAAGTGCTGAAGTGTTTGTACAACAACGCCACCATGTCAGTCCGAGTACAAGACCAGAATTCAGAGGCAATTTCATTGAAGAGAGGCGTGAGGCAGGGAGACGTTGTCTCTCCGAAACTGTTTACCGCCGGTTTGGAAGATGCCTATAAGCTTCTGGAATGGAAAGGGCTCGGCATTAATATTAACGGCGAGTACATCACTCACCTTCGGTTTGCTGACGATATAGTAGTCATGGCAGAGTCGATGGAAGACCTTAGTACGATGCTCGAAGACCTCAATAGAGTTTCTCAACGGGTGGGCTTCAAAATAAACATGGACAAAACGAAGGTTATGTCGAATGCCCATGTAGTGCCCACCCCAATATCTGTGGGGAACTCCACTCTTGAAGTTGTTGACGAATACGTCTACCTAGGACAAACGGTCCGATTAGGCAGGTCCAACTTTGCGAGGGAGGTCAATCGTCGTATCCAACTCGGCTGGGCAGCGTTCGGGAAACTTAAAAGCGTCTTCTCGTCCAATATACCCCAGTCCCTCAAGTCAAAAGCTTACAAGCAGTGTGTGTTACCAGTGATGACATACGGTACTGAAACGTGGTCCCTAACTATGGGCCGTATAAGGAAGCTCAAGGTCGCGCAACGAGCTATGGAGAGGGCTATGCTCGGAGTCTACGAGATCGAATCAGAAATGAAGAGATACGTAGACGTACAGGAGTCACCGATATAGCACAGCGGATTAGCAAGTTGAACTGGCAGTGGGCAGGGCACATAGCTCGTAGAACTGATGGTCGATGGGGCTGAAAGGTTCTCGAGTGGAGACCACGTACCGGCAAGCGCAGCGTAGGAAGACCAGCCACGAGATGGACAGATGACCTCATACAAGTGGCGGGAAGACGCTGGATGAAAGCCGCTTCCAATCGGTCTTTTTGGAAATCCATGGGGGAGGCCTATGTCCAGCAGTGGACTTCTTATGGCTGAGATGATGATGATGATGATGTAATTTGCAGCTTGCCCGTCTACAGGTTCTCAGGTAAATCTATATCGAATTTCATAGTAATTAATTTAGTCAATCTTAAAAAGTAGCAGACAGAGAGACCTATTGCTTTCAATTTTTAACCAACTTCATAAAAGGAGGTCATTTACTCGTAACATTAGTTATGAGAGATTCAAGTCAGAGTCCGAATTCCGAAAAGTCAGTAAATAATAAGGATGCGCTGTACCAACTTAACTACAGACGCAAATCTTATGTGGGATGTCGAAATATTTAAAATGTCATTGTTTAAGCCATCAGTATGCGGGCCGCGACATGTTTTGACGTGACAACGTCTAATAAATCGATGAACGCCGGCTGCACGCACGAAAAAGTATGACTCGTTACGTTACGCTCATTGTCCCGTTACATCATCATTATCATCATTTCATCAATGTTTTGTTATGATGTTGTCCCGTTCAACTCCTGAGACCACCTGGGTGAACTGTGGAAAGTTTTTTTTTTACAACGGCTCCCCTCTCTGAAAAAACTTTGAAAGCCCTTAACGTACCTATATATGTATGTAATATCTATGGTACGTTTTTTTTTCATTTGCAATATTTATCTGGCAGAACATTATTGTTTGTATCTGTCGTGTTAACTTATTTATATTTTTACTTCAAAAGTTTAAAGTTGTTTTTTCTGCCGCTCTCCAATTATGTTTAGGGATCTGTAATGGCCCGGGATCATACTTAGCTTGGTAACCCTGGTTTAAACGAACCAAGTATCGATGGTTGGCCACCGATGCAATACAATCTACTAAGACACTTAATAGGCCGTTTTTGTTCCGTTTTCGCGCGTGGCAGTTCCCGCCTGACAGAAAGTGACAAGTTTTTATTCAGTGAATAAGACTTTAACATGCGTTTATAAATAAGACGAAATATAATTAAATTACATAATAACTAAAAGTTTTTGGAAGTGTCATTGGAATAATAAACTTATCAATACTAATTTTATTGTAGTAACATTTCAGAAAAATATAGTGATAATTTATCAAAGTGGGTACAATTTTATTTTTTGTTATGATGATAACGAAATATTGTAAACATGTCTGTCTACACCTACGTAGGTAGGTACATAAATAGCGCATAATCAACAAGACTTGTGTCTCACAAGGTGACCAACATCTTTAACCTTTCACTGATAATAATTATTTCTATCAGTGTGAGCTTGGGATCTGCAACCAAAATCATTTCGGTATTATAAATTTATATCTATTATATGTATATTATATCTGCTTTAAAAAAATGCAAAATTAAATTATTATCCAAGGGTACGGCCGTGCCCCTGCCACATGATCCATTATTGTATACCAAATTTGCTTGTACCAAAGATGAAAACTGTTTTTTGATTTTATTTTATCACAATTTGCTGATTACTTTTTAGGGTTCCGTAGTAAACAAAAATCCTTATAGTTTAGCCATGTCCGTCTGTCTGTATATCTGTCTTTACTAGAAAGCTGTTATTTGGCATAGGTATTAGACATATGTACATATGAATCACGCCAACAAAGTCGTAGAATCTTGAAAATCCAGAAAAATGTTTTCTGAATTTTTAATCTTAAATGAGCTATAATTTCTTGCCAACTGCCAACTTGCCAATTGCCATAAAGTCGCACTTTCACAGTCTCTTCTTCTTCCCATCCTAGATTATGCTTATGCCAGCTACCTTGATCTCACTGAAAACCACCTTGATACGCTTGAGTGACTCCAAAATTACTGTCTATGATTCATATTTTGCGCAAATATGATCACGTATCCCAGTTTCGTGCAAAACTCAAGTGGTTGCCAATTCGCCTTCGTCAGAATGCTCATGCATTCCGGCGAATTGGCAATCACTTGAGCTTATTAAAAGAATATTGTAGAGAAGACAGAGGATATGAATCTTCTGTCTTCTCTACAATATTCTTTTTAACTCTTCCACCCCACAGTACTTAAAAGAACATTTTAACTACTGGCATTCCTCACATTCTCAGCCTCTTAGGCCGAAAGATATCCTCTCCCTTAAATCTCCTTCCACACGCTGCATTACTTTTTATGGGAAGTCCTTTGCATTTCTAGCTGTTCAGCTATGGAATTCACTACCTGTTCCTATTCGACAAGCTCAATCTCTCGCTGTTTTCAAGGAACAAGTTAAGAAGTATTATCTCTCTGAATTGTCTCAATAACGCTGCTGTCTATGTTTACCCAAAATTGTCTTTCCTATTAATTTGTTTCCTTTCTTAGTTATATGTGATTATATGTTATTTCTATCACTTTCTCTAGTACGCCAGTATTAGTGTGTAGCAGAATAGAATGTATGTCTATTCCATATGTATATATAGGGAATTAATTATATATATGTATATACATTCATAATATACATATTAAGATTAATATATTTAGATAATTTTCTCCCCTCTCTATTACTGCACGCCCCGTCATATTACTATAGTTTCACTCCTCTCCATCCTAAGGTTGCCTGGAAGAGATCGCTATTAGCGATAAGGCCGCCAGTTGTTACACTAGTTTTTAAATTACTTATCTTGATTGTAAATTTCTGAGTGTGTACAATAAAGAGTTTATCTATCTATCTATCTATTTTTTTTAAATCTTAACTTATAACTTTTTTAAATTATATTAAAACTTCCAAGTTTCAAACTTTTAAAATTAGACAAGGCAACAAGTTGCTGCAATTTTATGCTGTTGATTTTTTTAATAGATCTACGATTTACCACCATCTCCCTTGATGTGGCGGAGGATGGATATTTGATTGCTTTTGAAATTTTGATGAAATGTTAATTAAAACGATCTTTTGATTTTTTTAATAGGTGAAGCAAAAAGGCAGACAGCTCGCCTGATGGTAAGCGGTAACCGTCGCCTATGGACAACTACAACATCACTGACATTACTGTTGCTTTGCTAACCCGGAAAGGTGCTTGCAGGCCTACTTTAATAGTACCTACATTTATATCAATCAATACTCATAACACAAGATAGTAATAACCCAGTAAAACTGCAGATAACATTACAAATTCTGCACTTCGAAACGGTTCAACGTATCTGAGTCTTCCAAATAAATCCTAAAAGTTGTTAGTACGTTTCTCACGCTTCAGTGACGCGTGAAGGAATTTGAAACCTTTTGAACGAACCTTCTAACATCTGCATTTATTTAATGCAGATGCACATCGATATACTTAAATATAATTAAACATCTTAATATTATATTGTAATTAATTAGTTAAAACAAATGAATTGCTATAAAATATTATAAATGAGCATTGTTTTGAATCATTCTAGTAAAATCACTTGTTTATTACAAAAAAGTTCTTTGGAGGTTACGAAAAAAATCATTTTTTTTGAGAGATGTATTATTATAGTTACAAAAACAATATAAACTATGGCACTCAGGAAGTGATGACGAATGTAATGACACCTTGCATATCAAAATCGGTCAAGCCGTTTAGCCTGTAGGCAGTCTTATAGAAACATACACACATATGCATATACCCACATACATATATACCTATATATAAGTATATGTACCTATATATATATATATACAGACATACACGCGAAAAACATAGCCGTCCTTCTTACGCAGTCGGGTAAAAATCTGAACAAAGCGCCTTGTTTCAATTTTATTAGATTGCGCAAAAATTTAATATTATTTTTTTTTAAATTTAATTTCTCCATTAGGTGTAACCATCAAATCACAAATAAATAAGTTTATTCTTAGCAAGTGCGCTCCATCGTAGACTGAAATGTCACTCATTATCAGAGGAGAAAAAAAACACTAAAATAGATTAATAAATATTTGTGGATATTTCACACAACACCATCTAGCCCAAACTAAGCAAAGCTTGTGCTATGGAACTAGATGGCAGATAGAATACATACATACTTTTTTTTTGTAATTATATACATATGATACATAGAAGCACCCAGACACAGAACAAACATCCATGCTCATCACACAAATGTTTGCCCTGGGTGGGGATCGAACCCACGACCTACGGCATAACAGGCAGACATACTACCAACTGTGCTACCAGGCCAGTCTAAATCTAAGCTCTGAGTGCCTGATCAACGCGACGCGTGACCAAAACCAATCTGATTGCTTTTTGACCTTCATCATTTACTTTTTGTATTAGTTTAGTATACGTTCTTAATTATAATCTATTATATTGTAGTCAATAGACATTCGCGCTTTGCAACCAACTTCCAAAAAGTAGGAGGTTCTCAATTCGTCGAAATATTTTTTATAAAATGTTTTTTGTAAACAATGTCTTGGGCTGGCTGTATGACGAGTAGGTACCTTTATTGGTATGTTTGTAAATTCTTTCATTATAACTCTTACCGTTATTATTTTTATTGTTACAAATCTGATTTATATATATATATATATATATATATATATATATATATATTAATTCGTGATTTTAGTAGATTCTGTTATATTTTCTAAATATTTTGGATTTAGATGATTATTTTATATACTTACATTGTTTTATATAGTTTATACACGTAGGAAGACGTTAGCACCCGAGACACAGAATTTCTAGTTCGGGTGCAATAAAACTATTTGTATTTGTATTATTTTATAAAATAAAAATTTTAGGCACCAAATAGACATTGATACTTATAACATGTTGGAAACGTCCAACTCCTATGAATTATTCACTAGGTACAAGTAACATTAGTTAACATGCCAATCAATAGGTTATATCTACGTAGGTGCTAGTTTTTTACCGACTGCAAAAAAGGAGGAGGTTCTAGGATCGATTGGTGTTTTTTTCTATGTATGTTCACCGATTTCTCCGTGAATAGCTGGACTGATTTTGAAAACTCTTTTGATGTAGTTTAGCCAACGTGTCATTTATATACTGACTGATTTTATTACTTACTTGAGTCATAGCTCTCGTATCCATAACCATAATCCGCGAACTGGCCGTCACAGAATAAACCGTTCAGAACGACAACAGCGCACAAACACAACGCTCGACACGCGAGCATCTTGCGGACACCACAGAACATCAGAAAGGACCGGTTGCTTGCATCAACAATATATACGCGGATTTTTTTAAAACCGGATTTGGATAGCTTAGGTGTGGAAGTCTCATTTTTCACCGGTAAACGTAAGCTTTAGTCATCGCTTCCCATCAGACAGGGTAGGCGAGTTAATTATTAATTATTCTGTGGTAGATAAGAATCCTGTTAGGGTTAAGAACCTACTTAAATTTGCATATATTGCTGCTGACACTCAAAACATGTAAATATGCTTTTGATTTGTGTAGACTGGCTAAAACATAAAAAGGTTATTTGAAATCGATGGACCCAATTTTCTCTACTCGGTCTAGATGTTAGGAAAGCAATTTTGTCACGTTCCGCCTGAGCCGAGCGTGTAAGCGAGAGCGCGGAACAAGCGATAGAGAGCCACGATCGGCCTAAGCGTTCGGATTGTGACGCATCTATCATGACGTTATCACGTAAAATTATCGTCCGTAAACCGACTTTACAGACAACCATTTCTTTAACTTCTTAGTTCCCTTTATTACATGGGTGTTTCCCCACGTTCAAGTCGTCCCCCCAACTTTATTCAGGTACCCCTGGAGATCCATGTAGGTATATAGTTACATCTTCAGGCATAATTATCCACCTGCATACTGCGTACGCTTGTGTAAATTTTACAGACGTGACCTTATTCATCTCACTTATAAGCATTGTTTCTCAACTTTAACGATGCCAGATCAAGTACGCAACGCCGTGTTCCGTAGCAGGTAGGTAACCATGATCTCTTATTACAGTTGAACATTGGCTCGCGTTTTTATCTTTTTTTTGCAGTTAAGAGCGAAATATATTGAAACGTTTATTACATAAATGGCCAAGTGCGTGTCGTGCCACGCGTAAAGTACGGTTTCGTAGTTACCTACATATCTTAATTTATTAGACCTTAAAAGCTTAAAACATGAAACAAAAGCTTACAACTCTTGTTTGATACTATGAACATACTCTTAATATAAATAATTTTTAACTTGTCTAAGTAATTATTTTAAACAAACCCGTTTGTTTAAAATAATTACTTAGATAGGCCGAAAAACGGTTTTTTGAGCCGGATTCTCCGACTATAGTAACTAAACTATAGTCGGAGATTCCTTTAAAAAATAGACGTGAGTAAACCGTTTGTTCAAAATAAAAATGTGTAACATCTACGTTAGTTTTCATAATATAATTATTTAAGTTGATCGACTATAACTCGATAACTTGTAAAGCCTACTTAGCCGTGATAGTTTTCTTTTCAAATTTCATCATACATTATATTCTACTAGCATGAATTTTTTCAGATCTCCAAAGACCATTTAGCCGGCAGAAGGATTTCATTCAATTATCATTTCATAGCTTAATATTTCGCAAACGGATCCCTAAATTGAAAAATCGTTTTTGCACACCCCCAATGGTTTCTTGTTAGCTATCTAACGATAACCCACACGATAGGATAGATGAGAAAAAATAATTCATCTCCACTTTAGGTACCTACGCCATAAAACTTTATTTAAAAAAAAAAAAACTACGACTTTTTCAGCATTATTAATATGAATATATGTATACATATATACCAAATTACAGCTTTCTAGTACTTATAGTTGTTGAGCAAAACCGCGGACGGACAGAAAAACGGACATGGCGAAACTATAAGGGTTCCTTGTTTACTACGGAACCCTAAAAATAGACAATTTCATTTATAGTTGATTTGCTTCGACTTTTCTCTCGGTATTTTAATGGTAAAGCACAAAAAGGCGAATTTAAGCCAACTTTTAACGTACAGTTGAAAGTTGGCTTGAACTTGCTTTTATTTTGCTAATAAGAGATCATGGTTGCCCTCCTGCCACGAAACATGAAGTTGCGTCTTTGAAGTGGCATCAGGTACCTTCTGGTCCATTCTTTGAACTTCGAGCTACGTTACGTTTGACTGTTTGATAACAAACTAAGGTTCAGGCTAGTCTTATAATCTTGCGCGACGTAGGTTGAAAAAGGCCATGCACATGTAAAAAGTTGTATTTTCGATAAGGGTATGTGAGAAAGTATGTACATATACTATTGGTAAGAGTAAGACGATACTGGGCTACTTCTGTACTCCTTAAAGAGCAACTTTTGTTCTACGACTGAAAAGCAAACTAAAATTATTAACTCCCAGTAACATTCAATCAAGTACTTATTAAAAATTAAACAAGTTGTGTTGGATTTATCGCGAATATTTTATACATACATTTCTGCACAAAACAAGAATGGAATTCTATGCCGCCATCTCTGTTTCATGAGACCGACAATCTTGGAATTTTCAAGGCTAGAGTGAATAGATATCTTCTAGATCGATGAGCTCCATCCTCGGCCACACTTTCGCTTAACATCAGGCGAGCTGGTAGTCAATCGTAGATCTATAATGTATTAAAAAAAACTGACCAAACAAGTTTCATCAAGATTGGTTGAAAAATAGGATCTGTACGCGAATACATCTAAACAAAAAAAGGAAATTTTGCCAGTGCTACAGAGACCTTAGGTTCGGTTTGGTTCATCAGCCAATAAATAAATTATGCCTATTGATACCAATTTACGCCGCGCCTTAATTAAATAAAATGTAAAACTATGTTACTTTTTAAAGATATCCATGACATAAGATCCATTTTCAATCCAACCTTGGAGGCAAGTCTATTTTTATTTCTTTTTCTAGGCTCCTACTTTTTATTTCCCTGCTGGTAGGTAGGTATACCTACCGTTAGGTTAGTCTTGTATTTCCTTCAGATTGTTTTCTCGAAAATAGGTTTCGTATGCGAGGAGAAAATTTATGGTATTTTTATTAAGGAATTTAGCTAACGTTTAGAAACTCTGGGTATTTGTTTTTAGTCTTAGGTTAAACAATTTAAGCTTCCAAAAATTTACACTTTCCCGTACCTGCTGACATTTTCATGTGACATTTATACCTGTAATATAATAATGTAGGAACCTCTACTTTTGTTGTTTAAGGATTAGGTAAAGACGCTGTTGCTGATGCTGGTTCTTCTTCATCGTATCGACGATGCTGTTTAAGGTAGCAGGTTTTTTAAACTGTTGTCTCCCTGTATCTGCCTAAAGCGACCCCGCAGGTAAAAGCACTATAAAGCTGATGCTGATGAAAGGAATCAATAAGACTGATTAGAAATGGCATGCATCCAGCATCTTCCTGCCATTTGTATAATTTCATCTATATTAATTTTGTGGCTGGTCTATGGTTATGTGCCCTGTCCACTGCCACTTCTACTTGCTAATCCGCTGAGCTATGTCAGTGAATTTCATACGTATACAGATCTCTTCATTACTAATTCGATCTCGCAGAGAGAAACCAAGCAATAACGATATTTATTATTTAAAATACCTAAATGACGAGCGCAGTGCACTGCCATACAAGGTTTTTATAGACAGATTTCAAGCTTATCAGGCGTTTTTTTTTGCGTTACTCATATAAATGTTGAATCTGGATGGTGTTTTGTTGTTTCAGTTTTACAAAATCGACCTGTAATAATTTTGGTTTATCAATACGTCGTGTAGCTAAAATGCCGATGCTTATCTGGCCAAGCGCCGATGCTGTAGCATGCTGGGTTCACTGCCAACCGGTAGTCAGAATATTTGGATTATATTTATAGCTTTATCGGTAAGAGGTAATCCGGTTGCTTTTTAGTGTAGTAATTCAGATACATAGCTATTTAGTATGTAGTTAATCAAGGCACTCATGCGTTAATATAAGACAAAAACCTATAATATACCAAAATATATATACGAGGTTACTAGTAGCGAAAATTTAAACTCAACGACTGTAAACCTCAATCTAAAATAAACGAATATTACAAACTTACCTTCCCAGGAAATCAAATATAGCCATTTCGTAGCACCGCACCGGTATGAAATTCCGGACTAACACACAGTAACAAGGTAAAACTAGACACAACTAAAATTAATACCGTCAACCCCAAAGTTACGTCAATCTCTCAAACCTGACCACAACAAAGTTGACCGTAGAACCGTACCTTGTCCCTTTCCTCAATGGCGAAATCAGAGCCATAGTTCGTCCCTTTGATACGTAGGTGTAGGTACACTGTACAACCACAGACAATACACAATAGACATGTAATCGCTCTCTCAACTTTGAATAAACAAATATTATATAGGTAGGTGTAATCACGAGTGAATTGTTTCTTCTAGGTAAGCACGCTCCATCATACTGCAATGTCGTTTAACATCAGGTGAGTTGGCGGTCCAGAGCAAATTTAATACTACATAAAAACCGGACAAGAGCGAGTGAAACGTGCGAGTTTCCGTAGAAACTAGTAGATAAAAGGGAGAAATTATATATATATTTAATATTTTCCTTCATAAACCGCAAATTACACGTAAAAATAATTAAAAACCTGTTTTAGCTTGTTGTGATGAAGCTCTTTCATATGATACATGATACGGTTAGTTAACTTTAAAATTTGGACCCTCATTCTTTGCATAAAGACACTATATTTAGGGTTCCGTACCTCAAAAGAAAAAAACGGAACCCTTATAGGATCACTTTGTTGTCCATCTGTCCGTCTGTCCGTCCGTCCGGGTGTCAAGACCTTTATCTCGGGAACGCGTGAAGGTATCGTGTTGAAATTAAAACCATATACGCAGATCCATAGTGCCTTGCTGCAGAAAGAAAAATAAAAAAATTCAGTTATCGTAAAAAAAAGTTGTATGAGGTACTTCCCGTTGACCTAGAACTATTAAATTTGTCAAAAAGCATTGTGTACACATATAGGAAAAAATCCGAAAACTGGACATTTTTAATTTAATCACAAAAAATAGTGTCTATATGCAAGGAATGAGGGTCCAAATTTTAAAGTGAATTAACCGTATCATGTGGGGTATCATATGAAAGAGCTTGATTAGCATAAGTTAAAACAGGTTTTTAAATATTTTTACGATGTATATTTTTCGGTATAAGGAGGAAAATATATGATTTCACCATTTTATCTACTAGTTTGCACGGAACCCTCGGTGGGCGAGTCTGACTCGCACTTGTCCGGTTTTATTTTGTGATTAAATTAAAAATGTCTAGTTTTAGGATTTTTTCCTATATGTGTACTATAACACAATGCATTTGCCAAATTTCATAGTTTTAGGTCAACGGGACCCCATATTTTGATTTTGATTCCCTTGAGAGTGCGAAAATGTGCGTTTTTACGACGTATTCGGCTGTAACTTTTTTTTACAAAAACTGAGAAATATGATTTTTCTTTATGCAGCAAGAGACTATGGATCTGCGTATATGGTTTTAATTTCAACACGATACCTTCACGCGTTCCCGAGACACAGTTCTTGAAACCCGGACGGACGGACAGACGGACAACAAAGTGATCTTATAAGGGTTCCGTTTTTTTCTTATGAGGTACGGAACCCTAAAAATGGTTTATGCATACCCTAATATTTTTGGATCACCTATTCAACAATACTCCATATGATGGTGTAGATAAGAAAAAAAAATACCTACACCCAATATTTTTTTTAAATTTATTTTACCACTAGGTCGGCCTAATTAATATGGACATATTTGTACATGATTAGTATTACATAAATTAATTTCAGATTACATATAACTTTCTAGTAGTAAGAGTCTGATCTAATTCGCAAATAGACGGATAGATTGATTGATTGACATTCGACTGGCCGTCTGTAAACCCTAAAAAGATAAAAAGATTGCAAATTATTGCGGATTGAGAAAAAGTGATTGCGTCTGCTATCTCAAGGTTAACTGCATCTATTATAGCGCTAATAGGAGTACCTAAGTTTTTATACACAAATGTCTGTGAACACCAGTGTACCGCTAAACTAAGGTTAAAATGTATTCGCTTCCAGCAATGTATCTATGGGAGTAATTTCGTATAGCAACGGTTCCATTATCTAACAGTGTTGCGATGTCTTATTCATTCAGGAATGTCAAGCACATGCCCCTTTGTGCCCATATCACGCTCTCACTGATTAATACAAATGTGAGTGTTTGTTACAATTCCATAGATCCGTAACGGGTTTTCCAACTGGAATAGTAACGAAATGGGAGGCGTAGACGTTTGATGTGGAAATGTGTTCTATTGGTGCAGTAAAAAAAGTACAAAGCAAATTATTATGCCTAGTCATGTTTGCGTTATTGTTTACAACTGTAAAAACATTGCTTAAATACCTATCTTTGGATTAGCAAAGGTAGGTATTAAGAGAGAAAAACATAGAATGTATATATTAACTTTTACAGTATACCCAGAAAGAGAAGCAACTGGCTTCTCTTTCTGGGCATACTATATAAGTTAGTTAAGGGACTTGAGAGAATATGGTGTTTATTTAGGCGATGTCACTGCAAGCCAATATTGTATCATGGCCTCTAATCCTTTAATATCCTCTAATCATAGTCAAATGTGGCCTATATAGATAAACGGCCTTATAGTCTTTGACGCTCTGTCGTACCGTAACGTACCGTACCGTAACAGGCGTGAACTTATATAGGTATGAATCCCATCCGCTTTAAAAAAAAAAGCCTATACTTGGATTTTTAATTAAACAGTAAATTGACAGATCGAATGTTGCTACTTTTTTATGATATTAAAATAGTGCTGTGCTAAAAAGAGCTACTAAAATGAACTAATAATTAATATAAGTGATCTAATTCATTACGTTGTATTCCTAAAAATCTAAATTTTTGTCTTAATTGTGTATTTGCTAACTAGTAATAAAGATATCAAATATTTCAAACTAAACTATTGCATACCATGATATTCTTACATGTTTCTTAGGAAATAACTATTACATTTATGTTACTATATGGAGATACAGTTTTATTTAATTGAAATAGGTACAGTTACATATATTAGGCTATATAATATACAATAAGCTCAACCGGCAAAACATTGTGAACCTAAAATCCAATTACAACAGTACACAGCTTAGTTAAAGGTAAATTTGACACCAAGTGTTAAGTGAGAGTTATGGAATCACTTCTTATTTCCTGAGTTTATTCAGAAAAACCAGTAAAATACATTCTTCCTCTAAAGTCAGCGAATCGCTTCTTATTTCAGTCAGTTTATTGAGTCAGTAACAACTGACTCAATAAAAGCGATTCGCTGACATAAACGTTTCAAGATGTATTTATTCATCATCTCAGCTATAAGAAGTCAACTGCTGGACATAGGCCTCCCCCATAGATTTCCAAAAAGACCGATTGGAAGCGGCTTGCATCCAACGTCTTCCCGCCACTTGTATGAGGTCATCTGTCTTTACCTTGCTAATCCGCTGAGCTGTGTCGGTGACTTTTGTACGTCTACGTATCTCTTTATTTTTGTTTTGATCTCGTAGTCGATGTATTTATTAATTTTCTTTTATTTTCATTCCGTGTTCCGACCTTTTTTGAACTATAAGTGAGTCAAATCCCATCACTATGATTTGAGAGTTGGTATCATTATTTTGAAAACTGACATTTCAGTCTGTCAGTTTACTCCGTCTAATTAAAAATCCAAGCTTAGACATTTTTTTCTATTTGCGAGCAATAAATTGAAATTATATAACATGGCCCATAAACGTAGTATAAACACTTTTATCGAATTCAACAACATTTTCCAAAAGAAAGTCGTTCTAGCTAGTAATATAAAAACAAATGTTCACATACATAATACACATTCTATGTACCTACTCTTCTTTTTGTACAGACAGATAAAACACAACAGAATTTATTTAAGGGCTAGACATGTTCTTTTTTTTTCTAAATTGTTACATAACTATATCTTAGTTTTTCTACAAATGGGCTTAGAATATTCTTACCCTCAGTTTCTGACCCGAGTAAATGATCTGAACTAATTTAATGAACGTCTTTTCAGACAATAGATTCCTTTAAAGAAAATCTCTTGTGTTTTGTGGTAGACGTGCTACAATAACAACTTCAAGCAGTGCTTTAATTCCTTTAGTAGAAATATATTGTTGGTAGTGAATATAAGCAAAAAATATTTTCTCTACAATACATTAAAAAAGCTTTTGTCTAGGATGATTTTTCATGCTACAATACTAAAAGTATGGTAAACAAAATCAAAACGAGCTCCATCCTCGGCCACACCGTCGCTTAACATCAGGCGAGTTGGTCAATCGTAGATCTATCTTCTATAAAAAAACTGATTTTTCATGCTACAATACTAAAAGTATGGTATACAACATCAAAACGAGCTCCATCCTCGGCCACACCGTCGCTTAACATCAGGCGAGTTGGTGGTCAATCGTAGAACTATCTTCGATAAAAAAAAAAAAAAAAAATGTGTTTCTCTACAATGACGAATGACCAATGAGTGCGACCAAAGTGTAAAACTGCGGAGCAGTAACTAATAATTAATGTTAAATTAACGAATCCCAGAAATAAGAAATTACGTAAAAACAATAAAAACAAATACTCACAGCGAATTAAGAGGAATAAAAGACTTGATAATAATTACGCGTTCGCAAAAAGTTATGGAAAACGCAGCGGAAAACCTCAGGAAAGTAAAGCCATTATTTATGTATAATGGGCTTCAGTTTCAACTGTTTGACCTTTCCTTGTCCTTTAAGGACTTTTTATGGAAAGTCCCGATGAATACCGACATAATTATCTAGTTATCGCTAACTATTTCGGGAAATTGCTGCAGGTTGTATAAAATTATGCAATTGGTAAGGCAATGTGGCTAATGGACCTTTCTTTGCTAGCACTTTTTAAGCTGCCGTTTCAGTTAAGCAGGGCCTTGGTGAGCAAACGTAGGTCTAAGTATTTCTTATAACAAGTATCTATATTAAAAGAAAAACAAAATAGCCGACTGCAGAAAATCAGTTTTTGCAGTCTAACCTCGATGTCGTTACGGCTTGATTCGCTATTGAATGTACGTTTTTTGTGAGAAAGTATGCGTAAAATCGCCGTAAAAGATTATAAATGCGCAATTATTTAGAATAATTCTAGTAAATTTAAAAAAGTGCTTTGTTAAGTACCTCGGTTTATAATAATGAAAAAGTTAGGTGTTTACAGGACATAATTAAGTAAAGTTAATTGGCAATAATTGACAACCGAGAATCGACAGCCGTCATAAAATGGGATGTTTACGAGTTTTGCATTGACCTTGAGGTAATCATATTATCGAATACCTACCTACTTTTGAGAGAGAATGTCATATTGGCCTTAAATAATTTAGTTCGTTACTTTAAATATAATGAATGACACATCAAAACCGGTTTTATATGGGTGTATTGAGGAAGTAAATTTAATGAAATAAGATTTACGAACTACTTAGTTTCTAAGTAAAATACTAAGTTTAAATGCACATAATCATTAATGGCCAAGTGCGTGTCGTACCACGCGTAATGTAGGGTTACATATAATAATTTATGTGACCTTAAAACAGGGTATCTTGTTTGATACTACGAACATAATATTTTATTTTTTATTCGTCGATAGGCTTGCGCTTGACCGTCAACTCACCTGGTGTTAAGCGACAGTTACGGTCTACGATGGAGCGCGCTTGCCTAGAAGAAACCTATTTACTCGCGATTTGAAGACACCTAGATTATATCTATTCGGAAAGACCCATTCAGGAAGCGCATTCCACATTTTGGCGGTACGCACAATGAAAGTGGAGTCAAAGCGTTTCGTACATGTTTTATTCGAAAAAAGGCTTGCGCTTGACCGTCAACGCGACAATTATCTACGGTCGACAGTTTATATTATTATATGAGTTAACTTACGTTAACTTATATGAAATATAAATTTTTGACTTTTCTACGTAATTATTTTAAGTTGATCGACTGTAAACTTGGATTTTGTTTACTTGGATTGCCATTTTTTCAGTTATTTTGTTATAAATAAAAACCAAAGTACTGAACCGATTTTGATAAAATTTACCTATATGGGATCACTTCTGAGGCATTACCTACAAATCAAAAGGAATCATCTAAAACAATTCAGGATTGGCGGAGTACTACCTACTCACTGAAAAAAACATTAAAACAAAAATAGGTACAGCCGAATTGAGAACCTCCTTCTGTTTGGAAGTCGGTTAAAAAATGACAAACTTATAGACAGTTCATAAATAACACACATCTGACGGTATTTGAACCCATATTATTCCGATCTGTACCTGGGAGCCTTTACCATTTTGGCAACGCAGGTGTCACGTGGGATGATTGAAACTTTCGAACTGTCTTTTTTTTTATAGAAGATAGATCTACGATTGACCACCAACTCGCCTGATGTTAAGCGACGGTGTGGTCGAAGATAGAGCTCGTCGATCTAGAAGATATCTATTCACTCTAGCCTTGAAAATTCCAAGATTGAAGGTCTCAGGAAACAGGTCTTTTTTGCGTTCAATCAAGCGTTGGTGGCGCCACCAGTAACACACGCTTCAAATATGAACGCTGTCTATAAATTTGTAGATACTCAGTGTGTAAAATACTCAAAATTATCCAATATGCACAGAAAAAAATTAAAACCAGCAATAATGCGTCTAAAATATGCGCTTTACGTTCACAAAATATTTGTCACATGAGTTGATAAACATAACGGCTTTCTTGAACTTTGCTTTTTTTATCAGTACACAGCTTAGTGATTAACACTCCATATTTGCTTTATCGTTTTGGGTGCAACAAACTTAAAAAACTGCATTTAGGTAAGTGCGACGATAAACTCTTGGATGCGGACAATACGTTGGGTCTTTCATAATTACCTATCTTGAGTCAATAAACTGATTGCGGAGTTTGCGGAGATTGTTTTCAATTAAAATCTTGTCTTGGAAATCGTTGTTTACTTATTTACAGACAATCATACTTGTCATATTTACTGATGATTCTTGTTCTAGATATGCAATGTTAATCTTTTCGTTTAAGTGAACATTTTATTAAGTATATACATACGTATGATATATTTTTATTCTTACTAACGTAAGAAGCATGATGGATTATTTTAATCTTGCCTTCCATTCAGGAATATATACTAAATAGATCTACGTTTGACCACTAACTTGCCTGATGGCGCGACGGTGTGGTCGAAGATGAAGCACGTAGGTACCTATATCTAGAAGAAATCTATATCTCAATGTCCAATGATCTAGGGCGCAATGCTAGGTGTTTCTGTGTAAAATATAACATTTTGATTTCTTTACAACCCAGAAGTATTTCATGATATGCAATGTTTTAAGAAAACAATATATAGTTAATTTATATTGAAAATGACCGCTAAAGTTAGTTTTTAATGGTGTACAATAAAGAGTTTATCTATCTATCTATGTAAAGTTTGCATTTTTTATTTGCTCAAGGATAATATAGACTTAATAAATTTTAGTTTATACAAGAAGTCATTGCACAATAAAGTTTGATGTATTTATTGTGTGTTTGTTTATTATTTGTTTGTTATTGTGATTTAGTTTTTTTTTCAAGGCGACTTACAATCTTCTAGGATTCTAGGATTATTGAGGATCCTTTAGGATTACAAGTTATAATATTAAATTGTTAAAAATCTGCAACTCTTTACTTATGAATCTACGTATTAAAATATGTTCAGATTTCAAAAGAGTCTGATTTCAGAGGCGACCATAATTCAATAAAAAAAAAAAACGTTTGCTCTGAATTTGACATGGGCTGAAGGACCAATAAAATGTAAATCGAAATGTCTGACATCTAAATCCATAAGGAATTCTAGAATTGGTTTTATATGGCGAGATATTTAACAGGCAGAGGTCGTCTAGAATTTTCTCTATAAAATTGCGAATTCGAAGTTAAAAAAGTTATCTAGAATATTTGAAAAGGCCAAATAAATAACACTTTTGTTATTAAAAAGCCGGCCAAGTGCGTGTCGTGCCGTAAATTAGGGTTCTGTACAATAGGGGGACAAACAGTCAGACAGACAGACGGACATGGCGAAACTATAAAAGTTTTTCTACGAAACCCTAAAATATGCATATAGTAATACCATCGAATACTTAATAGTACCTTCAGATATAGAAGACTCACAAACACTTGAAATAAAACCTCTTCTAGCACGTTGTATAGACGGACACACGGGCGCTGCGCCATCGCAGCGTTACTGCAACGCAGTCGGGACGTTCACGTGACGTCACGACTGAAAAAACGAAATGAGCTTGCGTATGTCCTCCCTCCCTATTTTTCCCATAGAAAAAAATTTAAGGCAAAAAAGCCTCCTTGCCTGTAAAAGAAAAAAAAACTTCAATTTAATTTTTTATTTGTCTTAATGTTCATGGCTGAAAGAGCAAGTTTTCTTGCGCTCTTCACGTTATCCACGGGTAGTTGGAGAACCGAAGCTATGTTTGCTTCGGGGGCATCAAATAAAGGAAAAGTGTAATGACCTCCTATCCGGTCAAAGGTCCATTGTCCATCGCCATTCATAGCGCGGCTGCCTTGAGCGAGCACACTTCGGGCGGGCTTTTTACCCGACTGAGTAAGGAGGGTTATACTTTTCGAGTGTATGTATGTATGTTTCTATATGATCGCCTACAGCAGCCTAAATGGCTTGACTGATTTTGATGTGAGAGATGTCGTTAGCTTTTTCACTTCCAGAGTGTCATAGGCTATATTTTTTTTTTGTAATAAGAATAATACATCTCTCGTAAAAGTAAAAAAATACGTTTTTTCGTACGAACTATTTCGTAATAAACAAGTGATTTTACTATAATTATTCTAAAGAATGTGCATTTATACTCTTTCACAGCGATTACTGCATACTTTCTCACAAAAAAAGTACATTCAACAGCGTAACATATCAAGAGTAACGAAATCGTAAGTTAGACTGCAAAAACTGCTTTTCTGCAGTCGGGTATTTTGTTTTCTTTTAATATTAGATACTTGTTGATATAGTTTTGTTAATATTGTTGTATATTATATTTGATTCATTGGATTCCGTATGATTGTAGTGTAGTGTAATTGAATATCTAGATTAATGAATGTAAACACAGTATTTGGAATAGTCTGACGGCTACACTAACCGTATATAAACAATATATTTGTATACTTACACTAAACAAAAATAACTGCACTCAAAGCACGTGTTGAAAATTGCATGTGTTAAAAATTACATTAAACATTTTGGCAGTTAACACGATGAGTATAAAAGTTTTTACACTAACATTTTCCTCTCACGTATAAAAATCACGCCATTTATCAGCATGACGACAGGTTATCGGTGGAGAGCATAAATTACATCTCAATTACGATAAAAACAAAGTACAGTTCCAACGTCGTTGAACCCGGAATAGATGGGAATGGGGAAATTTGAACCATCATAATCGTATGTAAGCCGCCGTTATGGTTAATCTATCTAGATCAGTGGTTCTCAAACTTGATTAGCAAGGTTCGCGACCCATATAACAAAAACATATAACGAACGGACTCATTTCATGACGATAATTTTTTTTTATAAATAAAAATTAGATAATAATAAAACAATTACTCAAAATTAAATAAGTATTTTTTTTTTATAAAAAGAACATTAAAATAATTTTAAAATTTCATTAACATAGGTATCTAATTCACAAATTTATCTTCGGCATTATGCCTAAAACATATCGCAGTACCGATGCCGAAAGACTGCAACCATTGCCAAGATTTTATTTGATCTGGCCAGTACCCAAGGACCCCAGTACCCGTATTATCCAAAGATAAAAGTAGCAGAAGTACCAAGTACCATTTGTTTTTTACCGCAACAATATAAGTACTCATCGGCAAACATGCCAGAGGTGTTACAATATTGGGGCACCCCCAGCACAATCATGAAAGAATTTATGAAAATAATGTATTGTGTCCTATTTTTATCCGACTGCGTAAGAAGGAGGGTTATGTTCTTCGAGTGTATGTATGTATGTTTCTATATGACAGCCTACGCCCTAAGCGGCTTGACCGATTTTGATGTGCGAGGTGTCGTTAGATTCGTCTTCACTTCTTGAGTGTCATGAGCTATATTTTTTGTAATAATAATAATACATCTCTTGCAAAAATAAAATAAAAATGCGTTTATTGCGTAACTTCCAACGAACTATTTCGTAATAAACAAGTGATTATACTAGAATTATCCTAAAGCATTTATAATATTTTACACATACTTTCTCACAAAAAACGTACACTCAACAGCATATGAAGCGTAACGAAATTGTAAGTTAGACTGCAAAAACTGCTTTTCTGCAGTCGGGTATTTTGTTTTTCTTTTAATCTACGTAGGTACTTGTGGTTATTACAGCTTTAGCATCAATTTCAGTTTTAGTTAGATGAGTTTGATTTGACTGTCCAGCTGTTGGCACGGTTTGGTTGAACAAAGTACAAGTAAAGTTGGTCAACGCAATCCACCCGAGCGCAGTGCCAGTGACGCACTCGTCCATAATGGGGCACGTAAAGTTTTTTTCGGTATTTTTAGGTAGATTGGGTCATATAAAAGAACTAATTTCGATATTTTTGAATTCTGTTCCGTAGTTTTTTTTTTTTTTTTTATTAAGAAAAAGTCGTGATGACATCACAAATCCGTCTGAATATAATAATATGATTATTACTTAATAAAAAATCTTACTCGACATTGACAATGACATTTTTGTTGGTTTCGTACTCTGCGAAAATATGAAATATTTATAATGTAACTTTTTTTTAATTCTTTTTGGTACCTACAGATAAAAAAAAGCCGATTCTGTGACGTCACTTAGAGTTCGACTAAAGGTCAAATAGTTTTTATATTTTTGTAAAAATGCGCAGCATACCATCATTTTAAGAGCTCAGAGTAAATAGATATGGTTTAGAGACATATAATTTCGAAATGGTTTTTGAATCAGCATATGTTACATTATTCTTTACATACCCCATTTGGGAAATACTGATATTGATTTAATCTACCTGCCAACACCCACTGTGTTTATTAATGGTTCTCTATATACAGTTAGTATCTATGTACCTAATTGCAAAATAAAGTGCTGTCCAATAAGTTACTAAGTCACGCCTTCATACGTACGTACGTAGTCACGCTTCATACGTACGTACGTACCGTACGTACATACGTAGTACGTATGCACGTTACGTTATTATTTTTTTTTACATTATTATTGATTAATTTAATTGATTTGTTAACTTAGCTAATGTAATTGGCGCTTTTGCCGTTTTAGGTAATGTAATATATAAATAAATAAATATATACGAGTATAGCTTTATTCATTTAACAACACTAAAAAACTTAACGAGGAAGTTGTCAGTCTCTGAACATTTCGAGGAAGTATTGTAATAAAATTTATAAACTAGTCTCATTTTTTTTTTTTTTTATTGAAGATTTTTTTTATAGATCTACGATTGACCACCAGCTCGCCTGATGTTAAGCGACGGTGTGGAGATTTTACTTATTATATAAATAAATATTAAATAAATAAATATCAGTGGACATTTCACACAACAACATCTAATCGGCTACAAATATAATTTAAATAATTAAAAATACTTACCTGTACCTGTACAGGTACCTGTACAGACTGTAACTGCGGAGACCAATATGCAGTTACAGTCTGTACAGGTATTACAGAAGATTTTAATTAACCTAACTTAAGACGAAATATAGGTTGAACAGAAGGTAAATAGATTACCTACTCTTAAAACTATATTTTCTCTTTAAATACTTATCAGACTTGAAATAATGTTTTGGTGCCTTTTTTTTTGTTAAAACTTTATCTTATTTTGGTAGAGGTTTTCTCAGTATTAAAAACTACTTGAGATACCTACTTACAGAAATTTGATAGCACAAGGATTGGTGATATGTGTGGATTTCACCACATTTTTTTCCGACGGTAGAAAGCTCATGGGTAGATGATATGTATGAATTTTATCACATTTTTATCCGACTGCGTAAGAAGGAGGATTTTACTTTTCGAGTGTATGTGTATCTATAGGTACGTGTGTATGTTTATAATTACCTCTTTAACGACTTGAGGCACGCCCTTTTAAACTTGGTGGGTTTGCGATCTGATATTTATTTGACAATGTGATTGCCTGAGAGTGATTGTGATTGATTGAAATGCAAAGAGAAGTAAATATTATTTTCAAGAACTAAGGAAGGCGCATTATTCTTGCTTGTTTCTTTATTATTATTTTTTTTGGAATGATAAGGATATCTAAATTTTGTTATTATTTTAATAATATTGCTAATCTTGTTCGTACGACTCAAAGAAATTGCTAGCATTACTTGCGTTCAGTTGATACTACAGTTGTGAGATAGGCTTGCATTTAGTTGATACTATTAGTTGTGAGATAGGCTTTTATTCAGTTGATACTATTTGTTGTGAGATAGGCTTGCATTCAGTTGATACTTCTAGTTGTGAGATAGGCTTGTATTCAGTTGATACTTCTAGTTGTGAGATAGGCTTGCATTCAGTTGACACTACTAGTTGTGAGATAGGCTTGTATTCAGTTGATACTATTAGTTGTGAGATAGGATTTCATTCAGTTGATACTACTAGTTGTGAGATAGGCTTGTATTCAGTTGATACTATTAGTTGTGAGAGAAACTTGGGAGATTTTTAGATAAATGAGTGAATGACGGGTGCTACGATGTTAGAGTGTAAATTAGTCTAGCTATTAAGAACTATTTATTTATGATTTATTTATTTGTATAAAATGTACAATATAATTAAGACAAAACATAATTGTGGAGTATAATTAGTTATTAGACAAAAATAATATATTTACACAAAAATAAAAATAAAACCTATTTAAAACTATGTCTCTACTTACGTATATAAAACTACATATTTTAATATTTTATACTTGCAAATACTATAAGATTAAACGGAGTGATTGTATATTATATAAGGTGGGTGGACCGTGGAAGGCCATGCTCCGAAGGCCAATTATTAAAAAGTCGTAGTTATTGCCATGTGATGACAAATTCCTTCTACTCACACTATCATCATCCATCGAACTGAAGAACACAGACGCGGCGGCGAATCGCTCGCGCTGCTATTTTGTCTGTGCAGTCCCTTGTTTAATTGACTTCAGTCGTCGACGTTAAAATTGTTATTTGCACTCACAGTAAAACGTAAGTTTTTAAGTACATAACCTATTATTTTCTTTATTTTTTTCTCTAAATTAATTTATAAGGATTTATATGGTTCTAAAGAAAAAATACTTACTTTATTTAGAATTCAGTTAAAATATTGGTAGTTTTCCTAGAAAAGTCAATGGTTCCTTGTAAGGCTGATAACAAATTTGACGGTTGGCCTTACTAGGGCACATACGCCTTACTATAAACATCTAGAAATTACGAAAATATTAATATTGAGTTTTTACTTGTAAATACGTATCGGGAAGGTTAATGCAATGTTTATGTTTATAATATTGTTACATAGATGGATCATTCAACTTTTCAACTTCTTAGAAACATTTTGGCCTTGCAAGGAACCGACCCATTTTAGCTCAGCTTATTGTTTATATAATTTCGTTATGAATGTTATTGACAACTTATTTGATATCGATATAATACTCATTAATGTTATTTTTAAGACATTTCAACGAATACATTCTTAGTTACTTATACGATTGTATTCAAGTAATGTTCGTTGGGGGTTTTATAAGTTCTGCGGCGCGCGGCGCGGCGGTGTCGTAGCTACTTCTGTGCTACATACATGAAAACACCGTGCTCAAGATGTGCGGGCTGAGTTAGCGTAAAATACCTAACGTTCTGGGGAAGGCTTGCCTTAACTGACTTTTACAGTATGCCCGGGACGAGAAGCAGCTGTGCAGCATGGAATGGCATTTATTCATTTACGGATAATATATACATTATTTGTAAAAGAACGTTCTGTGAAATTTATTTATATAAAACCAAAAACTCAGCAAACGTTGGAATCATTTATTATATTAGTATTACCATTAATAACAAAAGTGATATTAATAGATCAGGTCATCGCATTAAAATTTATATTTAAATGTCTTTAAAGAATGCGGTTTTTGGCAGGATCTTGGCAGATGCTCTGATATTGTGAACTACATATTCGTAAGCTTTTTCTGTGATCTTGCAAATAGTTTGTTTTCTATATTGTTCTCTGTTCGCCAGGTATGGAGCGAGTTTTGATCTTGCAACAGGATCTGAAAAATTGCAAAATTAATTTTGAGACAAAAATAATAGAGTTCGCTGTCCTATTCACGCATTATCACCTATTTGAAAAGATAAATTGACTTTTTAAATAAAAACTACGGGTCACTCACGTCTGTTTTGAGCCGAAATATCCGACTATAGTTTCAACCGCATTCGGCGGTCTTTTTCAAAGGAGCAGCACACACAAAATAAAAAATAAATAAATAATAAATTGACTTATGAACATTCCTGTACTTATGACAAACGTAAGTAATAAAATAAATATATTGTCTATAAATGTGTACGTAAAAAATCTTCAGAATAAGTTTCACAAATATCATACCTACAATATTCATTGTATCATAATGATAAATAAAATACCTACTTATATTTATTTTTTACTAGAAAAAAATTTTCATTTTGTAAACGAAAATGTATTTGCCCATTATTGTTCAGTACGCATCAAGAACGTAAAACAATGGCACTTCAATAACAAATTGGCGGTAATGCGCCGACTTTCTGCTAGTACTGTAGTGAAATGGGGATGGTGGAATTAGGTCGTGAAGATCTTATGCACACTCTCCGAAATTAATCCTTTTAGAATATGAAATAAGTATATACATAATATCTAAAGATTTTTTTAATAATATTGTTCTTATGCAGTCGGTGTACTTATATGTTCTTTTAATAATCAGATTGTGTGAGATGGAGGGTTTTGTTATCTATATAATATATAATATACTATAATATACATAGTACATCTATCTGTACGATGTGCTTTTAGCGATAAGGCCGCCGGTTGTCACACTAGTTTTGTAAGTTTCTTTGTTTTGTTTTTTGTTTAATAGTGTACAATAAAGAGTTTATCTATCTATCTACGTTTTTCTGGTATGAGGATATTATTGTAAGATTTATTTGTTAGCACCCTATCAACTTTTATAATTATTCAAATGCAGTTGTATGTGGTCAGGGGTCAAGCTAGATTAAACGTAATCAGCTCTTTTAAATTGAAGTACAAGTTCATGTCAACAACGCCTGTCGCATCTACAAACAACTTTATCAATTTACTTATGTCTCGGAGATAGCATATTTTTAACACGCTTTTATTAGCTTCACATGTAACTAATGTAGACAAAATTAAATATTTGTGTTCAAAAACTAAATTCTAAATGTTGAATCGATTTTAAACTTTTCACACGTAACTGTGTGTATCAATGACAATATAATAGATAATTCATTAGGCCCGTTTACCAGGGCTATTCACAAGTTGTCGGGCTTGGAATCGGGCCAGAAACTGCTCATACCTCCATCTCTGTCATATCCGTACAGATTAACAGAGTTGGAGGTATAGTTTCAGACCCGATTCCGACTAATTGTGAATAGGCCTACTGTTATGTATCTTGGAGGTGGATAGGGAATTTGTTGATGTTTCCTGACAATCTCCCGAAGTTAGAAATTAATTAAGTAGTTTGTTTTAATTATTGGTAAATCTTTCGAATTTGGGTTCATTTAACTATAGTTTTTTTTTAATATTTACTCTAGTTCTCATTATGTTAGTAATGGAGTATGTAAAACACATCAAAATAGCATAAATATAAATAGCAGGTAAGTATGTTTCTAAAGAGAAAATGTATACAAACTTACCTTCAGATAAATTTTCTTGCAGTTGTTGATTTACATAAATATTTGGCTCCTCAATAACTTCACAAGTTAATGTCTCAGGTCCGACGACGAAATATTCCACTCCTTTACTATTTTTATTCAGCTCATAGTTGTATCTAGCTGTTCCTAACACACCTAAAATTAAAAAAGTTAAGCTTCTGTTAATATTCTGTATCTACACCCATAAAATATTTTGATTTGACTGACTGACATACAACGTTCAGCCACAGAACGTATTATAATAACACCTACTGTGATAATATTACATGATTTAACCTAAGCCGCTGGTCATTGAAACATTTATTTAGAGTGTATTCTTTGTGAAATGTAGGTATCCAGTAAGAAAAAGTTCTTCTTTGCAAGGAAAGCCACAGAAAGCAACTATTTGATTGTAAGAGAATAAATGATAATTAAACGATTAATTTTTTTTCATCTTTCATCTCGGAAAGAGTATTTTTGCTCTACGATATCTGAGTGCAAAAGCCGTTTTCATCCTCTATAGGTTAAAGTAAATTCAAATTTAGAACATCGTGTGCACTAAGTTTGTGAATTCAAAACATCATTACACCTATTTACTTCTACCTCCATATTGCCGAATTTATCATACAACCTTTTTTAATTTGGTAAAACTCAGACTCGGAACCTTCTTGGTGTACTTTTTTTTAAAATTTGTTTTGCGCGCACCATTTTCTTTTCACATATTGTTAAAATCTTAGGTTAAAAACAAGAAATTTGAAAACAAGTGAAAAACCTAAAATGAGTGATTCTAGCGACGAAGAAGTTTATTTGACGCCAACAGAATTGGCTGAAACTGTTAGATAATAATGCGCAAATGAGCTTGCTCCCTCAACAATCACGCGAGAAGTATTTGAAACAGTACGACAATATAAATAGGGCGAATTCTGTGCAGTACGATATGTTTAACACGTGGCGACTAGCTAAAGGAGACAAAACTTTATCCGAAAACGTTTTGCTGGCATATTTTACTGAATTATCCGAGACCAAGAAATCAAGCACTCTATGGAGTACGTATTCAATGCTAAAAGCAACAATAAAGATGAAAAAAGACATGGGTACATGATAAATGATAAATTCATTTATTGAGATAAAAACGGAAAAAGACCAATTACAATTATCTCATAACATTCAAAAATTATTCTTAAACAATTCATGTCTGAGGATTACAAAATATTCATTATATAAAAACATAAATACAATATAATTTAAAATGTCAATACAAAAATGTCAAATGGGCAATACGCCTTGCATGTCAACACAAAAAAAAAAATGTCATACAAAGTAAAATATACCGTTCGGGTAAGTACTCAGAGTACCAAGTCAATAAACTCAAAGGTTACCGTCAAAATCCAATGAATCATCAGGCATTTTACACCTGCCCCATTGATCCATTAAATTTTCACAATAAGTCAAGGAGGTACTTAAAATAGTCTTCCAGTTATCACAAAAGATGTCACAATCAGGGTTGGCAGCAAGGAGTGCGTTTAAGTGGTGACGGGCACGATTCTGAGGCGACCTAGAACGTGCTACTGTGCGACCGCGATCTACGTAGAACAGGTCATGTGGCCGACCACGTCTGTTTGCTGGAACCCCGGGCTCGTCCGGTACGAACAGTACGCATAGCAAGTCGTGCAGACGTATAGAATCGAAGGCGCTTAGGGGGGCCTTACAGCAGATAGTTAGCTGGTCTAACATTCTTCTAACTTCCAAAGAGTTGTAACCAAGCTGACCGAGCAGTTTTATTCGACGAATTTACAAGAATTTACGGCGAATTTAGTTGCGTAAGAAACGGCTAGTAACCATAAATTTGTTGTAATTGTAATTTGACATGATAGGGGTATACATATCGACACCTATCCTAAATAAGTGTCATTTTTAAAAAGAGCCTCACCTGGTCATCAACCATTATACCTAAGTATTATTTGTTATAATTTAAAGATTATTCTGTAATACTTACCTCTCATAACGTAGTAGTTAATACCTAAACTGAAATAAAAGTATCTTGTGATTGTAAATGTTATTTTTTTTGCATTTAGTCATTTTTTCGCTGAGGTGGGATGAAAAGTTACGTGATGCACTCGAGTGCAAAGATTTTTCACCTCGTGCTCTTTTATTTTTAGGGTTCCGTACCTCAATAGGAAAAGACGGAACCCTTACAGGATCACTTTGTTGTCCGTCTGTCCGGGTGTCAAGACCTTTATCTCGGGAACGCGTGAAGGTATCGTGTTGAAATTAAAATCATATACGCAGATCCATAGTATCTTGCTGCAGAAAGAAAAACAAAGTTTCTAAAATTTCGCAAAAAAAAGTTACAGCCGAATATGTCGTAAAAAACGCACATTTCGACACTCACAGAGGAATCAAAACCTATGGGGTACTTCCCGTTGACCTAGAACTCTGAAATTTGGCAAGAAGCATTGTGTTAGAGTACACATATAGAAAAAAATCCGAAAACTGTTTTTTTTTTATTTAATCACAAAAATAGTGTCTCTATGCAAGGAATGAGGGCTGCCTCAAACGTTCGCTCGCTCGGATCCGAGTGGGAGGCGCCGCTACTATAGTATATACTTGGATCCGAGTGGTGAGCAAGGAATGTGTTAAATATTTTTACGATGTATATTTTTCGGCTTATGAAGGAAAATATAAAAAAAATATATGATTTCCCCCTTTTATTTAGTTTGTATGGAACCCTCGGTGGGCGAGTCTGACTCGCACTTGTCCGGTTTTATTTTTTTCAATTTCAAAATTTCTTTATTCAAATAATACAATTTACATATGTACAAGTTACTAGTGTAATTGTATCCTAGTAAATGAACCACAGAAACCATATGTCGTGTCGGTGCATCGTGTCGGTGCCGGTAACTGACCGCCTTGAGCTCTTGGGCGTTTCTCTAACATCAACCCTCAATTTTGTCTCCTATATTGAGTCTAAAGCTCAACTAGCTGCCAAAAAGCTGAGTATCATTTAGAAGGTGCGCCGGTACTTCACGCCGGAACAGTTGCTCACAATATACCAAGCACAAGTTCGGTCGTGCATGGAGTATTGTTCGCATCTTTGGGATGGATCGGCTAAATACCAACTCCAGGCGTTGGAATCTATAGAGAAACGTGCCCGGAAGCTAATTGGCGACGAATCCCTCGTAAAAGCTAAGCTTCAAAGCTTGGAACATTGTCGCGAGGTTGCTAGCTTGTCGGTTTTTTACCGGATCCATGACGGTGGTATGCATCTGATCTGCATGATCTAATTCCTACTAGCCCTTTTTTCTATCGGACGGTTAGAAACA
The DNA here is from genome assembly GCA_947563715.1 of Lycia hirtaria. Classification (NCBI taxonomy): domain Eukaryota; kingdom Metazoa; phylum Arthropoda; class Insecta; order Lepidoptera; family Geometridae; genus Lycia; species Lycia hirtaria. The sequence continues at coordinate 4,827,497 of OX387380.1, forward strand.
CGAAAAAGCGTCACCATATTCTAAAAACCTGAACGAAACGCTTTAGTTCCTTTCACTTTCATCGTGCGGACTGCTAGAATGTGGAATACGCTTCCTGAGTGGGTCTTTCCCGATTTATATAATCTGGGTGTCTTTAAATCGCGAGTGAATTGGTTTCTTCTAGGTAAGCGCGCTCCATCGTAGACCGTCGCTTAACATCAGGCGAGTTGACAGTCAAGTGCCTATTTATACATTAAAAAATTTGTCTAATTTGTTTTTTATGTTCCCATTTAGAAAATACTACATAAAATACCGTTAAAAATAATAAGTAAGCTCAAAGTCACCCTAATTTGGCTAGTCCACTGTACTTACAATACCGCCCAAGGGCAGACACTTGTTTTAATTACTGTAATAATACTATAGCATATTTTGATTTTGTGAATGAGGAAGTAGGAAATGCAAAAATGAGGTACTTACGCACAATAAATGTAATTAATTTTAAAGTTTAACCGTGTATACTACCTAGCTGTGCTCCGCAATTTCACTCGAAAAAGGTGATGATTACCCATAATTATGAAATGTTGTAGTCTGTGTCATTTTCCAAGACTTCACCTGTCTTTGTTCTGAATTTCATAATTTTTGTATCAGCCGTTTCATCGCGAAAAAGTGACGAGCAAATTAGAGAGACACATTGAGAATGGCTTACAAAAATGTGTCATTGTCCGCTAATGGGGGAAACGAGAATAATGGAGAAATTTACAGCACCACGTTTTTTCGAATACGTGTCAATGTCCATCAGTGGGGGACACGCAAGTGGGGGACAGCGGAAACGATCGGACTTTACACACGACACCTGTAACCACACCTATTCACCTTCGCGGTGACGAAAATTGGTGATCATTATCACCAATCACATCATTAGGTGAACAACTATGCACTTTTCCAGGGTTTTAGACGGCTATGTACACAATTTTGACGTGATCCAATTAGCCTTTTAAACATGAAGACAACTCACTGTTTAATAATGTTTAATTTAAATTTAGGTAACAGATCTGTTGTGTATATACGTTTTTCTTTTATCATTTTGAAAATAGATAGATTAGGTATTTCGAACATTACGAATTGTAATTTCATCATCATCATCTGAACTACAAGAAGTCCAATTCTGAACATAGCTGAACAAGTCTCTCTCATGGATTTCTAAAAAGACCGGTACGAAACGGCTTGCACCCGTCGTATTCTAGCCACTTATATGAGGTCGGCTGTACTTTAAACAATTTCACTTTTTGTTTGTACTTTAAACCATAAATAAGTTATAAAAAAGACATCTACTTACTTGCTGATGCATGATAAACACCACTGAACTGTTTTCCATCTAATACAGTTTTGACATCCGAAACAATGTTTATATCAGCCCTTGTCTTCAAGAGTACGGATTTAGCATTGGTATCCATTCTGAAATTGAAACGAGAATAAAAAAGTTTTTTGTAATATAAAAACAACTTTCCAAATACAAATTACTAGGTATTTTAAAAATGAAACAATTGAAGATAGTTCTATTCTAAAGATATAGCTACATTTAATAGTCAGTAAAGTACTTATAAAAACTAGAGAATTAAAATATTGGTGGACATTTCACACAGCAACATTTAGCCCAGAGGTCTCAACCCTATAATAAAATGTTAACTTTGAATCTTATGTGTTTCTAAGAATTTAATGAAGGACGAAGCTCAGCTTGTCCTTGGTGGGCGATGTATGTTGAACTAATTTGTAACATAATTACTCACTTAGTTGCTATGTTGTATACTAGATGTCGTTGATAAACGAAGACTGAAATCCTAGCTCGCGATATAGAGATATGACACATATAAACATGAGTCGGTTAGACAAAAAAATCAAATCTGAGGTGATTCGTGGTTTCATTTCTACTATCCCTCAGACCCTCCTACCCCTAGGAATCCGAACATAGTGGGCAAACTCTTACCACAAGGTGCCAGAAAAGTAAAAAATATTTTACGGGGGCCCAACCGGAGTGAAATTGTATACCTACACGTAAATATGTTTTTGTTTAGAATTCCATATCCCGGAAACGATTGTAATGATAGGGACCTAATATTGTGTTACAACAGTTCATTTATGTTGATGTTTACGATATGGTTTTTGCATTTTAAAATTATTTTCTATTAACTAATTATTTTTAAATAATTAATTTATTAATTCATTACTACTTAATATTAAATTCGTTAGCATCTACGAAGTTGCTACTTTCTATGTTTATTGTATTTATATTGTATTTTATTAAAATTAACTTCGTAAACATAATGTAAGTTAATAAAAGATTTATACTTTGAAAAAAGTGTTGGCGGGCCGGATTAAAGCCAGTCGCGGGCCGGAGTTGCCCCGCGGGCCGTACTTTGCGCACCTGAGAGCGAGCCCGGATTTTATTATGTTTGTAGATAAATTATTACAGTTTAAAAAACGGAAACAACCGATTTTAAAATACGCAATTTCTTTTACTTGGACGTGGACTACATATTTATTCAGTATTTTTTTATCAGCCCTGTTTATACAAACTGTCCCACTGCTGGGTGCGGGCCATCTTCTCATTGTGAGAAGAGGAAGGAGATTTATTCAGTTGTTTTGTTTTAAAAACGAAATTACTAATTTGATTTTAATGCCAATCTGAATGTATAATAAAAAAAACGCACACACACACAAAACGAGGTTAAGGCGAGGCTTGTCCAGAAATTTAGGTATTTTACGCTACCTCAGTTTACGGCATAGTTCCGCGTTTTATGAGAGCGCGACGTCCGTCCCCACAAAACGTGGCGTACGTTTAGTGCGATACCGATCCGCCGCGCGCCGCGCCGCGCGCGAGTCTCGCCGCGCGGCGCGTGACTCGTCTGAGCCACATCTTCATTACATTGTAGTGGCAAGTAAGTTGTGATATACTGATATCAATCTATAAGCTTATTTCTTGAAAATCTATGAAATAATAATTTACTACTCGTACTCGTTAATTTTTCCGGGATAAAAGCCTAAGTATGTCATATTATGTGGGTATATCTATCTCCATTCAACAACCAACTCACTAACTCACATAAAACACTAAATTATCACATTTATAAAATAATAGCTATGCCCCTGCGGTGTAACCTGCGTAGTGATGAAAAACGATGATGATTATGATAAAATATAGCCTTTGTCCTTCTCCAGGTCTTGAAGAATCTCCTTGCCAAATTTCATAAATATTGGCTAGAATTACATATTACAGGTCAAATATATCACGTAAATATCTTTGATAATAATGTAAAGGTCTAAACAGGATGTTAGGTAATAAACACAAGCAGACACAACAAGGTTAATTTTATAATTATATTGCAATACCATTAGTTAACCGACTTCCAAAAAGAAGGATATTTTCAATTTGACTATGTTTTTTGTATGTTTGTTCACCGATTACTCCACCAATTGTGAATCGATTTTGAAGAGTATTTTTTCTTTGGTAAGTGAATTCAGAAGTGGTCCCATATAAATTTTATCAATATCGGTCTAGTACTTTGGATTTTTAGAACAAAATAACTTACAATTATTGTAGGTTTTAAAAAGATCCTGAGAGAGTTTCCTACATATAATATAAATAATAAGTTGTCTATTTTGTTTGTTTATTGATTAACAGATTTACAGATTTACATATTTACAGATTTGCAGATTTACAGATTTACATATTTACAGATTTACAGATTCACATATTTACAGAGTTACAAATTTAGAATCCGGAGTGTAACGAGGAATTCAAGCTCGCCCAAGACAAAAACACCTTTATCCCCGAAGTGCATACTCTACTTTTTACACCTAATGCGTGATTATAGAAAGAAATGGGTTTGAATCTACATTATTTAACAAAACAGAGCGCTTTGTTGTTATTTTTAACGTACTTGAAAAATTTCAGCATACGCTACCTGAACGGTAGCGTAAACACACTACCAACTGAGCCACAAGGCCAGTCAAATAATATGAATAATAGTTGGTTTTTATTAATAATATCAATATCAATCTCATTTACTCAGTAATGCAGATGCACAAAATAATTAATCTTTTGTACTGTAAATATAAAATATTAGTGACTTATATTTAGTAATTAATGTGAAGGTTACCAAAACATTTAAAAAAACCGCCAGTGAAGCAAAAACAACTGAATCTGGTTTCGATGCAAAAATTTATCAAAAAGACTAACCAAAGATTGGTGTATTGCATTTACGCGGCTATTGGCATTTAAAGGGTGCAAGGTTACTTACTGAAAGTCGGAAATCTTTTGGTTTCTCAGGCCAGTTACGTTCAAGTTTTCGTAGTGAAACACGACACCCTGAGCTGCGTCTATCTCGTCATTTATGGGTCCAGGAAGTATTAACGGATCTATTGGTTTTATGTCGTATTCTGGGATCCCTTTGCATGTTTGTCCCAGGAATTGTTCTGTAGAATGGCTGAGGCATTCCATGTCGTGTATTGCACATGGCTCTAGTAGTTTAGCTGCAAATAACATAATACAGGAAAGTTAGTAGTCAAGCGCATAGGTCAAACAAGTTGTTACTATGTTAATAATTCAGTCGGGTCCTCCTCCTATATTCGTTTGCTCACTGCTGAGCGTCGTGATGCTCCCGATCCTGGTGTGGCAGATGACGACAAATCTCTTTCCATCTCTGACGATCCTCAGCCTGATGTATTGCATCAGAGATTTTCGTGCCCAGATTTTGTGACACTTGGTCGGACCATCTTATTGGGCTGCGTCAGTCGGGTAGTTCGAGCTAATTTTGCTAATTTGATAAATTGTAATTATTATGTTACAACTCAATAAATGTTAGTAACTATACAGCTGTTAATTTAATTATCAATCAATTGTATATTTTTTTTCATATAGCTAACAACGAATTTTACAATCTAGTGTGAAAAGTTTATGGCTTGTGGCCATAAAGTGCTAAGTTTATGGCCAAAAGCCATAAAATTTGCACACTAAGGAAATATTTACACGTTTTTGAGTTCCGCGGTCAACAAAGTATAATATTACATTAAGTAAATTAATGCATCCCGCATTATTGCTTTCTTGTTTGGATAGGTAATTTTCAGAATGTTTGGAGGTGGCGTACCAACACTATTTTTACCAGACTGCGTAAGAAGGAGGGTTATGTTTTACGAATGTATGTATTTTTGAATGTATGTATGATCGCCTATAGCCTAAACGGCTTAACCGATTTTGATATACAAGGTGTCGTTATATTCGTTTTCACTTCCAGAGTGTCATAGGTTAATTTTTTTTTGTAATAATAATACATCTCTCGCTAAAATAAAATAATGCATCGTAATCTCCAACTAACTTTTTCGTAATAAACAATTATTCTAAAGAATGCGCGTTTATAATCTTTTATAGTAATTTTACGCACAAAAAATGTACACTCAACAGCATATCAAGCGTAACGAAATCGTAAGTTAGTCTGTTAAAACTGCTTTTCTCCAGTCGGGTATTTTGTTTTAGACTTTACATCCACGTGATGGAAAGTCATTGTTCCAAGTGTTTTTTTTTTTTTTAGTTATTAGTTAAAAAATTTCGTAGGTATAGTGAAAAGCAAATACACATAATACAACATTTATGGCACTCGCTATGCTCGTAGTTCACGGCAGCCTAGTCGGGAGACCGTCTGACTTGCGATCCGTAGGTCCTGGGTTCGCACGCACGCACGGCACGCACCTCTGTCTTTTCGAAGTTATGTGCGTATCGTTGATTGCCGCCAACTTCAAACGGTGAAGGAAAACATCGTGAGGAAACCTACATGTCTGAGAGTTCTCAATGATCTTGAAAGATGTGTGAAGTCTGCCAACCCGCACTTGGCCAGCGTGGTAGACTATGGCCTTAACTTTCTCACAATGAGAATATGGCCCGTGCCCAGCAGTGGGACAGTTTGTACAAACAGGGTTGATAAAAAAAAATGCTCGTACCCCCTTCATTGATTTTTTTGCTTGCCTCCTACGTAGAGTAATGTAAGCAATTTTATTAAACTTTTCTAACATGTATGTATTCCCATTTCTGAGAGTTGGATAAACTCTCCTTACCAAACTAATCGGTCTAGATTTAAGATACCTAATTTGACTTGGCAAACGAAATTTTTATTTTCTTTTCTAAGATAACATTCCCAGATACAGTTCCCGTCACGTAAAAAGAACGCTGGTTTGTTCGTAAGCGCAAACAAACCAGCGTTCTTTTTACGTGACGGGAACTATACATTGTATTTTACTTTTTATCTTATTATCTTATGTTATAATAGGCTTGCCTAGAAAAACTGGCTAGAACATAATGTTACGAGAAAGGAGAGCAATTATTGTTGTAATCATAGTAAATACCCAATTACTGGTAAAAAGGGTTATTGCAAGACCAAAAATTTATCGAATTCTATGAAATAACTAGGCACGCCAGCAATTAATTATTATTTTTTTTAGTTAAAGATTAATGTGCTACAAAGTTATGATAACGTCTAAACAGTATCTACTGTTTAAGGCCACGCTTACCCGCAAAAGCAGCAAAAACAGCTTTTTGAAAATTTACAAAAAATACTTGTAATAATAGTTCAAGCTCAAATTTTCAGTATGTAATATGTTGGTATGTTGGCTAGGGTTCTTCTAGTACAAAAACACGATTGCTGAAAACAGACTTTATTTTTTGATAAATGTGCCATTTGATTTATTTTTAAATTTATTTCCAACTTGTTTAAAACCACCAACACCAAAGTTACCGTGTTAAGTAACTATTACACTTTTTAATATTCTACTAGTATACATTTTGATACATTTAGTGCACTATTTTATAGTAATTTATTTTACAATAATTTTGCTTGCGAGCAGCCGTTCTGCGGCGCACGGTACGGTGGCGGCGTCGTACATACGAGTACTTCTGTGCGACGTGCATGAAACACCGCGCTCAAGAAGTGCGGGCTGAGGTAGCGTAAAATACCTAAAGTTCTGGGAAAGCCTCGCCTTAACCGTCTAGTATCAGGATTAAGACTTGAAAGGCAATAAATAGATAAACAGTAACAGCTGTTCTGAAGGCATCACTTAAATAATTAAAATAAATGAATTCAAAAAACAAACAAAATTCCGATACAATTTTTGTTCCTTTTTTTAATTTAGTGAGTTTGAAAATTTTAATTAGTTTAGGGGTGCCTTTAGAATATACAACATCCATGTAACATAAGAATCCTAAAAGATATTAATACATATATATTATATATTAGAACTCAGGAGTTGGAAATCTTTATAATAATATTGTATTGTCATTGGAATTTGCCATTATCATTGTTGCTTACTGGCGAGTAGATGGTCAAACGCAGACTTATTCATGTAAAACTAGCTTAGACATGTAAAACGACTTGACCCGTTCTTTGAAAATAGCGAGCGAAGGAGATATTCTAATTGACACGGGAAATATAACACTGGTCTACAGTGGTTTTGTTAAATGCGTCTAATTGCCTCTTGCGTTCTTGGTCATATGCGTCGATCCCGTTTTGTTGCCCTAGATATAAGATTGATTTTGGATATATTTATGCTCAAAATTCATGAAACTATCAATTATTTCGTAAGATTTGCTCTCATTTTTTTAAAATCGTTATTTTCATTTTACATTACAAATATCGAAAAACAAGAAACAAAACAATATAAGATATGTAAAAATCATAAAAAAACAAGGGCACATTCAGTAATTTCATGAATAAATTCGTAATCTGGGCACTTGAAAACATAAAAATTTGCAAAGATATCTATGACAACAAAAAAAAGATGTTTTTTTGTAGAGCTGTATAATATAATGAAGGCGTGAATAAAGTGATCTGACACATAGATAGATAATAAATAAAAACAATCGCATACTTCCATCAGACAGCACAAACGGAGCCAAGCCAATCACCAACAAATAAATCCAGTTCATCTTTGCACCTAATTTTATGTCCGTCACAAAATTGTTACAAGTGAGACTAAAAACAAAGTAATAAACCGATAACTTTATATACCCATTGACAATTCAATTCATATCAATACAAATATTAAAATGATTTGTAAGTATGATACTACAAAATTATGTGTCATAGGTCATTGTTTATCGGCATCATATGCTCTAGGAATTTTATGATTACTGCTTTAAGACTCAATGAATTGTTGGAAAGTTTTAACCCGATTTATCTTTTATTTCCTTGTTTCTATCATAACAACTGTACTATTTTTAGAGTTTCGTGCCTCAAAAATTCAAAAATAAACTCGTATATTTTTTTCGGAAAACTATTTTCACGTATACCAAAAGCGTATCAAGTTTAAAAGTAATATTTTTTTTTTTTGTTTTTTTGTTTGAAAAGCTTGGTTGGAATCTGCGCAGTCGGGTAAGGAATGTTATTTTAGGAGAATGTCAAAAGGGATGTTATAATTAATAAATTATCTGTAATCTTCTCGTAACAATTTGTAGTTAACAATAGTTTGTAATTCTGACAAAGGTCACGGACCCCGGTATCTGTGCAGCTAAAAATTAAATTTTAAAAACACATAAGTTAACTTGTATGTTCATAGTAGCAAACAAGAGATCCTGTTTTAAGTTCATATAAATTACTATGTACATATAACTACGGAACCCTATATTGCAAGTAACACGACAATCACTTGGCCATTTATTTAAAACTCTCTCTGTTAAAGCTCTGCGGGAAAACTTTCCGAGGAAGTGCATTCCACATTTTGCATGTCCGCGGGAGAAACCGACTGAATGGGATTTCCAGTTATGGGGCGTGAGATTTTTGGTGGTGTTGTGAAGTACGATGGTAGAACTCTGAAGCATAGGTACGTAAGTTAGCCCATGGCCCAGGGGGGGGAGGGCAGCTGCTCAAAAGGAAGGTCCGATTTTGATTTAGTTTTTTGTTTGAAAAAAGATTTCATCGAGAGTGTGTTTAGCTATGTTTTATCAAAATCGGTTCAGCCGTTTTCTGTCGGGTGTTTTTATTTTTTCTATATTTATACTTGTCACTAAATTTTATCACTATAATACGTTGGAAAGTAGATACCTTATTCAGGACAGAGTTCACAATTCCATGTTCCACCTCCAATTTCAAATTTCTCCATGACATAACAATACAACTTCCAATCTCAAAGTAGAAACTACTTCGAGCGAAACTATTTACACTATGATTTTGCGTTTCTGAGATTGGCCGAGCTGAAACCACGATCACACCCGAACATTTCCGAGTCACTTGATAACTGTCCCGAAATTAGATCAGACAGTCCCGCGGGAGAATTAATTTTGGACCCTAATCAAACTTGGCCCATATTCGGAGAAGTCAGTTAAAGTCGCCTGTAAGATATAAGATGCGAGTAAGGCACATGTTAGGCTGAGACAGTGTTACAAGTTTGCGGAACAGATTGCAGCTGGCGTTCAGTTTTATGTTCCACAAATTAAATTAAATTTTGGAAGGATTTTGGTAGTTTCGTTTGGAGACTATTACGTAATCTATAGCTTCATGCTCGTAACTGTACTAATAAGTATTCTGTGGTACACGCAACACTTAAGACTTAATGACGTCTTCGTGTATCTTATTCTAAATGACGCCGCTGTAATTCTAACATCTCGGATTTAATAACTAATAGCTTTCTTTTACCAGCTTTAAACTGCATATATTTTTACTGCACTTTGCTATTTAGTTAATCCATTATTGTACCTAAGTGAAAAAAATAATAAACAACAATTGTATTTTTTTTATCTTCAAATACAGAACACACAATGAACAAAATATTAAAAAAAAAACATATAGACCGAATTGATAACCTCCTTCTTTGTGGAAGTCGGTTAAAATAATCCACCACACCGGTTTAATTATAAAATCCAACTCGATCAGCCCTTCTGATGGAAATTATGACGTATAATTGTACAAATTATCAATAAAAATGTTTATCTGTTTATCTTCTCAAGTCTTTACTATGGAAATTAACGTGGTAACAACTGCTGCTGCTTGCTTTGATTGGGCAGTGCAAGGCGCGTCACCGACCGAGAGTGACGTGTGTGCTGCTCCTTTGAAAAAGACCGCCGAATGCGGTTGAAACTATAGTCGGATATTTCGGCTCAAAACAGATGTGAGTGACCCGTAGTTTTTACCTCAAGTCTTATAAAAAGGAGGTAATGATTTGTCAAAACAAGTAGTTATCAATAATTTTCCAAATAATATTTTGGCAAAGCGTAGTGATGTTTTCATATTTTATTTTTTCGACCTACAATTGTGACCAGATTTATTATAGTTTAAGCAACTGAAAAAACCGACTTCAAAATACGCAATAAAACACATACGCGACGCGCTGTCCGCTTTTCTACAGGCACTTGGATGATATTTTACCAGTTATTTTGTTATAAAAACCAAAGTACCACATCGATTTTGATAAAATTTATACGGGACCACTTCTGAAGTATGACTGTCCAAACTATAGCACTAGCGAGGAAGTAGTAAAAGCCTTAAGGTGTGCTCAAAGACAATTTATTCAACAAATTCGAAATATCTATGCTAAAACATTGAACAAGTCGATATCGCGTGTTAATGTTGTTAACACGCCATCTAGCGAGTGGAACATAAAACTCTGAAACACATATTACTAACACACAGTCCAAACATATCGCCCACCAAGGACGAGTAGTCCTTCACAATACAATGAACAAGATACATGGGTTTTAACAATTTTTTCACAAGAACACAACATTTTAATTAATATTAGCTGGCAGAAGACACAATTTCGAGCTAGGACGTAGGATCAGAGAGTTTTTGTAACGCAATGTAACAACTCGTGTGACATTATCTTTTCCAGGGTGTACGTTTGTAACACGACCATAAAGCCACCTAGCGGGGGGCAAGTTGTCTTCTTTCACCAAAACCACGTCGCCTATCTTAAGTTCAGGAGTTCTAGCTTTCCATTTATAGCGTTGGAAGAAATGCGTCAAGTACTCTTGTGACCAACGCTTCCAGAAATGTTGTAGCATTCGCTGGGTAAGTTGCCAGCGTCGCAAGGGGCTAATTGGCAACTGGTAATCATGGTCAGGGGCAAGAACCAGAGGTTCGCCTACTAAAAAATGACCAGGACTTAAAGGCATGGAGTCGTCGGCATCATTACTTAAAATCGAAAGTGGCCTCGAATTTAAACAGGCCTCCACTTGAGCCAAGACTGTGGCCATCTCCTCGTAAGTTAGGGTCGAATCTCCAATGACGCGACGAAGATGGTGTTTTGTGCTTTTAATCCCTGCTTCCCATAGTCCGCCAAAATTGGGAGCATGAGGAGGAATAAAATGCCATTCCGTCCCGTTACTAGCTAACGAAGAAGCAACTTCATTCGGAAATGAAGAACGTTCGCTAGATAGCAAAGTTTTGAGTTCCTTGGAGGCACCGACAAAATTGGTACCATTGTCGCTCCATAAATGGGAGCAGCGTCCTCGTCTAGCTACAAAGCGCTTGAATGCTGATAGAAAGCCTGCAGATGTGAGATCTGAGACAGCCTCAATGTGTACGGCTTTCGTGGCCATGCAGACGAAAAGACAAATATAGCCCTTGTAAGAGCGCTGGCCTCTTCCTTTCGACGTCCGTATATTAATTGGGCCCGCGTAATCAACACCCGAGTGAAGAAAAGGTTTATTCGGCGTGACACGACAAGAAGGCAATTGGCCCATTAATTGAGTCTTAGTTTTAGCTGCATTACGAATGCACGGGACACAATCATGTATGTATGACCGAACCACATTTTTAAGTTTAGTGATCCAATATTTTCCACGAATATAGTTGCAAGTGAGCTGCTGACCACCATGCAGAGTTCGTTCATGCGCATCTGCAACTATCAGTTTAGCAAGATGCGAGTTGCCATCAACAATGATCGGGTGTTTGCTATGTTCAGGTAAGTCCGACTTTTCAACCCGACCCCCTACTCGTAATATTCCATTTTGGTCGACGAACGGATTCAAGCTTGATAATTTATTAGTTTTACTAATGTGTTTCTTTTTCAGAAGCTGAGCAATTTCTTCAGGGAAGGAGTGCGTTTGATGCAGTCGAAGACAACAGGTAAGTGAATCTTGGAGTTCCGGTACTGTAAGGTAAGTATTTAGTTGTAAGTTAGAATTAGATTTTCGTTTTAAGAACCTTCTACAGTAGGCTATAACACGCACCATTTTTCTTAAGGAAGAAAACCTAGCAAAGAGTTCTTCATTCTGGTTACGCATTTCACAGGTAGTATAAGCGTTAATCTTTTTCCGTTCCAGGTCCATTTTATTGCAGATGGAGTCGGGCTTTCCATACGATATACTTTCGTCGCGTAACCAACGGGGACCGTACTTCCACAGTGTGTTCTCTAGCAACTCAGTAGGTGGGATCCCGCGAGACGCGCTGTCGGCAGGATTATCAGTGGACTGTACGAATGACCACTGAGTTGCATCTAACATTGTCAAAATTTCAGACGTTCGGGTTGCAACGAAGGTTTTCCATCTGCTTGGATGGTCACTCAACCACGCCAAGACGATAGTTGAGTCCGTCCAGGCATGCAAATCGGATTTTTCAACATTCAGTATTTCAGCGACTTCCAAGAGTAATTTGGCAACTAACACCGCCCCGCATAACTCCAGCCTGGGAATGGAAACCTGCTTTATCGGAGCAACTTTCGTCTTAGAAGTTACCAGGTGAGTTACTATTTTTCCATCGTTAGCCATACATCTAATATACACGACTGCCGCATACGCAGCGATAGAGGCATCACTAAAGCCGTGCAACTCTATTGATGCGTCACTGTTCGTAGCCTGTACCCACCGGGGTATATGAAAGTTTATTAGCAATTTCATTTCTTGACGATAGATTCTCCATTCTTCCACTAATTGGTCAGGTAATTTATCGTCCCAGTCATATCCAGATATCCAAAGCCTTTGGATAAACATTTTTGCAATTATAATACAAGGAGCGATCCAACCAAGTGGGTCGTATAGACGACATATTTCTGAAATAATCCCTCTTTTTGTTTCAGGTACACCAGTATCCGTTGACCATTTCACGCGATAATCAAATTCATCGGTTCGGCGGTTCCATGCAAGCCCTACTACTTTAGTTATATCATCTTCTTTTATTTCTCTGTCTATTTCAGTATTTTTTTCCAAGCTATCTAGTAATTCCATCCGATTACTAGTCCACTTTTGTAACGTAAATCCTCCTTTCTTTAGCAATTCATTCATTTCCTTGTAAATTATTACTGTTTCTGTTTCAGATTGACAGCCAGTGAGAAGATCGTCGACGTAGAAGTCTGTAAACACTCTTTTAGCTGCTTCGGGATAGTTATGACCTTCATCTATGGCAACCTGCTGCAAAGTTTTCACAGCTAAGTATGGGGCACTTGAAGTTCCAAAGGTTACCGTCATGAGTCGGTAATCTTGAATTTCATCCTGATAAGATTCTCTCCATACTATTTTCTGAAACTTTGCATGTTCATCGGACATTCTGACCTGTCTATACATCTTTACGATGTCAGCGGTTAGGCAAATTGGGTGTAAACGCCATCGCATGATGATATGCCTTAGTTCAGGCTGCAATTTTGGACCTATCATCAACGTGTCATTCAACGACGGTTTGTTAACACTGCACTTACTGGACGCGTTAAATACGACTCTTGTTTTTGTCGTACTTTTATCACTGCGTACCACAGCATGATGCGGCAAGTAGACTGTTCCATTATCTGAGTTTGGTTTGGAGGAGACTTTCTCCATATGTCCTAGCGATAGGTACTCATTAAGAACCTGAGCATAATCCTTCTTCTGTTCAGAACTTTTCTCCAATCTTTTTTCCAAACTTGTCAGACGTTTTACTGCGACCGCTCGTGTATCACCATAATTTCGGTCAGCGTCTGGACGAAAAGGAAGCTCTACAATATAGCGACCAGTGATATCTCTACGGGTGGTCGCCGCAAAGTGCCGTTCACACGCTTCTTCTTCAGAGGTCAGAATCTTCGATTGTAAGGGGCTTGGTTCAGCCTCAAGCTCCCAAAACTTCTTGAGGAAATCGTTGTCTGCTATTTTTATGTGTAAATTTACAACAACATTATGACAAACCGGTTGGTTGCCATCGTCACCGCCGACTTGACCCGACAATACCCATCCAAGGTAAGTGTCCTGCGCAATTGTGGAACCCGTGGGACTTTTAACTAAGCCCTCTTTCAGAACACGGCAATATACCTCGGAACCCAACAGTATATCAATTTTGTTTGGGGAATTGTATTGTGGATCTGCCAGTTTCAGATGCCCTAATTCGTCCCAACTAGACAGGACGAATTTCTTTTCTGGCAGGATTGACGTGACGGTCTTCAGTACATGAGCTTGTACTTGCAATTGAAAGGTAGGATCGTAGAGTGAATGAATTGTAATCATAACCGCATGCTTTGAGGTCAGTTCACTCTGTCCTCCACCTAAACCAGAAATGCAACTCTTAGCTGCTACCTTTTTCAACCGTAGTAACTGTACGGCTGCTTCAGATATAAAAGAGGCTTGAGAGCCTTGGTCAAGTAGTGCTCTTAATATCTGAGGATAACCATTGCTGGACTCAGCCTTTATCAAGGCTGTGGCTAATAAGGTCTGTGCATGGACCTTTCCTGTCACGAAATGGTTTGCAATCGTAGTGGTCTCGTTTATCCCGGATGACGTTTCAGAAAGTGTGTTCTCTGCTTCTGGTGATTCAGTCGCTACAGCAACAGTAAGTGCAGCGGCTTTTCCATGAAGCAGAGTGTGGTGCTTTCCTTTACATAGACGGCATTTCGTTGTTACACGACAAAACCGTCCGGTGTGACCATTGCCAAGACAATTAAAACAAAGTCCAAGTGACTTTGTAATCTCTTGCCGCTTAGCAACATCTTCATTGGCAAATTGGCCACATGAGTATAACCTATGAGGTTCCTTACAAAGAGGACAAGACGTGGTGTTGGTATCTGAAGTGGCGTGCATGACTTTAGTAGTCGCTTTATTGACATTAGCTTTAGAAGCATTTTTGATAGGCTCTACAAGTTCTAAAGCGCGAAACCGACACTCTAAAAACTCTTTGAACTGAGCAAACGAAGGCAATTCTTCACAAGCTTGATTCACATGAAGTTCCCATTGCTTTCGTGTCTCTACGTCCAACTTCGAACACATTACATAAATAATAATCACGTCCCATGATTGGACACCTATCCCTAAGTTGCCTAATTCGTGAATACAGTCAGAAGTAGTATCTAATAGATCTTTTAAAGCATTAGAGGACTCACTGTTCATCGTACGTTGACCAAATAGACGCTTAAGTATACAATTTGACATATATCTCTTGTTATCATATCTATTTTGTAACAAATCCCAGCATTTTTTATAATTAGACTGAGTAATTGGGATATGCTTTAGCAATTGTTCTGCTTCGCCTTTCACTTGAGTCTTCAAATAATGGAGACGTTGAACATCATCAAGCGTCGCGTTATTGTGTACTAACGAAAGAAAGAGATCCTTGAATGATGACCATTCGGAATATAACCCATTAAAAACTGGTATCGAAATTTTAGGCAAGCGAACTATGGACTCTGTCTTTGAAGTAGGCGAAGCAAAATCATTGCTTCTGGATGGTTTAATTAATTGAAGCGAAGTCTTCAGCTCCCCCTTGTATATCAGGTAAATTTCATAAGCCGTGTTGTATACTTCATTCTTCATGTAAGTGCTAGCGTCTAATTCTTCTTTACTGCACGATGATATAATAGCTTCATGTCTTGTAGAAATCCTATTTATCAGTTCTTCTAATCCTTCTAGTCTTGCTGCAATGTATCCTTCGGTAATTCTCTCTTTTGGTGATTTTCTAAAATTATTTCTTCCTTTCTCAAGTTGATTTTTTAAGTCCTCTATTACTCGTAGTTCCTTATCCATCTTTGTTTTTAAACTGCTATTCATAGATGTAATAATTTTCGAATTTTTTCAAAGTTAAAATTTTATTAAATTTCTTCGTAATTTTTCAAAGTCCAAGCTCCAGTCGGCGTAAATTTTTTAAGTGTTTGAGACTTGTAATCTTCGCTCAGAAATCGGGCATAGGTTCCCCGTCTTGTCGTTTTTTGAGAAATTATTCTAAGTCTCGATTCCTCTTAAAATTTTTACAAGTCCATGCATTACTTTAACTTTGAAATTTTCACAAGTCCTGACTAACTTCCAATTTATCGCAAATGTACTCACAGTTTATTTTTGCACTTAAGTTCCACTTCTGGGGGTCCAAAGTCCAATCCTCTTGGTAATCCGGGTGCGTCTTCACCTTATTTCCTTGCCAACTTGCTCCGTTGGACTGCGTTCCGCTCCACTGCCGCGGTTTCCAGTGGCTTCCTCCACGGCACTGAAGAACTGGTGACAATTCTTCCAAAATTCGTTCGGCTCGTAGGACCTCCTGTCCAAACTATAGCACTAGCGAGGAAGTAGTAAAAGCCTTAAGGTGTGCTCAAAGACAATTTATTCAACAAATTCGAAATATCTATGCTAAAACATTGAACAAGTCGATATCGCGTGTTAATGTTGTTAACACGCCATCTAGCGAGTGGAACATAAAACTCTGAAACACATATTACTAACACACAGTCCAAACAATGACCTACCAACAAATGCAAAAAAAAAAATTGACAAAATCAGTGCACAAATGGCTGAGTAATTGGTGAAGTCGATTAAAAAGGTATTTACGTCACAACTGTAAAAATGTACACCGCCGTCACCTTGGATATTTGAGGAGTAGAAACTTGAGATTTTACTTGGCTTCGGTGTCGGGACGTAAACTCGTACAGATGTTTGCTTAGGATCCAACCGGGCCCGGTTACTTAAAAATATCAAATATTAGTCGAGAAGTTAAAGATACGTTGTATAAAGTTATATACGTACTTTCTGAGGGTTTACCTTTTACTTGGGTATTTTTTTTTTGAGATTGCGTTATTCATGTGATTTATATTTATTTTTTTATCATAATTAAAAAGTAAGTAGGTATATTGTGTACTCTCATGAAACCAGGTTTTTGATGAAACGGTTGAATACATTATAAATAAAAAATAAGTTCAAAAACTAAAACTTGACTACGGAAAATCACGCTCTAAAAAGTATGAAACAAGAAAATATTCTCATCTGAAATTGTATGTACAAACTATTCGTTATGTATCTTGTATTTTTTTTTATTTTTTTTTGTGGCAAGCGCCTTTATTAACTATAACACAACAATATACAGACTCAACTAACTAAACTACTACACAAAAAGCACATCGATCACCCCAGACCGATAAAGGTCTAAAGATAATCCAAATGATCAAACCCACTACCAGTTGGCAGCGTACCCAGCATGCTGACGGCATTGCCACGTTGAATGGCAATGCTTATGCGTTGGGCCAGATACGCGCCAGCATTTTGGTCACGCGTCGCATCGATCAGGCGCTCAGATAAATTTTTGAAAATGAGATGAGCTCCCGGTCCCCACAGACCCAAAGTTTCGACACCAAACGGCTCAAATTACCGAGATTAACATATTTACGCCTTGTATAAATAAACTACTTAATATAAGTAACAAACATTTTATTGTATTTCATGCATATTCATAGTGGTGAAGATAGCCGTGATAACAAAACAATACATACATACTTTGCAGTATGTATGTATTGTTTTGTTACGTTAGGTGGCATACGACCATGGTTTTAGTTTTTGAACTTATTATTTACCATGTATTCATAGAAATATGCATTTTCAAAATGTAGTGATCCGTTTGGAAACCAACTTTCATAGCGATTACTCAGCGATATCGATCCACATTCCTGTTGCGTACTGCACAAGAATGGAATTCGTTGCCGCCGTCTCTGTTCCCTGAGACCTACAATCTTGGAATTTTCAAGGCTAGAGTGAATAGATATCTTCTAGATCGACGAGCTCCATCCTCGGCCACACCGTCGCTTAACATCAGGCGAGTTGGTGGTCAATCGTAAATCTATAGTGTATAAAAAAAAATAAAAAAAATATAGAGTTTTAAATATGTGTCTATCGTGCTATGAGTCCCATTTATCGGCATTTTTTTTTAAATCCCTCATTGGTATTTTACCGGCTTTTTTTGTCTGTGGTTCACGGTGTATCAATAATTTAATAGAAACAATACGAAAAATACTTTGTAGGTACTATTTTATATCAATGCTATGAATAAGCATAAGGGGATTAAATAATTATGGTTTAAAAACTAAAAAAAAAACGACTTCAAAATACGTAAAACCAAAGTACTTTGCCGATTTTGATAAAATTTATAAGGAACCACCTCTGAAGTATTACTAAACAAAAACATTATCATCAACAAGTATCTATATTAAAAGAAAAACAAAATACCCGACTGCAAAAAAGCAGATTTTGCAGTCTAACTTAGATTTCGTAACGCTTGATACGCTCTTGAGTGTGCGTTTTTTGTGAGAAAGTATGCGTAAAATCGCTGTAAAAGATTATAAATGCGCATTCCTTAGAATAATTCTAGCAAAATCATTTGCCTGAAAAAAGTCGATAGAGGTTACGAAATAAGGATTTTTTACGGTACAAGTGTTATTATTATTAATAAAATATACTCGCACATCAAAATCGGTCAAGCCGTTTAGCCTGTAGGCATTTATATAGAAATATACATACATACTCACATTCACGTATATATACATACATACATATATACACACATACATACATATATACACACATACATACATATATACACTCGGAAAAGAATCAGGCGAAGAGTCAAGAAGTCCTGAAGATGCCTCGTGAAGAGGTGAAACACGTTTCGACAAGAGTACCAGCTTGAAGACATCGGAGCCGTCAAGAGTACCAGCTAGAAGCACCGAAGCAGAATAGTACCAGCTTGAAGACCTCGAAATAGGCAAGAGTTCCTACCAGCTTGAAGACCTCGAAGCGGAAAAATACTAGATATATAAGCTAGATTTAAGTTTTTGTTACAGTCTTATTATTAATACACATACAGATACAGATGTAATCAAAAATTCAGTACCTCCTAGTCCTCAAGCAATATGTGACATTGGCTGGTCATCACCCGCAACACTGTGTCACACATTGCAACAGACGGATGCCATAAAAAATGTTCCAAAGTCCATTGCAGGTTTCATATCATTCCGGTTTGTTTGCGTTATAGTTTACCGCAGAGTTAATTTAAACCAAAAACTCATTAAAGCCAAGGGTCACGTGTAAATTGTGGCGTTTAGTTCGCCCGTATTTAATTATGACCAGTATAAATCACGGGTTCCAGACTTCCAGTGCCCAGCTGTTGCGATACGAAAAGTAAGTACGGTTAGGTAAACTTGGTTTAGTTAGTGCGATCCGTTATTGTTAATTTGTAGACAAATTCGGAACTCAACCATTTTAGTTGTTAATTTTCTTGTGTTTGAAAACTAAAGCTATGTTCTTGCAAAAACACTGGACAAGTGCGAGTCAGACTCGTCCACCGAGGGTTCCGTAGAAAATAGTAATAAATAAATGGATAGTGCAATAGGAAAATAGGTAAAAATAAAAAAAAACCGGACAAGTGCGAGTCAGACTCGCCCACCGAGGGTTCCGTACAAACTAAACAAAAGGGGGAAATATTTTTTTTTATATTTTCCTTCATAAACCGAAAAATATACATCGTAAAAATATTCAAAAACCTGTTTTAGATTATGCTAATGAAGCTCTTTCATAAGATACCCCACATTATGCGGTTAATTCACTTTAAAATTTGGGCCCTCATTCTTTGCATAAAGACACTATTTTTTTGTGATTAAATTAAAAATGTCCAGCTTTCGGATTTTTCCCTATATGTGTACTCTAGACACGTTGCTTCTTGCCAAATTTCATAGTTCTAGGTCAACAGGAAGTAGAACTTCCTGTTGTATAAGTAGAATGTCTTGACAGACGGACAGACAGACAACAAAGTGATCCTTTAAGGCTTATTTTCCTTTTCTGGTACGGAACCCTAAAACAAGCCTCTTTCACACACTTGTACTTGCACAGTCGTGTAACTAACAACGAAACTATAAAAGTCTGAACCAGCGCCACCACGGAAGACAGAATTAAAATTAAATTTGACAGGTCTGCCATTTCGCTATTGACCACCGGAATGCGACTGCCACACGAATTGAAATTGTAAGCATAGAGTCCGGCTTCGTCAGTCCTGTATCTAAATCATTCTTGACGAAGACAATTAAAGACAATTATTTATTAAGTATTATTTATTTTGTATAGTCAATTAACTTTAAAAGTTAAGATGGCCGTTTAAATTAAAATGCACAGTATTTTATGGTCTTAAAGATAAGATAAAGATAAAGATAATTTATTTGCATACAACACGAGAATTTTATACAACAAGTGCATAAAAGATGTTACACTAAATTTTGTCGCTTAAAATCATGTTGTGCCGATTAGGCGTACAAATGTCAGGTAGACAGCATCATGCACATGCGAAAAATTAAAAAATTATAATTATTATTATTTGTTATTAGATTAATATACAAACCAAAAATATATAAAATATGACAAAGCAGAAGCAATAAAAGATACACATAATGTCAAATAAAATTAAAATTTGTCATTTAAAAAATCATTGATAGAATAATAACACTTCTGCAATAACAATGCCTTCAACTTTTTTCTAAATAAATTACTAATCTGGTCTCTTATTGACTTAGGAATCTTATTGTAGATTTTAGGACCCATACATACGATGCTATTTTGCATCAGTGCTGTCTTTCCTTCATGTACGCAAACATCATGTATGTATGTATGTAGCTTCATGTATGTAAGATAGACTCAATTTCAAACCGTTTTACATCGTCTCCTTTGAAAGAATCTTTAAAGTAAGCATTTTAAAAATGTGGCCTGTAATGAAAGCTACAGAATAAGTAACTTGAACTTAGGTCAGACTTCATTAAGTTAACAAGACGAACTATGAAGTTATATTCCAGCTCAGACTTCCTTAATATAAAAATGTTATTTTTGCATTTTAAATCTTTTACGAGTTACTCTGCCTTGATTTTAAAAGTATTCAGCTACTACGATAACATTTAAAAAGGTAACACATTTTATGCTGCTTTCCAAGTTACCGGTGAAAAGTTCTACTTTTTTTTTTCAAAGTTTTCCTAACTAGATTTTTTTATGACAGAGGCTGCTACGATCTTACAAAAAAAAAAAAAAAAATGACAAATTATGCCTACAATTACTTTTACATAAATCTCAATTCTATTTTATTTTTAGGGTTCCGTACCTAAAAAAGAAAAATGGAACCCTTATAGGATCACTTTGTTGTCCGTCTATCTGTCCGTCCGTCTGTCAAGACCTGTATCTCGGGAACGTGTGAAGGTATCGAGTTGAAACTAAAACAATATACGCAGATGCAATATAGTCTCTTGCTGCAGAAAGAAAAATAAAACTTCTCACTTTTCATAAAAAAGTCATAGCCGTATAAGTCACAAAAGACGCATATTTCGATACTCACAAGGGAATCAAAACCTATATGCTACTTCCCGTTGACCTATAATTGTGAAATTTGCCATGAATCACTCTCATATAATACAGATAAAGGAAAAATCAAAAACTGTACATTTCAAATTTAAGCACAAAAATTGGGTCTGTATGCAAGGAAGGAGAGTCCAAATTTTAAAGTGCTTTAACCGTATCATATGAAAGAGCTTAATTACCACAAGCGAAACAGGTTTTTATATATTTTTACGATGTATATGATTTATGATTTTTATGATTTATGAAGGAAAATATAAAAAATATATATTTATAATTTCCCCCTTTTATCTACTAGTTTGTACGAAACCCTCGGTGGGCGAGTCTGACTCGCACTTGTCCGGTTTTGTTTCATTTAGATACCGTTTATGATATAATAATGCCCTTGTGATATAATAATTATACATACTTTGAAGCGATACAAAAAAAGCTTTTAAGTTCTCTTTTCACTGAACAAAGCTTTTCTTTTGATGGTATTTGAAATTTTTGTAAAAAATATTTCTAAAGCTTTGTCTAGCATTTTTACAAACAGTAAGCACAAAAGAAAATACGTCTTTGTTGAGAATTTACTTAAAAACTAAAGGTTTGGCTTTTAGGTGATATAAGTGAATATTGGACCTGCGTATCTCACTAGCTTAACTTAAGGTTACTTTATTGTTCACAGTGCTATGAAGCCATAAAAATGTACTTATATAATTTCCATTTTTAGGGTTCCGTACCTCAATAGGAAAAAACGGAACCCTGATAGGATCACTTTGTTGTCCGTCTGTCCGTCCTTCCGGATGTCAAGATCTTTATCTCGAGAACGCGTGAAGGTATCGAGGTAAAATTAAAACCATATACGCAAATCTATAGTATCTTGCTGAAGAAAGAAAAATAAAATTTCATAGTTTTTCGTAAAAAAAAGTTACAGCCGAATATGTCGTAAAAAAAGCACATTTCGACATTCACAGAGGAATCAAAACCTATGGGGTACTTCCCGTTGACCTAGAACTCTGAAATTTGGCAAGAAGCATTGTGTTATCACACACATATAGGAAAAAAAACCGGAAACTGGACATTTTTAATTTAATCCCAAAAAATAGTGTCTTTACGCAAGGAATGAGGGTCCAAATTTTAAAGTTCTTTAACCGTATCATATGAAAGAGCTTTATTAGAATAAGTTAAAACAGGTTTTTAAATATTTTTCCGATGTATATTTTTCGGTATAAGAAGGAAAATATGAAAAAAATACGATGTCCCCCTTTTATCTACTAGTTTGTACGGAACCCTCGGTGGGCGAGTCTGACTCGTACTTTTCCGATTTTTTTTTAATTTAACTGCATCTTAGAGCCTCAAATTTTAACGCCCTAAGCAACATGACTCTTACTACTCTGGGCCCTTACTCCGTACGACCTTTGGTTGCATCACGTGAACTTGACCTGGGTGCGTTGACAATGAAAATTACACATTAAATTTAAAACTCTAAAGTCTAATTTTCATTGTCACATACTCACGTCAATTTCACGCACGCAGCTATCTCTCTCGTGAATCTTTTTTTTTAAACAGTAATATAAAATCCCTGAGTGAGTATATTACAAAAATGAGAAACTTGGATGAGTTAGAAAAAAATTTTTTTCACTACCCCGTCGCCAATAAAGATCATATCTGAATAAAAAAATTATGGGTGTACATAATTATGTGGTATGTATGTATGTATATTTGTATATGAGCCCCTACAGCCTAAGCGGCTTAACCGATTTTGATGTACGAGGTGTCGTTAGATTCGTCTTCACTCTCTGAGTGCTATAAGCTATATTTTTTTGTAATAATAATAATACGACTCGCAAGAATAAAAAAATTCACTCTTTCGTCTTCTCCTATGAACTTCTTTTTCGTAATTAATAAGTAATTCACTAGAATTACTCTAAAGAATGCGCACTTATAACCTTTTACTTACAGCGATTTTAGGTATACTTTTCATTCAACAGCGTATCAAGCGAAATAACAATATTGTAAGTTCGACTGCAAAAACCCCTTTTCTGCAGTCGAGTATTTTGTTATTCTTTTAATATAGAGCATTGTAAATAAACAAATCTGTCTATCACTTTTCAAATATTCCTACTCAGTGATTTACATATTATATGGTTTAAGCATGTCGTGATGCGCGAAATGGATATCTGCACGCTTTGAGCTCAATGTTATTATATTCCTAACAAAATAAAAGTTATTAAGTACCTATTGTATATACATAATAATATATTATATCAATAAACTTGTATACACAGAACATAATTCCTATTGATTAATGTTGGTGTGTAAAGCTTGGTAATTAATTTAATCAAATCTCAGTCATCAATGAATTTATTACTCTGTAATCATCATTAGCATAAGGCGTAGGCGTAATCAACTGCGCGCCTGTCTTACGTCAGATTAATTAATAAATTGATACACATCAAAGTAAATAGAACAATTTTGGGATATACAAAGTTTGATATGCTCCTGCTCCTCCTCTTTGGTTACTCGACATAATATCTAGAATGGGATAAAAGAGGAATCGCTTAGTTCAGACATATACCACATTTTCTTCTTTTAGAAATCCTCCCATTTTCCAACACAGACAATTAACTGTATCTTGGACCTGGCGATTTTCTTCTCTATGAGTTCGAGAATCATCATCATCATCTCAGCCATAAGAAGTCCACTGTTACACGGACACGGACATAGGCCTCCCCCATGGATTTCCAAAAAGACCGATTGGAAGCGGCTTGCATCCAGCGTCTTCCCGCCACTTGTATGAGGTCTTGTATGAGTTCGAGAATACCCCTCCTCAAATAGTTTAGATTTCCAGATAGCGGCATTGATGATAAGATACAATCTGGGTGTTTTACCCGACTGCGTAAGAAGGAGGGTTATGTTTTTCGAGTGTATGTATGTATATTTCTTTGACACGCTCTAGAGCCTAAGCGGCTTGACCGATTTTGATGTGAGTGGTGTCAATAGATTTCTCTTAGTTGTGAGAGTGACACTGGGTACATCAAAATAAAAAAATCATATGTTAGGTTTCAAAAACCTCTTTTCTGCAGTCGGGTATTTTGTTTTTCTCTTAACATTGATGTTGTTATATTTCTAGTGACGTAATCGGTAGGTAACCACTACTTTTTTAAGGGTACTTAGCAAGCTCGCTTCATCATAGACCGCAACATTGCTAATTAACCTTAGGTGAGTTAGCGAAACGCAAGCCTATTTTTAACCTCGACCTCCGAAAGAGGGGTGTTTTAAGTATGACGTATATACCTATTCTGTCTATTCTGTCTGTGGCATCGTAGCTCTTAAACGGGTGGACCGATTTTGATATTTTTTTTGTTTAAAAGAGGATTTCATTGAGCTTCAACAGCAACAAAGCACCTTCACGTTGTTTCATTAAAATCGGTTCACCCTTTTTTATTTGCCAGGGGGTTTTGAGTTTCCTAAAATTAATACTTGTTGTATTATATTAAAAATAAATAACACTAGTAAAATGTACGAAAATATAAATTTTTAAACACATCCAATCAAAACATTTCATAACACACAAAGACACAAGATACAATTTTATTTATCATTTCATTTACATTTCCTCAGTATCTGGTTCATAATTTTTCTGTCGAAATAAGCGCAAAACTAAATAAATAAATATTTGTGGACATTTCACACAACACCATCTAGCCCAAACTAAGCAAAGCTTGTAAAGGAACTAGATGGCTGATAGAATACATATATACTTTTTGTAAATATATACATATAATACATAGGAACACCCAGACACAGAACAAACATTCATGCTCATCACACAAATGTTTGCCCTGGGTGGGGATCGAACCCACGACCTACAGCACAGTAGGCAGACATACTACCAACTGAGCCACAAGGCCAGTCAAATTAAGTAAGCCAATTGGGAGCCGGACCATAATGCCGAAGTCCAAACCAAAGCCAAGCCTTATGGCGTCCTTCTCACGAGCACTCTTTGGGAACATAGAACTACGAAATAAGCGCACCAGTTTAAGTATCTCCTTAGAAGGGTATAACAAAATGTTTATAATTACAATATCCCATTGTTATAGGTGTACCTATACCACAATATTTGAGTAATTCTTCCGATTTTTCCAGGATCTCTTCATTAAAACCTGACCTGATGACAATGCCATAAACCTACCCATTAAAACAAAAAAAATATCTGAATCGGCCTAGCCATCTTCCGCAAACATAAGTATGTACTTAAAAATAGATTACGAGGTACCGAGAGCCTTCTTAACTTTTTAAATTAGGTTCAAAATAGCTAGTTAAATAATTTAATTTTTAAAATTCCTGCAATTATTGCAGGAAGTGACAAGACAAAAAAAAAACGGAATAAAAAGTAGGCTACATCCTTCTACATAGTATATGTAATAACCCTGCCAAATTGCATCAAACTCCATCCAGTGTTTTCGGCGTCCATCAGATACACCGTACAGACAGACAGACTAAAAATTGCTGTTTTGGCTTCTGTAATGTATATATATGCATTCTCCAATCGAAAAATTTCCAAAATATTTATTGTACAGATTTTGACCCGTTACAGTCTTATTATATGTAGGTATATAAGTATATTGATATAGATAGATTAATTTTACTATGGTTTGAGACATGAATAGATCGTTTTTCATAAGATTTCATGCAAATAATTCAATTCAAATAATTAGTAGATACTTTTCCCCCTGAAGAGTGACACAAACAAGTATGTATATTAAAAGAAAAACAAAATACCCGACTGCAGAAAATCAGTTATTGCAGTCTAACTTATGGTTTCGTTACGCTTGATATGTAGTTGAGTGTACGTTTTTTGTGAGAAAATACGCGTAAAATAGCTGTAAAAGATTTTAAATGAGCATTTTTTAGAATAAGTGTAGTAAAATCACTTGTTTATTATGAAATTGTTCTGTGGAGGTTACGTAAAAACGCTTTTTTTTTTTGCGGGAGATGTATTATTATTATTACAAAAAAATATAACCTATGACACTCAGGAAGTGAAGACGAATCTAACGACACCTCACACATCCTAAACGGCCAACCAGTTTAGGCTGTAGGCTGTCATATAGAAACATGCCTACGACACAAGATTAATTTCTTAATGTAGGTACTGCGCCGCACTATAATTTATGAAATGTATACAAGATAAATAGTCCCTAATGTATACCTACCACTGTAATTACTTATTGTACTTTTATATGTTTATTGAATAAAAAACTGATTGATTGATTGATTGATACATACATACCCACATACACTCGAAAAACATAACCCTTCTTCTTACGGAGTCGGGTAAAAATACATTTACTCCATGGCAGTAAGAATCGTGTAACAAGAATTGTTATTTATGGTCAGAATATCCACGTTTGCGACTGCGTGCATTCGTAGCTCGTTGTTACTTAAAGAGCTTTGGACAGGATATAGAAACCGTGTTCACCACACATTCGATTTTCCACAAAACACAAGCTAGCTTAAAAATGGATTTACTTAATAGATTATTACTATTGATGTCCATTGGCAGTAAAACTTGCTCGTATGCCGTGACGGAAAATGGCATGATGCTCTTTTATGCCGTCGTGGCCTCACAACATTAGTGCCTCGATTCTCTCGATACTCCATTGTGTGCGCATGCGCGTATACTACACATAACTTCGTTTTCTATTTAACTATCATCATCATCATCATATATCCTTTACGTCTGTTGCAGACGATTTAAGATTTAATTATAGATTTAGGTAATTATGAATTAGGTAATTAACCATAGCACATACCTATACATGTATATTTGTCTCGTTCAGCGCATCTGCACGAATGTTGTATTTCATGTTACCTTTTGTTTTACTTTTGCCGAGCAGCCCACGATGGCCATTCTTTTCTTAGACGAAAATACTTGTTAGATTCTTAAACGGAAGTAAAGACAAATCTAACGTCACATCAAACATCAAAACCAGCCACTAATAGAAATATACATAAATACATTTACCCGAAAAACAATATTCCTATTCTTGCTCAATCGGGAAAAAAATTACAGGTAAACTCGATGTCTGTGTTGGAGGCTGTTCCAAGCTACTTGTTGCTTGACCAGAACCTCGTTGATTAGCCGAGTGACTACCGAGTCTAATGCTTCAAGATAACTAGTAGTATGTGCTACGAACAGTAAACCTGGAGAGCTAAACTTTTCGCAACAATTCTGTAAACTTTGGTTTTGACACAACCCTTTGACTGATTTTTGAAAATCCAATCCAATGCAATCCAAATTCAATTTTGAAAGCATGCAATAAATGATGGCACAACAAACTCCCCCCCACCTCCCCCCCCCTCCCCCCCCCCTCCCCCCCTCCCCCCCTATCCCCTCTTATTTGGGAAAATATACAAGGTTTTGTAAAGATTGTTTGAAAAATACGACTTGTATGCGAGTACCTACCAATAACATCCGCACTGAAGAAAAAAAATTGCTAATGAATGCAGAGAGAGGACTTCATTCGCTTCGCTCACGCGGTCAATAATGAAGAACAATTCGAGGTCAATTTATTAAAAGCCAAAGTTCTCCTACAATAAGTTGACTTAGTAAATAAAATGTAGAGATAGAGAATACAGCTTTCTGCTAGCCTATTTATTTAGGCTTTCTCTTGTAACGTATTTATGACAAGGACGGGATATACCCGAAATCTAGATTCAATAGAGTCTGATTTTTCTTTTAAAAACGTAACGTAAGCATTGTTGTTGATTATAGAACACAAATCTAAAATTGTTTTGTACTTAATAACTTGTTTCGTGTTGATAGCCTGATAGAATTGACAATCGAGGTAATTAGGATAAATCAGGAGCTTTATTTTTTGGTAACATTGGAATACATAATATCATTTATGCAAGTATATTACCAATAGAAACCTGAGTCTTCTTATCAGCTAATAAACGGGTTAGGTCAGGCTGTTGTCTGTTACTCCTTTATATAATTTTTTGATATGAACTCGCACTACCAGACAGATATGTTTGCTCTTAACCGTATCATCCACCCGCATTTCAGTCGCCCGTGAACATGGTGCATGTAACTGTGCCGAAATATCGGGAGCTCAAAATTAACGCGAACCACTGTAAATATTCCGTTAATAATAATAGTGCTTTAATGAATGACCGTGATAGTTTAAAAAAGTATTTTACTGATATACCTACTGTCTCAACAAAAAAATACAGTCGCATTATTGAGATAGGTTTTCAATTCGACTGTGTTTTTTGATCTCCTTTATTGAAGTAATTTGATTAAAATAATTTGAATTAGTAATTTTAGATTTATTACCATATATATCTTCTGTGCCTATATAGATGAATTTATTTATTTAATAAGTAATATTTAGTAAATCCAGTAATTTGACAGCTTCGTAACTGTTTATGTAAATCAGGAGAAGGTGTGAGGTAGACAGAAGACTACTTACAGCGTATTAATTTAAGCCAGAGATGAAGCAAGTACGTTTACAACGTACAGGGCCATAATTTCTTTCTCCACAAAGGTTTTCAGTCTTCAAGGTAAGCGAGTTTTCTCCATTAAAGCTCAAAATAAATTATATCAGCGTTAACAAACGCGTATACAACAGCACGGAGAGTAAGTAATTTGTAATGGAGTGTGCTATCCATCATAGCAGTAATTTAGCCAAGGTAGCATGACCCCGCTAATGGAGAAATGAAGTTTGGCGACACGCCTTAATAATTCATGTTTGGTGCTCGAATCGAGTAGATTAATAAGTAGTATAGAAGTATCAATATGCTATACAATATACGTGTAATATATGTGATACGTACTTGCATGTTTAATGATCAATTTGTAATAAAACTGAAGTTTGCTCGTCAAAGTTTGCTACGTTTCATTAGAACTGGATATCGTAGTTAGATGGTTAGGAGCAATTATGGACTTTATGTTACGTTGATAGATAGTCTAAATATTTTTTTATATCCTATATTTACATAAGGTTTTGTCAAGACTGGTTGATTCACTATCTGACTTACGAATAACTTATAGCCACTAACTGCTTCTCATAGTGATATGTAATTTTCGTTTCTTGTTACGGGATGTATGTTTTTTTTGTTTTTTTTTGTATTTAAGTATGTATGAATATATGGTCTATGCATACATTTAAGTATGTATAATACCTTCTACATCCTGACCGGCATGGCCACTTTAAATGCGCGAGATGTCGTTAAAATCTTTCTTCTTTGGGTTTCCTAGTGGCATAAGTTACATTTTTTATAATATTGATAAAAGAAATCTCGAAAAACATAAAAATTGCACGTTTTCGTAACCTACAACGGTTTTTTTCTAGTATTTACAGTTTTTCAGCAAATCTGCGGACTGACAGACAGACATACAGACAGACGGACATGGCGAAACTACAAGGGTTCTTTGTTTACTACGGAACCCTAAAAAGGTAAAGTATTATGCATTATAATAAAATTATTACTATTAATTATGTAATAGTATATTGAATAACAGCCTCCTGTAGCCTAAAAGAGATTAGAGTGTTTAATAAAATTTAATTTTTAATTTTATTTAACGTGAATAAGTCTGCGTTTGACCACCAACTCACTTTTTGGAATGCGAAGATGTGGTCAGAGATGAAACACGCAGATTTCGAAGATACCTATTCACTCTGACCTTAAAAAGAACCACGCTGTAACTCTCAGGAAACAAAAAAGCCAGCACTTAGTTTCACTCTTTGGCTGTTCAACAGATAACAAAGTATCAACATACACCATTTTATGGTTCGTTTACTGGAGTAGGCACTATCCGTCTGTATTTCATTCTCAATTTCAGAGGCGAGACCTAAAAAGGCTATTTTATATTTTTGTGATAGGTAAGTGGTTCAGTTCAAGAAATTGAACCCAAAAAGGCCTGATTGATTACCACCTGAGCAGCGCCGGCTGATCCCTTTTACCAGATTCTATAGGTCAGAAGGTAAAGCGTAGAGCAAAACGTGGCTAGATAAATGATTTCTTTGAGCCCGGGTTAAAATGAAGGTTCAAATGTTGCCAGACTTACATGTTGTGTAGATATCGTAGTAATGTTGCGTGGAAAACAGAAATTTGTCAATTTTTAGTGTTCCGTACCTCAATAGGAAAAAACGGAACCCTTATAGGAACACTTTGTTGTCCGTCTGTCCAGGTGTCAAGACTTCAAGACAAACTGGTAATTTTTTTTAATCACAAAAAAATAGTGTCTCTATGCAAGGATTGAGGATTGGGCTGTCTCAAACGTTCGCTCGCTCGGATCCGAGTGGGAGGCGCCGCTACCATAGCCCCTACTCGGATCCCAGTGGTGAGCAAGGAATGTGTTAAATATTTTTAAGATGTATATTTTTCGGTTTATGAAGGAAAATATATAAAAAAAATGATTTCCCCCTTTTATTTAGTTTGTACGGAACCCTCGGTGGGCGAGCCTGACTCGCACTTGTCCGGATTTATTATTACATAATTAAATTATTTTTTTTATCAAACATGCAGACAGCTCGACGGATGGTACGATAATCGTCCCCTATGGATAACTATACGACATCAGTGGCGTCGCTATTCTTTGCTAGTCCGGAGAGGTCCATAAAGATATTCTTTAAAAACGCTTTTTGTTGAAACTTAGCTCGCTTCCACGTTCCGCTGGTCCGTGGGAGAAAGGAGAAAGAAAGTTTGATTGAATGAGATTTTCAGTAATGCTAAATGTGGGGGTGAGCTTGTTGGCGATGTCGTGAAGTGCTATGGTGGCATGTGGTATACCTACTTCTAAGCAGGAAAGGGGTCAAAAAGCTCTTCAGAGAATTCTCCAAAACACTAGCGGAGGAAGATGCAACGGAATCCCAACATCTCTTTTCGGCGACAACATTAGTATAGCGGGATTGTACCTGCTTAATTTTAATTAAATAATATAATAAATTACATATACTAGGTTATACGTAAATAGGTTATATGTTAATATTCTAAGATCCTTTATTTTCTACACAGTTACCGTCTTACTTATAAACGCTGAATTAGCGCATTTTAGTTAAACAGTGTTTTGTTCCGTTTTCACGCGTGACAGTTCCCGTCTGACAGAAAGTGACAAGTCCTTATTCAGTGAATAAGATTTTAACATACGTTTATAAGTAAGACGGTTAGACAATAAATGATTTTGATTGATTAATTGACATACTTAAAGGTTAGGTTATATTACTTTTCGTTATAGTTATGTTAGTTACATTTTGTCGTGGGTTTAAATTTACTTGTCTTGTTATTAAAGCCTATGTTTTGTCCCTGAATCGTGCTTTAGTTAAAATATATTTTTTCTAGAAGGTTTCCTTCTATCTATGACTTGGTGGAAGTTGACCCTTTCCGTTGATTGAACGATTTTTCACGGCATTTGTCTCAGATTAGGATTTGTTTTATGATTTTCGATTATTTCCTTAGGACAGAACAAAATTTTGTGTCGTTTATTTCTTTGTTTAGTCAAAAATGCCGTAATAAAAACATTTATAACTTAAAATAGTACTGAAAAAAATATTTTGAGAGCTGTTCGAGTTAAATTTTTACGGGATATCTCAAAGTATCTTGTCAACCGAATTCAAATACAAAAACTCAAAAAAAGAGGTTCACAATTCAATTGGTTGTATTTTTTTATGTTAGTTAACCCATAATTTCGTCTTTTACAAATCGAGTTAGAGATCAGTCCCATAAATGTAGTCGAATTGAGAATTTCTGCATGGAATTCGGTTAAAAATACAAGCAAATAAAATACCTAAGCCTATGGTTACCAAATTTCCTACGTAGTTTGTGAAACGAAACTAAAGGGATAGAATCACATTTATATTCTGAGAGGATACTTATTTTCACAGTCACCTGACATCCCAAAAGTTTTCGTATTGTCAACAAAACTAAATAAAAAGGAAATCTTACGAATTACATACATATTCTGTATTTTTTTCGGAAGTAGAAACTCTTATAACAATTTACTACGTAGCACTGTGACACAGTTTTTCCTCAGCCTGTTAAGCGTACGAACTCTTGAGCCACTCTGCACGCCCACCTCGGCCGTTTGAGTCAGGGCCAACTCCCGGTCAACCATATGCCCAAAAGTCCACTTTTAGTAGGCTCTTTCTATAGGTAGGGGATACCGATGCCGTATTCTAGCGCCCAGGCACCAGGGCGGCGTATACTGATCCCTAAACTGAAAAATAAAAAAAGGGGAACTAACATAAAAACACTATTTTTTTATATTTGATTTGACCACATTTTCCGCATACCTAAGTATGTATTTAATATGATACCCATACTAAATTCTTCTTTCTAATATTAAGAGTTTTTGACCAAAGCTGCGGACCTTCTACTGTATTAACTGCCTTATTCAGATGGAAAGCCATACTAATATTTTAAAAAGTAGCACATGAAAAAATATTATAAATGGGCGTACATACCTATAATAATTCTTATCCTTCGAACAACGTTTATGGGCTCCATAAATACGCTTTGCAAACAAATGTATTGCAAAATATTTTATCGCCCTGTCAAATTTCGGAAAAACTTCGATCATAAATATAAAAGCAAGGCGCACTTTTATTATGATTCTTTAATAACTACTGTTGACAGCGGCGTAATCTTTTACTGCTCTGCCCCATATGCGGGACCGTTCATTTCTAATTCTAATCTAATTCTATTTATTGGGAAATACGAATCAATTCCACGTTCTGAGGTTTCATCGTTCGCTAAGCCTTGTTTGTTGGATAAATGATCACTTCCTGTTTTCTGTTTATTTCCTTTATCAGATTTTGGTAAACAATATGGAAATGCTAGAAATATGCCTTTAGTAACAGAAGTCCGGTTGTTTTATTCGGTTACCGTAATGCAACTTTTTAGTAGCAGAAGTCCGGTTGTTTTGTTTGGTTTTCGGACTTATGCAACGTTGTAGCAGTAGTCCGGTTGAGATATAGCAGCGAACGATGTATAATGCCTTCGTATAATGTTGCAATTGAATAGACATTTCCCTCCAATATTTGGGAAATTGACTTTTTAGTGATCTAAAGACGCAATGGATTTTGTAGTGAAAAAAAAGAACATATATCTTTT
The DNA here is from genome assembly GCA_947563715.1 of Lycia hirtaria. Taxonomy (NCBI): domain Eukaryota; kingdom Metazoa; phylum Arthropoda; class Insecta; order Lepidoptera; family Geometridae; genus Lycia; species Lycia hirtaria. The sequence goes on from OX387380.1 coordinate 4,861,146, forward strand.
TTTTTAACTTTACAAGTTTTTTTTCTTTTTGTTGAAAGTTTAAGATATTAAAAAAACGTTATTGCTAAAAAACCTCAGTATGTTTAGCGATCGCTTGTCTAGAGCCCAAAGTAACTGTAACCAATGAGTTGTTCTACATTATTTAATCAATTAATTTATAATTAATATTTATATAAGTACTTAAAACATATGTAACCAAACTTAATTACGCATTATGCAGCCTAGAAATTCATCGTAACATAAATAAATAAGATCTGGAAGTGCGACCTGGGATTAACAACTTGTCATAAATGTCATAATGCATAACACACGGGAAGAAGAAAATGTGACTGTGAAGAAATGGGCAATGCAACATTAGGTACCGGGAAGAGCGCTAACGCCTTGTGAGAGTCGTGCTGAGTTGCCAGTTGGCACAATTTATCACACACAGACGAAAAATAAAATGTAATTGTACTAATGTTATTGTTTTCAATGTTCGAAATCTTTATTGCCGCTGCAACGCACTTTGGTATTTTGCAATTTAATTCTTCCAGAGAAAAATTATATCCTTGAGATTTATAAAGAGATTTATAGACTGGCCTTGTGGCTCAGTTGGTAGTGTGTTTACGTCTACCTGCTGAACTGAAAGGCCGTGGGTTTAATCCCCACCCAGGGCAAACATTTGTGGATTAGCATGGATGTTTGTTCTGTGTCTGGGTGTTTCTATGTATCTTATGTAAATATTTACAACAAAAAAAAGGATATATGTATTCTATCAGCCATCTAGTTCCATAGTACAAGCTTTGCTTAGTTTGGGCTAGATGGTGTTGTGTGAAATGTCCACAAATATTTATTTATTTTATTTATTATTTATAAACTAAATAGGTCAAAAATGCATGTTATAAATCGTGAGGGTCAAAGCTTGTTATCGTATTATTTTTTTCCCAGAAAAATTTAAGAAGGAAACGGTTCGGAAGATTTTTAAATAATAATTTTAACTATAATAAATAATAATCTCCCAATATAGCTTAATGACAGAATTATGCATATTGGTAGGTATTTGAAAAATACGAATGTGTCCATTATGCGTGTTTTTGTAAACTATTTTTAACTAAAATTGATTTGATTATGTCAATTTCGTTCCCGTTATTTCTTACTAGTAGCAGCTCCTGGTTTCACCTGCGATATTATAAGTTTCAAAACCGTTCCATAAATCTGTCTGAAACAACACTCCTGGGATTGTCTTTTCCTCTACAATATGATCTACATCACATCGTTACATTTCCTTGGTTCGTTAAGATAAGTTTTTGGTAACTTATCTTTGGTAACTCTGGTCTAGAAAGTGGTTTATACTTGAGTCTAACCAAGCTAAACCA